>OX439483.1:450827568-452104357 GCA_949320155.1 Melangyna quadrimaculata | reverse complement strand
TTTCACCATTGGTTGCGGTTATTCGCCACTCACAGCGTTCCGGCAGCATACTGTCAATTTCATCTTTGCCGGATGTTTTTCCCTCACCATTATTATCGCCACCAACAACGGCAACGCCATAGTAGTAGTATTGCGGTGACACTATGTCACCAGAGTTTTGTTGAAAGGTCTTTCCGCACGTCGAACACTTGTACAACAAGTTAGCCTGGGCAATGTCACCCCTGCTCAGCTTCAACCTCTGGCCAATTTCAATGCGGTCTTCTGTGATGGGCTGCCCAATTGGCAGAATCGTGTCCAGATATAGGCTTTTAGAGAATGTGTTCTTGGCATAGTGCATAATTGAGTTATAGTCATATGGGCGCCCTAATGAGTCCACATCCTCAGGTGTGAGTACATTGAAATTGTACTCCTGGCCCTTCATGATGTTAGCGCGATTTATGATTATGTGCTTGTCGCGGTCGGTGCGGGTATGTTCGTGCCAGAATCCTATCACATGACCCAATTCATGGACAACAATACCGAACTTTTCACAATTGCGGCCAATCGAGATATCTTGTCGTCCGTTGCCGCGTTTGCCAACAAATGAACAGCACCTAGTGTAGAGCAAGGTACAACAATGAGTGTGGTGAACATTATAACAAAAGTTGGAGGTGTTCCATGAAGTGTGTTACAATAGAGTTTTGTTAACTTACCCGCAATTTTTAACTGTGAAGTAGATGTAATTCGGATGTAGTTTGGGATCACGTTCAACGAACTTAATGCAAGTGAAGTTCTCCCAATGTCGCATCGCCTGCTTAAAGAGTGCCTTGTGAGAGCTTTTGAAGACACGGTCAATTTCATATGGTATAACTCCATAGTCCCATATGCGTTCCTTTTTGGCAGTGACTGCACGAGTATTTCGGATAAGACTTATCTCCGTGGCTTTTAATGGAGCACGAGGAAGTCTGAAAAAGTGGAGCGAACTTTATATGAGTATAGAACTGAAGAGCCTTGTAAATGTTGACTTAATGGGGTTGAAGTTATTGGAAGTTAAATAAAAGATGTTTTAACAGTAAAAATGGATAAGGTTCATGGTGTTTTTTCTTGAGAAATATTTTGATGAATTTGATGATAGCAAAATATAGTTTTTTTTTTTTTAATTTTAAAGTAAATTTTAGCTTTATTTGATAAAATAATAAAAATAATTCTTGGTATACATAAATATTTTTGAAATTTATTTTATTTTATTATTTACAGGTACTTACGCTAATTTATTTAATTTCTTTGATACTTTTGTTTTCTTCTGTAAATGCCTCTTTGATAAGCGTTTTTTGTTTTTCCGCTTTTTAGATTTTAAGATTCGCCTAAAAAAAAAATAAAAAAAAAAAAAATATATTAATAAAAATAAAATGGTAATCAAAATTTATTTAATGTTATAAAATTATACAATAAAAAATATAAAAATAAATATCAAAGGCTCAGAAAAATGAATTCCTAAAATATCTATACAAGGTGATTCACCTAAGGTGTGACAAAAAGGTTGAGCATGAAGGTTTGGTCCAGAGAAGAAAAAACAAAACGTACAGAAAGGGTGGCGTATTCCTCCTCGTTAAGGTGGGAGGGCCAAATTTCAAAAAAAAAAAAAATACTTAAAACAGAAACCAAATTATTATAAAAGAACGGCAACACTTTCAATGTCCTGCTATACATTTTTGTAAACCCGAATATCACAGTTTTAGAAAAACTTATTTTCAAACAGGCAGGTTTTTTTTCAGTTTTTGAAAACAAAATAAAAAAAAATTTGTATCTAAATCTCAAATTTCTAAATTGTAAGTAAAGAATTAGAAAACAAGAAAAAACAAGGATGATGATAATCATCCAATAAAAATATTGGTTGCTGAAATAATCATTTAGCCGGATTTATCTTAGTTTTATGAGAAAGCTGGTTCATTAATTTTTAATATATTAAAACTAAAAGCCAAAAAAACATCAAATTTTCAGTGTCTGACTAAAAGGACAATGGGCAAATTGGGCCCAGCACCAATAAGAACGGCCCTCATATGGTATATAGGTACATCCTTATGCATTCATTATCCGATAACCGTTTGTCCGAACTCGCTGTGTGACAAAAGTTATTTAATTTTCATTAAAATGAGTTTTAGGGTCACAATTCCTTTTTTCCATAGTTTTTCTTTACTATTTTGTGTATTTTTCGCTCGATCTAAGCCATTTTTTGGAATTAAGTTCTTTGAACCCATGATACACTATCTGAATTTTTTTTCAGATTTTTAAAATTATGTTTAGGGGTCGCAAGCATCAATTTTATGCAAAAAACAGTTTTTGGAGCATTTAGTTTGTAAAAAATACAAATATTGGTTTTTAAATTATATTTTTGATGTTAAAAACATCTCTGGAAAAAAGCAAAAAAATATCAAATTTTACCTCATTTAATAGAATAAAAATAGGTATTGTTTTTAAGATTCGTTTGCAATTCGTAAAAGTAAGACAAAACAACTCACAAAACGAACCTCAATACCACCCTTGGTATTATTATAAGGGGTTGAAATATTTGTAGCTTATTCCTTATTTAGTAACGAAAAAACTCGTATTACATTTACTACGGGCTGATCACAAAATAGATAAAAAAAAATATAAACAAAAAATTTAATATTTTGTTTGCTTTTTATGGTACTTAAAGATTTTTAACTCAGTCAGTTCCTTAACTATTTAAAGTTTCTTTCCTAGTTTTTAAAGAAGAATGTTAGTTTCTTTCTTATCATATACAAAAGTCACAAATCCAGGGCATTGTTTTACACAAAAGTCACTAAATAGTCCAGAATCAAAGCCAGGTCGTCGTTTTTAAACGAGTAGACAAAAAAACCAAGTTTGCACTAAATCTTCGTTTTCATTAGCGTTATTTTAGATAAACTATTAAACTTGTACTTGATTTAAATGAACAACCATTTTCTTCGTTACTAAATAAGGAATAAGTTAAACAAAATTGAACCACTAAAAGTATAAATAAGGGTGGTTTGTGGGTGGTTTTGTGGGTTGTTTTGTCCAATTATTACGAATTGCAACTTAAAACCTTGAAAATAATACCCATTTTTATGACGTTAAATGAGATACAAATGGATGTTTGTTTGTTCTTTTCCAGCGATGATTTTGACATCAAAAATATTATTTTAAAACCAATATTTGTATTTCTTACAAATTAAATACTCCAAAAACTGCTTTTTGCATAAAATTTATGCTTGCGACCCCTAAACATAATTTTAAAAATCTAAAAAAATTCAGGTAGTTTGTCATGGGTTCAGAGAACTAAATTCCAAAAAATTACTTAAATCGAACGAAAAATACACAAAAAATTAAACAAAAAGTATGGAAAAAAGGAATTGTAACCCTAAAACTCATTTCATTCATAATTAAATAACTTTTGTCACACAGCGAATTTGGACAAACGGTTAACGGATAATGAATGCATAAAGATGTACCTATATACGATATGAAGGCCATTCTTATTGGTGCTGGGCCCATACTCCATACATATTTGCCCATTGTCCTTTGAAAAGAATTGAATTTTGTAAACAAAAATAGTACCTAATAACGTAAAATTTGGTAAAAGATAGTTTGAATATTTTTTTAATATTTAAGTTCATTCAAAGAACTTAACTATTCAAAGAACTGTATTTAAAAACAAACAAAAGAAGGGATTTCTGGGTTTGAAAAAAGGTCTTTAAGGACATTGTTTTTTTTAGAAAGGAGGGGGAATAGACCCCCCATTACATACGATTATTTTCTTTTCTTTAGCAAACCACACGCTCAAGCTTTTTTCACATCTTATGTGAATCACACTGATATAAAATATTTTAAAGCTTAAGTTTAAATGTGATCTATTTTTTTTTCTCTTAATTAATATTTTTTTTTAATACAATCAAATCATGATTGATAATTATTTTATTTTATTTGTATTGGTTTATAAGTCTTGAAATAAATGATGTAACTAAAATTTATGATTTGTGGTGTTTCAAATTAATTTATTTACAGAATTTTATATATAAAAATAAAAAACAGAAAAATTAAATTATGTAAAAATCAACAAATTTCAAATAAGTAAGTATTCCTTACTTTTAAAAGAAATAGAAAAATTCATTGTAAGAATTAAAATTGTTTAATAAAGACCTACGAAAAAAACCCTGAAAAAGTCGTGGATAACGACGAAACATCGGAAAAAGATGAAATAGTCTTGTTTTATTTGCATTAAAGAACAAAATTGACGAAAAAATCTCACAAAAAATTACTAAAAAATATAATTGAAAATAATTGGTCACTTTCACATACAAATTCACTTATGATTAAAAAAATTGTTTGCGCAGTTCTGTCTGTTCAAATTGTCTGCAGAGAAATTATAGATAAAGATATACATAGTTATTTTAAGGACATGTTTTTCGAAAGTTATTAATGTAATTCATATTTTAATAGAACATTTAGTCAATAATTTGGAATAAACAATGTTTACTGTTATACAAAAGCATAAAAGCGTTAGTCCATGAACAATTTTGAAGCCTTTATCGCAAAATTAATAAGGGGCTATATTAACGTATTGAAATTTATAAGACCTGCCGCAGGTGGAGATATCTAAGGAATATAATGCTCTAACTCACCCTACCAATTGCAAGCGATTTAAAAGATTTTCACGTACAAATAGAAGAAGCACTAAAGAAATAATGGCCTGAGACAAGGAAAAATAAAAAATATGGCCCTGTATTTCAAGTAAACAAATTTAGAGTCGTATTTAGTCTTTTTTTCGATAGGTTAAACTCGAATTCGGGATATATTCGTTTGTTAGGTAGGACCTATCATAAAATTCACAAAATCGTTATTGTATAATATATAAAGCAACAAACGCCCATACGGACAGGGGAGAAAGGCCCCTATCGCCTCCAAGAGATTGTTTCGATGCACATTTTTGTATAATGCCCATTTCACACACACTTAAATCATTTTTTAATTTCGACGTACATAGGTGTTATCAATAATTTTTCAATTTTTGTATATTGCTTTTTTCATTACTTTTGTGTGTTTGATACATATTTTTTTGTTTTCCAACCTGGATAATTTCTTTAAGATCAGACTTTATTAGCAAATAGAAATGGATTTCTAAAAAAACATCTGGAAAATCGTTCTGAATTCAACACAAACATACAATAAATGTACAATGTGTAAATGAAGACAAAAATACACCAACACAAATGTCTATTACAATCCCACGTGCCAATAAAATAATACAAAGGAACTCACAAATTAAAAAATTAAAAATAAGTACCTAGCATGTGCGCTTAAAAAAAGAGTTAAAATGCATTTTACCACGATCCATCATAAATTCCATAAGTTCGTTCGACGAAATCATAAAAGTTATATTTAGGTATATAAATCTGCCTGTGCTCATTAAGTACTTCTCTGTATTTTCCTAAAACGTAAAGTCCACTTATATTCAAAAATATCTCGGAAATCCCAAAAATGTTCCACTATATAAAAACTATAGACACAAGATGCAGGTAGAATAACATAAAGCCGACAACTACTATATTTAGGGATTATTCATAGGATTACTGGGAAAACCCTAATAAATGTTGAATAGAAAATTTTAGGTGGCTTAAAATAACAAGATCGAAATATAATACACGCATACATACACACATATGCACATGTATTAAGAATAATACAAGACAGAATTTACAATACTAAATATTGCAGTTTTAAAACGATTGCATCTCAATAAGATGAAATGGAAGACGAAATTATAAATTCCAGGGATGGTTTTGGGATATACAATTTTCAAAGAACAGGCCTGAAATTAAAGAAACTTTAATTTTTAAGGGCGCTATAGAATTTATTAATTCCTATAAAGTTACGAAGTTTAGTTGTGGAATCTCATATCAATTAATTTGAGAAATAAAACCACAATTAAATGATTCCTAAATTTTGTTTAGCTATGATTCTAAAAGTAATTCAAAAAGCTAGTTTAAACATAATGATTAAAACATCAGTCAAACTAAACACAAAATTGCTAACACAAACAATCCTTACAGGTTGATGGACTATGCATTTAATTTATCCACACAGCCTTAAGCATATGTAAAATTTGGGAATCCTCCGATCTCCAACTAAAAACGTATATAAGTGCCCCATGAGCCCCACTCCACCAGCTGCTTTACTATTTTCTCCATTTTGTTATTAATACGATTCCTTATTTGATCGGTGAGAAAAAGGAGTGAGGCTCACCAGATTGGTCTAATTATTGCAAATTGGACTATCTTTTAAATTTGGGACAAGAAATTGCTTAAGGTCATTTGTTTTTGTCAATTTAAGAAAAAACAAAACGAACAAAATATGCAGATTTAAGATTTCTTAAATGAGATTAGGCTAGATCTTGGACTAGATTTATGGTAAGGATTTTGGACTACAAACATTCTCAAATTAAGCTATTGAAGCGTTTCAAAACTAGGAAACTCTGCTTGGTAGCTTTGCTGCAACTACCTTTTTAGCCTTTAGCTGCAGAGAATCACGACCTCTATAACAGGATAAATGTTCAAAATTTTAAGCTCAGCATACTTTTTCTCTACTATCAATAGAAATGTACATAAATAGATTTAAAAAATAAAAGGGTATAAAGGGGAAAGCGATCTATGAGAAATCGAGATAGACCGAGAGCGCAAAGCAAGTTTTAGGTGTGATTTATACATTTTACCGCTGTTTTAAAAAAAAGTTCTACACTTCTTATATGCAAATTTGAAAGTCTTGCATGTTGGGTACGTAATGCTGCATTGAAAATGCACAAAGTGTAGAAACTTTAAGGTTATAATTTAATTAAAGAAATTAGTGCCCTAAACATGAATATCGGGCTTAAGACGCTTCCTGTGGGTCGTAATTTATGGAAAACATACTCAAAGATTGAATCTAGCAGCCATTTGTTTCTATGGAAAACATCTTGGACCCCATAGACATGTCTATGGGCCCCAACCACGTCACGCAAGACTATTATAATCACATATATGTACATACATACAAAGTATAGATATATCTTAAAACAGCAGAAACTCTTTGCTATCTCTCGCACTCAAAAATTGCTATGCTAAGTCTAAGACTGTTAAAAACATTTTTTTAAAGTTTTCAGTCTTTAATTTTAATTTTAAAGTACCAAACATTTTGTAAATTTAATATTTTCAAAAACCTATTGGTATATTTAAAGATTTTTGTTTGCCTTAAAATTGATTGATGATGGGTTTTCCCTTGGCGAGTATGACAAAAATATCGCAGGGTTAGTTTTGACATGTTTTTTTTTTTTGAATAATTTCACTTCGACTGATATAATTTTGTTTGTGTGATTCCGAGAAGAACAAGCTCCCAAATTCTATTCAAGTGAAGTGTCAGAATATATGTCATTCAATTAAAAGTACAAGTGATCTCAACTCAGGACATTTGGTTCGCCCATGTACGTCAGATCGGCTCATCAGTTAGATACTGTCTCAAAAGAGTATTATGATAGCTTCTAATTGATGAGCCTATCTATCCTACCTGGCCCAATCGCAAATGCATTTCTGGAGTTTAGTTGACTTGTACTTTTAATTGAATTCTATTTCAAAGCTTTGATGGTTATTTTTGTTTTTACTTGCTAACAGTGAATAATAACAATTTGCTTGCTAGAAAACTTTCTTATAGGAAGTATTTTTTCCATGTTACATTTTTATTTCACAAAAATATGTAATGGGTACAACGTACAGTTCCACAAAAAAAAAAAAAATTTTTAGAGAATATTGTTTGGAATTTAATATGGAAGACAAATATATGTATGTATGTGGATAACATTTAAAAAGATCCTTGTGATCCTTGTCCATGACTCTTTAATTCTGACTATTTTTTTAAATTCAGTTAATTCAAATGAGAAAAATGAGCGGATCTCACCTTCTCACTTATTGAGTTTTGACAAGAGTCAGGGACAAATAGCCACCGTACAAAAGGGGACTCTAAGCAAAGAAATTTCAGGGAAGTCTTAAATTTTTTAAATCTTTTTAATGTATACCGTATATCTTAGTAATCTTAGTGAAAAAATATAAAAATAAAATGAACACAATTCAACAAAGGCGCTCATTACCCTAAAACCGCTCATGGCAATCATTCACCAAAGGTAACAAAACCGAAAGGAATAATATTAAAAATACAGAACGAATAAAAAAAAAACAATAACAAAATAAGAACTGTAAAATAAAATTAAAAAAAAAAAAAAAAAAACAAAATTCATCTTACCTGTGTAAAGACAGTCGTCGCCGTTGCAACAACTTCTCCTTATGCACACCCTTGGAATTGTCTCCCTTGATCTTATCTCCCCCACCAGTGAGCGCCTCCATTTCGGCACGTATCTTATCCGCGGGCAGAGCTGGCTCCACAATAATGTTGCGCTCGTAAACAAAATTATTCCCCGAATCATTTACAATATTCTTTGCATTCGATTGTATCTTATTCAAATCGGAATTAAAGAGGAACGCTGGCAAACGACTATGATGATTCTTTTGCCCCTTGTCCAAATGATCACCAGCCATGGTTGATGCTAGTAATTTAACATTATTTCCCCGTGGATTATTACCTTGACCTTTAAGGTTTGGATTCTGGATAAACAAACAAACAACAACAAAAAAACACATTCATACAAAAATTTAAATTAAGAATAAAAAATGAAAAAAAAAAAAAGTTTGATGACACTTACAAAAACTCGCGGTAACTCACTGATAGTGAAGATTCCCTCCTCTTCCACTTGAAGCTCTTTATCAATAATAGGAGTTTTTCTTAAACTATCACTTGCCACAAACATTATTATAAACGTCACTATTATTGGCATTATTATCACTTTGTTGAAAGACATTTTCAATTTGCTTGATTGAACTTTAAACTCTTCGAATTGTTGAGAACGAATAAATTTTAGGCAAATTCTAAGCGCCACTGTTGTAGTCGCCGACGTAGCGTATATTCTCTTAGTCTCACCTTCCCGCACAAAAACAAGAAACTTACTGAGGACTTTGATAGACCTTCGGCAAACATAAAGGTATATGAAGCTGTATTGTCAGTCAGTAGCATGGTCATCGACAAAAACCTAAACCGATCGAAACGACGACGACACGACCAGACGGTTGTGGATGGATGAGAGATGGATCAACGTTTCAACGATCACCCATCAACGGCAGCAGCCTGAACCCGAACACCATTTAGAGGGGTAATCAACTTCGAAGATACACCGAAGATCATCCCGCGAGCCTATGGGAATGCTGCTGCCTGCTTGCTCTATTGTATAGAAATCCATGAGATACCTTTTTTGTTTGTCTCTTGCTCTTGGGTTCTTTTTCGCCGTTTACCTGAGATGATATGGCTCTGGTAGATCTTAGGGTCCTACTACGATACCTACCTACACCAATTTCTATACCTCTATCTGTATTGTGTTTCATTTATAGCAAAGGTAGAGTTTAGATGAAGCATTTTGTGCAACACCTTCAAAATATATCCCCAGTTACCTACATCAAATTTTATAAGACATTTCGATATCCAAATATCTATATAGACCTACTATTTTGTTCAGTTTAGGTGCTCCCAGTAAAGAGCTGAAGGAGGCCACAAAAAAAAAACTTTTTAAAACTTTACTTTTTGCACTGGAAGAAGATTTTAAAAGGTTCTTTATTCTGGTTGAAGGCTTTATGTGGAATACGATTTGTTTGTTCGGTGCTTCACCTTGACCCAAACACCTGTTTGTGAGGACCTAATAAATTCTGTCTTATTGAATTGCCTATATTCAATAGAGAGAGGTATACATTATAATAATATATGAGCGTTCTTCTTTGGGCTGCGGTTACCTCATAATCTTGGCCATCAACATCAACGGCATAATCGTTTGGAGAGCTGAGTGTTTTCAATATAAGTTGTTTCGGTAGGAATCGGTATGTTATAACGTGTGGTAACTACAAAACTCTTCTCTAAGGATTCCTCAACTTGGGCGAGATGGAGTTGATGAAAAAGGATTTTATGCTTGTCTTCACTTTTGGAGGAGTTTATTTTTTTTTTTGAAATTTAAACGATGAACTTTTTTTTTGTGTTTTTTTTTTTAATTTGCCGATGGACGTTAATGATGAAAAATGAACTCCAGTAAACACATCTTTGGGGGTAAATTGATAATTAAGAAATTTTAGTCCTTAAGTTCAAACTTATTTAAGAGCAAAAACAGAACAACAAAAAAGAAAATAGTTGCAGTTGAAGGATGATTGAAAAAAGAAATATTCGTTAGTAGAAAAGTTTTAACGAATTTAAAAGAGTACCTACACTATAAAGAAAAACTATAGACTTTTTGAAAAATGTTAATTATCCTTCCTTATCTTAACCTTAATGCAATTCCCAGTTTTTGTAAACAAATTATTAAGTTTTAAGAAACAATCATCATCAAAATCAACTAATTGGCAATTTTAGTTCACGGACTTTAGAATTTTAAAGTTTCGTGCATACATGCAACTTATTTTCTGAATTGCTAAACAACTTCTGGAATTCATAAAAAATAAACTTGATTAAAAACTGTTTTCTCTGACTTTGTTTTTTGCGCATTAAATCCGTATTTATGATCTTAAGCATTTTTGACTAAAAGAATGAGTTCTACAAAATTTAAAACACGATCTTTTAATTACGATATATAGGTATGTATATATTATACGGGAATCTATGAATTGGTAAACAAATATTTTGTTAGAACATTTCATAGGTTCGTATGATTTAAATATAATATAGTTATTATATTATATAGTTATCCGAGAGTGGCTTCTTGGTCGACGACAGTGGTAGAGTGAATGATTTTACGAATCGATATTTTCAAAGTCGACTTTATAAGAGCCGACATTTTGATCGGTCGGTATTTTAAGCAATCGACTTTTCGAAAGTCGACATTATAATGGTTGAGTTTTCAAATCGACATTTCAGCAAATCGTACCCAACCCAAAAAAATTTTTTTTTTGCTATTCTCGAAAACTATTAGGGGGGTTCACACTGAGTGACAAGTTTATCATCTCGTTTGAAACGTTACACAATTTGTAATGTGAACTCAAGTTGAACGACTGTCGGAAGTTTTTCAATTTTTTAATATTTTACTCGGTTGAAGGACGGCTGTTGCTACTGTGAACACCAGTGACCGACTGATAATATTGGTATATCTAAAAATTTCGATTTAAGTATTAAACCCACAAAATAAAGGGGAAGAAATCAGTTTCCTTCGCTGAAACTAGTGCAAAGAGTCAAATCTACGCCGTGTTTGCTTTCTGAAAATGTTTTTACAAATAAAGTTGATGAGGGGGTTGTTGAATATGAACCCTAGCCAAACGACTAAGGTTGATCGACCAGCCGATGAGTGTTTACCCCCTATCCAATTTATTTTTTTATGGAAAAGCTTTCCAAATTAAAAAAAAAAAACTTTTTTTTAATATTTTTAATTAATTTTTTTTAATTGCTATTTTTTTTTATTTTATATTTAAAATATTATTATTTTAAACATTACCGCTTTAACGATTTCTATTTTTCATTTTTCCTTAAACTCATATTAATTCAAAAACCAAATGACATCTTTTGTATGATCCTGATGATTGCAGACAATGTGTCCGCTGAAGTTTGAGCAAACACCAAAGTCGTACACTTCGTCTCGGCAAAATCTAGTGCCGATATTTTTAAGTTTTTACTTGCGATATACGTTGTACAGGGCAAGTTTAAGATTCGTGCAAAAACTCGAGATAATAATTTTCCCTAATATTACGATCTATCATCGCGAAAAAAGTGGGTCTCCCAATTCTGTCTGTATGGCTGTTTGTCTGTCTGTACCTCGAACTGCAGTCTACACCACTGACTGGGGCGATGTTCTTAACAATTTGGACTTAAGGTTCTTAGGTGATTCCAGATGGGAAATTGAAATTTTTGTTAGCTCAAAAACTAACGGTACCTGCCATACAACTTATATACAAAAATTGATTTTTTTCAAAAACAGCTCTAACGATTTTGAAAAAAAAATTCAAAGTAATATAATCACTAAAATTAATATTTAAGCAGAAACAAAAATTATTTATAACGTGTATTAACGGTAGGTACCTGTCATATAACCAATTTTTTGGTCTTCAAATTTATCGTTAACGGCTACACCTATTTCTATTATATTTTATAAAAGGTCCTTTATAACTCTAACAACTTTGCATATACAATTTTTCGAAAAAGTAACTTTTTAAATGTTTACAAAAATATTGATTTTTTTTTTTTTTGAAAATTCAATATGTCGGAAATGGGTTAATGATTTTGTAAATTTTTTGCAAAATTGTATTTTATTAAATACTAAAAGTTGGCATAACAAAATTTTATTTTAAAAAATGTGCACAAATTTTTATTTATAAAAAATTAATTTTTAAGGAAATCGCTCTAACGATTTTTTAATTTTTTTTTCATAAGCTCATATTTATCAAATAAATCAGATAGCATACTTTTTTTGAGCTCTATCTGTTTTAGCTATTAAAATAACATATTTAAAGTAATTTAAATATCATTTTGAAAATAAACTCCAATTTGAAGTTATTATTAGTTTTTTTTCTTTCTAAAATAATTGAATTAAATTTTTGAAAAATCAAAATTTCAAACAAAACTATTTAAAGTTTTGAGAAGATTGTGCATAAAATAAAACTGTTTGAATCGGTTTATCCAATAATAAGAAAGTCGATAAATTAAAAATAGTTTATTTGAGATGTAGGTACTGTCTTAAAAGTAGATTGCAATAATAAAAGAACATACAGATTTTTTTACAAACATTCTTGGAGTCGTTTTCGAAAAAAATAAAAAAAATACCGAAAAGTAGCTTATCCTTAAATTAATTGAATTTTGTTTATCAAATTCGTTGAAATGGGTTTTGAGAAAAATAATAATTTCCATACTTGGCTAATGAAATTTGTACGACAGGTACTGGTTATTATCAAACAAATTATGTGGGCAAGTAACTCAAAACACAATAAGAACCAATTTTAAAGAAAATCCACCCTTTCAATAGCTCATTGAGAAGAAATAGTATGGCGATAAAATTCAAGAGTCCCAATAAAACCTGCAAAACTTTTTTCATTCGCGTAGGTATACTCTTGTATACCAAGACTCGTCTTTTATATTAGTTTAATTCGGATTTTCTTCCTATTGCTACTGCAGTCTCTTAGATAGCTTGAATATTAACAAGCAAAGTACTTTTAAATGTGTATTTCAGATTTTCAATTCAACAAAAGTTTATGAGCCTCAAATTAGCGTTATATTTCTTTTGACTTGACTATAATTAAGCATAAATGCGATTATCACCAACTCTTAATGAAATTCACAATTCACAATAATTATAAAATTTATAATTACTTAAACTAAATTTGTGCGAATTTATTATTTTGATTCAATTTTACTATTTAACACTTTTTATTCTTTAAAATTCACAGAATTAAAACATAGTCATAGAATTCTTAAGAAGTAAGGAAAGCATAAGATTGTGACTATATTTATTAAAATACTCGGATAAAAGTAATGAGTTGAAAAAATACAACCATTCTGCACAAAACTACAGAACATACACAAAAATATTAGATTTAAATTAACATACTTATATCTTAATGCTTTCTTTGTGTCATTGTGAGAAATTAATTAATTGAAATAATTAAATGCGTAAAAAGCTTTCTATGAAATGTGTGAGGTTTCGTATTTGTTTGAATGAATTGAACGATGAGCGTATGATAAAATGATATCAACATATGACGACATGACTAACATTTCACACTAGAACTGTTCTGACTTGCGGGAGGTATCATAAGGGCCACGGCCGTAGCGTCCATTGGGGCGACCCCGGGCCCCCAGCCAGTGGGGCCCCCAACGGAAATCTCGTTCCAATCGGTTTTAACTTTGCAAAGTTAGATTAGTTCTGCTCAATCCCATGTTTGGAGTCATTGCAACTAGAAAACTTAATTTTCAAAGAAAATCTACGCCTAATCAACTCTAACTTTAGATCCTACATATAATCTCACTCTGTAGTGAATTCAGTTAACCGATGTATAACGCCAATTAGAAGAGTATCCGCACTGATTTTAAAATTAAAATAAAAGAATTGGGAGAAAATTCTAAAAATATGTGTTTATGGCTAGCGAAAGCTCATTCTAGCTAGATTTAGATTTTATTATATGGTGCTCTGGGAAAAAAGTCCGAGACGAAGTTTAACTTCGGTATTTGAAAGAGTATCAGTACCTTCACGAACCAAAAACCGCATTTTGCACAACTGCATCTAGTATCATTATGTCGCAATCTTATTGTTAACAGTTAATTTTGCTTTCACATGTAACTCACATAGTTTTAGTCTAAGAGCCAGGAGCAGACTTTGGTTGTGAAAGGAAACCAAAAGATATTAATAGTATAAGTAGTCCTGGTGAAGGTGATAACGAATACGTTCGTCTGGCAGCATGTAGTGGCCCCGTTACCACATAAAAGTGCATCAAAAGTACAACTTTTCTGAAAATTTAAATCGGGTGGGAAACCAATTCAAATGTAATACAACTTGACGCCATCAACTCCCTGATTACAGAAATGGTTTCGACAGACGTCTAGGTGGCCCCAAAACCCAGACAGACGTCCAAAAAATTGGTGTTTATAGGCTTTTGGGAAACCACCTGAAATGGATCACAACTTTTAGCCATGGACTCCATGAGTGTGAATATGTACGTGACAGACGTCTAAGTGGCCCCAAAACCCCCGACAGATGTCCCTGAAATTCCTTTTTTTTTTGGCGTTTTTTGTCAAAAAGGACTCAAGCCGTTTAAATTGAGATGCATTTCAAGAGATTTGTATTGATAATCTAATTGATAAACTAGTAAAAACACCCGCGACTTTTATCGCGCTTTTCAGCTGTATGGTGTAACTCAAAACGTCTGTCAGTTACATTTTGCAACTCAGAGAGTCAAGCCCTTTAAATTGAGATGCATTTCAAGATATTTGTATCTTTAATCTTTTTGATAAACTAGTAATTTCATCCGCGAATTTTATCGCGCTTTTTAGCAGTTTGGCGTAACTCAAACACCTGTAACTTATAAAATCACTTTCTTGAGTCAGATCCTTTTAATTGGTAAACATTTGAAGAAGCTACCACTAATATACAATTATGACATCCGAGAATTATATGGCAGCTGTCAGTTGTTTGGTGCCACTCAAACGTCTGTCACTTACATTTAAATTTTTTTTGGGTCAAGACCTTTTGATTGGGATACATTTCAAGTGGTTCCCCCCAAAATCCTATTACTAAAAAAATAAAATACAAAATCCGCGATTTATTTCGCGCCTTTCCAGCTGTTGGATGACACTAAAAACTATTTTTTATTATGCATTAGTACTCTGGTAGTCAAGACCTTCCGATTGCGATACATTTTGCTGGCATACATCAATTATCTAAAAATTTCAATAAAAAATTCGCGACTTTAATCGCGTCTGTCGGGGGTTTTGGGGCCACTTAGACGTCTGTCATGTACATATTCGCACTCAGGGGGTCAAGACCTTTCGTTTGTGATACATTTCAAGTGGTTTCCTTTTTGAAAAAAAAACGACAAAAAAAAACGAATTTTCAGGGACGTTTGTCGGGGGTTTCGGGGCCACTTAGACGTCTGTCACGTATATATTCACACTCAGGGAGTCCATGGCTAAAAGTTGTGATCCATTTCAGGTGGTTTCCCAAAAGCCTAAAAACGCCAGACGTCTGTCTGGGTTTTGGGGCCACCTAGACGTCTGTCGAAACCATTCTTGTAATCAGGGAGTTGATGGCGTCAAGTTGTATTACATTTGAAATGGTTTCCCACCCGATTTCAATTTTCAGAAAAGTTGTACTTTTGATGCACTTTTATGTGGTAACGGGGCCACTACATGCTGGCAGACGAACGTATTCGTTATCACCTTCACCAGGACTACCTATATTATTTAAATCTTTTGGTTTCCTTTCACGACTAAAATCTGTTGCAAAATCTCTGACAAAAAATTTATATAGCAAACTTGTATAAAATTAAATTTTCTACAAATTATGTTTTGTTACTATTGTTGCTCATTGCTAAGGCTTAAACAACAAAGGTAAACCACCACGAAGTAAGCCGACGACTTTCGATTTCGAAAAAAAAAAAAAAATTGGCAGGCGATGTACCTCTAATTGCTCATGCCATTTCTGCATAATTGCTCACTCCCACACATTTTTTTAAAAAATATAAACAAGTTGCACTTTGTATGGAGCTTTTAAATGCCTATAACTCGGTAATCAAATTGAATTACAAATGCAAAAGGACTTTTATTTAGTGAGCAGATAGAGAGTTAACTGCTCATCCAAAAATTTGATTTGAAAACCTCGTAATTTGTTAATGAATCAATAATTAAGATTTTTACCAACCGAAAATTTAACCATACATACAAATATTATTGTAATAAATCAGCCATGAAAATATAATACTGAACGTAGCTTGATGGATGTGTTACCGCCTATGGTGCCAGTGGTCGCAGGTTCGAGCCTTGGATCTGCTTTTTTTTTTAATATACTTGTTTTTTTTTTATTTGATTAACTGGTAACAAATGTTCTCGGCAGGGGGTAATTCGAAAAAAAAAATGGTTCAAGACCGTCTGGTTGAGCATAAACAACGTTAAAATTTGAAAATTATTACAATGTATATTTTATGTTTTATATTAATATAACAGAGAAATGTCGTCCATGTGTGCACGTATAACTCGAGAACAGATCGTTTGATTTTCACGATTTTGGGCTTGATGAATTCGTATTCGCTCAAGAAAGGACATAGGAAACTCTAGGAAAATCCCGAAAAATTTTCAGGAAAATTTGTAAATCAGGGAACATCCAGTTTTTAATGTGAGTTTTTAATGTGAGAAACATGGGAATTCAAGAAACCACAAATTAGCCTTAGAACTGCTGAAATCAATCACTAAATGGCCAAATGAAAATGTTCTGCAATCGTATACCAAAACACATTAAAATGAAAATATACGAAATATCTTTTGTTTCGTTTAACTCACAAAAATCATTTAAATTTCCACTGATTCATAAATTTCCCAAATCCAATTGCACCAGAACGAAATCAAAAGCGGTTTATTTATCTCGCAATTTTCACAATTTAATTTTTCAATAGTGAAATTACATTAATAAAATTGATAGAAATCACAATGAATCGCACTTGATAAATATACAAATACTTTGATCACAATGAAAATTAAAAAAAAAAATTAAATAAATTTAATTTTATTTGACGGCACGCAATAGCAAATGCAATTCAATTTGAATGACGAAACTAAAAGGACGAAAGCAGGAATCCATCAATCCCAAAATCTTGAAAATCAAAGTAACCGTTCTCGAGCTATGCACTAAAAACCGGATGTTCCCGGATTTCCCCGGATTTTCTTCCAGTTTCCTGTTTCCTTCCTTGAGCTAATAGGAATTTATCAAGCCCTAAATCGTAAATATCTAAGTAAACGGCGTTCTCGAGTTATGCATTCAAAACTGGATGTTCCCTGATTTCCAATTTTCTTCAAAATTTTTGGGGATTTTCCTACAGTGTCCTATGTCTTTCCTTGAGCCAATACGAATTCATCAAGCCCAAAATCGTGAAAATCGAACGATCCATTCTCGAGCTATACATGCACACACGGACGACATTTCTCATTTATATTTATATAAAATATAAAATATACATTGTAATAATTTTCAAATTTTAACGTTTTTTATGCTCAACCAGACGGTCTTGAACCATTTTTTTTTCGAATTACCCCCTGCTGAGAACATTTGTTACAAGTTAAACACATAAAAAAACAAGTATATTAAAAAAAAAAGCAGATCGCGAGATTCGAACCTGCGACCCCTGGCACCATAGGCGGTAACACATTTTTTTTTTTTATTTTTTTTAATTCATTTTTATTTTTAATTTTTCTTATAACTATCTTAAAGCTAGACAAAAATTCATGAAAAACTAGCCTACTAGCCCTAAGCGGGCGCTCTAAATTAAACAATAACTTAATGCTAATGCTTTTCGGCCTACGAACTATTTCAAACATAATATCTATCCTTGGTTTTATTTTTTACCAAGAAAGAATTAAAAAAAAACTTGGTTACTTTATAAAACTTATTAAAACTACTTAAAACTGTTCTTAACACTAAAACTACTTACAACTACCTTAAAACTAGAACAGCCACAGCAACCATTTTAAATTTTTTTTTTTTTTAGATTTTATTATTTTTTGGTTTTATTTTTTTTTTGTTTTTTGTTGGTACCACCCTGACTGTCCCTACTTAATTAATACACTTAAAACTATGTAAGTCGGCCAAGACGAGAAAACTTAGTCAACTATATTGTATCTAATTCTTGATTTAACCACCAAAACTGGTTCTCCTGTTTTACCCTGTCTCTTCGGTCCCGATCGGACACAGTCCTACTGAACCGAAGGCGATCTGCTCCGCCCTGTGCGAGGACGTCTCGACTATAAAGGAGTCGCATATCTACAGTTCTGCGGCCGACGTGGTAGATTAGCGGAACCGCCGCTCTATCCTGTATCAGCCCTCGACTGTCTAAATATAGGAAAGCATCGGGTGGGATAAATCCACTTAAACGCACACTCTCGTAGTAATCAGTGTTGGGGTAGTAAGCTCCAAAAATAAAGCTATTGGTTGAGGACATCGCTCTTGCAATGTGACCCCGAATCAGCTTGAGTATAAAATGATCGACTCTGTTAATGTTGGCTCCGTTGTATAGAACCTCGTTGGAATAATAATGTTTGTACTCCGACTCCGGTGTTCTGTGTAATCCAAGGCAGCGTCGAAGACACTGCCTCTCAAACACACGAATCTTTTCCATTTGAGATGGGGCAACGTTGAACCACACCGGGCATCCATATGCAATCACTGGCCGGATAAGGGCCATGTAGCAAATCACCTTAACCCTGCTGTCAAGACGGCTGCTATTAAACAACCGTTTTGTCAGGGCAAAAGCTCCCCTGGCCCTGGTCAGAGCAGCATTTATGTGTCTGTCGAAATACAAATACTGATCCATCCAGATACCAAGGTACTTTACTACACTTTTATTCGCCAGAGGTTGTCCATATGGCCCTACGATCACCAGATTCCGCCAGTTCTTTCTTGTATCCCTAGGGTCTCCATACAACGGAGTCCTGAACAGAATAGATTCGGATTTCTGGACGTTGATTTTCAACTTCAAGTCATCACAATATCGCTGAAGGCGGTAACACATCCATCAAGCTACGTTCAGTATTATATTTTCATGGCTGTTTTATTACAATAATATTTGTATGTATGGTTAAACTTTCGGTTGGTAAAAATCTTACCTATTGATTTATTAACAAATTACGAGGTTTTCACATCAAATTTTTGGATGAGCAGATAACTCTCTATCTGCTCACTTAATAAAAGTCCTTTTGCATTTGTTATTCAATTTGGTTACCGAGTTATAGGCATTTAAAAGCTCCTTACAAAGTGCAACTTGTTTATATTTTAAATAAAAAAAATGTGGGAGTGAGCAATTATTTTTTTTGCAGAAATGGCATGAGCAATTAGAGGTACATCGCCTGACCTTTTTTTTCGAAAATCGAAAGTCAGTCGGCTAACTTCGTGGTGGTCAAAGGTAAGGGTTGATTTTGTATATTCGTCATATTTGTTTTGTTTGTATCATCTGATTTATCTGCTCAGTCGCTTTCTATCAGGCCAACATTTTTGAATGACATAAGTTCAATAAAAAATGTTAAGGAATTGGAAACTTTTTTGATCATTTAAAATTCTTCACTGTCTTGGAGCTATCCAGATGTATGCACCGCTCTAATAATGTTTTTAACTATTCCAGTTACCACATGAAAAGTGGAAAGATCTTTATCATAACTGAGATTAATAAAAAAAATTACTTGCAAAGCACCATGGAACAAGAAAGGCTTAGCAATTTATCATTGATATCGATTAAAAATCTATAAGATTGGAGAAAAGTAATTGATGAGTTCGCTTCTGTAAAATCCAGAAAAAAATCATTTTAGTACGTATTTTACCTTTTATTTCTGTAAATAGTAAATAATTTTATTAACTTATTATTATATTACCACATTTAGATTTTTTGTTGAAATTTAGTTAACCAATATTATTAAGTGATAAATAGGGCCCTATCTTAACTTTGTCCCGGGGCCCCACACGCTCTAGCTACGGCCCTGATAAGGGCAAGCTATGGATTTAAGCAAATTGCGGGTGACCAAATCTTCTCTAAACTAATTGAGACTGTGAACACGAAAATATGTGTTCCATGGTTATTTTTTGGAAGCGAAGAGGGAGGAGGTATATGGACTTATCAAAATTAAATTTTATATTGATACAGTTTGAACATAATGATACATGACTTTAGAGTATTTTACAATACTGAACGTAATGACATCAAAATTAAGGCGATATTTTTGTCCATTTCAAAGATTACGTGCAATTTTGTTAAAATACTATTTTTAACCTTTTGTTTTTTTTTTTTAATTTTGAGTTCAATAATCAAAATTTCAAAAACAGTTAATTAAAAGAAATTTATTTATAAAGATCATGAAAGAATTTATTACTGGTCTTACACAAAAGAATCACAGCGCATTGTAAATGTTACCGTTGTTTTTTAATAATTTGTTTTCTGTTTTAAGTCATAATTAAAGCGCTTAGAAGATGAAGGACGTAAGCGACATTTTTAAAGATTTGAGTTATAAGCATTTAAAGTTTATTGGCTACAACTTCTTTTATGAAAATGATAAAAAAAATGTATAGATAATTTAAAGTCAATAAAACTCAGGTTAATTTAATTTTAGGAATCTTTTTTATTTAACGTAAATAGTTGTTGAGATATTTACACTTTTGTGCATTTAACACCTTCATCTAGGAACTTTTTTGTATTTAATTTAATTTTGTTTTTATAAGGGTGTTAAGTGACTTTTTGATAAGTTGTAATTTACTTATTTTTTGTTTGTTTTTTCCCTTATCCTTCTCCAGGATCTGCTGAAATTGCATTTAAATAAAACCACGAACGAAATTCATCTGTTCTTTTAAATTTTTAACTAATATATGTGTGTGAAAAATAACGCTTTCAAATTGTGCGTAAGACTATACAAAATTTAGCCATCATGTTAAGCCACCTGCGTCAGAATATTCAAATTTAAAGTAGTGTGTGTTGGCTGGTGCATCTTGCCTGCACATGCACTAATTTTTGTGGTGTTAACCTATAATATCTTATCTTAAAGTGCCCACTTAACACCTTTATGCACGAAAGGAAAAATTCAGATAAAATTATTTATGTATAAAGGACTTAATATAAAGGACTTAAGCGCATTTAACACATTCATCCACAAAGTTTATTATTAAAGTGATTGCATATAACACCTTCATCTTTGGCTTAATATGAATCTAGAAGCGATAGAAGAGTACAGACGGGTCAGAAATTTAAGTTTTCACATAACACTTTCATCTGTAGGTAAAAAGCCAAATTTCAAAAAATGTCACTAACACCTTCATCTTCTAAGCGCTTCAATTGCCCTTCCTACCTTAAAGCCACCACCAGGGACAGCAAGACTTGCACATCTTTTATTAGCATTATCACAACTTTCGACTCATATATTTTTTTTTTGTTCACTTCGCACCCCAAAATTTGCTGTGTGGGCTCCTCGTCTATCGGGTTTTTCAATAAGAGCACTACAAAAGTTTTTCTTAAATAAACCAAAAACGGTTTTGGATATCAATGAAATTCTTTATTCCTGTGAAGGTACGTTCGATGCCATTATGTATGGAGTTCGATTCCTTATGCATAGCCACCACGGGTACGCTTGCAGAAGTCCAGACGCTGAACCCAATTTTCGACGGTTTTCAAGCATAAATCGGCCGATACTGCTGCAATTTCACGTTCGATATTCGTACGACATCAATCGTCGCTGGCTTGTTGGCATAGACCATAGACTTGACGTAGCCCCACAGGAAATAGGCTAACGGCGTCAAATCGCACGACCGAGGCGGCCAAGCGACTGGACCATTTCGTGAGATAACACGTTCACTAAACTTGGTTTCCAATAAATCGATTGTGACATTCGCTGTCTGGCTTGTGGCGCCGTCCTGTTGGAACCACATGTCCTCCAAGTCAATGTCATTCAATTGGGGCCAAAAATATTCGGTTATCATTGAACGGTAGCGATCCCCATTCACAGTAAAGTGCCGGTCTTGATCATCACGGAAGAAGTACGGCCCAATGACGCCGCCGGCCCATAAACCACACCAAACCGTAATTTTGTTCGGGATGCAATGATGACTCATGGAGTACGTGTGGATTGCTGCCTCACCAATACCGCATATTTTGTTTATTGACGAAGCCATTCAGCCAGAAATGATTATAACGACCATAAATTGGACGTAGCGCTCTTAACGTTGAGGCCACTGACTCCGCATTTCGGTAGTAAATTTTAATAATTTCGACTCGTTGTTGGCTCGTATTTCTTTCCATCATGAAATGGCAAACCTTACTGAAGAGAAATGTCAAAAGAGCGGCAAGAAATATGGCGTCGTTTGCTGTCCCTGTTGCTCTACTTTTGTAGCGTCCCTATTGAAAAACCCTTTAGAAGGTATGTTGTGCTGTTTGGTATAGAGAAATGCGTCACACATTGGAAATCTATAGTATTATTGTGGAGTCGTTTTTATTTACACTTGATTTCGGCGGCTGGTGGCGTATGTTTATATTTAGAAAGAGTAGGACTAGTAATATTTTAAGGGAGTAAGGCGATCTCGACTTTCAAATTTTGTTCCTCAACAAAAAGTATTGAGAGAAGATGGTGGATTTCGACTCTACGTGACTCAGTATTAGTCGATGTTGATGATATTACTATAGTTTTCATATACATAGGTCACACTGTGTGATCAAAATATTTGTGTATCTTTATAAATCGGTAATCAAAAGCGTGGAAGTGTAGCACCGGTAAAATTTAAGCTTTAAAAAAGCTTCAGCATACTATTGTAAGAGTTGCGTTTATTTTTAAATATATTTTTTTATGTTAATTATTTTTTTTTAAATAGACCCCCTCTCATGCGATTTTTTTTCTTTAACGAATTTTACATACCTTTTGTAACATCTCACCCTGAACATTATATGCGTGTAGGAGTTACAAGTTAAATTATGCATTCGCAGAAAAAATCAAACTCAACAAAAAACGGTTCTAAAAAATTCTTTTTGGATTCTGCCATGGTTTTTGAACCCATCAAACCCTCTCTGCTTTCGCCTCTGGGTCAGGTGTATTCAGAAGATTCTAGAATGTTCAATCAATTTCGAATCTAGGACGTTGAATATGGAAAAACTTATCGCAATTTGTTCAATTGGAAAATTCGCGATATGATATGGACGAAAAATCAAACATCAAAGTCCATGCAGTGAAAGTCTCAGGATCTCTTTCAATGCTTATTTCTCAGCAGTGATTTAGCAAGTACTTGAACAACTCCGAGTTATAGCTGTACTTACCGCAAATTTGCCTGAATCAATTTTCTTCCACCCTTAAATGGAAAAATTAAAAACAATATTTTTTTGACTTTCTTCTTACAGTAACATGTTTATTTTTGTATCTATTTTTCGTTCCATAAATATAGCCATATATACGTATATAATAATAAAATTACACTTTCATTCTCTACTTAATCACTTAGGGGAAGGGTTACACGTTTTCTTAAACATTAAAATAAACAATTGCGGTTTTTTTTTCTAATTTATTATTATCGATGAAAAGGATATGACGTTAGTTTATGATTTTTATTCAATTTGTATTTGCTTTTTTGCACATAAGTCTTAAAATTACAATATTATTATTAATTAATATTTTTATTGTATTATGTTTGTTTAAGTTAAAGTTTAAATTATTTTTTTATTTTAAATGATTTTGTATAAAATTCATCATCGTTTTATTGCTTTATAATTATTTAATAGTTTTTTTTTTTTTTTTTTTTTTTTACTTTAAGAAAAAAAGTATCTACGTATTTTTGTTTGTTATTATCTTTATTATTATATTTGTCAATTTTAAATTCACCTATAAATAATTGTTTGCCTAAATATTAGTTATTGTATTGAGAGTCCCATGTTCTTATGTTCTGATGTTATAGATAATTTTTGGATTTTTCTTATCTTTAATAATTTTATTTATTTTTCCTTCGTACATTAAATGTGGATTCCTTGTCATGGAGGATATTATTTGTTCGTCGTCTTAAGTATTCTTATTTTCCTGACACAAAATTGCATCATATGTATTTTCTTCTTCTTCAATTTCGGCTGATATGATAAAGCTCCATATATATATACCTACCCGTAGGGTAATAGGAACAAATCAAGAAATCCCATTTAGAAATGATTCTTGTATCGATTTCTATTCCTCGGGCGAGTAGGTAGCATTAGTTGATTTTCACTATAGTCGTTGTATTCGTCGTACTCTTCGGTATCTGGCTTGTAGATACTCTTGAGGTATCCTTCGAATGGTGTCACCATCTCGGAACTATCTGAATTTGTATCTTCGTCGCTGGTTTCGAATGGATCGACAGCAACATACGATGCTGAGAATCCTTTCATTGTAACACTCTCGTCGGTTTTGAGACGAACCAATAGTGAATCTGTCAGCGAGATTATCTCCTGGGGTACCTGGATATTGGATGCATGCATGTTGAAAAATTAAAAATATGTTTGCAAAGGGAACAACCAAATTATAGAGAATAGCATGTAGGAATTCACTGGAATTTCATCATGTTGCACTTACCGTATTTCCACAGAATCTTCCATAGAGTGGGCCACTGGTGTCCTCCATGCCAGAATAGACTTCAACATAGTCGTATGTGCAGTTTTCGTTATTCTCGATGTCGAATTCCAGGAAGAATAATTGAACATTGCTACTCGGGGGTGCTTGTATAGTCCACTCGCAATCCATGTTTTCGTCGTAATTGCGGTCGGCAAAGCGAGCGTGCGAATAGAACTGTTGAATTTGATTGGTGGCAAGAAGGTAACCACCACAAGCTGTCAATAAAATAAATATTATTTCATGAATAGACAATATTGTTAGTTCATAGTAAAAATTAGTAATTTCAGAGTTAAAAATATTTAATTGACAAAATTATTTTCATTTTGAATATTGTGAAAGTGCTGGAAGTCAATTCTTTCTTGCAAGCATTTAGTCATTTGTTGGTGGAACTTTTGACCATTGATTGTGGATTTTTTTTTTTTAGTTTTAAAAACAAAATTTTTAAAATATTATGTATGGTGGTTTTTGAAATGGAACCATCTTTGAGAACAAATTTTTAATTTTTCAAAATAACTTTTTGAAATTGTATATATAAAAAAAGTCCATTATTAGACTCTTACCCTGTGAACTTTTGAACCTTCGCCAACCTCAACTTGTTTTGATTTTGGCATCGATTTGATGAGTTTTAAATAACCAAACCCATTTAATAACACCTTCATCTTATAAATTGTTTTTTCTTTGTTTAAAACTGGGCATAAGTTTTTGAAAGGTTTCATATCAGATAAGCTCTAAGATCATTCCAAAATTTAAATTTTATTAATTAACTGCTTCATTTTTTGGGGGTTTGGAAAGAAATGTGATCAATAAATTGGTGTGTTTTTATGTTCCCTTCAACTGATACAAGAGAAACTGATAGAACCATCCAAATTAAATTCAAAACAATATGGTACACTGTGGCGTATACGTACTTTTTTATGCGTTTTTCACTTTTCATTGAGGCAACTATAGTCACGTTGGCTTTCGTGGTAATTAGGAGGCAGGCTACTTTGCAAAAATAGGCGAAATGAGCACCTTAACGGGGCTCAGACTCTACGGATCTATAGTGGAATTAAAGAAACATAGTTTAGAGGAAAAAAAAATAAAAAAAAGGTCACGACTGGAGTTTGGTATCAACCTTAGCCGTAGAAAAAAGCCTGGCTTGGCCGAGGTTCGTGGTTGCCGTGCTTAGGCTTGAAAACCTCCGTGAGGCAATCGATGAAACCTATATTGACTAGAAATGCACATTAATCGGTAACGTGAGGATTCATGGTCGCATCCGGAGTTGCTAGTAAGAACAGAATGCATGGGACCATCTTTACTCGTAGGGATAACCTGCATTTTGTTTGCAAATACACCCAACTAACAGTTTTTCCTCTATAAGCTTCATTTTTTGAATTTTTTTTAGTTATTATTTCTACAAGGCTTGTATTTAGTTTGGACATCGAAGTTGCAAATTTTCAAAGGTATATTTGTGAAAACAGCTTCCTACAAACCTATTACAAGCAGAATCTTTAATTTTCTGCAAGCCTGAATATTTACAATTTGGTTTAGTTTACGTAAGGCTTCCCAGAAATTAGGCATGCGAAATAAAAGCAAAGAAAAAGTTTTCATGAGGAAGCACTGCCAAGAGTTTTGGAAGGGCCTCTGCTTACAAAGGCCTTAAACAAGCTATTATGTGTACAAAAGTCTAATGGAAGCATAATTGTTAGTGGAATTATGTCCATTTATTTTGTTTCTGTAAGCCCCCTGAGAAAAAGCCCGATACAAGCATTATCTTGTGTACTGTTCGGCGCATGTATGTTTCTACTGCTGAGAGAGGGTTACCACAGGTAAAATTATTTATCATTT
This sequence comes from Melangyna quadrimaculata, assembly GCA_949320155.1. Lineage (NCBI taxonomy): Eukaryota > Metazoa > Arthropoda > Insecta > Diptera > Syrphidae > Melangyna > Melangyna quadrimaculata. The sequence goes on along the minus strand of OX439483.1, from coordinate 452,077,627 downwards.
ATGAAAATAAAAATAGGTGAATTTGTATCATTTTAAAAATTTAAATTAAACCGATTCATTGAGTATAGGTAAAGCTATTAAATTTTGCAAAACAAAAACGGAACAAAAATTTATTTTATGCATTGAGATAAATATGGAAAAAGAAAACAATTAAAATTCACTTGAAAAGAAAAAGAAAAAAATATATTTATTTTTTTTACACGCAACTAAAGTTATGTAATTTATATTCATAATTGCAAATACAAATTATTTAATTATTTTTTATTAGAAATGATTTAACAAAAACAGATTAACTTTATTCATATTATATACAATAAAAATGATTTCCTCAGAATAAAATTTGATCGCAGTGGTAACTCTGATTAAGCATGACATCCAATGTTGGTTCTATCCCATCAAACACAAGCCCGACACAAGCATAATAATTGTGTGAACTCTGTCAGACGCATGCGCGAGAAGCATTTATTTCGATGAATTTCCTTCAGCGAAGTGATGTCAGTGCAATTTGTTTCTATAAGACCTGTGAAGAGGTGGTTATGCAAACATAATTTTAATCATCCTCTCAGGCACATGCGCGGGAAGTAATAATTCCGATTATTTGGTCATAGCGAAGTGTTGCACACTCAACATTAAAGCATTAAAAGCTGGTACTTCGCATGGAAAGTAGTATTGATGTGAACATAAGCTACTGCTGGCTAAATTATTCACAAACGAGGTGACCATAGTATAGTTTCTGTTTCATCGTTTAAAAATATTGTCACGTTAAGAAATTCGAATGTTTTCAAAAATTATCTGAAGTATGAAGCTTTCATTTCTCAGTAGTTTTTTTAATTACATTTTAAACGTTTTTTAATATATATATATATATCATAGTTACTTTCAGTTAAAAAAAACTTAATGATGGTCTTTTTATTTTGGCAAATTAGTGTTTTTTAAAAAGGTACAAATTAAAATTGTCAGTAAATGGTTTGTGTACAAAATGATAAGTACATATTTTATGGAGCATAAAAGAGTTTTTATATTTTTTCTCAAATCAAAGCCTTTCGTTCTTAAAAACAATCGATTTCAATGAAAAAAGAACTAACATATATTTTAATTGTTGTATCACAAAATGTATGTTTGTGTGACCACTTCCATGTTTTCTCTGATGCGTAATCATAGAAACATTATAAATATAAAAAAAAAAACATTAAGTAAAAAAACTCCATTGCAAGCAACAGACAAATGGTCACCTGTATTTTTTAAATTAGTTCAATTCATCATGAAAGTCCCAAGGAAGTTTTTAGGAAGCTAATTTCGGTTTCAAGTGGTTCCAATTTGGTACTTATTTTGCATATGCCAGGCTAGCTCAATACCTAAGGTGCCCGACTCTCAACCCAACCATCGCAAAATCCATCAAGTAAGTAATGTGTTTTTTTTTCAGATATAAATAATTATTGTGCATTAAGTTCCAGAAGAAAATCATTACATATACATATAAAAATAAAGGAGAAAATGTAGAAATAAAAATAAAGAAATTATTTTTATTTTGTTTGGCATTGTGCTTCGGAAAGGCTTCACCTCGGCCTCGACAAGCATTTTATAAGGGTTTTTAGATGTGCCTATCGAAACACTTAAACAAAACTACACTACTAAATTTGCAATGTTTGAGTGTAGTTTTGTTCTGTAAGGCCTTAGCGAAATAAATTGATTACTTCACATAAACCTCTAATTTTATGGCTTAAAAGCCTTTCGAGCTTCTCAATGTGGGCCGAGTGTTTCTCTAGAGCCTTATAGAGTCAAATTTGTAGGAAATAACTTCGGTAGACCCTTAGAGAAGATAAATTGTTAGTTGGGCAGTCGTTGCTGACCATATAGATTGTCGAAAACTATGCGTTTGAACGTGCCTAAACGAAAGACAAGAATTTTTAAGAAATCTTAAAACCCAATAAATCTCTGAATTAAAAAAATAAAGAATACATTTTATAAAAAGTCTCCTTGAAATGGCTTATTTATGAACAGTAGTGCAGTAGTCCACACGGGCAAGTCCTGGCAATGAAGTTGACTACATAGATTGACTGTCAAATTCCTATTCGGGTAGGTAGCAGGCAACTTGCCAAACTGTTTTTTTTGTTTAATTTTTATCAACAATCCGTATCAATACAACGGTTAAAACCAACAAAATATACAATTTGATGGCAAACGACCTTTCAAGCGACTTGCCTCCTAACTTAGTTCTCTATTGGCTTCAGAAATTCCATGCCAAGAAAGTTCCTTAGTTTTTCTTGTGTTAGTAACAAAAATGTGTGTGAAATGGAACTTGCTTTCTAGTACTTGCCTACGTAGCCTCTTTACTTGCATTCCTTTTTAAACTTTTCTTTCTATTTAAAAATAGTAAAAATAATAAAAAAAAACTTACCAGTAGAATGTGTTGCCGTAAATCCTTTGTACTGTTTATTATTGTCAACCTTCATGACCATATACATTTGATTGGATGATGCTGATATCGGATACGGAATCTTATTCCCACAGAATTTTCCCAAGTGTCCGCTATTCTCTGATCCTCCGTCATATAAAGTGACATTGTCATAACCACATTCCTACACAAATCCCAAACAAAAACATTTGCTCAATATTAAACCTCTGTCTTATCAACTCTATTATTCTTCAAAGCATTCATCAGCTAGAAACTTACCTGATGAGGCTCAAATTCAAATTCATTGAATATCAACTTGATACGATGTCCCGGTGTTGTAGTAAAATGCCAAACACAAATAACACTCGCCGGATAAGTATCCGGATAATTTGGACTGTAAATATTGCCGATTGGTGCTGAGATTTCATACTTGCACTCGCCCTCCTTGCAATCATGTCCATTCTCGTGCAACGTATAGCCATTGCGACAAAAGCAAACATACGAGCCAATCGTATTTTGGCACTCATGATGACATCCTCCATTGTTAACCGAACACTCATCGATATCGGTAAAGAATACAGCTGCAAATCCTGTCTTTTGGATCGATTTATCCGAATGGAATTCAATTCGAAGTGAATTGCCCTCGGATGTGGCCACCGGCGGGATCATATTGCCACAGTAGGTGCCAATGCGTTTCAAACGATTCTCACCCAATTTCGAGTATATTGTCACCGAATCGTATCCGCAATCGGATTGCTGATGTGCCGTCCCTTCTAAATCGAAGTGGGTGAAATTCAATGAGATTTTGTGACGTGGTGGGGCAACAATCTCCCAAATGCACTCCTTAAGGATGGGATAGATTTCGGGAAACGATGGCGATGTAATTGTGCCATTCATTGCTTCGATTTCACCACCGCAGGCATCTATACGATAGATTAGATAAACATGTAAGAGAATGAGATTTTAGTATTGGAATATGCTACAGATATATATGGCAAATGTATAGGCAATAGCAATGGCAAATAGTATAAAAGGATGCAATTTTGACACAGGTTATGTAATACGGTACATGTATGTATATATTATATGTACACGTGAAATTTGTTTTCTGCAATAAAATACTTGTTTGTACTCTTGTTTCAGAAAACTTTAAAATTTCTTAAAAGTACATATCTAAATAGGTATCGATTTTCGATACTATCTAAACCCAATGTTTCCCAACGTGGGGCAATATGGGGGAATTTAAAGTTATGCTGCATTACAATTCTCTCCGAAGAATCTATGCTTCTTGTGTTCCATCCATAAAGATATATTTCGGAACGTACCCAGGATCTGCTTCTGCTTTATTCAATTTTATCAACTGTTACAAACTTCACTTCACTCAATGGCAATTAACGACAAATATGAATCAGTTTATTTTTTCACGTTGATTTTTAACCGAAATCAAATACCCCAATGCAACCAAAAATGCAAAAGAACTGTTTTATTACCATTTCCATCTTGGTATTAACTGAATGTGAATTTAGTGTCATAATTAATTTTGCTGATAATAAAAAAGAAATTGCCTGGATATAACAACACAGGGAGACTTAAGACTGTAGCTGAATCACAGGAAGCATCAAGCGCAAGGGATTTAAATATAATTATTAAATTATTTCTTATTTGAATTTTAGTTCTACATTATGCGCGGTCACGGTCAGCGAAGAGAGATATCAGACATTTTGATCCTTCAAAAGCTGAGTAAGCTAATCCAAAATTGTTCTCTTCTGTATTTTGACAGCCAAACTGAGATTTTTTGCTGAGGAATCCTGTTCATGGAACTTAGATTGTTGAGGATCGAAATCTCCCTTTCTTGAACTCGCCTTTTATACTCGTTTGTTTTGCAAATAAACTTACCAACAAAATTAAATTGGGTGGCGCAACGGCTCGTGAAGAACCAGGGCCTAGTGCCTAACAACTTGCACCCATTCCTGTATGCGCCTGTCAACAGGAATGGAAGGGACCTTCAATTTTATGCCGAATCCGAACGGCTATACGAGAAGCATTTATTCAAGTGATACTCTTGGAGGATTTGTCAATTCCTCACAAGAGGCAGTAGCCCTGGAAAAAAGGCTGGGAAGTGAACCCACCCCTCCAGCGAGACGGTCCAACGCACTAACCATTACGCTACGGGCTACTACAAATAAACTTACGGTTAACTTAATTTCTATGGAATTCTTCCTTATGTCAGCTATTCAATTTTATCACTGGACATTTCAGATTGTTTATGTGCAAAATAATTTAGGTATCTTCATATAATATTAGGAGGGCATGATGATTTTGGAAAGGTTCTGTGGGGCATAGCACACGAAAGGTTGGGAAACACTGGTCTAAGCTCTTGTGTTAGATTTGGAAAACATACGCTAGAATGGAGGGGGTGATTCTCGGGGTTGAAAATTCCAAAATAGTAGGGTACCTAAAGGAGAATGGGCAAATTTGTGTGGAAATTGGGTGCGAGCGGCTAAGAATGGTTTTATTATTTTTGGATGTGGTTTGGTCCTACAAGTACGGTGTAGAAATTTTTTCGTTGTGGTAAACTTCAAACTGCGATAAAATGCGTTTTTGTGTTTATCACTTTTATATTGTGGCTAATGTGAACGGAAAAATAGAAAATGAAAGTGAAATAACAATTAAAGACATCAGTCTCGAAGATATTTGTTATAGACAAAGCACATACATCATAAAATATTAGTACAATTACCATACTTTGTATAATAATCTAGGTTTATTAAAAGAATGTTTTTTTTAAGTACATATAGTGCCTCGCCTACTAAAGCTCTATAACCGCATTTAATTCCGCTGCTGATAGTCAAATAGCACGGTTTGGTTTCTTGACCAGCCGAAATACCAAACCACGTACATAATATATGCGCGCAGCATTCGACTGTGCGTTTTCACTCAGACAGGAACAGTAATAGTGTGCAATAGCTGCTCTCCCATTGCTTTTGTCGGCCAATCACAATGTACGAATAATAATTTCTAGAAAATAGAGCTTAAAATGTCTAGGCTGCATTCGGATACGCAACAACCAAATGTCTTGCTCTTGGATATATTGCGTAAGACCTCTTACTTGTTGTACTAACATGTGACTTAAAGCTCTTTTCAAATAGTCTTGCGGAACTTTTTTAGGTTCCGAAGCCATTGAGAACCGTTCTGACATGCGTCATCAACCAAAAAAAGCCTGTTTGAGCCTTACATTCGTGTCAAGAGGGCAATGTTAGATATGTCATTTTATACTCCATTCTTAGAAATCCCTAGTCAACTAGGTATACTTAGACCAAAATGCAATAGGAAAAGTGCATTATCTCACCGAATCAGCTTAAATAAGCTTTTCCTACCCCCGCAACCGGTTTTCTTAACGATTTGACTAAAAGTATCGGTTGGATTCCTCTTCTTCCTGCGATGAAATAAGTAATCTCGTACTGTTGCCTGCTAAACTCTTATAAGGGGCCTAGTAAAATAACCGCGGGCTGTCTTGACCTGGTACGTATTGTATCACATTTTGAAATAAGGATAACGCGCATCATAAAGTTTTTGAAAATGCCATCTCCCCCAAATATGCATGTGAAAAATGCATTTGCAAATGTCTTCATATCTCTTTTCTTTAATGCACTGCAACGAAATGCCCATACTGAAAGCTACTCCCTTGTAGCAGACCTTTCATTTGACACTATTTTCATTCGTGGCCGCTCGCACCCGAAAATGCCCATTCTCCTTTGTCCACAGTTTTTTTTTTGTAATAATCGCATTAATATTTTTATATTGTTCAAATGTGAATAGTAATAATCATATTGATTATGGAATACGCAACATTAAATTCCGGGGATTTGAAGAATTCGCATACGAGAGCATATTATTACTTTCAATCTACAACATTAATTTTGGTCTGGATATTTTATTTTATTTTATTCATTATTTATATATATATTTTATTTTTATTTATTCATTTTAATTTTATTTATTTATTTATTGGGGAATAGTTAAAATGACAAAAGTAGGCCTGACTACCACTAGGTCAAAGTCGATTGCTTTCAAAATAATTTTTCTTCTAGCTTCTTAACTTAAGTTCATCTCGAATTTAGTATAAACATCATGTCCCGTAAAGGATGGTCCAAACTGAATATGGTGATAGGCCAGGTCATGACCTTTCAGAATTTGGTAACTTGTTTATACCGAATCATAACGGTTTTCGAGTAACGGCTATTTTTCGAAACTTTAAAAAAAAACTTTACTTTGAACCAGTTTTTTGCTCACCCTGTCCATAATTGACTTTTGTTTTTTTACAATTTTTACACTAAAACTTTGGCTAATAGATTGACTTCTTATACTGAATACAAAAATGTTCATTTACATCACCATTTGCCAACTAACTAAAAGATAAACTTGAACTTTGACCAAACTTAATTTTTGACCTCAATCTTCTTAAGAGGTCCATGAATAAAATTCGTATGACACAATACAGGTTTTATCTTCCAAAAATATATATATATATAAAGGTATACAACTGCTAAAGCGGTGCTCAGATAGAAAGTTATAACCGTTTGAATCTAATAAAACAGGTTAAACATAAAACAAAAATAAAACATTTTTGTTCAAGTATATCGATAAAATTTAAATATCTTTTCAAATATAACTCCGACGAAGCTGAATTTTGGTGGAGAGCTTCATTTTGATGTCTTGCGCATTTTTTAAATAAAAACCTCAAATTTGGACAAGGACTTTTGATTTTGTAGGTTGAAAGGCGAAAAGTCCAGTGTTTTTGAAAATTTCTCGAGCATAATTCTTTAAGCGCTCGACACTCATCTTCTTTATTTGAAATATTTTCGAAACACGAATTTTCATGGGACGCAACATTTTTATGTTTGCAATGAGAGGAACTGTTTGATAACCACTTTCTTGAAATAAATTTTAATTAATTTATATACCAGAACAAAAAAATCTACGCAAGTTCACCAGCCATCTTGACGGAACAGCGGAAGCTGCCCATTTGCTCGCCTCAGAAACGGCCCTGTGTTTTAAATATTTGAATCATTCTTAACCTTTGTTTTATCATATTATCTGATTTCTTCAATTATTCAAATAAATAACATGTTACTGTCCTTTCCATTAACAACTTGTTGATATAGTAAAACTCCATCCAAAACATAAAGCGCACTTGATACTGTCCAAAAACCTCATAATTCACTTTTAGGTAGGATTAAACAAACAAACCAACAAAACTTGCTTAAATTCAACCGTTGGTTTCTTTTCAAAGCACCAGTATTCTAAAACCATAAAATCTAAAGCAAACAAAGGCAGGCACAAACACAAACCATCCAACAATATCATTGCACTTACCTTCACAATGCTTCTTGTCACTGTGCAACTCATAGCCAATATGACAACTGCACTCGTATCCACCCAAAGTATTGATGCAGTCATGTTCACATCCATGATTTTGTGTCTCGCACTCGTCCACTTCCTTCATGAAAATAGCTGAGAATCCAGCCTTCTGCACTGAACTGTCGGAAACGAACTTCACAAACATCGTATTGGAACTTGACCTAAATCGAATAGAAAAAAATAACAAATCCAATCATTCTGTCATTTTGTTATGCGAGAGTGAGTTAAGCTTTACCCACCCTCACCCCGTCTCATGTCTCTGATATCCCCCTTTACTTTTCTGATGTACAGATAGGTATGTGAGGTGTATACTCACTTCATATTCGGTGGGGGCTTGTAACCACAAAATACCCCAATCAAGTCAGATTCAGCACTGTCGCCATCATGGACCTCGACATAATCGTACACACAGCTATCGTGGTTCTCCACTTCGAACGATTGGAATTTGAGTGCCACTTGATATCCTTTTGGCACAGTTATCCTCCAAATGCATTCCTTGTTCGGTAAATATTCCAACGGATAGTTGGGGGACTCCAATCGTCCGTCGGATTCATCCACCGATAGTTCGCCACCACAAATTGCTGCAAAAAACAGAATAAATTCCCATCAGAAAAAAATACAAAAAAAAAAAAAAAACAGTTAGATATGTGAAAGAAATTCACAAAAGTCAGGACTTGTGCTACTGATACGTTCTTTGTATGTGTTTTTGAGTTTGCTATGTGCTTTCTCTGTGTTGAACATGGCAGGTACATATGCAAGCACGTAACGAGAAAGGTCAGAAACCCATCCCAAAATTAATATCTCATGCACATTTCAGTTTACTGCTAGTTAGAGATTTTGCCTCTAGATCTTCGTCATAGTTATTTCTATATTCATTATTATTTTTTTGTTATGAAAATTGTATTCCAATTATTTTTAAAATTATTACTCTCATTGAGGAATATTACTTTTTTGTGACTAATGACCGAGATATTGGATTAATTAGTAAAAATCAGAGATTGCGCTTCAATGATACGTGCTTTAATCCAAATAAAAAATTCTGGCTTAAAAAGTTACAACAACTTAATTCTTAAAATAAAATAATGAAACGGAGTTCTCTTTCGTAAATTTAAGGCTGATTTAAATTTCTGTAGGTTAAGGCGGAACTATAATTGTCGACTAGGCTTTTAAGCTTGTGTCAAAAATCAACGAAAAAAAGCTTTCCGAACAGTAAAAAGGAGAAGTCATACATATTGCACTCTAATAAAATGAATCATCTTTCTTTTTTCATTCATTTCTTACTTCACCGAGATGTTAGGCCCAACTATAATAGGCTTAAGCTAGCTTTAGGGCGCATAAGTAAACGTGTGTAAACAAACAATCCCAATGCGAGTAAACATAATGGAATTTAGCTCCATTTGGTTAAATTTTTCTCTGTTTCCATAACTTAAACAAAATTAAGCAAGAGCGATCCCAGTTGCTCGCCGCATAATTAAATTTTAGAAATGCAGTAAAAACCACAAGGCCACAGACAGCTGTTTTGTGAATCAATTCACGAGTTGTGCACGAGTATGTGTAATTTGTTTGTATCGTTGCCGTATTTTCATATGTATTTAAAAATGCGGAACAAAACACAGCTGAAAATCGAATGTGGGACGAAAGCTGAGAGGTATTTTTTTAATTTTTGCTTATGCGCGCATAAGTCCAATATGGCTTTAAGGGGAAATTTTGTAAACACAAGCAAATTTTCGTTAGCTTTTTTACATTATAGCTTATGTTTGCTTATGCCTATTATAGTTGGGCCTTTAGTCCGCTCCCGATCGCTGTTTCCCTCCGAAAGCCAAAGTGAACGAAACTGATTGAAAAGCAACAAACCGCAATTATAGACACATTATTTGGTTGCCTTGTATTCGCTTGTTTTCGTACGACCGCTTCAGTGCCCCTCCGAGCAGTTGTTGTGCCTTTGAGTATCACTTCGGAGTCACTGACACAATATCGTCCGTTTACTTTTCGAAAGTGACAATTTTAACCCAAAGTTTTGACAGTTTAATATTTTTTATTGGAGCTTTGACAGAACGTTGGACTAAAATTTGTAAATTTTTGTATTTTTGGTATTAAATACGGAAGCTCAGTAAAATGAGATATCAAACGTCCCACTGTCAAAATGTATGAGCAACCGAATCCAAAATTTTGTTCACTCATGTTTTATGACAGTGTAACCCCTTAAACTTCATTTTCCTGAACTTGCCTAGTAAATAGACATACATGATGCCTGTGACCTGTTTATCTGACTGATTTGTTAAAGAAAAGCTTTAGACTGTTATCTAGCTCAATGCACATCAGTTTACCCCTGAGCCCAACTTCGGACGTACTGTTAAGTATAGAGATAGAGATTTTTTCTTCAGTCGCACTGCACGAATGTGGAATGCTTTACCCGGCTCCGTTTTTCCATCCCATTGTGATATTCAACATTCAAAGCCAATGTCCTAAACGCTCGTGCTGTGTTAAAATATTATAAGGTGAGTAAAATATCCCCTTTAGTACATACGCTAAATAAGATAAAAAAAAACCTCTTGACTCTCATTTTTCTGACAACTTTTGATAAATGTAAAACCATGATTTTATTTAATTTAAATTATATCGTTTCATCAATTTCTTATTTATTGTATTTAAATAAAACCCTCCTCTGAAGCCAAGTTCTGGATACGACCCTGATAGTTAGAAGTAACAATGGCATCAGAACAGGAACGTCCTAATTCTATTTTCTTTTACTTAACTTGGTTGGTTCGGGTTTGGTTGTGAGTTTGAATTAGAATGTTCGTTGGCTTGGTTGTGGTTTTCGTTTCGCTGCAAAATGAAATTGTTCACAGCATATAGTTGCAGCTGGAGCAATGGGGTTTAATTCTGTTTTTTTTTGTCGAGTGCATTTTTTTGCAAAGCCAAACACAACAATGTGTTTAAGGAAATAAGAAAATAAACATTAGTTACATCAGTGAATTAGAGAATTTAACCAAGCATGCGAAGTAAGCTATGTTGCAAAAAGAAGCACTCGATAAGCCGATCTGGTTAGGTATTGATTTACATTTTATAGCGGTAGTTATCGTATAATAGCTTTAAAATATCGGGTGTGGTCAGGTTGGCGAATATTTTCTTACAAGAGCACGATGTTCAACTGGATTTATGTAATAGCAAACTGTTCTATCAAAAAATAATTTTAGTTAAATACAAATTTAAATAATTCATAAGTGTTGTGCTAAGGTATGTCTAAACAATTCCTTTTTTTTTTAATGTGCAAATTAGTTAAAAATCCAGTGTGGTATTTATTTTCTAGGTGCACGAATTCCCCTAAAATAATAGATTTCATAGTACGTTTTTTAAAAGAGTTGGTAAGATATGAATGATAGCATCTAATTGATGAGCCCATATGTCATCATACTTGCGCGAAACGCGTGGAGTTGAGGTCACTTGAATTATATTCAGCCTCTCCACTTCAACAGAATTAATGTTAGACATTCTAAATGGGTTGGTTATCTACTAAACTTAAAAAAAAAAAATGCGTATTGACAAGGCCCCCACTGTCAACTGAACTAATAAATATTATTATTTTAAATTAATTTTTAGGTGACCAATTCTTTATGTTGATTATTTTATTAAAGTGGGCTTTTGTGGTCAATTATTTTCTGGATGCAAATAAAAACAAATTTATTTCACCTTTTTTCTCAACGTTTCGTCGATTTCCTCGACTTCTTCATGGGTTAATATTTTGAAATAAATTTAAAATTGTTATCTGTTATTTGCACATTTTTTAAAAAGAAATAAATTAACACGAAAAACAATACAATTTAAATAAATAAAACACTGGAGAATAACAAATTTAAAGACAAACATAAAATTATCACAGTTATTACTCAATTCAATTATTATTTTATTTTAAGACAAAAACTGTTTAAAATTGTGTATCTATTCACTTTTGTTCAACTACCAATAGAACTTGAAGTAAATCGATTGAAAAAAAATTTCAGACCTTCGTTCAAAAGTTATTCAACATTTTGTTTTTGACTTTGGGGGTTTTGCTATAAAAACGAAATGTTGAATAACTTTTGAACTAAGGGCGGAAAAACGATTATTTTTGGTGAATAATCTTAAACAGCCGGTGGACAAACGAACGCACTTAGTCTCATCTTCCTGAGTCATCTATTGGGGGCATTATATGAGTTTTTTGGTTTTGGGGAGTTGCTATAAAAAAGAAAATCTTAATAACTTTTTTCCTGAGGGTGGACAAACGATTTTCTTGGTTGGACAAACGTGGACAAAAGATGGACAAACGATTCTAATAAACCCCACCCAAAGATTTTGACTTCAGGGTTCCCACTTCACACAGCTAAGTGCTCAGTAAGAAAGCACCTGCTCCTGTTTCGTATGAATAAAATTCTATACGAACAAGTACCTTAAACCATTTTCCTGCATGTAGTGAATTAATATATTTTATTTCTAAAGTATCTTTTCTTAGTTTTCTTATATTTTGTGTTTCTTACTTGAAATATTTTTACTTGCGATATAAAACAGCAAGTTATGGATTCGTGGTTATCGCAATTCTGTTTGCCTGTCTGTTCGTACTTTTTTCAATATTGGTATAAGATAATTATGTATATAGAATATTTAAAAAAAATCATGTTACTAAAACTAAAAATAAAGGTTGATTAAGGATGTCCGATAATTTGTTTAGTCTGATACTCAAAATTGGTATGTAGAGGATAGCCACACAAGTATTTTTAGTTCAGGGAAATTTTTCATAATGGTACCTCCACGCAAATTCAAGAAATTTGCGTATCAAAATTTGTTGCAACGACTAAAAAATGATTTGTTTTAGCTCTTTAGGGATGCCAATAATAAAATAACACAACTTCAAAATATGAATTTTTACAAATTTTTAAAAATTCCCAGAAAAAAATATAGTTTGATTTTAAGTTGTTTTCGATTATAAAGGCATAAAGGGTTGGGTAACGAGCTAGTAAGACTCATTCTAAAAGTAATCTTGAAAGCTGAATTTAAACCCGCTATCCATTTTCCGCTATCAGATCTGATTTTTAAGATATTCACGTTAGAATATTTAAAAAGTACGTTTTTTTCACTATTTTTGAGGTAACATAACTCAAAACTAAAATACTTATTTGAAAGATTAAAGCTGCATTTAAAGGATGAAAATAAATACTTTGCCTAATCGGTGCATTTTTTTCGTAGTTTAAGTTTAACTGGTACATATTCTCGAAACTAGGAGAAAGACCGGTGTATTCCATTTTCAGACCGGAAAATCTCAAAATCCGGAGCTGACGGCGGCAAATGGATGGCGGATTTTAATTTAGGACTCAAAATTACGTCTAGACTGAGTCTAACTTGCTCGTTCCCCAGCCCATGATGCATGCCTTTATAATCGAAAACACTTTAAAAATCAACCGATTCTTCTAGGACTTTTAGCCATTTATCGAGTAAAATAAGATATATTTTTAAATTTTAAGAGTGGCCGTAACAAGTGCTATTTTATTATTGGCAACCCTATAGGAAGCCAAAACCAATCGTTTTAAGTCATGCCAAATAGAGCACATGCTTCGAAAAGTTAAATTTTAGCAGAAGTACCGTTTTGTTTGTTTCGCTGTTATTCATAATTATTATTATTATAAAAAATTGTTCGACTTTCAACAGCCCCGGATCAACGAAGAGCAAGGTGGGCTTATGTGCAGGGCATTTTCTTCGACTGTGCGATTACACTGAGATAAATGCCTATTATTTAACTGGTGCATGCATTAACAATGTACGCACAGTAGGGTGTAGGGTTCTTCTCTTATTTTTCTAAAACACTGCATGCAACTCACAATTTTTTTATTTTTTATATTCATTTTGAGTCTTCTTTGAGGAAAAAAAAATTGTGAAGCAATCGAGAAAAATAGTGGTTTTTCACGAATATTCACATTATTTTTGGAACTCGGGGCGCGAATTGTTGGCGTGAAATAATAAAGGGTTCTTATAGAGGGACAAAGTACATATATTTTTTTTTTTTGGAGAAGGAGCATTTGCTTCCCTTATACAGATGGGAGTTGCAATAAAAAACAAATACTTAAAAATGAAAATTAATTATTTAGAAAATTATTTATTATTTTAAAGAGCAACTCAAAATAATGATGAGGATGAGTTCCGACAATTATGAGTTAAAAATGCTGCACCCTAATGCACAGGTAGATGCTAGGCATTTATTTCAGTCCGGAATGGAATGTGAAATAAAATGATTTTTTTAACATTTGCCTTCTCTTACCCAGTGGTTTAAAGAATTCTTACAATAGGTACACATAATGTGTGCACCTTTATAAGCAAACTTCAATTCAAAATATGAACAATTGGTTGTGCGTGTAGCTGCTGAAGAAGCAGAATTTTCTTTTTAATGAGCAGGATGTCAATCTTTTTACAACTTTTGAACAACTTTTTAATTTGCACCCTTACGAAAACGGCACAAAATTACGCAAAAATTGAACAAAATGGGCACGACTGGATCTCACAAACTTGCTCTCGTAGCTAACAACTTAAATGTAGCTTAAAATTGACAATGTGCATATATAGTGGTTCTATAACATTATGATAGGTATCATTAAAAAAAGTTTTAAAAACAATTTAAAATATAAAATATAATTTTTTTAATAGCTAAAACGGATAGAGCTCAAAAAAAAGTATGCTTTCTGATTTGTTTGATAAATATGAATTTATGAAAAAAAAAATTCAAAAATCGTTAGAGCGTTTTTTTTTTTTTTTAATAATTTTTTATATATAAAAATTCTTGAAAATTTAAAAAAATTAAATTTGGTATGACAACTTTTAAAGCCGTTATAATAAAAAAATTTTCTACCAAAATATTAATTGTCGTAATTATAGTAGCTCGTATTTTTTTTTTTTTTTTTAAATCGTTAGAGCTGTTTTTGAAATAAATCAATTTTTGTATATTGGTTGTATGGCAGGTACCGTTATTTTTTGAGCTAAAAAAAATTTGAATTTCCCTTCTAGGGAATCCTATAAGAACCTTAAGTCCAAAGTTTGAAGAAAATCGCTTCAGCCGTTCAGGCTGCAGGTCGACACACAGACAGACGAACAGATGGACAGACGGACAGACGGACAGACAGACAGACAGACAGAATTGCGAGACCCACTTTTTTCGCGTTGTCTACCATCGTAATGTTAGGGAAAATTATGACCTCGAATTTTTTTTTTGCATGAATCCTGAACTTGCCCTATACGTCGCAAGTAAAAAGAAACAATATCTTAAAAATTACCTTCAAAATCAGCTTTAAAACCACGGAAACCAGAATTCCGATGCCCATTCACATACGTTAGCAACATCCTGCTACTGACAGTAGTTACGACCTCCTTGGCTGCTTTCCCGCAAAATCGTCCAATTAGTGGTGACTTATAATAGTAACCATCACGTATCTCCAGATAGTCCATTTGACATTTCTCCGATTTGAATATATTCTATATATGAAAATGTAAAAAGAAACAAAACAACAGATAAAGACTATTGACAGAATCTCCTTTTTGAAATATATGTATGCTCAGCTCAGTATACAGAAGTAGTAGTTGTTCACGTACCAAATTTTCAAGCCGCAGGACAATCCTCTCCCCATGTGTGGCTGTTATTCTCCATTCGCAACGTTCTGTTTCATTGACAGCAATTGGTGTGAAATACGACGGGCTAGCGAAACTTCCAGTATTCTCTTGAAAAGTTCGCCCGCATTTGGGGCATTTGTAGAGTAGTTTAGCCTGCGAAATGTCACCGGCACTCAACCGTAAGCGTTGTCCAATCTCTGGCCGCTTTTTACCTTTCACTTCGATTGGCAGTATTGTGTCCAGATAGGTGCCTTTGGAAAATGTATTCCTTGCATAGTGCATAATGGAGTCATAGTCGTAGGCCATGCCCAGGGAGTCAACATCGTCCGGCGTCAACTTGTTAAAGTTATAATCTTGTCCCTTCATTATGTTATTGTGTTCGATGACAACGTGCTCCTGCCGATCGGGACGGGTGTGCTCGTGCCAGAAGCCGACGACATGTCCCAATTCATGCACCACAATGCCGAACTTATCGCAATTCCTGCCGATGGAGATAGCTTGTGGACCGTTGCCTCTTTTCCCAACAAAAGAACAGCATCTATGCATACATATATGGTATGCGAGGAAGATACAAATGGTAAGTGAATGTGAAATGTAGTTTGATACACACACGTAGTGTATGGGTTACAAAAAAATAGATGGATGCAAAAAATTGTTTTGTCAGAAAGGGAAATTTGCCCAGAAGATAAGAAGTTACTTTCCCTTTAAAAAAAATCTAATTCTGAGGACCATTTTTACAAAGGATTTGATCCGTTGATCATGATTTGAGCTCACCAATTTTCACAGATTTGCTTAAGTTCAACAACTGTTCAAATATACAATCGGTTATTATGGCATATTTCAACTCTATACCTTGGTTGAATTTCAGTTAATCCACCAAATTCAGTGGGCTAAGATCTAGACTCGAAGATACAATTGTTTTTTTTTCAACTGGTATCGGACTTTGAGAGCCCATTAAAAAAAAATTTTAAACTCAGATCAAAATTCAAATTCAGAAATTTTGGCGGATCATCCGAGGTTCAGCGAAGGCTTCAAGTATGCGATTGTCTATTATGACACACTTGAACACTAAACTCTTTTTATAATTCATTTAATCAACCAGAATTGATGTGTTAATCGGTGGATCAAAATGCCACTGGCCCTTAGACTTTAAGGTACAGGTTTACAAATATTTCAATTTTAGGTTAAACGACGGACGTTCCAAACATGGGATTGGTTATTTTGGCATAACTCCACTAATAAACTGAATGGGATAAAATCCTGGTCTAAGGCTTCTAAAGAGTGTTTATTTAAAACAAAATCACCAATTTTGGCGGGTTATCTAAAGATCAACCACTGTTTAAGCATAATATGATTGTCTATTATGATACACTACTTGAACCCTGCACTCTGAAACCCTTTTAAATATCATCGTCAGTTAATCCATCGAAATTATTGAGCTAGTCCGTGGATCAAATTGTTTATGCAACTGGCTCTTAAACTTTTAGGGGGCCAGTTAAAGGAATATATTTGAGCTACATATCAACGATTTGTACTTTTAATTTTGGCAGATTAACTGAGGTTAAAAAACGTTTCAAATATGGAATCTGTTATTATATCGGATTAATATATATTATCTTCGAAATACGTGGGTTTAAATTTTGAACCATGGCTAAATGCCGTTTATTAAGCTGCTCTTCTATAATTAAGATTAAAGTTTGGCTAAGATTTGATTCTTGACATCGGGAATCCATTGAAAGGCCTTAAAACCTCAAAGAAAAAATGACGAACAAGGCCTAGGTGAAATTCTACTTTATAACTAGTAAAACTATTCTTGGTTCCTCAACATTCTTTGATATACGCATGCATTTGATATAGCCAGCCGAATTCTATCTGGTTAGCATGTGTATATTCAGATGGTAAATATACCTCTACATCTACATATACATAGATGTACTCACCCACAGTTCCGGACGGTAAAGACAATATAATTGGGATGGTTCTCTGGGTCACGCTCTACGAATTTGATGCATGTGAAGTTTTCCCAATGGCGCATGGCTTGCTTGAAGAGCGCTTTGTGTAGTCCACTGAAGTTGCCATCTATTTCGTACGGAATGACGCCGTAATCCCAAACACGTTCCTTTTTGGCAGTAACTGCTCGCGCTGTACGATGATGGTGTTCTAAATGTTTTAAATGCCTGTGGATGGAACATAAAAGAAAAAAAAATTGTCTCGTTGTAGTAGATGCTTGTTGCAGTAGGAAAGCTGTATTCCGTGTTTTTTTTTTTTTTTTTTAATGATGAATAATCTTTTTTTTTTAATTCTACATGGGTTATGTACCAAGCAAAGAGATTTTTTGTTTCTATATTGAAAAAAATGGAATATTTTCAAATATTTTTTCTTAGGATTTGGATTTGTGCAACAAAAGTTATGCGCAAAAGTTATTTGAAAAAATAAAAAAATGATTTTTATAAGGCTCTAAGTCTTTAATGCCTCCTACAGAAAGTTATCTCATTGACATAAAGAACTTACTTGTGAGGGTGCTTATTTTACTAGGCGAAATAATAAGAACCACAAAAGATTGTTCAGGTTATGTTTGAATTGCAGAAACTCACTGACATCTCAGGCTCAAAAATAAAAAAAAATCATTAACTGCAATAAAATATTATGTGCGTGAGTGTGAATTTAGCACCACCAATTCACTAACAACCGCTGTAATCTGTTCAACTTGTATACCGCCATATGACCGAACATACATTTATTAATAATTAAATTAAAAAAAATATTATAATATCAAAAACAGACAAAATGTGCTGCCGCTTTGTGCCCCAGGGCCTGTTTTAGTCTGCAGTTATGATTTTCTATACATTTCTAAAACTGAAATCTGCAGTTGTAAATTTACATTTCTGCAGTTATTATTTTCACAAATAATGAAACGCTCCAAAAACAAATAGAACGCGCAAAATCTAACACCTGAACGTATAATTGTACGCCTCAACTATTGACAGAAATAAAAAGAACGGCTTAAGAGATTGTTTTGGATAAAGAAGATATCGAAACATAAGTAGCACATAATAAGACTGCAATTTCAACTTAGTTTTGTTTTAAGAAACAACCACTAATTTGCTTAACTTTATTTTATAAGCGCTTTGAGTCAGACAAAGGCAAAGAATTAATTGAGATATATAGTTTCTCTGTTCATAAATTTTAACAAGATTAACTTGAACTTAGAAAATACGCAAGAACTTGGATAAATCTCGTTAATTTTGAACGCCGCACTGTCAAAGGTTTTTTGTTTCGATTTTTTCTTCCGAACAGCTGATGGCAGTAAAAATCCTCCGATTTATATGAAATTGGAGCATTCGCTAGAGCCGATTAATTCATTCAACAATATTTTATTTTCGTGTTGAATTATTATACCAGAAAATATAAAAAAGGCATATCAAAATTGTCTTTAGTTCTAAATCTGCACTAAAACAGGTCCAACATTATATGCTGTCTTGTGCCGTATATTTTAATCCAAATTAACAACTTTGAATATTTTGCGACAGAATCAATTTTATCCTTTTCGATTTTTCTAACTTGGGCTGCTATTTACCAAAGAGAAACGTAAAATTTATCTCAAACTTGCAAATCCTACCAACAAACTGTTTTTTTAATTTCAATTTTCCAAAAATTAAAAGTTGGTACATTATTTGCTCCAACTCAGCTAGTGTTGTTGCCCAAAAATAAAATCACGTGACTTTCAAAATATCTGGAACACATCCTTCCTTTACATTCTGACAAATTTTGAATGAATGCATGTTTTATTCATTATACTCGTTTAGGGAAGAAATTGTTGTAAGAGATTTTTAATTATAAAATTAAAACCTCCATTAATTTTTGTGACAAAACAATTTTTAGAATTTCCCAGGCTACCTGTCACATTTTGTCCCAACGATCGCATATGTGTATACCACCAATTAACGCTATTTATCTATTGTCTGTTACTTTTTTTGTTGGATTACTTTTTTAAAAGAAGTCAACAATGGTGGTGCTTATTTCACTTTTTGCAAAATATATTTTCGGCCATTAATACTGTAAATGTACGAATTTATTTTATTTCTTCAGCACTAATTGGCAGCAAAAGTTGAGCACCATTATGCAGCACAACTTTTGTTTTCAGAAAAATCGAAAGAGAAAAAATAATTAAAATTTAATTTTAAGTACAATTTGGAATATAGCGATTTTTGTTTTTTTTTTCACTAACAGCAAAACGTGAGTATAATCCAGAACAATTATTGATTTTTGAATTCATTTACAAAAAATTGTAAAATTGTAAAAAAGTTGGGTAGTAGAAAAAAGCTTATATACTGGTTGATTCACCTAAGCTGTGACAAAAAGTTCAAGCGTGTAGGTTTAGTCGAGATAAGAAAAAATCGTATGGGAGGGGTATATTCCCCCTCGTTTAGCCAATTCGAATTAAAACAGAGAACAAATTATTAAAAAACAACGGCAATACTTACAATGTCCTGATATACCTTTTTGAAATGCCAAAAACTTCTTTTATTTTCTTTTTAAATACATTTTTTAATGAGTTTTGGAAAAACTAATTTTCAGACTGAACATTTTGAAAAATAAAATTAAAAAAAAATGTTCAAACTATTTTTTTGTAATGAATTAATTAAGTACTATAGTACCGTTTTTGCAACGGCTCGTGAAGAACCAGGGCCTAGTGAATAACAACTCGCAACCATTCCTGTGTGTGTGTGTCGACAAGAATGGAGGGGACCTACAATTTTATGCCGAATTCGAACAGCCAGCCGAGAAGCACTTATGCATGACAAGTGATACTCTTGTAGGATTTGTCAATTCCTCACAAGAGGCAGTAGCCCTGAAAAAACTTTTTAGTTTTTAGGTGGACGAGGCTGAGAAGTGAACCAAGACCTCCAGCGTGACAGTCCAACGCAATAACCATTACGCTACGGGCTACTTTTTTTAAAATTCAATGCTTTTCTTTCAAAAATAGAGAAACCAAGAATGTCCTAGAACTATCCGGTGTTGAGTTTTAAAAAATTGATAAGAGCATTCAATTTTAAAAATTAATTTAAAAAAAAACTATTCATTAAAACAAATTTATTTAAAAACAAAATAAAAGAAGGGATTTCTGACTTTGCAAAAAGTTATATCAGATCAGATCATTGTTTTTTAATAATTTGTTATTAAGACCCCCTCTCCCGTACGATTTTTTTTTTTCTTGTCTCGACTTAACCTAGACGTTCAAACTTTTTGTCACACCGTAGGCTACTCGTACATTAGTGCGACAAAGCGATGCGAGAAGGTATTCGAGATTAGAGCAAAAGTGGTCAAAATAGTTTGTGAACGTGATGCTTGCGATAAGTATATGATAAAATCGCAACACTCGCACCAAATATCGCTTCACTGTGCCAACGTTTATAAGAATAAATATAAATATTTTTCTCGCACGGAAACATTTCTCGCATCGCTTTATCGCCTTACTATACGCGCAGCCTAAGGTGTATCACACTGTATAATAAAATATTTAATTGACAAAATTTATCTTCGTTCGTAGAAGTTTGAATTATGAGAATTTGTATTATTTCTTTCAGACTCAGCTGAACAAGTTGAAGACGAATTTTGTTTTTAGAAACACCAAAAAATGGCGGTTCAAACTTGAAGCATATCAAAATATTTACTTCTTCCAACTACAAGTGAGTCATCGAAGTATGGTTTTCCTTCATGGGAATGAGATGATAAATCTATGCGCCACGGCAAGACAAATACGTCTCAGTCCATTCGGGTTTGTTGATATGGACCTTGATCCTTGAGTATTCGATTAACGTGTACAGCTGAATGGTTTTTTGCAAAAAATCATCGTGTAAACAGTTCTATGTAAATGTATGAATCAGTGTTAGCGTTGGTGCGATGGGTAGGCTTTCGGCTTTCGACTTCTAGTCAAATTCAATCCCATTAACAGACAGAATGTTTTAAAAAAAAAAATATGGTCTTATTAAGACTTAGCATCAAACAAACTAATAATAATAAATTCGGCCAAAAAATAACTGCCTTCAATGTTATTATTATTATTATTGAAACCTTTATTCCACAATATGAAGTTTTTACATATATATATAAATATAGTAAATAATTAAATGAATGAGTAATATACATAATTTCTTATTAAACTAACAATTTAACAATTATCTTGATTCAAAAAAAAAAATAAATATCTCAATATTTTAATTTTTACTATAAACAATTTTGTAAATTAATTTATTTTCTATTCGTTTTATCTGGCATAAGCCTCCCCCATAGAAGTCCATATATTTCTGTTTTTGGCAAAATTGTACCAGTTTTGGTTAAATTGGTTTAGGTCTTCTATCCATCTTTTTTTTGGACGTCCTCTTGGTCTTCACTCGTCTATAAAAGTCCATTTAGTCATAATTTTTATCCACCTCTGATCTTCAACTCTGGATATATGTCCCGCCCAGCTCCATTTTAATTGTTTTATTCGTTGTATCACGTCAACTATGTTTGTTCTACTTCTTATTTCATCGTTACTAATTCTTTG
Organism: Melangyna quadrimaculata; assembly: GCA_949320155.1. Classification (NCBI taxonomy): domain Eukaryota; kingdom Metazoa; phylum Arthropoda; class Insecta; order Diptera; family Syrphidae; genus Melangyna; species Melangyna quadrimaculata. The sequence goes on along the minus strand of OX439483.1, from coordinate 452,055,635 downwards.
TATTTGTCGAATTTTTAAAAGCTTACGTTCCATTTTTGCTTGGCATATTCTCAATTTATCTTGTTGATTTGAAGTTAGTCCTAGGGTTTGTAGCCCGTACGTCAAAACTGGTAAGATTGTTGAGTCGAATACGTATTTCCTTGTGTCATTGCTTAATTTCGAGTTCATTATTTCGCTTAAGCTCCAGTATTGTTTCCATCCGTTAGTTACTTTTTTGTTTATTTCCTTTTCTTCCTGGTTGACGAAAGATTTTATTTGTCCTAAGTAAACCTAATCTTCGACATAATCTATTTTATAATTATCTAATAAAATTTCCTCTTGTGTATGGTTGGCCATAACTTTTGTTTTTGTCAAATTTAAACATAGTCCATCTTTCTTACAAGTTGATGAGAGTTGATTTAACATGGTCTGTATCTGTATCTGCTGAGTGTGACAGCAGAACAACGTCGTCTGCAAACCTCAAATTGTTTAAATATTCCATCCGAACTTGTATACCATATTTATTTTTCCATTTCAGTCTTTCGAAAATATCCTCCAGGACAGCAGAAACAATGGCGGCGACATGGGGTCACCTTGTCGTACTCCTCTTCTTAAATGGAATTTTCTCCATATTTTGTCGGTTTTTACTCTGGCGGTGTTATTACTGTATATATTTGTAAACGTCTCGATAAGGGTGGGTTGCATGTTTTGATTTCTTAGTGCCGTCCATATGCTGTTGTGTTCCACGGTGTCAAAAGCTTTTGCGAAGTCAATAAAACAAAGGTAAAGTGGTTTTTGGAACTCGTTATGTTTTTCAATCAGCATTTATTGTCTGAAGATGGTCAGTAGTTGAAAAGCCTTCTCTAAATCCTGCTGGTTCTCTTGGTTGTTTGTCGTTAAGTGCTTGTTTAGTTTTATTATACATTGTCTTTGAAAAAAGTTTGTAGATGGTAGAAATTAGGCTAATAGGTCTGTAGTTGTTCATGTCCTCCTTATCTCCTTTTTTATGCAGAAGAATTATTGTGCTCTGTTGCCATTGTCTAGGTATTCTTTGATTTGTCATGAATATTTTCATTATTACTGATGTCAAAGCGTATTTACCATACTTCAGCATTTCAGCTTCAATCCCGTCGCTGCCAGGGCTTTTCTCGCATTTTAAACTGTCAATAGAGGATAGAATGTCAAGTTCGTTGAGCAAGAATATATTGTCATTTCCAAAGCTGTCAAAGGGAGCGTTTGAATTTGTGTCAGTAGCTGGGTCATTTATTGATTTTAACAGTGACTCAAAGAAACTCGTGGCTGTGTCGTTAATGTCTTTTCTTTTTGTTGTAGATTTGATTCTGTGTTTCAGTGAAACTATCCATTCCTTTTCACTGCTTAAGAAGTTTTTTGTTTTCTTGATTGATTTTGTATTTCTTAAAATCTCTTTAATTTTTATTTCGTTGAATTTTTGAACATCTTCTTTTGTCTTCTTCTTAATAATTTTTCTTATGTTTGTTATTTCTTGACTTTTTATTTTTTGTTAGATTATTCGTTTTCCTCAAAACTTCACGTTGGTTGATTAGATCCTTACGGCTCGCGTACACATAACCCGCCGAATTATGCTCGTCTGTCGTCGGTCGGCCAAACTCGGCCGTTTGAATCAAACGTATGTAAGAGGAAGAAAGCGCTTATACCACTACAACCGACATCGCCCGATGTCAGCCGTTAATAACCGATCAACCGACAAATTCGAACTTGTTTGGATTTTACGTCAGTTTGTTAGTTATTTCTTGCCAGAATAAAATGAAATTAAATTAAAAATTAAAATAAGATAAAATTAATAGTGAATAGCTAATTTATTGTATTTATAATAGAGCCACGTGCACTTTTTACGTTTCACACTCCGACTGGCATCCGTTAAAATCGGCATTGTTAAAAACAGACATAGGGGGAGAACGACAGTAGTGTATGCAGACTAACGTCCGAGACATTCGTCCGTATAGCTCCGATCCGAAATCGGCCAGTTAATCGGTTTCGGTGTACGCGAACCGTTAGTCTCAATCGATAGTTTGTCAGTTTTTTTGGGTCCTTGGTATCATTAATGTTTCTTTTGCTGTAGTCTTTATTGTATTCTCTAAACTGTTATATATGTTTTGAAGATCATCGTTAAAGTCGTTTGAATTAAATGTCTCTATTTTTCTTGATAACGATTCATTATACTTAAATATGTTTTCAGAAGAGATTGAATCTGGAAAAAATTGCTCTTGGTGGTTTCTTCTTAATGTAATATGGTCAATTTTTATTTTTATTCTTAACATTCTGTGGTCACTATCAAATTATTGATTACGGATACATCTGTCAATGTGGTAATTTTATTTGTCAAAGCGAGGTCATATTCATTTTTGTATTGTCTGTCAGGTGATAGCCAAGTCCATTTGTTTTTATCTTTTTTCTTAAAAAAGGAGTTTCCAAATGTCAAGTTCATTTCTTGCAACCATGTCATACGATTTTTCCCACGGTTGTTTCTTCGTCCGTATCCAAAATTTCCGAATAGCTGCTGTTCTCCATCTTTCATTGTCCCTAGTTTTGCGTTAAAATCTCCAACTATATACATAACTTCTGTTTTTGTTTCTTTATGAGCATGTTCTAAATTTTCATAAAATGCTTCAAGTTCTTCATCAGTTACGTTTTTTGTTGGAGCATATACTTGGATGATGGTCATTTTAGTGTTTTGTATGTCAAGACTAATTGAGCAAATTCTCTCGTTGAACAATCTTATATCTAAAATATGTTTTTTCAGGTGGTTTTTTTTATCAGGAATCCCACTCTTGTTTGTTAAGTTTAAGTCCTCTCTTATTTGGTCGTCTTTTATATAAATAATTGCGTCCTCAAAATGTTTTGATTTTGATTTATTTTTCATTATAGTTTTCCTTCAATGTACATTAAATTTAATATTGTTGCAATGCTTTAAATTATAAAACTTTATAAACTAATCTTACGACTAAAAAACTTTAACCTATCTAATTTTTTCATCACATCCTTTTATTCGTATATTTCATAATATAAAAATTAATTCCTTTTGACAATGCTTGTTTGCGCATTAAAATATTCTTGAGTATATAGCTTTTTCTGAATCCTATTTCCTCAATATCATTTAATACTCAACCGCGAAAAGTACATCAATCAATAGGAAAGAATGCATACACAATATAAAACCGTACACAATGGAGTTTATTTTAAATCAATATGAAATTATGAAATAAAACAAGTAATATTGCTACCAAAAAGCTATACACATAGTTTTTGGTTACATAGAAATATAATGGTCAACGCCCGCCTCATCCCTGATGATCTATATAAAAACTTCATATTCAAAAATTTCTAATCCCAAAACGCCAAACCAGGCTATACAGTGAAACCTCCAGTTCTAGAGAGAGAGAGAACTACAAAATTAACTCAGATTATTTTTGGCCCCGATGAGTTTTAAGACCAGAAAACCCTATTTTCTAACTATGAGAGCATCTAGCGCTTTGGTAAATTAATAAACCAATATTTTTGTTTGAGTTCTTGAAAAAGGGGATTTTTAATAGGGTTGGCCACGAGACGAGACTCTGCGAGACTATTGTAAGTCTCGTCTCGGTCTCGTCTCCGAAAAATACGATTTCCGGCTAACTTGTTGATTATTGGAACATAATATTATTGATTATAGTTCGAACCACGGTTGCCACGTTGGTCATTTGTGACCAAATTTGGTAATTTTTGTACCCTTGGTCACTTGGTCATTTTGTTCTCAATCTGCTCACTTTTTTTAAAGAAAAAAAACTCGACTTTTAATTTTTATTTTCTCAAAATGAAGCGCAATTTTTTTTCATCACCTAATATAAACGATGCCGATGCATGTGTTAAATTGAACGCACTGCCACTTCATTTGACAATTTATTGACAGATGGAATGTTTGAAATATTTGTGTGTTTAAACGTTTAAGCGTCTCCGTCTATTTCGCTTGTTGTTGATTAGAAACAAATCTTTAAAAATGGATAGGTAACAAATAAGGTATATTAATAAATCTTCCTTGTAAAATTAGAACAACATTACAAAAGGTTTGTTATTGTCGTTACCACACAACTCAGCTACTGCTGAAAGAAAGTTTTATGATTTCAGTTTAATTGAAACTAAGTTAAGAAACAGGCTTAACTTTGATATTATGTTGTCCATAGAGCTTCACGATCAAAAACGTGTAAGCCATAGCGTTTGGTCAGCAGAAACCTTTTTTAAAATAAGTAGATATTATGTGTGTACATTTTAGTAGATTTAATTTAACTATACGCAATTTCGTATTGATTGGTTTAATAAAATATTCTGATTTTAATATAAAATGCTGTGAAAAAATGTGATTCAGTAAATAAACCTTTATGTTTAGTTATTTATGTTTCTTATTATGAAGAAGGGGTGATCATTGCCCTTAAAGTAATTTTTATGAATTATGTTGTATCTTTTTGTTTATTTACTTTTGTTAACTTCTAATTAATTTTGTATGATAACAAATAAAAAAAATATGGCTAACTTTAATTTTCTGTGTGCTATGAAGTTTTCAGAGTTTAATTGTTTTGGTCACTTTTTACTCGTTTTGGTCCTTTTTATTTTCAATTTTGGTCACAAATTTTATTTCCAAGTTGGCAACCGTGGTTCGAACACGTGCAGAAGAAAATAAATATTTAACTGAAATTGTATTTTTTTAATTTATTATACTCTTTGTAAATTTCGGTCTAAATATACAGTCTTGTCTCGTCTCGTGGCCAGCCCTCATTTTTAAAACAGAATACTGCAGAAAGTTCCGTTAGGGTATTTATTGGGTCAAGTGAATAATTAATGCAGGGCGGATGGACATCGATTCTCCAGAAAAAGTCTTTGAATCCATCCCAGGTATAGGAAGACATCATTTTTCAGGACAGATCTGACTAGAGAATTCTGGTTGGTCAAGGCCTAGGTCCACACCAGACTGTGCCGCCACTTAATCTAGTAAGTGAGTAAGAGAGATTTGACTATATCAATTAATGTACCAAAAGTGCAAAAACCAAGATAAAAGTAGGATCAACGGATTGATGGATTTTTTTTTTGTATTTGTTGTTGAAATTGTTTGTTTTAAATTCACAAAACTTTTTCCAAAAACTAAAATAAATTCTTATTCCCCCTTAAACTAGAAACCAGCATACACGTACACACCCACTGAAACACGATTCCGAAACGCCAAAATAAACTCAAAAATATTTTATACTTATGATGATGAAATATTGAAAAATACAGTAGTTTTTGCTCTAATTTTGTTTTTTTTTTTGATTGTTTTTTGAAAAAAAAAAAAAAATAAGAAAATAAAAATAGCAAATTGAAAACTTACTCCTCATTTCGTAATTGCATTTCAAGAGATGTGTTCACTTCGGCATTGATTGCGTCCATCGTTGATTTCCTTTTGGAGAGGATTTCCAGTTCATCCATGTTTTCAGACGAATAATTAAAACTTTTAGCAGTTATGAATTTGTGATGAGACTTTGCCGGCACAGCTGCTGAAGCCGAAGCTGATTCTGATGCTGGTGAAGCAGCTACATCTCCCTCTGCATCAGGGTGGAATGATGTAGAACCCGTCTGATGATGATGATGATGGGGTGGAAGAGATTCCAGGAGAGATGTATCACTTGTAGGTTTGGCAATTGAAGCAAGGGACTCGGTAGGTGATAGCCATTCAGTTGGAACCGTTTTTGTATGTTTGTTGTGAATTCGGTTGTGAAGTTTGGGATTATCGTCGGCAGTCAAAACGGGACGATTTAGCTCTGCTTTAAGTTTTTCCAGTCGGGCATTATAGTCACGTGTTGGTTCGGAGCTACGGCTGTGAAATGAATGCAAATTAGTATTTTATCTATCAAGGTAAGGTACACACATACATAACATATCTAAATTATAAATTGTAGTGGGTTAGAATGTGGGCGAGTGCAGGTAGGTATTTAAATAATTATTTTTGTTATATTTTTTTAAATAGTTATTTTATATCTTGATGGCAGAAAGACTAATGAATTCTATAAAAATCATATGTGCAGCAAAATAGTCCAGGTATATTATTTGTCCATCAAAGATTAATTGGAGCTAATATGCGACCTTTAACCTATTTAACCATAAGCGGTTACATACGCACATAATTGTTGGTTTGTGCACATCTGTGGGACAAACATTTCCGATGGTACATAATTTATGTAGTTCCGTTGAGTACTTACGAAGAAAAACGTGCGACAAAGTTTGGACTTCACATTTTAATATGTACATAAGATGTTAATGCCAGAAGAATGTTGAAAGAATTCAAATACGATTGCAGACAATTTGATGATAATGAGTAAGTCTTGCTAAAATAAAGGTACTGATCAAATTGTATTATTGGATTCAGTAAATGGGTTGCCTGTAAGTAAGTACAAATATGTACAAAATGGAAAGATCGTACGCAAGGGGACAGCTGCAGTTTTGATTGAGGTATTAAAAATCTTTAAATAACATAGTGCAACAAAATTTAACCAAAAATGTTTACTGCAGAAACAAAATTATTTTGTTCGAATGCTTTCAGTGTCCTGAATTCGAATCTCATCTCTGAATTGTTGAATTGGCTCAGGTTTCTTTTTGTGTCCTGAACTCGAATATGACCTCAGCATTGCTGTTTTTTTTTAGGTTAAGGGATACTAATCTACTTTTGAAAACACACAAATTAAATCTCTCCAAAATATTGATTCAAAAAAGCTTTTAACGGCATTTAGTCCCGGCGTTCAGTCCAACTTTGGTTGGATAAAGCTCGCAATTGATTTTCGCTGTAAAATTGATCTATGTTGGACTGAATTTAATAAAAATTGCGTTTTGACAAGGCCCTCACAGTCAACTGAAGATTCCAACTGAGAACGCCACGCCGCCGGCCGGGACAAAACGCCAATTTTCAAGGACTAAAGGCAGTTAAAAGCTATTTTGAATTAATTATTCTTCAACAAGCCCAGTCAAATTAAATAATGTTGTCTTCTTATTGGCTTATTTATTACAGTAGTATATTTGTATTATAAAAAAACCTTCATATCTCTCCAAAGAAATTGTAAGATAAAATGTATGAGTCTTTAATTATATAGCTTATTCGGTAGGTAACTATGGGGAGGGGGGAGGTAGAGACTTAAAATAACCAATGACTCAAAAATCCACAATAAAGTGGTTCAACATTGGACTTTCCACCCTATGTCAAGTATTTTATAATTTGCACTGACTGAGCGGTTAGCTGGCAACGCAAGTAGAGCATTGCGCCATAAGTTCGATCCCTAAAAGGTAATACTTAAATGATTTCTTTCTTATTTTTCTACATCTTCTAACTAAACGATTTTCTCCTTTAAAATTTCTTTCGGACTATTAGAATAATGTTCTTTGGAATAATTAAATTCACTCCATAACTGTACAAGAGGAGGGAAAATGTCGCCATTTTACTTCATGGAGTATTAATTAGTAACCACTGTAATGAGTACGATAAACGATGCAAGAGGCAATAGTCCTGAAAAAAACTTTAGTCCACCTAAAAAACTAATGTTTTTTTTGAAGGTTACTGCCTCTTGCGATGAATTGACAAATCCTCCAAGAGTATCACTTGTCATGAATAAGTGCTTCTCGTCTAGCCGTTTGGTTTCGGCATAAAATTGTAGGTCCCTTCCATTCCTGTCGACTCGCGCACACAGAAATGGTTGCGAGTTGTTAGTCACTGGTTCCTGGTTTTTCACGAGCCGTTGCGCCATCCAATTTATTTTTGTTTATTTTATAAACGATCAAGAGAAGCTTCTATATGGTTGATTATAAGAGTAAGATTGTTAGTCAGGACAGGATAGTTATATAATTTTCCGTTGGTGAATGATTTTTCACTCTTTTGCTCCGAATATTCCACATTCGATAGGAATGATAATGGATTGCCAGAAGTGACCAACGGAAATCGACATAAGTCCCTTATAGTGTTAGCTGTACGAACGTGGTACTCACATATATAATAAGAGGGTGGAGTGTTTTCAGCAATTTGTTCCAAATCACTGCGTGTAACTCATGGTTTATGCGTGATGGTTTCCTGATCAAATTCTTATCATTAATTTTGAATCGCCCTTGGAAATAATAAAGTGGACATCCATCGAACAACCAACGTTTTTCACAAAAAAGTGATGTACCATGTACTGTGAAGATTATAATTTCGGGCGCAAATAAATTTGGCAAAAATTAACTTTCTTCTTGTATAGAAAGGAACTAGGGCTAGGGAACTGGCAACGAGACGAGACTAGACGAGACGAGACTGGCTTTAAGCATCCGAAACGAGACCGCGACGACACTGTATTTTTGGACCGAAATTTACAGAGAGTCTAATAAATTGAAAAATTCAATTACAGTTAAACATTTATTTTCTTCTGCACGTATTCAAACTATAATCGAAAATATTTCGTTCCAATAATCAACAAGTTGGCCGGAAATCGTACGAGACCGAGACGAGACTTAACTATACGAGACCGATACGAGGCTGAAAATGTATGCGCAGACTACACAACACCCCGTACAGATTTTAAAAAAACCGTTTTCTGTTTCCATCCCTACAAGAGAGGAATGGGATGCTGCTTTACAACAATCAGATGAACCGGTGGTAGAAATATACACCGATGGATCGAAGATGGATACGGGTGTAGGTGCGGGATTCTTCTCAGAAACCCTCAATTTAGCCAAATCTTATAGACTCCCCGATTACAGCAGTGCCCTCCAAGCGGAGGTTCTTGCAGCGATTAAGTGTGCAGAACAAATACTAGTGATGGCGATACCACGGGCTGATATCACTTTTTACATTGACAGCCAGGCAGCTATCAAGGCCATCCCTGCCACAGAAATAAAATCCAAACTGGTTTCATGCTGTCGTGAAGAGCTTAAAGTTCTTGCCACACAACATAACATCAGACTCTGTTGGGTCCCTGGACACTGTGGAATTGAAGGTAATGAAAAAGCAGATAAACTGGCAAGGACTGGTTCATCGTTAGATCCAAGCCTAACAGAATCCAGTGTTAAAATTCCACCCTGTGCCGTTAAACAGACGATTAGTAAGAAGATAGTGGAACTTACCAATGACAGGTGGAACTGACTTGTAACTTGTACCACTACAAAGAATCTGTGGCGCAGCTACAATAAGAGAAACTTATGAACCTGAAAAAGAGATCCCTGCATCTTCTGATAGGAATTATCACAGGACATAATCTCTTAGGGTATCATAAAAACAAAATGGGACTGAATACTGTAGACCTATGCAGAGGATGCGGAGACGAAGAAGAAGTGGAGGACACCCTTCACTAGCTAGGTCACTGTCCGGCACTCTGCAACATAAGGAAATAATTTTTGGGTAGCTATTTCTTCAACGATTTAGCAGAAATCTCGAAGTCAACAGATAAGAACATCTTAAATTTAATGAACTTTATCAACGCCTCCAAATGGCTTGATACTCCATAGAATTTCATAGGTTATATATTTTAAAGGGATGGTCCAATCCATCGGGGTATCACAAGAGATCAACATTGATCTAAGTGTGACGGGAACAAGATCTACCGGCAGCCCATCAACCTAACCTAACCTAACCTACATTACCAGTAGGTATGTTTTGTTATTTTATATTTTCAAAAAAAAAAGAAGACACAAAGACATCTGGTTTTCAGTATTCCATTGAAAATTTATACATGTTTGGTTTCTCTAAATTAATATCTACGTTATAATTTTGCTCCAAATGCATAATAGTTTGCCAATTTTTATGCAAAATGACCATTATTCGATGGCTTTCCCATTTTATTTTTCCCAAGGGCGAATCAATATAAATGATGAGAATTAGTTGAGAAAACCATTACTAGGGTGTCCATCTTATCTTTTTAAAAGAGAACATGTTCTCTTAAATTTTTTTCAATCTATGGATGTCGCCAGTACTTTTTTCTTTTTATAAGCAAACGCGTATAAATATAACATGCAATTGCTGAGGACTGAGGACAACATTTTTTCCGGATCCTGATTTGTTAGATTGAATACCGAAAGTATACCTACAAGTGAAGAGACAAAAGCGGTATCGGTATGCTTTCGGTACGGTAAGAAAAACCAGTTACCGATACCGTACCGATAACGTACCGACAAGCCAGGGAGCGGTCTTAGTTGTATTTTGTTCCAGCAATATATCTACCAATATTTGTATGATTCTTAAAAATTAAGTTGGGCAAGCGGGTGCATGAATGTGCATTTTTTGTTCAAGACGTGACGTTGGTTTGATTTAATAGTTTGTACAATTTTATTTTTTGTGTAAGTTAATCATATTTGGTTTAAAAAAAAAAAAAAATTATTTTGATATGTTCTCTTTTTTGTTCTCTATTTTGTCCCTTAAAAATCTCTTTTCATATAGCTTTTAGAGGAAAATGTCCTCTTTTTGTAAGGTACCCAGATGGACACCCTAACAATTACTCATAAAGTGTGAGTTGCAAGCTGTGCTTTGGAAAATATTGCTCAAAACGCTCCACTTTAAATACATATTATATTTATAGCAACATTTCTGCAACATTATAATGGTAGGTACTACAAAAACTTGACGAGATGTGAATTTCATCGGCTGCAAATAACGAACCCGTTTGATTTAACGCAATAAGGAGCATTTGGGCTGGCTGTATTATTGTATATGTCCTCAAATTTATTTATTTATTTCATCTACCAGTTTTTACACTATACAGATTACACTATAATACTTAGGACTAACTTAAACTAAACCTTAAAATAAATAATAAAAATAAATAATCAAAAAATATCTAAGCAAGGAAGTTTACATTGTCAGACAACGATTTCTTAAAGGTGTAACGGCTTACAGACAAGTCGATTTCAGTGCAATATAAATTAAAGAAGTTTATCGAACGAGATATTGGCTCATTTGTACCTTAGTTGGTTCTATGACGTTGTGGAAATAAAAATTTTCTAACTCTAAAACATCTTTCAGATGCTTATAATATGTTCAGTAGTTCAAGCAAATTTGGTGAAACGATATCATATTGTAACAAGTCCCTTACAAAAACTATATTTTGCATTATTCTTCTGTCCTTCAGAGATTTTAAACCAATTATCATATTGTAACAAGGCCCTTCCAAAAACTATATTTTGCATTATTCTTCTATTCTTCAGAGATTTTAAACCAAATAAAAGGCATCTGGCAATATAGTCTGGCATGCTGGGCAAACTCATTTTATAAAAAAACATACGTCTAGTGAACCTCCTCTGAACTCTTTTCTTAATCACATCGGTAGACAAAAGCACTCATAAACTATAATCTACCTTCATTCAAGTATTTCTAGAGTGTAGACTGTGAATATGTTCAAACATAATGCACGTGGTACATTGGGAACAAATTAAGCAAGATAATTACATTTTTTATTGAAAAAGAGCGGATATAATTGGATCTTAAATGCTTCCATTTTCACACCTACGTTCCAGGCCACGCTTAATTGATTGCTCTTTTTAAGTGAGTTATACTGTTCAATAAAATATCTTATTAACTCAATTTGAGCACCTGCGTTTTTATTCGGGAAAACCAATACCTTTCGGTTTCGCTTAATCGGAACTCGGAAGGTATATACCAATACCTATCCTTCCCTCATCCCTCTCCCTCCCACTTAGCTAAAGCTTACCGATTTTTTCTACCTCTTCGATGACGTCTCCTTACAATACCCTCAGCATGTAGAAACTCCACATCGTCCAATTTCACCCCATTGCCTCCGGCATTACTGTAAACATTTGGCAAAGTCGATCTCGATGTTGGAATCGATGTTGGTAATATAATAACCTTTCGTTCGGAAACAAAATTGTTTCCTGAATCGTCTTCGATGTCTTTTGTGTTCGATTGGATCTTTCGACGGTCGACATTTCGAATGCTATGATTCACTGTTGAGGATTTATTCAATTTTTCTGCCTCAGCTGTGAGCTGCTGCTGTCGTAGTTGTTCCATGGTTACACTCATCAGGTCACCAGGTGCACCACTATTGCTGTTGGTTATCGTATTCCCAGGATATTCGTCCACAGTAATCGGTTTTTCTCGAATCGAAATTTTCGGTTCGAAATTCTCAGTTTCCGCCGGATATGAACTCTCCTTTGGTTGTCTGGTAATGATTTGGTTTTTTAAATTTTTTGTCGAATAATCGTACGGTGTGGAGGGGTGGACTTTTACTGGCTCATTGACTGACTGTGAATGGATGAGAAAGAAAAAAAATAAATAGAGAAAATTAAATTGTGATACTTTAATGGATGTACAAAGATACAAAATGTAGTGAAATGAACTGTTTAAAATAGTATTTTCAGTTGGAAAATAGAAATGTGCACATTTTGGCGGATTTGCATGAGAATAAAATAAAGCTGCTCACTTTCTCGATTCAGTCTAATGTTTTATGCATGCATGGTGGATATTATCCGAGGAATAAAATATTCTAAAGCAATAAACAACATAAATATACAATATACATATATAAACATATATGCATATGTTATAACCAAGAATACTGATAAAGCTATTTTTTAAGATAACTTCATGTTTAATCAAAGACACATTGTAATCCAATATCCAAATGAAAAGATAAACACTTTTGCCGTATCACATTTGATGAATGCATATCCGGTCAAATGCAATACTCAGACTAAACAAAATATTAAAACAAACAAAACCTAGCACAAGATTAATAATTTATAGACTTCCAAAACTAGAAGTCGTATATGAAATGAGTCACGTATGCCTTTAGAAAATAAGATGATAAATACCAGTTGTCTGCGACACTCTGGTCAGACTTTAAGTAACTTTGAAACAATAAAGATAACCTCAAGAATCTAGAGCTAAATTCCTTTTTTAAAAAGTGTTTTATTTAATTCAACACTAAAATTTATATATATATATATATATATATATATAATATAAATATTCGGTTGAGAAGATTTTTCACAGAAAAATGTAAGCATTGGCGTACATTGTGTTTACATCATTTAATTTAAGAACATCATTCGGAAAGAAGTCTGGTCTTTAAATAGAATGAGTTCAGTGGAAAACTAGTTTATAATAACTGGGGCGAGACTTAGCCCCTTCTTGTGGAAAAATCATCCTGATACTCATGGTAAAGATTTTCTGCTTGAATTTGTTTTAGACATTTTTTAAGTTCGGTTTAGTTTTTGAAGTATCGGGTTTTTTAATAAGAGCGCTACAAAAGTAAAATAAAAAATAAAACAAAAACGGTTTCGGATATCAATGCAATTCTTTATTCCTGTGAAAGTACGTTTGATGCCATTATGTATTGGAACTCGATGTTTTTTGCATAGCCAACACGGGCACGATTGCAGAAGTCCAGACGCTGAACCCAACTTTCGACGGTTTTCAAGCATAAATGGCCGAAACTGCTGCAATTTCACGTTCGATATTCGTACAAAGTTCATCAATCGTCGCTGGCTTCTTGGCATAGACCATAAACTTGACGTAGTCCCACAGGAAATAGTCTAACGGCGTAATCGCACAACCGAAACGGCCAAGCGACTGGACCATTTCGTCAGATAACACGTTCTCCAAACTTGGTTTCCAATAAATTGATTGTGACATTCGCTGTTTGGCTTGTGGCGCCGTCCTGTTGGAACCACATGTCTTCCAAGTCCATATCATCCAATTGGGGCCAAAAATATTCGGTTATCATTGAACGGTAGCGATCCCCATTCACAGTAACGTGCCGGTCTTGATCATCACGGAAGAAGTACGGCCCAATGACGCCGCCGGCCCATAAACCACACCAAACCGTAATTTTTTCGGGATGCAATGATGACTCTTGGAGTACGTGTGGATTGCTGCCTGGCCAATACCGCATATTTTGTTTATTGACGAAGCCATTCAGCAAGAAATTATTATAACGACCATAAATTGGACGTAGCGCTCTTAACGTTAAGGCCACTGACTCTGAATTTCGGTAGTACATTTTAATAATTTCGACTCGTTAATGGCTCATATATCTTTCCATCATGAAATGGCAAACCTTAAAATGTCAAAAGAACCCTGTTGCTCTACTTTTGTAGCGTCCCTGTTGAAAAACCCCTTTATAACCAACAACTATGTGCATATATCTAAAATATGGGAACAACCATTTCCAATACAATCAATGCGCCAGTTTTCAATAATTAAAAAAAAAACATTAAGGGTTGGTTTTTAAATTAACTAGGTCTGATTGGTACCTTTTTTTTAAGTAAAATATGTTGAACCACTGTCAAAACAGTGAAGTAAGAGAGGATTTCTTAAAAAGGAATCGAGCTATAATATTGAATCCCGAATGCTTAAACCTGAGAATCTTGCAACTGAAAATCTACTTGCAGCCCATAATCCTGAATACCCAAAATATCGATTGCCAAAGTCACGATCGCCGAAAACTCAGAAAATTCCAAAATCTCGAATATAAAAAAGTTCGAGATTTTGGTCATTCAGGATTTTGGCATTCGAGATTTTAGCATTAGAGATTTTGGTATTCAAGATTACCATTCGAGATTTAAGTTTTCTAGGTTTTTACAGCCAATATAACGTCTCCAAACCCATCAATATGCGTTGACAGTTGTTACACTAAATGCTCCTAGAAACTCGCTAGTTACTCAATGGAAACCTCCTTCATTGTGTTCTATCTTGTTGCAACATTTGTTGGAGTTAATAAACCGGAATTTGTGAAAAAAACTTCTCAAGAAATTTAACTTAAATAGGTCTATTATTAACACAATGCACATTTATGCTGTAGGTGCAAAATTGTTCTCAGGAAATAACCCCTACACAAATACCGATGGCTAAGATGTTACCATGGAACACACCAAAAGGCTTTAAGCATAAAAATGCTCATATTGAAAAAAGTATTCAAATAAAATGCAATAAAGCCTTAAAACCAAAATAAAATTCTATGTTAATAATTGACATTGCCAAAATCTTTCATTATATAATTCAAAACAAAATTAAAACATCTGTAAAACACAAAACTTATTCAATTCAAAACAATCTTCAATTCAATTACGAACAAAAATGGGACAAACCCTACGAGCCACGAATTCCAAAATGTGCCAGCCACCCAACTCTCGAACAACAACCGAACAACAAAAACATTAAACTTCGCGATAAAGCCTAACGAGTGCCCAAACCTAACAATCTTTTAATTAAACAAGCCTAATGAAGGATAAAATCATCATCATTTTATCAAACTCTGATGATGATGGTAAAAGAAAATCTCAACGAGAATGACAAAAACTCTGTGTTTTTTTCTTATCAAAGAGTAAAATTACAGAGCTGGGGTTGGGCGGCAAAAACACAAACAAAAAATATTCAATATAAGCAGCAGTAATTGATAGCACGAAGGCTTGAAAGGACACAATTTCTCTCTCTCTTAACTATAACTAAAAAAAGGGCGAAGTCGATGACGAGAAAAAAAGAAGATATCCTTTATGAAGTTTTGCATCTATTCCTAACTACATAGTTTAAAGTTTGGCACCATTTTCTTATTGTCCTCGAGCATCGACTCGGCTTCACTTCTTCACTATACTTCTGCCTTTATAAAATGTTTTTCCTCTGTGACCTGGTCGTCCTTTTTGTTAACAAATTCTAGGGATAGGGACAATGAGATTGTTTTTCAGGTGCACAATCACCTAAGGCTAAGGTAGGCAGGACAGCAGGAGTAAACAAGACCAAAAAACCACTACTACCCCGTGCACTTGTCTACATTTCTAAAAATAGCTGGCAAGAGAGCAAAATATTTCCTATCCAATGTTTTTTTTTTTATTATTACTCGCTCTACTCACCAGAATTGGATCATTACGGCTTCGTTCATTTAAGTTCTCATTATTCGAGCTTGGCAGTTTAGTTTTCTTTCTAATTATATCGGTTAGTCCTTCTTCCTCCACCTGAAGTCCTTCGTTGTATACTTCTTGTTTTAGAAGTTCGAGCTCCTGTTGAAAGGTTTTGTTGAACTTTGAATCTGCTGCCTTCCAGCCGATAATAGATGAAGAAGAAGAAGTCGCAGCATCAGAAGCTATGGCAGGTGTACGAGCAACAATTGGATCTGATGTGGTACGATAATTAAGGTCGGGTAATGCTATGTCGCCCATAAAGCCACCTGGAATGAAAAGAATTTCGAAAAAAAATAACGTAAATATTTTGTACTCGTATTAGTTTTGAAATTTTCTGAAAGGGTCTATAATTTGTTTTTTTTTTTTTTTTTTTTTTTTTTTTTTTTGAGATCAAAAAAAAAGTTGAACTTTGATGTACTTAAAGTAAAAAAGATCAAAGCATATATTTTACAACTCAACCATCAGTATTATTTTTTAGTGATCATTATAACACAAGTATGTTAATAAGGGTTTGGAGATTTTGATTTGTGGGTTTTGGTTTTGGGGCTACGACAACCCGGATATGTATCACTTTTTGGAAGGTTATGAGTTTATATTTCTTTTTTTTTTACTTAAATACAAAGGAGTATGGGCAAAAATATATAGACCTGGTCTACCTAGTGCCCAGAAACGAGACCTATGAAAATGATTAGGTACTATGGAGTGTACCAAGGTACTAGATTTTTTTTTGTGCTAAGCAATGACAGTTGACTAAAATAAGCGACCAACAAAATAAGAAAAACACTTTGCAAATTCGAATAAAAATAGACGAATTGTTTTATATTTTGTAATATACTGCCTAAACCCCATGGTTTAGAGTTCTGTGTCTTTATTCAAAAATGATTCCCTTGAACTAAGCTTTCCAACGTTTGATATCTCAAGACGCACAATTATTCCCATTCATTAAATTCGCTCAATCGAATAAAAAAAATTAGAATTTTGATACTGTTAAGCTAATTACTCGCCGACTATGATATTATTCGATTTTATTGGCCATTGGTATAAAAGTTCCTTTAATTTGGGGTCTATTCAGTTCATCGAAGGTGACAAATACTGTCATTTCAATGGAAAACAATTGCAATTAACTTTAGCTCTAATTGCAATCTTTGTTGCACTATACTACCTAAACCCCATTGTTTATAGCTTTGTGTCCATACGAAAAAATTTTGTACTAGGGCTAAGCTTTCCAACGATATATATATATATCTCATTCGTGGGCAATAGGTAGACCAAAATGCCCATTCTCCTTTAAGCTGAAAAATGCATCTTATGATACTTTACCTAAAATTACACTGAAAATATTGACGGAATTTTTTTTATTTTAACTATATGCCTGTAAGACCTTAGGTATTTTGAATGCAATGCACGGCACTGGTTAGACATTCGACACTGGATACAAGGACTTATTTTTAAGATTTATATTTTAAATTTTTCAGGTAATCTTATAAAAATTGTATGTAGTTTTCTCCATTCTAGGTCAAAAAAAAATAAATAAATCGGGTGGCACAACGGCTAATGAAGAACCAGGGCCTAGTGACTAACAACTCGCAACCATTCCTGTGTGCGCCTTTCGACAGGAATGGAAGTTCATTGCACGTCAAAATAGGAAGCTGCTAATCTACAACTAGGGTTGTACAACGATTCTTCTTCAACATCCTCACAGCAGACCAGTCACAGCCAGAAAACGCACAGACTCTCATGTTTGCTGTTGACACCCTGGCGTATAACAAGTCCATCTCACCGAAACTTTCTGCAGGAAGAGTTGAAGCCCACATTGGACGACTCTACGAGTTCTACCAGCGCTGGGGCTTCAAAATCAACTAAGCCAAATCTGAACTAGTTTGTTTTAGACCACCTATCAGCTCCGGGAATGCAAGAGGACGCTCAGTCTCCAACTGCTGGAACACCAAAATCAGCCTGACTCGTGGAACACAGCTAGCAGTCAGCAAAAAATTGAAATACTTGGGAATACAGTTTAACGAACTGCTGTGGTTCAACGCAGAACCTGTCCTTAGAAAAGAAAACTTTGCTCACACTGCATTTATCCGCTTATGCGAAAGCAGAACGGACGGAGTCGGAAGACAAATCTCCTCTTTTACAAGCAACTTATAAGACCATCACCTATACTGTTTCCCCATTTGGTAAACGGCGAAAAAATACCGTATCAACAAACTGGCACATTTTGAGAGGAAGATCTTGTCCATCTCTAAAGACATGCATTACGACAGGTTACGTCAAAAACACGTAACCGACAAGAGACTCGATGAAGAAGTTAATATAATAAAACTGTATTGGACAGGTACCTCATTCGATCCAGCCGAAGATGCCTGCAGAATACAGTTAACCACCCAAATCCTGATGAACCAAGTTATAAATCACCAACAAAATCCTGACCAGCGGTACCTCATATTCATGGAACTTCTGGATAGGATCTTGTCGGAAAAAAAGCAACGTTCAACTTATTATTTGTTGAACATTAATTTTGTTATTGAAAATATCACGTATCGATTTTATATTATTTCATTCCTTAATTAGTTTTCATTATTCATTCATATAAAGCTTAATTTATTTTGTAACTGTACCTGCACTTAAGCTATTGAGGAATTCACCAACCATTAACAAATCACATATTCACATATGAAGATGAGAGCATCCGCTTCTACCCTGAACCAGGGCCAGCTCACAACCGTGGCTGAAAACTACATCCCCCTCAACCGAGATAAGTATCTGCCAAATACATTTTATAATTTAAGAGTAAAATCCATGAAAATTATAAATGTATATTAAGCTTAAAATAGCAATGTAAAAAAGTAAGGTCTCTTTTGTGCCAACATATTATTAACAAAACTTATGTATACTTTAGGATAACAAGTGTTAAGCAAATTGTTAACAATAATTTAGTGTTCAATAAAAATTTGTTCAAATCGAAAACAAAAATCTAATTATACGGAAGAAAAACAAATATATTATTGATGTAAATTAAATTTTATGAGAAATGAGATGACTAAATTAATATTACTTGCGGAAAGAAATTGATTTCAAACTTCAATTAAAAAGTACAAGTAACCTGAACTCCAGAAAAAATTGTGTTTCGCCCAAGTATAACAGTGGGCTCTTCAGTCAGTCGATGTTTATCGACGCTTATAAAAATCACAGCAAGAATATACTGTAAATTTTATTATTCTATGGGAATTTGTAGTAGGCTATAACAGACTGACTGAAGAGCCCACTGTTATACCTGGGCGAAACACAATTATTTATGGAGTTGAAGTCACTTGCATTAAATTTAATTTTTGGGTACTTAATTAGCATTTAATAAGCACTTAGTAAGGCCATCAATTTTTTTATGTTCTGCTGACTTTGCTCTGCTAAGTTGAGGGACATCATTCATGCTCATCATTTGTTCTACATCTACCCCCAAAATTTCTCTAGGACTACTTGTGTTTCTTAACTTTTGGTTCCCACTGTAGATAATGTCATTCTTTCATTCATTCTTTTATACTAACTGTTTATTTACTGACAATATGATGATAATAACATCAATTCAATAATCGTCATGGGTGCACATTTAAATCTCATAAATTTATTTAACGACATTAAAATTTACATTTTAATTGAAATTTTATCATTCAGGGGCACGCCACACAATATACATAATGTGGTTCACCGCATTTTGTGTGCAGTACGCTTCTGTAGGTAGATATTGTCGTTTTTTTTCAACAAAAGGTCCTGCTTGGATTTAATAAATACACAAAAAGTTGCTACAATTTTGTATTCAATTGTGGGCAGATAAATATTGAAACAATGCTGCGGAGCTATTGTGTTGATATAATTCTATAAATTAATATTTGTTCATTGAAATCGAGGACTTTTAGAATAATAATTGTTTTATTCATTATATAAATAGAGAGAACAAAGAACTAAAGTGGAAGTTAAACCATTTCAAACAGGAAACTAGAATTAGAACAATATAATATTTATGTCAAAAAACAGATTACATTCCATATATAAATGTGAAGGTAAGCCCTGCTCTGTAATGCCACAAGATTAGTCAAAGCTAATAAGTGTCTTTTCTCCTTTTTTTGGCAAACGAACAAATCCGGCAGCTTAAATCCTCTTTTAGTTTATGCTCATACTAAGCTCATGTGAACGAAAGCCAAATGCAAGTGGTCGCCATAGTTTGTTATTTTCTGTATCCTGCTGGCTCCTGGGGCTATCTAAATTCATTTAAGCTGCCTTCGCAGATGTAGAGACAATGGCAATGGTGCTTCTTACAATAATAATCACACTAAATCGACTCCATCATCCAGCTCATGAGGGACTATTTTCTGAAGCGGTATCACTTCCATTGCCAAAACGGATTATTCAATAATTAGATGCAATTAATTAAAGTAAGAGATTACGTGTATCCTTTTTGTGTGAGGCAGTGAGGGTTGGGGAAAGAGAGGTTGCAAAAAAGGGTGGTTTAGCTTCATCATTATTTCAGTTGAGTACCTCCTTGTATTAAAAGAAGTGAGCCCCATTCCCCAGACCATGTTATTCGGTTAATGCATGTGTGTGGCACTGCAAATGTGATATGAAGATTAATGAGAATTGTGGCTGCATGGCTTGAGTCAAATAAAATACTTGTTTACATCATCGCACTCAGGAAAATGGGGGGGGAAAGGATTATGTACATTATGTCGTTTATCATTATCTTCGTGGCTTAAGGTATATGGTTAATAAATATTGTGCATTGTTTGTTTAAGAACCACAATAACTAATTAGCAGTCAATAAATTAGCAATTTTTTATTTCTTTTTTTCCTACATAAAAGGTAAAGAAAAACCATTTCTCATCAATTTACATAGCTCAGGCTATCAAATAGGTACATTAGGGTGGGCCAAACTGAATGAAGTTGATTTAGTTTTATTCAAATCCAGAAAAAACAGGAGCTTTCATCTTCTTTTTGTTGAGAAATTTATTTATTTTTTTTTTTGTAATCTTAAAATTTATCAAAACTAGAAGACATAATAAACATCTGTCCATTCGAACAAAAATTAATAAGAGCATCAAAAAAAGATAAGTCAATATCTAGCTGGTTTTTGAAATAAATTAATGTAAGATATTTGTCCTCCATTCTTTCCAAAAACATGTGTTTCAAAATATTAAAAAAAAAAATTTGGTTAAAAAATGTGAAGCTTTAGACATTTTTGGTCATTATTCCTGTCGGTCTACAAAACTCTTGATGGCATAAGAATCTCGAAAAGTGCCTCGAAAAAATTGAAAAACCACTTTGGATCTCGAATTTTTGACTAGTTTACAGGTTATGAATTTGGTTATGTATAGGTACCAACTTCCATTGCCTTTCAGTTGGGTATTTCAAGAGGAAGATAAGGTTTTGGTCCAAGCTATGGATTTCATTAAAGAATTGGATTTCAAGCAGAAGAAGGCTGAAATTTATGAAGCTAAAAAAGAAAACTGCTGAAACTGTTGAGTAGGGCTGACCACGAGACGAGTCTTTGCAAGACTTTTGTAAGTTTCGTCTCGGTCTCGTTTAAATCGAAAATTTTCAGTCTCGTCTCGGCCTCGTATAGCTGGAACGAAATATTTTCGATACGTCAAAATATAATTTGTCCCCCATATAGTTTGAATATGTGCAGAAGAAAATAAATATTTAACTGTAATTGGATTTTGCAAATTATTAGACTCTCTGTAAATTTCGGTCCAAATATACAGTCTCGTCTAGGATGCTTAAACACGGTCTTGTCTCGTCTTGTGGCCAGCCCTACTGTTGAGAATTTGTTAAATAGTGTTCAATGTATTCCTAAACATCTATAACTTGTATCTTGGAGTGAGATTAACTACTCGTAAAGTCATGAAAATATTTAATAATGAATTTCAGTGATCTTAAAGTATGCTTAGCTCAAAATTAAAATTCGCATTGAATGACGAGTGATAAAGCAATTTATTGGACCGCAGGATATTGTTCAATGAAGAAAATGTCCCAAGAATATTTGGGTCCAGGTATGCCTAAGAATCTTGCAAGGTAGCTCTTGATAAATCGAATTTTTGCCTATAAACCTTGCAAGGTATTGAGATATCAAATGGATATAGAATTTTATCCGCCTATCGAAATTATTTTCAAATTTTGCTCCTAACATCCCTCTAAATAACTCAATTCGAGATAAATGACAGCAAAAATGCTAACAGTCATATTTTTGAGTTTTTCAAAACTTGTTTAAAAGCAAAACTAGTTTTATGGAGATTTAAAATTGCAAGTTTTATATACATATTGGTATTATTTTTGAAAGTTTTGATATCCCAGTTTCAATATTTTGAGTTTAAAATACTAAAACTTTAGTTAATAATACCGATTTGTCCAAAACTTGGAACTTGAAACTTCGATTGAACTAGTTTTGCCGTAAGACTAGTTTTGTAACAAGTCAATAATATGGCTGTAAGTAGTTCAGGATTTCGGAATTCAGAATTCTGACATTCTTGATTCTGGAAATCCTCCTATTTTAAAACCTTCGATACCAAGGGTTATTCAAGTGTGACTCAAAGTTAGAGTGTGGTAGGTTGGGTTGGGTTGTTAAAAAATCGTACAGGAGGCCTCCCCTCCTCTATGCTCAATGCCCCCCCACCACCCCACCGTTTAGGCCGGAGGTCAGTTTTCTAGCAAATTGAGTTAAAAAAAATATTAAAAAATACAAACAAAAATAATACCTTCTTCTTTTATATTCTTTAAATTAAGTTGTTTTAGGGAACAGTTCTTGAATAATTAGTTTTCAAACTCAAAATTATTATTTTCAAAATTTTGCGCAGTTAAGTAATATTTTTGTTTTCAAAATTCTATGCAATTATCAATTTTTAGTCAGACATTGTAAACTGGATGGTTCTAGAAAGCAAAGAAAGTTGGTTCATTAATTTTTTAATATCTTGAAAAGACCATCCAATTTTAAGATGTTTACTAAATATTGATTAGAGCATTTAATTTTGAACCCAAAAATAGTACTTAAATACGTTTAATTTTGAAAAAAATATTAGCTTGAATTTTTTCTTCAAAATTTTGAGTTTGAAAAATAATAATTCAAAAACTGTTCACTAAAACAGCTTTATTTATAAATCAAATGAAAGATGCAATTTCTGGTCTTACAAAAAACTGTTTTGGGATTGTCAAAAGGAGAATTCAATTCCAATTTGTATTTTTAAGTCTGTGTGGTGGGTACTAATTATTTTTACTTATTGTGAAAGCATGTCTACGTTTACCTATTTTTGAATCCATATAAGCAATAATGTATTTTATCAAAATACAAATCATCAAACAAATAATCACACACTAACACTTCTCATAACGTTTCCATCGTTGTTATATCCAAAGATAAAACTCTCATAATTTCGCAGTTGATTGTGTTGAACGAAGCGGCATTTGCGTTATCTTCTCAGCCATAAACAACCCCGTATAAGTAGATATTTTCGCGTATAAAGAAATTTTCATCCCTCATGGTAAATTATACCATTTAGGTCCCTGGTGTAAGTTTACACATTAATGGAACCCTAAATTATAATGGCTATATCTGCGTATGGTCGGGTCTTGATGGTTTTTGGAATGAACGAACAATTCAGATTTGTCTCTAATTTATTATTGCTTTAGGTACTCGTAATTCTCCACAATTGGGCGGTTGTGCATGTATGGATATGGGGAGTCAAAGGCATGTTGATAATTTGTAACCCATTATAATTAAAATGAAACGGTAGTTACTCATATTTAATTAGACTCATTCATATAAATCTTATGAAGATTAGGTAATTGAAGAAAAAAAAATTGATTTGGAATTGTTTCTAAGTATGTTTTGTTACTTAAACGGATGAAAATAACTTTAATATTTACCCATATATGTATGTTTGTACCAAAAGGAAAAACAATACACAAATTTCTTGCTTATAGGTAAGTTGGTTGAGCAAATAAGATATAAAACAGAAAATTAATAAAACATAAATGTAGGTCATTATCATCGGGGTAACGACCTCGCGCCGACTCAGACAGACTGCGATTTCTTAATGATAGAGAACTGGTAAGCTTTTAGGACTTTAGTTAACATTTGATTGATCCTTGTAATTATATTATTTGGATCGCTGCTCCCCAGTAGTAGCCCGCAGTGTAATGGTTAGTGCGTTCGACTGTCACGCTGGAGATCTGGGTTCACTTCCCAGCCTCGTCCACCTTAAAACTAAAAAAAAGTTTTTTTCAGGGCTACTGCCTCTTGCGAGGAATTGACAAATCCCCAAGAGTATCACTTGCCATGAATAAGTGCTTCTCGTCAGCCGTTCGGATTCGGCATAAAATTGTAGGTCTCTTCCATTCATGTAACAAGCGCACACAGGAATGGTTGCGAGTTGTTAGTAACTAGGTTCTGGTTCTTCATGAGCACCACCCAATTTATTTATTTATTTTTATCGCTGCTTCCCCTTTATTTCTTCGGAATAAATAAATCAAAATCGTGCAAGTTTTTTGCTTAAAAGAAAGGAGAATGGGCATTTTGGTCTACCTTTTGCCCACGAATGAGATATATATCGTTAGAAAGCTTAGCCCTAGTACATCATTATTTTGTATTGATAAGGCAGTATATGTCAGCAAAGATTGACAGTATTGTTCACTTTCGATGAAATGATCAGACCCCACAATAAAGGAACTTTTATAGCAATGGCGTATAATAGCGAATAATATCACGGTTGGCGAATAATTCGCTTAGCAGTATGAAAATTCTACTTTGTTTTATTCGATTTAGTGAATTTAATGAATGGGAATAATTATGCGTCTATAGTTCCCACAATTGAGATATTCAACGTTGGAAAGCTTAGATCAAGAGCATCATTTTTGAATATGGACACAGAACTGTAAACCATGGGGCTTAGGCAGTATATTACAAAATATAAAACAATTCGTCTATGTTTATTCGAATTTGCATAGTGTTTTTCCTTCTTTTTTTGGTCGCTTAGTTAAGCTAACTCCCATTCTGAGCACTAGGTATAGCAGGTCCCATATATTTTTACCCATTCTCCTTTCCAATCAACGGCGTATACAGGGGGGGGGGGTCACGGGGTCAAAAAAGATCATTTTTTTTCTGAAAATTAATTCTTTAAACACATTATAGAACACATACAGAAATTGTTTTGTTTGATTTTTGTATGACAGATTATTTTTAAAAGCAAAAAAAGTGATAACTTTCGATTTTTTTTTTGATTGTAAACATAAATATATATACATATATAAAACTATGATGAAAACCTCCTATGAAAGGATTTTGTTTGCACTTATTCAACATTTACGATCAACCAATATTGTTTTTGATTTGGATGTGGATTACTTTTACAAAGTAACCTATATGAATCCCATAATGCAAAAGCCAATAGCTATGGTAAAGGAGATTTTTTGGAACTCCTTGCAGTGAACCGTTTGACCAGTTGGATGGAATTATTGACGAAAAGCGACTAGGCTCGTAGGATTTAACAACTTTGTCCATTATTTTTTTTTAGAAAGGCTTACTGGTAAGAAAGATAAAAAGATTAGGTATATTTGATGTACATATTTATTTTGTAAGGTAGTAGCCCGTAGCGTAATGGTTAGTGCGTTCGACTGTCACGCTGGAGGTCTGGGATCACTTCCCAGCCGCGTCCACCTAAAAAACTAAAAAGTTTTTTTTCAGGGCTACTGCCTCTTGCGAGGAATTGACAAATCCTCCAAGAGTATCACTTGTCACGAATAAGTGCTTCTCGTCTAGCCGTTCGGATTCGGCATATAATTGTAGGTCCCTTCCATTCCTGTCGGAAGGCGCACACAGGAATGGTTGCGAGTTGTTAGTCACTAGGCCCTGGTTCTTCATGAGCCGTTGTGCCACCCGATTTATTTATTTTATTTTATATTTTTTTGTAAGGAGCCTTTCATTTTTCCATCGGTGGCAGTCTTAGAGACATACACTTTTTTCAAATCAGAGGCATATCAAAATCACTCGTGAACTTTGTTCGCACTTTTCTTGAAACGCAATGAAAACGAATTTTTGTATTCAATTATAATACGAATATGTAATGTATTTTAGTTTTTCCACTATTGTAAAAGAGCAATTTACACAAGTGGTCATTTTTGAAAATCAGAGCTATTGTTTTCATTTTCAGTAGGGAATATTTATATCTATTTACTAAAATTAAGAAACAGAAAACAGTGCACAGTACCTATGATATTTTATAAATATTTACTGCATCTTCAATTCGCTGAAATAAAACTTTGATAGGATTAAAATAAATTCTGAATAAAATTCAAAACAAATGATCAAGCGCATCCAAAAACTTTTTTCCTCAGTATTTTGACAGCTAGCTAAACTGATTTTTTTTGGTCAGGCAACTGGAGATTGCTGTATGCTGTTGCTGAGGCCCTCCGAAATAAAAAATGTAACAGTCAGGAATAAAAACGAAGAGCGCGGTCACTGGTCCAGCTAATAAAGGTTCGTTCGACTCAGTTGTTCATTTTAATTTTCTTTGGAACCAAAAATTAGGTAACTTTGCAAATACCTAAAAAGTGTTTTCGTCTTAAATTTGTTAATTTTTTTGTATAGGTAGCTCATTTCATTTTGAATTGGCTTTGGCAGTTCGAAATATATATTTTCAACGAAATTGCCTAACTTGGCGTAGTGAAAATTTAGTATTACATTCGTAGTCTGCTATTTCACGCCGACTTTTGATTCATAACTGTCTTGAAATTAAATGAGTAAAGGTACGATATCTTTTTCCAGGATATGAACGATTTTAAATTATTTTAACTTATTTTTAACAAAGGTAATGTATTATAGGGTTTCCCATTAAGGGCGGGTTGATTTTAAAATCGAATAAAACAAGATATCAATAAGGTTTTATCTTTATTTGAGAGCCCTATTATAGTAATATAACATCGTTCAAATGGCCGCCCCGGCTTCGCTGGGTGGCGCGAATTCGAAAGGTCCAGTTTTCGATGACTTTGGCGCATAAATCATGGTGAATTTGACCGATGGCATCGATTATGTTGTCTTTGAGGGTCGAGGTGGTTTGCAGCTTAATCGCATAGACCTGCGACTTAAGAAAGCCCCACAAGAAAAAGTCCAAAGGGGTCAAATCACACGATCTTGGTGGCCAATTCACGTCGCCTCGGCGCGAGATAACCATGCCATAAAACCGCTCTGCAGAATATCGATTGTGTCTTAAGCTGTGTGGCACGTAGCGCCATCCTGTTGAAACCATATATCTTCAGTATCCATATCATACAATTTAGGCCACAAGAAGTTGGTGGTCATCGACCTATAGCGATCGCCGTTGACGGTGATGGCCTGGCCAGCATCATTTTCGAAAAAGTACGGACCGATGACGCCTCCAGGCATCCAGCCCAAAATCCACACAAAACAGTAACTTTATTTGGATGCATTAGCATCTCGTGAATCTCGCGTGGATTAGTATCATCCAAAATCCGGCAATTTTGCTTATTCACGTACCTATTCATCCAAAGATGGGCCCCATCGCTAAAGATGATTTTTCGACCAAAACTGGGATAAACTTCTAACTGCTCTAAAACATCGTTTGCATGTGTTGCTCGACGCTGTAACTCACCATGATGATTTGTCTGTAGTAACTGATTAAAAGACGATATTTTGACCGAAAGTAAAAGAAACAATATGGCCGCCACGAGCTGTCAAAATCAACCCGTCCCTATTGGAAAACCCTTTAGTATAGTCAATTAAGATTGTTTCCCTTTTCTTTTATATAGCTACGCACAGTAAAATATGAAAAAAAAATATATAAGGCACTTGACTTTTAACAAATATTAGTTTGTGTTATTTTTTTGGCATGACCCCCCCCAAGAACTAAAGCTGTATACGCCCCTGTTTCCAATGGTAGGTGGCTTCAAGTGAGATAGAAGTTAATTAAATTAAATAGTTTTCAAATGTTTTTGCAGGTGTATAAATATTGAGAATTATCATTAACAGTGGTTATGTTCTTTACTAAAGAATATAATAAACAACCTTATCTGATATGAAAACATTTAATAAAAATAATTTAATGACACATAATTCCATGTGATATTTTTCTTATCACTATAATTGATAACAAGTGATCAAACTTAAAGTGTTTGAACGTTAAATATTTCAACAATAAAAAGGTCTGGAGTGAAGAATGAAATGTCTTTTATTTGTATATCTTTTATAAAAAAAATATCTGCTTTCCAAAAGTCTCTCCGACCACTGGTTTTGTAAATAGGGCAGTCTTAGCTTTTATTTGATACCCCATTTATAAAGATCCATCTTGGTTCAGAATTGGTTTACGTAAGCCAATTTTTGATCATAAGATCAAGTACGTGTGACCAATTCGTGGACATAACCATTCACACAAATAGTTTAGAGATGTAGGTTGTTAATGTGCTTATATTTCCCAATAAATTTGAACAAACTTACTACAAATAAGAGGGAAAACTCCGTGTTGTTTCGTCTTATTTTTTCGATGGTGGGTGTTTACTAAATAGACGAATAAGTAACAATACAACACTAATGAAAAATAGTGATACTGTACAATTTAGTTCCAATCCAGTTAGGGACAAGTTGAAACTATTTTTGTCGAAAGCTTATCTCTTAAAACGCAAACAAATTAATACAAAATCGTTATTAACGGCTACGATATAATTTCAAAGCTCTGCTATTAAAAAAAATTAATTATAAAATATCCGGACATTCATTCTTTTACCTCAAGGTAAATTACATAACTTCGAAAAACATATACATTTTTCTGCGGCTACGTGTAGTAACTATCAGCCAAGTCTTAAAAGTTATCTTAAGAAAAAAATCAAATGCAATAAAAATATATGAGAGTCCGTTTCTCTATTTCTTCTTCATTCATAAAATCTTCACATCTCACATGGCGAAAATCCGCTCAATGAATTCTTGTTCCTAGCAAAAAAAAAAAAAAAAAAAAAAAAACAGATTCTTGTAGGTATTTTATATATGCCTATTCATCAAGAAAGAGCTTTATATTTCAAAGAAGAATGTTCTTCAATAGTCTTTAAAAATCATCCTGTCAGACGCATTCATTGATAATTGCATCCTCAAATGCTGCAAACATCCATTTTTTTTTTTTTTGTTATAGTGGTCTCAAGACTCTTGTCAAAGCGACGCGGTAGAGGATGGATGAGGATGCAGAGCAGTGATGAGGATGGATGATGGCGCACTAGAGTTATTGTTCCAAAGAAGGCTCTTTGATTGTACACGCGGTTGTTTTGCACAAATCAGCGCTCCGATTGTTTCCACAAGAGTCTCAAGTCTTCAAGTGAATTTTTATTGAGGTGTCCCGCACCTCAAACTCCTTCTCTCACCGTTGAATTTTCATCCATGGCAAATTAGTTATTTAACAAGACTCGCCATTACCGGTGCCAGTCTGCCAGTGGTGGTTGGTGGTGTATCTGAGAACTGTTCTCACAGCACCAAGAACGAACTCGGACCAAAAGATATCCCCGGACCCGACAGATGCCATCCAATGGATTCTACTTGTACCTAAAAGAAAAAGTGATGAGTCTCACTTGAGATGCGAATAATCTTCGCTCCAATGGGTGATATCTGCTGGGTAATGGAGTGCAGTCTCTGTTTTCTAGTGAAGCGACACAGCCAGCAGCAAATAGTCGTCTAACTTGCAGTAGAATAAGCAACGATGATGAGTGCCACTTAGTGCACCTGTCTAATTTTATATTTTTTGTTGTTTAAATGTGTTTTCTGTTTTAGCTATACGGGATGGCTACGAGGAGGAATGCCTGCCTGATGTCTGATTAAATAAAGGTGTTCCAATTTTCAATCTTTACACTTGCTTCATTTAAAAATAGAATTAACATGCAATGAGAATTATGCTTATTTAAAGAAGGTACTCAAATAGATTTGACATTATATATCAAGGATCTCTTTATTAAAGTGCCATCATTGAAATACTCCTTTAAATTTTATTCTTATTCATAACCTGCATGTTGCTGATAGGACTACACAATTTTGCTGCCCATGTGCGGTTCTGGACTAACGACTAATAAAATACGTATCCAAGTTTAAAGTAAAGATATTGGTAAGTCCTAAGGATATTTGGATGATGGATGAACCTTATTTTGTGGGTAGGGCTGGCCACGAGACGAGAAAAGTCTCAGTCTCGCATGACGAGACCGAGACGAGACTGCCTTCTTAGCAATCGAGACGAGACCGATACGAGACTTTATATTTGGACCGGAATTTAGAGAAAGTCTAATAAACTAAAAAATCCAATTTCAGTTAACTATTTATTTTGTTCTGCACACATTCAAACTATAATCGAAAATTTTTCGTTCCAATAACCAACAAGTTGTGCGGAAATTGTATTTTTTCGGAGACGAGACGAGACTTAATTATACGAGACCGACACGACACCGAGACGAGACCGAAAATTTTCGATTTTAACGAGACCGAGACGAGACTTACAAAAGTCTCGCAGAGTCTCGTCTCGTGGCCAGCCCTATTTGTTGGTTCATTCAATTAGTTCTTATAATGCATACCATAACTGCTTCAGGCTTTCCTGGTTATTAAATTTAAATTTGATTGATGGAAAAACAATTAATTAAGGTGAAAGAAGAATGAACAATATTACAACTGATTGAAAAAGTCTTTTTAATAAGTAACTATATGACAACAATCTCATAATTGCTTTAGAATATGCTAATGCATAAAGTGTAAGCCATTTATTCTTAAAATCGAATACAGCTAAAGTACAAATGCGCACATAAAAATTCCTCAATATTCAATTCCATATCAATTAT
This sequence comes from Melangyna quadrimaculata, assembly GCA_949320155.1. Classification (NCBI taxonomy): domain Eukaryota; kingdom Metazoa; phylum Arthropoda; class Insecta; order Diptera; family Syrphidae; genus Melangyna; species Melangyna quadrimaculata. Next base: position 452,024,894 of record OX439483.1, on the reverse strand, counting down.
TATTGAAATTGGAACCTCACCCGAACCAATCAAGACATGCATTGATTTCAATGATGTCGTTTTTATTATGTAGATATAGATTGCAAATTATAAAAGCTTATTTCATGAGTTGTTTAACAATTACTACCGGTACGTTGGTAAGAAAAACCAAACCTCTACTACCGTATTTATATTTATAACAAGTTATCATGAATGCAACGGCGCAAAGTTTAAAAGAGCCTAATATTAAGGATTTAGTATAACACTACTTAACATTTTTCTAATTTTAAAACAGTTGACTTATCCTCGATTTCATAAAGCCCTTTTAAAAATTTAACAGGCTTTTAAGTCTTAAAATGACGTTTATCCCATACAAAATACGTCATTTCAAAGTTTAAAAGCCAATTAAATGTCTATGAAATTGGCCATAAGATTTTCTAAATTTAAAATACTTTTTAACTAGGGCTGAACTCGGCTAATTGAGTAAGAGATTTTAACTACGCCCAAATTATAGGTCTTGACGAGAAAGAACGAAAAATATAGGGTTGCCTAGTTTAAAATGGGTAGGGGGTGTTACCAACCCTTTTTGGAAAGCACTTTTTTAGAACTATGACTTAGCTCATCGAGTAAGAGGATAAAACTAGTATCAAATTCAAGATTAAACTGTACTGAAAATAAAAAAATAGGGTTGCCACTTTTAAAATGGTTAGGTGTACGTGTCAACCCTTCTTAAAGGAAAAAAATGTTAGAAACACGTTATTGCTCACAACTTTTTATTTTGATCGATTTTGATAAAGTATTATATACCAAAAAAAAAATAAACGATCTGTCAAAAATTAATAAGATACAATTTTTCTTTATTAAGTCTTAAAAGTTTTCAGTTACATTTTGTATAAAAAAATTGTTTTTTTATTAAACACAAGTAAACCCGGTATCATTAAATTAAAGCCTAGGCGGTGCTATATTTAAAAAAATATAGGTTGGCTCCTCTTAAAAAGGTGCATGCCCTTGCCAGACCTGATGTAATACAAAAATGTACCAAAATATCTACATCTTCAGGTGAAATGTTTAAAATTTGATAAGGTAAGAGCTTAAAACATACATCAAATTAAGGCTTGGACTCTAATCTATCAACAAAAATATAGGCTGCCTTTTCTCAATCAGGTGCATTTACCTGCCAAATTTTTACAAAAATCACTTCTTGTTCAGATCAAATTTTTGTATATAAAATGTAACTGAAAACTGTTAAGACTGAGTTAAATCTATTTTTTTCCTACGATTAAAAGACTTAATAAAGAAAAATTGTATTTTATTAATTTTCGACAGATTGTCTACTTTTTTTTTGGTTTATAATACTTTATCAAAATCGACCAAAATAAAAAGTTGTAAGCAATAACGTGTTTCTAACATTTTTTTCCTTTAAGAAGGGTTGACACGTACACTTAACCATTTTAAAAGTGGCAAGCCTATTTTTTATTTTCAGTACAGTTTAATCTTGAATTTGATACTAGTTTTATCCTCTTACTCGAAAAGCTAAGTCATAGTTCTAAAAAAGTGCTTTTCAAAAAGGGTTGGCAACCATTTTAAATTAGGCAACCCTATATTTTTCGTTCTTTCTCGTCAAGGCCTATAATTTGGGCGTAGTTAAAATCTCTTACTCAATTAGCCAAGTCATGGTCCAAAAAACCAACCGGAAGTGGTCCGTTTTAGTTTCTCTTGAATAGATCTATCGACTAAGGGGTATAAGAACCTCTTACCTTATGAGATAGTGATCCTACGGTCGGCTCTCCGCCTATTATACTTTACTTTTGATTATATTCAAATTTAATATTGAGAGGTGCGATTTTTAAATTTTGTTATAATAGTAAGTAAATTCGTTATAAATTGCATTTCGTAACAATGTGACAACCAGAAATGAATAACAATATATAAAATAATGAGAGAAATGCTTTCTGCATCATTTTAAAGTAACTCCGGATTTGAACTAAACAATAAAAGTTCGATCTAAGAAATCAATTATAAGAACTTCATTAGTCTATAAGTGATCTATATCATTGTTTAATTTTCCTTGTGTGCAAGATTTTCCTCATCACATCATTTGTGACAGAAGCTAAATCCACAAAAATAACACACACAAATATAATCTGTAACAAATTCTATAAGTTAACGACACGATTCATCTGTTTTCTAAGTATAAAGACTTCATCAATCAATCTTCTTGTCGTTGATTGATGTTCGACATCAAACCGAACTAAAAATCAATCTCTGTAACTAAATAATTACTTCCCAATTAGTATCTCCAAATACATAATATGTGTGCCTAGAAATCCAAAATACCATTAACAAAAATACCTTCGTTTATGCACTACCTACTAGTTTTGTATACAAATAAAACTTTATTATGACATAAATGGAACATGTGCGGTAGGTGAAGCGCACAAAGAGTAGTGTTTACGACAAAGTTGCCTTCGCTAAAGGGACATGTCGACATGTGTATTTATACTATTAATGCAGTAAAACTATATTAAATGAACAAAGAATCCTTATAGTTCAAGAAGTAGGGTTGCATTTGTGGTTCTGATTTTAAAATGATTTATGGTGGAGACTTTAATTTCAAGGACTTGGTAAAATTAAATTTAATAACATTTTTTAATTAATTATACGGCTGACTTACATTCTGAATGGACCATTCCTTATTTAATATTCAAATCAATTTTGCATCAAAAAGTGACGTTTATAATTTAACTTAGTTGAAGCTTATTTGAGAAAGCTGTGTGTCTCCAACAAAACAAAGAAATTCAGCGAAAAACACGGGAAAAAGTCATGATCGGATGAAAGAAACAGAACAAAAAATTCCACACACAAATAGCTAGTTCAAAAAATGAACATTTAGGATTCGCTTTACTATTTTTACATCCATACTTTTCAGCCTGCGATTTTTCAGCACATAAGCGAGCAAACGTATGTAGTAACGGGGAGAAACAAAAATTGCTGAGGATGAAGAAGTGTTAGACTTATCGCCCTTTCTTCCTCGTGATTTTCCTTATTGTTTGAGTAAAATAAAAGAGCAAAGGGCAGGAGTTGATAATTATGTCTCACTTAAATAATGCTACTTTCTTTTAAAAATTGCAATGACAAATATGAGTTATTGTTTTCAATTTAAGAAATTCTGACGATTTCATATCATCGAAATTCTCTGGAACCTAAAAATCAACTAATTAAGATTACCATATGCAACTTTAACTCGTCTACTGTCAGTAACAACACTTTGTGTTCACCCATGATCACATAAAGTAAACAAAACATTAAATTAGTTTATGGAAAATCTCTCGTATAGTTTTCAATTTATTAATAGTCTGTATGTTTACATATGTATGTATATATCTTTGACAAACACAAATTGTATATTGCTTGAATTTGCATTCAAAATATCTTCTTCATTCAAATCATTTGCAATGCAAACACAATTTCGATTCGGTATTTTTCTGCAGGATTATGTAAATGTCCTGTCCGTGTCCAAGTTGCAATCCTTTTTCATCAACTAAACATATCTTTTAACTCTAAGAATGACTCCTATAGGAAGTATAATACAAACTATGAAATAACCAAATACAAATATTGAATGACAAAGAAATACATATAATTTAATTATAATGTTTTTGTATATGCTAATGGGCACAAATATCTAGGAAGAATACAAAGTTGTAAAATGTTATGGTTAGTTACTCTTTTTAAGTTATTTGAGGATTAAGTTAAATAAAAAACTTTTTCCTAATTAAAAGTAAAGTGATTTTTGATTTGAAATTGGTTTTGTTTCCTATCTCGAAAACAAAACCAACCAAAACACAAAATTATAAAAATATTTTCTATAATAATTTAGGTTAAAGAAAAACTTCTTTGCCAAACTCTTCGAACTGTTTTATGTATGTTCCTATGTTTCACAAAGAAGACTAAAAATTATAAAATAAATACAAAAAACCGTGCTTTTTTATATGGTAGGGGTTACCGCCAGGTATAAATTACCTTAAGTCCCCAGCCCAGCGCCGTGAGCTAATCTCACGAGGGGAGGTAAAAGGTACCCCCTTTTAGCATGCAACTTAGCATGCTAGCGGAAAAGTGTACTACAAAATTAGAGAAAATTAAATTGTCTATCACAAAAGTGATGTTTATATTTTTGCTAGGATCAATAATAAGGGACTTTAAGTATGTTATACCTAAGGGTCACCTTTAACTTGGGTGGCTTGCTTCGCAGGTTCAAGGAAATTATTCATTCATTAACCTCAAGCCTTGCTCATGCTAAGTTTTTACTTTGAGGTTAATTTCCTCAATAAAATAACATTTAATCTTATTTTAAAATGATGTCAACATTGGAACTAGACTCTTCTGTTAAACGTTTTTTCCGAGAATATACCAGTAAATTATTCACATTTAAAGTTTTTTTTTTTTTGAAAAATTGATTTTTCAAAAATAATAATTACTTTAAATTATAAAAAAAATCGTTCTTTTATGACCAAAAATGTTTCTCTATTAAATTTGTGACGAAAAAAGTTATAAGCTCTAAGACAAATCATCCATACCTACAAACAATTTTTTTAAAAATTTAATTCATAAATATGTTTCATTATACATTATTTTCCTATATTCACATATATGAACATACATATGTCTAGATTTAATATGCACGAACATTGTAATATACAATAGCAGATTCATTTCCCATCAAAACTTAAAAAAAACTAACAAACCACAACCAACATTTTAATATTTATTATTTCCATGTACCTACCAACCTACATACTCGAACATAATCTGAGAACTGAGACTGATGAAAAACATTGTATTGCATTTTATATCTTTCAATTCAACATCAAGTGAGTGACTCTATATAAAATCAGTTGTGATAAACTTCACCAAAAGACAAGCTGTCATCTCGCGGAATGACAAATGTGTGCAGATGCATCAGAATACCTACGCGAATAACTTGAATTGTTCTCGGTGGCAATCTATAGACAATGAGTGCAAGTCGTGGTTATGCAATTACAATCCTTTGGAATTGTATACATAAAATGTCAACAATGTTTGTGGCTCTATTTGGTTATACCTTTTACAAATACAAAGTCATACAAATCCACAAGCACGTTTGTTTTCTCAAAGGCTTATAGCTCCCAGGGAAGTTTTCAGGGTAAAGTTATTTTAAGAGGGCGCAGGTGAATGCGATTCCACCATTTTTTTTTTTCTTTAAATAATGACTTATGAAGTATTTTTTCTATGTTTTGGGTTTTAAAAATACATACATTTTTTTTTTTTTTTTATATTAAGCGCGTGCAAAAGGGGTTGTGACTAGCCTTAAGATGATAAACACAGCACGAGCGATTAGGTAGATTGGAGGGGATTTAAAAGAAGATACCGATGCACATTGGTTTTGAACGTCTGTAGATCACAGTGGGAGGGGAAAATTGAGCTGGGTAGAGCATTCCACATTCGAGTAGTGCGACTAAAGAAAGAATCTCTGTACTTAACAGTACGTCCGAAATTGGGCTCAAGGGTAAACTGATGGGCATTCCTAGAAGCGCGAGTATTACGGTTGAAATGTTTAAGGGGAGGAATGCAACTGGCTATCCGTCGTAAGAAATAGTCCATTCGTTACGGCCAGATGCAAACGTCTGTCTGTTTGAAAATAACATTAAGATTGTGGAACTGCCTTGACTATACGAGGTGATTCGCAAAACAAAATCACAAGAACCTAAAGCGTGATTCTCGGATCGAAATATGAAAAAATGGGCACGACTGGATCGCACAAACTTGCTCTCGTAGCTGTACTCCGTTCAACGAAAATTGTCAGTGCAGGGAAGATAGGACGTTTGTATCTCTGTCTGGTCGCATTGGCTTGCATGTACCTATTTCAAGTAAAAGCTCTTATAGGGTTTCCGTACTTTGCATTACATCTCACCTTAATTAATTCTGTTCTCAAAAGCTTGAAAATTAATTTTTAAGAAAACCGCTGTAACGATTTTTGAAATTTTTTTTTCGTAAATTCACATTTATCAAACAAATCAGATGGCTTACTTTTTTTTAGCTCTATCTGTTTAAGCTATTAAAAAAAAAAAAAATTAAAGTAAGTTATAGCAATAATTTATATTTATATTTAAATTTATAACCATCCTCATTGCATGCCCAGAAAGCTTTTTTTTTAAACCACTGAAAAAACTCTTTTGTATTGCTTTCAATGGGTAAGGTAACTCTGTTGAAATATATATTTTAAGAAGCTCACACAGTAATAGCCAGAGTAGAAACGATTATATGATCAGTGTGCTTTGGCCTGGGGCATGCAATGAGGATGGTTATAAATTTAAATATAAATATAAATTATTGCTATAACTTACTTTAATTTTTTTTTTTTTAATAGCTTAAACAGATAGAGCTAAAAAAAAGTAACCCATCTGATTTGTTTGATAAATGTGAATTTACGAAAAAAAAATTTCAAAAATCGTTACAGCGGTTTTCTTAAAAATTAATTTTGTATATATAAAAATTCTTCAACATTTTCAAAAATAAAATTTGGTATGCCAGCTTTGAGAATTAAATAATTTACAATTTTACACAAAATTTAAATAATATTCATTGACCCGTTTTCAAGATATTGAATTTTCGAAAAAAAAATTTTAATTTTTAACATAAACTATTTGGTTGAAACCAGTGTAGCTGTTAACGATAAATTTGAAAACCAACAAATCGGTTCTATGACAGGTACCGTTAATAACCGTTACAATTTTTTTTTTTTCTACCAAAATATTTATTTTATTATTATCGTAGCTCGTAATTTTTTTTTTTTCAAAATCGTAAGAGCCGTTTTTGAAATAAATCAATTTTTGTATATTGGTTGTATAGCAGGTACCGTTATTTCTTGAGCTACATATATCCCCTCTAGGGAATCCCATAAGAACCTTAAGTCCAAAGTTTGAAGAAAATCGCTTCAGCCGTTTAGGCGCAGGTCAAGGTAAAGACAGACAGACGGACAGACAGACAGAATTGCGAGACCCACTTTTTTCGCGTTCTCTATTATCGTAATGTTAGGGAAAATTATTATCTCGATTTTTTTTTTTGCACGAATCCTAAACTTGCCCTATACTACGTATATCGCAAGTTAAAATCGTATAGAAAGGGGTCTACTTGCCCTGTTTAGGTGGAAAGGCAGTTTAAAAAAAATGTATTAAGATTAAGAAAGATACAAAAAAAACAACGGCAACCCGAAATCAATTATTCTAATATTTTTATTCAAGTAGTTCTATGGATTAGTTTCCAAAAAATCAGTTTTAAAACATCTGGAAACAAAATTTGAAAAGAAATTGTTAAACTGATTCTTTTCATAATTTCAGGTTATTCAATTCTATTTTTAAATAAGCACTGGCACTTTGCCCCCCCCCCCTCTCCTGGCCCTAGGACATTTCAAAACATTACTGACATATTTTAATGGATGGGTCTTAGGGACTTTTGACGGATATTACTATTTTCATGAGTTTTCTTTTTTCTGTTGGAGTCCAACGTGTGCCTTTCCATGTATCTGTGCCACATCAAATTATATCCAAATATTTCCTAGTTTCTGGAATAAAGGAAAATACTATTGAAGGATTTAATAAGCATTTTCAGCAAATTTCTTTATTATGAGCATTCAAATTCACGACTTTCTCAATTTTGTATGAATTTTATGAGGTAATTGATTAAAATCAGTAGATACTGAGAGCAATTTGAAACAACAATTAAAAAAAATGAATGAAACCGTTGCCAAAAAGTGTCTTCGAAAGCTACTTATTATGTGTAAATTTCAGATTACCACTTCAAAATCTACACTTTTCCGTCTATTAGAACAACTTGATTTATAATGGATTTCTGGCTTTAGAAAAAAGTCATTAAATGGCATATTGTAAGAATTGCCTTTGTGTTTTAATTTTATTTTCATTTGACAATTTTTTAGAAAATTCCAACCTCCCAGTCTAAATGGGGATGATAGACTCACCCAAAATACGATATTTTCATTTGATCCATAGGGCTAGTATGTTTCGTCTCAAAATTACGACGATGACGAAGTCCAAAAAAGTGATTTTCGACAACCCGTGTACTTGTACGTCGGTCTGTTTGTCTGTGGGTCCTTATGTGTGTACATAGAGCTAGAGCCTAAAGGGTTCAACGGATTTGCTTCAAATTTGGCTTAAAGCTTATTAAAGTTTTTATATTTTATATACCTTAATGTTTTCACTATTTAAGATTTAATTTATTTTACAAAACGATATTACATAAATAAAAACAATTAAAACACGCACCTGTATGCATTTCGGGTTGTTTGCAACCTATCATCAGCATCACGACTGGTCCAGATAGTGCAGATCTTTTGGGAATTAAGTTAGATGAGAGAAAACAGAATCGATGATTTATTGCCGTTATCAGCATTGATTGCATTTTGGTCTTTCTGTATAAAATAGCTTTCATATGCATCTAGTTTTCTCTCATCGGTTACTTGTTTTTTTACACTGACATTATTAATGTTTACATTAAAGTGGTTTAAATTGAGAACATGTTCTGCGATCGCGGAACACTGAGTTTTGTTTTGTTTTATATAGGAATAATGTTCCTTGAACTTTTTTTCTATTGTGCGTTTTGTTTGACCATAATAAACTTTTTCACAGTCTCCGTATTTGATCGCATAAATGCCAGATATTTTTAAATTATCCAGTTTATCTTTTGTTGAACCAAGTAGATTTTTTAGTTTATTTTTATTTGAAAGTACAAGGTCAATATTATGGTCATAAAACTTTTTAGAAATTTTGTTTGTAATTTCCGGCACATAACACATAGAAGCACGTTTCATTTCACTCTTTTTTGAATTTTGCAAAAATAATGTTGACAGGTTTAATTTTTTGATTTTGTTTGAATGTTTTAAAATAATTTTATCTACTAACTTTAAACTATAGCCGTTCATATCCGCAACTTGTTCGATGTACTCGTATTCTGATTTATAGCTTGCAGCTGATATGGGTAGTTTACATAATCTATATGCAAGCGAATGAAAAACAGCGTGTATATGTTGGGTCGGACAGTGCGAATCACTCGTAATAACGCTGAGAGTACTTGTGGGTTTGTGAAAAACCGACACATCTATTTTATTTTCTAACTTTCTTTTTAACTCCAAATCTAGAAAACAGATTTTTCTATCTAGTTCTGTTTCAATAGTGAATTTAATTGAACTGAACTGTTCATTTAAAAGATTTAAAGTACTATCTACTTTATCTTTGTTCACTATCGAGAAAACATCGTCCACGTAACGACATCGAACCCCGGTAGTAACTTTTGATTATTTAAATTTATTTCAAACGCTGACATGAAAAGTTCTTATATTAAGGGACTCAACGGGTTCCCCATATTCGTTCCTTTTTCCACTTTGTAAAACTTATTCCTGAATTGGAAAAAGTTTTGCTCCATGCACATTTTTGCAACATTCAAAAACACACACTTTTAGCTTATTTGATATATCAACCACATTTAAATAATTTTCAAATTCTACCATTGCAATATCAATCGGAATAGCATTCCAGATTGAACAGAGAAACTACATCGAACGACACTAAAATTTCATCCTCTTGGATAACTTCATTCTTAACTTTTTCGACAAATTCATACGAATTTTTCACGGAAAGACTATTTATTGGCGGCAAATGGCTCACTTCGTTTACTAACAACTTCGCTAACAGATAAGATGGAGATGAAATGCTGCTTACTATTGGTCTGTCACCGATCTTATGAATGTTTGGAAGGCAATATATTAAAGGCTCTTGTGGGTTTGGTACTGAAAATTTTCTTTTTAACCAAAACCCAAATATTGAACTCACTTTTTTAATAAGATCATTGCTATCTCTCACCATTTTTGGCAAAGGGTTTTTATTAATTAGTGTATATTCACACTTTTCAATTACACTCAACATTCTATTTTCATATTCACTTTTGTTAAAAACACCTAATTTATTGCCTTTGTCAGCCTTAACATACACACATTCTTTAGATTTTAAAGATTTTATCACATCGACGTAATTATTTTTCTTATTATAATCAGCCCTATCGAGGTATCCGTTCGGAGAATTTTTTTTTCCGATCTATTCGAAAACGGAGAATTTTCTACCGAGGTATCCGTTCCGATTGACAGATCGGACAATCTTCCGATTAATGTAATTGTTTTCAGTTGTGCGTTAAATTTGTGCCAAAATTCTCCGACAGAAAACAGTTGCGGAATATTTTAAGAAAAGTAAGCAAAAAAATATAATAAATATAATTTTGTTTCGTTAGTGCAATAAACAACGAAGACGACTCAGCAAGAGACAATTTATAAACTTTTAAACATCACAAAGATTATTGAACTAATCTTTATGCTTTATCTTTTTTGTTCCGAAGTGGATACCTCGAACGAAATCTAAGTTCCGATCGGAACGGGCTATCCTTTCGGAACTTTTTCCCAACGGATACCTTGATAGGGCTGAATATCAGAACTTTTCATGTCAGCGTTTGAAGTAAATTTAAATAATCAAAAGTTACTACCGCGCTTTTGGTGTCGTTACGTAGATGATGTTTTCTCGATAGTGAAAAAAGATAAAGTAGATAGTACTTTAAATCTTTTAAATGAACAGTTCAGTTCAATTAAATTCACTATTGAAACAGAACTAGATAGATCTGTTTTCTAGATTTGAAGTTAAAAAGAAAGTTAGAAAATAAAATAGATGTGTCGGTTTTTCACAAACCCACAAGTACTCTCAGCGTTATTACGAGTGATTCGCACTGTCCGACCCAACATATACACGCTGTTTTTCATTCGCTTGCATATAGATTATGTAAACTACCCATATCAGCTGCAAGCTATAAATCAGAATACGAGTACATCGAACAAGTTGCGGATATGAACGGCTATAGTTTAAAGTTAGTAGATAAAATTATTTTAAAACATTCAAACAAAATCAAAAAATTAAACCTGTCAACATTATTTTTGCAAAATTCAAAAAAGAGTGAAATGAAACGTGCTTCTATGTGTTATGTGCCGGAAATTACAAACAAAATTTCTAAAAAGTTTTATGACCATAATATTGACCTTGTACTTTCAAATAAAAATAAACTAAAAAATCTACTTGGTTCAACAAAAGATAAACTGGATAATTTAAAAATATCTGGCATTTATGCGATCAAATACGGAGACTGTGAAAAAGTTTATTATGGTCAAACAAAACGCACAATAGAAAAAAGGTTCAAGGAACATAATTCCTATATAAAACAAAACAAAACTCAGTTCTCAATTTAAACCACTTCAATGTAAACATTAATAATGTCAGTGTAAAAAAACAAGTAACCGATGAGAGAAAACTAGATGCATATGAAAGCTATTTTATACAGAAAGACCAAAATGCAATCAATGCTGATAACGGCAATAAATCATCGATTCTGTTTTCTCTCATCTAACTTAATTCCCAAAAGATCTGCACTATCTGGACCAGTCGTGATGCTGATGATGGGTTGCAAACAACCCGAAATGCATGCAGGTGCGTGTTTTAATTGTTTTTATTTTCGTTTTATGTTTTCGTGTGTATCGCGTTTATTTATGTAATATCGTTTTGAAAAAACAATTAAAGCTTAAATAGTGAAAATATTAATGTGTATAAAATATAAAAACTTTAATAAGCTTTCGGTTTTCACGTGTTCAAATTCAATCAATTTAATTGGCTTAAAGCATTTGACAAAAACATTCAAATTTTTGTTTTAACTTAACTAGAACTTGTAGCTGGCATGCAAGGATTTCAGTTTCATGAAGATTTCTCAAAAACGGTTGTAATGATTTTGATTAAACTTGTTACATGTAATCTCTAAGTATAACAGTTTTAAAAATACTCTATACCTTCTTGGTTTTTGCCCAAAAAAATCGATTAACGAAAATATTTTTTTTTAGATTTTTGACTATATTGCTCACGAATATTTTCCATAACTTTGCATTCCGATATTATAAGCAAATAATATTTCATTTTAAAAATTATAAATTATTTTTTCTTTTTTGTTTTTTATAAATCTTTTATTTTTTACTTTTTTCAAATTTGCTTGTTTTTTTGTATAAAATTAAAAAATTGCTATTTTAGCTTGTGTTGAATATTTAATTGTTGCTGATACGAAAATACTATCGAACCATTATATTACATTCTAGCAAGTTCGAACGATCGAGTAGTCCATTTGTTTGCCTCTAGCTCTAGCCATAGATAAGTTATTACATACAAATCCTACGTACTTTCACCCCTCAAACCCCATTTGTTTACATTGTTGTATTAGTAATTTAATTTTGTGTTGATGAACAGATGCGAAATCCAACAACAAAGTTGAGCGGTCAGCCATGTTGGAAAACAGTATGTTGCATTTGGTATGCGTGAATTTAACGCACACTTGTGCAACTTACTGATTTTTTCAGATTTTTGGCAAACCAGATTGACAGCCGATTCTTTTCAGATTGACAACCGAGGATTTTTTTAATGATTTATCTATGGCTCAACTGCCAAATGACATTTAAAGAAATCTTACGGCCTTATTAGCGGTGTTGACATTGGACTGACTGTTCCGACTATTTTTTAATTATCTGTATTCTCTGTAAATTCGGAGGAGTCGGTCCAATGTGAAAACCGTCAATAGATTTTTAATATTTATCGATACGAGACTTTAAGTCTATTCGAATTTTGTATAGACTCTCTCAAAAAGCCCCTACTTTTATGACAATTTCGAAAAATTCATAAATTTGAATATTTATTTGAACGCAAATTTTCATAGATTTCAAGGTTGTAAGGAAAAAACCCACATAAGGCTTCAATTTCGTTTTCGAACATTCTAAACCTATTTTTACGAATTGGGCAAAATTTATTATTTCTATATAAAATTTGACTAGACTTGAATCAGCCTTCAAAATATATAAAATTATCGTCGAGGTTTTTCATATTTTCTTTATTTTAAGTTGATGAAAATATCAATATTTAGATTATCTTTGCACAATCATCAAATATTTAGTGCTATTTTAAATTCTATGTCGAAACGACATCTTATGTAAGCTTAGCTTAACTTTCTCTGGCACAAATAATTGCTCTTCTCCGAGGAAAAAATGTCTCTTCTATTTTCTTTTTATTAATTTACTCACTTGCTTTTTCCGTTTCCCCTAAGGCCTTTATTTGCAAAGGTACGGCCATGGCTTGAATCCTGTGCCATACGACTCATAATAATCTAGGATTCTCGTTCTTCTTACTCCACCTTTCTATTTAACTTTGAGGAACTTTAAACAATAAAAAAAACCCATCAACGTTCAAGGAGAGTAGTATTTAATAATTTGAGGTTTTTCGGTTTGGGTTTTCCCGCAGATAGTCGTCATAGGAGAAATGAAGACAGACTATAATCACTCATAGTTGAATCCTGCACCGATTTCTTTAACCCATCACACACAAGGATACGACAAAAGTTATGCCTCAAGCTGAAGCTTTATATGGTCTGTGTGTTCTGTGATGATGATGGAACCACTTTTTGGTTAAATTGCATGCTTGGATATCTCGATATAGATATATAGATATATAGATCGGTTTTGGTGGAGGAAGCTTGGATATCTCTTGAGGTGTAGGTACCTCCACCTACTCGGCTTGCGTTATACGTAGATGTTACCTTTTCTGTTTGGAACCAGGAATGGAAGCTTCTGAGACCCAGAACCATCGCCAGAGAACCAAACGAATATCCTGCTGAATCAGTGCGGTTAAATTGTGAGTAGGTGGGTTGTGTGTATGTTGGGAATATTTGTGTGTGTGCTTATGTGCCAGGATTTCTGTTTGCCCCATTTGCAATGACATAAAATATTGAACCAAGGAATGACATGTTTGCTTCACAACTTCGGGCCTTCCTATTTTAAGTGCGACAGAATGCTGTGTGCTTCGTTTCACTGTTGTTTATTATATTTAACTTTGAGCAGCTCGGGTTCCGGCTCGGCTACCAAGATATACCAACAATGCCATCAATGGCATATTTAAGCAGTAAACACAAATACACTTGAATATTTACTTAGTTACTTCCTCTGTACAGTAGCCGATGGTGTATGGGATGTTAGTATGTATAAGCGGGGGAGGTGAATGGTACTACATGTATGGTTCTGTGTTTTGTCCTCTCTTATGTTATTGTCACACAATCTAAGTGGGTTTTAAATTGCAAGTGATAGTGTGTAATTGTACTATCCCAACCTTACATACATAATGGATGTTGCCCAATGCAGCTGATACTAAATTTTGACTACTATTTGCATATTAAAATATTGTTCCAATTAACGTGATTTTATAGATACTGAGATATGCGATTTTGGTATCAAAAGAAAGGAAATACAAGTAGAATGTATGTATATTGTTTTCTGAAATACCAAATTTGTCCGGACATAATACGGATCTTTCACTTATGTTGTGTGAATTTAGATAGAATTCAGAGATTTATAGCTGAAATATACGGATTGTGATTGTTGCAATTATATTGGAACAGGTATAATTTAAGACTAAGGAAACAGGGAAACGAACAATGCAGAATTAAATTAAACATAATCATTCTTATATTTTGAGAGAAATAACTTTTAAGATTATAGTTGTGATATATAACTTCAATTTGCATATTATTATTCTGTGGGCTTATCAGGAAAACAAACCAAATCCATAACCATAATCAAAAAATTGATACATAATTTTCATTACTATGTACTTGCATATTAAAATATTTTTCCAATATTAGATTTATAAAAAAGATTTAATACACTAGATTAAAAATCAAAGAATGCAGGAATGTTGTTTTCTAAAGAACAAAATTTTGTTAATGTGAAGATAAATTACGGACTTTTTGTAAAGAGAGTATTTATTATCTATCCCAATAAAGTGTAGTTAAGCGCGGTTTTTCGAAATGCCTCTATAATATGCACATCAGCTATATAAAAATTGAATTTTAAACCCTTATGTCATGTTGTTGCCACCCGATATGTATTTATTTGTATTGAAGAATTTGTAGAAACTGATTTCAAATATTCTATAAGAAGCTGTACGCCAGATCCATAGAACAATACTGGCATATCTGTAACTAAAATTCTTAAAGGCAGAAAAGACTACTTTGATGTCTTAAACACGCTACAATTGGTTCCAAGACAAAACAAGTGGCAAACAAAAATCAATTTATTTTGTATCTATCAAAATGCAGATTTTGACAATTTTTGCGTTGGATTATGCAAATAAATTGATTTTTTTTTTTTTGTATTTAAAATTAATTTTGAAAATTTTAATTCTTCCGCAGATTTAATAATCCAACAATTTAGCAAATGTTTTGTTCGTATGTTAAAATTAATTCTAATTGTCAAAATTATGATGAATATAATAAAATGAAATGGAAAATTCATTAGGCTCATTTTTCAATTGATTAAGAGTTTTTGAAGTTATGACAGAGATGCGAAATTATAAGCATACAGTGACAACAAAAAAAATCAACTTGGTGCCACGAAAAAAATCCTATCTGTCATTCCATATGAAATCGTCTATAAAGTACAAAAATGTTGCTCGACTAATTTAAAATTTAATAAAGCATTGTTAGAATCTTCTCAAGGGTTTCAAAGATCGAAATCAAGCTTTATTTAAATTTCACACGCGTCTTTGACAAACCCCACCCCCGCATCACTTCTATTAACATATATATTAATACTGAAAATGTTTATAGGCTCGTTTTGCACAAATTATGGCGTTACCAAAATGAATAAAGTACAAATGAATACAAATGAAAATGAACTTTAGCGTAGTAGGGGCATTTTGCGAAAAATTTGGTTGGTGTATGGTGTTACCACAGAAGCTACCTACAAAATTAAAATGACCATATCTTTGTAAGCGATGAACATCGCAGCGTATCGAATTGTTGGTTGGGCGATGTTTCGTGCTTGTGCAATTTGCTGGTGCTACCAAAGAAGTAAGAAGAGAATGAAAGAATGAAAAATAAACGATGACAGAAATACATACATACATACATACAGCTACATGTTTGTAGGGCTTTTATTGGCAGGTGCAGATGCAGACTGCAGTGCACAACTACAACTACTGGTCGTAAACTAAAATGTTAAGGGTTGCCAATTTTCTGAAATTAACTTTTTGATGTGTAAACATCTTAGCGCTCGGTATTAAGAAAAAAACAAACTCTCGGTATGGGTAAACTTGAAAGAGGAAAGACAGAATGTAACTCACTCCATTTTACCGGAACATGGGAAGCCATTAGATTTTTAACTAATGGATGCGAATGGTTCGTGCATTGAATAGAGTAAATTGAGTTAATGTGGTAAATGTCGGTAATGTGGTTGGGTTTACCATATAATTGTGCAAAATGCAGTTTTTTAAGGCATGGTGCAACTGTTATGATTTTAAGGTTTTTTTTGTGCCTTTTTTGGTGCAGGTTTTGGTGACGTTGAGACGGGACAGTGACGACAACCTACGGCTTAAACCGTTCAAAGTTGGAAAAAAAAAAACTTTTTTCCAACCAAAATTAACTGTTTTACAAAAAAAAATATTAACTTTTTTACAAAAAAAAAATTACTTTTTTACTAAAAAAAATAACTTTTTTACAAAGAAAATTAACTTTTAAACTAAAAAAATCAATATTTTTAAGGCATGGTGCAACTGTTATGATTTTAAGGTTTTTTTTGTGCCTTTTTTGGTGCAGGTTTTGGTGACGTTGAGACGGGACAGTGACGACAACCTACGGCTTAAACCGTTCAAAGTTGGAAAAAAAAAACAACTTTTTTCCAAACAAAATTAACTGTTTTACAAAAAAAAATATTAACTTTTTTACAAAAAAAAATTACTTTTTTACTAAAAAAAATAACTTTTTTGCAAAAAAAATTAGCTTTTTGCAAAAAAAAATTTTCTTTTTTACCAAAAAAAACTAGCCCTGGCTAACATAATTATGTTCGACGGGCGCCTCTCTAATTGACTTAATTATTCAAAACTTTATACGGAAAATTGATGTGGTACAAAAGTTGTAATTTAAGATTCTTGGTAGCATAGAAAATTTAAAAATTGGTACTTTTTGAAGTATGATTAAAAAAGATGAGTCATTATAAAAATGTATTTCGATTTTTGGCGCATAAAATTGAAAAGTTGATACAAAGTTTTACAAATTTGTAAAACAAAATCCCACAAACATATTGACTTATTGACTTAAAGTTCCTACGATTAGGTATAAGGTAATGTTAAAAAAAAAAAATTGTTGATTAATTTAGGTAAAAAGAGCAAAACGAATTAAGATAAAATAAATTCGTAACTTACAAAACTCTAAACGGATCCTCCAGATTAAGGTCTAAAAATACTGCCCTTAATATTTACAAAAAAAAAAAAAAACTATATACAAATTATTGAAAACTTCGAAAAAATTTAAAACAATTTAAGTTAATCTTTTTTTTTCCCTACATAATTTACTTAATTATTCAGAAATTATTAATTTAAGTTCGATGGTTGGCATATTCTTTACATAAACTAGAGATTACAAAGTTCGAAATCTAATACAAAATTCAAATTGAATGCTTTTTGAATTATGGTTATTAAAGACAAGCTGTTTTGAGGTTGTGACACTCATAGGGTTTCAATCTTCTGCTTCTCTTGTCAGCAATTAAGCGCTTATGTTAATCAAACATAGCTGTGCACTTATTGAAAGCTCCAAACATTCTGAAACGAACAACAAAAACTATTCTTATCTATTCTATCAATAGCAGTAGGTTCACTTGTAGTTGAAGATAGCTAGTACAATTGAGGAAGTCGAAAGGAAGAAAAGATTATACGGTCGGCCAGTTCATAGCCATATGAAGATGAAATACAAAAATGTGCTTTTATCCGACTACAAAGTTGGTTTCGCGCACATAAAAAAAGATTAAATGACAATAACAAACAAGAAAAAGTCCCAGTGTTACTTGCAGATGTTAATTGTCAAAAAAAAATTCGGTGCAGTATTAAATTGAGAAAAATTCATCTTTTTGCTTCAGGCGGTCAATTAAGTCAGAAAAAGTCATAAGTCAGTAAAAGTAGAATAACAGATGAAATCTGCCAAGAAATTAGTAATGATAGGAAGAGGTATCTAATTCGCTTGGAACTTCAACCTTCCAAGCTCATTGGGAAAAGGTTAAGCCTAATGGTGTAGGTAGCTGTGGATGAAGCTTGTATATCACTGTCAAAATAAAAAGATACGAAAATAGTGAAGAGCTCTATAATATAACGTTTTAGTTGTTGCAAGAAAGACACAAAGTTGAGCACTTTTGATTGAAGTTACAGTCTTGTGTTCAGCCATCAGTTACCTACAACTATTTTTGTAGCTTTCACAAATGAAAAGCTTACCAAAATCAAATAATTATAATGTACCTTATTGCATCACGATAGGTTGTCAACATCACAACCTTACAAGAATTTCAAAATTCTAAAACATATGGAATTATTTATTTGTATTGTGTATTTATGTTAAATAAGGAGTTCTTATTATATACATATCTTGCTTCAACATAATTTAAATTATTGGAATTTTGTTTAAGTGCAAATAATAAGTTATGTTTTCGTTTTATCTAGCAAATGCAAGTCATTTTCAATGCTCCCATTCTTACTCTATGAGTGAAATCTGTAAATTTTTGATCTTTCGTGCTTTTAAAGCCTTTCTGCATTCATTCTCCACTTTTAAACCGTGTTTTGACGTAACAATAGACAAATCTATTTCCAGAATTAACTAACTTAACGTTTAACTCACCACTGAAAAACTGGGCCTAAGTATATAATCTAATGAACGATATGTAAAAACGTTTAAGATGTCATTCTAAAGCTTTAATATAGTTTTTAGAACAATTTATTTCGCAAAATTGTTAAAAAGTACAAGAGTCCTTTACATTGGAAATGAACGTGTTTTGTCCATATGACAGTGGCCTCTTCAGTCAGTCTGTCATATCCTACTAAGACACAAATTTTGGTCGATGTGTACC
This sequence comes from Melangyna quadrimaculata, assembly GCA_949320155.1. Lineage (NCBI taxonomy): Eukaryota > Metazoa > Arthropoda > Insecta > Diptera > Syrphidae > Melangyna > Melangyna quadrimaculata. The sequence goes on along the minus strand of OX439483.1, from coordinate 452,005,864 downwards.
GACTCTTATGAAAATCATAGCAATGTTATCTTTATTATTTTTGGGGAATTTGTTTAAATTCGTGCAAACTACCCGTGTTAAGGTACCAAACAGGTACCAAAAACGATTTTTTTTTTGGATTCAACTGTCTCAACTGCTGAAAGTGCGTATAACATATATAAATAAAATGTATGGGTAATTGAATCCTTTTTGCAATATTAAGACCATAATTTCATCATGTTCAAGGCAAAATACAAATATGAAACCTGCACAGTATTTAGTTCTTAGTCTAAACTCCAATTCCTGAAAAATTCGTTTCTTATTTAAACCCTTGCCGAAATACAGATGGTCGAAATTTGTTTTTTATCGAAAAACACTGTATTTATGATCTTTTCCTTTTCTTAATTACTCATAAATAAAAAAAACCGTTAAAAATTGCCGACAAATAGGTCGTTCTGCTTTTGTGCAGTATAATACTTTGTCTGTTAAGTGGAATTTTGAAGAAATTAAAAACAAAAAAAAAGTAAGTATACGCCCAAGTGCATCATCTTTTTATCGCGGTGGTTTTGTACACCTATTTGTTGTTACCTTGTCTGATGTGGTGCACTTTTTATGAGGTAAGGTGTCGCATATTGAAATTATTATTTGAAGGTACTTTACTTACTTACTTTTGATGGCGCTCACAGCCCAGGATGGGCTTCGGCCTCAACTAACAAGCCCCTCCAGCCAGCTCTATCCCTAGCTAGCCGCTTCCAGTTGCGCACACCGAGTGCTTTGATGTCGTCATTCACTTGATTGCGCCACTTGTTACGGGTTCTTCCTCTGCTGCGTACCCCATCGGGGTTGGATTCGAAGACTCACCAGGCAGGTGCGTTGCTGTCCATACGTTCAAGGTACTTTATGGAGTTTAAATTCGAAAACCAGAACTGATGACGGGAAATGGATGATGGATTTGAGTGTAGCACACAAAATTACCTCTAAAACGAACCTTACCAAACCAAACCAAAACGAGTCAAAACCAATCAATTAATTCAATTTGTACTTCACTGAAAAATAAAATGATAAGGGAAATTTAAGCTCCAACCTATTAGCTGATAGCTTTTTCTCTGGCAGACGGCCCCAAAGTGGCAGAAGACCCCCTGTACTAGAGCTTAGAGCTTAGGTGTCATTTGGTTTCAGTAGTGCGACATGTAGGCTACAGGGCTTCCGAAATCTATTTACAGTTAAGGTCTTTTCAGAATATTTAACGTATGAATAAGAAACAAAAAGCAGTTTTTCTTTGAATTACCCTTATATTTATACATTTTAGTTTTAAATAAGACTTCTGAGTACATATTTTAATTTATGTTTAAATAAGTGCTTTAAAATTACACTTTGTTATTTCCTTTTTTTATTTGAAAAATATTTTTAACGTTAACGAAATTTAATTCCAGTATTTAAACAAACTTTTTTTATGATTGAATAACCATTATTCCAAGAAGATACTAACATTAGAAAATAAAGGTTATTAAGAAGATTATATATATATGTATGTTTATAAAACGCCCTTATGAAGGACTGAAAAGTAAAGATTATTAAGAAGATTATATAAAACACACTCATGGGGGACTGAATATTTCTTTAAATTTCCACCTCATCTCTTTACGCAAACCTTTTCATACCGACAACAAAAAAATGGTCACTTAGTCTAAATAAACCCTTGGAATTCAAATTAAATAAAACCTGTACGCAAGGGTAAATAATACCCTTTTTTTTCGTTCAGATGGAAATTCCTGCAGAATAAATCCACTTCCTGGAAAAGGTTCAAAAATGCTTGAAAGCTCTGCACCCTTTAAGAAAATCATGAGGCATAACTTTACATACCTATGTATGTACATACATAAATTCATTTAAACAAGTTGCTCTTTATTCAAAGGTTTTTCATATTTTCAACACATACACACACATACCTATAAATTCTTTCTTCTCATAGCCGCACTCGCAACACGTTTTGAATAAGCAAAACTTTTTGCTTCGTTTCCTCTCCGGCAAACTTGTTCCGGTCCACAGAAAAAATTCAAAATATCTACTCGTATTAACATTAAAGTATCTTTATAGAAAGAAAAAAAGATTTAAATGAGTGAATCCCTTCAGACATTCATTTATACCACATTACCATACGACGACCATTGCTGTCAACGCGACGACAAAAGTTCATACACCCCCTTTCTTTACCTCCCTATTCACTTCACTTTTCCGTCAACCGCACCACAACATGAAATCATTTTTTTTGAAAATGACTCGGTCAAATGAAAAGTCGCAGAGATATGGTGTGAATTAATGATGACTTCACACCCAAACTTTTCACTTTCAAAGCAAATAAGAGTAGTTTCGTCAGCCAACCAACATTGTGGTGTAAAATTTATATGTAAATAATTAACCCACATTTAGTGCCCTAAGAGCCCATCTGCATATTCCATAATGTCGTCTTCAACGTTCTCAGTCGCTAAAGGCTCTCTTATCAAAGTGCTTCCACATTTAAAAAGCCGCATTTTTTTATAACACCACCACCACCATCACCCCCACCGCACCGGTAAGTGGGATGAATAAAAAAAATATAATAATAAGAATATGATATTGGGCCAAATAAATTCAGTCTAAGGATGATGACGGAAGCTAATATTTTCTAATGTTTCCTCCATATCACCATTCATAAATAAAAAAAAATGGAAAAATTAAAGATCCCACAAGTATGAAGCAAATATTTACATAGACTTTTGCTTTTTTTTTTCTGTGAAGGAAATAATTATGGAAACAATTTTACTTTTTTGGCGAATTTATGTTTTTTTTGTGTTTACTAAAGATAATGCCTTAGACTTGGGGGACGGGTTTAAACTACAAACTTTTACTCCAGTACCTACAGGAATAGCACTCAAACGACTCGTTGTAAGTTATTACTTTCCCCTTTTCCCCTACCTGTGATTTTGTGTCCCAGAAAATTCTTTGGACTGAAAGTTGACAGTTTAGCACTTCAGCTAAATGTCAGTTTGAGAGTAAAATACTGAAAGCCAAGCGTCGCGTCGTGCAGTATTTGTCTGGTACAATATGCAGTACGGAATTTGTGTGAATTGGCGTCACCTCACTTTTGCACAGTTATGATATTTTTGAGAATATTTCATGCTTGCTCTGCAAAATTTGACAGATTTTGGTTTTCTGTGCACAAAGTAAACGATCGGACCTCGTGAGTCAAAATAACTCTATTTTAACTTAACTTGAACATTGGGACTTAAAAGTCGCCAGCTTTAAGACAAAGTCAAAAATTTGAAAGTTTTGGTAAACTGAAAGAAGATGTCTCTTAAAATGTAAACTCTTAGGCTATGCGCATATTGAGTTGTGTTCTGTGCAAGTGAGGCTACACAGCACAGAACAAGTTTTGTAAACAATATATAAATCAATAGAAAAACGCATGTTGACGACATGACCAGACGCGCGTTTGCAAATTGCGTGACACAGTGGTCGAAACACAGTTTTCTTTGCGAGACCGGTGCGTGTTTGTTTTTGTTTTCTGTCAAAAAATAAAATAGTTATTTTTTTTTATTTTCAGTTTATTTGAATTATCAATATGTCAGACGATTTTTGCTTTAAGTAATATGTATTTTGACACGAGTTAAGCGAATATATGTGCAAATAAACGGCATGACACGTTTCTATAATCGTGTAGTGCGACAATCGTCAGGTCACGTCGAACGAGTCTCAATATGCGCCTAGGGTGCCTTTGGAAAGCAAAAACAGTCTTTAACTAATCTTTCTTAGCAATTTTTTCAAAGCCAATTTGGCTATAACATTAACATTTTTTGTTAAAACTTCAACAGTTTTATTTTATAGAACTATTGGAACTAAAATTCAATTTTTTAACAGACCATAAAAACTAATACATGGTTTCGTTCATTTTTAAAATATGGATTTTTGACGAGCAATTCTCTATGAATTCGAGAAGATACTTTTTAGAAAACACTTCTTATGAATATACAACTAGCTGACTAGAAAGGCGTTATCCTTTAAAAATGTTAATTGATTTGTTTATGTTCTTTATTGTGAATTAATAAAGAGCTGTTAGAAATGTAACGAGTAGTGTACACATTTCGAGTAGTGCAAAAAGTAAAAATATGCACGACTTGAATCGCACGAACTTGCTCTCGTAGCTAACAACGAGAATGTAGCCGGACATTGGCAGTATAGAAATATGAAGTAATTGTTTAAATATATTTTTAAAGCGTTAACAATAAAGTAATGTTATAATATGTTCGAATAGAAATTTTGAAATTGTTTGATTTTATACAAACAAACTTGAAAAAAAAGTTAAAAAAAATTATTTTTTTTAATTTGATTTTACCTTTTCGTAAAAAAAATTTTACACAGTGCAATATTTATAAACTAACTTAGAAGTACTGAACTGTAAAATAATGATAAAATTCTCCAACCAAAATCAGTATATACAAATATTTTTTTTTTTTCAAAAACCTCGACTTTATTTCCATTATTTGAATTTTTTGTTACAACGTTGTATGCAGTATTATTAGAACAGGTTTAGAGATTATATGTAGGAAGTTTAATTAAAATCGTTAAGGCCATTTTCGAGAAAACTTGATAAAACCCAAATCGTTGTATAGCAGCTACTCGTTCTAGTTGAGCTAAAAAAAGTTGGTCGTCTAGGGAATAACATAAAAATGCTTCACACCAAATTTGAAGCAAATCCTAATCCAAAGACCTATAGAGCAAGTATAAATGAGAAAAACCGGCTACAAATATTGATTTATTAATTTATTTTCGTTAATTAAATTTGAAATTCCATTAATGTCAATTTCAAAGCATTTATGTACATATATTGTTTTGTTTATGTTTTGCGTATTTCTTGTGAAAATATGCAAACTCACAGCCGATACTATCGGCAATTCATTGGTTAACATGACATTTAAACCAATTCAACGTTCACAAACATAACGGTATTACATTTTTCTTAAATTCGATAAACTACGAATAGTACGTATACGCCCTAGTGTAACACTGTTGTATTATCGTTTTTAGAGATGAAGTGTATGGCGTGGCATCATTTTGTGGTTTGATTGTTACTTTAGGGCAGCACCACAGGGGGGCAATTTGATATTATATGGGAGCTATTTGAAGTTATGCTGCATTACACTTCTCTCCGAAAAATCTATGCTTGTTGTGTTTCCACTCTAAAGATATATTTCGGAACATACCCAGACTCTGCTTCTATATTAATCAACTGTATCAACTGTTACCAACTTTACTTCACTCAATGACACTTGACGAAAAATATGAATCATGCACAAATATGCAATGCAACCAATTATGCAAGGGAACTGTTTTATTACCTTTTCCATCGGTATTAAACTGAATGTGGATTTATTGCCATACTTAATTTGCTGATAACGAAAAAGATATTGCCTGGATATAAAAAAACGGGAAAACTTAAGACTGAAGCTGAATTGAATGACGCATCAAGCGCAAGGGATTTAAATAACAACAATTGGCGTTTTTCTTTTTTGGCTCTAAAAAAAGCTCTGAGGAGAGGCTGAGCGATCAGAGCAGAGCTCTGAGCAGATTGTGATCAGAGCCCTCAGATTCATTTATGAAACACACTTGAGCACTGAACTGTCATTTCATAGGTGTTTTACTAAAATACATTGTTGTTTACCTCAAGTAGACGGGCGACTGTCCTGGGAATCCATTTTTAATTTTGTGTATTTCTTTCTTCTGTTAAATCACTAAAAAAAACCTAGTTAAGTTGGCTTCGCTCAGCGTTTCGCTCAATTTGCTCGGTCATTTCATTCTGAGCTAATCGATCAAGATCTGAGCTAGCTCAGATGGAAAAAAGAAACACAATTTTTGTGCTCTGATATGTCTGAGCTAAAAAAAAAAAATAGAATTTTTGTTTGACAAATTCGTGTTTTCTGTTTCTCCTAATCTATTCCCTAGTTCAACAATCAATAATAAAAAATATTCGATGAACTTAATATTTTTCTGGATTAGAGAAAATCTTAAAAATCATTTTAAAAAAAATATTTTACTTATTACTGATTTCTCGAGTGAGCATATCGTGCTATAATAAAAAGATTGGAAAAATATAAAGACAAATTTGTAAATGTCACTTAAAGAGAATTTTATTAAATTAAATGCTGTTTTAAAATTTGTCTTCATCAAGGTCAATGTAAACTATAAGAAGAGCAAACTCACTCGACTCCGTTTACATGCTTACACACTTGGAAAAAAATATTTTGCTAAGTTTTTTAAGGAACTCTCTAGCATTAATACATATTAGTTGTGGTGTGTCTTTTTCCATTGGATTAACATACGATTATAAATCTTTAACATAGAAACCATTTGAGGTAACTGACAGTTTCGATGGATGTGATAAGGGTATACTTTCTTATTTTAGGAAAATTTACATGTTGACAAATCAGATTGGATGCGTGTGATTGAATTATGCTTAAATCAAGCATAATCGATTTATGAATTATGAAAATCGGCTATGCGTGTACGGGTGGGTGATTCTGGGACGATAAAAAAAGGTAGTTTTTATAATATGTATGTCAAGTTAGCACTACATTTGTGGAAATTCAAAAAAGTAAATATGCAGTAAATTGTAGCTTTTTAGTAGTAAATTAGTTGTGGAAGACTAAATAAGTAGCTCTACTATTTAAAATATGGTAAGTAGTGCTAACTTGATATCAACTTGGCACTACACTTTCTGGAATTCCAAAAACTATGTAAGCAGTTCGTTTAAGCTAAATAAGTTGTGGAAAGAGAAAAATTCTAAAAATATTTTTGAGTAGTATTTTTAATATTAAAACAAAAATTAGTATGTAGTGCTAACTTGATATCAATTTGGCACTAATCTTTCTGGAATTCTTAAAACTAAGTACGCAGTTAATTCAAGCTTTTTAGAAGTAAAATAGTGGTGGAGAGAAAAAAGTTACAAAAAATTGTTTGCCGTAAGTACTTTTTTTCAAATAAAAATAGGTAGAGCTAATTTGACACTGAGTTCACCAGCCATTAAAAAAGAAAATTCGAAAATAAAAGCATGCCATATTTAAAGCTTTTTAGTAGTAAATTAGTTGTGGAAAGAAAATATTACCAACAAGTTTTTTGCCGTACTTTTTTTTAACACTGGTAGGTATTGCTAAATTGACACTGGTGAACTCAGACATTAAAAAAGTAAATTCGAAAAAAGAAACATGCCATTATTTCAAGGTATTGAGTAGTAAATTAGTTGTGCAGAGAAAAAAATTCTAAAAATTTTGTTGCCCTACTTTTTTTTTAATGAGTGTAGGTAGTGCTAACTTGACACTTGACCAATTCGAATTTTTGTTGTAGCTCATCTAGAACATGTAGCTGCCATACAACGATTTTGGATTTGTCAAGTTTTCTCAAAAACGACACCAACGATTTTGATTAAACTTCTTACATGTAACCTCTAGACTAGTTTTAATAAATCTGCATACCACCATAATTCCAATAATGAAAATAAAATTATAAGGTTTTGAAAAAAATGCTGTTTTAAATTCTTGTTTTGGTATATTTCCGCATATCTCGTCATTGGATTGGCGGATTTAATGATTATTTTGTAGTTCGGTATTTCTAAGTTAGTTAATATTGCATGTAAAATTTTTAGTACTATTATTGAAAAACTAAATCAAATACATTTTTTTTTTATTTGAACTTTTTTTAAATTTGTTTATTTTATATAAAAGAATTTCAAAATTGCTATTTTAACATATTTTTATAATTTTATTGTTTTGCTTTAAAAATGTTGCCAAACCATTACTTTATCTAGACCGTCAATAACTACATTCTAGTTGTTATCTACGATCCACGTGCGATCCAGTCATGCATATTTTTTTATTTTGACTTAAAATTCTTGTCATTCGAGAGTCGTCGGCGAGTCCAACAACTTTTGTGAAAATTGCTATTTTCTTAACATTTGCATTTAAAATGCATTTAAGTGTTAAAGGCTATTTTCTAGGCTATATGAAATAGTTTTACATAGTTGTCCACGTGTTAAACGCAAAGGATACAAGAAAAGCTGTTTTTACAAAAGTGGTCGGACTTGCCGCAACAGCCAACAAAAGTCTTTCCGACCACTAGCAAAGAGGGCAGTCATAGCTTTCATTTGATACCCCATTTATAAATATCCATCATGGTTAAGTATCCTAAGCCAAAAATGCAACCGAAAAAGTGCGTTTTCTACCCGTTGCCACCTGAAAAACCTTGTCCGACTAGCGGTTTTGTTAATGCTAAGACTGAAGCTATGAGTTGGCATTATTCTTTTCCGAAGCCTCGATGAGATAGGTAAACCTACGTTCGCCTCCCACACTATTAAGGCATCACATTATAAAGCTCTTCAACAAAATTAATTTGGATTTTGTTTAAGTAATAGTCTAAGTTTACTGGGCTATTTTTTAATTCTTTGTCAATTATCTTTACAAAATTCTAAACTTTTAAAACCAGTTTTGTTATTTTTTATTTAGTTATTTTTAAAGTGAAAGCCTAATCCTATATATGGAATATATTTGAACAAAAATGATTTATTTTTGTTTGATTTTGAAACATGTTTGATTGGTTATAACTTATCGTCTTAGCATAGATTTGAAATTTGACAATGGGTGATTTTTTAAGAGGTTTAGAACTTAAAAAAAAAAAAAACACACAAAATTCAAAAAAATGAATGAAATATTTATTTGAATCGATAGTTTGAATCTTGCAATTTAATGTTTAAAGATAATTTCATGCAAATGTTGACCGCGGCTGCGTCTCAGGTAGCCCATCCGCTGAGCCCAATTTTGGCATACTCTTTCACACATATCGGCCGGTATCTCACGAATGAATGCATGGATGTTGGCTTTTAGTGCGTCAATCGAAGCGGGCTTGTCCCTATAGACATTAGCCTTGACATACCCCCACAAAAAATAGTCTAATGGTGTCAAATCGCACGATCTAGGCGGCCAATTGACCGGCCCGAAACGTGAAATTAACTGTTCACCAAACTCGCCTCGCAATTGCGCCATTGTTTCGCGTGCTGTGTGGCATGTGTCACCGTCTTGTTGAAACCACATATCATGTAAGTCAAGAACTTCCATTTCGGGCAAAAAAAAGTTTGTTATCATCGCTCGGTAGCGTTCACCATTGACAGTAACGCTGCGATTCGCATCATCTTTGAAGAAATATGGCCCAATAATGCCGCCGGCCCATAAACCGCACCAAACAGTGGCTTTTTCGGGATGCATTGGTAGCTGTTGCAATGCTTCTGGCTGATCTTCACTCCAAATGCGGCAATTTTGCTTATTTACGTACCCATTCAACCAAAAATGAGCCTCATCGCTGAACACAATTTTTCGATAAAAAAGCGGATCCTCGGCCAGCTTTCCAAGAGCCCATTCACCAAAAATTCGGCGTTGTGGTAGGTCGGCTCGCTTTAGTTCATGCACCAGCTGTATCTAAAAAGGCTTTACGCCCAAATCCTTCCGCAAAATTTTCCACGTAGTGCTGTAACAAAGGCCTAACTGCTGGGAACGGCGCCGAATCGACATTTCGCGGTCTTCTGTCACACTAGCTGATACGGCCGCAATATTTTCTTCACTACGCACAGTACGTAAACGTGTTGGTGGTTTAATGTCCAACAAAGTAAATTTGGTGCGAAACTTGGTCACAATCTTCCGAATAGACTGCTCAGAAGGTCGAGAATGCCGACCATAAAATGGAAGCAGCGCGCGATGAACACGAATTTTGATAGTAAAATTCAAAAATTTGCAAGCGTTGTTCATTTGTAAGACGATCCATGGTTAAATTGCAAACCAAACTGAAGCTGTTTGATAGTGACACAAGGTACTAAACACACGTCAGCTGTCAAAACCAGTGTTGCCAAAACAAACCAGCTAAAAAATCACCCGTTATAAAACCAGTATTGAGTCATACACATTATGCTCAGAAGACATCAAACGATTCAGGTCAAAAATTAGGTTTGATCAAATTCAAGACTATATTTATATTAATTTGTAGGCAAATGGTATTCATTGAGAAATATTTTATTCAAAAAAATTATTTAACCATAACCCAATGTTTTAATGAAAAAATTGTAAAAAAAAAATCAATTATAGTCGGGGTAAGCAAAAAACTGGTGCAAAATAAAGTATTTTAAATTTACAAAAATAACCGTTACTCAAAACCACAGTAGTTACAATATCTACAGTATTATCAGGCGCAACTTGTCAAATTTCAAGATGACTGCCCCTTGTGTAAGTACACAATAAACAAAAACAAACTATGGCTGCCCCTCGTGTAAATACACAGTAAGCAAATACAAATTTGTAGTGATTGTTTGAAATTCAATTTTTTTACTATTGACTTTGACAACATGCGCAGAACTGAACAAAAATGAATACGCTAGTGATATTACCTGGAATATATGTATCTTGACTCAAAACCGCTATGATTGAGTATGAACAAGATACCAAATTCTAAAAGGTCATGCGTTTCACCAGTTTTAGTTTGGACCATTGATAATAGAATACCCTGTAGAGCCTGTATAGGTAATTTTCTGAATTGAGCTCTGCTCTTTTAGGTACTATATTTATTGTCTCAACCCCGGAAAGTTTTCCCAGCCTTTCTCTCATATTAAATAGTTATAGTACTATTAATGATGAAAAGACAAAAATGTCTACATTTTTCGTTCGATCATCATTCTTTGGAGGTGGAGCTTATACATACATACATACATATATGTAGGTACTGATACATATTTGACAACAACTATCAAATAAAGAAACGTGCGTAAGTATTATGCTCTATAATATGGCACATCTTTGCTCTGATTAACGTGACCAGACACAATTGTACAAAATTGTATTAGAAAAAATATAAACATACATAGGCAGACGCACAAAATCATCTCTGGACTCAATATTCACACAAGACAACGAATGCATTGTTCTTCAGTCTTTTTCAAAAAAGAAAAAAATAATAATTATTCAACACAGCAAAGTAGACAGAATGTCTTTTCATATGCTTCCAACACCCCTGTTTCAATAAAAAAAAAAAAAAATGGAAAAACCTCCCCCTCATACCTTGATTCTGAATTCACAATCTGAAGCCGAAGGCATTGCTTTAGCTAGGCTTGAAAAATATTTGTTAAATTAATGTCGCACACACACTTATCTTCATCTATCGGCATCGGCATTCATTATGGATTCAACTTTGCTCATCGTGCTCGTCGAACGTCGAAGTCGATGAGTGACTGAACTTTGCTATAACGGTGGCGCGGCGGGCTTCATAAACATGGAAGCTTGGATGGAACAGCCATATGGGTAGGACAGGGGGTTGAGGAGTCGACTATTGTTCCACATTACAAAACAATAATTAGAAAAGCTAGATGAGCATGGGATGAGTGTGGATTCAGACTCAGAGGTTCTGCTGAAGCTGATGGCTGGAAGCAAAAATATAATTTTAATTGTTATGTGAGGGATTGTGTGCTGGAGGTGTAGGTATGAAGGTATGTCGATGAGGAACGAATTTATCGTCATTGTGGAGGGTGGCTGTATGATGGAGGCAAACTTTTCAAAGAGACCTACTAGTGTGCAGGCAGACGGAACAATTTATGAATCTAACCATTCAGCAAAATCTTGTTTTTTATTCATTTTTTGTGCTCCTTCAGAATATCAGTTCATAAGGGAATATTCACCTAAAAATGAATATTCTACGACTATAACATAGGCTACAGGCACCCTCGAGATTGAAATGAATTTATTAAACGTTGGTATATGAACGACGCACGGCAGAGATATTATGTGAGTGAAAAACAATTGGAGTTTGTCTATATGAGTTGGGTTGTTTGCAGTATACCTACTTATTCATTATAGTGAAACCACTATGCGGCATAGTATTCCCCGCCTACACTGTATACACCACGCTAATAAACCGCAAGGACTCTTTCGTAAGTTTAGTTCTAAGGTTATCCACAGAATAAACAAACATTTTGTGTGAATATATATACCTACCTCTACATTACCTGCTTGCGTTGAGGATTGAGGAATATTTGCTTAAAAGATGAGCATAGGGAGCTTGGATAATGCAAATGTTGATTTCACGTCGCGACGATGATGACGCTAATGTGGTTGTTGGCTAAATAAGCATAAGCACGTTGAACTTTTTAAGTTTTTTTTTTTTGTATTTAAGATAGGTGTTGCTATATATGAACAAGTTAAGTAAAATATTTATGTAAACGAGTTCGATATAAAGTGAAAAAACAACATCAACAATTATAGATTTATCATCAACTAATTCGTAAAGGAGAAAACTGGCTTATTGTTTATTAAAAACGGGGCCGGAGCTTACCAATTAACATTTCAAATGCAACATCAGTTTACTCTAACATCAGTACGAACAGAATTATGCCGCAGGTTATTTTTTAGAGCAGCTTTACCTTATATCCGACTAAAAGTCTCAAGGTTTTGACAGTCGGCAGAATATTATTGTTTGTGCTTAACAGTGATAGTTTGACTCAAACAGGTACTCTAAGTTGATTTGTGTTGTAGAATGAAATTATTCCGAAGACGATATCTTTTTCCGTTCTCGAGATATTCGGGATGAATGACATTTTACAACTCTTTTTCAAATTACTGTAGTAAAACAACCATTAATTGAATTTGTTAAAGAACTTTTTCAGCACGTTATGACGTTATAAGTAAAATAAAATGCATCCAAAGTCGATATATATATTCGTTCTCCAGATATGGTGGACTAAAAAAGTACTCTGAACGTATAGGTATGTACATACATACACACATCTTTCTAAAAACGACTTTTCTGGTTTATTACGATTCTGATTCTAGATACCTTAAAACGAGATATGTCAAAATTTTCAATTCCACAAATCGAACCAATTACAATAACTTCCAATGGGAAGTCAATAAATTCTTCATTTATGATTAAGTTAATAATTCATATTTATCATACAGATTATGTTGGTCCGGAGCCTAGAAAGTTAAACAGTGATTAGATTCATTCTAGCCTAGATGAACAAACAAACCACATAATGTCTTGATTTTATTTATTTTAAACAGACGATAACCGAGGAGGTACACTCAGGCGTATACGCCCTTTTTTTTGCATTTTTTTTGAATTTTTAACAAAACATAATGTTCGTGCAGGTGCACGCTAAGTTTATTAATTTTGTGTAAGCCAATTAACTGACCGGTAGGAGGCAATGTGGTCAATTCTTCCATAATCTATAGCATACATAAATTAAATGCTGTTTGTTGTTAGGCTAAGGTCTTTTTTGTTATACACTAAGGCCGTGTGTCAATTGCGTTAAAAGTGCGTTAAATTTGATCCCATGGCTAAATTTTGACATTACTGAGGTGAATACAGTCGTCAAAATTTAACCTGCTCAGGAGCTCGTTTAAATTTTAACAAGTGGATAAATTTCGACGTTTGTATTAAACTTCTTGCACATTACTTACACCATCGACCTATTATACCTGGACTGCTAGGAGCCAACATCACGATGGTTCCCTTTATTTAAAAAAAAATTGATACACCAGCGGCAATTTGAAATCGATTTAATTATTCACTCAAAGTTGATCCTAACTTTGAAATTTTTACAGTCAACTTGACAAATAGTTTGTTGACGTTTTCAACTTTTGGTTTTCAACTCTAGAGTTGATCAGGAGTAGAATTTAGCGAGTAAACTTGGGAATTTCTATCATTTCTGTTTATTCATTCATGATATTCAGTTGTGTAAGCTTTACGCTTTTGACTTCGAAAGGAAAAAAAAAACTTAAAATGAATAATAATTAAATAAAAATAGAGCTCTGTTTTAATTGAAATAATAAAATAAAAAAAAAAAAAAAAACTTATCCCTTGAAAGGCGGCAATATAAAATGCTTCCCCGTGTTGGTATCGATAAATAGGACGACCATGATTTCGTTCTCGCCTCTCAAAAGCAACGACAATTGTGTTTTTTTTATTTAATAAAGGATTCATTGTTTTTTGACGAAAGACGTTCGAAAAAAATATCGGTTAAAAAAAACAAAAATAGGTTCTCGTCCGGTCACCGAAATCAAGTATCTTTGGGCGCGGCTAGTAATTGGATGAGGGAGCGAATGAGCATTAAGTTTTTTTTTCTTGGTATTCTTTTGACTCCGCGCTTCAGATGGAATGAAAAATTCATTCCATTTATTCGGAACAAATAAAAAATCGACAAAAATAGTTTATCCTGAGTATTTTATTGAATAAGGAAACACACAATTCTTATTCCAAATATTTTCAATATCTAAAGTGAATAAAGAAACATATTCACACTCAAATGCAAAATTATTCTAATGCAAACCAAAAGTTGAAAATGACGTCTTGTGTGTCATGCTTAACAAATGATAATGACGATCGACAAGCAGTCCAGGTATACTAGGTTCATGACTGGCACTATCTAAATGCAATTTCCGCGTTCAAGATCGTATCCAAAGCGATTTGGACAGATTTGTGTTGTAATTCCTCTGCAAAAAAAAAAAAAACTATTGCAACAACAATTCAAGGTATCTGAACATTTTTGGATAGGCTGACACCGTCTCGGATAGGTTTCTTAATGCAAGGAACGTCAATGGGAAATGTTTGTTTTAAAAAATTCCATTTAATGCAGTTGACACAGCAAAACCCTTCAATTTTATTCACCCCTATAAAACGGATCAAATTCAACTGGGATCAAATTTAACCAAAATTTTAACGCAATTCACACACGGCCTAAGTTACAAAAAACTGGCACACCTGGAATGGGAAAAGGTTTGAACTCTTCCCATTTACCTGTTTTATTCAAGTAGGTAGCTAAATTCCATTCTACATAGGTAGGATCACCAAGCAAAAGATTTGCGGCCTCGAAAATTTGGGGATTTGACCTGCATTGACTGAAACATATAAAATTGAAAATACTGAAATTTAATGTTCAATTCTTTTAAAATTGCATTAAAACTATTTCGAGTTAGATAATAATTATCAACTATTTTAATTTCAAAGACCTGATATTGTTTGTATGTAATGAAACTCATAAGAAATTCTTAGTAATGCATTTATTTTGTTCGACTAATGTGAAATGTATTGTCACCACACCGATCTGAAGAATGAACAAATAGGTTTTATTCAAAAGTGTAATTCTCGGTTGTGAGGACATATATTTCATGTTGCATTGAAAAACGAGTCTAAACTTTTGGAAAACATGTCCAATTTTAAGATTGACCTATGAAATATGTACGATGAAATACCAACTGTTACTTCAAATTAAATCAAAAAAATAAATCATAAGATTGACGTTTTTTCTCATTTCTTAAATCTTTCCCAAACCACCGCAAAAGCGGCGCGGGACATTCGCCGACGGCAGTTTTTTTTGTTGTTTAGCATGATTATTTGTCCTTTTTTTGTATCATTGTGAATGATTCGCCCTGCATAGCGAATGTTCCGCGTTGGTTTATTGGGAGAGCCTTTACTCTGCTTTCACATTTTCGATAGCTTTTTTTAAAATTCCAAATCGATCATAAGCACATTTATTGAAACTAGCATCCCCCAGTGGCCGAATATTCGGCCAGCGAAACAGACACCAAATCCATGGATAAGTTATGAATTTTTTTTTACTAATTTATATAGGGGACATTTCACGTGAAACGGACAACGAAAAAAGCGATGGGTCTTGAGATTGGTTCATTTTTGTGTTATTTATACTTCTTTTGGTTCTTAACCTAAATGCGAAAGGAATTTGAATTTTGAGGTCTGGTGCGGGTGTAATGAGCTTTTAAACTTTAAAGTTCAGGCATGCTATGTGCAAGGGTTCTTTACAAAAATGTTGATAAATTATATGAAGCAATAGAAAAAAAATTTTTAATAGTGGAATATATTGTAAATTAGATGTTCTTTTTATTTATGAAATTTAAACTAGAAATTGATTTTTTTCTTATAGAAAACCGGAAGTTAATATTTCAAATGAGATTGATTAGTTTAGAAGTAAGATATTTTTTAGTGGTGGGAACTTCGTGTCGTGCGAAAAGTCCCACTTAGTCTAGCCTTCTCGCTTTCTAACCAATAGACGCCATCTTTTATTATTGTAAACTACTACAATGATAGGAATAGATCGATCTAATATGACGCCACGTGAAAACGTTTTGTGTCACCGTTATTTTTGTTTCATTAATTTCTTGCTCTAATTAAACACTAAACTTTTATTAAATTCGCTCTGGACTTTCAATTGAATAATAAATCATTTACTATGCCACCATCATTTACTATGGATGCACGGTGGTCATTGCTTTGACCACTTTAAAATCAATTTTCATAAAAAATCGTTTAAGAAAGATTTCTAAGGCCCAGTTTTTCAGTGTTGGGTTAAGCCCGAAGTATTTAATTCTAGAAATTGATCTGTCTACAGTTACGCCAGATAGCTGTTTTTAAATTGATGATGATTGCATAATGCCTTAAAAAACACGGAAAAGAAAATATCATAAACATTTTTTGAGTTAATCTTAAGTTAATTGACCAAATTTGGTGAGTTAACTTGAGTTTAACTTTAACCCCGCGCTGAAAAACTGGCCCTAAGAATCTCACAGAAGTGGGGTGTTACTGAAAAATCTCACGCATGTCATTCCTGCAGGAAACGAAATTTATCTGAAAAGCATTCGGTTTTATTTCAACACTAAAAAATATGTTACTTCTAAACTAATCAAGATCGCATCTTCAAACTTAGTATTAAGTATCTCTATTATATAAGGAACATTGAGAAAAAATTAAAAAAATTAAAAATGGCCTAGAGTACTTAAAATTTTAACTTAATTGCTACCATCCGGTTTTCTATCCAAAAATTTGTTTTTTTTGGACTAGAGCCACGCACAAAAAGTTGTGTATTTTGTAAACGAATAAAGATCTTACTCTCAAACTTTGCATGTAGTATCCCTACTGTATAAGCTTAAAAATGAGACCTACATAAAAAATGTAAAAAGTGGCAAAGTTAGCTAAAATCTCATTTGAAATGTTAACTTCCGGTTTTCTATAAGAAAAAAAAATCAATTTCCGGTTTAAATTTCATAAATAAAAAGAACATCTAATTTACAATATATTCCCTTATAAAATTATTTTTCTATTGCTTCATTTAATTTGACAGCATTTTTGTAAAGAACCCTTGCACATAGCATGCCTGAACTTTAAAAGCCCATTACACCAGCACCAGACCTCAAAATTAAAATTCCGTCTGCATTTAGAAGTATAAATAACACAAAGATGAACCAATATCAAGACCCACCACTTTTTTCGTTGTCCGCTTCACGTGAAATGCCCCATAGGTTCCATGACAATTTTGAAAATGTTAGAAAAGCAAAACTAATTTAAAAAAATTTAATTTAAAAACAAAGAAATTCACGGATACGTTAATTTCTGTACCATTCGTTAAAATTTTGTCTTGAACTTTAAAACAAAAAAAAAAGAAGGCTCAGTTAGTTATTTTTTAATTTTTTTTTGTTCATATTAACTATTTAACAGTAAACCTTAATTCATCTAAAGCGGACATTACGCATTACTTATTCTCTTATGCCCGTTTGCTGATACGAAACATAAATGTTCAAGTCCAACATCAACGCTTATGTTCTACTTTTTCCTATAAACTGTCACATAAGTTCTTATGTTGAACTTAAAATCTAAAATTTCGTATCAGCCAATGGGCCTTGGTTAACCAAATTTTGTTCTGCTTGAATTATCAACAATTAAATTTCTAAACTCTGCGTATAGGTACTTTTTTTTAATTTTTAAATTAAATTAATGACCAACTGTATATAATAGCTTTAAAATAAAAAAAAAAATATGAAAATATGTTTCCATTTAGTAAATTGAAAGGGAAGGATATAATTAACCTGATTTGTTGACGTATACAATATTTTTGTCAAGCAAACATTACCCTTACTTTTAGTTAAATCAAATATTGTGCTATTTTGTTTGGCAAATACACATAAATACATAAAACATTCAAACAACCATTACTCTTTTTAATGCTTGAAATGAGTTGCATGAGCGGGTAGATGATAAAAAAAGGGAGTTTAAATCCTATTTTTTGATTTTTGAATTCTAGAATTTACTTATTTTGGAGTCTTAGTGAAAGCAAACATTCTGTATCTCTCACACATTCAATTCTTATTTGTGCAGTCAAATATGGTCCTTTTGGAATCTGTTTTACTTTTTGTTTGCTCTCATAGCAATAATTTAAGATTTTAACAAAAATGTACTTTAATAGTAAAATCAGATCGTAATTATTTTAGCACTGATTGATTCTTTGCTTTTAGGAAGTCAGAGGTGATCTTGAAACATAACGTTAAAGGATCCCCCAAGCAAACGCGAAACATTCTAATTTATCACCATGTAAATAAATTTTGAAAGACGAATGTTTCTCCATCGCGTTTGTGTGGGCTGGGCTCTCTCGATAATCAATGTTTCTTCGCCGCTCTGAATGTTTCGCGTTGATTTGAGAGATCCTTATATGTACATATATTTGGCGGCCTTGGAAATAAAGTAAACAAAAACGATACAAACAAACTTCCATTTCACACAAACTTGCCTTTTTTCAAATACTGTCAAACATTATGTATGTATGGATGTATGAATGTATGTCCGTACTTGTACACAAAAATATTTATTTTTTTTAATTTTAAAGCTTAGTCTACTGTACTTTAATAATAATAAATAATAATAATAGCTTTATTTTTTCGAAATTTAGTTTTAACAATTTTATAATGCTACAAATAAATTATGGCCTTGGTTTTTTGAAACCGTCCGCTGTTTTTTGAAACCTTCTACTGTACGTCAATATTTATGGATTTCTTATGGAAGTTATTTTTGGTCAAAAATATATAAAAATTTAATTTTCTGTCCTTAACGGTAAAATATGAATTACAAATTTTCCACCAAAAATCGAAATCAATAAAGGTCATCGTCTCTCAAAATTTCAGACTTCTAAACCCAACCCTTAAAATGATAAACATCATTTAACTGAAAAAATTCAAATGTCTATTAAATGCTTTAACAGCTACAAACATTACAAGTATTAATATTTTATTGATATTCAGAGAAGAATTAAATTATAACAACAAATTTAAAAAAATGCTTTATACAAAAAGAAAAAAAATTTCCCCTTGGGTGTAGGTTTATTGTTACCACTTGATGAGCATTATTCAAAGTAATCGATTTTATTCTTAGCCCAACAAAGCAATTGATTAAAAAATAATTATTTATCTTGCCTTGGCCAAAAGATTATTCGCACCATATGATGTATTGTTACTACAAAAACAGAGTTTCCTCACAATGTTATTCTTTCCTTTTCATGTACCTTTGTATGTACAATTGAACATCCTTCATACAAAGAATAATACAATAAAAATAAAAAGATTAAATAACTTTTCAATTTATTAAAAAAAAATTCAATTCAATTCAAAACAAAACAATGCAACACAAATACAGGAGGTACACCTACCTTACTTTGAAGTATATTAATTGAGATTCCTCCCAATGGAAACACGAAAATTAAATATTATATCGAGAAAATAAAATCCAACAAAAATAGTCCTCTAAGAAAAAACAGAAGAGTCTGTATGTGTAGTTCTTATTTTTGTATTTAATTTTAAATTTTTGCTCATATTTTACAACTTGAACACATGAAAAAGCTGATCCAAACAATCTGCTTATTGAGATTTTATTTTACATTTTAATTTGAGACAGCTGAGATGTGGTACTTTTGATTCAGATTTCTGAGTTCTGCACCATATATATAAGAGTACTGAAACTCATATCCATTCATGCATCCACATCCACCCACCATCGCCAGAGTTCCAGTCCATCATCAGGAGGATTCTTCTACATTATAAATACAACAGGAGTTACTGGTTGGTTACAACAGAAGCTGCTCGTATACAATTTAAATGAAACAGAAAAATAAACAAATGTGATTAATTACCCACAGAGACATGGCTATACTTTTCGAACTTTAAGAGTTTTGAGCATTATACGCATAAAAGATACACGTTTAAGTAAGGCAGAATTGCCAGCAATCATGAATATTTGTAAAGGTTTTATTGGTATATTTTAACAGAATTATAAAGATAGCTTCACTTCACTTTTTAAAGGGTTTTAAAGGCGGACTTAGCATTCGTAAATTAAGCTTTAAAAATGAATGTCTTAACAAAATTGATCAATTTTAATATTAGGTTTAGGTTTAGTTTATTTCATCAATCAGATAACAATCTTTATAGACTAGATACTAAATATAAATATAAAATATAGTAAAATTGTTGGGGGAAATATATATATGTACTACTTTAATTAAATTAATATTATTATAATTAACATTATTTATTTATAATTTATAATTGATAATTAATAGAAAACAAATTTACTGGGAAGTTAAAGTTTTAATATTACTTAACACATATTTTTTAAATGTATCTCTCGGAACATCGAGATTAAAATCAATCCTATTGCAAATTAAATTCACTTCTCTTATGCAACGCGTTATGGGTTCATTGCGACCACAGTTTGTACGATGAAACTGCTCATTAAAATAAAACCGATAGCGTGTAGTTCTGGAAGGTATATTTACACAGTTAACTAATGTAAGTAGAGGATGGCAATTGATATGATTTGTTACGATGTCTCTTATAAACATAACCGAAAAATACGCCCGACGATCAGAAAGAGATTCCATACCAAACAATAAACATCTGCTATAGCAAGAAGGCCTAGCAATCCTCCAATTAAGCCTATAAAATGCATATCTTGTAAAATGCTTCTGAATCCGTTCAATTCTGTCAATGGAGTTATTATAGTAAGGATTCCATACAATGCTGCAGTATTCAAGAACTGACCTGACCAGAGAACTGTACAGAGATCTTAGAGAATATGAATCCGAGAATTCTTTAGTGTTTCTTTTCAGAAAACCAAGCATTTGATTTGCTTTGTTTATCGTAAAATCATAATGTGGTAAAAAGAAAAGGTTTGTATCTAAGATTACTCCTAGGTCTTTCTTCCTAGTTACACGCTCTAGCTTTGTTTGGTTTACAATATAGTCAAACACTATGGGATTAGAATCTCGGTAGAACGACAAAACTTGACATTTAGAAACATTTAACAAAAGGTGATTTTGCTTGCACCAATTATTTAGCTTCATCAAATCTTCCAAAAGAAGAAAACAGTCGGTTTGACAAGAAATCTTCCGGTAAAGTTTGAGGTGGTCGTCTGCGAAAAGAAGGCAGTTTGAGTTTTGAAAAATATGGGGTATATCGTTTATAAATAATAAGAATAATAATGGACCCAAATGGCTTCCTTGCGGAACCAGATGTTTTGAGAACGAGCAATCAATTTTTACTACTTGAACTCTACAAGCTAAATATGATTCAAGCCATTTTAATAGGGAAGAGTGGATACCTAGAGAATTTAGTTTGTCTAATAAGATTCGATGGTTGACTCTGTTAAATGCCTTTGCAAAATCTGTAAAAATAACATCAGTTTGCAATCCTTTTTCCTTATTAGTAATGATGTTATTGCTTATTAATGCTAAGTTTGTTGCCGTTGATTTCCCAGCAACAAATCCATGTTAAGCAACTGAAATATGATTCTGGAATAGAAGAGTTAACCTATTGCAAACTAATTTTTCAAATATTTTTGGAATACAAGAAATTTTACAAATGGGCCTTTAATTTGTTATATCCTGTTTTGAGCCCGCCTTAAAAATTGGTCACAAAAAAAAAACTTTTCAGCAATCCAAGAATTGCCCTGTGGCTAATGAAAGATTAAAAATCCACGAAAGTGGTTGAGCTATTGCAATACCACATTTTCTTAAGAAAATAGCAGGAATTCCATCAGGCCCTTCACTCTTATTAACATCCAATTTAGATAAAACCTCTTCTATTTCAAATGGACTAAAAACTAAAGAACCGATATTAACAACTCTACTCATATAAGGTGGCCTATAGATAGGGGGAGTATCTAAAGAATAAACTGACTGGAAATAGTCAGCAAATAAATTACAAATTGTAGGTACATCACTAGTAATTGTGTCTTGATATTTCATACTACAAGGCAATCCAATTGATTTACACTTTGAGCTTATAAAATTCCAAAAACGCTTGGTATTTGATTTTAGGTCACATTCAATAGACAACAGGTAACTTCTATATACAAATTTATTAAGCAGATCAAATTCTCGTTGATGATTAAGATACTTAATACGCAGCTCAGAATTATTTTTATCAGATTTATACAATTTGTAAGCTTTATTTTTTCTGTTTTTGAGATTGGTCAACCTACCATTATACCAGATAGGACAAGAATTATTTTTAGAGCGCTTTTTAGGTACATATCTATCAATTGGCCCCATTAAAACGCTAACAAAACTGGAATACACGCTATCTAATTCAGATGAACAAAAAACGTTATCCCAAGAAAAAGACAAAAGATAGTTTACAATGTTGTCATAGTTAGCTTTTCGAAAATCATATAAAATATGTTGATAGTAAGTTACTTTCTTTAAATATTGATAGAATTTAATATTTCCATCAATAGCTATATGATGAATTGAATTTGCAATAACTGGAAAATTACACTTTTCAATACAAATATGAAAATCATTATCAACAAACATAAGATCAAGAATTCGATTAAGACTGTTACACTGAGAATTAATTTGTATTAAATTGTATTGACCAAAGAAGTCCATAACTAAACATTCTATTTCAATTAAAACGTTAAAGGGAATTAAACACTTGTCTTCTGAATCAATAGTCCATTCAATATAAGTTAGGTTAAAATCTCCTGCAAATAATATATGTTGTGAACATTTAAGATTTTCTAAAATTGATTTTGAGTTATTTAAATGAATATTGTAAACATCTAAATTACTCTTTGGAGGAATGTAGCAACAATTACAAATAATTCAGAATCACCTGTTTTTACACAAACAATAAGTTGATCAATATCAAGGTCTGAAATAGTAGAATAGTAGATTCCAATTCAACTAGCCTGCATGCCAGACTGACACTGACTGCAATCAGTACTCCACCACCTCTTTCCATACCTGTCTTTAAATTACATCTGTCCTTTCTAAATACAGTATAATAATTTGGATAATTTAAGTTTCACTTAAAATTATAATTTGTTAAAGAGGAACAAAAAAGAAAAACATTATCTAGTCTAGTTCTTAGCCCCCCAACATTTTGATAGTAACAAGATAAACTATCAATATTTTTACTTAACGTTCTTTGATGAACAGGTAAATAAGAAATATCAGGAACAATATTAACAGGAACATCACCAGTTGCAGCGATTAAATCATCAGCAGGGGCATCAGCAGGAGCAACAGCAATATATTTATTAACAACAGCAGCAACATCAATATTTTCAATTATATTAACTGAAGTTAAGTTTGAACAGGTGGTTGACGAGAAAATTTTTTGGCCTGTTAATGAATTGTTTTACCTTTACAGACTTAGGCCATATATCTGCATCACTCAATAATTGATTAAAACAGTCTGCAGGGACCCTTAATTTGAAATTAACAAATTTTAAATCAGACACTGAAATATCTTTTTTAATTGAGCTTATAGCTCTTAAACGCATTAGCAGGTATTTTGGATTTTTCAGAGATATGATTAACTAAATCCTGCGGAAGGGCATCTGAATGAAACTTTGAAACATGAAGCCACTTTGAAGGAATCAAAGCATTAAGAGAACTTGCCCCTGTTCCAGTAAGCTGTAGTTGTTGTTGTTTTTGTTTTGATTTTTTTATATGGGTCATATTCCAATTTGCATCTGTGTTTACGAATTAAGTTGGTTTGTTTATTTCGCTATTTGGAATTAGAGACATCTACGGGAAACAACAAAGCGGAATCAATGTTAACAATTTCTCTTTCACTCTTTTTGTAAACATCATCAGCAGCAAAAGAAGAAACTTCTCCATTCGCATCGGCGACTGTAGCAACGGTAGCGCCAGCAGCAGCAGCATTGTTGTTTTCACCATCACCAACGTCATCAGTTAAATTCGATGGTATCGTTGTTGCTTTATTGTCATCTTCTCCTTCGCATGAACGAGTGATCAACCCACCAGTGCTTACCTTAAGGGGGGTTCACATTCTCAAATATGTTTGAGAAATATGGTTTGATGAATATTTGATGGATTGAAGCCATTTGCGTTCACATTTGTCAAACAGGCTGTCAAACATCATTTCTCTTAAGAATTTTAACCATGGCGGATGTTATCATTGCAGCTCTCATAATAAATATAATGTTAAAATATCAAGAACAAGAAAAAAAGAAAGGCAACAAAATAAGAGGAAACGAATTTGGACCAAGGAATGATGTTTACGCTGCAGCCTAATTGTGTTGCAATCCTAAGGACGAATTATCAGCTCAAAGCAACAAAGGAAAATTCATCACTATTGTAACTATCTGTTTGTCTCTGTCCCACTTTATTTCAATAAAACTTCACTTTTTTGATAACGCTCCACGGCAAAACACGTGCCTTTCATTTCGATCGGAAAATTAATTTGTAATTTTAACTTTACAGCGAAAATCATCGTTATTACAGTCCACTTTATTTACTACGCATACAAATGACTCAGAAAGCGCCCAAAATTGTTTTATTTCATCTTTTAGTCTGTCTTTTTTTTTTAATTCTATTCGAAAACTTGTTCGAATCGAATAAATTTTCTTTTTAAATGAGCCCACAATCCTATTTGGCTCTATTCCTTAAAATTTATCCAAAAGAATTAAATATGCTTTGTGTTTTGTTGGTTATATATTCTTAACTTTTAATCTGGCATGTAAGCTTGCATACCTATATTTCAAAAAAATCTTCGAAAATCGCAATTTTCCCATACAGCTATCGCATTATTTGTTTCTTTTCCTTTGATGCGCACAGGTTGAAAACTTTTTTAAAATGAAATTTCCTCCTGGTTTGACAAGAATGCGTTCATATTCTCAAATATGCTTGTCAAACCAGCAAAATATCAAATTATTTTGATATTCATCAAACGTTTGACAAACCGTTTGATGGAGCGTTCACATTTTCAAATTCGAGTGAATCAAACCGTGTTTGTCAGGCATATTTGAGAATATGAACCCCCCTTTAGACGATGCATCAGATATGTCATCATTGTTGTTATTACTTGCAATAACAATATGTGAGGGAACAGCATCGGCGCACACAACCGGTTTATGAATACCTTGTAAGCTTCCAATATTGTCTATACTAGTTGTAGACAGTACAAGAGGATTAGTAGGCAACGGTGTAGAGGGGGTAGGCACTGAGTTAAACATGCTCTTTCCGACTGTCTAGTCCGCTCCATCTTGAATACGCATCGCAGTTATGGCCACTATTTTATGAGCTCCATACAAAAAGGTTGAAATAAGTGCACCGTAATTTTATACGTTTTGCCTGGAAAGGTCCCCTGTAAGACATCATAAATAAATTTGTCATTTTTCTGTTTTAAAAATGCTTAAAAGTTTTCTCTGTCTGGCAACTGTATAACCATACACACATAAATGTTAAAAAGCTGAAACTCTCATAAAATGTAGGTTCATTGTATAGCTTGCCATTTTAAAGATAAAAAACAGCATTTATCAAGAAGATTGAATATACTGCCTCTTAAATGTGTATAGGGTAGCGTCCTTGGAATATCTTTCGAAATCATCCCCTTTAGACCTTATTGTTTTTTTTTTTACAAAATAAAACAAAAAAACTCAGTCTGGTGTTTCAAGGTCGTTCCTAGAAAATATATCAATTACCATTTCTTTCACAATTTACTAAACTGATGTAACCGCTGCTGCGTTCTTGGACTGTTTTGCGTTCAAAGTTTACAAAAACAAAAATACAAAAAAAAAAAAGTAGCAAACAACAAATAACAAACGTTGCTTAACTTGGACGAAGCGAAACGATATCATCGTGGGTTTTTGTGTTTTATTTATTGAAGTGGAAATTATCGAATTAACATGAAAATGATTGAAGCCAGTATAGAATCAGAAGACGAACAACAACAACAACAAATTCTCTGCAGTTGGAAACTGAGTGATTGAATGATGATGCTTTATCCAATCGGCTGTGATGACTGTGCTTTTATCAAGCATGAAAATTGAATTTATATATGTCTATACACGCAGCCGGCTATCGAATATAATATTATGTAGTATATCGTGTGCCAAACCACCTTGTGTTTGAATAGGCCAGGATTGCCAACCGAATTTACATTTTTACATATACAATTTTAGGGCAATTTATATTTGAAAAGGTTTATTCGACAACCTATTCAATTAATTGCGTACCTATCAGAAATTTAATGTCATTTTTATTGAATTCGAATGGATGGTCAAATACTATTCACTACATACAAAATAGTAAGAGAGTTTTGGAGGAGTTTTTTTTGTTGCAATTCTTACACAAAATTTTATATGTACCTATGTATCTACAAATATGCACAATATGTATCAATTTGTGGATCGCATCTTTAAAAAGCAGGCGGTGACAAGCAAATTGAAAATATGAAACATTTTACAGAGAAGGTAACAATCCGCCAGTTCATGTATCTGCGATCTCACAAATTAATAACTGTCAAATGTCCAAATTTATTGACTTCACTTTATATTACAATTAGTAAATCGAAACAAATTTGGGGTAGGTACATCACAAAAATGTGTAAGAGCTTGGACTTTGCATATAATTGTCTTGCAAATTCTAAAGTACACATAGCGCTTCTCCCTTATTTCGCCCCTTTGAAATCAATTTATTGCAAATCTGTAGAGAAAAGGTGTGTGGAAAATAAATATACACGTACAAAATTTCATAATTTCAGACTTTCTACAAATAGTAGATACCTAAACAGATAGAGCACCACCAGCAATGTTTCCAAAAATCGCTCAGCTCAAAATATGAAGAAAATTATTGTTGTAAACTTTACCGCCCTCTGTTTTTTTAAGCGCTAAGCATAGAGAGTGTGACTAAAGCCAACAAATGTTCCAAATTGCCAGTCTTTTTTTCTCAGAGTATTCTGAAATTAAAATTAATCGATTTCCAAAATAAAGGGGTTGAATTGGGGAGGTGAGAAGAATTGGGAGGGGAAATGTAAAATTATGTGTGTTATGCTTTTCACTTTGAAAGAAGAATAAATTACAAATGCTAGACTGTCTCCAGTTTCTCTAATATATCTACTTTGACCGTACCATTAGTATTTTTTGTCATTTGAACAATTTTTCGAATACAAAAGTTCGACATAAATCCTCGTTTCGAGGTTCCAAAAATCCGAATCCCTAGTTTCTAGAGGGGTAACTGCATACTTTCTTCGTACGTTCGTTCGTAAATCTCCTATATTTCTCAACTTCACAATCTTTGTGCATAGTGAAAACCATACCCGAGCTTTAAATTATAAAATATGATTTATAAAAATTTTATAAAAACCAAGTCTTTTGCAAACTCTCTTGGTGTAAAATAAAATCGAATTGAACATAAATATTTCCAAGAGTATTTTTTAGGTCGAAAGGCATTAGTATTTAGTTATAAAAGTTTAACTTAAAGGTCGGCTTCGGGACAGTAAGTTATTTATAGGCAGTGGTGTGCGCAGGAGGGAGGCTAAGGGGACTTGACCATCCCCCAAGCATACTATACTTAGATTTCCAATAATATAGAAGAATATTTGTTACTATTTTTTCGTCAAATGAATCTCAGTATTCATGGAAACTAAAACAAAAGTTAATTTGCATTCAGGCAAAAATCCCAAAAGAATTCACAATCTAAATTGTCCTCGAATCGATTTGGAAAAATTTAGAAAAATTGATCTTATTTAAACTTTAGTTAAGTCAACATGAGCTTTGCGAAACTTTTTTCAACAATGTTTGAATTCCAAGTTTAAACAATATCGGGGAGTATATAACACGGATTGTTTTCAAAAGTTGTTTATTTCAGTATTCAAAATTACAATAACAGAAACTGTTTTAGCTTCGCTTACAGTTTGCAATTCATACGAGTATTATAATTTAAGAAAAATAATTTAAGTTCTGTGTGTACTCTAACAACGTCTGCAGAGCCAGAACGGTCGTTTTTCACTTTGAGACGGTTAAAAACGTGGGTGAGGGCAGTGGCGGATCCAGGGGGTGGCTATAGGGGCTAAAGCCACCCCCCCCCACAGCCGATTCCTAAAATAATTTGAAATATAGAAAGCAATACATTACAACGTGTAGAATTTTATATTCGTCAAAAATATTGCTGAGATGTGAAGTTTGATGGACAAAACAACGTGGTTGGGGCTGATCAATTTACATGTTGTTACTTTTTTTCTAAGCCCTAAGGTTGAGGCTAAAGCCTGAAGCAAACTGGCCAAAAAACCAAGTGGGGGTTATGAATAATGGACATGTTTTATGCAACGACAATTTTCTCTGACAGCAAAACCCATAAAATTGAAAAAAAAAAAAACAGCAAGTCCGAAGTTGGGGTTAAAGCTTTAAGATATGACCAAACAAAAACGTGGTTGGGGCTTAACATTAACATATCAAAAGCAACAACTGTTTACATTAAGAACACAGCTAATTTAACGAATAAAAAACACAATTGAGGCTAAAACAATTCGAGAAAAAATTCTAAAAGGGTGAGAAACTGTGAACTCAGAAATATCTTGCAGGTGTACATGAATATTTATATTCCCTATAGACTCTAGTCTAGAGTGACGTGCAAATTTATCGATACATTGGGTACGTTCAGGAGACATAAGGGACTTCAACTACATCCATTGAACGTAAATTTTCTTAAAAATAACTCACTTTTTTCGATGTCATATATCTGACTTTTAACTTTTTTTCAATACTTTTCCTTAATTTTGTATAGAAAAAAAGGAGAATTCTCGACATGGATACAAAATTCCGTCGTAATGTTAGGAAAATTTCATTTTAAATTTAATTAACCAGACCGCACAATCAATTTATAAAAAGTTAAACTGATTTTTAATTTCACAAATGACAATTTTGACAAGAACATACTTGATTTAAAACTAAGAAAGATATTTCTTGACTAATTTTCCAGTCACTTTCCAATAAAAGTTTCCTTAATTTAAAGTCAATTTTTTAAAAGCTGGCCAATCACAGACTAGAAACTTACCTTACTTGCAAGTCCCCTTAGTCATCTGAACGTACCCAATTTTTGAGCAGGAATAGAAAGTGTAGGTAGGTATTCAGCGTACACGAAAATTCATTCACACTTGCAGAATTGGGTTATTTTTAGAACAGCCGTGTCTTATGCCCAACTTAAATTCTTGAAGTTTTGATATTTTATTTTTCGATCCGTAAAATATTATTTTCCCTGCTTTCCAGTAACAGTTTGAACAAAATAGGTAGGGACTCTACTCGTTTATTTGGGCTAATTCAGGAAAATGAGAGCTCAGAGGACTGATACGGTCAAAGCACATATGAGCTTTTGCCAGTAACACCACTTAAATGTCATTTTTCTGAACTAGCCAATTACAAACAGTTTTTAAATTTTGTCAAAAAAGTGAAGTTCAAAGCATATCAGCTAATTTAAAGAAACACTTAATCTTGTTATTGTACTTTATATTGAAGACATTTTAAAGCGCGTTAGAAGCAGATGTACAGGCACAAAAAACACGGTTATTATTAACGAAAAAGTGATAATGTAAAAATTAGTTGTCTGTTATATAACTTCATAATATGTACAAACTGGATCTCCAAACTTCAAGCCCAGCCAAATCCTAGATCCGCTACTGGGTGAGGGTCACAGGAACTATTACCAGCCTCGACGCATAAGCTTTGCTAAATAATCACAAGAAAATCGAATTAATCTCTGAAAATGTGTTGAATGAGATGGAAAATTAATTTAATTTTGTCAACAAACTCAAATACTCAAATTTGTTATTTCGAACTAAAAAAAGAAAGAAATTAATAAAATTAATTTATAGCGAGTGTTTTGCCTTTTGCGTTTTCAGATTGAAATTTTAATTCTTCTAAGGTGGTTGATAATAAGAAAGGCTTTCATTTGGTAGCTAGTTTTAGTGGAACATTAAAAAATATCCATTCATTTTTGAAAGTGATCTGTATTTTTTTTAATCAAAATCACATCACACATCAGTAAGAAATTTTCTTTTTGATTGAGACTGAGCCCCTCCCCATACAAAAAAAAATTCTGCGTACGCTGGGGCTGATCAATTTACATGTTGTTACTTTTTTTCTAAGCCCTAAGGTTGAGGCTAAAGCCTGAAGCAAATTGGCCAAAAAACCAAGTGGGGGTTATGAATAATGGACATGTTTTATGCAACGACAATTTTCTCTGACAGCAAAACCCATAAAATTGAAAAAAAAAAAAAACAGCAAGTCCGAAGTTGGGGTTAAAGCTTTAAGATATGACCAAACAAAAACGTGGTTGGGGCTTAACATTAACATATCAAAAGCAACAACTGTTTACATTAAGAACACAGCTAATTTAACGAATAAAAAACACAATTGAGGCTAAAACAATTCGAGAAAAAATTCCAAAAGGGTGAGAAACTGTGAACTCAGAAATATCTTGCAGGTGTACATGAATATTTATATTCCCTATAGACTCTAGTCTAGAGTGACGTGCAAATTTATAGACACATTGGGTACGTTCAGGAGACATAAGGGACTTCAACTACATCCATTGAACGTAAATTTGCTTAAAAATAACTCACTTTTTTCGATGTCGTATATCTGACTTTTAATTTTTTTTCAATACTTTTCCTT
Source organism: Melangyna quadrimaculata (assembly GCA_949320155.1). Taxonomy (NCBI): domain Eukaryota; kingdom Metazoa; phylum Arthropoda; class Insecta; order Diptera; family Syrphidae; genus Melangyna; species Melangyna quadrimaculata. Next base: position 451,975,072 of record OX439483.1, on the reverse strand, counting down.
AATTTCGTATAGAAAAAAAGGAGAATTCTCGGCATGGATACAAAATTCCGTCGTAATGTTAGGAAAATTTCATTTTAAATTTAATTAACCCGACCGCACAATTAATTAATAAAAAGTTAAACTGATTTTTAATTTCACAAATGACAATTTCGACAAGAACTTGATTTAAAAATAAGAAAGATATTTCTGACTTATTTTCCAGTCACTTTCCAATAAAAGTTTCCTTAATTTAAAGTCAATTTTTTAAAAGCTGGCCAATCACAGACTAGAAACTTGCCTTACTTGCAAGTCCCCTTAGTCATCTGAACGTACCCAATTTTTGAGCAGGAATAGAAAGTGTAGGTAGGTATTCAGCGTACACGAAAATTCATTCACACTTGCAGAATTGGGCCGTGCAGGTTATTTTTAGAACAGCCGTGTCTTATGCCCAACTTAAATTCTTGAAGTTTTGATATTTTATTTTTCGATCCGTAAAATATTATTTTCCGTGCTTCCCAGTAACAGTTTGAACAAAATAGGTAGGGACTCTACTCGTTTATTTGGGCTAATTCACGAAAATGAGATCTCAGAGGACTGATACGGTCAAAGCACATATGAGCTTTTGCCAGTACCACCACTTAAATGTCATTTTTCTGAACTAGCCAATTAAAAACAGTTTTTAAATTTTGTCAAAAAGATGAAGTTCAAAGCATATCAGCTAATTTATACAAACACTTAATCTTCTTATTGTACTTTATATTGAAAACATTTTAAAGCGCGGTAGAAGCAGATATACAGGCACAAAAAACACGGTTATTATTAAAGGAAAAGTGATAATGTCAAAATTAGTTGTATGTTATATAACTTCATATGTTCAAACTGGATCTCCAAACTTCAAGCCCCCCCACAGCCAAATCCTAGATCCGCTATTGGGTGAGGGTCACAGGATACAGGAACTATTACCAGGCTCGACGCATAAGCTATGCTAAATAATCACAAGAAAATCGAATTAATCTCTGAAAATGTGTTGAATGAGATTGTGAATAAAAAAAAAGGAAAATTAATTTAATTTGTTATTTCGAACTAAAAAAAGAAAGAAATTAATAAAATTAATTTCATAGCGAGTGGTTTGCCTTTTTCGTTTTCAGATTGAAATTTTAATTCTTCTAAGGTGGTTGATAATAATAAGAAAGGCTTTCATTTGGTAGCTAGTTTTCGTGGAACATTAAAAAATATCCATACATTTTTGAAAGTGATCTATATTTTTTTAATCAAAATCAGATCACACATCAGTAAGAAATTTTCTTTTTGATTGAGACTGAGCCCCTCCCCATACAAAACAAATTCTGCGTACGCTCTGGTTGAAGGATATCGATAAATTAGTGTAATAAATATATGGAAATTGAAAACAATTAAAAAAAAATACCTAAACTGGGTAAATACTAGAAGTAGAAACAATAGATTGACTTTCTTAGTAAACAAAAAGACAAAATATAACAAAGGTAAAAATGTTTGAATTAATAAATAATGTACAGCCGTGTTAATAAGCTTTATATACCTTAAGACAATTGGCCAAATTCCAAGAGTTGTCTTGGTAAGAAGCCGAAATTGGTTGACTTCTTAATCTTGACTAAATTGACATTTTATTGAATACTATTAAGGCACACCTTTTTAACGGTGAGTTAAACCAGTGCTTGTGAACTCTGGAAATATATTCGTCTACAGTTAAGTCAAAAAGCAGTATTATTCAGTGGAGGGTGATAAATCAAAGGCTTAACAACAAGCTCGGGATATAAATTTGGTGAAATAACTCGGATTTTACTTTAATCGTGTACTGTAAAATTGGGTAATTGTACAACATACAGGATATAGTCCAACTATAGACAACAAACTGTCTGTAAACGACTTATATTATCAACAAACTATTATCAGACACATCAAATTTACCTATTTTTAAAATTTAATTTTTTTAAACTTTGTCTCTAAAGGAAAAAAAAAAGCGTTTTACTTGTTAAATACAATCAGTGGCAACCATTCTATATTAGGTTATATGGCGCGCGAGGAGCAATCAATAACACTTTTGCTAAAAATGAAAGCTCATTCAAACCAATTCGAACTCATTGAATGCGGTTTTGCTTCGGTGTTGTTTTTGTCTAGTGCACATCACATACCTATATCGCAAACAAATGAGTGATCGAATTTTATTACTGACTGATTATTATTTTTATAAGCGGTGTTTAAGATTATGATGGAATTGATTATTGTTATTTCTATATTAATTTATTCATTTCACTATTTATATACATTGATTTTTGCTTTGGAAATATATAGATGTTGTCGTTATTGCTGATTTTATTTATATACTTTTGTGGTTTTGGGTTGTGATGGGATTTGTCCTTTGTGTCAAAGTTCAGAATAACAAAATATAGGTAAAGCCAAAGCATGAGTTTAATGAAATGAGGAATATTAATGCCATGCGAATAAAATCATTTCATTGCACATAAATTGTAATTGTTGTACCGACATTTAAAAAAATAATAGGTAGAGAAAGTTATGTATGCAAATACAATAGAACTACCTACATTTATTTTCGATGGGAAAATAATGTTGACATTTATTGTTTCAAAAGAAATATTTTTTGTTTTGAAATATTTGTTTTAATAAGCTCTACCGAGCATTTTTTAGGCACTTGGTGGAACAATGACATTTTAGAATATATAAAGATATAAATGAAAACATTTGTTAACTAGTTCCACAATGATTGAAAGCTTTAATTTTAGTTAAAAATTATAATTAAGCCGACGCGTTTCGTCTGGTTAGGACATCCTCGCCAACACTCTAGACTTGTTCCTTACCTCTGACCCTAATAAATATACTATTAGTGTATTATCTCCTCTAGGCACATCAGACCATTGTGTCATATCTGCGAATTTCTCGTGCCACCAAATCACAGTTAAAGAAAAAATCCCAAAGAGAACCGTTTGGCAATACGAGAAAGCCAACTGGGACGGTCTCAATAATTTCTTCAAGAGCTTTAACTGGTCACTATGCTTCCTCGATAGTGATGTTGACGCCAGTGCAGATATGATTACAAACTTGATTCTTTGTGGAATGAGAAATTTTATCCCGAATAGGGTGAAATATACCAAACCCAAAGAAAACTCATGGTTTGATTCGAGCTGTAAAGAGGTTATTAGGGTTAGAGAAGTAAGCTTCCGATGTTATAAAGCCAACCCTACTGAGGAAAACCGGAAAAAGTTTCGACAAGCTAGAAAGACCTGTAACGTTCATATTCGAAGAACCAAATTTTAACATGATCAAAAATTACGGCAAAAAATACTACAATGTCCCAAAGGTAGTAAAAATTTTTGGTCATTTGTAAAAAACATACGAAATACCACCTCGTCCTCCGTTCCAACGCTCGTCTTCAATGATACTCCTTTTGTCAGCTCGCAAGATAAAGCCAATTTACTTGCAGCACAGTTTGCTGTTAATTCGACGCTGCCAGAAAGTGTTATGACTCCTCCTGTACTTGAGAGCGTAAATGATTTTATGGGACAAATCTTCTTTCGCACTCGTGCAGTTGCTAGAGTTCAAAAGGATCTCGATGTGCACAAATCCGCTGGCCCGGATAGTATCCCTCCCATTGTTCTGAAGAGGTGTTCTTCAACGCTGGCAAAACCACTGCGTAAGCTTTTCCATCTGTCCTACTCTACTGGTCTCTATCCGAGTGGATGGAAAACAGCCTGTCCCTAAAAAAGGCGTATCTTCTTCACCCTCTTACTATCGACCAATTGCACTTACGTCCCTTCTTTCCAAGGTCATGGAAACGCTGATTAATTTCCAGCTTAAGAAATATCTCGAGGAACGAAAGCTTCTTAATGACCGGCAGTGGGGCTTTCGTAGCAATAGGTCAACTGGTGATCTGATGGTATATCTCACCGAACAGTGGATCAAATCTTTACATCGTTTTGGAGAAAGTAAGATTATTGCACTTGATATTTCAAAAGCGTTTGATAGAGTTTGGCACCAAGCTCTCTTATCGAAAATGCGCGTATTTGGTTTCGATGAATCTCTTCTTCGTTGGATTAGAAATAACCTTTCGGACCGTTCAATACAAGTCGTATTGGACGGTTTCAAGTCTGAAATCCACAAAATAAATGCTGGTGTGCCCCAGGGCTCCGTTTTGTCTCCGGGTTTCTTCCTTATTTTTATAAATGATCTTCTGTCTGAAACTTCTAATCCATTAAACTGTTTTGCTGACGATAATACCCTCAGCTTCTCATATTCGTTTACAGATTCTCATCCATGTCCTTCGGATGTGGAACTTGAACGGCAGCGTATGATAAGCTCATTAAATTCTGATCTCGACAGCATTGTCCAATGGGGAATCAAAAACCGCGTAGAATTTAATGCTTCTAAAACTCAATGTGTTCTCCTGTCGTTAAAGCGAAACCCACCCCCAATGCCGCTATCCATGGGCGGCACTTGCATCGAGGAAACCGAAGAGCTTTCAGTTCTCGGTATGTGTGTCACAGACCACCTTTGCTAAATGCTAAATGTTAAGGTTTTCTCCGTAGATGCAAGAAATTTCTCTCCCCTTCTGATCTGAGTCAGAACGAACAAAGCCTTTGTTCGTCCAAAACTTGAGTACAATTCTCATGTTTGGGCAGGAGCTCCAAAAACTCACTTAAGTTTATTGGACCGAATACAAAAGAGAGCTTTAAAAATGATAGGAGAAAGATCTATAATAGAAATAATTACAACTCTCGAACACCGCCGTAATGTTTCGTATCTTTCTCTATTTTATCGCTATTATTATAATCAGTGTTCTAGTGAAATAGCCAGTTGCATTCCTCCCCTTAAAAAATTCAACCGTAATACTCGCGCTTCTAGGAATGCCCATCAGTGCACCCTCGAGCCCAACTTCGGACGTACTGTAATGTACAGAGATTCTTTCTTCAGTCGCACCACACGAATGTGGAATGCTTTACCTGACTCGACTTTCCCCTCCCATTTCGATGTGCAAACGTTCAAAACCAATGTGCATCGGTATCGCCTTCTAAATCCTCTCTTACTTACCCAATCGCTCGTGCTGTGTTAAAAACATTTTAAGGGTAGCCATAACCCCTTTTGCGCGCGTGGAATATAAAAAAAAAAAAATCCTCAGGGCACTAATTATACATTATAAATTTTGAATGTGCAATGATCAAGCTAAACATGGAGGTAAAATACAAAAACAAACCAGGAAAGTTTAACAGTTGGATATTAAGTTACATGTTACATTACAAAAGAATGACAAATAAAAGAAATTATACATGAAAACAAAAGCAAAGCATTAACTACTTTAAAAGTGGACTATTACTTTTTGGCAATTCAAAATATTTTGTGTCTATATATTTGAAACATCTCGTACTTATCAAGTTCGCGTCCGGAAGGTAAAAAGTGTAACAGTTCTATATCGTCTATAGAACAAAAATGTCCAGAACCTTTGAGATGTTGTGAAAGGCCCGAAGATGGATCCGAGAGCATAGAAGATCGTTGGTGTTCAATAAATCGCGTCTGTAAGGTCCTGGATGTTTTCCCAATATATAGATTTAGATTTATTTCATCGCTAAAGTTGCCGAAAGAGATTTCTCTCATGTTTGGCTGTACATAGTTGAGTGTTTACGAAAATACATTTAATGTTTATTACAATTTTGTCAGTTTTATGAGTGAAACTAAATAAATAAATTGACCGAGTTAACAATGAATTTAATGAATAATCAATGCAAAAAATAATTTAAAAAAAAAAAAAAAAAATAGAATTAAAGGAATACATTGGAAATTAGAGTTTGACCATACGATTACATTTAAAATGCGCTAGCAAAAAGAAAAGAGACAAACATGAAATACAAACATGGTTTAACAGACCCAATGATATTGTTACATATAATGTTAAATTGCTGATATATACACCGTCGCATCCCTTGTATTTAATTTTGTATACGCCACTTTTCTTCAAATTATCAGTTTTGCATTTAATTTTACTATTACATAATGATCTTCGTAGGGTGTTATCGCTGAAAAATGTTGGTTTGATTTTGGCTGCTGAGAGTAAGGGTATTAACTTTTCAGATACCTCAGGAATATAAGGAATTCTTCTCTAATTTGTATCAACTTTCTCCTTAGACACAGGGAATGAAGACTGTATTGCGTAACGATGGGACTTTTGACGTAAAATGTTATAAACTACTTGCTTTTTGTATCCGTTCGTTGTTGCAAATGAAGGATAGTTCAAAGTTCCTTGTGATACTTATCTTTTTTAAGAGGTACTTTAAGTAGTTTTTTCAGGGCTTCTGCCTCTTGCGAGGAATTGACAAATCCTCCAAGAGTATCACTTGTCACGAATAAGTGCTTCTCGTCTAGCCGTTCGGATTCAGCATAAAATTGTAGGTCCCTTCCATTCCTGTCGAAAGGCGCACACAGGAATGGTTGCGAGTTGTTAGTCACTTAGCCCTGGTTCTTCATGAGCCGTTGTGCCACTCGATCTATTTTTTATTTAAGTTGTCTGTCAATCAAGAATGAAACGTTGCAACTTTTGTGCTCCATGTATGGGCCGAGGAAAAGGGGATAATCATATCAGTGGTTGAACCTTTCCTAAAAATGTCGAAATCCAATTTACATCCTTCAATTGAAATCGTTAAATCTAAGAAATTGAGATTATTTGGCCCATTATTCTATTGTAAACTGAATATTATCTTCAATTTTATTTAAGACATCATTTTGGAATTCAATAAGAAAACGATGAGTTCCTGCACATATGCAAAAACTATCGTCTACATAACGAATCTATAAGAATATGTGTCTTAAGAAAGGATTTTTTAAACCAAACAATCTTCGTTCGAAGCCATCCATGTAAAGTTCAGCTCCAAAAGGTGAGAAGGAAGATCTCATAGCTAAGCCTGACGATTGTGTGTAAAATTTTCCATTAAATTCAAATAATTTTGATCAATGCATAATTCAGCAAGTCTTTCAATTTGTTTGCATTTGACTCTGTCGCTTATATTTGAAGAGATAGCTTCTTTAAAGTTTATCTTTAATTTGTCGGTTGGAATAGATGAAAATAAGCTTTTAACGTCAAAAGAAACAAGTTTAGCATTAGGAGGTAAGATTAAATCTTTCACTCTATCAATGAGACCCAATGTGTTTTTGATGGAGTATTTTGGTTTGGAATCCAAGATCTCAGGCAAAATCGCAGAGAGTTCTTTGCCTTACCTCTGAGAAGGGACATTTAAGGATGATGAAACCGGACGTACAGGAACGTTGTCTTTATGTAATTTGGGAAGACCATACAATATAAGAATGGATGGGCTAGGGTTCTTAAGCGCAAGCTTTTATCTTTATGATCAAACACCAAATTAGAAGAGTTTGAAAATGTTTATAGGATCGTTTTGCAAAAAGTTATGGTGTTACCAAAATGAATAAAGTACAAATGAATACAAATGAATATGAACTTAGCGTAGTAGGGGCATTTTGCGAAAAATTTGGTTGGTGTTACCACAGAAGCTACCTACAAAAAATGAACATATCTTTGTAAGCGATGAACATCGCAGCGTATCGAATTGTTGGTTGGGCGATGTTTCGTGCTTGTGCAATTTGCTTTTGCTACCAAAGAAGTAAGAAGAGAATGAAAGAATGAAAAATATACGATGACACAAATAATGAGCTGCATGTTTGTAGGTCTTTTATTGTCAGGTGCAGAGTTCAGAACAAAACTACAGCAGAGTATCGAATTTTCAGTCATAGTGCGTGTTTACAGAGGTTGGGGGTAGAAAAGGAACGGAGGATAAAGGGATACATGCAAAATTTACCACAGATTTAAAATAACTTTTTCACAAAAAAAAAGTAACTTTTCTACAAAAAAAAATAACTTTCTTACATAAAAAAAATAGCTTTTCTACAAAAAAAATAACTTTTGTACAAAAAAAATTAACTTGTTTACAAAAAAATTAATAATTTTTTCAAACTAAATTTCTTGTAAAAATAAATATCTTTGGTTACTTGCTTAAACAAAAGTGATGAGAAATTATTCAATTATGTTTTATATTTGTATTATAAATTATACATACAAAATTTGCATATATGAACGCTCTTTTCTGGGTAACGCTGCTATGATGGTAAAATCAGAAAAAAAACACTCCTGCTCCTAAACGAAAATGTTAAGGGTTGCCAGTTTTCTGGAATTAACTTTTTTATGAAAGTGAACGGTGAGTTCGTCAACCAACTAGTCTCCGATATTAAGATTTTAATATACTTCATTAAGTCAGACATAAAAGATTAATTAAAAAAAAAAAAAACAATCTAGAATTGCATGAAAACTTTGAAAAAAAAAGGAAAATCAATTTGAGTTAATGTTTTTGTACCTCCCTAATTGACTTAATGTAGTAGCCCGTAGCGTAATGGTTAGTGCGTTCGACTGTCACGCTGGAGGTCTGGGATCGCTTCCCAGCCTCGTCCACCTAAAAACTAAAAAAGTTTTTTTTCAGGGCTACTGCCTCTTGCGAGGAATTGACAAATCCTCCAAGAGTATCACTTGTCACGAATAACTGCTTCTCGTCTAGCTGTTCGGATTTGGCATAAAATTGTAGGTCTCTTTCATTCCTGTCGAAAGGCGCATACAGGAATGGTTGCGAGTTGTTAGTCACTAGGCCCTGGTTCTTTATGAGCCGATGTGCCATCCGATTTATTTATTTATTTATAATTGACTTAATTATTTAAAACTTTATACGGATAATTGATGTGGTACAAAAGTTGTAATTTAAGATTCTTGTAGCATATTATTTACACATAGTAGAGGATTAAATAGTTGTAGATATAATAGAAAATTTAAAGTTAAGTGCTTTTTGAATTATGATTAAAAGAGATGAGCATTTTGTGACACCGCAACGGACAGGTACAATCGTTCCTAACTTAATTTTTTCTTGGATTTCAATGTAATAATCTATTTTGTAGCTCGTACCACTGGAAAAATAGAAGTAATTGTATATTACTTTTATTAGAGGCCACTTATAGTCACAAGAAGATGAGACACAAATGTGGCTGTTCTTGTTCCTAGTTCTGAAGATGGTTTGCCCCAAACAAAATATATATGATCTTTATGAATGAGGTGAAAAATTAAAGCAGGGATGACTTAAATTTGTATGCAAACTTATTTGGAAAATGTTGTACAAATTCATTCTAAAAATGTGATTGAGTTAATAGTCATTTCGATTTTTGGCGCATAAAATTGAAAAGTTGATATAAAATTTTAAAAATTTGTAAAACAAAACCCACGGACATAATGACTCAAACCTCCTACTATTAGGTATAAAATAATGTTAACAACAAATTTGGTGATTAATTTAACAAGAGCAAAACGAATTAATATAAAATAAATTCCTAACTAACAAAATTCTAAACGGATCCTTCAGATTAAGGTTTAAAAATACTGCCCTTAAGATTTACACAAAAAAAATTACCTACAAATTCTTGAAAACTTCGAAAAAATTTAAAACAATTTTAGTTAGTTATTAATTTAAATTCGTTGGTTGGCATATTCTTTACATTAACTAGAGATTACAAAGTTCGAAATCTAATACAAAATTCAAATTTAATGCTTTTTGAATTATGGTTATTAAAGACAAGCTATTGTGACACTCAATCGGACAGATAAAATCATTCCTTACTTTATGTTTTACTGAAGGATTTCTCATTTCAGCAATTAAGCGCTTATGTTAATAAATATAGTTGTGCACTTATTGAAAGCTCCAAACGTTCTGAAACAAACAACAAAAAAACAATTCTTATGGTAAGAATAAACTGGCTGAACACTAATAGCAGTAGTTTCACTTGTAGCTAGTACAATTGACGAAGTCGAAAGGAAGAAAATAGTAGAGCAATATGAAGATGAAATAAAAAAATGTGTTTTTATCCGACTCCAGATTGGTTTGACGCACAGAAAAAAAGATTAAATGACGATAACAAACAAGAAAAAGTTCAAGTGTTACTTGCAGATGTTAATTCTCAAAAAAAATCGGTGCAGTATAAAATTGAGAAAATTTCAACTTTTTGCTACAGGTAGGTTAGGCAGTCAATTAAGTCAGAAAAAGTAATAAGTCAGTAAAAGCAGAATAACAGATTCAGGCAATATGAAATTTGCCAAAAAACTAGTAATGATAGGACGAGGTACCTAATTATTTGGAAATGGTTAAACCTAATTGTGAAGGTAGCTGTGGATGAAGCTTGTATATCACTGTCAAAATAAAAAGATACGAAAACAGTGAAGAGCTCTATAATATAACGTTTTATTTGTTGCAAGAAATGTATGGTATGACACAAAGTTGTGCACTTTTGATTGAAGTTACAGTCTTGTGTTCAGCTATCACTTACCTACAACTATTTTTGTAGCTTTCACAAATGAAAAGCCTACCAAATTAAAATAATTATAATGTAACAAGAATTTAAAAATTCAAAAACATATGAAATTATTAATTTATATTGTGTATTTATGTTAAATAAGGAGTTCTATATAACATATATTGCTTCAACTTAATTTTAATTAATGGAATTTTGTTTAAGTGCAAACAATTAGTAATGTTTTTGTTTTATCTAGCAAATGCAAATCATTTTCAATGCTCCCCTTCGTACTCTATGAGTGAAATCTGTAAATTTTTTTGCTAATTTGATTGGACAAATATGTATACGTCTTGAAGCATTACCATCAAATAAACTTTTACATTGTCTTATACGCGAATTATATGTAAATAGTAGAAAAAATCCCATGAAAGATGATGATCCCCATTTGGGGTGACAATTCTGAGTTGTGACAATCCACTTACATCGCAAGCTAATCTTATCTTTTTTTTTACTCTAAGTGTAGCGTTCTTAAAAAATACTCACTCATATGAAGATACGTACCTCACCTTTGTACATTTATTATATAAAAAAACACCTTCAAAGATGACAATGTAAAGTAAGGGAATTTCCTGTTGTCACTTTGGTATACTCCTCGGATACGTGATGCCATTGCCTAAGATTGACATATGAGGAAATCAAATTCATCCGATGTTCCGGACTCTTCTCAGTAAGTAGACTAAAGTTAAATCTTCATTCTTATATTATTCGCATACTTATATGAATCTCTACCTTTCTATATGTATCTGTACATTGTACTTATAAGTACATACATATACACTCCTCGTCAACTGAATACTCACAAACATTTTTGAATATATTTTATCCATTTTTTCCAAACAGTGATGGTTATTATGCCATCTGTTGATGGTAAAAATTTTCGTAACATATAAATAACAGAATTTCAAAGTTTTATCCAAAAACAACCGTGAGTTTTTCCTTCAACCACTTCCAAAGTGTAACTTTTGCAAAGTAGAAGTTTTTTTTTGAGTCAACTGAATAGGTACAAAAATTAAAATTGGTATTGGAATGAAATGAAACAAGTTTTTGTTTAAGTTTAGTAGTGGGTACTTCCACCTTTATTTTTAATTACTTCGTAAATTCGATCCGGCATGGAATCGTATAGCTTTTTAATGTAATTTAACGAAATTTCGCTCCACGCTAATTTGATTGCAGAAATTAAGGTTTCTTTGTCTTCGAACTGACGATCACCCTCATAAACTTTGCGTACTAACCATCCCCAGACATTTTCTATGATGTTTAGATCAGGTGAGTACGGCGGCCATTGAAGCAACTGCACTTGTTGCTCCTCTATCCATGATTTTATTATGCGCGCTGAGTGAATAGGCGCATTATCATGTTGGTAGGTCCAGTTTATGGGTCCAAAGATGTTAGAAAATTTAGGAAAATTTCTTTCCAAAATTACTTTATACCCAGCTACTGTCATTCTTGATGTTACAACCTCGAGCTCAACTGTTCCATAATAACTGACTGCTCCCCATATCATGACACCTCCTTCACGACTATGATGGCGCTTTAAAAATCTTTTTTCTTTTCTTAAGTCGTGAAAATAGAAGTTGAACCCATCAGGGCCATCGAAATTAAACTTTTTTTCATCTGAAAAAACCACGTGATACTATTCTTTTTTCCAACTCATGTGAAGTCTTTAAAAATCTAATCGCAACATTTTCCGTCTCTCGTCAAGTGGTGGTTTTTTCTTAAGTTTCATTCGTTTAAGATGGCTTAAGTTGTTGATTACTCTTAATACTGTTGAGCAACTTGCGTTTACGCCGACTTTTTGTTTTATTTTTGCCACAGAATCAGAAGAATTTGATGCACATCTTAAAATTCTTCGTCTCTCAGCTGCTGTTGTTGCTGTTTTCTTACCTCCCTTCATGTTTTTGCCGTATGCATCTTTATTTTTCAAGTAAGAATAAACTACATTAAAACTTCGGCCAACTTTATCAGCTATTGCACGTCCAGTTAGGCCTTGGTCTCTAAGTAAATCGATTTTAGCTTTTTCAACACTGTTAAGACACGTAGATCTACCCATTTTTCTTAAAATTTGAAATCAAGAATTAAATTTTACTGAAAACACTAAAATCGTTAATTTAAACTGTCAAGCACTCCAAAAAACTTATAAACAACGAAGAAAATGGCGTTGTACCTATTCAGTTGACTAAAAAAAAAACTCCTACTTTGCATATAAAACACTTTGCAAGTGGTTGAAGAAAAAATCATGGTTGTTTTTGGATAATTCTTTCGGAATTATCTGCTTAACATCTTAAGGGAATAGTTAGCATCAACAGATGGCATAATAACCATCACTGTTTGGAAAAAATGGATAAAGTATATTAAAAAATGTTTGTGCGTATTCAGTTGACGAGGAGTGTATGTAGGTATATTAAACAAAAGGGTTACATTTCGTATTTGGATTGTGGATATAATCGGAAGTAATCGTTAAGGGTTCAGGGGATTTTGTTTTTTCTTATATATCTATATAATGATGAAAAGGGATTTGGCAAAACATTGCCATAAATGAAATACTATAGCTAGACGATAAGGATACGTCAGTTTGATTTTTGTAGGATAAAATGTAGGATTAAAGAAAAAATAAGCTGCAATAAATTGGTCTCTAATATCTAAGTAAGGATAAAAAATGGTCTTTTCAAAAATTTAAATTTTTAAATCAAAAAAGTCTACGTACAGCTTCAACTTTTTTTTTTTGTTGCTAAAATATTATTTAAAGTACTACTTACATTTGAGAGAATATGACTTTAAATGAAAGAAATACTTTTAGTTAAACAAAAAAAAAAACAAAAAACTCTCACATTTTTATTTCGAAAAAATAAAACCAAAATTCATTGAATTCAACCCCTTTAAAATTCCTGAACTAGAAAGTGTCCGTACATCAATAGAATTCACCTACAGGGTGATTCACCTAAGGGTCTAACAAAAAGATAGAACGCGTAGTTTGGGGTCGAAACACTCAAAAACTCGTATAAGAAAGGGGGAGTCTATTACCCTCCCGTAGAAGCAGGAGGGGCAATTATCAAAAAACATTGACATAAGACAGAAAAGAATGATTAAAAAACAACGGTAACACGTACAACAACGTGTTATACTTTTTTGCAAACCCAAAAATCCCTTCTTTCATACAGTTTTCGAAAAATTAATTTTCAAACTTAAAATTTTTGACAAAAAAAAATGAACACAAAAATGTCAAACTAATTTTTTTTCAAAAGTTTTTTTTGTTAGGTACTAGTTTGTTTCCAAAATTCAATGCTCCAATTGATTCTCATTCAACCACTGAAAACCGGATGGGTCTAGGACTTTTACTTTTCAACATACTAATCAAATTATGAGCCAACCAAGAAGTATCCGAATAAATGATCATTTCTTCTTCGTTTTTGTTGTTTTACTAAGAAGTTATAAAGCTTAAGTTGAAGTAATAAGTTTATTTTAAAAGTTTATAATTAAAAGTCCTAGAGCCATGCGGTTTTTAGCGGTTGACTGTGAATCAATTAGAGCATTGAATTTTGAAAAAAAAAAAAAATAGTACCTATCCAAGAAAACTTTTGAAAAAAATTAGTTTGACATTTTTGTGTTCATTTTTTTTTTCAAAATTTTAAGTTAGAAAATTAATTTTTCGAAAACTGTTCACTATAACAGCTCTATTTAAAAATAGTATGAAAGAATGGATTTCTATGTTTGCAAGAAAGTATAACACGTTGTTGTACGGAGATTTTTTGATACAGTGTATGTACATATTTATGATTTAAACAGAAAAGCCACGCGAAAATCAAATGCGCCAGAACAACATATACATATGTATAATAAATATTTTGATCCAGTATAATACTTTCTTAACATGAATTTATGTAACCGAACCCAGAGAATTTTCGGGGATTATTTCTTAAGGCTGATTCAAGTCCGAAATTAAAAAAAGCTAAAAACGGATTTGAGTTTTATTTTACAATCAGGAAAAAATAATTTCTTTGCTTTCCTGTGATAATTCAAACGCCAAAAGCTAGTGATGATAACAAACTGTTTTAAAATTGTATAACAAAGGACAAAAATCACAAAACCCACTTGCATTTACTGAGGGTACGGTACACCGTACATAAATACATACATACATGAACTTCTTGAATTTACCGGTAAAGTTCAGAATTTTTCGTGTCAAATTGCTATTACAAAATGTTTTGTTTACATAATTTATTTCGGAGATTATTCAACATAGTATATTCAAATTCAATCTTATGAAATGGAAACATTCTTGCACTAATGAGACTTAAAGTAATCAAAAAAGTCCATCAAAATGTATGTGTCCAGGGATGTTTTCTTGGGGGTGAAAGGGGAGGTCAAGACTTATCGACACAAACAAAATTATTTTGTTACAATGGAAACATTATGTCCCATAAAGGAGAACTGGACAAAATGGTCTACATAACCAGGAACAACGGGACATATTTCGTTGAAAAGGTATTTTTGTGTACATGAATACTTACTTTGGCGGCTCATTCCAAATCCCTGTGTCAAAAAAGTTATTGGCCAACAAAGACTGGAATTTGGTACATATAATTTAAACATATAATGTAAGTATGCAGTATAAGCAACAATGTGCTGGCCTTACCAATAATAACAAGGCATGATCTTTTATCTGAAACTTCTAATCCATTAAACTGTTTCGCTGACGACAGTACCCTCAGATTTTCATATTCGTTTTTAGATTCACATCCATGTCCTTCGGATGTGGAACTCGAACGGCAGCGTATGATAAGCTCATTAAATTCTGATCTTGGCAGCATTGTCCAATGGGGAATCAAAAACCGCGTGGAATTTAATGCCTCGAAAACTCAATGCTGTCTTCTGTCGTCCAAACGAAACCCACCCCCATGCCACTATCCATGAGTGGCACTTGCATTGTGGAAACCGAAAAGCTTTCAGTACTCGGTATGTGTATCACAGACAACCTTGTGTGGAATGATCACATATTTGTTGTCGCCAAAAATGCTGCTAAGTGTTTGGGTTTTCTACGGCGCGGTGGCGATGCAAGAAATTTGTCACCCCATCTGATCTGGCTGTTATGTATAAAGCCTTTATCCGTCCAAAACTCGAGTACAATTCCCATGTACAATTCCCGCACCTTGAGTGCGCGTACTATATAAAAAAAAAAAAAAAAAAAATTTCCGAAAACGTCTTTTTATGTACTGCAGTAGCTACCTTGATAGCTCACATCAAATCCCTTTGTGAAAAAGTTATTCCCTAATTAAGATTGTGATGTGGTAAATTTTGGTATAGAAAATGTACATTTTGTAGGTTTGTAATAAAAGCAAAACTGTGTTGGTCCAACCAATAAGAACGCGACGAACGTCGTTGGAAAGGTATTTCCATGTGCTACTATTTACCTAGACTGCACATTTCAAATCGTTGTGTGAAAAAAGTTATTCGATAATTTTTGTATAGAAAATGTTTATAGCATAGGCAAAGTCTTTTATTCCATACTAAAATGTAGCTAATCACAATCTTAATTATCCAATAACTTTTTTCACACAGCGATTTGAAATGTGCTCTCCAGGTTACTTTTGTAGTACATGAAAATACCGTTCCAAGAACGTATGTCTCGTCGTTATTGGTTCGACCAGCAAAAATTTTTCTATACTACATACCTACATAATAAACATTTTCTGTACTAAAATTCAACGCATCGCAAATAACATAGCGAATAACTTTTTTCGGACTGGGATTTGAAGGAAGCTGTCAAGGTAGCTATTGAAGTACATAAAAAGACCTTTTCAGAAACATGTGTCTTATTGTTATTGGTAAGCCCAGCACATTGTTGCCTATGCTACAAAATTACATCATATGTTTAAATTGTATGTACCGAAGTACAATCTTTGTTGGCCAATAACTTTTTTCACACAGCGATTTGGAATGAGCTGCCATAGAAAGTATTCATGTACACAAAAATACCTTTTCAACTAAGTATGTCTCCTTGCTATTGGTTCCTAGACCAGCTCCATACATTTTTTGCCGGTTCTCCTTAAGGGTGCTTTCCAATTTTAATGACATCAAAATAAAAAATATAAGATAAAGATTAAATTTTCAGTAAAACAAGTAAAAAGAAATTTCATTTGTCTGGTGAATATTTTTAAAAATCGAATTTTCAAAAAAAAGGTCATTCATTTGTAAAGACGGTTAGACGGACTTGCTTCAAATTTAGTGTGAAGTATTTTTATGTTACTTGAGGAGAAATTCGAATTTTGGGTTTAGCTCACCTAAAAAAAAAAACTTGTAGCTGTCGTACATCGATTTTGGTTTTATCAAGATTTCTCGAAACCGGCTCTAACGATTTTGATTAAACTTCGTACATATAATCTGTAGAAAAGTTTTAATAACACTGGATACAAGGTTTTTAACAAAAAAATTCGAATACCGGAAATAAAGTTATTAAGTAGGTACTGGATACAAGGTTTTTAAGAAAAAAAATCGAATAATGGAAATAAAGTTATGGTTTATTTTGTTGAAAAAATTGACTTTTTATATACTTGTTTAGGTATATTCCCGCATACCGCGTTTATTTTATCATTATTTTGTACTTCTTAGTTAGTTTACAAATATTGTATCTAAAATTTGTATGAATATTTTTTGTTTTATTTTTAACTTTTTTGCTTACATCATTGCCAGCCGAACTTGTTTCGCATTCTCTAATATTTGGGAAAATTATAATCTCGAGTTCGATTTTTTTTATGAACCGAAAATGTTCCCTTGGGATATTTCCTATATCGCTAGTAAAAATATTTACGACTTGATCGCTTGAACCTGCTCTCGTAATAACTAGAATGTACCTAGACATTGGTTTAATAACATTTTTAATCATTAACGAGAGAATGATAAAAAGAAGTTAAGAAAGCAATTTTGAATTACTTTGATGTAATTTTATTTTTTCGTCAAAAAAAATTAATCATACATCTTTCAAATGCAATATTTTTTGAATATCTGAAAAAAAACTAATCGCAAAATTATGACCAAATCAACAGAGCCAATGACGAGATATTCGGGAATATTCCACAAAAAAGGCAATTTTCTCAAAAAAAAAACTTTATTTCCGTTCTTCGGTTTTCTTGGCAAAAACCTTGTATACATATTATTATAATAAAACAAAAAAATCTTATCTAGTTGCTAATTAAATGTAAATTAGTTAGCAAAAAAAACAATTAGTTGCTCTTTTAAATTCCAATCAAACAGGCGGGCGTACTCTGCTCAACTGAAAAAAACCTACAAATTTTTTTTTTTTTTTTTAATTATTGCCATAGTTTATGACTTTCATTGTTCGGTGTTAAAAACTTATGAATATACCAACATCATAAACAACTCAGCAAAATAGTCAAGGTTTAATCTATAGTTACATAGTTACTGAACTACATGCCGTTTCTCTAGATTTTTGAAAAATTGGCATCCAGTAATTACTACACCGTGTATTTTACAAACGGAAAATAATTATAATTTTTTGACGTAACTTATTTCCAATTAGTTAGTTTTAATTTAAACATCTATCCACTCTCGGTTCATTCATTTAAATTTTTGGAGAAAATTTACCTGCTTTGTGGACAAAACTTCGGAATAAACTTGGTCTGGGCTTACTGAGGCAAACCATTTTGAGCTCTAGGTAATCATCGCTGAAGTTCGTAAAAATAAATAATTTTAAATAGCTATACTTGAATTTATGAGTTCAGTCCAACTTACATTCAATTTTACTGCGAAAATCAAATTTTTAACTACATATGTCTTACCCGACGAACGAAGTAGTGCTAATTTGTAGGGACTTTAAAAGCGTTTTAATCTATTTTGAATGAATAATTCAATAAAGCCGTTTAAATAATGCTTGGTTGTTTTAAAATTTCCATTTTGTAGCTAACGATAAAATACCGCTAGAGTTCGCTGTTTCTACTACAATAATCATATAAGACTATAAGGCAAATTTTGAGTCTGATGGTGGACTTGATCCCCGTGAAATAGCTATAATTCCAATGTATACACTGACAGTTTAGTAGATATACCTTAATAATAGATAGTGCAAATATATAGTTGCTTGCAACTGAACTACATCAATATTTTACAAATAAACACCTTATAATGTCGAGTAAAAGGTATAACTTTTATCCAAAACTTGTGCAAATTTTTTTTTTATTAATATCCCGTTATTGCTTCAGTGAACAGCGCAGCAAAGAAGAGTTACAAATATTTAAATTATTTTCCCAATACAAACATCTTTTTATTTACCGTCTTTCCTTTGTAAATTTAATTAAAGCCGTTTACAACATTCCCCATCAGTAACATTGAATTAAAACAACAACAAAAAAAACAACATTTCTCCAATGCAGTCTGATGGAAATCTATTCAAGATATCTAGATGATAACTTTTGAAAAAAAAATCTTTGGTCTCTCTCTCTCTTTGTCATTTTTTTTTTTTTTGTTTTTACCTTTTTTCATAAACATTCAAGCGTATCCACATCAACCGATTGGAACGAATGATAAAGTCATTTTACCAAAAATTATTCACCTATTTCCTTTGACAAAAGCAGGGCCGGACTAAACTTTTCAGCATTTAGGCGCTTTTACAGCCTTTGATAGTAACTAGCTGTTTGGACCTCCTTGAAAAACCTTTTATTACTTTTCTTATTCGGATTCTTAAGTCATTCCAACGAACATAATTTAATTTGTATTTTTTATAGATTTAAAAAATCTCATGATTTTGCAGAAAAGACCTTTCTGCATTTTGTTATCTTACCTATACAAATAAAATAACTTAGCTTTTTGGCAATGGAAGGTTTTGTAGTCATTAAGACAATTTTTTGAAGCTTTGTTGGCTCCACTTTTAGAGCAATGTAACACTCTGCTATGTTCCTTAGTAATTGGGGATTTTAAAACTCGAATCACCCGGGTTTATATCGGGTCTTTCAATAAGAGCGCTACGGTTTTGGATATCAATGAAATTCTTTATTCCTGTGAAAGTACGTTCGATGCCATTATGTATGAAACTCGATTTCTTTTGCATGGCCACCACGGGCACGCTTGCAGAAGTCCAGACGCTGAATCCAATTTTCGACGGTTTTTAAGCATAAATCCGCCGATACTGCTGCAATTTCACGTTCGATATTCGTACGAAGTTCATCAATCGTCGCTGGCTTGTTGGCATAGACAATAGACTTGACGTAGCCCCACAGGAAATAGTCTAACGGCGTTAGATCGCACGACCGAGGCGGCCAAGCGACTGGACCATTTCGTGACATAACACGTTCTCCAAACTTGGTTTCCAATAAATTGATTGTGACATTCGCTGTAAGGCACCGTCCTGTTGGAACCACATGTCCTCCAAGTCCATATCATCCAATTGGGGCCAAAAATATTCGGTTATCATTGAACGGTAGCGATCCCCATTCACAGTAACGTGCCGGTCTTGATCATCACGGAAGAAGAACGGCCCAATGACGCCGCCGGCCATAAACCACACCAAACCGTAATTTTGTCGGGATGCAATGATGACTCATGGAGTACGTGTGGGTTGCTGCCTGACCAATACCGCATATTTTGTTTACTGACGAAGCCATTCAGCCAGAAATGAGCCTCATCGCTGGAGATGATTTTTCGATGAAAATCCGAATCATTTTCAAGTTGTTGCTCAGCCCAATTCACGAACAAAGGACGCTTCTGGTGGTCAAGCGGCTTCAGTTCTTGCGTCAATTTAATCTTGTTAGGATGTAGGCCAAGATCTTTTCGCAAAATTCGCCACAACGACGTCACAGAGATGCCCAACGCTTGAGAACGACGTGTGAGAGACACATTTGGGCTTTCTGCAACTGAAGCCTCAGCGGCAGGAATATTCCCGACACTACGGGCACTTCTTTGTCTCACTGGCACGGGAACATTTTGTACTTTGCCTGTGGATTCAAATTTTTCCACTAGACGCTCAATTGTTGATCTGCTAGGACGATTATGACAACCATAAATTGGACGTAGCGCTCTTAACGTTGAGGCCACTGACTCCGAATTTCGGTAGTAAATTTTAATAATTTCGACTCGTTGTTGGCTCGTATATCTTTCCATCATGAAATGGTAAACTTTACTGAAGAGAAATGTCAAAAGAGCGGCAAGAAATATGGCGTCGTTTGCTGTCCCTGTTGCTCTACTTTTGTAGCGTCCCTGTTAAAAACCCTTTAGCATTCATAGGCCTAGTTTTTCAAACATCCCAATCCAGCCCTGAAAAATGGACTATCAAAACCTAACAGAACGAGTTAACGTTAACGACCCACTCCATTGGACATGCTTAGCTAAAGAAATGTCGAAAAAAGGGAATAATATTAAAAGGCGCATAGATAAAAAAAAGTCCAGTACTTAAGCGTAACAAGGGTATCGTTTTTCGTTTGCTAGGTTATATTATGGTATCCATGTACGGGTATCTTTACGTTTACGTTTTCTATGCGAGCTTTGTTTCGCCCATTTTGGAATTTTTGTTTCTGCTTTTATTTTATTATTTTTTGTTTTTTTTTTTTTGTATTTCGAAAAAAGATACTTACATCCGATGGAAAACAAAAGCATTCAAGTACGAGCCGTGTATATGAAATGACAAACCATGCACATTCTTTTGTTCCGTTATTATAAAATAATGAAGCAACAAAAAAAAAATAATAAAAGAGGATTACTTTGGGGAAAGTAATAATCAAGAGTAAGAAAAGCTGTGCAACTATACATACTACAAAATCCAAGGGTTCTACTCCAGAATGCTTTGTATCCACACTTCTAGATAAGTAGTATACAATACTTCACCCGAGAGCGAACTGGACAACAGAATAATACCAGGCTTTTGTTATTGTTTCTTTTTGTTTGGAAGTCAAGCTTAAAGAGATTTTGGTTTATTAACTGCCCTTCTGGTTTTAAAGTATTATTTTTTTATATGAAATTGTAATATTTGGCTAGCTTGTTATGTTTTTAATTTAGGATAGAAATAAACACTTCGCTTAGAAGCTCTTCCGCTCTAATAATACCACAGTCCACAAGTTTATTAACTGCTAGCAACTAACAACATTTCCATGTAATGATTAGATTTTATTACACTTTGGGGTAAATAACTGATGCCAAATTCTTTGGGTTAAAGAGCATGATAGGTAAACTTTAGCGGCTTATGGCACATAAGTTTGGATTCGTTCCCGTAAACCAGCCAACAGTTGGTACTGTGGTTATGTCGTGCAGTCCCGTCATTGCATAACTTTTAGAATGGTCTTCATATAAAGACCTTACACGAAAGCTCTTGATACCTATATACCCAGGTACTCGTATATTCAGGGTATTCACCAGCATTACCGAATAATCGGGTAACCGATTATTTTCGAGTATATTATTACTTGGATACTTATCACCATTAGGTTACTCGGGTACCCGACACTTGTCAAGTACCAAACATTTAACTTGGTACCTAAAGCCATACAGCTAATCGGGTACCCTCGGAAACCTATAATTTTGGAGTACCTGATTACCCGCGTACCCAACACAATATGGGTTACCGGATGTCCTACAATTTTCAAGTACACTTTAAGGGTAGGAAGTGTCGCTCCAGCGAGCCTTCACCTGCTAACACCCATGGGGCTCTTCATCCGTACATGTAACCAGACATAATATGCCTTGGGATAATTGTTGATGGATGTAGGTTATGGTTGTGGTTTGCAGCGCACTAAATATAGGCGGATACTGGGACATCACTCACTAGACTGGACCACCATCCGCGCCTGAACCAACCTCTCTGTGCCATGCTAGGCAGCTTATAGGCTAGCACAGAGGTATAAACCAATCCGATCGTCTAGAAATACGGTTCTTCTGCACCAGGAACTCAATTCAAAAACCCTTGATCCGCTAGCTTGCGGTCCTAGATGTATGCAGAAGAACCCGGTACGCAGAAGTTCCGAAGCTTGTCCTTAAGCCAATTCGTCGCTTTGAGAAAGGAGATCAAGTCTCTGAAAAAAGGGCCTTCGTAGGAGTGTGCCCTCATTCTATCCAGAGCAGGACATTTACATAGAAAATGAATGACCATTTCCTTTTCCTGTTAGTTCCGACCCCGATTATGTCTTTCGTTGATCTTAATATCAGATTTGTTGGTCGGCATTTGTTGTATATGTGATCCAGATTTGTCTGGATATAACGCAATTGGTTAAATTCACCAGGGAAAAATATAAAGATATATTGCCCTTCACAACTCCAAGAGGAATTCCGCAGGTGAGTTATGAAGGGCTGATCCTAGCCTGACCAGCTTATCAGCCCGTACGTTTTCTCCAATGCGCAGTGACCTGGACTCCAGATAAGAGTGGCGAGCATTATTGGACATTATTGGACCAGTACGGAGGATGATGTAGCCGAACGATTGGGTTTAACAGCTGCCTAACTGTCTGTGAAGATATTTGTATTACGGTTCTGATTCGTGTCTCGTTTGAGTATTTTGCATGCTTTCCTGATTACCAATAGTTCAGCTTGAAAAACACCAGTAAAGCCAGGTAACCGAAAGGACCTGGAAACGTTAACAGTCTCTGAGGGATTACTCAACTTCAAAACCCCATTCCAACCTTCCAAACCCTATTTCCGCTTATTTTTGAGTTAAAAATATTAATTTTAGTTTTATTCCTAAATGTTTACTAAAATGTAAATAATATAATCAAAATGGCCTATATTTAAAATGAAGGATAGTCATAGTTAAGGCTCTAGCTCAACAAATGCGTATAAAAACAACGGAATATCTGATAAACATAGAGTAGAGACGGCATAACTGAGAAGATACTGTATACAATTCTTCTCTAATCTCCCATTAAAATGTCGTGTTTGATCAAAATCTAGAGCTCAAATTTCTAAAGAATTCTAATTACATACTTTTTTTTAAGTTTATCTATTTCGCCAGTTAAGACTTTTTGTTTACATTTTTTATTTTTCATTAGGTAGCTGTTAATCCTCAAAGAATATAACTTTCCCATTTAGCAGATGATGATCTTCGCAAGTGCTATACAATATACAAACTTGTAATCCTTAGCGTTGTAGAAAACTTTGTCGTTGTATTTATATATATGTATGAATATACAAATACAACACTCCATTAGGTACACCAAAACCCGCTTACATATTGATGATAAATTGATTGCGATGGATAAAGGACTGGGGCCCATAAAACTTTTGATTTGATTGACGATGAAAATGTAAAAGAGCAATAGCTAAGGGTTCGATAACTTTCTTCCAGATATGCTAAATTGATTGCTCCTTTCTCATCATTTCTTTTCAGTGTATATATGTATCTTCATGTTTGTTATGTTTATATGTATGTATCTATAGTATAAGAATGTGGATATGGTTGTAAAGCAGTCAGTCAATCGTTCTAATACGAATTGCCTTCATTTAAAATCACTCTCCATATGCCAATAGGGATTATAGAAGAGGGATGGATTTAAGTTTGGTATTCGGTTTTTGGTGGAGGGCGGAAGGAGGGGGGGATACATACAACACATCCTGGCACAAACTTATTCGACAAGAGATTGATGATAAATTGTGTGCGAGAACAGGCAACAAGTGGCTCGAAGACACAGGCAGAGATATCAACAGTTTAATTTTGAAACTTTAGACAAAAAGTTTTTGTGTGTTTTTGTTCGTGTTTTTTTTTTGTTGGTTGTTTTGTTATAGAGAAGGATCAAGGATATAAATGCCTTGATTCGTTTTCAAACGGATACAATAAAGTGCTTGGAACTCTTAAGAAAAAAGTTTACGAAGATTTTATTATTTAAAAAAAATTGTCTTTCATGAAGAGAGGTATACATACACATATTTTGAAAAAAGGAACTCTCTGTATAGGATCTCCTACCCATACGTGTATTCAAGACTTGTTTATATTATATTGGTATGTTCTTTGATTGTTGCTTTGTCTTAAAGACATTTCATAAAGAAGTGATTGATTGTAGTAACTGGACTAATAGTGAAAAAATAAGTACAACGATTTCAGTTTTTGACCACAGTCGTTTTTAATTATGTATCGAATATTCGAATTTATATTATTGAATCCAAGATGGCATGTTTGTTTGTTGATCTAAAAAATTTATATTAATAAAATCCCAAGGCATCAAACCATGGACTGTGGGTCCAAGAAAGCTGCCAAGAAAATAACCACATTTCCGAACAAAACAAAGAATAAAATAAAATTGCCTACCTGTCTCAGAGCCAAGGGAGGCAAACCATGGACTCTGACAAAAAAAAATACAATTAAACAATCGTATTTTTCAAAATTTTACAATTAAAATTGCATTGGTATGAGGCCAGAGGTCCCTTGAATCCGACCGACGGGCATGCAGACAGACGAAATTTCGAGATATTGGGGTTCTCTATTATGGATTATCGTAATGCAAGGGAGAAATAATATCTCGAATTCGATTTGCTTACACTTTAAGCCCTTCCGTTCTACCAAATTTCATTATTCCTTAACAATTGGTAGCGCTACCTATGACAGGACATCTAAGTTAAAAACTTCAAATGGTACAAAAAATGCCTGAGTTTGATCCCCTAAAGAGGGTTTAATTCCAGAACTTAACTTGGCACTTCCGTGATCTGTGATAGACAAATAAGTGTCTTTCCCACCTACGTTGATTAAGATATCAAACAAATCCATTAGAATTCTTTCCACTGTCTTAACACCTCGTCGCTTCTCTAGATACTGCTACACGCATTAATATGCAATGGAAATTCGAAATGGACCACCACTTAAAAATATGTTAATGCAAAGTGTCTTCATCGTTATGTTCATTTTTTGTTGACATCATTGTACTATTACTGCACACCGCACCACTTCGAAAACAAGAAGGCTCTTTATGTCCAAAAGTAAAGTGCTGATGATTTTATAACTCACTTCAATCGGTTGCATACTATACATCCTCCAAAGGGATTCCATTGATAGGTATATATGTAGGTATATATGCCCTTGTGACATTATTCAGCATCTCCACCAAATAAAAGAGCAAAAATGCATTCTTAAGAATGTCTTCGTCGTCGTTTTCTAAGGGAGCGACACTTGAAGTGCATAATATTAAACGCCATCGTCAAGGATGTAGTAACAGCACAGCAGCATCACGATACGGTGCTACTTATAGTTAAGGAACTGGTGGCATTTTAAGTAACAATCGTTTATTTTAAAAACTGATTGAAGTATTTTGTCGGATAACAAAATGGCGCAAAGTTGTCACAATTTTAAGTGTCAAACATTTTAAATGGCTGTTCGAGTGACTACCTAGCCGTCACAGATACATAAACTATTTTCTTATGCCGTTTTTCTTTGGCCGTCCGGAAGCGTCCAGAAGCGTCCAGAAGCGTCCGGAAGTCTTCTGAAATCATTCCATTGGCACAAAAAGTACGCTTCTGACGATTCTGAGAAGAGAAATTCGATTCTTGATTTAAAATCAGAATCCACTCAAGAAGCACTAATACATTTAAAATCAAATGTCAAAAAAAACTCACTCAAGCGTTTTGACAGCAAATTGTGAGACATGAACAAAAATTGTTAAGATGTTTATCGATGTTGGCAAGACATCGATTTAGACAAAAAACATCGATGTTGGACGAAAAATTTATTTAAGCTTTCCATGCTTTTGAAGTATTAAATTCATCGATGTTCAGAAAGCTAAGGCACCAATTCCACATGATTTTGTGTATAAACGACTTGTTAGATGCTAAATAATTTAATATCGATGTTCAAACATTAAAATCATCGATGTTCAGAAAGCTCAGGTACCCTTTACACATGATTTTTTGTACATACGACTTGTTAGGTGTTCATTTATGCTTAATAATTTAAGATCGATTTTCAAACATTAAAATCATCGAAATAGAAGAAATCATGGCAACTTGTTCGATATATTTTTTTATAGACAATTTGGCCTGAATCTTAATATTTTGAACTCATCGATGTTATGGAAGAAAATAACATTCAAGAACATGGTTATTATTTTCAAAACAATGAAGGTGTTTTGAATTTGTAATGTATTGTATTTTTATGTTGAAAAAAATGTATTAAAAACTTCGAAGTTAAAAAAAAAAATCGGTGTTTCTGATTCGATAATTTTTGACATCGAGATTGGTTCTTCCCTAACATCCCTAACACCACATCTTTTGACGATTCACCAATACAAATATAAAACATCAGAATTGAGCAGAAGCATTACAAACTGTTCCATTGGATTTCTGAATGAGTAGAACCTTGAGTGAAACCAATGGAAAACGGAATTAATAAATTGCAGCTCAACACGTCACAACCCGTGACATTTCGTGCAAGAAATCTACACAGATTCATTTTGTCATATAAATGTCAAAGTGTAATATGGTTTTAGAACGATTTTAAAAAGTTAAGTGAAGTTAACAAAATTGCCACCAGCTCCTTAACTTTCATAAATCAACATAAATTGCAAAGCGCGTGAATGGATTGTTTTTTGCGTTTTTTTTTTACAGAACACAAAACTTGTGGTTGCGCAAATCCCCACTCCATTTCTGATATATATAAATTCAATTTTCAATGGGATTTAAGTTTGAAGGCGTGATGATGATGATGGTGTTAATGATGATGTCGTTGATGGTGGCAAAAGGGTTTCGGGTTCAGGTTTCGGTATTATGTTGAAAGGTAATGCATTTTGCATAAACCTTTCAAGAACATGAGGTGTCGCTGTCGCGCTGTCGATATGATGCGTTGTGTTGTACAAGCCTGGTTGTGGGTATAATAATTTTGATGTGCTCATAGTTACGTGTATGGGAAAATGTTGATAGCTGTTCATTTGTGCAGAGACTTCACAAGAATTCAAAAGTTGATGAATATTGCAATATTTCTTTCATAAATCTATTTTACTGAATTCACATAAAGGTGGGTATAGCGTGGAGTTTTTACATCTTTTGATGGTAAACAAACATTCGGAGTAATACCTCAATCAAGAAAACATGAAATTAAGTAACATAAACAAGCTATAAATTGCAAGTACCAACAACCTGCATATGTTGCTGAGGTTAGGGGGGCAGCCTAAGTGTCTTTATTAAGTATTTTTTAAAAATCACAAAGTTACAAAAAGTAAAATAAACATTTTTAACTCACTTAAAATGTCCTTTCGGTTTCGGGTAGGATAGATACAAGATACCCCTTTTTTAACCCCAGAGCTCCACAAACAGAGATTTACACAGAAGGTCTAGGTACACACAATTAAATCGTTTTGTGTCTTTGGGTATGTGGAATCCCGCAGGCAGCAATTAAGAATGCTTTATTAAAATTTCTTTACATATTTACTCGTATATTTTGAGAAATGTTTGTTATGTATAAATAAATTTTAGTTACAAGTTTTGTAGCTTTGGAGTGTTACATTGAATACGATTAAAGGTCTTAAGCATACTGAGTTACTGACCCAAATGAGATCATTAAATGAAAACAAACTAAGGTAGATACCTATAATTATACCCAGACCTTTAATACTTCAAAATTTGCACAATTGAGTCAAAAGACCTTGATCTTAGGACTAGACCTAAGAGTGGATTTAATTACTTAATAAAACTATTATGGAGATGATGTTGAAATAGATGGGAATGTAAAATAAAAAGTATTTTTTAGAAACAAAGAAAAACAAAACAAATTTTTTAAAAGTTTTGCTTTCTAACGAAGAAAAAGGTCCCGTCACACACTGAAAGGAAAATGCTTTCAAAAAACCTTCAAAAAATTAAGATTTTGAAATTTTCCAAGTACTTTCAAAGAGCAATCACACTACAAAAAAAGGAAAGTGCTTCTGAAAACGACTTTTTACTTTCAAGAAAGCAAACATTCTGAAAATGCCTTCTGAAAATAAACATAATAAATTATATGTGTATAAAAAATACAAAAAATTCGTATCGTGCGATTCATCGATTGAAAGGTGGCACTCCCTAGATCACGTTTCGCGGGATAGAGGCTGTAAATCTACTATAAAAATTGGCGGACAAACGTTACCCGGTCAACTGAGTTGCGGGCAAGTTTTTGTGAAAGCGTTTTCAAGAAAACAAATCAATTTTAGAACACGATAGTAAGAAAGTACTTTTCGCGTCGTCAAACTATGAAAGTTTTGCTTTCAGAAAGCTTTTTGTTTTCTTTTCAGTGTGTGACGTTACCCTTAAAGACTTTTCTTTTATTTGACCATAGAGGCTTTCCCAAACCAACTTGAAACGTTCGAAGCGACCACGAAACATCACGTTTGTGCAGGTGCACTTGTTTACTGCCATACTAATTAATTTTTCCGAATACTTTAAGTTGGAAACATGAGGAATAAAAATATATTAATTCTTCAGAAAAATTGCTAAATGATGTCAATAAAGTAAAAGAATTGGACGCTACAATGGTGTTTACTAAAGTGAAACAAAATCGATTCATTTAAAACGTTTAAAGAAAAAAAAAAAGCTTTACAATGTTCTGTATAAAGAGTCCAGCAGTACGACAAAACTAGCAACAATAACCTTGGAATGACTCTAGATAAGAGCACATCAGAAAGAGAAGAACTAAACTTCAAATACAGACAAATGTACTGGTTACTTTAGAAGTAAATACAAATAATCTAGCAACATGGACAAATTTCGTGTCACCAACTGAATTATATAGCCGTCGTCAAGACGGCAATATGCTGATAGATTATGATAACATAGGTAGGCAGTATTTCCATCAGGGGGTATAGTATAATATTTCAAATGTAGTGAGGTACCCTAAGGGTCAGTTGTACACTTATTTGTACAATGGATCAAATATTTTTCTCACCGATTTCATCGGAGTAAGGATTAACAGAAGTTAAACCACGGTTCAGGTTAAGAATTGGATTTTTTGACATGAAGGTACTTGAAACTTGATATCGGAGAGTTGAAAAGTGTTTGATCCATGGTTAAAAGGATGGACCACGTTTCTACAATAATAAGTCTTATAATGGACTAAGTGCTGGTTTTGACTGTGACCGATCACTACACGAATAAATTACAGCAGTTTGTATCTTGTACGTTAAATCGGTGAGATAGAAAGAGAAGCGACAGTAAAGGAAGAACACATAAAGATTGTTGTGAGCAGTGATGTTTCATATACAAGATGTTGCAACTTGTTCCAATTTGTTAATTTTTGTTTGTGACTTGAATGGTAAGGTAGATAAGAATGCAAATTTTTAATGTGTAGTTTGGTCAGGTGACGTGAAATAACGCCCTACGAATTACGGCCCCACTTTACTAATCGATAAAATTAAAGGCTCCATTCATCTTTCTGTCATAGATCCCATCCCCACATATCCATTTGATCTTTATCAAAGAATGGACCACACAAATACGTAATAACCCCTTAGTTGTACCTCGCTTAATTGAACATCCCGCTTATTTGACCGACATAATTGCATTTGAAAATTTCCCTTGTAAGTGAAATAGCTTTTTAAATGGTTAATTGAAACCCGCTTAATTGAATTACTTCCTTAATTGAATTATTTCATTAATCCATATTGAAAAAATGCAAAGACGTACATTATTTGGTTAATTAAATGGCAACAAAAATCATTATGAAACAAATCTTAACATAATTAAAGTGACTTGAAAGCACTTAAATTGACATTGAAATTTGTACAGCAAATTCCTTAGATGACATGGCAATTTTTTTTTTTTTATATAATTAACGCACACTCAAGGGATTTGTGGTACACTTATAATGATTTAGCATAGTGCAAGCAGTTAGGAAAGTTATAGAGGATTAAGGAGGTGAAACCGATGCACATTGATCTTGAATGCTTCGAGGTTATAATGAGTGGGAAATATCGAGTTTGGTAAAGTATTCCACATACGTGTGGTACGGCTAAAGAACGAATACCGATTTTATTTTTATATTTTTATATTTAGATATAATTAACGAGCAGGGTCAAAAGTCCACACACAGGTGAGAGTCCATAATGGACTTTTGACCCACTTGGATGGGTCAAAAGTCCACAAATTTGCTTCGGAGGTAAAAGTTCAAAGTTCAAAGTTCAAAAGGTCAAATCAAGTAGGGATAAAATTCCACGCGGTTAATGATACCCCACTCAAGAATTATGTTAAGATCAGAGTTTAAAGATGTTAACATATGCTGACGCTACAGCTCAACATCTGAAGAACGGGGTATTGAGTCTGGAAATGAGTATGAGAAACTATGAGTGCTGGCATCAGCAAAACAATGAAGTGGATTAGAAATTTTAGCTAAAAGATCATTAAGAAAAATAAGAAAAATGGTCGGTGATAAAACGGAGCCCTGTGGCACGCCAGCATTTATTTTGTGAATTTGTGGAATCCATCCAATCCCACTTGTATCGAACGGTCCGAATGATAGTTTCTAATCCTTTCAAGTAAAGGGTCTTCGAAACCAAAAGCATTCATTTTGGATAAAAGGGCATGGTGCCAAACTCTATCAAATGCGCAATAATTTTGCTTTCACCAAAACGATGCAAGGATTGGTTCCACCTTTCGGTGAGATAAGCCATCAGATCACCAGACGACCTTCTGCTACGAAAACCATATTGGCGGTCGTAAAGAAGATTTTGTTCTTCAAGGTATTTCATGATCTGGCGATTTACCAACGTTTGCATGACCTCAGAAAGCAAAGATGTTAGTGCTGATGATAGTTCAAGGGGAAAGATGATGCACCTTTTTTTGGGACATACTGAACAGATCGGTCAATAAAGCGGAGTTTCGTTATTTGAACCACCCGGATAAATAATTAAAAAATCGGACAAAATGGTCAGTGCAATTTAGCGGAAAATACTGTAGATCAAATTGTTATACTGACTGATGAAAAACGGTATGCCGAAAATGTATTTGTTCTCTTAGTATTTAACCAGCTATCACTACAATCGGGAATTAAAGCTTATATTAAATATCTTCAGAAACCACACGAGATGACACCTTGGAGTATAGGTGAGCCCATATGCCCTTTGAGAGAAAACTTAATAGCCTAACATAGTTCGAGAAAAAATGATTCATAAACTAATAGAGTAAGAGCCCAGGACCGCCAGACATACGTCATTTTATCAACGCTGAGATTTTGTTTGTGTGAATTTATACCATGGTAGGTAACAACGAATGGGTATTACAAATCTTGGATCCGGGTACAATTCATAAATAATGAGTGTTAAAGGTGCATAAAAAAGTGTCCAATCCGTTATTTTATCAAAACTGATTTTTGATATGTTCAAAAGAAAGGTGTCACAAACTTTGTTTGACACTTGCCAGATAACTACATGGGTGCCAAACGGCAGCCAGACACCTTAAAAGTGTCAACAAAATGGTGCGCCATTTACGTTATAGTATCACAGCTAATTTTTATATATGTTGTTAAGACAACTATTAAATAATGTTTCCCAAGCAGCTAGACACCTACATGGGTGTTTAACGGCAGCCAGACACCTTAAAGTTCAAAATATTAGTGCGATTTACGATATAGGATTCAAAGCTGGATTTTATATGTTGTAAAGAGACACTTGCCAGACACCTACATGGGTGCCTAACGGCAGCCAGACACCTTAAGTGTCAAAAAAATGGTGCCATTTACGTTATAGTATCAAGGCTAATTTTTTTATATGCTGTTAAGACAACTATTTAATAATGTTTCCCAAGCAGCCAGACACCTACATGGGTGTTTAACAGCAGCCAGACACCTTAAAGTTCAAAATAGTCGTGACCATTTTCGTTTTATTATCAAAGATAACCAGTTTTGTTAATCATTTATGAGATATTTTAACAAAATAAGCAAGCATTATAACATTACTTATGCCAATGAGATACAAGATTGGGTTCCTTAGATATATTAGGTAGTTCTTCCATCTTATAATTATTCTTGGCAGGTTAAGAAAATACATAATTATGAAGAACACGATAAATTTGAAATATTAATAATACACAATGTAGTTTTGTTAAAATTATTTCATTAATGTTTAACTAAATTAATTTTCTTTTTTTATAAAATGAATAAAACAAAGAATTATGAAAGTTACCTTTGATAAATAAAATGAAAATGGTCAAGACTATTTTGAACTTAAAGGTGTGTGGCTGCAGTAACGCCCCACTGTAGTTGTCTGGCTGATTGGGAAACATTGTTAAATAGTTCTCTTTACAACATATATAAAATATAGCTTTGATACTCTAACGTAAATCGCACTAATATTTTGAACTTTAAGGTCTCTGGGTGCCGTTAAACACCTAGTAGGTGTCTGGTTGCACACTGTCTGGCTGGCACACTCATTATCTTTGAATTGCACACGGATCCAAGATTTGTAATACCCATTCATTGTTACCTACCATGGTACAAATTCACACACAAAATCTCAGCTTTGATAAAATGACGTATGTCTGGCGGCCCTGGGTTAGTCTATAACAAAAGGAACCACTTTAAAACACCTGTATAAAAACCCCCGCATCGAATCGATTTGAATATCATTTTTCTTTCTTTTTTTTAACTTCTTTTTTCAACCATTATTGGCTTAATGCCAATATTTTAAACGTTTTCTGTGTGGGTTAAGGGCAAACAGATTAGTGGTGTTCACTTTATGTACATGAAAAATTGTAGATTTGGTTTTCAGAGAAACAAAAACACCCTTCCATAACTTTATTTTCCTTCAGATCTTTGCAAAACTTAAAATTTGAGAGAACGCCAAAAAAAAACTTCAAAAAAAAACTCATTCCATTGTCAGTTAGAAAAATACCATAGACAAATTGCAACCAGACACTAAGGCGCTAACTCACGACCCTTATACTACACCTACTTCAAGGATATCAAGGATTTTCTCTTTCTCCATGGGATATGTACCTGCAAAACATAAATTAATAGTTCTCCCTCAAACTATACAAAATTATACGGCAGCAGCAGCACTATCTTCTGGTTTCGAGCCAAATCGACTAAACAAAGACAATAATTCCAAGGATTATGCAACCAAATTCGAATATTACCACCCGAATTTTCATCCCTATAAACAAAGCTTACCCTGTATATACCTTACCTACATTCCATTCAAAGCATCAGCAGGGGCAATTCGACAAGTAAAGCCACACCAGTAGCTACATGGTGGTGTAAGCAAATTTGAGCCTGCTGATATAACGGTATGTGTGGGAGTAACTTCACTTATGCAATTACCACTCAGCACAAGGATATGGTTAATATTTGCACCAAATCCAACGGCTTAGTGGGTAGAAAACCACTAAATGTATATTTATCCTGCTGTCATTCCAGGCTAACCTAACCCCTGTATTTCTTTGCTCCGGTGCCTACAGAATGTAAAAGCCCCTTTGTCGCTTTCTCTACACCCAGAGAAAAAATTTGTTGGGTCGTTTTTTCAAATTATCCTCATAAATGTGTCCAAGCATATTTTAGAAATGTTGAAGTTTATTTATTGAAAAATGGGAAACCAACTCCCCAACAGAAAGGGAGTTTTTATTAACTATTTAGCCATACAAGTCCCTGCCAAAAATGTTGTTTTTTGAGGGATTATTTATAAAACGTCGAAAATGTTGTTTCTTTGAGGAATTATTCATAAAATGACAACCTTCTTTCAAAAATGTATCAATAGCTATAGATAACGGGTATCTAGGAAATGGGCTTCGTATAAGAAGACCTCAAAGTGATTGAGGTAATTTGGTGCCTTTTTTTATTAAAGAACAAACAAAATATTTTTTTTCTTCAGTGTATGATGTTGATGCACACTTTATGCGTAATTTATAATGTTACTTGGAATTTTGAAAATTTATTTAATTTAGTCAAACGCCACGAGCCAAGCGCAAACGTAGGTACCTATAGGACTCTGACCAAAAGTTACATGCAAGATGAGTTATCTAGGCAGATGGGGCTAAACGTAAATGGAACTTATTTTTGGCACGAGTCCGTTTTGGTTTCGGTTTTAGCCAACGTATTGCATATATTCTCCTCGTTGTTGTGTCCCGCTTATTGGACATATAATAAATGCATTTTATTTGGCCACAAATGTTCTGATCGGTAGATAGGTAGGTAGGTACATAACATGCATAGCTAGCGCATTGAATAAAATGGTCTGCTTACTTTAATTTGCATATAAATTATGTGCTTTTTGTGGTCGAGAGGAGTTATTCCATTTGCGGCGAATAGCAATGGTTTAAAGTGTCAACGCATATTTTGTTCCCGACGACTGCTACGACAACGACGACATGACGGATTCACTTTTGTGGTTATAGTTTTTGAAATATTATTGTAATTTACGCTTGAATTGTTGGAGATGCATGCGATGGCGATGGGATCAGGAGGTATATGTGCTGTGCTGCATCAGTTGGATATACGAATGGTATATATTCTTCGCGTTTTGGCAAGCGATGTTGCATGGCATGCATCAGTTGATGGTAGCAATGTCTGTATGTCAGGTTAGGAATTTTAGAATGGATGCGAGTCGTTTGGAGAATGCATCATTTTTTATATGTCAGCACTAGGAGAATATAGTTGACATGCTATCCTTCTGGCAGAACAATTGAAATTCGAGATGTTGTTCATGGATGGTGTATGGTGGCATCATGGTTCTATACTAGATTTTGTTTTTTTGGATATGCAATGGGAAATAGTGTGTTTGTGATTGGGATTAGAATTGGAATTGGGGGGAGACCACCGTTCGTAACTGATGAGAGTGTGAACGAACTAGAACCAGATCTTACATGTTATTTTCTTTTTGGATTGGCAATTTGTTTTTTTGTGTGAGTATCATCTGGCCAAAAATATTTAAATTGTCTCATTATTATTGGAGAATGGAAACAAAGGCAAATTGGGCTCTCGATGAAACTATAATATTCAAAAACATCAAATATTTAGCAGTTTAATTATAAATTATATTTTTCTGTATTTTGTGGGAGAACCATATTCATTTTCTGCCTTATTAATAAACACAAATCAAGCATGAATTATCTTTAACCAGTTATTTAAGTGCAAAGTTTTATCAATGAAATAAAATTAAAAATTTAAATTTTTGTTTTTTTAACTAATTCGATTAAGGACCAGTTTGTCGGTAGTTAGTTTAATAGATTTGTCTACATCTACAGTTACGTCAAGAAACTGTTTTTAAGTGGAACACGAAAGATAAATTATTAAAAGCATTTGTTGAGTTAATCCAAAGCTGACTCACCATATTTAGGGACTAAACTCGGGTTTAAGATAAACCCGACACTCAGTGCCATTGAGTGGGCGGTAGGGGGGGGGGAGACGTAAAGGGGTGAATCCTCCTGGTCCCCCGATTTTCTAGGGTCCGGAAATTTGAAGTAATAAGTTGAATCGTTTATCGTTTTTTTTTTTAATTAAGATAGATTATTAAAACTACGTGTGGGACCCAGTTCCGCAAAGAACATTATAAGATAACACACGTATTCTTGTGATTTTCTCGGGGCCCGAAAAATTAAGTAAGTTAAATCGTGATTTTTGTTTGTATTTTTTTTTTTATTTTAAAATAAGATTATTCGTGCATTTCCGAGGCCCAAAAAATCATTCACGATTTCTAGATCGGGCCCCTATTTGCAGGTTATGTGTCAAGATCAAGATGGTCAGCTGGTATTTACGCAAAAAACTAATAATTATAAGTGATATCACTTTAACTGTAAACATGGCGTTTAAAATATATGAACAAATTTGAATGTATCCTGATGTCTTCAATTTGGTGCAATGTTCTGAGCGCTATAAATAAAAGAAGCGTCATTCTACAAGTCATAGACATCACTATGACTATTGACGTTGAAATTCGAAACCTCTACAGTTTGATCTCCGATTTGCAACAGTTTTCTACAATGGACGAATCTGAGATTTAAAATTCCGCTATAAAAGAATCTGCTATAAAGTAGACCTACTTTTCCCGTTCAACTTCTGATGAAGAATGTATCGTGCTCTGGCATAAGAAGTCTCGTACACAATGACACATAGGCCTGACTATATTCTTTTCCTTTAATTCATCAAAAATAAACTATGAAAGTCCATCTTCATAATCATAACAATGAACTTGACACAAATGTCGGTTGGCGATGATAATGTGTGCCAAGCGTTCTTCATTGAACCAGATGAAACCGACTCTTTGCATATTATGTATTATGCCTATTTTGATCAGAAACCAAGCAGAAAACAAATATTATTTAGAGAGTAAGGCTCGTTTCACACACATTCGGTTTCATTCGGTTCGGTCTCTATTCGGTTTGTATTCGGCTGTGCTTGATATGTGTGAAACGATCAAACGGTGCTCTACGGTTTCTATTAGGTTTTTATTTTTGCCGTTTTATCGTTTCACACATATCAGGCACAGTCGAATACAAACCGAACCGAATGAAACCGAATGTGTGTGAAACGAGCCTAATGGTTTTGATAATAAAATCTGCGTAAAATTGACTCTTGAGAAAACTTTCTTTAACTATCAAATATTTGAAGAAAAAAAAATTTTTTTTCTTCGATAGTAAAAGTAACACAAAATGATGTTTGTATTTGTGTACAAGCAAATTCATTCAATAAAATTAAATGATTTTCTATCTTCGTGACCTTTTGATTAATAATATAAACAAACAAATTAATTAAAATTAATTAAAGCTTCAGTCCACATCAGGTACCTAACCTAGGCTAATAAAATGTAATAGATGTACCCATCAAACTTGTTTAAATTGAAAAATCTTACAAAATAAAACCATAAATAGTTCATTCGTCAGTTTTGCGAATAGTCATCTCTTGTATAACATTTATATTTGATTATCTTTCTAGGGTTAAACAAATGTTATCATTACAATTGTTGACAATTTTGGTCGTTGATGACAATAGGGTGATTCGCATAAAAAGCTACAAATGTCCGGATTTAGTAGATTTGCTACGCGCTGGGTACGTTGTGGGTATGGCTAACTAACAACATTATGCTACAGTTTTTTTTAAGTTAGAAATCCATTCATTATTTTATTTTTAAATGTAATTTGTTTGGTAAATAGTTTTTGAATAATTATTTTGAATTAAAATTTAGAAAAAAATGAACTTTTTTTCAAACTCATTTTTTCTTGCTCTAAAAGGGAGGTTTGGAATTAACTAACATTACTATTATGGAAAAGTACGCACAAAAGTGATTTTCAGCTGTGTTGCGCGTGTGCGCCAAATGTATAGATGCGTTCAAAATAATAGCATTGCAAGTAATTAATTACATCCTTCAACTACTTTTTTGGTACTATACTCTGTTCAGTTCGTATTTTCAGTACAGGTTAGATAGGGTGTTTGCCTCTCACCCTTACTTTTATGGATTTCAATAAGCTATCTCTTTTTTTATAAAGCTTTTGCATTTTCCATGGTTGCCGTATCGCGCATTATAAATTGGAATATTTCTCTCTTCTCTCTCACTCAAATGTCAGTAGGGTTACCAACTGCTAATTTAGAAGAAAAAAAAAATTTTACAGACAAAATGTAGATCGTAAAGTAAATCTAAAAAAATTAATGTAAATGCAAATAAAAATAAATCTATCTTTTTCCACACCACCAAGAGGTAAGATACTAGGCGCGTTATTTTTTTCGCTTTTAAAATCAAACTGTCGTTTCGAAAGCGTGAACGGGTATTTATATCCGGGATAATCCCACTGTTTTTTGAATGCACGCAGGTCAGGTTAAAATAAAAAAGATGTTTTTTATATGGGGATTTACAGGTATACTGGTATGCTGTTGAGTTTTTCATATAAATAAGAACCAAACCATGTTTATTGTTCCTTAAAGTTTTATTGCTTTGTTTGTGTTGTGTATTCTTAATTTTGTATGACTTTTAAGGTTTAGGTTAGATTAGATTATAAGATTTATTTCAGGAAAAAGGATTAGTAATGCCTTATTAGAATTTTTAGAAAGGAAATAAATTTTATTTTATGAACCCTTCGTAAAATATTACAATAAACACGAAACCTTATTCTTTTTATTTTTATTTTCATGAAGAAAAGAACTAAATCAAAATCTTTCTCAAATAGTAATTCTTCCTTAAAAAAAAATACCCAACAAATATTGTATAGCAGCATTTTAACCAGGAAAAAAAAAATAAAACGAAAAGATGTAAGCAGAAAAACACGAAGTGACAACACTTAACACACATACATAAAATATAATGCTCTCAAAAGCTATTATAAAGCTATAATTCTGAAAGCTACATAGCAAAAACCAAAGAAAAAGGTACATATTAGAATTTCCATCCCCTGACGTATGGGAACTCTGAATCAATGTGTTGTTTTTAATAAACACATTAAGCGAGCGAGAGGCAAATTGTGTGTATCTTGTTTCAGTCTCCTGTCTCCTCACAACCAAGGAGCAGACAGGTCATGATGGGATGTACGTGGGTTTATGGAATATTACAAAAACAATTTCAATGGAAGTCAGGGGTTCTGTTTTTTATTTCACAGGCAATTTCCTAAGTTGAGTGCAATGCAAACACCAGCCAGCACGTGCATGTTTGAAAAAGCTCTCCCATAAGGCCTGTACTGAAAATACGAACTGAACAGAGTATAGAACATTTTGTCTTACGTTTCCGGAAAAAAATGCAGTAACAGTTTAAAGTATTCTTCTTTACAGCCAAAATAATAGCAGTGTTCGCTAGCTTATGGTTATTATTGTGTACTATTTTCTGATCCTGTGAATATTTTAGGTTTGAATATTTCAAGTCTTAGGTAAACCCTCGAGACCCCATAGTATTGTTTACATTATGTATGTATAGTAAGCACTGATGCACTCCCGAGAACCGGCTAATCATTCACCAACTTCTTTTTTTTTTGAAGGTTTTGAATAAATAACCACTTGAGTTGGATACCACCAAGGATTACATTAGGCAGGAATTATAGATTTTTTTTAAGGAAAAACCTATAAGGAAATTAAAAACACACTTTAAATTTTTGCAAAACTGATTTCAAATGCAAAATATTATAAAGAAAAACACGAAACCCAAACAAAAAAAGGTTTTGTCACCGAAGCGGTAAGGAGGATTGTAAGATATTCAAAGGAATCACACTACTTGCCGGCTACTGAGATAAAAAAGCAATCAAATTTAAGAACAAATAAGGAAACCATCGGAAGTATGTAGAGAGTAAAAATATAAACGCCCAGAAGCTCAGCAAAAGTTCCACTTTTGACAAACGAAACACATTGCCGAGAATTCAGTTTGCCAGAACCCATGTTGAGTAGTAGCCCGTAGCGTTATGGTTAGTGCGTTCGACTGTCACGCTGGAGGTCTGGGTTCGCTTCCCAGCCTCGTCTGCCTAAAATCTAAAAAGTTTTTTTTCAGGGCTACTACCTCTTGCGAGGAATTGACAAATCCTCCAAGAGTATTACTTGTCACGAATAAGTGCTTCTCGTCTAGCCGTTCGGATTCAGCATAAAATTGTAGGTCCCTTCCATTCCTGTCGACAGGCGCACACAGGAATGGTTGCGAGTTGTAAGTCACTAGGCCCTGGTTCTTCACGAGCCGTTTAGCCACCCAATTTTTTTTTTTTTTTTTTTTTTTTTTGAACCCATGTTGACAGGCCCCTTCAGAATTGGCGGAATATCTTATGAACAAATGGAATTAAAATCGTCCTGTATGGCAGCTCTGATTTCCACAAATATGTGCGGAAACTCCCACCAAGTGCCTAGCCTAGGTATAGGCAAAAAACCGTAAATAGTCTTACATCAACGTAAAGTATAACCTTTGCACAGATGTTAAAAATTTTGTTGTAAGTTCAAAACACACGAATAATATTAATAATCAGTTTAGAATGAAATGAAAAATACCATTGGAGAGATGTCAGGCTTTGGTAGTTTCCATGAAGTGACGATATGAAGCCGTAATAATAAATAAGGAGTATTGAATCAAATTCGAGCAAATCTCTATAAAAGAATGTCGTCCGTGTGTGCACGCTTAACTCGATAACGGATCGTTCGAATTTCACGATCTTAGGGTTGATAAATTTGTATTGGCCCAAGGAAGGACATAGAACACTAGAGGAAAATCCCAGAATTTTTTTTAGTTTACATAACACCATAAAGGATCGTTCGATTTATACGATTCTGGTATAACAACTACGTTTCGAAGGCGGTTGAACAGCTCATTCAGCATTGAAATTCTACATGCAACATTTCAAAGAACTTTGCGGTATAGCAGCAGTGTAAGATTATCATCTCGAATATTGAATTGAGTGCACAAATCGCAGGCTTAAAGATTTTGAAATGATTTTTCGGTTGTACATTAATTTTGCTGTCAGGCGATTTTCGTCAAACGCTGCCTGTCATTCTAAGATTGAACTCCGGCAGATGAATCGAACGCTTGCCTTAAGGCATCGACTTTGTGGTAATACGTGAAGAAATTGTAATTGAAAATGAAATGCAGAGATATCCAGGAAATTGTTGTGTTGGCGATGGGCATATGGCGTGATTCCAGAGGTCTTTTGACACCGACGTCTTTGAATTTCCACCGAATTTTTGCCACTTTACAACAATGCCGGAAAAGCTCATAAGGAATGTTTTCCTGAATATCGCTAAGAATTATGCTGACCATGATTGGCTAAGTGCACGAACGCTTTTGGCAGCGATGTCGATCATTTGAATTCCGTCATTCAAAATCAAATCGCTATTGAGTTTTATTCATTCAAATCCGTCGATTACGTGATGGATGGAAACGAAGCCACCATAACTATCTCACGAAATTTTTAAATTCTTTCGGTTCGGAGCTGGCCGCCATACAATTTTAGATTCAAAGTCGGCTGCGTTAAAGTTTTGTTGTGCAACATCAATGCACCGAAACTTTTTAACGGAACACGTTTGATTGTGAAGAACATCAAATCAAATCTAATTCAAGCCACGATTTTGAGGAAAAAAACCAAAGCCGAAGATGTGTCCGAACGAGTTGCCATTCGTATTTTAGGCGTCTTCAATATCCTCGCTGTTACTATAACAATCAATAAGTCGCAAGGACAATCTCTGGATGTTGTGGTATCAATCTTGAATTCCCATGTTTCTCACAGGGTCAATTTTGGAGTGTTCACGTATCAGCAAACCTACCGCTTTGTTCGCGTTCGCACCCAAAAATAAAACGAATAATGTTGTGTACCATAAAGCACTTCAGTGAAAAAGCGGAAGGTTGGACGCCACGCCAATAATTTTGGTTTGATTGAAAAAAACACACCAACAGTGTTAATTTATTTCTTTTTATTGTATAATAGAACTTTTGAATACAGAATTCTAATTGACCAAATTACATACAACAGCATTGTGCATGTGCTTGTGCATGCTCGGAATTATTATTTTCATTACATTAGCGAATTTAGGCGGAACGAAATTCACCA
The DNA here is from genome assembly GCA_949320155.1 of Melangyna quadrimaculata. Classification (NCBI taxonomy): domain Eukaryota; kingdom Metazoa; phylum Arthropoda; class Insecta; order Diptera; family Syrphidae; genus Melangyna; species Melangyna quadrimaculata. The sequence continues at coordinate 451,933,303 of OX439483.1, read as the reverse complement.
GGCCAGCTAGTTTTCTTATAATTTGTAATACATTTTTATTACTTTTAAAAATTTGTATGAATATTGCTTTTGTTACTCCTTTTTTATACTTTGAAGACAATTTATTTTACATTTAAAATAAAATCGAAATGTTAATTCTGTTCGCACACGGCTAAAGCTAATATATCAAATTATGTGGCCAATTATACGTTTGTGACTTAAACAAAAAAAAAACAAAATACTCTCTGAAATGTCACTTTTCAAAAAAAAAAAAAAAATCGAACAATTTTGTCTCGTAATATTCCTTACAAATACACATTTTTCATCTCGATGCAACAGAGATCAGCTTTTCAAAAACCTCTTAAAATAATTTTTAAATTATTCTTCTTTGAGTTTTCTTACACCGCATTTAAGCAATTTGTGAGTGATTTTATTTAAACAACTCTATGTTTAATTTTATTATAAATCATGTTTAGACAATTCAATACAAATATTCAAATTTTATGTGGGAGTACTTATGCATCACCTTCTCGTTTTTTCCTATTATATGAATTAAAATGAATAATTTTTTTTATTCATAGTGGCAGAAACCTTTGTTCCACATTATTAATCTGTCAGCAATAGTTGTTGCAAATCACTCCCCACTACGACGAAACAATAAACTTAAATCTATCTAGACCCTAATGAACCATGAAAATCTTCGAGGCATTTCATTTTCCGCCCTTCCTCGATACAAGTACGCAAGAATATAATATTTCATTAGAAGGCCTACAGTGCGGAATTGATTTACCACAGCAAAAGTAATTAAATGCATGCAATTCAATTGAGAGAGACTCACCCGCTTTACATGGATCCATATCCACATCGTTGGACGTCTTAGTCTCGTACCTCGTGTGCATAAGCTCGTCTATAGTAAATTTACTATGATAGTGGTGTCCTCCTACTGAAGATGATGTTGACGTCGTCGACGACGTAGACGCAGACGCAGACGTAGACCGCGACTTTGGAACGAATTCATATTCCTCATGGTTGTGTCGATGGACATGATGATGTTGCTGATGACTCTGAGGGTTCAGAAGAGGTGGGTCGACCTCCACCTCTTGCCGTGCTACAGGGTGTTCCGCCTGGTGGCGCTGATGATTATGATTGTGATGATTATGGTGATGATTCTGTTCTGATGTATGCTGCTGCATCTGCTGCTGCTGCTGATGCTGGTGATGATGGTGATTTCTGTGTGGATGCGGTTGTTCTTCATGTTGATTATTTTGAGGTTGAACCTCCACCTGGTGGTGGTTAGGTTCTGTAGTTTGATTTACATATGCACATTGCACCACACACTGCAGCTGAACTAAAGCAATGAACACAAAAACACACACGAACACAAAAACTAACGAGTAATTCTTTCGAAATGTAACGAACGCCATTGTTGTTGTTGTTGTTATTGTTGCACAAATTGAGATGTTTTATTTTGTTTTGTTGTCGAATCGGAGATATATAATTTCTACAAGCAGAAAGTCACGAAAATCTTAAATATTATTCTGCTTTCTTAACCGAACCGAATAAAAACCGAGACTGATATTAATTTTGTTTTAGTTTCTTTGTGACTGAAATATTTATTATTATTTATTTGTTTTTTATTCTTTTTTTCCTTTTGTTCTACGATTATTTTTTGTTTTGTACTTCACTTCATTTCAATTCTGATAACGACAATTACAATATTAATTAAATGCGATTCATTTACGTTTGATAACCCGACGCGGATGCATTGTGTGTTGATGATGTTGGGGCAGTTTAGTTTGTGTAGTGTGTTCTGGTAATCTCAGTACCTATCTCTCTCGGCAATGTGATGTGATGGCTTTGAGATAAATTTTTGTATGCTGACAACTTTTAATCAATTTTTTATTGTTGTACTAGTGTATTGCTGTTTCTTTATGTTTTTGAAAAAAGCTTTTATTTGGAGAAGCAACTGCAAAAAAATAATAAAGAAAAACATTATTTATAAAAACAGAAGTCTTGCAGCATTAAATTTGATTTGATTAAAGATACTAAAACACAACACTATAGGTCGAATGTCATTGTGTGCGAAAAAAGTGGGTCTCGCAATTCTGTCTGTCTGTCCAAAATGAATGAATGGATTTTCTTCAAACTTGGTACATTCTATTTTTTTTTTTAAGCCTAATATGCCCTTTTTTTTGAGTTTTTTAGGACTTAAAAGAACGGTAACTGCCATACAAAAACGGCTCCAACGATTCTCTTGAAAAAATTAAATAATTATAATAAAAAATAATAATAATAATTGTAATAGGTAAATTAATATTTTCAAAAAAAAGTTATTTTTGGTTCCTCAAGTACAACAATGTGTTTGGTAGCCTAATTGATATTTTTCATTTTTTTGAAGGTGAAGCTTCTACGGAGCTTCAACGTTATGTGAACCAATTGACCTTGCAATAAAGAAGCAAAGAAGCAAAAAAGTGTGCCCAACTTCAAGCAAAGAGTACGAAGAGCATGTATCGGGAGCTGGAGGAAATATCTGCAACGGCTGCTGATGCAAACCAAACTATTCAGGAACTGCGACATGTAAACATAAACAAGGGCGCAACAATTTTCAAAATCGCCGCATAGAGAAGGAAAAATGCTCAGGAGATCGTTCACCAAAATTCATTAACAACGCCCAAGGCCAACTCCTTATGTGGAGGACAACAAAATTCTTCACAGATGGCAAGAGCATTGTGAAGGACTTTTAAATGAACAGTTTCCGAGGATATACTTTCCAATAGCTGCACCTAACAATGAAGAAGTCGCCCAAATCACAGTCGAAGAAGTAAGCGATGCGGTGAAAAACTCCAAAAAGGGAAAAGCGATTGAGCCAGACGAGATACCCTCTGAGTTCTGGAAAAAGATGGGGGACATCGGGTCTAGATGGCTTATGATTCTCATCTCCAAACTTATCTGTGGCGACTAAATGCCTAATCAGTGGAGGGAAAGTTACCTTCTTCCAATCTACAAGGGGAAGGGTGATTCACGAATTGCGATCAAGCTCATGTCACACACCATGAAGATCGTTGAGCGGATATTGGATGGCCGCCTACGAAAAATAATACGGCTATCTGACGACCAGTGCGGGTTTGTTTCGGGTAAATCAACCACAGATGCTATTCAGAGTATAAGAATCAGAATGGAAACATACCGGGATTCCTCGAGAGATTTGCATATTGTATTGGTTGATTTTGAAAAAGCATTCGACAGACAACCACGAGATCTGATATGGGTTGCACTTAGGCAACAAGGAGTTCCGGAAGTCTACGTGCGGATGATCATATACATGTACGAGCAAGTTAAAACAAAGGTAAGATGCCCCGCAGGAATCACCAAAGAGTTCCCAATTAGATCAGGTGTGCACCAGGGAAGCGTCTTGAGTCCTTTGGTCTTTACTACTGTCCTTGACTTTCTGCTTGACAATAAGGTGACGGACCCAAAGGGAATTAGTTAATCTTTGCTGACGATGGAGCCATCATAAGTGAAGATCCTGTGTCCTTGCAACGAGCACTTGACGTATGGGTGGATGTTCTGGAGGGAAATGGATACAGCATTAACGCGAAAAAAAAAACCGAATACCTATGCTGTCCATTTTCTGATCCACACAGGCCTATTCCGGACATCTATTTGAATGGAACAGTGCTGCCCAAGTGCGAAAAGTTTAAATATCTTGGATCAATGATCAATAGTGAAGGATCTTCTGATGACGACATCAAATATCGCGTAAGGTGGATAAAGTGGCGGGAAAACTCTGTCATCTTCTGTGTTAGAAAAATGCCCCCTAAGCTGAAAGGACGGTTCGGAGTGTTGCACACTGTACAAGAAGTATGAGAGTAAGTTGACGGCAGCTGAAATGAAGATGCTTCCCATGACAGCAGGAGTGACAAAGCGTGATCGAATAAGAAACAAGAGAATCCGAGGAATCCTACACGTCAAAAATACCATCTTGGACAAAATACAGCATGAGTAACTTAGCTGGTACTGTCACGTACAAGAAGATGCCATGAGAACCCAGTTCAAAAGGCAATAGCACAAGACGTTGCAACACTATCGCAGAAGAAAGACTGGCACAAAAACTCCTGGATGGAACAAATGCAACGACACCTGGGGGTCAATTCCCGGTCTGTGAAGCTATGAAAATATAAAATATATCATTTCTGTTTTCACAGCAATTTTTCATTTTATCACTTCACTGGAATGCCTTACGCGATTCTGGAACTTATCATGATAAATATCTGCCAAAGTGTGTTCTCAAATGTACTTAATGATAAATTCTGTCAAAAATGGATCCACACTATACACAAATTCTCTCCAGAAATCAAATCAGAAATTAAAATGTTCAATGAAGATACACATACATATTACACCCTTACATTTGATGTCCTGATTTGAAGTCGGAAAGAAATTATGTCATGTGTAACATTGATTTGCTCGTTTCTGTTTTTGTTATAGATATTTTGTTCCGTTTTGTAATAATAAATAAAAGAGACGCCATATTGAACAAATATGAATAAATTTTCTTAACTCATAACTTTTTGTGTAAAGAAAAATAATAAATTTATAAAGGTATATGTAAATATGTATGTATACACATGTATGTACTACAAATGTAGTTTGAAAATATTGTGGCCTTTTTCTTGAAATATACAGAATCAAAACAATATTTATGCATCAAAATTATAATGCCATTCCTTGGTTCAATGCAACGTAGACTGAATTCAACCCAATTCCCTTGGTTCACACTTAGTTTTGCTCTGCATCATTCTTCTTCACTGCGGCTTCATAGAATATTTGGTTGTGATAAAAAAATTTATCATGTGAAGAGTTTGTGACATTTGATTTTAATTTTGCACATATCCAGAATCGAATAACATGTGAAGCTGTGAAAAAATTTATCACTTCACAACATCACAGATCAGGAATTGACCCCCTGCATTTAGTTGGCCTCAGACATGGAACAATCCAAAAACGGGAGGCCTGTCGACGTTTTCTGAGGTCAACCCGGCGAACCCCACAAGTGGAACCTTAGGTGAAGCAGTTGACTGGAAGAATTGTGGTCCCCCTCGAGATCTGCTACCTGTAGTGGCCATTTGTAATTTTTGTATTTCCCTTACATTTTTTTCTTTGTTGCTAGAATAAATCATTTAGTTGTATTGGTTCTTTGTTTATGAGAAACTTGGTTCCTTAAGTTTTAATATTATATATAGTTGATTTATTATTTATCGTTTTTCTTCACTTTATAGAATAATTATAAGTGCGCTTAAAAAGTTTATAATTATTATTTTAAAAACTTTTTTTTATTTTAACCTTTAAATTTGCATGTCCTTCATTTAAAGATATCAAAAGAGAAATACAAAATACTTTCTAAATTCCAGCAACAAAAACTTGCAACATTTTCAACAAAAAACATTTTCATAAAAACTTTGCTCTTCGTTGAAAGTTTGTTCAAAAATCATTGCATCATCATCCATTCATAAAGTAGGTAGAAAACAGTTTTTTTTTGCGTGTTGCATGAACTGAAAGAAAACTGATGGGTGATGCAAAGGATGGTTTAAGCTTTCTTCAAAGTATACCCTCATAATATTTATGTTCATTTTGTTTTAGCTTAACTAACAAAGGGAAGTAGAATTTTTTTTTTTTTGTTCTTCAAACTTTACATTCTAAGAATGTGCATAAGAAATAGCGTGTGGAATTGAACACAAAATTTAATTGTCTGGATGTTCTTTTACCTTGAAAATAACCACTCATCTTCGGCATTTCTTTATTATTTGTATAGCACACAACTACCCACATTTACTTTGTTGAATTATTAAAATTTTTTAGCAAAATAAGTTCTGAAATACATTATTTTATAGAACAATAAAATTCCAGACAGTGGGTTTCTTAAGAAGTCATTATTTTAATATTGTTACATTCAATATTTCTATTTTTAAAACTAAGCAGCCAGTAGGAGTGCTTATTTTTGCCAATTGACAAGATAACAGAGATTTCGAAACTTGGATTATTCTTCATAAGAACTTGACACACAATGAAAATCCATGTGTCTGGACTTGAACCTCCCCTCCCACCCTGGACAAAAATTATTTTGATACAAATATTCATGTATAGAAAGTAGAAAATAAGTTCTTGATTATCTAACAAAACATTCATATTTCACTTTTGGAAAAAGGCTGTAAAAACTACTTACATACGTATGAACGTATATTGAACTGAATTCCTAAAACTCGAAAGGTTATAATGTATAATTTTGAACATTAATTTGACAACGAATCCAATTTTTATAATACAAAGAGCCCATTAATTTATCTCATTTCAATATGAATGAAACTTTTTCACAAATCCCCAGTCTTACCCTCCTGTTCCATCCATTAGGGTCTGTTTTTTTTTTTTTTTGATTTTCAAATAAATATATAGAGACCCATTATACCGAATCGGAATGTACGAGTGGGGTTCTTATATTTGTTGGACACAAATCTTTCTGTGACCAAAAATTCATCCGTGTTGAAATGTGGTTGTAAAGTCCGTCTTTAATTCTTGGTCTACTCGTATTGGTATATAGTAATGTGGTCCACCACCTACTTTTTCGTCTTCTCTATCATCGTTTAGTTAGGAAAATTTTGTATCTCATTCTCGACTTTTTTTCGGATTCCAAAAATTGCTCTTTAGTACCTATATCACATGTTAAAATCAAAATGCAGATAATTGTTGTTGGCAATGAGTTAATGACAAAGGACCAAATTGTTTGTCCCTTTAACAACGCACATATAATTTTGAAATAATTTTCCATTGAGACACAAATTACCAATATGCACTGTACAATTTACATGTTTGTACATTATGTACTTTTATGTCATCTTATTTTAGAGGAACTGTCATATGTTTTGAAAGGTACAATATTCGTTATGATGCCAGAGACCAGGAGAGTAGAGATTATAATAATGAATATATCATATTGCGTTATATGCACAAAATATTGTGTATTGTGAAGGTTAATTTATTTATAACTCTGCCAAAGGCAATCCGACTTACAAATATCGGTTTGAACACAATAACATGTTTATTGTTTGGAATATGGATACAAACTGAGCTCAATTATGTAATTGGTTTATTGCAATAATTGCAGGGTATGCTTTTGATATATGCCCTGTCAGCTTGTATCGATTTCAAACTCACAATTATTCTATTTTGTCAACAAGATATTATAAGCCAACGACTATTTGGATAAATTAATGGAAGCTGTGTGTGTGTTAACAATAATACAATTTACTTGATGGTAATGTGTGAAGAGATTGATATATTAGGTATTAATACCGGAATTTAATTACAAGTTTCTATCCTAGTTTTCTAGAATAAAATTGTATTTTTGCCGTACATATTTGTATTTTCTCTAAGAACTATGCGATATAACAATAATGGTACACTCGGGCGTATACGCACTTTATTTTTTTTTTTTTTTTTTTAGTTTTTACAAAATTTTTCTGCTGTCTTGCCTGTTACTAACATTGTCATGTCAACGCATGGTCAAGCCGGCCAGGCGGAATGCTGAAAGGATTCTGAAGGTCTTTAGCAATAAACCCAAGGGCGGAGGAAATTCTCAGCAGGAAGCAAACGTAAGGTGGGCTAGAGGTTGTATCATGGCAAAGCACAACAAAGGTGCGACTCCACGTCAAAACGTGATAAAGGTGTCGACCGACGGTGCTACACCGGAACCCAAACGCAGCAAAGTGCTTAACATCAGCACTCCCCCTAATTCACTTAATCTGCATAGTGGAGGCGAATCATTCTTAAATATAAATAAATTGGGTGGTGTGACAGCTCGTGGAGAACCAAGGCCTAGTGATTTACAGCTCACAACCATTCCTGTGTGCGCGTTTCGACAAGAATGCAGTAACGTACTACAAGTTAAAATAGTGGTTGCGGTCATCGAAAGAAGCGATATAGATGATACGGTTTAATCTGGTAGGTGGCAGGAGGTCAAACTGAAGCACTCGGCTAGCTTCTTAAATTTAATGAAGGAAAACTTAGGACCTCCTCCGGAACTTTTGGATATAAAGGAAGTTTTATTATTGGCTCAAAGAAAATGTGATATTGACCTCAGAAATCCGTATCTTCTCAGATAGTGAAGCTGTTTTGAAGTCTCTGGGATCTGACCCTTCAAACTCTAGGACCAGCCATAAACTATCGCTAATGTCTTATAGGGGTGGCAAAGCATTTCATGTTTACCTTTGTAGGGACATTCCACGAAATTGGCAAGCCTGCGAACTCATGATTAGCAACTCATACTTTGAATTTATTAAACAAAATTTGATCAACAAAAACATTTGAGGATTTCCCAGCTCCACTAATCATGGATTAAATATAATCAGCTGTGAATAAACTGGCCCTTAGTGTGTCAGCTTTTCTGCCGGCAGCCACTTTAACATAACGATGATGGAAAAGTTCAAAAAAGTGATTTTCGACATCAGGACTGTTTGTGTGTGTGCGTAACTGCATTCTGATGTAGACACATCGAGCTAGATCCTAAACGGTAGGAAGGCTTCGCTTCAAATGTGGTTTGAAAAAACTTTTAGGTGATTCCCTAGAGTAAAAATTCAAGTTTTCTTGGAAACCGCCATAACAATTTTGATTAAACTTCGTACATGCAATCTCTAGTTAGATTTAATAATATGTACTGTATCAGATTTTTACCAAAAATTCGAATACCGGAAAAATAATGTTTTGGGGTAATTCCCCAATATCTATGAAAACTTGGTTTTACGAAAAAAATAAAAGCAAAGGAAACATCACTTGTTGTTTTATTTTACGTTTGTTCTATATTTTTTTGTATAAGGTACATAATTCAAAAAATTAAAAATAGCTATTCTAACATGTTTTAACTATTTTCTCGTTATCTGTACATATATATTATTTAAATATTACTATAAACCGTCAATGTCTAGCTTCATCCTAAACCTAATTGTTAGTAAAAGAGCTATTGCGTCTAGTCGTACATTTTATTTTTGCATAAATTCATAGTTTTTGAAGAAATCAAATGGCATTTTTTTTCGTTTTTCTCAAACTACTATAGCTTAGGAATTTTAGCAATTACAAAACTAATTGAATGCTTTTGCAATCCCTGTTTTTAAATAATACTCGTACGAATAGAAGTTTTGAAGTAAATGGCTATATAAACATTTTTTTTAAGGAATACAAAACAGAACAGATAAAGATATAGCCCTTCAAAGAATAGTTTCATTAAAAATTACTTTTTTTTTAGTAAGAAACCTTAAATGCGTCTTAATGCTGACCTGGCAATAGAAACACCTTAAATTAGTAACTTGACTTCATATTTGGTAAAGATAAAAAAATAAAATACTAAAAAGTTTTACCATCCCCCTATAAAGGAGTATTATTGAAAATCAGTAAAATTCTTGAACAACTATAATAATAATGCCTTTAAGACAATTTGCCTGCAAAAATGCGATAGGAAAACACAAATACTTCTAGAAGAATATTAGATAGGTATTAAAAGCTTGATAACAAACGATGCTAAGACTGACAGAAAGTGGAATTCAACGAAAAAGATTCCCCCATATAAATGTTCGTCTTTACTGAAATGTTACGGATGTTCGCAAAAGCAACCATCCTTAATATAAATCACATTGGCCTGGCCATATCTAATTAATTTTGGCATTTTAAGACGATATGTCCATGTATACTCCTATAGTAGCTTAGAGAAAGATACTCGATTGTTCGATTCAATAGGTCGGAATTAAATACTCACTAACAAAACCACTACCTAATACATGTGTATAAGAAGGGGTAGGGTTTTTTTTATTGTATTTGATTGAGTTTGCTTGCTTCTTCAACATTGTATTTTCTGATAATAATATTCAACTTGTAATCTCTCTTTTCTCTCCAGAGAGATTAATCGTCAACGAAATAGCAAAGGTCTAGGCCAATATTTCCACTTTGTTTATTTTTAGTATAACATAATCGTACATTAAAGGTTAGCTACTATATTTTCTGTTCAATTTGCTTCCTGTGATTTTTCATTTAAATAGTCTGGGGAGCATCGTTGCGTTGCAGTTTGGGTAGACATTTAATTTGATGGACAACTAATTTAGATTGAGTTCCACCGATGATAAAAAAAAAGTTTAGAAGATTTCTTAGAATGAAGGTTTTTGTGCAAATTGCAATTTGTGTAGCCTTTAAGATTATATGACAGTTAATTTGAAAATTTCTGTATGGTACATATTTATGGGAAAACTGACTTTTCCAAACCTCTTCTCTGTAGGTACATATGTATGTATAATGGAATGAAGGTATGTATAATTAGACTGAGAATATATACATATAATAAAATCCCCAAATTAAAATCCCCAAAACCGAAATCTCCAATTTTATAATCTACAAAAACTAAATCCTTAAAACCAAAATCTCCATAAGCAGCAGAATCCCCATATTTTGAGAATATCTAAGAAATTAAAGTGGCGCGCGAAAATTAAAAATTATTTCGCGCGCCTATATTCTCAGTCGGTCTGTTATCAAAGTTTTTTGTACTGAATACTATAGTCTAAGAGCCGACAACAAATTTTGGGAGTGGATGTATAACCAAAATCTGAGTATGAGGGTTTAAAGGGGTATATTTAGTGATATCAAAATCAAAAGTCTGGCAGGTTTTTTTCTCAGCCTTTAGCGGGGGCGGGATGTTGAAAATAGAGATTTTACAAATTTCTGATCGGGGGTACATTATAATGCTCTGTCATTTTCCCTAAGTCCGAAGACCTTAATCTTTGTGATCCGACCAATAGAACTCAAGATATAAGGTTTTTAATCGAACCTCATCCGTTTTTTCTTGGAGATTTATGAAACGCAAAAATCAACAAAACAAAGTCTCCAAGAAAAGACGATAAAGGTTCGCTTTAAATGCTTATATCTTGAGTTCTATTAATCGGATCACCAAGATTAAGGTCATTGCACTTAGGGAAAATGACAGAGCATCATGATGTGTTTAAAAAAAAATAATTGAATTGATAAAACCCTTGGAAAGAAATTTAGAAAATCTCTATTTTGAATACCCCGCCCCCGCCAAAGGCTGAGACAAAAACCTGCCAGACTCCTGATTTCGATATCACAAAATATGCTCCTTAAACCCTCATACTTAGGTTTTGGTTATACATCCACTCCCAAAATTTGCTGTCGGCTCTTGTACTACTACTTTGGATGGCCCGCTTCGCGGGTTCAAGGAGTTTAACTCCTTTTTCGGGTCCTATGTGCGGCTCACGCGACTCTGTCGCTCCACTTAGGGTATGCTCAGTCGTGTTGTCAGTAGGTCTGTTATCAAAGTATTTTGTCCTTTTTTAAATTTTATTTTTAGAAATTTTTTTTGGGGGATTTTGGTTTTGAGGATTTAGAATACAATCATTTTGGGCTTAGAATAGTAATTTTGGAAATTTTTCAAAACATGGAGATTTAAGGATTTGGGAAATTTGCGCTTGGTTATTTTGTGGGTCTCCCATATAAAAAAGGTATGAAAAATGTTGCCAGATAATAAGAAAAATTAATTCTTAAAATTGAAAGATAAATGCATATATATTCAAAAATGCTGGAATTATGACAAAATTAAAGGTTTTGGCGATATTTTTACTGAACTATAATAAATGTTTGTAGTAGCCCCTAGCGTAATGGTAAGTGCGTTCGACTGTCACGCTGGAGGTCTAAGTTCGCTTCCTAGCCTCGTTCAGACTAAAAAGTTTTTTCAGGGATACTGCCTCTTGCGAGGAATTGACAAATCCTCCAAGAGTATCACTTGTCACGATAAGTGCTTCTCGTCTAGCCGTTCGGATTCGGCAGGCGCACACAGGAATGGTTGCGAGTTGTTAGTCACTAGGCCCTGGTTCTTCACGAGCCGTTGTGCCACCCAATTTATTTATTTTTTTTATAAATGGTGATGTAAGTCGTGTTTCGCACTCGGCTTTTTTGTTCTAAAAATGTTGTGCCTCAAGACTTTTCGCTCTGTGCTGTGTAAATAATGTGCTGAAGCTATTTTCTAACTACTGAACTGCTGAACAAAACGAGAACTAAAATTTTCGTTTATTATTTCCTTGTGTCATTTTTCGTTTGACAATTTTTGTTTCGCTTCAGCTGCGTACAATGCTTAAGAATAGGAATAATAAACTATCTGCTCATTTGCGTCATATAAAATTATTTATAGGATGGTGTTCACAATTGACTGACTTCACGTCAATCCATGATTTTTTTTTTTTTTATTTTTCGATTTTTGTTGACGTTTTCATTTGTCAAATTTTTGAGAGCAAAGATGAAATATTCTCAAAAGCTCCAAAACTGTGCAAAAGTATGGGAGCACAAATTCACTCAAATTTGATTGTGCCAGGTAAGTACGACGCGAAGTCTGGCTATCATTCTTTTGCCCTGAGGCTACACGAGCCAGTACTGGCAAGCCAGTTGGCTACATAGATTGACTGTGAAGTTCGTTTGTTGTGACGTGGGTGGCAGGCAACTTGTAAGCAAGTTGCTTTCAAGTATCTGCGGTCACATTCAGTTTTTACTAGAATAGCCTATCTAGGATTCTAAATACACATTATTATTGAATTTGCCTTGGCATCGGACTTCGATTTTTTCTTACTTAAGAAAAAATGACGTCGAATTCTGCATCAAGTCTTGTGATGGTCAACGCATAATACTGCCAAAGCGTTGACAGATGCATTGACAGACTTTTCTTTCGCGTCAAAGTAACATGGATTGATTTTCATCTAATTCAAAAATTTCGATTTTTTTTTAAAAAAATTTTTAAAAAAAATTTATTTTTTGGAGGTTTTTTAATTCATCATCATCGTAGCCATCCTTTAATGGAATTTGACAGTTCATACGTTGACAGATAGGTAAGAAACTAAATTACGTCGTACAAGGTATATTTCGTTCCAAAATGTCACCCAAAGGCGCTAAAATCGCTTTTCCCGCGCAAAAAATTTAAGTTTTTCAATGCATCATCTCCTTAGCAATCTTTCAATTTAATATGACAGTCTATGGCTTGACAAATCGGTAACAGAATGTTTCAAATGTCACCCGAAATCCCCAAAACTCTCATTTTTCCCAAGTAAAAAATATACTCCCAAGAAATTAGACTTTTTAAGATAGATTTTGTATAATTCATCATAATCATAGCCAGCCTTCAATCATATTTGACAGTTGCCTATTTTTGGAGGGTTAAAATTTCTTTGTCCCTCTCCTCTTATTAAAAGTTGTGGTAGAAAGAATATTTAATTTTTCATTAAATTTTCAACGAAAAGCTATTTATATATCGCTTTATATACAAGTCTGAACGAGGCCACTATCTTATCTACTTGCTTCCCAACTGGCTTCGAAAATGGCAAGCCAGTTGACGAGCAAGTTGCTCAGGTTTGTATGTGTTAGTAAGAAAATTTAAATTTTTATTTTTTTTTCTATAACATTTGGTAAACATCGACCAAATTTTAAGTCTTTGACGCATCACGCATGCGGGTTTTATGTTGAAAATAAATGTTTAGATCAGCCTATTTGATTATCATTATGATTTCCTTACATTACAAATGACATTTTTCAACTAAGGGTAACGATCTGGTGATGGCGAACAAGAAACTTCTACTTACCTGTATCTAGTGATATCACTGGTAAATATTCTTGGGTTTTTTCATCAAATACAATTTAGATAAGATTAAATGATTGACATTAACAAAGTGAATTAATGGGTGAGCATTCATGGCATTTTTCACCTGGTGAATAAGCAACTCTAAGTTAACGAGTGATTTCACAGCTTAACATTCATTATATTTTTCATCACATATAATTCGCTTATGAATAAACTAGTTACCCCTACTTCGTGATTTCACTGGTAAATATTTACCTATAAAATCACTTGGTGACCGCCTATGACAGCCCCATGTTAAATTCACCGATGTTTTCATACCAAATTCATGGGGTATAGCTTCCACTCATTGATGAAAAAGCTGGTGATTCCTTCATGATTTTTTTGAAATTTCCTACTGTGCAGCTTTGCTTAGTCCGTGTGTGATTAAAGGAAAAGTTTGTCTGGCTTTAGTTCAGCTCAAAATTGAGCCAGTGTGTGATGGCCCTTCCGTTTTTGGGAACAAAATGCCACCTGTTCATTTTAATCGATTTTCATCATTGAAAAACTAAAAGTGATTTTAATAGAAAGTGTATATGTAACTAACAACCTTCATTTTGGTACCAAAACGCTATATGATTTATCTGTTAAAGTTCCTCAAAATTGAAAGACAAAATTTTCAATGATGGTTTTCAATGAAAGATGTAACTGGCGCCTTAGGGAAATTTATAACTCTCTCGTAAACTTACTCTTATGTCAAAAATTATTTTTGAGTAAGCGAACGGCTTTGGACTGAAAATAATCCCACAAGTAAATAAAAATTAAAGTAAAGAAACAGACACTGTTCTCATTGGACTGACTCCTCCGAATTAGCTAAAGAAAACAATTTTTTTTTAACACAAAGAACTTATCACAATTGTACCTCCGAGACTGTTGCAATTGATGTCACTTTATCAGTTTTCATATCGATAGGATAATGAATTATTTGATTGCATCAAAGGATCACGATTTAATTTATATAAAAAAAAACATGCACTTACCTTTTTTTTAGTTTTGTTCAATTAAGCCACTTAAACGAACATACGTTAACAATTTAAAAACTTGTTACATGTCCATCAAAAGTATCTTGACAATAAAGCTTTTTATCCAGATTGGATACGCATTTCTCCTTTGTACATACACATTTTGCTATGTTGGCCAAAGTAATGGCTTCTTGTTTTTTTTTATTATTTTTTGCTTATATTCGTTAAAAAAAACTGTCAAGCTTCAGATGACAGGAAACAAACATAAGGGTGTACTGTGTAGGTACATATTTCCGCTTACACGATTGTGCCATTAACGTGGCGGCTAAAATGACATTTTGAATTTTCTTATTTCAACAGATCTCATCTCAGAATCTCATTTTAATTAAATGATAAAACAATGTAAGGTATTTTTTTGTTTTGTTTTTTGCTTTTTTGTTGTTCCAGAAGAAAAAATGTTTAAGTTAAAGGAATAAATTGCTAAACTCTTTTGTCTCTTTGCAATTACAAAAAAGTTCTAATTTGATATGATAACAACCTTGAGAGAGAGAAAGAAAATGAAGTATACAAAACCACATACATATTTAAATATTATAATTACTCAGATTTTATAATAATGAGTGAATGAGTGAAGTGCCTTTTATAATTTTGTAAGTATATTTTTTAAAAGGGAATTATAACACTCTCCAAAAAGTTTTCAAAGCAATATGAAACCATTATTCTATTTATGATGAAGGAAGTCATTTGAATATTTTCCGGTATAACCACTTTTGTAACGTACATATTAAACATATTATCTATCTATAGGCACGTCATGAGAATATTCTAAAACCTTTTTCTGACACTTTACCCAAAAATGTAAACTCCAACGTCATTATTGCTAAAATATAAATTTCAATGAAACTCACTTAAGACAACAACAACAAAAAAAACATCCTGCATAATATTTAATCTCCCACAAAATCCTGGCGCAAAATTATATCAATAAAAGAAGTCTCCAATTTTAAGTAAATCTGTACTGAACATCGACAAATTCATTATTAAAATAAATTATCCACCTAAAACGGAAGTGAAAAATCACTGCACTGAAAATTAGAAAGAGGATCATCGTTTACCTATTTTTTAACACTTAACAATTGCATAGATATAATATCATTATTTATATACTCTGCCCATGGATTTTCTTGAATAATTTAGCAATCAAAATCACTGAACAAACCCGCAAACGATTTACCATTAAAAACAAGAATAAGTTCCATACACCCTCGTCCGCCCTCGCAGCGCTCCACTCGGCACGCGACAGCGGTTTATGGTTAGATTGGGCGGGTGTTATAACACAGCATACAAATTTAAAGACAAAAGAAAATTGAAAGGACACACATACAAATTGTTGTTGAAGGTGATGCTGTGGCAGGGAAGGGATAAAAAGATCCTTTTATTTTTTTTATTTTTTTCTAGAAGCAAGCCAACATTCATATAGATTATACAAAACCACCCTTGATTTAGCGCCAAATTCCATTTTTGTGTTGTGTTGTTTTTTTTTTTTCATTCTTCGAGACAATTAAATAGTAGACGAATGGTGGAATTCAAAATCTCATTAGAGCATTAAACGAATTCATTGCAAATACAGTTTCCAGTAAATTTACCCATTTCCATTTTGTCATCATCATCTTCCCCGCGCGGACAGTTCTTTGAGATCTTTTTTTTGTCAATCTTTATTTAGGAATTTTTAAATTTTTCTGCTTGCGAAACAGAAACTATAAGGGGATTTTATGCATTCGTAAAAAAAAAAAAAAACAAACGAAATGTGACATTTGGTTTCGGTACGTAATTTTACAAAGAACTTCAGTCTTTTGGGCGCAATTCAAGTTGGTTTTATATTCAAATTGTAGGCTTAGCAGCTTTTGATAAAATCTTATAATCAAGAGCTTTTAGCCCAAATAATATTGAAATTTGATATAAGGCGTGTTTTGTTTCAACTTACAGCCAAGACAATACAGTCTTAAAAAATATCTATATTATTATTATATATATATAAATGAGAAATGTCGTCCGTGTGTGCGCCCATAGCTTGAGAACGGATCGTTCGATTTTCACGATTTTAGGCTTGATGAATTCGTATTGGCCCAAGGAAGGACATAGGACACTGTAGGAAAATCCCGAAAATTGTTCAAGAAAATTGGAAATCAGGGATCATCCTCTTTTTAATGCATATCTCGAGAACGGTGTCTTCGATTTTCACGATAAAGGGGTTGGTGGATTTGTATTGGCTCAAGAAAAGACATAGGAGACTGGAGGAAAATCCCGGAAAATTTCCAGGAAAATTGGAAAACATGGAACATCCAGTTTTTAATGCATAACTCGAGAACGGTTTCTTCGACTTTTACGACTTAGGGCTTGATAAATTCGTATTAGTTCAAGGAAGGGCACAGGAAACTGGAAGAAAATCTCTTAAAATTTCCAGAAAAATTGAAAATCCGGGAACATCCGGTTTGTAGTGCATAACTCGAGAACGGTTACTTTGATTTTCAGGATTTAGAGCTTGATAAATTCGTAATGGCCCCAGGAAGGCCCTGCGAGCATCGGCTTAATTGCAAAACGTGGAGAAATTGCAATTGAACACAAACATGCGAGTCGCTTTACGAAATGACCAGTTCGCTGCAGATTTCTCCAGTCAATTTATTGGCGATGGCAATGATACCAGAGGAATTAGTCATTGGCCTTATTGAATTTCCACCGAATTTTTGCTACTTTACAACAACGCCGGAAGAGCTCATCGCGAATGTTTTTCCGAATTTCACTCAAAATTATGTTAACCATGATAGGCTGAGTTCACGCGCAATTTTGGATGTGAAAAACACGAATGTCGAAAATCAAATCGTCGGTGAGTTAATTTATTCAAATCTGTAGACTCCGTGATGGATGAAAACGAAGCCACCAACTATCCTACGGAATTTTTGAATTCTTTGGATGTTCTGGGCCCACAAAGTTAAGTTATAATTTTGCTGCGCAACCTCAACGCACCAAAACTTTGTAACGGAACGCGTCTTGATTGTGAAGTGCATTAAATCAAATCTTATATTCAATCCACGACTTTGAGGGGAAAATTCAAAGGCGAAGATGTTCTCATTCCACGGACTCCGCTTATTCCGAACGATTTGCCATTCATATTTAAGCGTCTTCAATTTCCAGTGCGTCTCGCTTTTGCTATGACAATTGACAATCAATAAGTCGTAAGAACAATCGCTGGATTTTTGTGGCATCAATCTTGAATTCCCATGTTTCTTATATGGTCAGTTGTATGTGGCGTGCTCACGTATCGGCAAACCTACCGCTTTGTACGTGTACGCGCCTTAATATAAAACGAAAAATGTTAATTACCATTAAAGCTCTTCAGTTAAGAAGCGGAAGGTTGGCCGACACGCCAATCAGTTTGGTTTCATTGAAACACATCGAAATTGTTAATTTAGTTATTTTATTGTATTTAATAAAACTTTAGAATAAAGCATTTCAATTGACTTAATTACATGAAACATCATTGTATATGTATATCATGCTCGGAACTATTATTTTCTTCACATATATGAATTTAGGCGGAACGAAGTTCGCCGGGTCAGCTAGTTTTAATATAAACTACAAAACAACAACAGTTTAGTATATATACAAAATATTTTATTGAAAAACAAAATAAATTGCTATAGCAACGAGGCTATAGTAATGGGCTCAGTTAACGCTCGAACATGGTGCGAGTAAACTTGGTTCTACTAAACTCAGCAGACAGTGAAACCAAGTTGACTAACTACTCAAACTTTTTTATTTATACGTCACATTTGTCAAATTTTAAATAAAATTAGCTAAAAGAAAAATTATTTTTACTATCAATAATTATAGCAGCAAAAAAGGGATTTTTCAATGTCCTTAAATCCTTAAAAATGTCATCTTTAACTTTCCACGAAGATGGTAAACTTTTAAGGCAATCAAAAAAATCCTTCCAAATTTCGTTATTTGGAATGTTAGACATTATCTTTTCTAATTTTTGTTTTTTTTTTTTTGAAATTTATTTTGAAATTTTAAAACGCAACTGACATAATTCTATTTTTGTTTTTTGAATTTAATTATGATTTGTTCGAGTAAACGTAGTAAACAGTAGAACTTGGTACGACAAACACGTAGCCCCGCCCTCGAACATTGAAAAATATCAAATATCTTTTGATTTTTGGTGAGACCAAATTATTGTTTGCTGAAACCAAAAAAATTGGTACAAGAACCAGCCCGCAGACAGTTATAATTAACTCGAACTAGCACTATGTTCGAGCGTTTACAGAGCCCTTAAGACTGGATATTCAACCAGGCTTACTATAGCCTCATTGCTATAGCATTTTGTTATATTTTTCATTAGAGTCAAATCGAATATTTTGTATTCAGAATAAAGTGTTGTTGTTTTGTAGGTAATATTGAAATATTTTTTAAGACTGTATAGTCTTGACTTCAGGATAAACAAAACACACCTATTATTAATAAATAAAAATAAATTTTATAACTAACACAAAATATTTTTTTTATTGTGAATTCTATAAACAAAATCCATTCTTTTTTTAAAATCATTGTGGTAAGAACAAGAAAAAGGTTTATAATAAAAATCATTATCCTACTTATGTATCTACTGAATTCAAGATAAATTTTTTGTCAGCGATTTTACAAAAGTATCTTCTCTTCTTATATGTTTTTTATTCACCCGTAAATTGTAGTTTCCCACCATCTTGTCAACTAACGCCTAGTTTTACAATGGAAGTTTAAACTTAAGTTCAGCTGAACCATAAACTGAGTTTAAAGTTTTGGTTTAAATCGTCCGGTTTCACAGTGAAATCTGAACTTCAGTTCAGTTGAACTTCGTTTAACTAGATTTTATGAAAAAAAAAGTTGGTAGCATTGTACGTGTACGTTTTTTGCTTCGCCAATTGACGTAATGTTAATAGAACGTAGCTTTCCTTGTCTATTCTTTTTCTCTCTGTAGCAAAGAATACGTGGAACAGCAACAAATATTTTGTGCTGTTACTTGTTTATTATCTGTAACAGTTTGTTTTGTTTTAATGTGATACAAACAAAAATAAAAAAAGGAAAATAAATCAATTACTATGCCAAAAAAGAAAAAAAAACAACTTTTCAACAGCAGTAATAGATTTGTTGATGGAATTGGTGATGAAAAAAAGGTTTCAAACGTTGAACTTAGTCCCCTTTCACACAAGGAAACTGAGTTGCCAGCAATTTTTAGGTTGTAGGCGAGAAGGGCGTAAGGAGAAGGAAAAAAATCTCTCCTCACATCCTTATTGCAAACAAACTAGCTAGTTTCTGGCAACTCAGTTTCCTTGTTTGAAAGCGCTCTTAGCTTTAAATGAAAGAATGCTGTAGTTTAACTCAAAGTACAGATTGCACTCAGTTCAATGTTTAAATGAAGCCGTGAAACTGAATAAATTATTTTACTGAAGTTTAAATCAAAATTGGAGTTTAATTTCCACTGTGAAATAGGGGGTAAGAGTTTAAGCTATGATCTGTCGGGCCAATTATTGTATTTATCTATTTATTCATTCAATTTTGTATTTGAAATTTTACTTAAATGCTAAAATTATATATACAAAGTAATTACTCAAAAAATTTATAAAAGTGGAAGAGAATAAATCTTGGCCATTTTTTAACTATAATGATAGTGTTAAATGAGCAATATCGAAAGAATTTCAAGCTAGAAGAATAACTGACGTGACGTCCATTATGTTAATTTAATTTATTTAATTGTTTATACAAATTTAAATAGTTTGGTGCAAACAAAATATCACTTTTACTTTTAAATGTTTAACTGAATCTTTTGGAGTCTTAAAGCAGGAACTCCAAAATATCAAGGTCAGGTTTGATAAATCCAGCATTGACATTTTGAGTAGAAACATTCAGCTCTAAATGGCAATTAGAATTATGCGTTTGGACACTCGTACCTTGATCTATATATTTATGGCGCCTTTAATTGGTAATTTATATTTGTATTTAATTTAGCAATGCAAAATCCAAAATATTCTTCATTCCTGCACACACGTTTTATTTTTGTAGCTGTGTTCGCAAAGTATTTTTGTTTCCACAGTATGTCTGTTTTATTGATAGTACCGTGATATAATTGGTGGTGGTTTACGCAAGATGTTCAAATTGGACTAATTTTAAATTGAATATATTTATTATGAAAATTTTAATGAAATAACAACAACTGCTTAAGGGTAGCCAAAACCCATTTATTGCGCGCACATTCTTAATAAAAAAAAACTGAAGTGTTATCACAAGTTTGTTTTTTGCTGAAGTTATAGGTATTTCAAAAGTGCAAACCCGATCATCGGACTTCTATTTTGTACGGCGCTGACTCTTGTTATGACCATATTTATTTGAAAAACTTTTCGCCCATTGCGTCATTGGGATTGAACTTGTCTCAACTGAATTCGGATATTCATGTTTAGTGGACCTTTGGTGTCGCAACATTTTTTGATAATCTCCTGTTTTAACAATTTTGAACAAAATTTTAATGGGGCGTATTCGTAGTCATTTTAGAGCTAGGTCTAAGTTAAACATAGGTTTAGTTGAATTTTCGGACGTTGATACTATTTTTTTTAAGTTCATCATTTCAAAATATTTGAAGCTATTTGTGTAGTATACCAAGATAATTATCTTATAAGAATATAAAACCAACAATTTGTAATTAAAATCGGTCTGTATTCATTGAGCCAAAATTGTCTTAAACTGTAGTTTATCTACGACTATGAATATGCCCCAATATATTTATGTAGGTAAAAACAAAAATATATTTTGGGTTAAATGAGCATTTCAGTTAAAAATAATGACAGCTCTTCTTTAAAAAAAAATGCTTGGGGAGCTGGTTCAATATCAATTGGCCAGTTTAGTTTTCTAACATATCTGCGATCTGGAAAATCCAGTTCTGCTGTCAAAAACATCACACAACCTTTTTCTGCAGTTTTGCTCAGTTATTTTTTGTCACTGTTGATCAAATTATTATAGAAAAAGATGGAGATGCTTTTGACTTTTTGAAGAAAAATTTTGGTCATGTTTCCCCTTTAATTCAGTTAAATTGTTGACAAATGTTTCTGATACCTTATATCGTTTTGTACTCAACAAAAAAATCTTTTTTTTTTATTTTTTTATCTTTATCAGGGCCCGTATTACAAATTATGAAACGAAAGGCAAAAAACGATACCAAAGAAAACGATAGTCGTGACATGGACCGAATATGGTTTACGATAATGGATGCATGAAAATATTGCCAGATAAAATCGAAAAATCTATTTTTTTAAGCGCATCCAACTTCATTCCTTCAATATTTCTGCCAACAATAAATTGTAGAACTGAATTAATAAAGTTTAGAAAGTGTATCTAATTGATTTCTAAATTTAAACAAAACCTTTTTCCATTGTTTTTATTTTTTTTAGTAGTGACGATGTCTCCGAGGATTCGGAAAACCGGGAAAATTCAATTTCAAGGAGATCACTGAGGGATGCATCAGACCCAATGGGTATTCCTGATGCATTGTAAGTTGGTTGAGCATTATTAACACTTTCATTATTAGTTGGTTGAGCATTATTAACACTTTCCAAGTCTTCCATAATGGCATTAACAATGTCATGTTCTTTTTGGAAGCGAGAAGGATCGCCGAAATGCATTCCTAATGTGTTGCCTGAGACCGCGTCGTTCAGATCAACGATCGATATCACAGCTTTCTCTTTGTCTGAAAAAGTGTTGTTTATTTGGCCTGCCTAATGTTCCAATGGATTGCAATTTATTATCTCGCATTTTTCTTTTCATGTTGTACTTATAATCTTTCTATACCTTAAAATTATAAAAACAAAATTAAGGATGCGTTGAAAAGTTAATCTAACTATAAACAACTAACATTTTTCCATCCATCGACGGTCTTTTCTGGAGGGTCAAGTAGTGAATTGAGTTTTGTTGACAAATTGTTCCACAAAATTTTGGACTTGGCTTTTTGGCAAATAGCTTTTAGCAATGTCTAGTTGCCTTTCCATAAAAGCAACAAGTGCGTTTATTTGTGTCGTTTGTGTTGATGGCCTATTATTAAAATTTTATTTAACATTTTTATTTCTGTATTATTTTATTTTACTTACATTTTTGTTTTTATTAACCAGCAGCACCAAACTCAAACAACAAAACGTAATAAATATGTGACATTTATATAAAGTCATGTGTCAAAACAATAAAATAAGAGTGCCAAAAGCTGTCGTAAGAGAAAACGAGTATCGTTTAATAAAAACGACTATCGTACAACGTAATCGCAACAATCAACGAGATATAGTCAAAAGGTTGCCTCACTAATATTCAAGGAAATGACACATATTTTTTATTTTATTTTGACAGCAGATAAGAACAACAAAACTTCACAATATCAATTTTTATGGAAACAAAAAAAATAACTCCGGACATTTTTTTAATTATCAAAATTCATTGGAAAACCATAATTAAAATGAAATATTTAGTTAAATTGTTAATCGTGCGTTCAAAAAAGGTCACAAAATGCGAAATACTAAAAATAGATTTGACTTTTCACACAAAATTGACGTTTTGGCAGCGATTTCACTCATGAGAGTTATGCATAGCTAAGTAGATCATAAATATTTTCTAGCAACAGAGAATAATTAATTTAAGTTGAACATACAAACTATGTTGAACTTAGCTATGATGTAGATTTATGTTTCGTATTAGAAAACGGGCCTAAGTTTTGTTATTTTTGAATTAATTTTTTGTTTTCGTTTTTTTGTTCTGTATATGTGTACATAAGGAGATATTAGTTATATATGGATGTTAGGTATTTATGAGAAAACAAATATTTATTTTGCATTTTTATAAAATGTTTGTTTTTTAATCATCGATATGGACGTTTTTATACGGATTTTGAAATCTAGCATTTTGTTTTTTGAGCTCCCATACGATATGGCATTATAAAATTTGAAATCTAGCATTATGAAATTTGAGATTATGGCAACACTGGTACTGAGTCTTAATATGTTCATTTTTATTTGAAAAACTTTTGCCCGTCATGGGGATTGAACTTAAGACACCAACTGTGACTGGAATTCGGAAGCCGACGGCCTTCCCATCGCGCTACCGAAGCCACATGTCAAGCTCCATCTCAGTGCAGGTTTTTTTGCTTAACAAATGCATTTTAACGACAAGCATTTTTATTAGAGCACACAAGCTTGCTGTTGTGATAGAACACTTAAGTTGTTGTTGTCTCATTCAAAATGTTCAATATATGTATGTATATTGTATATATACTGGTCGGGACGATTTTTCTCTTGGAACGAAACTATATTTGTGGAAAGATTTCCGATACTATCAGAAAGGAGATAAATTGTTTTGTATTTTTTTTTATTTGTCTTAACAAAATTTTCAACAATGCTCGAAAGAAATACTATTTTTTTAACAGTTAAATTTTTGACTATCTGAAAGTCTTGAGATAAATCCATGGTTATCAAAAAAAAAACACGTTCGAAAAACTAAGGAATTCTCGAACAGTTATAATAAGGCATTGGAAAGATTTGAATTGAGCTTTAGAAAAAGAGATTAGAGCTAATAAAAAATCATTTTTGATCTTTTCTAATGGGACTTTCTCAACAACCTGACATGAATGACCAATTCTGATGAAAGATTCGAATTGGCAGTACAACCATGCTCCTATTAATTAATTCGGGCTAAAATCACTCTCTAGACCGTTTTCTAGACATTTTCCAAAACGAATTTTTCCAAAATAGCGACATCACGTATTTTTTTTAATAAACTACCAACCAACTATTAACGCACTCATATAATATCACTGGCATAAATAAATAAATAACTTGGGTGGCGCAACGGCTCGTGAAGAACCAGGGCCTAGTGACTAACCATTCCTGTGTGCGTGTGGGGACAGGAATGGAAGGGCCTACAATTTTATGCTGAATCCGAACGAGACGAGAAGCACTTGTTCATGACAAGTGATACAGTGATACTCTTGGAGGATTTGTTAATTCCTCGCAAGAATCAGTAGCCCTGAAAAAAACTTTTTTGTTTTTAGGTGGACTGGATATCACTGATGGCATACTGGATGTCGAGGTTCATCACTGAAATAAAATCATACAAGCTAGAGAATACAATCTTTGTGCAGCAAAACATTTTTTTAAATCATATCTTACCACTTATGGGATATACTTCATTCTTTCTTGCAACACTATAAGTGTCAAAATCGGTTCAAAAATTCACTCTTATAGAAAGCAAATAAGTGCGTGGAAAGAAAATAACATTTTTAATTAATTATGTGGATACTACTTTTCGATTGTGTTTTTTTATTAAGTAATTTTAAGTTCTTGCATCCAAAGTTAGTTTATTACACATATGTATGTGTCGATTGAGACTTAATACAACAAGATTGAGAGCATTCAATTTGTTGAATAAATTCGTGCTTAACCCTTTCGGTACAGATGTGGTACAAGTCCATATAAATGTTCTTTGTCTTGTACCACATCCGTACCGAAAGGGTTAAATAAATTCTAGGTGACTGTGGAATTTTTGGTTTTACATAAAAAAACTATATTTTAACGGTTTTAATAAAATTTAAAGCGAACTGACACAAGAAGCACTAAAATTGGTTGTAAAAAAAAAAATGTACTTATTTTGAATCGGACATGTTAATGATTTATTTATATATAATATATTTCATATTTATTTATTATTATAAAGTTGTTGACAAAATACTAAAAGATTTAATCTTTTTGAAGTATTGAATTCAAAGCGTTACCAATTTATAAGGAAAACAATATTAAAAAATAAGAAAAACTTAAAGATAAATATAAAAGAAAAGCGTTATTATAACATCAGTAATTCAGTTTAAGAGTTATATCCAAATTAACTAAGTACCTATACCTACCTAATATATAATGAAAAATACAAAAATACCTATCTTCATCTTAAAAATGGGCTGTGAATTAGTTATCTGGTAATTCGATTGGTAAACCGTTCCACAATCGAATAGCAGTCGCAAAAAAGATCGATCTTCAATGGTGTACGTAAAGCGTGGCAAAATGAAACGCAAACCTCGTTGTTACTGAGCAACCTGAAGTATCTCTTACAGATACTCCAGACACCTATCTAATAAATCATCAGACAGCAATCCTTTGTCTATTATGTTAAAAGTCATTTATATTTAACTAATCAACTAATTTTCAGGGTCCAGGACACATCACACATATTCACTATTTCTGTACTTTTAAATTCACTTTTATTGCGAGATTATTTGTTGGCACTTTTGGTTCTGTTGTTATTTACCGAGGAAAATTTCACAGCGCTAATTATAAAATTTTGAGATACGCCTAATTATAAGATCCTGCAAATATGTCTTCGTCTAATAAAATAGACCGCTAAAGATATTTTCTGTAAATTTGGTATCTCTATCGACTCATTTAAAACATATAAGGCCAGCATTATTAAAATAAGATACTACAAAATGAAAAAATGGGATGGTAATAATTTGTATATATCGTCTGTAAAGATAATAAATAAGTCTAGATTGTTTTAAAGAAATCTACAGAACAATTTTAATTTTGTTCCAAAACAATACATCAGATTGTATTTATAAAACTCCAAATTGATTGTGTGTAGGTATTTCAGCTAAAAAAAAAGCAACTTCATCAGACTCAATCGTGCATTTAGTTTCCTTTCTATATAACTCTGAATCCTTGTTAGAAGATTCAACAAATCATTAATTTTATTCCTTCATAGCATTATTCCTTCCCCCATCACACAAAAGTAATCCTATCAAGGCCACAAAAAGCCAGAAATGAAAAAAGACAAAAAAAACATTTCAAGAAGAAATTACTTAAAAAAGGATACAACAAAAAAAAGGATCTAACATTTCACTATCATCTCATGGTCAGATGTTTCTTCTGTACCCTAGTGTTCGTATACTCATGGATGAAAGAAGACGAAGACGAATAAATATCAATTATTATTATTCGTCTTTTAATTTTTCACTACATTGAGCGCCAGTTTTGGTCTTATCTCATTACACCAGAAAGGATTTGAAACGATATGACGACCGTCATTCGTCAACGGACAATTGCATGCGTAGGCTAAAATATATGAAAGGCTATCTTTATCTTTGTTAGATAGGTATATGAGTTTGCCGTTATTAATTCCCTTTCCATCAGAATCAAAAGAGTGAACAAACGGAAAATTGTTTTGAACAATCACGAAAGTTTTTTTTCTTGTTCAATATGCGGCAGAATAGGGAAAATCGGGACTCAAAGCCGTATATATCCATTATCCATTCATGAGACTTTCTGAATTCACGAAGCACTTCAATTGCGTCGAAATTATTGATGTTGTCTTGTCTTGTCTATACGTACCTTATCCGTAACAAAAAAAAAGCAATTCACCAAGTGCCACTGGATACCGACTCCCACTCGATTATCAAGGATTCAATCCAATAAATGTTCAAAAAGGATGAGATTAAAAGCGCGTGCTTTAGGGTGGACTTTTTTCAATCAGCCCAAAATAAATTAAGGCAAAACAAACCGTTTAAGAGGTTTCATTAATTTTAATTTTTTGTTTGGGAATTATAATTGCACTGTGACACACAGACACCACGAGCACCCACAAAAAGGATATTTTAAAGTTGCAAAATTAAATTAAAGGTTATATTAAGACACGACTTGAGGTCCTTTTGCCATCGTCGTTTGATAAAAACGAGATGAAAAAAAAGCATTTAGAAAAAAGCCGAAACCATTTAGAACAAACCGTTCCTTAACACACTCTTCAAATAAAAAAACAAACAAAAGTTATAGATAGCAAGCTCTTTCCGGCGTTGTAGTCTACCACGGTTGGTAGCCTGAACTCGACTGAATGATGTATCTGAGAACGAAATTGTATGTGGCACTGGCTGCTGTGCTGTATCTTTTAATTCTGCTCCACTGTAGCGTTGATGGTGCGATAGTTGTTGGAAATAACTTCTAGAAATGAAAATGAAATTAAACAGCCAGAGTTTGTTATGGGAAAAGAGCGACGCTGGCTGGCTGCTTGATACAGCTTCTGCATGCATCAGTGCTATTTTTTTTCGAAAAGAATCTATATCGAGGAGGCACACATTCAGCTTCCCATTTGGCATCCTCATCCTCATGGATCAGATCCAGACAAACCAAAGATACGACCCCCTCTTTGATCAGGAAGAAGAATGGAGCAGAATTATACGTGAATATATTTTAGCAAGTGGTAGCAGCAGAAGCAAGAGTATGTCAGTGGCAGAAGTTGCTGTGCAGTGTAACAAGATGCTAGATAGATGCAATTGTAAAAGATACAGAGTTACATTATTTTGTATATGCCTGATGATACCTACGGGTTGATATTCTTGAGGTGATGGTTATTTTTAGTTCTACAGATTTGTATTTCTTTATATAGATAAGGATTTCCGCATGTTAACAGCAAGATGTACCTAACATAATTTGCATTCTTACGCACTGGCGATGTAGCGCATTTTTGTATCCATCGCTAATTATTTTAAACAAAAAATAATGAAATTTAAATTCGATAAGGGGGTATAGGAAAATTCAGTTCTTAAGAATTTCAATTATGTTTTTCTAAATCTAACCGATTTTCTCTATCCGAAACTTTTCCTATGGCTTTTGATCTGCTGATATCAATTCAGACCTTGGGACAGCTCAATTGCAGCCTAGGTTTTTAAGAAATTGTTATTTAAAGTTTAAATAAAATACTGTCTTTTGACATTTGAAGTTATGTTACCTCAGTCAGTAATATATTTCTCTAAAAGTATCGTTACGGCATCGGCATATCTGAAGTACTTCTTAGCTTTTTATAGGAATAAATGAGCTTTGCATATAAGTTCAGTTTTTGAGAAAATGTTTTTCTCTATCTAGATTTGATCACAATCATCACAAAGTATAATTTGTTTGGTACGGAGTTCCAAATTACTAATATTCCCTTTTACAATTAGTTTGAAACATTTCCGAAATTTTAATTCTTTAATACAAGAACACGTTAGTTTAAACAGGAAAAAAACAGGTTTATCTGCAATCTTTGATTATTAAATTGTTTGCACCCAAAATTCTTCAAAACCTAAAAAGAAATGACTTCTAATATCCTCATTTAAAATCCATCTGTAATTTTAAAAATATTTGCAGATATTCTTCTTGAGAAAATACTAAATTAATAGTTATCCAGTTTTAAACAATAATCGAAACAAGAGTTATTAATTTAAATTCCGTTGCACCATAATAGCGTAGGTAGTTGGAACAAAAAATTAATAATTTTAAATACCGGAACGGTTTCAGCACCATCATATCTACAATTAAGCTAAGACCCGTTTTATAGCACTTAAATGCTAATTTTGGAACAAAAATAATTGAGATTTTTATTTCACCGATCCAAAATTAGTTTATAAAAAAAATACACTTTTAAATTCCTTCAATGAACCAAAAATGTGTATACTAGTATCTATTATATATACAAGCTACAACAACCTACTCTGACGACCAGCTAAATCCATATAGATGAGATAATAAACACCAGGTATATTTTAATGAAATTCGGTTAAGTGCATAGTTATGTACATAGTTATTTTAATTTTTCTTAAATTTTTGACATTTTGGATTAAAATATTTGATGTGGGTTGATTTTATTTGCGATATTTGTTTGTCCTAATGGACTTTTTTGAAGAAAACAAAATATTAACGACTGGACCGAACAAACTTGATCTCGTAACTAACAACTAGAATGTAGGTAGACATTGACGGTATAGTAATGATTTGATAATACTTGTATATCGTCAACAATTTCAGTTTTGATTTTTTTTAACGCTAAAAAAATTTAAAAAAAAAGTTAAAAATCATTTTTCTTTTTTTTTTCTTTGGGTTTATTTTTTTCGAAAAAATAAATTATTAATACAAATTAAAAATTCAATATTTGTTGATTAACTTAGAAGTACAAAATTGCAAATTATAGATATACATACTCAACCAAGCCAATGACGAGATATGTATATGGCGGAAATATACTTAAACAAGTTTAAAAAGGGCAATCAAAAAAAAAAAAAATTTCTTTTGTATGATTTTTTTTTGGTAAAATCATGGTATGCAGTATCTTTCTTAAAAAGTAATCAACCGATTTTGATAAATTTTAAATGGTTGGAAAGCCATAATTGCGTACATGTGTAGAATATACCTGAGACACGCAATTGCACACTGTGGGTCATTTTCGTTTTTGGACTGCCGATAACTGTGCATATTCAAAAAATTGAATTTAAAAAAAAAAACCAAAATTGTTTTCTGATTTAATCCTCAAACAAATTGTTTGACTCTATAGAGTCTGTGAGATTATTATTATTTATTATTTATTAGCAATTCTGCCTTAATATTAAATTACAATTTCTTTTTCATTTTATCTTTATATTAATATTTATATAAACTTAATTTATGTGTTTTAACAAAATATTTAAAATAAATAAAAATAAAAATATACTTATGCACGGGCAAAAGCCTCCCCCATTGATTTCCATTCATTTCTGTTATGCGTTTTTTGAAACCAAAGTCTGTCGAAAGCATGTAGCTCATCTCTCCATCTTTTTGGTTGACGTCCGACTCGTCTGGTACCAATAAATGGTGTCCACTCAGTGCATTCTTTTGACCACCTGCCATCTGACTTCCGCATAAAATGCCCTGCCCAGTCCCATTTCAGCTTTCTTGTCTTCAAAACAACATCTTCGAATCCTGTCCATGAGCGTATGTTGACGTTTCTTATTCGCTGAGATCTTCTTATTTTTAACATTGCCCTTTCCATTGCCCTTTGAGTTGTTGAAAGCTTACTTTTAATCGCAACGTTGTTCGTCCAAGTTTGGGAGCCATATGTAAGCACTGGTAAAACTGTTGAATCGAAAATGTATTTTTTGGTAACATTTGAGATATTCGAGTCCAACATAGGTTTCACGTCCCAAAATTGCCTCCATCCGATCGTTATTCTTCGAGATATCTCCTTCTCCTCTCTTCTATTAAACGAAACTAACTGTCCTAGATATATGAAGTCCTCCACATAT
This sequence comes from Melangyna quadrimaculata, assembly GCA_949320155.1. NCBI lineage: Eukaryota > Metazoa > Arthropoda > Insecta > Diptera > Syrphidae > Melangyna > Melangyna quadrimaculata. Next base: position 451,902,528 of record OX439483.1, on the reverse strand, counting down.
TCTATCAGCTCTCCATTCATATGTATAGGTGTTCTGGTTGCATTTGTCATGACTTTTGTTTTGTTTTCATTTGCCTGAAGACCTGCCTTAGAGCATTCGAGAATAAGTTCATTAATCAACTTTTGAAGATCTTCAGGATTATCACTCATCAAAATAATATCATCAGCAAACCGCAAATTTGAAAGATATTTCCCATTGATTTGTATGCCAATGTATTCCCAATCTAGTTTTCTGAAACATTCTTCTAGGGTAGCTGCGAAGAAAGGTGGTGAAATTGGGTCCCCCTGCTTAGTTCCACTTGTTAGCTGAAATGGTTCTCCAAAGATTTCTGTTTTTATTTGTGCAGTGGAAGAATCATAAATTTTTTTGAAAATTTTTATCCAACGACGATTTATACCTTGGTTAAGAAGTGCATTCCACATGAAATCTTGGTTGATAGTATCGAAGGCCTTTTTAAAATCAATGAAAATGAAATAAGAAGGTAATCGGTATTCTCCACTTTTTTCGATGATTTGGTTGACTGCTTGAAGGTGATCTGTAGTTGAGAAACCTGATCGAAATCCTGCTTGCTCCACTGGTTGATGTTGCCCGAGGTCCACTTCTAGCCTTTTGATGATACATTTTGCAAAGATTTTGTAGATGTTAGATATCAGACTAATTGGGCGATAGTTGTTGATGTCATCTTTTTTCCCTTTCTTGTGTAACAGAGTGATGTATGACTTTGTCCATTGGATAGGAATTTCTCCAGTAGCTATAACAGAGTCTGTGAGATATTGGTGGTCAAATTTCGGACAGTGGGCGATACTAGTTATCTATAATGATTATTCCGGAGATTACAGATGTAAAAACTTTAACCAAAAGCGTTAGAGCCATTTTCCAGAAAACCGAAGTCATTGTAGATGACTATTAGATGAGCTAAAACAAAAATTCCAATTTCCCTTCTAGAAAATGACATGAGAATGCTTTACACTAAATTTTAAACAAATCCGTCCAACAGCTTAGGCTCTAGCTCGATGTACATCAACATCATGAAGCACAGACAAAAAGACAGAAGGATTTCTTGACGAAAATCACTTTTTTGATCGTCTCCATCATTGTAATTTTAGTCTGGATTTTTGTTTGACATGAAGCACTTGCCCCACAGCTATAGAGTAAGTAAAAATAAGTAATGCATCTTCTACAAAAGTGTTTTTCTTTTGCCGTCGTCTTCGCTAAAAATAAGAGTAGTTCTACAAAATATACGCCATGTCACCATTTACCCTACATATATAAATAATCTGGTATGAAGTCAACTTAGTTCTTAAGCGGAGATGTGGAAATTAGTTTTGAACTAACCTAAAGGACACAAAAGAGCCCCCTTATTATATTGATAAATAAACGCATTCTTGAAAGCAAGTGATATCTTGACAGCAGTTGCAAATTTACATTTATAAAGGACCATTCACATGAGAACGATCAACGACCGACGAATGAACACACAAATGGGAATTGAAAAATTAATAAACCTTAATATTACACAAAATCTAGTCAAAGTGGTAGAATTCGATTTAAGATTAATTTTAAAATTATAAAATCTGAATTTGTATTTGCTTAAATATGAGAAATTTGAGAAAATAAATTGGTCGTAACGAATTACGGCTATTCGCGACGAACAAATTGTTTTCTTAAAATTCTCTTGTTTTAGCAATTAAAATGAATATTTTAGGATCTTAAAATAATCCTCAATTATATTTCTTCAAGTTTGTCTATTATGTTTTAAATCCCATTTGTTCATTCATTCGTCGCTCTCATGTGTACAGTCTTTAACTTATCTACCTATTCGTCTTTCTCTGTAGGATTTTCCAACTAATTAATTTTTAAGTGTGTTCCCATAATAATTTGCGGAAAACCCAAAAATCCTTCCCGTTAATTGTTTTTTTTTACATTTTTTGTAGGTAGACACGTTTATTTCTTTATCAGTCAGTGACATCGAAAGGGTCACATAGTCTGGTTTGATTTTGTGTTGCAATGAGAATGAAAAGATGTGCGCAGAAGAAGGTTTGATAATATTTTGATATCGTTTACGAAAAATTGTTAAAAAAAGTTAAAATAACAATTTTGAATTAGTTTGATCTAATACAAAACTTAATTGCACGAACTCTCTAATAGTTAACAGATAGAATGTATTAAGAAATTACGTATTGACGATGTAGGTAATGTAAATTGTTCAATGCTGTAATAATATCGTTAAGGCTCGTTTCACACACATTCGGTTTCAATCGGGTCGGACTCTATTCTTTTTGTATTCGGCTTTGCCTGATATGTGTGAAACGATAAAACGGTGCTCTACGGTTTCTATTAGGTTTTTATTTTTGCCGTTTTATCGTTTCACACATATCTGCCACAGCACAACCGAACAAAGACCGAACCGAATGAAACCGAATGTGTGTGAAAGGCTCGTTTCACACACATTCGGTTTCATTCGGTTCGGTCTCTATTCGGTTTATATTCGGCTGTGCCTGATATGTATGAAACGATAAAACGGCAAAAATAAAAACCTAATAGAAACCGTATAGCACCGAACGATCCCTCGACACGAATAGGTTTCATTCGGTTTCAAAACGGCACGTATTCGGGTCTAGGGCACACAAAGTAAACGTAGCGTTCACACATATTCGGTTCGTTTTCATTTTTTCTGAATTTTTTTTATTACATTTTATTTAATTTTAATTATTAGTGAGTTCAAACCGAATATGAATCGTCTGTGTGTAAAGAGGTCTTGACGGAAACCGAAATCGAACCGAATACAGACCGAACCGAATGAAACCGAATGTGTGTGAAACGAGCCAAACGAGCCTAATAATTAAAATTATATAAAATGTATTAAAAAAAATAAGAAAAACCGAAAACGAACCGAATGTGTGTGAACGCTACGTTTACTTTGTGTGCCCTAGACCCGAATGAAACCGATTCGTGTCAAGGGATCGTTCGGTGCTATTATGTTTCTATTAGGTTTTTATTTTGTCGTTTTATCGTTTCACACATATCAGGCACAGTCGAATCAAAGTAAAAAAAAAAATAAAACTTTGAAATTTTATGATTTAATACAAATTTGTATGAACAAGTATTATCTAAAAACTTGGGTACTGGAAAAATGTTCAAAACATACAATTTTTTTTTATTTGCCTTAATTTCTTAAATACAATAGTTTAAACTAAACAGAAAAGATGTCAATTGATTTTTTTAAACTAATATTTACATGTACATATTTATGAAAAATATCTTTAAATCATTGGAGTGGTTCTATAAAAAAATGTTTGTATAAACAAAATTTTAAGAAAAAACTAAGAACACTAATTTACCTATAAATTAAAATTAAACATAAGGACTAGGCATCAGTAAAGGAATCTGATGATTGCGGTGTGGCAGCCACGAGAATGCAATAATTCCACTCAAACACAATAACGGTAGTAGTTGGTGAACATAAGAATATTCATAATTAATATATAACGAAGCGAAAGCTATGCAGCCTAAATGTGAGTGTGTTATACGAAAAACCCAAGCGAATTTAGTAATTTTTTCCTTTTTTAACAAATCCAATTTTCAGAAAAAAAAAATAGATTCAGAAATAATATTGATATGCAATGTGTATATAAAAACGGTTTATCCAATAATGAGAAAGGTTAAAATAAAAGTGGTAGCGGAAGACGGGCCACAGGGGACCACTTAACGTTTCGTCATCATATTACGTTACTGATTTCTATCGAAACCTTAGGACTTTTGTCTTAGAAATTAAAAAATGCATATAATAAGTGCTTTTGATATCATCTGTGCCCCAGCGATAGGAGCCAACATTAATTAACAAAACATAAGTTAAAAATTTATGAAATTTGTTCTTAAAATAATAATTTTATTTCTTAAAACAAATATACTAAACAATAATTAATATTTTGTTTAAACTGCCCTTAAAGGCAAATGTAAGGATGTTTTCATAGTTGTCAGCGCGTCGTCTGCTCGCTGGTCCGGTGCAAGCATCATGTTTCCACGATTTACAACCAATTAACTGGATTCGGAATTCATTTTCCACCCCAATCCTCTGTGCCCCAATACGAATACTTTTTAAATTAGTTACGACGTGTGGGCCCCTTTATTATTGCATTTAACTTTTTGGGAAAGTCACATATTACTTATCATTTTAAAACATAAAGTCCTCTGCGCCCGTCCAATTACCAACTTGCTGTCTAGTTTGGGCAAGGCATTAGTAAGTTTTGAGGAGGGAAAACTTGTCAAATAATTGGGAAGCCCTTGCTGGATTTCAGTACCAAAAATTTAGACAAAGGAAACTTTTCAAACACTCGTGAGGCCCTCCCTAGTTTAAGCTTGTTGGATATGTCTATATATATATATATTGTACACCAACAATAAAAATTTTATAAGCATCATACAAATTCAGTTTCATAAGACACTTTTTTCTTTTTCAATATTTTTTCAAACATATATGTATATCAATTCAAACAAAAAGTCAGTAATTCATATATAAGTTCAAACTATGGACATGCTGTATACGTGTACGTTAACATATAACTGTCACTCCCACTATTCGGCTTTTTTTTATTGATAAGGAAAAGAACAAGAATAAGATTCCCTTTCAGCATGTGCATTCATAAACCATCACACGTCCCACATATACAAACTAAAAAATAAACTACCTCCTCCTCACTAGTTCTGTTGAATGTCCTTTACAGCAATAAAAACATAAACAGAGAGCTACTCTCTGCTACTCGCTGAAACATTTTGTGCGCAGGATTTGAAATTTATACTCTACTTTTTGCAGCGCTAAATTTGGATTTTGGAACATAGAATAGAATGTGAAGTGGTCGGCTGGATGCTCTTCACCAGTGCCACTTTACAACAATATAGTTGATAACAGTGTCATCAAAGTGATAAAACAAATTACGGGGCTAGACAAAGGGCATATAATATACAAAGCACACATACACATCACAAAGGTAAGGTAAGACATACTGGGTGGCCGAAATGAAAATAGTGTTACCAGAGTATCATGTAGTGAACACGATATTTGTTTGACGATGTTATATGATATTTTATGCTGGTATATTATTTAGTTTTGTATATTGTTAGTTTTGCTTGATATTTAATAGGAAGGTACTTACGAAATGCAATAATAGGCATTCACAAAAAAAAAAATCTTTGTAAAGATCAAAACTGACATGAAGACCACGGAAAGAAGAATAATCTCCTAAACGGCTAAACATGGGTCGATTTTATTTCAACTTTGTATATTAGGCATCTTTTAGACATTTGCCAGACAATTTTTTTTTTTCATTTATTTTTAGATACAAAAAACTGTTCTTTTTTTTTTTAATATAGGTAATATGTGTAAATACCGTAGAAAAGATTTTGACGAACTCTTAATAAGCGATTGAACCATTATTTTTTTTAATTTTCAATATTGGTGTTAGGCAATAACGCCAAGTAAGGAAAGAGCGCCCAAATCGAATTGAAAAATGTTCATTCGAATTGGAATTATTGCCAAATATTTTTTTATCGCCCAAAAAACAAAGAAGAAATAAGAAATATGGCGCAAAATTACTTTTGATCCAAATAATAAAATGGAAATGTCGCCGAAATATTTTGAATGTAAGTTGAGTTTGTAAAATTTGGGAATTCTCTCCTAAATTTTGTGCGATTTTTCTAAACTAAATTTCAACAGGATTTATTGTCAATAGTTTCTTTTAACATGAATACCTTGGGTGGCCCGCTTCGCGGGTTTAAAGGATATTTACCCCCTTTTTGGGTCCACTGTCCCGCTCACGCGACTTCGGCGCTTTGCTTAGAGTAGATATGCATGCAAACCGTAGTTTGCATAAAGACTTAGGTATTAGGGCTTTTTAAGTTCAGTTAACAAATGCCGGTAGTAGCCCGTAGCGTAATGGTTAGTGCGTTCGACTGTCACGCTGGAGGTCTGTGGTTCGCTTCCCAGCCTCGTCCACCTAAAAACTAAAAAGTTTTTTTCAGGGCTACTGCCTCTTGGGAGGAATTGACAAATCCTCCAAGAGTATCACTTGTCACGAATAAGTGCCGCTCGTCCAGCCGTTCGGATTCGGCATACAAATTGTAGGTCCCTTCCATTCCTGTCGACAGGCGCACACAGGAATGGTTGCGAGTTGTTAGTCACTAGGCCCTGGTTCTTCATGAGCCGTTGTGCCACCCGATTTATTTTTTTTTTTTAACAAATGCCGGTCGATCACCAACAAGTTCGCATGTTCGCTGATTGGGTCCTTGAAATTATTCAAAATGATCCGGATTTTCATCGAAAAATCATCTTCATTGATGAGGCTCATTTTCAGTTTGGTGGCGACGTTAGTAAGCAGAATTGTCACATGTGGGGCTCGGAAAATCAAAAAATGGTTGTTGAAGAGCCTCTCCATCCTCAACGTGTCACTGTTTGTTGCGGTTTTTGGGCTGGCGTGGCGGTGCGATTGGACCTTACTTATTCGAAAATGAGGCTTATGCAACTGTAACGGTGAACTGAATATGGATTGCGCTACCGAGCTATTAAAAGTTTCCTGACTGCGTTATTTGTCGAAGAGGTAATCACAATTGACCACCGAGATCTTGTGATTTAACACCTTAGGACTTTTTTATTTGAGGCCACGTGAAAGATAAGGCATATGCCAATGCTCCACAATTCAAGACCTTAAAGATGAAATTCGTGAAGTTATCGATGACATACAGCCGTAAATTTGCGAATTAGTCATGGAAAATTATGGAGCTGCAACCGTAGCCGTGGTGGCCATTTGGCTGATTTCGTTTTTCATTGTTAATGGCATGCCTGCCTCTTTACAATGAAATTAACATCCATTGATTTCTCTTAAGAATACTCTTTTTTTTTATAATGAAACCTCTTATTGAAAGACACTATATTTTCAGCAAAATACCCACTCACAAGATTTTGGCTTTGGGCGCTATTTCCTTGCATTTGGGCGTAAATTCATTAATATGTAATTGTTTTTGATAATATTTCCTTTTTTTTGGGCCTTTTTTCCAGTTTTCTATTTCAACTTTAAATCTTGGGCGTTTTTTATGTTTGATAAAAATTGCAAAAAATGGAAAGTACACCCAAAACTAATTTAAAATAAAATTAAAACAAAAATTTGTTCAGAGTTTCTTGGGCGATATTTCCAATTCAATTTGGGCGTTTATTTTTTGTTAGGCGTTATTTAAAAAAAATCATCAAACCATTTTTGAAAAAAATAATTTCGATTTTTTTTTTTTAATCCAAAATGTTTTTTTGAAAATTTGTGTATCCAATGTTACCTTTTTAGAAGCTTTTATGTACAAAATTTAATTTAAAACGGCTTGCCACCGAATGGTTAATTCTCATGAAAAAGAGGTCCGCATAACCTGGCGGATTGACAGATCTATTGAAGATAGTGCCACTGACTACCCCATTAAAGCCAGTACGCGTGCTTCTCATCGTTTATCTTGGCTTAATAGTCTTCCCATACTCTTCCTGTTTTGCTCTGCAGCATGTTCGTAAGTGCATCTTCTGTCGGTTTTTTCCGGTCACGCATCCATCATAATCACCGATTTTTCATTCGCTAGAGTAACTGCTAGCCTGCGGTATGATTTTGGTTGCCACTTTAAGATTTCTTGATATTGGGAACACTAGATATGTACATAGGTAAACGAACAGAGTTAAGCTTGTTGCTCTAGTTCTATCTGTAGATTCTGGCAACCCCAAGTTTCCTTTCTAAGGTGTCAAATTTGTACTTTTTTTGTGATTTGTAATTTTTTTTGTTAGAAATTCAAGATCCATTTTTATAAATTTAAAGCGTTTAACTTTAAATACACGGGTGAGCCAAACAGCTCGAATCCTATTGATTTCATGGATTTTCTATACTGATGGATGAATATCAAAACGGTTCTGTGCCGAACCATTTGGACTTTCAGCCATCCACGAACCAAATTGTTTCCGAGCCGTTCAATGAGCTCGTGTATGTCCAGAGAAAGAAATAAGATGCGTGCCTTGCGTGTTTCGTCATCACTTCTTAACTAATACTCAGGATAAGCTTTTTGATTTAACCATATTGGTCTTTTTTGTTTGATTTTGTTCGTTGTTAAAAATCTTCAAAAAATGTTGATAGTGTCCACTTAATAACCTTATCCCTTAATCGAATCGTCTATGTTGGAGCTCTGTTGGATTTATATTAAATATAGCCCTGTTACAAAAATAGGTAAGATTTGTTATTTTTAACCCTCCAACTTCAATTCTTGAGAGGAATATATCTGGAGGAAGAGCTGTAAGATGAACAGGTGGGGGTACAATACATCTCAAGGTCGCAGTGCAATTACCCCGAATTTTCTATTATTCATTCATTCACCATTCAACCCCGACACAATAACAATCTAACAAAAAAACTTATCAGACTTCTTAATTTGTATTCGATATCATGACGATGACGCCAATAACCCAGGTATAAATCCTCGTATTCATATTTTGCTACCTCCTACGTTTCTGTACTTCTTTACTCGTACATCCACTCCCAAAATGTATTGCTGTCGGCTCCTAGATTAACTGAAAAAAAAAACAAAAATCTTCTGAATTAAATCATTTTTACCTTCTTATAAACTAACATAATTTATATTTTCCTTATTATTTTAGCAGCCTTTACGGATAGTAACCCACATTTTCACCTCTCAGGACAACCATTATTGAGTATGCTCCACCAAGCATGAATATGACTTAAATTAATTTCCTATGTGTTACATCTTGAATATTTTAAGTGAACTTTTCAAATGGATCGTCTTTATCGTTCTTATTATTATAAAATTATTTGTGCTAGCTATATCATTCTACTGTACCTATAAAGCTTATACACAAACTATATACGCACCTTAGTTCAAAAACTTTGCTTCTTGCCACTTTAAAACTTCTCGATGAGGGACGTGCCAAAGAGGAAACGTCAAATTATATAGCAGCAGCATAATTATGAGCAAAATGTTGTTCCTTAATTATTGAACTGAGTGTAGGTAGATCTATATTTCGAACTTTACTCAGCCTTGAGTTTAGTTTCGAGTTGAAAAGTAAATACCTTATCTACACTTATCTTAATTTCATCTCTGTTATAGTATCGTAATGATAGCACTTTAATAACTGCACATTGTTTCAAGTAACTTAAGCTTTCTCAACTCAAATGGTAATCGGCAATCAGGCTTCCCTCTATCAAATATAATTTTATTATTCAAAACTCTTCTATATTATGTCTTCTACCGTCGTACCCTGAGACGAGACGAGACGAGACTCCCATGGGCGTTTATCTAACCTCTTTCGAACAGCAAAGCAAGTGATTGCAGTGAAACAACAACTTTAACTACTTTATGATGGAGACTTTTATCTATACAGGAGCCCCATATGTGTGTACTGTATACATATACGAGTATGAGTATACATACATATGTATGAACTTTAACGGAAAAATGATGAGGCTGGGAAAATATTGCCGACAAAAAGGATTCGCACCGAAGAAGACAACCTGATGCTTCGAAAACCCAATTAAACTTGGAATGTGTGTGCAAGCTCCTTTCACATACATAGTTCACATTTTAATCGAGGACACAATTCGAACTTTTTTTTTTTAATTTGTTACTCGCTTCTATTTTCTATGCATGAACTTATACTTACATTCAATAACACTGTACACATCAAGGATACAGCATTATAAAAGTTTTCAATTTAATTTTCTATGCGGAAATGCTTCTTCTAGTTGGTAGGTGGGTTGAAGTAGGTAAGGTTGAAATATAGACAGATTCCAGAGGCCCAACCATCAACGTATCCCTTTTAGTTCATGTACAACGCAAGGAAGTAACTATATATGTATATAGGTTGAGTTAAAAAGTGAACGCTCGCAGGTTTAGCTAGGATATGCGCTTTCCCTGAAAAGAGAAAATTTAACATAATTAAAATTACTTTACTTCTTATAAAATGAACGCCATGTGGGTGAGTAAGTTTTATGAGAGTTTTAGAATTAAGAAGAGGTGGTGTGTCGACACAAAACGGACGGTATGAGCAATGGAATTTCAGGTCACGGCGATATGATGGTATATAACAAAGGAAAATTATGCTCCTTTCAAAAAGAATATCTTGAAAATTGTGTCAAGTTATTCATTGAGAATTTTAATTTTGACCTCTTTATTAAGAGTAAAAGAGAGATATATATTTTATTATCACTTGAAGCAAGTGCAGGAGATAGAACCTATATACTTAAAGTTCAAAATGAGCTGACGTTATTTCTAAGAAGAAGTCTTTGTCTTATCAGAGAATTTTTATTTCATATAACCTGTTTTAAAAAGTGAGTATAGTTATGACATGGATTGAACTTTCAATCGTGTTTCGTGTTGAACTATCGAAAGAACATACATACATATGTTGCTGATGGATATGCATATATTAAAGGAAGATATTCATAACCCAAACATCAAGGCTGAGAGGGATTTATGTGTATGCTTTATAACTATTTCTTAAAAAGAACCTACTCTATGGCCCAGTTTTTAAGAGCGAGACCATCTGAGCTTCGGAGTAAACTCTAGTTAACATTTCGATTTTCGTGAGTTAAATCGAGTTTACCTTAAATCTCGTCACTGAAAAACTGGACGTCAATGCATTTAAACATTAAAACGCCTTTAAAAAAAAAGTTCTATGCCCGGTGCTGTATGGCATTTTGCACCATCTTGTTGGAACCATCACTCCTCCAAATGATTTCCAATTGAATGAGGAATAAAAAAATCAAGAATCATTTACCTCTAACGTTCGACATTCACGGTAATGTTGGCACCAGTTTTAGATTTACATAGGTACAAATGGGCTGATGACGCCTTCGGCATGTAAACCGCACCAAACAGTGAATTTCACTCCAAAAACTTTAAATTTAGCTGGTTTACATACCCGTTAAGCAAGAAATGAGCCTCATCGCTGAAAATGATTTGACAATAAAAATCGTGTTCAACTTCCAGTTGATTCCCAGCCCATTCACCGAACAGACGACGCAATACTTGGTCCCGCACTGTCGTGGCTTTAATTCTAACACCAATTGGATCATATATGGATTTAGGCCAAGATCCTTCATCAAAATTTTCCAAGTACCTTATAGACGTGCAGATACCGCGTGGCTGACAACAGCGGCGTCGGATCGATAAATTCGAGTGCTCTAGTCACACTAACGTCTACATCAGCGGCGATGACTTCTTCTGTACGCACGGTACGGGCTCCAATTGGATGAATATTATCTAAAAAAAAGTAAATGTGGTCACGAATCGATCCATAATATTGCGTATTAGCTGCTCAGATGGGCGATTATGCGCACCGTTAACTTGACGAAGTGCGAACAGAGCGCGAGTTTTGGAAATAAAGGACAATGACAATTTTTGTATGGGAGCTGGCCCTCAGACCAATAACGACGTGTCATATATCATTGAAAAGGTATTTTTTCGTTGATCAATTGTTTATATGGCGACAAGTATCAATTTGCTGTGTGAAAAAAGTTATGGTCATAAAAGTAGAACAGAGTAAGAAAAGGTACGACATACTTTACAAACGCAGCGGAACGTACAAAAATATGCGCGAAGAGAAGTGGGTGAAGGAGGTTAACAAAGAAGCTTCATTTTTATATAATCGATCAATCGCTTGTTGGCTTTGAGCTGTGCAGAATGCATTTCAAGTCTCTCTAAAGTGATTTAGTACGGTTATTTTCTTTTTGTTTGTGTTTTAAATGGAAGGGCATATATGTGTGTTATTCGCCAACATGGGCTTCATAATCGAAGGTATCAACATCAACTTCTTACAGAGATTATTATTCAAGGTCAACCTGCGATGGCTGACTATGTGCGTGAACATGCCATTGAAGAGGTTTGCTAAATCTAATCGCAGGGTACATGTACGAAAAACGTAATAGTCTTTACGCAAAAAAAATATTTCAAGAGAATGCCGTTTATATATTAACTATTAACCCCCTAATTGGTTGTTAAGAGGTTGTTCCTATTCACGGCATGTCAGAGGAAGAACATATTTCTGTTACATAATTACTTGATAGGTCTCAAAACTCAATAAATGCAATAGTACAATAATAAGACCGCTTTCACACAAGGAAAGTGAGTTGCCAGAAACAAGCTAGTTTGTAGGTCAGAAGGGTGTGAGTGAGGGGAGATTTTGTGTCTTCCTTTTACGCCCTTCCCGCCTACAAACTAAAAATCACCAGCAACTCAGTTTCCTTGTGTGAAAGTGGTCTAATGTACTTGTACTAGCCGAACGCTCTTGATGGGCTTAGACGATGCGAACCTTTTTCTTAACAATGTTATTATTGATGACTTGGATTACAAATTACTTAATGTTGAAGATCTTATATATATATATTTTTTGGATGTAAATACCCTTTTATAAAAAGTCTTTATAAAATAAATAAGCTTTTTATGTATTCTTACTTATTCGGACGATAGCGACTCGAGACAAACTTTCATACAAACATTTAATGTACACAAATAGACCTTTTTTAACGATATATGACACATCGTTATTGATATTGGTCTGAGGGCCAAAATCGCCATTGTCCTTTCCCCGATTAGTAAAAGTTGTTCTGGTGTAAGTCTTTGCATGATGGTTTGCCAAAGTATACTCAAACACACTTCATGAGTATGACAGTTAGGTTGACAGTTAAGCCTATCGGAAGTTATCGGAAAAACACCCGATATACTAGTTTTTTCACTCCAAACCCAAAACGGTTTTCGGCAATAGGTTTACGAAAACTTGAAAAGCGTTCACACCGAAAATATCTCGAAGGGCCGCGCAACTTTGAAAATTTGCAGTGACACAATAAAATCAAAAATCATGTGTTTTATGTGAAATTAAAATACAATTTATAAATATTGCAAGTTAAAAAAGGAAATGCAATGAATCCTGATTCGTTAAATTTACAGCCCTATTCTGCCGTTGTGAGGCTCACAAGTCACAAGTGTTTGTGTGTTTGTTTTCTTATAAGGCGGTCACAATTTCGTTTTCTATGGAAGCCCTCATAATAAACCTCACAAGAACAACGTGAGTTGTGATCTGCCAAGGAGCAGATCATAATTTTTAAGTTTTTATGAGGCGAGTTCACCATGAGTTGTGAGGTTATTGTGACTTGTGAGGCATCAGTGAGGTTGCCAGAATAAGGCTATTAATTTATTTCTTAACCGATTAATTTCACGTAGTGGTAAGGATGCGCTACACTGCGTCGCGGTCTCTTGTATTCCAGCAGAAAAATTAATTTTTACCTGGCAGCAACCCGTCAGCTATTTATAATGACGTTTAATTGAGCGCTGAATGTTTCACAAGGTGTGTTTGCTTAGTTCATCTTGCAAATCCAACGCGTTTTCGACAGGTTTTATTTAAAACTTGTGTCTTATCAGAACTTGTAGTTTAGCGAAAATGTATGGGAAAACTTGTGTTTTCGATTTAGGTTTTCAGCCAAAACCGATATTTTCGCGAAAACTGGGTTTTGGATTCGGTGCGAAAAGGCTATAAAATTATTATTTTTTTAATTATAGTTTTTGAAAGTTTTCTACAATTTAACAAACTAGTGATGGATTTTAACCTTCTTCACCTGAAGAAATCAGAGGCCATATTAACAATTTCTGCCATATGGCCTCTGCGACTGCGCCTTATGAACGCCATCCTGTCAGTCCAATTTGCACCACTTTTTTTAGCATACCTACCCGGTCTTATTTCGTCAAAGTGTTGATCCAAATGTTTGGCGGCCAAATCATCTCATGAAATGGACGTGTGAATTGGCTACCTTGTACGTGTGTTTTGACACCTTACTCAATTAGAATAGAAGCCAACATTCGACGCATTATTGCCGAATCATCATCACATTGGACTGACTCCTCCGAATTTACAAAAGAAAACATCCACAAAAATCAGCAAATTTTTAAATTTTTTTGAAAGTTTACTCCTTTCTAACAATGACCTGAACTTTGCAGACACTTTGAGTATCATATTTGGACTGTCATCAGTGCCGTAAATCTTGTTTGATTTTGAAAATTTGAATGGTAATACATTTGTTGTCTCAAAGTCTCGGTATGTCTGTTTTTTTTATTTACCGTTATAAAAATGTTATCATGACAAAAGTAAAAAGTGGGCACGACTGGATCGCACAAACTTAAGCCTGATCCACATCTGTGTCGTGTGTTGTGTTGTGAAGTCGTGTGTCGCTATCGCTACAATGTATTTCATATGCGTAGACCGTAGAACCATATTTGTCTCGGGTGTTGTGTTGTGACACACGACTCCACAACACAACACACGACACAGATGTGGATCAGGCTTTAGGGGCCAGTTTAGCTATCATTGAAAACCATCATTGAAAATATTAACTGTCAATTTTGAGAGATTTTGAAGAAAAAATAAATGATTATTTTGATGCCAAAGTAAAGCTAATTGACTTAGGCCTAATTTATTCGCTTTCCATTAAATTTAAATTCGCTATTAAAAATTAGAAATTGATCGATTTTAAATATTTGAATATATTCACCCTCCTTTAACGATTTAAAATGAAGTTTCCTCTCTTAACTAATTTTTTAATTAATTTAAAATTGGTTTTAGCTAAAACGACAAAATCCACTTTTTAAGGGGGATATTTAGCCATAATATAGAGTTAACGAACTGTTTTCTTTTATTTACTCTCAATTAGCGTTGACAGTCGATATTTTGTTTGCTTTTTTTTGTAATTGTGATGTGGGAAACAAAAGCAAACAAGATTTGAAAAACCTTCTGCTGCAAAAACAATCTACAACTAATTTAATGTTTTTAATGCACTGAATACGAATCGGACCTCAAAATTACTCTATAACGTTTGGTTTTTGAAATTCTCCAATATTAAAGTGGAAAAAACTGTTTTGCTACAATTTTTCATTGCAATATAGCGAAAAACCTAAAGAAATTATTTATCGGCTGGATTTTTATGTGTATCAAAAATATTCCGAAAAGTTGGTATAGTTTGTTTTTCCACCTGAAGGGTTTTTTTCAACTTTGCAGGTTTTTGTTATTCAAATCACACTTTCAGATTACAAATAAAAGAAGCAAACACAAAACTGACTGTCTACGTTAATTGAGAGTTATTCACAGACGCTATTTTAAACTTGATTTAGTGCTAAATTGATAGTTCATCAGTTAAAATAAAATAAAAATCCCAAGGATATTTTTAAAAAGCATATAAATTTAAACCAGCAATTTAAAGCAAGCCAGTTAACTAAAGGCGAGTGAATAAATCAAAAATTAATGAAGTGTTCTTAATGACAATTTCATATTAAACGTGATATTAGTAAAAACGACACAATTCAATTTTGATAGACTGTGAACAAATTGGCCCTCAATAAATATATGTATCTACTAGGTAAAACAAAATTCAATTTGGCACAAGTTTTCTCATAAAATGACTTAATTTGTCAATGAAGAACTACCTTTACCAATGATCACTGACAAAATTAAAAGTTACTTTATGATGGGGAAGATATGAGTCAAACTAAATTTTTTTGTAGGAGAAATAATTTTGAAGTAAGTAAGCTATATCTATTTCTGAATTAAAATATTTAATGAATGGTCTCAAAATCAACAGTTAACTTTTTCAATTATGGTTTTCAATGATAGCTATAACTATAACTATATAATGGTAGCTAACAACTTTAACGTAACTAGAAATTGATGATGTACAAGAACATAATGTTGGTTCCAAAATATTATGATAAATATCATTACAAAAATTTAAATAAATACTATTTTGTTATTTTAATGGCTTAAAAAGTTAGAGCTAAAAATAAGGTATGCCATCTAGTTTGTGTGATAAATATGAATTCATGAAAAAAAATATCAAGAACAGTTGGAGCGGTTTTCTTAAAAATTAATTTTTTATAAATAAAATTTTTTGCACACTTTCAAAAATAAAATCTGGTATGCCAACATTTAGTTTTTAGTACAATACCTACAATCTTACACAAAATAAAAAAAATATTCATTAGCCCATTTTCAAGATATTAAATTTTCAAAAACAAATTTAATTATTTTTTTAAAAATCCAATAATAATATTTTTTTTCGAAAATTTGTGTCTGTATTCAAAATCGGTTCCATGACAGGTAGCCTTAATAACTGTTATTTGTTAAAAATTTTTATCAGAATATTGGTCAAACCTTTAATAGTAAACGCTCATCTTTTTATTAAGTTTCTTGGAGCCGTTTTCGAGAAAAATAAGTTTTTCTTAACGGTTTTTTGAATTTAGAAACATGATTTTTTCAAGTATTCTACAAAATTATAAAAAATTACTTTACATCAAGTTTTAAAAATATTGAAGTGGTTTTCAAAATATTTAGTTTAAAAAAAAAATTACTTTTTTTAATTTTCAATTTTTTATATAAATTATATACCATAAAAAATTAAACATTTCAACTCAATCAAAATCAAAAAAAAAAATGGTTGTACTGGAGGTACCAAAAATAACCAATTTTTGAAAATAAAAGAATTATTAAAAAGTAGCATTTCTTTATTTTAATTATTTGATTTTTTTTACAAAATCCTCGGGGCCGTTTTTGAGAAAAATGTTATTTCACTTTTTTGGCGAAGAAAAATTGTATGGCCAAAGGTACCGTTATTTTTGGTACTAAAAAAATAAGAAAAACGTGTGGGCATTTTATTCAAAGAAAATTATGTACTAAGTTTGAAGAAAATCCCTCCAGCCGTTTACATAACTTGCCATATAGCTTATATAATTTTAGGTGTTTTGACCAATTCAATATTTAAAATTTAAAAATTTGAAGTTTTCACTTCTTCGGCTTTTTTGGTCATTATAGTTAATTAATGAAAGATGTTCATTAGATTTCCCAACGTTTCGACTGAGTTTTCAGTCTTCTTCAGGGGCACTTTATTAAACAATGAAATTAAAAATAAGATAAAACATTTGTATGTATACATTTGGTTATTATGGTTTTACACTTATAGGTATTATCAAGAAAATTATTTTTAATTTTTACATTTAAATAAAAAATTAAAAAAAAAAAAAAAAAAATTAAAAATTGAAAAAACAAAATTGTTTAAGTAGGTACGATTACCACTTCTTAGTAAGAAGTTTAGTCAACACAACTGCTTATTATTTAAATATAAAAGAAAGATATACACGGAAAAGAAGAAAATTATTTTAGTATGTATGTGTAAATTTATATTGGTTATGTAGAGACTAGAGAACAATAAACCGATGAAATACATTGTGTGTCTTGCTTCCTGTTCATATTATTTTTGTTATTTAAAATGTGTAATGTTTCTAAAGTGTATCGTTTTGATGTTTGTTTTTCAGTTTGAAGTATTTGTGTATTTTTAAAATCTGGAGCATGGTTTTTTTCTATACTATGACTGGCAAGAGCTGTTTTTTGGGAATTTTTCGATTTTATATCCTCTGTTTTAAAAGTTGTTTTGTTGTGCCAATATAACAAAGCCCACAGTTTTCTGTTTCGTTGCCTAGACAATCGATCTTATAAACGACGTCTGTGCATTGATCCTTTTCACTTTTTTTGGTCAGTTTTGTGAACAGAGTGTTGAGTGTTTGGTTGGATTTAAAAGCAATGTTGACATCTTTAGCTTTATCACCGATGGTTTTCTTAAAACTTTCAGCAAGCTTCGGCACGTAAACCAAACTTTTAAAAAAGCCTGTTCTCTCGTTTTTATTGTTTTTGTATTGGGGTTGTTCAAAGAATTCTCGGATCATATTTGGTGGATATCCATTATCCATCAGAATCTTGGTGACTTTATCTTTATTGGCGGGATGGAATTTTTTGTCACTGATTGTGAAAACTTTGTTGACAAGGTTAGAAGCCGTATTCACTATAATGTGTTTAGCTTGATTTGAACGGAAATTGACAATTCTGCCGGATGCCGTCTCTTTTTGATGCCAGTCAAAGGAAAGATGATTTCTCTCACGGTGTATTTTCACGTCCAAAAATGCAATCGTCCTATTTTCTTCGTTCTCCACCGTAAATTGGATTTTGGGGTTGAATGCATTAAGATATTCTAACACTTTTTTAATCTCTCCCTTTTCCATTATCGCAAATATGTCATCAACGTATTTGGTGATGAATTTTGGCGGATTTATTGATTTGAACGATTCTTCTAACAAAAAATCTAAAACGAGGTCGGCGATGATGGGTGAAAGTGGATTGCCCATTGGTACTCCATGTATTTGTTTGTATATGTTGCCGTTGTATTGAAAAAGGTTGTTATCTTTCAAACAAAAGTCAAACATTTCTAAAAACTTCTTTAAACTAAGACTTGTATTTTCACTGATAATATTCCACTTTTTCTTAATAATGTTGATGGCAACATGCACTGGAATATTGGTAAAAAGTGACACAGCGTCGAAGGAAACTAAGACGTCATGTTCACTTAATTTCAATTTTTTTGTTTTTTCAATGAACTCGAATGAATTTTTTACAGTGTACTCTGAGTTGTGAGTAACACAATGTAAGATTCTCCCTATGTATTTTGATTGTTCATAACACGGGACTTTCATTGACGATACAATGGGTCTCCGTGGTAAATTTGGCTTGTGGATTTTTGGCAGTCCATAGATGGTTCATTGAGTTCATTGAAAAAACAAAAAAATTGAAAAAAAAATTGAATATCTTAATGCATTCAACCCTAAAATCCAATTTACGGTGGAGAACGAAGAAAATAGGACGATTGCATTTTTGGACGTGAAAATACACCGTGAGAGAAATCATCTTTCCTTTG
Source organism: Melangyna quadrimaculata (assembly GCA_949320155.1). Classification (NCBI taxonomy): domain Eukaryota; kingdom Metazoa; phylum Arthropoda; class Insecta; order Diptera; family Syrphidae; genus Melangyna; species Melangyna quadrimaculata. The sequence continues at coordinate 451,883,722 of OX439483.1, read as the reverse complement.
ACTGGCATCAAAAAGAGACGGCATCCGGCAGAATTGTCAATTTCCGTTCAAATCAAGCTAAACACATTATAGTGAATACGGCTTCTAACCTTGTCAACAAAGTTTTCACAATCAGTGACAAAAAATTCCATCCCGCCAATAAAGATAAAGTCACCAAGATTCTGATGGATAATGGATATCCACCAAATATGATCCGAGAATTCTTTGAACAACCCCAATACAAAAACAATAAAAACGAGAGAACAGGCTTTTTTAAAAGTTTGGTTTACGTGCCGAAGCTTGCTGAAAGTTTTAAGAAAACCATCGGTGATAAAGCTAAAGATGTCAACATTGCTTTTAAATCCAACCAAACACTCAACACTCTGTTCACAAAACTGACCAAAAAAAGTGAAAAGGATCAATGCACAGACGTCGTTTATAAGATCGATTGTCTAGGCAACGAAACAGAAAACTGTGGGCTTTGTTATATTGGCACAACAAAACAACTTTTAAAACAGAGGATATAAAATCGAAAAATTCCCAAAAAACAGCTCTTGCCAGTCATAGTATAGAAAAAAACCATGCTCCAGATTTTAAAAATACACAAATACTTCAAACTGAAAAACAAACATCAAAACGATACACTTTAGAAACATTACACATTTTAAATAACAAAAATAATATGAACAGGAAGCAAGACACACAATGTATTTCATCGGTTTATTGTTCTCTAGTCTCTACATAACCAATATAAATTTACACATACATACTAAAATAATTTTCTTCTTTTCCGTGTATATCTTTCTTTTATATTTAAATAATAAGCAGTTGTGTTGACTAAACTTCTTACTAAGAAGTGGTAATCGTACCTACTTAAACAATTTTGTTTTTTCAATTTTTAATTTTTTTTTTTTTTTTTAATTTTTTATTTAAATGTAAAAATTAAAAATAATTTTCTTGATAATACCTATAAGTGTAAAACCATAATAACCAAATGTATACATACAAATGTTTTATCTTATTTTTAATTTCATTGTTTAATAAAGTGCCCCTGAAGAAGACTGAAAACTCAGTCGAAACGTTGGGAAATCTAATGAACATCTTTCATTAATTAACTATAATGACCAAAAAAGCCGAAGAAGTGAAAACTTCAAGTTTTTAAATTTTTCATATAGCTTATATGTCACAAGTAAAAAGTGCTATGGAAAACACCTTTTTAAACTTTTGGACTGCCACCAACTCCATACAAATTGTTGACTTTTAAAAATTTGAAAGGCAATCTATGGCTCATCGTTAAATCTCAGTAAGTAATTTTTTTTTTTAATTCACCATATCAAGAAAGTTGTTATAAAAAAAGTAAAAATAACCACTAAACAAGACATCTAAGACTTTTGGACTGCCACCAACTCCGTAAAAATCGTTGAATCTTGAAAATTATAACAGCAATCTATGTATCATTCTAAAATCTCGTTAAGTCAATTTTTATTGTTTCTTTTAATTTGCCGTTACAAAAAAGTTTTCATATGAAAAGTAAAAAGAACTACTAAAAGAGGCTTTAAACCATTGGACTGCCACCAACTCCGTAAAATAAGTTGAATTTTAAAAATTCTAACGGCACGCATTCGCTGTAACATTTTAAGATATCGATACTTCATTTTTTATTTTTTTTTTTATTTACCGTAACAAGAAAGTTATCATGAAAAAAGTAAAAACAACCGCTAAAAAGCCTCTAAAACTTTTAGACTACCACCAACTCCATAATAATTGTTGAATTAGAAAAATTCTAACGGCTTTCGCTGTATCAATCTAAAATCTCCATACATCATTTTATATTTTTTTTTGTTTTTACCGTAACAAGAAAGTTATCAAGAAAATAGTAAAAAGGACCGATAAAAAGGCCTCTAAAACTTTTCTTAAGGTCGGTTTTTATTATTTTTGTCTACATAATTTTTATTTTTTTTTCATTTTAATAGAAAATCTAATTTCCAACAAAAAGTCTTTTGAGTAAAATTTTCGAATTTGATTTAGCTTTTGGAGTTACACGAAAACTAACCATTGCAACCATTTTCTCAGAAATGCATTGGTATATTTGGGCGTTTTTTGTGCACGCAATTGCTCCTTATTCCCCTTTCACACAGGGAAACCAATTGCTCGCGATTTGTTTGACGATTTCCTTTATTTGCCTTGTACCTTTCACACGAAGAATCAAAATTGGCAGAGATTGTGTATAGTCTCCTTTATTGAACGCACATTACGGACAGGGTGAGAAGGAATTGATAAAAATCTCTTCAATTCAATGACCGGAGAGAGTGGTGTGCATCCCCTTACTCAATGACCAGCTCGCCAATAAACTCCCAGTTACTGGCAACTCAGTTTCCTTGTGTGAAAGTGGGCGAGATCAGAGGGCACCGTTTTTACATGATCAAACTCGGGCGATTTTTTTTTGTATATAGTCAATTTGGCAACTTTTTTAACATTTATGTTTTTGGTGTGATAAATAACATTTACAAGATTTTACTTTTAGAATTATTTAAACAAAAATCAGTTTCATATTTCCTCTGGTGGTTCCAGTTATTAATTCAGCCATGTCATTACGCTCAATATTTTTTCAAACACTTTTCATTCTTTTATTAACTTAACTAACTAATATATAATAATATATTCAATCTCCATTAAATTTAAATTCGCTATTAAAAATGGGAAATACTTCAAATTTGTATGAAAATTTCAAAAAATTGGTTTTTAAATGATGAGTTTAAATTTAATGGGGATTGATTAAAATAGGCCTAAAGGCTCTCCCAAACCAACGCAAAAGCAGCGCGGAACATTCGCCGACGGGTTGTTGTTTAGCATTGTTTATTTGTCATTTTTGTTACCATTGTGAATGATTCGCCTTGCATAGCGAATGTTCTGCATTGGTTTGGGAGAGCCTTAAAAGTGATTAATGTAAGTAATGCCCATTTTCTTCACTTTCAGTTAAACAACCCTATTCCGATTGTCAATTACTGATTGATAGTTGATAAATATTGAAATTTTGTATTTTAGAAGGCAATTTATTCAAAATCTAATCAACGATTCATCGATTTTTAACAATTTGCTTGTAATTAACGACGACCTGCATCATTCTCAATGACCAAAACTTTTAGCAGTTGTCTAGTTTAATATCGAATTTCAGTGTTTATCAACTATCAATCCATGATTGACAATCGCAATGGGGGTGAAATTTAACTGAGCCATTATTCCAGAGTTTTTCCGGATTTGGTTTTCTTCACTTTCAGTTAAATTTAAAGGCATTGTTAAAGAAAAGTCAGTTAACGATAAGTGAGGTATTAGTTAATGGAACTCAAGAGTACCGTTAACGCTTGGAAATAGTGACTTTAAAGAGAAATTCAATTTCTTGACAAAACATTAGCGCATGTTTTGACATTATTTGTCAGTCTGTGAATATTTCATATATAGTTACCTATGTATGTTTATAAAAATCAAACTTATTATTGCTAAGAAGTGAATTATATCTGGGACAGTTGGTCAAATTCCGATGAAGAATAAAGCCTTAACTACATAGACCTACTTTTGTACAAAAGTACAAAAGTGAGAAATTAAAATGCTCGCTTAAGAAACGTACTTACAAAAAAATATACCGAAATTGATCTGAAACATAAATTAAACCACCATGCACAATTTTCCATTGTTTTTTTGCAAGCAGGTGTCTTCAGAATAGATATTTATTTCTCACTTTTGTACTTTTGTACAAAAGTAGGCCTATGTAGTTAAGCCTTAACTCGTCGTTGAAAAGAGAATATAAAATATGTTTTATTAAAAACGAATATATATAAAAACACTTTATTAGTTACGTAAATTAATAATAATTTCACAGTATTGTTTATATATATGTATAGATACTTAAATACTTCCTGACTCGTTGCCTATGCTTCAAGCCTTTCTGCTGAATATTCTTTTCGAAATACGAAATTATTTGTGTATTTATCTGGGAGGGCTTTTATTGTTCGACGACTTTAAATTATTGACAGTCATTTGATGAACAAAGAAGAAGTATGCATATAAAGGGACATGCGTGCAGTATTCCTGACTTTTAAATGGGAATTTGGAAGTTTTAATGGAAATAATGTAGGTGTTCAATAATGGGGCTTTAAACATAACTGAGTTCCAGAAATCATGAAGAAAACCAAATTTTAACTGAGAATTTAAAATAGTTTGTTAAATTTAATTTTCTTTTAGCTAACTATTATTTAAAATGAATTTAACTGTGCGTGAAGAAAATGGGCATAAGTCTAATATTTAAGTTTTGTTTAAGAAATCCATTTTTATTTTCTTAAAATATAATTGCAACTTCCTGTTCCGGATAAAAAAAAATGTAACAGCCATCATAGAAATTCTCCATAACTTCACAAGCACCATCACCTGACAGCTGTCAGCAACATAGTTTTGACATTTCCATCTTATGCCGCCGCTACCGCAATAAAAAAAATACAACCAATCAGCCCAGCACAGGAAAGGAAAAAATTCTATTTATAATCTTTTTTTTACCAATTTGCAAAAGTTAAATCGAATCAGAAAATGTCCCTGATAGCAAATAAGTGCGAAACGACCAATTGCGGCAAGGAAGCAACCCTTCAGTGTCCCACATGTCTGAAAATGGGAATCAAGGGTTCCTACTTTTGTTCTCAGCCCTGCTTCAAGGGTTTCTGGAAGGAGCACAAAATCATCCATGCTCTGGCACGTAAGTCGTCATTTTTTTGTATTCTAAAGAAATAAAAAAAATAAAGAATTTATTGGTAATCCAATAGAGGGTTCAAATAAGTCATCCGATGTCGGTGAGACAAATGGCTACAATCCTTGGCCTCATTATCGTTTCAGTGGGAAACTTCGCCCGTTCCCACAAACTCCCATAAGGACGGTTCCTGAGCTTATTCAACGTCCAGACTATGCCGATCATCCCAAAGGGCGAGCCCTTTCCGAGGAGGCTATGCGTGGCAACAGCACCATTAAGGTTCTGGACGACGAAGAAATTGAAGCTATGAGAGTGGCTTGCAAATTAGGCCGTGAGTGCTTAGATGAGGCAGCCAAGGGTTGCGATGTCGGTGTAACCACAGACGAGCTGGACCGTCTAGTGCATGAGGCCGCAATCGAACGTGATTGCTATCCGTCGCCACTGAATTACTACAATTTCCCAGCATCTTGCTGCACTTCGGTGAACGAGGTAATTTGTCACGGAATTCCGGACACCAGACCTCTGGAAGATGGAGACATTTGTAATGTGGATGTGACTGTCTATCACCATGGCTTCCATGGAGACTTGAATGAGACTTTCTTCGTGGGCAATGTTGCGGAAAAACATAAGAAACTCGTAAAAGTGACTTACGAAGCTCTTTGTAAGGCAATCGATATTGTTCGGTAAGTTCCTAGTTCTTTGGTTTCTTTTATGTTCCACCGATTACTATGAACATTTTTTTTAGTCCCGGAGTTAAATACCGCGAGATTGGGAACGTAATTCAAAAACATGTACAACCACATGGTTTTAGCGTGGTCAAGAGTTATTGTGGGCATGGTATTCATAGGCTGTTCCACACCGCTCCAAACGTGCCTCATTATGCCAGTAAGTTTTTTCTTATTTTTGTTGTTCCAAGTCAATCTCTTATCTTATTTTCTTCTAACAATAGAAAACTCAGCAGTAGGTGTAATGAAAGCTGGAAATAGCTTTACCATTGAACCAATGATATCAGAAGGAGTAGCCAAGAGTGACCAGTGGCCTGACGACTGGACTGCTGTCACCTCCGATGGCTTGAGGTCAGCGCAGTTCGAACAGACGCTTTTGGTAACAGAGAATGGATGTGAAATCATGACGCGTCGTCGTGAGAACAACGGACAGCCTCATTTTATGGACAAAATGTAGATAGGAATAAATAAATCAACACATTTTGTTAACAATTTTTTTTAATTAAATTGAACTTTATTTAAAACTGAATTCTATTCGACTCTTAATTGCTATTTTGACTGATTCGTCTACTTCTCGAGAGGAGCATAATTGAGAAGTTTTTCGATCAAGTCAACATGGCCAAGTAGCATTCGCCGGCAGCAGTATCTCTTCAAACCCAAAGCATCAAGTGCGTCACTGTGAAATTAAATAGTTTGGTTGTAGAATTTTGTTAAAATATATTGTTAATTGTGGTTCTCACCCTTCTGTGTATTCGGCTTGTAGCAGTCCTAGATATGATTCCCATTTGTTGCCAATGACTTTTCCGCAGGTAAAACAGCGAATTGGGATAATCATTTTTCGATATTAGTCCAGAAAAATTATGGAAAACAATCGGGATTTCTGCAAGTTGTACAAAACGCGTATTTTGCAATCAACGTGATGATTAATGACAGCTGACAGTTTAAAAAAGTGACGTTCATGTGTTTGGCAGAAAAAAGACTTGTTCGAATTTAGTAGATTGGTAACATCCGAAACAAGCTTGTTCATAGAACTGGCTGCTTTCAAAAGTCTCGCTACTTTAATTTCATAAATACAGAATATGTCCCGGTCTACATTGAACGATTTTTCCAGTGCCGATCTTTTGTTCGTAGGTGAAGCGAGTGAAAAGTGAGGGGTAGGGATCAGATCGTTTGTACCACAAAACTCAGACGTTTTTTCCAGTCTGTTTATGTTCTCTTTCGCCCTCTTTCCAGTTTTTTGTGTGTGTTCGGTGTCAGTGTGCCATTAGGTTGATGGTGTGAGTGAATATCAATGCAAAATGAAGAGCACAGAAATAAAAAAATGAAGAAGACAAGGAAAAAATCTCATGGAAAAAATCGTTCTGTGTGTACATTTCACACGATTTCTGGAAAAATCTTCGTGGAAATATCGGGCAATGTAGATCGGGACTATGCGAGTTTTTTTCTAAGCATTCGTGGTGAAGCGAAAAGTTAATAAAAACAATTTGAATGTGAAATTAGCTGTTTCAGTTGAGTGAAGTTAATCACCGCGTGTCATAACAACGCACAAATGTCTGTTGACCGCCTGATATACATCATGTCAATTACAGAATACGCAAACTTTTATTCCCAGAGGATACTACGTTTCCATCAGACACTTAACTAAAAGATTTATCAAGATTATCACAAATCTCCTTGAAATCTCGAAGATTTACCGTACAATTTTTAATCTCGTCAAATCTCATTCAAATGCTCTGGAAAAAATTAGTTTTTCAAATCAAACAAACCTTTTTTTTTGGAGAAAACTTGTGAAACCGACCCATTTAAACACCATTTTCTTTCGCTGACAACAAAAATCAAAAGCAAAAGTCAGCTATATTGCACTTAAGTGAAATGAATCATCTTTCTCTTTTTTTCATTCCTACGTCACCCAGATGTAAGTTTTCCTTAATGGAGGTGCACTTTGCAAGCGGTCTTTTCCTCCGAAACCAAAAGTGCCCACCGACAATAAAAGTTCTACCTAACCCTGAGGCTACACGGGCAAGTACAGGCAAGCAAGTTCCTATACAACACACATTTTTTTACTGATACATACAAACCTAAGCAACTTGCTCGTCAACTGGTATGGAATTTCTGAAGCCAGTAGAGAAGCAAGTTGAAAGGCAAGTGGACTCGTTCAGACTTGTATGTAAAGCGATATCTGGATAGCTTTTCGTGAAATATTTGGAATTGAATATGCTTTCTGCCACAAGTTTTAATGAGGAGAGGGACCAAGGAATTTAAACATTTAAAAAATCGGCAACAACTGTCAAATATGATTGAAGGATGGCTATGATTATGATGAATTATACAAATATCTTTAAAATCCTAATTTTGTGTGTGTATATTTTTTGCTTGGAAACAATGAGAATTTTGGGGATTTCGGGTGACATTTGGAATATTCTGTTACCGATTTTTCAAGCCATAGGCTGTCAAATGAAACTGAAAGATTGCTACGGAGATGATGCATAGAAAAAACTCAAGGAAATCTGAATTTTTTGAGATTAATTTTTTTGCGCGGGAAAAGGCGATTTTAGCGCTTTTGGGTGACATTGGGAACGAAATATTATTATAAAAAAAATCGAAATTTTGGAAATTAAATTTTTAAATAAAAAAACCAAAATTTATGATTCAGATGAAGTACAAACCCATATGAGATTGCGACTTTGTGGTTTTATTTTCATTTTCGTCATTAAAGTACGATTTACCATATTTTAGGCAATTTTAATCAAAATGTAAAATCGAACCCTAGAAAGGCTAGCAGAACGTATCCAATAAAAAACTTGAAAGCAACTTGCCCGGCAACTTGCCTGGCAAGTTGCTTGCCGCCTACGTCACAGCATATTCACCTATAGGAATTATACAGTCAATCTATGTAGCCAACTTGCTTGCCAGTACTTGCCCGTGTAGCCCCAGGGTAAAGCCTAGTACGCAGATTGCGCTAAAGTTTAGCTCTCATATAAAATTCTCTCGAAAATTTAGCTTGGGTAATGAATTTTGTATGGAAGCTAAAATTTAGCGCGATCTGCGTACTACGCTTAATATGCCGTTTTCACTGGGCCAAATGAGGTAATTTCGTTGCAAATTTCCAAATGAGATCCGAAATTATCTAATTTCCCATACAAAATCACATTTTTAATGCATCCACCGGGAATCAGCTCTGAAAAGCTATTGTATGAAAATATCAATACACTATACTCAACAACAGGCGCAAACGCAGGAAAAAATTTCGGGGGGAGTTTTGAAAATTTTTAAATGTTATTAAATATTATATTTTATCACGAAAAGTCGAAGTCTTGACTTGAAGTACAATAATGTTTCAACTCCGATTTAAATGACAACATCTATTTTCCCCCAAACCCCCCTGCGTTTGAGCCTGGAGTAGTATAATAGGTCCATACATATAACTGAGGACATGGATATCTACTAAAGTTACAACATATTATATCACCTGGAAAACTGAAAACTCAAAAATTAAGAGTGAAATTGTATGGCGAGGAAGTTAAATTCATACATTTGGGGGGGGGGGGGTTAAACAGCCAAAACCCCCCTGCGTTCGCGCCTGCTCAACAACATAAAAGAGAAAACAACAAAAATAAACGGCTTACTGCCATTTCAAATTCAAATTAAATGAGATGTCAAATGAAATTAGCAAATGTGAAAACACTTTATTGCCAAATTTTGAAATTACCTCATTTTGGCTCCAATGAAAACGTAGTATAAGGTGGGGTCAAACAGAGCGCGGTCTGACGTTCTTTATAAACATTTACAAACAAAATTTGAGCGCCGTTTTTTTCTTTGCTGGTGATCCCGGTCTACACTCAACGATTTTTCCAGTGCTGAATGGAAAAATCACCTGAAACTGGAAGGAACTTGTCGGCTGTACCTCTCAATCGTACACGATTACAACAACACTTTTTTGTCGGCAATGGAAAAATCGGTCAATGTAGACCGTGACTGAAGGGTTGACCGCACCGCCAGACCGCGTTCTGTGTCCCTATAGTTTGGCTCTTTAAACAAATACGTAAACGAGCCCATCATACAATACTTTTTGAACATTCCCATTTGACATTTCGCACCTGCTTTTCTGTCTTATCAAATCAGCTGTGTTTGGCAATTTGATAATACAAAAAAATGCACTTCCGCAAAAAAAATGAAAAATTGAAAAAGCCACGACGGAAGATTGAAAAACACAGCAAATTGTGTTTGGCTGCTCAAATTGGATAATATGTGATTAGTTTGGTAAAAACAAAAATAATATAATTTGGTTCCTAATACTGAGTCTTCCTGATAAAGTTATAATTTATTTAAAATGGTAGGTACATAAATTCTTTTAGTACATACAAACCACCTTAATTATCGATCTATATTCCTTATCTCTTTACTGAAAGTAAATAAAAATTGTTTACTTTCTCTCATACAAATTGAAAAGACACACTCCAATTGCAATTCTTTTTCAAGGTGAAATGATATTACTAGTTTACAAAAAAAAAAAAAAAATACTTGCCCCTGTAATGCATACACCATATTGTGGGACAAGCTCGAGCACAACGATAACTATAAACTCGTACGCATTGTACCGGTTTTTTCTTTTAGTTAAAATGAATTCTTAATGATTACGGGAAACCGGTCGTCTTATGGTCTTGTCTTGTAGGAAATTCTTAACGGAAAGCAGTAGGATTGTGTTGTCTGATATCGACATTCGAAGTGGTTTCCTTATAAGTCTGGTAGTTGATTTAAGTTACTTGTGACGGTAACACCAACGCAACGACCATGGTAGGATACAAGAAGGTTTGTGGATGTGGCATTCTTGTTTTTATCTTTCTAAGTGATTTTTAAATGTAATTTAGTAATACAAATGGGTAGTTAAAATTGATAAGATATAAGATACGATTTTGCAAAAAAAAAACTTTGTTTAACTATTTGTTTTTAATTCCAGGAGGAAGTCTATCTGTACGATCCGAGAGTACTAATGCAATTGAACTTTCACAAAAGTTTAGCTAAATTTGATCCATTCATTTCTGCTGCTTCACCCGGAGAAACGTGGCTGAAAGTGCGTCCACTCAAGGATAGCGATTATGATAGAGGATTTTTGCAGTTGTTGTCGCAACTCACAGCTGTTGGGGATGTTTCAAGGACACAGTTTTTAAGTGAGTGACATTTTAAATACCTACGTCTTTGTACGTATACTCTGAATCCTAAAATATTTATGATTTAAAAAAAAATGAGAAATTCTGAATTGGAAATTCTTCAGGTGTTCATGGAATATTTGCATTAGTTTTAGGCTGGTATTCACCGAGCGATCATAACTAAAGAGCCTCATAAACCTATTCACCAAGCAATATAATTGGACATTTACGAGCGCTCGCAAAAGTTATGAGTGTTCTCGAGTACTCCTTCGAAAGGTTGTCCGAAAACTTTCGCAATAAAAGTTCCCTTCTCCCCAAAATAAACAGAAAAAAGTATGCTCATTTGATACACCCAATTCGCCATTATGGTATTTCTGGGTATTTCTATGACGTCACAGCTCACAATCATCTTTTGTTATTATTTTTTGTTTTAAGAAGTCAAAATAAAAACATTCAATAGAGTTATTTTTAGATGACAATAGAATAACATAACATTGTAATGTTAAATTCTTAAACAACCTACTACCTATTATTTTTGTTCAGAGATTATACCTATTTACAGACAAAAGTAAAAAATGTTTTTAGTTTATTGATATTTTCTTGGCGTCTTCCTAGCCAGCTGTCTTTAGTTTCCATTTGGGAATGTTTGGTTGGTTTTTCGAACATTTGCTCTCATATTCAATCATAAGCTCTCTTTTTCGAATATGGAAAAATACTTATGAGCAGTGTTGGCGCAAGCTGAAATGAGAAGTCGCTAGATCAACCTCCAAAAGTCGCTAGATTGGCTGAAATTTGGGGGCCAAAAAGTAGCTAGAAGTCGCTAGACAAAAAATGGTAAATAAAGCCTTAACTGCATAGACCTACTTTTGCTCAAAAGTAAGAAATTAAAATGCTCGCTAAAGAAAGATGCTTGCAAAAAATCATACGAAAATTGGTCTGACACATACATTAAACCACCATGCACAATTTTCCATTGTTTTTTTGCAAGCAGGTGTCTTCAGAATAGATATTTATTTCTCACTTTTGTACAAAGTAGGCCTATGTAGTTAAGCCTTAAATGTTAAAAAAATTCTCGTTGAATAACTTTTTATTTTTTGTTTAAAAATTTAAAGTAAAGGCCTGACTACATAGACCTACTTTTTGCAAAAAGTGAGAAATAACTATCTATGCTGAAGACGCCTGATTGCAAAAAAACAGTTAAAAATGGTTTCTTTGCAACCATGTTTCTTTAGCGAACATTTTAATGTCTCACTTTGCACTTTTTGCAAAAAGTAGGTATAAGTAGTTAAGTCTTAAATTAACAAAAAACTTAGGACTATAATAAATATGAAACAGATGAATTGCTTAAGGCAGACTACTGCGCTCACTCGCACTTACATTTTCCATATGTTTTGATATGTGTAGTGAATTTCAGTATCCAATTAATGGAAATAGAAAATTTCAGGAATGAAAAATCACCAGGGCCATTTCATAAAAAAAGTAGTATTTGCGTGTCGAAACTCACAAATTCTTACCTTCAAACGTCGCTAGAAATAATCTAACGACATACAAATATTTTTTGTCGCGGAAGAAATTGAAATGTCGTTAGATCTAGCGACAAAGTCGCTAGAACGGCAACCCTGCTTATGAGTGGTTGGTGAATAGCACAAATAATTTCCAAGTTAAAAAGCTCATAAAGTTAAGAGCAGTTTATGAGCGATCGGTGAATTCCAGCCTATAATATGGATTCAACAATAAATTTTGCTTTCTTTTTTTAGCTAGATTTTCCCAAATGAAGGCTAGTGGTGATTACTTTGTTACAGTCATTGAAGATGCAAGAAAAAACGAGATAATCGGAGCAGCTTCACTAATAATTGAACGTAAATTCATTCATGGCTGCGCTATTGTAAGTAGTACTACAATCATGTTCGATTAATTAAATGTAAACAATTTATTAATTATATTTCTTAGAGAGGACGTCTTGAAGATGTCGTAGTGAATAATACATACAGAGGAAAACAATTAGGAAAACTGTAAGTTATTTTTTCATCCTTTAAAGCTTTTGTTTAAATGTAAATCTATTTTTCTTTAGCATCGTTGTGACTGTGTCTTTACTTGCTGAACATCTTGGATGTTATAAAATGTCATTAGACTGCAAAGACAAACTTATACCGTTCTACAAATCATTGGGATATGTCCTCATTCCAGGAAATTCAAATTCTATGACTATAAGATATGATGAATCTCCCGGTGCCAATCCTCACAATCATACTAGCAATACTGTTAGCCTCGAAAGTCCATCTTGACAATTAGCCCCCAGTACTGCCGTCAAGTCAAAACTTTAATCGAATACATCGAATGCAAACAAAATAAGAATGTTTTTGTTCTTTGAAATTCTATTTTTATGTAATTTCAAATGACTTTCGAGTAATCCATCACAACAATGTTTTTTTTTGTTTATTTTGTGTTTTGTTAAAGTTTTTACTTGCAAAAAGTGAGCCACAATAATAATAACAACAACATAAATCTCACTTTTTTAACTCTAGCAGTGCTGGTGCAAGAATAAGAATAAATAGTTTAATTTTAAAAATGTTTAAGCTTTTTTTTCAAGATTATTTTTTTTTTTTTTTTTTTTCATTTTTGGTGGTGGACTATTAGCCATAAGCAAAATAATAAATAAACGTATACACAATATTATGTTTTCCCTTTTAACGTTTACTTTCATCACGACTTCTTTTAATTTTGGAATGCATTATTTTCGTCAAAAAGATACCAAAAGTCAAAATTCAATTTGGATGACGCTAGAAAACATCAATAGGTCTGATTTATTTCACCTCAATAATTGCTACATGTCTGGTCTTAGACTTCGTAATAAATGTCGGTCTCAAGACATAAATGGCAGATCAAATTTATTAATCTGCCAAATGAATGCCTTTAAACCGTACATATTTTTTTATTCACCCCAATTATGAATCTCGTATTATTAAGTCGTATTTTGCTAGTGGTTTCCTTTATAGAAAAATGTTATCTTTGTAGAGGCAACACTTTTGAGAACTTACGAATAGAGACGATGCAATGCTGTTATTTAAACTTAACAACATAATAATTATCAAAAGATATGGCGAAAAGAACAAAACAACAAATTGTTCTTTTCGCCATGTCTTTTCGTCTCTATTCGTAAATTCGCAAAAGATTTTCACCAAAAACAGATGATATTTTACCTTTTGGGGAACCAATATACGAATTAGCAATACGAACGAATTTCGTAATTTGTTTCATTATTCCCGTTCGTTTGTTAGGCCAAATTTGCCTTCATAAATAACGCTGTGCTTGTTTCAAAAATCGACAGACACTTAAGATTATTCGAGTATGCTGATTTCAATAGTGATAATCATTTTTCTGGATTGGCTCAGATAAGAAAGATTTTTATCCAAAAAAAAAAATTGTCACGTAATCTATAAGTACTAATATTTTTCTTAAAAACTCAATTTAATTCATTCAAATCCGTTCATTAGTTCTCGAGAAATTTTTAGTCTTCGTCTGACCCTACATTACCACCAGTGAATTATTTAAGAATTGGTAAGATCAGGCGATAGTAAATTAACAATTTCTCAAAAACTAATAAACGGATTTGAATGATTTAAGCCGAGTTTTAACGGTGTTGATTAACGGTGTGAAGCATTCGATTTTTCGTATACTTTTCATGTGAGCCATCCCAATAAATTTTCTTTTATTTTGAAGTCCCGTGAATAGGAAACCAAGGCAGAAATGGAACATTTTTCCTTAAAATAATGATTTAAGCACTCGAGCTGCATGAAAAGGAGCATTATTTTATTGAAAACCAATGCGGTTTGTATGATAAGATCATTGGTTCGCGGAACAAATGCTTCTGGCAATATTCTGTAGTACCAAGATGATCAGGCATCTTAGTACTTTCAACTGCCAAGTTAATTGTTCCCTAATAGGATATTACGGCCCAGATTATTACGCCTCCATCCCTGTTGTGATGACGGTTCAGAAATCGTTCCTCTTCTCATATCGTGGAAAAATTACAATAGCCATCCTTTTGAGGAAAACTTAGTTATTTCTGAACCTTCATCACAACATGGAAGGGGGCGTAAAAATCAGGGCCGTAATATCCTATTTGGGAACAATTAACTTGGCAGTTGAAAGTACTAAGATGCCTTATTTCCAGTCATCTTGGTACTACAAAATATTGCCAGAAGCATTTGTTCCGCGTTTTTCTGTATCAGCCTTTACTGAAAAAATGCATCTTCACTTAAATACCACACTGAAATACTGGGCCTAGAATCCTATTTTATGATGTATTTATGTAGTTCGTCTTTAAAATTTTAAGATTTCACTTTTATAAAAAAAATAATTACATTTTAACATTTGTAAATGCAGACATAAGTTATTTTAGTATGAGATAAGATAAAGATATATAAAAAAAGAAAATAAAAAATAATTTACAAAACTACTAAACAACCTAAAGCATACTTAAAACTTATTACAATCTTACATAGTTACATCGTTCAAAACACCATCGCTGATATCGAAAATTGCATCAGAACTTAAATTATCAACATTATTTTTTATATCGAATATGATATTTGATGAATTTTGATTATTTTCATTGGAATTAGTTGCTTTCTTTTTGCCACAGAAACTTTTATTGATGTCTTCATGAGCAAAACTTGATCTATCTGCATTGAATACCTAAGTATCAGTAGTAAGGAAAATTATTAAATTTTGTTTTAGATTGCAATCCAAGTATATGTACTTACATCGAGATAATCGATTTTAATGGAGGATGAATTTTCCAGAATTGTACGATCATTTAGCATAAGTTTAGGAAAATCCTTTGGATCAAACGGTACCAAGGGATCTAATCTACCCGAAGGACTGGTACTAAGATTATGAAAGTTTATGGATGCATCTTGGACCTTCTTAACAGCTGAGATCCTTCTGGGAAATAAGATATTGCTATCGACAATACCACTCGATGCACGTAGTAACGACGTGTCCGATTGGTTAACAGCCACCGCGGTATTATCATTCGAATCCAGTTGCAGATCAACCGCTATCGAGACAATAGTCTTACATTCGTCGATTTCTGATGTATCACTCTCTTCCCGACCAAAAAGATTTTCGTGTTTCTTCCATTTTGAAGCCAGAGATGAAAGATTCCGAGATAGATTCTTGGATTTCGAAGTGTCTTTGTTCAAAGTCCGCAACAGGCGCAATGGATCAACGATCTTAGACTTTCCAACTGTACTCTGATTTATTTTCATTGAAGTATCTAGTGTCTTTTTAACAGACCTCGGCGCGTTCAAGGTATTTTGTTGATTGATATAGCAAAACGACTCAATAGACCTTTCAAGAGCAAAATCATCTAGAAATGGAAGTCTGGGATTGTTGCTCAACTTGTTGTCTATCATGTCCAACTTAATTGGAGGCGTATTGATAAATTTTGAAAATAGGATGTTGGCATCTGTTGAAGCTAAATTGTTCTGACGAACGGGGGTGGTTTTGGACTGCGCATTCTTGAACTCTCCGCTGATTGACGATAAGAATTTTGTCGCCTGCGTTTCCACTTGAAGAATATCTGTTTTCAATGTGGAAAGCTCCTTGCCAATGAAATCATTTCTATTGCCTTGCTGATTGACTGCAATGATATTGCATTCCAAATCAGGGTAGATGAGGTTGAAGGCATTGAGTAGAGTTCCTATTTGCAACTCAGCTCCATGCATCAGCGGACCGACTTCTAAATCTGGGTAGACTACTTTCATCCTCAACAAAGACCTCTTAACCATTTCCTTGTCGTACTTGACCCCAGCTTCGTGATTTTGGAAACGATCCAAGTTTTCTTTGAGGTCTTTCAATGGTTCCTCAATAGAGGCAATATCATCTACTCTCTGTTGGGTGTTGCTTTTGAATAATTGACGATTGCTTGCAGCAAAATCTGAAAGCACGGAATCATCAAACAACTCCGATGTCTTGACATTTGGGAAGGAAATGGCATTGACATGCTTCCGCAAGTTATCGGTGTTTTCTTTTAAGTTTGCTATTTGAAGATCGATGGCTTTTAGATACCGGGAGGCATATTCCTTGTGTATCTTATTCTGCGCTTTCATGCGATCTACGGTGAACTCGGACATTTGTTCGCGGGTCATGTCACCTAAAACAGACTTTTCTCGCTGTTTAATTAGTTCTTTCACGATGAAATCAATAAAATCTAATAGGAATACAATGAATTTCATTCCTCCCGGCATAACAACAAGGTAGCTCTTTATGTTGTTCCATTGCAGGTTGTGTTTTTCGTTTAGATGCATCAAGTATTGCACTGTAGATGAACGAAAGTTTGCTTCGGATTTCTTATCGGCTATAGGCCAATAGAAACGTTTTTTAAACTCTACTGGATCTAAAAGAGTGAATAGATAGTGCATCACGTGGAAAAAGGCTTTTTGATTTGGTTTCAAGAACATATCCTGGACAAAGTACTTCTTGAATTCCTCTGTTGGTGGATGGATCATTGTTGTTAAGGCTGTTAGCTGGCTATGGAGTTTCTCGCCGCATTCTTTTTCTTCAGCTTTCCAAGTATCGATTACTGTGCGATCCATTTTGCTAACAGGGTAACAGGATATTATTTTAATTATAAATTTGATTAAATTTAGACAAAGGAATTTTTACAATACAAACAAAAAATAAAACGAATATCTTTTAAATGAACATTTTAAAAATATTTGACAGTTTGCAAAAAATAGAAATTGGCATCACTTTTATGCTGAGTGAAAGAATTCAGATTCAAATAAATTAAACATTTTACCGGGTGCTGCATTGGCAATCTTTGAGGCAATAAAAACACATTCAGGCCCATTCGGCGAGATCTTTTATTCTGATCTGCTATTCTGTTATGAATTTCTATACAAAAGTTTGAGCTGTCAAAAAATCTTTTATGAAATAAAATTTTGGAAGATATCGTCTTGTTGAGTGGACGTATTTAATTTAAAAAAAACTGTGAAAGACAAAGTCTTTATAACTTTAATTTGTATCTTTTAAAATAAAAATATCGTTACAATAAAGGTTAGACCGCACTAGGCGGAACTGCACTGCAGCGGAACTGCGATTCAAAATAAATTGTATGAAATTTAATGAAGTTCAGTTGCCGCTTAGTGCGATATAGCTCATACAGTTTCATACAAATAATGTTTTGCCACGTCGTGAAGTGTAGTTCCGCTGCAGTTGTGTGCGGTCTAACCTTAAGGCCTCTCCCAAACCAATGCGGAACATTCGTTGCGGCGAAGAAACATTCGCATGTCAAAATTTATTTATATGGTGATATATGAGAGTGCCTACACCAACGCGGCGGAGAAACATATGAATTAATTTTGACTGACAACTGTTTCTTCGCCGCAACGAATGTTCCGCATTGGTTTGGGAGAGCCTTAATAATTTGTTTAGCCAGACCAATTCCAAGTCGGCAATTACAATAGAAAATAAGTGACTATGTTACCATAGAGTTAAGAATATATAATTTGTGTTAAAAAGAAAATCTCAAATAAATACATACATACATACAAATAAAATTTTGGTATTCGGCATGCATTGTTATTTATCTTTTATTTCGTCAATGAAATGTTCATACTGGGAGACAAATATGATAAGAAAACATATTTATTTATTAAATAAAGAAGTTCAGCCAACAAGACTCAAATTTATGTCGTTTTCGGTTGAAGGTTCGGAGTTACTCCTTTTTGACTCCACTTACTCCAAAATAATCCGAGTAATGTTTTCGGAGTTATTTTCTGTTCCGGATTTTATAAAGGAGTAGACCTAGAACACACATATACATTATAAACTCTTTCATCGGATAACTTGTCAAATTGATTTGACTCGACTGAAAATGAAAAATATACATAAATATCAGAAAATTTACTGACACATATAATTTTTCGCAAGTAAGTTTTGGAACAACAGAAAATAATTCGATTGGAATCAAAAAGGAGTAGTACTGTTCCGAAATGCAATCGAAAACGACATTAATTGAAACAAGTCAATAAAAACACCTTATAGTCTTGTTTTAATAATTTATTTTGTATGACGCGTTTCCGCTATCAGCCATCATCAGATCACAATCGACTAGTGTTACTAAAAAAGCCAAGAACATAAAATATGAACATATAGGTATATGTAAACAAACAATTAAAAACAAAGATCAGCTTGGTTCTTCACATTTCACATATCTTCACTAGCGGGGAATCAGCAAATCCACAGTTGTCGTTAAGCGCTACTCTATGTAGTTTGTTTATGTAGATCGACTCCCATACATTTAACTATCTTAAACCCTGCAACTCTTTCAGTAGTGATATGTTGTCCGTCATCACACCGTGTTCTTTTTGGTTCCTCCTCCCTCTCCCTATTGCACTTTTTTTTTTGGAGTGTATGCCTAGCGAAAGCTGTTTTCTCCGTTTTGTTTTGAACATCCAGCTGATGATCTCTAAACATTTTCTTGAGTGAGCGAAAGGTTTGACCTACAGCATTACACCAGCTGCAGTCTAGCTTGTATATTCCCGATTTGTCAAACTTTCATAAAAGTTCGAACTCCTGAATACCAATTATAAAAGATCTTTTATGGTGCACATCTTTTATGATTCATAAAAGAAAATTCATAGCAGAATTTCATAAAGGCTCTCCCAAACCAATGCGGAACATTCGTTGCGGCGAAGAAACAGACGTCAGTCAAAATTAATTCATATGTTTCTCCGCCGCATTAGTGTTGGCACTCTCATATATCACCATGTAAATAAATTTTGACATGCGAATGTTTCTTCGCCGCAACGAATGTTTCGCAATGGTTTGGGAGAGCCTTAACAGATCTGGCAGAATAGGCCTGATTATCAAACCTGTTCACGTTTGATAATGTGTACTCTCTGTTTGACAAACACGTTCTTGTTCACAAATTTTGTTGATACTGAGTGTGATGTTTGACGTCAAACAGGTTTGCCAAACAGATCTGATAATGTGTACCCCACTTCATTTCCAATGAACCGCTTTGACAATGGCAATAGCAATCTTGCCTGGTAAATGGAAGGCAATTATTGCTTTCCATTGCAGACGCGTTAAATGTTGACATTAAAGGCTCTCCCAAACTAATGCGGAACATTCTTTGCGGCATGTCAAAATTTATTTACATGGTGATATATGAGAGTGCCCACACCAACGCAGTGGAGAAACATATGAATTAATTTTGACTGACGAATGTTTCTTCGCCGCAACAAAAATGTTTCGCATTGGTTTGGAAGAGCCTTAAAGCCTAGTACGCAGATCACGCTAAATTTTAGCTCCCATACAAAATTATTTATCCAAGCTAAGTTTTTGAGAGAATTTTGTATGGAAGCTAAAATTTAGCGCGATCTGCGTACTAGGCATAAAGGTAAAAATATGAGAACGCGTGCAAAAAAATTGTGAATGAATGTTTTATAATCAAAAACAGCAAATTTAACTAAAAATACCTGGCAATGCAATGGCAGGTATTTTTTTCTAGTTATAAAATCGTTTCCCAATTCACAATGCGAGGAGTTTCTTGACGACGAGTTTTTTGACAGCGTTAAATTATTTATTATTTTTGTTCTTGCTGTGCAGTGTGCGTTCAAAATAATGAAAAAAATCAAACTGAAATTACTTTAATTATTTAAATATTATAATTGTGTTTGTCCATTGGGCTGGACAATACAACATTTATAATATTGTCAACACAAATAGATCTATAAATATAATTTCATTGTCAACAAAATTAATATTTGTTAATTTACACGTATCTGTTCTTTTCTTTATTCTTTTCTACAATTTCACAAAATTCACCATAAGTCAAATATAAAAAAAAAACAAAAAAAAAACGTCGACAAGAGCGTTTTTTTTTTCAATTTTCCCAACTCCGGCGTGACGTGACGACGAGAAACGTTTCATTGTGCATACCCTGGCGTTTCCTCGTATACTTACATGATTTGAAATCGGCTTGACAACTACGACCAGTTCTCGTCTCGCTCACGTCGCGTTTTCACGTCTCATTGTGAATCGAGCATGTAGTTTGCAGATAAACTCGTTTTTTACCATCAATATAAGTCGAATGCACCCATTTAAAATTTCATAGTCCCGGTCTACATTGAACGATTTTTCCAGTGCCGATCTTTTGTTCGTGGGTGAAGGGAGTGAAAAGTGAGGGGTAATACTACGTTTCCACCAGACACTAAACCGAGATTTAGCAAGATTATCACAAATCTCCTTGAAATCTACAAGATTTACCATACAAATTTTAATCTCCTCAAATGAAGATTTCAAATAAAACTCATTCAAATCTACTTGAAAACATTAGTTTGTCAAATCAAATAAACTTTTTTTTCGAAGAATAATTGTGGAACCGACCTATTTTCGTTTATTGACAGATGGAAATGTAAACAAAAACTATCTATCTCACTTCCACTTCATATCAAAAAAATGAAACACCATTTGAATGTTTTGCCATAATCCTCTTCTTGTGCAGTGGAAACACCAAACAAATCTCATTACCTAAATCTCGGTTTAGTGGTTGGTGGAAACGTAGTATAAGGATCAAATCGTTTGTACCAGAAAACTCGAACGATTTTTCCAGTCTTTTTATGTTCTCTCTCTTCTCCTTTCCAGTTTTTTGAGTGTGTTCGGTTTCAGTGTGCCGTTCGTTTGATGGTGTGAGTGAATATCAATGAAAAATGAAGAGCACACCCTTCAAGCAAGCGAGCTCGTTTTCGGTCCGCAAACGTATCAAACAACGTATGGACGACTTCGCATTCGGATCCAAATACGGATCGAAAAACTGCGTTTTGTGGCTCAAATTAGTATGGAAATTAGAATCACCACGGAGCCATTATGTGAATGTATTGTGAGAGAGAGAGTTCTTGAATTCACCATACTCGGAGAACCGAAACCAAATGGAATCTAAAACGGTTCCAAAAAAATAAATGAATTGAGGCATACCCAACCCAAAAGCATTAAAAAAAACTTTCCATCTAGTCCAGTTTCTCCATTGCCTACAAAAATAAAACAAACTGAATTTTTTCATTTCAAGAGTTTTTTTTATTTATCTTTCATAAAAGGTTTTCTAAATACTATTTCGCACTAATAAACATGACATATTTCCACAAATATAAATTTACATTTAATAAATAGAAACTTGCATTTCTGATTGGAAGAGATAAAAAAGCAACCGTCTTCGCCGCGCTACCTACAAAACTGAACTAAAAAAAAAAAGTGGTGGAAATTAAGGCAAAATGATTGTATACTTCGCCTATACTCTCTCTATTTCTCGATGCTTGAAAAAATACTCTCGATTCTCGTTCTTTTTACATGCGTACACAGAAAATTTGTTATTGTGTGTGAGACACTCATTTTTTTTGGAGTCCCAAGTGAACCGAGAAATTTGGGTCCGTGATTTTGCTTGAAGGGCAGCAATAAAACAAGGAAGTAGAAAAGTCCCGGTCTACATTGAACGATTTTTCCAGTGCCGATCTTTTGTTCGTTGGTGAAGGGAGTGAAAAGTGAGTGGTAGGGATCAAATCGTTTGTACCACAAAACTCGAACGATTTTTCCAGTCTGTTTATGTTCTCTTTCGCCCTCTTTCCAGTTTTTTGTGTGTGTTCGGTGTCAGTGTGCCATTGGGTTTATGGTGTGAGTGAATATCAATGCAAAATGAAGAGCACAGAAATAAAAAAATGAAGAAGACAAGGAAAAAATCTCATGGAAAAAATCATTGTGTGTACATTTCACACGATTTCTGGAAAAATCTTCATGGAAATATCGGGCAATGTAGATCGGGACAAAGGAAAAAATCTTATGGAAAAAATCGTTGTGTGTACATTTCACACGATTTCTGGAAAAATCTTCGTGAAAAAATCGGGCAATGTAGATCGGGACTTACATGGTCACCCTACTAAAATTATAGGAACGAACAAAATTGGCTGAACGCAGTTTTTAGCCGTTGTAAACTTCAAAAACTGACGTCTGTCATTTTTATTAACAAAAATTTCTTAACTCCCGCCGCTGCCGGTATTTTTTACTTTAGCTTTTAAAAAATTAAGCTAAACTACTTAAATAAATTTAATTAAAAACAATATCAAAATGGAAAATATTCATCCAGAAAAAAAGATCAAAATGGATGTAGCAGAAGCTGAAAAAAAGAAAGACGAAACGCCCGGCATTTGCTATTGGTAAACTGTCTCTAAAAACACGCTTATGTATCTGAAATTGTTAACACATTCTTGTTTTGTATTACTTTCCATTTTCAAAGTGGGAAAGACCGCAACTTAAATATCGTAGAATTACTTTGTGCCAATTGCAACCGATGGCATCACGAATCTTGCATAAGCTATCAACTGGGTCGGCTAGTCCCATTCATAACAAATTATGTTTTCATATGTAAAAACTGCTCGCCGAGTGGTCTGGAAAGCTTCAGGAAAACTCAAGCAAGTAAGAGAAAACCTAACTCCACCGATTTTTTTTCTTCTTATAATAATCAACTTGGTATTTTATAGCTATTCCACAGATGTGCATTACTGCAATTGCTAATATGCAACAAAATTCAGCTAAAGAGGGGAAGAATCAATTGCTTTTCAGTAAAGACAAAGAAATTATTCCCTTCATTGATCATTATTGGGAGACAATGACCACAATGCCACGACGTCTTACAATCTCCTGGTAAAATTCAACTCATCAAAAAGTATTTTCTGGATTCAAGGAGAAATATTTCTGTTTTAGGCACTCAACAGTTCAACGCGCACTTCTCAAAGATATTCAAATTGCTTTTACATATGAAGAATCAGTAGAGAACGGAGCTATGTTCGGATTGTTCAATGGGGATCTAACAAAAATAAAACCCAACTACGATGCAATGGTAAAACTAGGAGCACTGCGTTTAACCGAAGATGGTTATGCACAAGGTAAGAGCTTCCATGCAACTATTTGTTATTAAATTTATACATTACGTTGCCCCTCAGTTTTAATGAAGATGAATGTACATGGTACACTTATGTATTTTAAATCGCAATCGCAGTTTTGTGTACATACATATGTCTACAAATGTATAGAAATAAGCTCTACAAATACAACTTACCAAACTTGAAAGCTTAAACTCTTTGTTGTGGTAGTGATAGTGCCTTTGGGCGTAGATACATTGTGTGGAAATCTCTTCTTGTTCGGCAGCATGTTTATACGATTAGTTTTGTTTATAACGAAATAACGGATTATTTTAAATTTGAATTCGAACAAAATTTAAATGAAGCCCTGATTTGTTTCTTTAAATTTTCTTGATATTTTTATTTTAGCAATTTAATTAGGTCAGGTTAGAAAGGGTGATAAAGCCTAAAGCTACACCATTACGTTAGGATCTCAATGGATCCACTGCACTCCCAAGGTAAAAGATGTGGCGAGGTAGGAAGGAAAGTGGGTGTAAGTTTCTGTATCGAGTGCAAAGAAAAGCGGCTCATTAAGTAATTCAACGACAGAAATGAAGGGCTCTCGAAAACAAGACAAATAATTAGTTTACGTTTTGAACAAACGGTGAATTTATTCCCATCGGAAGAATTTGGTCTATGTTCATATGTGTGCATATAGAATTGTAATTAAAAGCAGAAACGGTCGAAACAAAATCACAAAACTAATAAAATTATACGAAGAATTCAGAAGATGTCAGCTTTTGGAACCAGAATACCCAAGAATGTACCATCCTATTTCCGGTTGTATTGTTTGAGTATTCTGCTTCCAAAATCTGAAATCTTATGAATAATGCTGGCGATCAGAAAATTGTATACCGAGCAAATAAAAAATAAAAAACGGTTGTATTTATCATGTACTTTTTTGATTGGTGTCAAAATGATATGAAAAAGAAGAGAAAAGGCTTCCGAGTATGATTTCAGAATCAAATCCCAAAGTATTTACACGTAACGAATAATTCTTCTAGATTTCCCAAGGCCATCACCCCTATTAGTATTGTCAATCGTTGTTTGATAGTTGATAAATATTGAAATTCGATATTTTACCACCGAACCATTAAAAGTTTTGGTTATTGAGAATGGTACGGCCCCTTGTGAAATAAAGAAATTGGGAAATATCAATGAATAGCTTATTAAATTGAATTAAGGTTAGACATGCAAATTTTCAATGTTTATCAACTATCAATCAGTAATTGACAATCGTGTACATTACCTAATAGATAGTTACGAGAACCTGCACATAGGTATGTTTCCGAAAGTTTCATACATGGATCACCAATGGAAATTGGAAATTATGAAATATTTGTGCACTGCATTGGAAAAGCTTACCATCGCCGATCAGGGCATCTACTTTAGTCGATACAATCGAGTTCAGGCAATTTCAACTTTGGGTTCATCGAATCGACTGTGGCAATTTTGGAACTATCTTATCAACAATTCATCGATGTTTGCCAATTGTCTTGTAATTAACGACGGCCTGCATTATTCTCAATGACCAAAACTTTAACTTTAACTTTAGTTGTGCAAGTAATTTCAAAGAGGAGAGATCAAACCATGAGTGTGGCAACAATGCCATTTTACTGCGAAAAACTGCCGAACCTCTTTACTGAACAACGATTCGGATGCAACGGGACACCGTCACTAAAAATCAAAAACTGTTTATTTTAGTTGCACCGTGTCTAAACCGAAAATCGGTGTGCGTTCCAGCCCAGACACAGCACACATTGCCGTACACCGACACCGGCAGACACAAGTGTGATGTCTGTGGTCCCTTTAATAAATGTACTCCTTCCAAAGTTATTAAAGGTCAAAGCGGAAATAATGGTTCATTTACCATATATGAATATGCACTACTGGATCGCACGAACTTGCTCTCGTAGCTTACAACTAGAATAAAGCTAGACATTGATGGTATTGATGTAGATAGACATTGACGGTATAGATGTAGTAATGATTTGCTCTTAATGGTCATATAAATAATGGTCCAACTCCAAACTGGTGAAAAAACCAAGCCATGACCTATCAGAATTTGTTAACTTGTCCATACCGTGTCATAACAGTTGTTTACGAGTGGCGGCTTTTTTTTTGAAATTCGGAAAAAGTACTTTGAACCTTGTACAGGGTGTCCCTTAATTCGTCAATAGAATTTTAGGGCATACTTCTTGGGTATATTCTTAGATAAAAATCGTTCTACAATAAGGGCCTATTTGCAATTTTGGTATCATTTATCAGGAATTTAAAAAAAGTCTTACTTTGGTGTACCCTGACTCATGTTAATAGTAATAGCGCTGTTAGTACTTGTTATAGAAACTTCGTTTAAGCCTTTATTCTTAGAATAAATTCTAGCCTTTGTAACTGTGTTTAATTAAATTTGTTATTTCTTCTCAATCTTAAGATATCCAGTTTTAAGCCTGTTCCATGTTTCCTGCACAAGCTAATTTTTTGACTTTGTGATCAATTTTCTCCAGAAAATGCATAATCAACATATACTATTTTTTTTTTAAATGTACGTAACAATACTAAAAATAAAAATCAATAACATGTTTGCGGAAACTCCTGCTGCTATCGTGATCGTCCTTATAGTCCCTAATTTGAGCCTTTTCCTACGGTAAGTAAACAAGCTTTTGGCAAAAATTGTTAAATTCACGAGAAAATGTCCTTAACTTTAATATTAAATTGCTGGCATTCTATTTTCAGAGCTGCTGTGTTGTTTTTCATAAGACTAATAATTTTTTTAGGAGGACTCAAAATTCTTTCTCATATTACACTTAATAAATTCTATAATTAGATTTATCATAATAAAAGGTTAAGATGAAATCGTAAAAAAATTATTGAAAAATAATCTGTATTCAAACCAATAAAACGGAGTTTAACAATAGGTGGCGTTATTCCGGTCCTAAAAATAATCATAGTTTCATAAGTTGTAGTCGAACGCACAAACAGACGTACAGAATTTCGAGACTCATTTTTTCTTTCAAAGTTCTCAACTGTGTTTTGAAAACTCAATTTTATTTTGAAAACCCAACAATTCATTGTGGGCCTATAGGATGAATTTTGTTGACACCAGATTTACTCCACCACGCAATACAAAATATATATCAATAGGCGTGTACCACAAACTGAGCGCTCATTGAGCGCTCAATGTCAGATTAACGGAGGCAGAATCACTTGGTGGGACAACATTCTCCGCTCTCTTTAAAAAAAACATGTGTTATTATTCTCATACAAGTTTGGAAATAAGATTTCAACTTTTCTTTAAATATTTAATTGTTAAAGCAAAAAATTTATTGAATTTAATGAAAATGATTATAGCTTATTCAATTATTTTAAGTTTTCACCAACATTCCATCTTTATTTTGTATTTATTTACCACTTCCTTATTTGCACATCCTCAAAAAATTATAACTTGGTTGTCAAACAAACAGCTGTTTCAACTGAGAAAAAAAATTGAATAGTGAATCCAAGAATTTTTTGGATCAGAAATCTCCGCAAAAAATCTCAGTGCTCAGTTGAGATTTTTTGTCTCACTTAAAAAATCCTTGAGCGCTCGGAGCGCTCAGTTGATGGTACACGCCTAATATATGTATATCAAATGAAGCCTATTTGGGAAATGAGCAAGTATAGAGTGTACCTATTTTCAATTTGTATGTATTTCGTTCAAATTCTCCTATGCTATATGGTTTACTTCCGCCGTCATGGCGTACTTCCGTCTCCCTTAGTTTTTTTAGTGTTAACAACTCATTCCAGTGTCTGCTTTAAAAGCTTCAACAAATTTTACTAACGATACCTTCATGAAATTTGGAAATTTGGCACCAGTGAAAAACGGCCCAAACGAAAAATGGTTCCAAATTTGTGGCTCTTTTTTATAATGAAAATGGCCCGATTTTCAAAATGTAAAAAAATGGTCTCAAACAAGAAATGTAAAATTGCCCTCAAATTTACATAATGAAAAGAAACACCAACAGAAAAGTTACAATCGTACAAAAATGTTTTCCATCGGTTTGAAGTACCTTGACTGGCCTGTTGCGCGGTTTCAAGGATTTAAACTCACTTTTTGTATCTGCACCGCTCACGCGACTCCATAGCTCGGCTTGAATGCATGAATTAATAGACAATGTTGGGGATATTGCACTGCGACCTTGAGATCTATTGTGCCCCCCACCTAGAGCTGGATGAGTCCTGCTCATCTTACAGCTCTTCCTCCAGATGAATTCCTCTCAAGAATTGGAGTATTTTATGAGATGGTAAGTCGCTCTCTTCCTGGTAGCGTCCCAGGTATTTTTTTCTTTGATGTATGAGTGTGCTACATCTGCCTAGAATGTGGTCCGGCGTTTCCTCATCTGTGTCACAGAATCTGCATGTGGCACTACTTTCTAGAACAAGTATGTATACTAAAGTGTCTTTTTAGTTTGCAGGTGCCCAGTCGCTCCGCTTAGGGTATGCTGAGTCTCCTGGCAGGCGCTTCTGTTATCAGTCGGTATGCTATTACATTTTTTGTTATAAAAGTACCTATTTTGGTTTAAGACCAATAGTTTGGGGCCTTTTTTTCATAATCAAATTTCACCCCAAAATTAAAAATGCAAAAAGGACCCGAAACCGTGAAAAAGGGCCTAATTTAAAAATTTTAAACTCTTCTTTGTTTTTGTTGTTTCCCATATAGAGGTATATATTAGGAAACATATTTTATATTCGACTTTTTCGTAAACGGCTCGGAAACTACCTATTTCCTTTTGCCCATACTTTATTTATTCTTCAAATTAGAGAACTGAGAACTGCAAGCCAATTTGCAAAGCTATCTCCCAGACGGCCAGACGAGCTCCTTTATACCTAGCCAATTAATACATACCACACAACATGTTGCCCAATTGAATTGTTTTTAAGTTCTTTTAGCTCTCAGTTATAAACAAACTCAACCCAAAGAGAATCGAAGAACACACATAATTCGTAAACATCAACATATATGTATATCATACTTTAACCATGTATGCAAACTTGTGTGTGGGTTAACCTATATTATATTTGAACTCCGTACTAGAGCTTTTATTTATTTTTTTTCTATAAATAGAACAACTTGGTCAGTACTTCTACTTCAACATCAGTTTATACACACGTCCCTACTCTACAGTTGGGGGTTGGTTGAAATAAAATTAAATGTTTTGCTGTCGTTTTATTTCATTTTATAATAATATTATTATATATCGGCTTTAGTGGCTTCAATTTTTTCCCGAACTTGGTATGAGCGAGGTTCCTGGCAATGCTTGACAATGCACTGGCATGGCACTGGTCTGGTCTTTTTAAAAAAGCTATTCGCTTGGATTATTTTGTTGTCTTTATTTTGTTTTGATTAACATTCGCCTATATACTTACATACCTATTATGTTTAATTTAGTTTATGGTTTGTGTTGCTCTCTTTTATCAACGATCCGCTTCACCTCTTATAGCGAACACTACAACAATAGAACATTTTATCAAAACCTAATAAAATACAATCAAAATAATTAAATTCTTTACTTAGTTTTGTTGGTTACATAATAATTATTTTTGCTTTTATCTAGTGTCGTTTATCGACTTCGACTTCTAGTTAGAAACGGCAACCAAACTCAAACTACAGTAAATGTACTTAATTTTAATTTTTTAGTGTGTGCTATGAAAAAAAGCCACTGATATTTTTGTATCTACATAATGTGAGTAACAAAAAAAAAACTATTTATTTATGTACATAAATGTAGGTTTGTTCGGTCATCGTTGTTGGCGATGCGATATGTCATCCATCCTACACGGTTTTGACTTTCGTTTCGAGCTTATCAGTGACTTTGACTTTTTTTTCTCGAATATCTCGAAGTAGTAACTTTTTAAAGTCTTAAAAAGTTGGACCTGCAAAAAGAATTTGCTGTTTTTGTTTTGAAACGCATTTCCTGTTTGTACCTACGTACCTACTCCCTCTGGTCGGTGCGGTGGCTCGGCGTTATTTCGTCATTGATTTTTTTATTGATATTTTTCTTTGGATGTTTTTGTTTTTTTTTTTTAATAATTGTTGATGTACATGGTGCTGTTGTAGTTGTATATGATTTTTAATCGCAGTTTCGGGTGACTGTAATATACTTTAGAAGTTCTCGTTTTATAAACTTTAAGATTTAAAGAACTTTTGTAAACAGAACAAAATACGAACAAATTAATATAAAATTAAATTTAAATAATGGAACGAAATCATTTAATTGACCAGGAAGGTATGTTTCAATCTTTCTTTTAAAATAATTCCGATACACATACCTGCCCTACCTACCTATGTATGTATCTGCTTTTACGTTTCACTTGGAATCACTTATCCTATCGAAAAGATAAGATCTTGTTTGCATAATTTGTCTTCATGTAGAATTGCACGTACATATCTACTTTTTCAATTGATAAAATTGAGTCCACTTGCTTAAGGGATAATATGAAAATGTATGGGGAATTAGGTAAGCACTTACCAACTTCGCTTTGCGTTTGTCTTTTGGGAGTTGTTTTTTTTTTTTGTTTAATTCATTGCATTTCATGATTATACATTAACATTTAGATAGGTATTCGTAGCAATATGTGTAGCTGTGTTTTTCATTTGCTTGTTTTTTTCTTTTGCGCAGCACCGTTTTTTTGATGTGAAAATTCGGTAGGTACCTAGGTACCTATTCAGAAATTGAAATCACCACCTGTTACTAAGCAGATAATTCAATACGAAAAACCTAAGAATGAGTCAATAAGGTGATGGCTTTGTATTTAATTGTTTTTGAAGATAATAAATACCTAATACCTATAGGTATGTAGGTATTGATTTATTAGATATGCTGCGTTGCAAATGGTATTTAACGTGCCTACCTACATACCTATGTATTGAAAGGCAAGTTCATTGCGGTTTGTCTATTTCATTGCAATTTTTGATGCAAAACAAAACATTTTTTTAAATTTATAATTTTAACAAAAGCCTTATATGCTTTTTTTCATGGGTTTAATTTTAATGCACTAATTTTGTCATTGAAAGTCATTTTGGCGTAAATTTGATCGGGATTTAGGAAGCACTCTTTAAAATGTTGCAAGTCTATATTTTGTAACTCCACATATTTTTTGTTTTCTCAGAAATACCTATATGTAAAACAAGCCTAACTTTTGTTCATCATTCAATGTGAGCAATGTTGATATCCCCAAAACCCTCGAATCCCTCAGAACAAAAAGACATTTCAATAGTGGTGTTCTTAGATAATTTCAATGAAGCGCACAGCATTGGATCCCCTATTCAAACATGTCTACTTGCACATGTGTTAACTGTTACTTGGTTATGGTTTTTATATTCATAAGTACCTACCTACTTTGCCTACGCCAAAGGAACTTGGCTTAAAGTGCCTGTCATCTTACCCGTTTGTGAATTTGGCAGAATCTAAGTTCTACTCGAGAACATTATTATTAAATTCTGCAATTTCGAATTTTAAAACCTTTAATTGACTTCAAAACCGTTATTCAACTGAACTAACTTTGTGTTCATAAAACTAGCTTGAATTGCTTATGGAGTTTACTAAAAATCTACAAGGACTACAAGAAAAAATCTCGTTGAATTTGTGTCCTTTATCCTCTCGGCCTCTCGGAGAAAGCCTTTGAAATCGAATTTACTTCAGCAAAGTCCTCTACAAAATTTGCCTTAGACGTAATCCTTTTCAAATTGTCCACTCTTGCCATTGAAATCTCTTTGTTTAAATGGATTTTCACTTACCATTAAATTGTTATTACAGTGTACATTTCAGATGTCTTTCCCTTATTTAGCTACCTACGGTATTCCTTAAGGCAGCCATTTTGTCTCTCTTTTGTTCACTCTTTCAATCAACGATATTGAAGGGGTCACCAAACAAGAACATTTCATCGACGCATGACTCTTCCCCTATTCAACATAATAAAGGCTGTTTTCCAGTTTGGTGTCGTAAAACAAGCTTTGTTCTTGACATGTTGCCTTATGCCAATCAATTACTTTTTCACCTAGACGCAATAAAAATTCTCCCTATCTTCTTTATAATCAACCCATTCTCACTGTTCATAACATTCTCGGCCAGGAGCTAACTTTTCTCACTCATATTCAGCACTTGGATTGGTCAAAGTTTGGTCCAAGGAATTGTTCAACCCCTGTGACCCGGTTCCTATATACAATACATACATATATCCTTTGTTCGCGCAGTCCTCTCAAGATCTTACCAACATATTCACATCTCCAGCATCGAGAGCGTTTGAAGTCGTTTCATTCGTTCGCTCTTCGATGTCTATCTTGGAACAATCCATTAATCCTACCTTCCTGTCTGTACCGCCTGAAACTAATCAACTTGAACTCACTCTTTATTCATCGGCTCCTTTCTGGTTCCATTGGCTGTGTTTCAATTCCATCTCTTCTAACTCGTAAAAGAGGAAGTCTCTTCTATCCACCGAACCTCTTATAGCTCCAACGAACCTATCTCTGGTATGCTGGGAGCTGTTATCTCGAAGCTGGAGTGATTCGACTTTAACCCAAATACTACTTCCTTAAAACTCGATCTTCAGAGTCACCCTTCCCCACCCAAAAATCTTAGGTTAATTTAAGTTTTTAAGTTAAATTAAGAATAAATAGGGCTTTTGCCCCCACCAAAACCTAAACCAAAATAAAACAAGCACCTTCATAAGGATTACCTTCCTGTATAGTGTTATTATGAACTTTAAAACAACATTAACAACTTTTTATCTTGTTTTCAATTTTTAGCTTCACTAGCAAAGAATAACAGACAGCGTCGAAAGCTACCCGCAAACGAATCAGGCACAACAACTAAAAAAGGCAGACCAAGTGCCGATATTGCAGCTAATCTCAAGCTACCAGCTCACGGCTATCCCCTTGAACATCCGTTCAATAAAGATGGCTACAGATACATACTAGCCGAACCAGATCCACATGCCCCATTTAGGCAGGAGTTTGATGAGAGCTCCGATTGGGCTGGAAAGCCAATTCCAGGATGGCTATACAGAACTCTTGTACCGAATTCGGTACTTTTAGCGTTACATGACAGAGCACCCCAGTTGAAAATAGCAGAAGATCGATTGGCGGTTACCGGAGAAAAAGGTTATTCCATGGTTAGAGCAACACATTGTAAGTTAAGTAACACCTTGAAAGTTGATGGTGATTCATTAACAGATTTTCTTCTAGCTGTAAATCGTGGAAGATGGTATTTCGAAATAACTATTGAAGAAATGCCCGAAGGATCAGCCACTCGTTTGGGTTGGGGACAGGAATATGGAAACTTGCAGGCGCCATTAGGATATGACAAATTTGGCTACTCGTGGAGATCACGAAAAGGAACTCGATTTCATGAAAGTCATGGAAAACATTACAGTGATGCATACATTGAAGGTGACACCTTGGGATTTCTTATTGATTTGCCCGAAGTTGAACTTACCGAATATTTACCAAGCACCTTTAAAGACAGGGTGAGTACCTACACTAACTTAAATAAATAAAAGAAAATCAAAATCAAATAAAATACCTAACATGTTTTTTAGCCTCTTGTAAAATTCAAAAGTCATCTTTACTACGAGGACAAAGATAAAGTGCAGGAAACCCTTAAGAGTTTCAAGGTTTTGCATCAAAGTAAAATTGAGTTCTTTAAAAATGGCAAATCACAGGGTGTTGCATTTACTGACATCTATGGGGGATCTTATTTTCCAACTATTTCAATTTATAAAAGTGCTACTGTAAGTGTTAATTTTGGACCAAACTTTAAAAGCCCAGAGATTTTGACTGAGTATGATGCAAAAGGGGTAAATAATTGGGTAGATTTCATTAAGATATATTTTTAATATGTTTTTTCTTCTAGATGTTTGACAGAGTGGAAGAACTTATAAGCGAACAGTCCTTATCTGACTTGTTGTTCCTTACAGAAAATCGGGGAAGGCTAAGATTAGATAATTATAATTTGTAAGATAATGTGGATATGAATAACACATTTTAATTTAAGATTTTCGAAAAAACAGATATGTATGTGTAAAAAATAACGTCAGTAAATTATATTTTAAGAACCAAACAACCTTTGTTTGCGTGTTATATACGTTTCATAGGCAAGATATGCCTTTAAACTTTATTTGGTAAGTTCATATTACAGAGTCCTCATTTTTGTTTTTCATTGTACTCGTATAACTTTAATTTCATGTGATTCATAATTTCAAAAACTTCGTCATTAGTTGATGCACTTTCCGAAGAGAAAAATGATCTTCATGCGTTTACCAATTCATTTTTATACTTTTTGTTCACAATCAAAATAAATTCAAACAGGCAACAAATATATTTGCAAACTGACAGCTTAAAATTGTTTTGATGGAAAAGTTAGCCTAAATTTTGTTGTTCACCAAGCTATAAAAGTCAATATCTAGGTGTACTCAGAAGACTTCTGATTCGATCCCCGAAAAATTTGTTTAAAATCTTTCGAAATAATATGGGACATATACATAAACTCTGGTCTTAGGCCGCTCCCTGACTTGTCGGTACGGTATCGGTAAGCGGGTTTTCTTACCGTACCGAAAGCATACCGATACCGCTTCTGTCTCTTCACTTGTCGGTATACTTTCTGTATTTAATCTAAAAACTAAGAATCCGGAAAAAGATTTCGTCCTCAGAAGAAGTTGCAATTGCATGTTATATTTATACGCCTTTGCGTATACAAAGAAAAAAATACTGGCGACATCCATATATTGAAAAAAAATTGTTTTGTCGACTGTTTGTTGCGGCCAAAGAACTTTCACAAGATGATGAAAGGTTCCAATCCATGTACAAAATGAAAAAGAATACCTATAACGAGCTTTTCCTTCTCGTTGCTCCATTGCTTACAAAACAAGACACCAGATTCAGGGAATGCATAAGCGCTGAAGAGAGGTTGCTAATTACTTTGAGGTAAGAATTATTACAAAGAATACATACCTGATATTTTTATTTTGTTGGCGATTTCACTCCATGTATAAAAACTCGTATTTTTCCACTTCCAATACAATTTTAACGTGGACGTCCATATCTGACGATGACATTTTACAGAATGCACGTGGTATTTACCGATTGCTTACTGCCCATTCGTACCGCGGCTCGGTATACCGCATGTTCTGAGTACAACCGTACCGATACCGCCTAATCAGCATGCACCCATTGAAATACATGTAATCGGTACACAAGCGGTACGTCAGATTTTACCGTATCGATACCGTACCGACAAGTCAGGGAGCGGCCTTAAGAAAAATGAGCCCATTTTTATTATAAAATGTTTGCATTTATAGTTTTAAAAATGTATCAATTTTTAACATTACAATAATAACTACAAACATATTGATTTGATAAACTACAACAAATATAATCAGCTTCCGAAAATGCAAATTAGCGTAGACTTACTGACTTATAATGGAGCTTCAATAAACGATGTGATCATCGATTAACATTGATTTGTCCTGTTTAATCAATGTAAATCGCTGCTCGAAACATTAATCGAAGCTACAACATAAACACACACTAACACGAAAAATATTAAAGTCTTGAACTTTAAAGGACTTAAGAGTGCTTAAACATTAGAGTTGTTCTGATAGTTTAGTGAAAGAGAAACAATATGGGTGATTCTTTTACATTTTTTTTTTTTTATCAAAATTTTAATTTATGCAGTTGAACAAGCACTCGCGTATATCAGCTAAAAAAGTTTTTCAGATCACTGTATACGTTAAAGGGCAGCCAATGATTTCATTTGATAGTGCATGAAAGAAAACTCTAATGTGAAACCGTGAAAACTCTATTAGGCCGGTCCCTGACTTATCGTTACGCTATCTGTAAGCGGTTTTTCTTACGGTACCGAGAGCATACCGATACTGCCTTAGGCCAAGCTAGACAGCGACGATGACAGCAAAAAATGAAGAAATGGTATGAATTTCTGTGTATTTTATTACAAAGCCTTAAAGGGACAAAGACTTAAAGGGACAGAACTTCAGAGAAAAGAAACGCCGCTAATATTTTTATTGATAAGAAAAAAATGTATTAGGGAACGAGTGTGCACTTTTGGATAAAAAAGAAGATATTAAAAAGTATTGCTGAAAAGGGGGCAGTTTCTGTCTCCCTAATAGTCTAAGAGCCGACAGAAAATTTTGGGAGTGGATGTATAACCAAAATCTGAGTATGAGGGCTTATAGATGCATATATTGTGATATCGAAATCTAAAGTCTGGTAGGTTTTTTGTTCAGCCTTTGGTAGGGGTGGGGGGTTGAAAATAGAGATTTTCTAAATTTCTTATCAGGGGTGTTAGCACTTCCATTAATTTATTAAAAATACATTATGAAACTTCTATTAGGCCGTTCCCTCAGTCCAAACACCTTAATCTTGGTGGTCCGACTATTAGAACTTAAGATAAGCTTTTTAAACGAACATTAATCGACTTTTTTTGGAGACTTTGTTTCGTTGACCTTTTTCGTTTTATAAATCTCCAAGAAAAAACCGACAAGGTTCGCTTAAAAAGCTTATATCTTGAGTTCTATTAGTCGGATCACCAAGATTTAGGTGTTTGGATTTAGGGAAAATGAAAATCATACAAATTTTCAAAAAATGTATGGAAATGAGAATACCCATTTGAGATAGGTGAGCTTACGGGTTGCCTCCGGGCTACCAACTTTTTTAAAACAAAAAATAGCAAGCGTCCGTATATATTTTTTTGTTCTCAATGGGAGAACGGGCATTTTTGTACGTGTTGCGTACGGTTGCGAAATGTCTCAATGAGGCTATTTTTATTTTTGTTATTGGCATAATTATATAACCATTTAACTAAATATTAGTTCCATTCACAATTTTCACATTAAAACAGGAACATTTTCTAAAAAGTTATATCAAAGACACTCCACCGTATAAGAACTTTCTAGACTCAAACTAAAGGCAATTGCTTACTTCTCCATTGGAGTCCCGAATATTTTTATTCCATGGTTACACGGGAGTTAAAATAACTACTTTTTCTTTATAAATATGGGAGACTGTATTAAAACATTTGAAAATTTATCAAAATCATATGCTATTTTCGAGAATGTTGGGGAAAAAAAACAACGGTTGCGATGTATAACAATAAACATTGTTTTGAAAGAATTTTCAACCAAAGGTAGCTTAATTCTATAGCAATTAATCGATTTTGAAAAAAAGATTTTCCAAGGCTTAACAAATTTATATGACATGGACCATAATTTCGATCCTAAAAAAAAAATAGGGGGGAGGGGGGAATTACCAAAAGGCTTTGTAGGAAGTTGGCAAAAATCCACACATTACTTTAGGTTGTACTCGAACGTACAGTCAGATAGACTGATTTTTTTCGTCTGCCGCATTAAAATCTCGAGTGCAATTTTTGTCACAAATCCATAACTTGCCAAATTATAATTAGGTGTATCCCAAGTCAAAATAAATAACTTTTTATTTTGTTAAAAACTTTATATTCTTTTAAATTTGTACATCGAAGCGAAACTATTACACTTATACTTAATATTAGAATAAATATAAAAAATAGTTATGTAGTCACCACAAACTATATTACTATACTAGGACTACAGCAGCCGTGGTCTCTATTTAGCAATTTTGAATTTAGCAGCGCTGTAAGGCAAATAAGTCCAGCTCATCTGCCGGTTATTAAACGCAGCTGAAATTGATCGCCCACCGACTGGAGCAGCTTCATGAATCCTGTGCAAGTTAATCGCTGGCAATATAATGCTGTTCTTATTCATTTGGCTATTGAGGGCTGCTCCTTGGGGGAACCATCGTCTGCGTCTTGTGGTAACAGCTGCAGATTGGGCTTGGTTGGGGGCAGTTAGTTGCACAAAGCTTTTGTGCTTGGTGTATGCTCGGAAATTGTGCTTAGCTTCGATTACTCTATGTAAAGGTGGCATTCTTGCCATGGTAGCTGAACTTGATCCATTTCTCGATAAACTCTGTTCGGGATTACTTCCTGAGCTGCTATCGAATTGGCGTGTGAATTTAGGAACGGGTTGTGCATTATTTTCTTTTCGGGTAATTGGAGCTCTTCGACCACTTAATTTGAGG
Source organism: Melangyna quadrimaculata (assembly GCA_949320155.1). NCBI lineage: Eukaryota > Metazoa > Arthropoda > Insecta > Diptera > Syrphidae > Melangyna > Melangyna quadrimaculata. The sequence continues at coordinate 451,846,070 of OX439483.1, read as the reverse complement.
TCAAGTGGAGCCACATTTCCCAATCGCCGTACAGCCATGGGAATAGAACTTATCCTGAGGTCATTCGCAAGCATATTTATAAGCTTCTCGTGTGCGATTATTTGCTTGGTAGGCAGTGGCTCTAGAGAATTTGCTGAATGTTTTTGTTGGTATAAGGAACTTGGACCCCCATTTGTAGGGGTGACCGTGCCATCGTCGGCTTCTTCATCATCATCATCACCATCGTCGTAATCTCTGTAATCATCCGACGTAAAACTCAGACTGGAAAACTTCTCTATTCCTAACAAAGGTCTCTGAGATCGTAATATATTCGGGAACTTTGTGTGCCACTCAAGAATTTCATTCCTCAGCTCCGGTGCGGCCTCGGAAAGGTCTTGTTCACCACGAAACATCCTCTCCACTTTTTCCCAGTCCAGTTGGTTTTGTTTGATGGCATCGTCAGCCCAGGGAATAGATCCGATGCTACTTCGATCGATACTGCTCGACGAATATTGCACTTCATGGTAGTCTGAATCGGAATCAGATGAGGGAAAACTATCATCACGGTAGATATATCGTGCAGACATTTTGATTTAAAGCTAATTCATTACATGAAATATATTGGTCAGTGGTAAATGAAATTTTTTAAGAAAGGATAATAATTATCGATTTAAAAAAAAATATGCACAAACAAAACAAACACTTGCATTGACAGTTTTGTTGTGAATTGTTATGACGATTTCCGGAAAAAAAATCGTTAAAATTGTCTGTGAACTGAGCTAATGGTTGATGAATTGGATTTGAAAATGTATTATTGTGAATGCTGTTTCTAATATTTCTTAGACCCCTTTTACACAAGGAAACTGAGTTGCTAGAAACTTGCTAGTTTGTAGGCGAGAAGGGTGTGAGGGGAGCTTTTATGTCTTCCTTTTACGATCTTCTCGACAACAAACTAAAAATCTCCGGCAACTCAGTTTCCTTGTATGAACGGGTTCTCTAAAACCATTGCGAAAGCGGCGCGGAACATTCGCTTACGGCAGTTTTTGTTGTTATTTAGCATTGTTTAAGGATCTCCCAAACCAATGCGGAACATTCGTTACGGCGAAGAAACATTCACATATCAAAATTTATTTACATGGTGATATATGACAGTGCCCACACCAACGCGGCGGAGAAACATATGAATTAATTTTGACTGACATATGTTTCTTCGCCGCAACGAATGTTTCGCATTGGTTTGGGAAAGCCTTTATTTGTCATTTTTGTTATCATTGTGAATGATTCGGCCTGCAAAGCGAACCACACTGGTCTCGTGTGTTGTGGAGCCGTGTGTCGCTGTCATACCATATATTTCATGCGTCAAAAAGCGACACAACACACGAGACAAATTTAGTTCTGCCGATATAAAGACATTGCAGCGATAGCGACACACAAGATATGTATGGATCCGGCTGGCTCTTCCAAACTAAAGCCTTAACTACATTCAACACACTTTTGTACAAAAGTGAAAAAAATGTTTTGTCTTTTTCCAACATGCTAACCAACCCTATCTTGTACCTCAAATTTTACAAATGTTAAAGTTAGAGCCTTCTTAACTTTTACTTTTGTAGAAAAATAAAACACCAATACAATAAGAAACAGTTTTGAAAACGACTAATAGATGCCACTGGCTGTAGGGAAATTTTAGTGGAACAAACTTCGAACGCACCTTATCTTGAACACAATTTTCGTTCAATTTTTCGCAAGCAGACGACGCTAGAGTATGTGTGTAATTTCTCACTTTTGTACTTTTGTACAAAAGTAGGTCAATGTAGTTAAGCCTCAACGCGAAAGCGGCGCGGAACATTCGCCGACGGCAGTTTTTGTTGTTGTTCAGCATTGATAATTTGTCATTTTTGTTATCATTGTGAATGATTTGCCCTGCATAGCGAATGTTCCGCGTTGGTTCGGAAAACCTTTACACTTTTGCAATGAAACTAGACCAGTTTCATCGCATCGTAAATACCTCTATAATTTTTGGATAATTGCATAATTATTAGCACCAATTTTGAATTAACAAATTTACACCATCACTTGGCTCACATATTTGTATGTAAGATTGTGTAGGTACATTTTATTCGCTTCATCTAATCCACATATATATATATACAAATTTGCACGTATGTAAAACATGCAATAATTTTTTTGTTTTAACTAATCCTAGCTTAATGGTTTCAAAAGTTTTTATTCCCACAAAAAATTCTTTGAATTATTAAGCTGGCCATACACAACCGAACCAACGAGCCGAACGGCCCGGAGCCGAATCAAAATTGCCCGTGAGTGGGAAAACTCAGACAGATGGCTTCGTTTGGTTCGGCCGAACAATTTGGAATTTCAGTCCGTCCAAAATCCACGAACACGAATCTCCGAACCAATGTTCGGCTCTATGGTGTGTAAGCAATCAGCAAACCAAGCTGTTCCGTCTGCTTTCAACTTTCCAATCGCTCCACCGTCGCACTAAATAATAAAATCCTATCACTCCTCATTAAATTGTAGAATACGCAATTCTCAATATAGAGAGAGTTTTTACAACAACATCATCATAGCTGTTAGCTGTCAAAATACCCTCTCTATATTCAAATCACGCCCCCTATCAGAAGCTCAAGTCCTAGAATGCATTAAGCCAGAACCACACTGGTCTCGTGCGTTGTGTTGTGGAGCCGTGGGTCGCTGTCATCCCATATATTTTATGCGCCACAAGGCGATAGAACACACGATACTAATGTAGTTCTAACGATATAAAATACATTGCAGCGATAGCGACACACGACAACACCCGAGATATGTGTGGATCCGGCTTTAGGGATAGGAACGGGCCTTTGTACTTTTGTACAAGTGTAGGTCTATGTAGTTAAGGCTTAATGCTTTACTCCTTTTTGACTCCGCTTACTCCAAAATAATTCGATTGGCTGTTCCGAATAATGTTTTCGGTGTATTTTTCTGTTCCGGAATAAATAAAGTAGTAGACCCGGAACACACATATACATATAAACCCTTTCATCGGATTATTTGTCAAACTAATTTTACTCGACTGAATGTGCAAAATATACATAAATATCAGACAATTTACGCACACACACATAAATATTTCACAAGTTACTCTCGGAATAGAATATAAGTCGATTGGAATCAAAAAGGAGTAGTACTGTTCCGAAATCCAATCGAAAACGACATATATATACTCAAAGGGAGAGCCTCAAATATTTGAATTGAACAATCATTTTTCTGAATCACCCTGCAATAATAATAAAATCAATCACCATTGTGAATGGTTTTATTCAAACTGAAGTTGCTCATTTAGACCAATTCCGTAGTGTCAACTGTCCAAATCGTACAACAGCTGATTTGTTTTTCTTTGTATTTGAATTTGGTTATTTAACACACCAAAACTAACCAAAAACCAAATCAAATCATGTTTAGGAAAAGCTTTTTAAAAATTGCAAATGGTTAGTGAAAAACTATTTAATACCAATCAAAAAATACAAATTCATACTTCCAGTGCTATCACTTAGATCGTTTACCGCCAAACCGGGTCCAATTGGAACAGAAATTACTGAAGTCTTAAGAAAAGAATTGACACCAGTGCATCTTGAAGTCATAGATAGCTCAAATGGATCGGAGTCTCATTTTAGAGTTTTGGTTGTATCAGAGAAATTTAATAATCTTCCTTTAATTAAAGTAAGTTTGCAAAGAGCTATCATTTAAGTATTTCAAGTGAAATTAACAACATCTTTACAGTGTCATCGCTTGGTTACGGATTTAGTCAAACCAAAAATTGATAGTGGAGCAGTGCATGCCTTTTCTGTTGAAACTTTAACACCTAATAAATGGAAGCCCTCAGAATAATTGTAATGAAAATAAATGATAGGAAAGAAATATTTCCATAGTTCAGATTTTTCTATCCTCTAGTAAGTATTGTCCTTTTCTCGTTTTTGAATTCATAAAAAGTTTGCATGTGCACTCCAAGTCAGCTACTGACAGCGATATTGTAGGGAGCTGGTGGTAGTCTGAATGTCTTAACCTTATTGTTTATTTGGGATTAGACAAAAAAGGTATATCGGAGACTAGTAATTTAGATGAAAAAACAACAAACTTGAGAAAATTCTACTATTCAGAGTAAGAACTAATTTTTGTTTCATTAAACGTGATAAAATCTCGAGTTGTTGTTGTAATGCATGTTGATGAACTAAGTTTTATGCATCATCTCTGATGATAAAATACGACTAATGTACTAGATTTCTACAGGTCTTTGACAGACGAACCTTGACGAAAAACAAATTTAAATAATCATATTATAAAATAAACTGCAGTATTATATATAAAAGATGCAATTTCCTAGTTAAAAGCAACAGAAAATAGGAAAGCTTTTTTTTGGTAAATTGGATAGAGAAGAACGGTGACATTACCATGTCATTTTTCTTCGTTCGCAAAAAAAAAAATGAGTTTGATAAATTTAATAATTCGTTTTAAACTGCTTCCATTTAATATAAGGAATCATTTCCTATATATTTCGAAAATAATTTTCACAAAAAAAAAAAAAAAAAAAAAGAATTTGTAAAGTTAAAATTGTATTGGTGTAAGTACAGGTACAGTAAGTACAGGTACAGTAAGTACAAAATTGATTTGAAATCAATTTATTTGCCCAATGGAATGCAAAATCTGTGTTTTGACACATTTGAAACATCCAAATCAGAAATAAATTGATATTTTTAGAAATTCCCATACAAATTTTGACAGTTCATTTCTACCGAGATAAAATTACATATATGGTTTACCAGGTTTATCTGGGTTTTACGCGTTTGCATTTATACCCCTTCTTTAGAAACGAAAATTTTATCTTACGAATTTCATGCGGAAAGCGCAGAAATTAACATGATACACTGGAATAAGTAATTTTTGACGTTAACCTTGATTATTTCTCACGTTTACGCAAGTATTTCTTGTAAACATCTCGCGGAAAGTCAATACCCATAATGATCATGTAATGGGGTTTTCCGTTGAAAAATAAGGAATTTGATTTTTTTTCGTGGCGAATGGAATATTTGAAAACATTTTTGTTGTTGTTATGGTATTGGTGTATTTTTGTGTCTGTGAATCTGTAGATTTTGTAGATGGTATCGGCTGATGAATAGGTACAACAAAATCAGTCGACAGTTTTTATACACAAGTGTATTTTTCATTTGATGGCATTTAAATTTTTAAATCATACTGTATACTTTTAAACTCAAAGGGCATATCGGTTGGGATCAGCGGAATCCTTGGATTGAGAACTTCGTCACCTTTAAATTGTCCTTTTAGTATCGTCGCGTGAATTACATTTATCATCAGTTTCCTAATTACCAAACGCGTTCCATTGCACAATTTTGGTTGGATTTCGTAGCATGATGACTACCGAGCCAACATTCAATTGCAAATTATGCGGTGGTAAGCCATCAGGCACATCCAAAGAGTTCAAAAATTCAGTTGGATAGTTTGTGGCTTCGTCTTCGTTTGTTACAGTGTCGAAAGACTTATATGATTGCAGAGTACCGACGATTCTGAATTATGAAATTCAAGTAATCCTCACTCAACCATTTGTTGATTTTGTGGTTAGAAATGATGTTTGGGAAAACTTTATTAATATGATCGTCTTTCCATGATACGAAATTACAAAACTTCAGAGGTAATGAAATAAATGCGCTCGATTCGTCGACAAGAACACGGCCATTACTGATAGTCAGCAATTGCTTGGAGAATTCTTTAGCAGATGGATCGTTCATCAATGCAACTCTCATGTTTGATTTGATGATTTTAGGCAAGCGTTTATTTCATCGGCAGCAGTCGATTTTAGACTGACAGGCAGTGTTTGGCGGAAATCGCCAGACAGCAAAACCTCCGACACATCCGAAACATCTGGAGTCATTGCGCAGATCTTTTAAAGTTCGGTCAAGTGGTGCGTAAGCGCATTTATGCGCCATTGTGCATTCGTCCCAAATGATGATTTTAGATGCTTCTAAAACTTTGGCTAACTATTAAAATATCTATCAACAATTGCAGTTGCAGTATAAGTTGAACTTGTATTTGAAAAAAGCTCTATTAATTTATTTTCCAAGGTTCGCAAAGTGCACGCATCACGTGGATATTAAAGTTGCAATAACAGTTGTAGTAACGGTTGTACTTGCATTTGAAAACGAAATAAAATGTATTTTTATAAAAAATATCTTTTAAAGAATTTCTCAAAAGGTGAATAAAGATTCGCGGGATGCACGCAATTGCAGTTGCATTTTCTCTCAAAATAAATACAAATTAAAAATATTTGTATATCCTCCTTACAAATTCCTGAACATTTGTACCATTATTCCAATGCATTGCAATTGCAATTATATTTTTGCAAGGTTCAGAGGGTTCCCACAGTTATGCGGGCAAACGCGGAAAACAATCGAATATACTTCTGTTTTAGAAAACATCTTTGCAAAAAAAGAAAAAAATTCAGTTGAACACCAATAAATAATATATTTTTTAATTTTATTATTCGTTTCATTGTTTTGGCCCACAGTTTGGCAACAAAGCGAAGAAAGGCATGACAATGGCTCAACATTTTGTAAGATTAGGTAAATCCCAGAATCCACACGTCTAATTTTGTGTGTTTAATGTTATACTTGGAGGAAATGGTCTTATAAATGTTCTTAGGGCTATGTGTAAGAATGTAAAATGAATGGGCGACGCGTTTATGTCGGTAATGTTTGAAATGTTTCTATCCATGTCATCGCCCTACTTACTGGAAAAGGGCAGACCAACGTTTGCCGGACAGATAGTTTTCAATAACAATTATAGCACTCGCACTAAATATACAAATCGAACGTTAACCTTTTGGTAGGTATTCACTTTTTTCAAAACGAACTTTAAATAAAATCGATTTGACATTTTTTTTATTTGTTGTACATACATACATATATTTTTTTTTAATTTTTAATTTCGATTAAAGTATTTTCTGTATTTAAGATTTTGTATATTTTAATCCATCAGATTATCATATACCAACAATTTTTATTCACAATTTATTATTTACCATACAACAGCTTTATTGCTTGTATGAATAATAACAACAGCAACAGCTTCTCTGTATGCTTTATTTTCAAATCATATTTCTCGAATATTTTTTATAACAGTCAGCAATTTTCTGCAGGTAAAATAATCACAATAATCAGCATTCTGCATGCAGGTTCAGAACATATGTTTCTGGCAGAAATATATCATATTTCTTTCTTTCCTCTGTATTATAGTTATTATGTATATATTTTTGATGTTTGTAAATTTAGCTAATTAAGCAAAATTATTGTATAAATAGCATTGTAAGTTAATAAAATTCTATCATTCACGATCAAAAAGGTGTCCAGTCTACTTAATTATTATTGCTTCACCCCACCAGTGGTAAGGGGCAATAATATTCACAAGGACAACTATCGCTACAATATACAAAGGTACAAAGAACCTTTTGTATACTCCAGTCGAAACAAAATAGTTCCGACTTTAACAGATTTTATAATGCTATTTTACCACTATTTGCGTTTACTTCTTTCGGTATTTTAATATTTATTCTGTTATTCGGGGCGAAGGTGAATCCAACAAAAAAGAAATCATTAAAATCTGTCCAGAAGTTCTTGAGTTATAAGTGTTGTAACTAACAAGACTTTGTTTTATATACAAATAAATATTTGAAATATCGACCTTTTTTAATGAATATTTCCTATCCGACAATATTTCGCAAACATTTTTGGTCAAGAACTCAGGACATTACATTTTTATGTTAAATCTAATGCAATACAAAGGGTCTTTGAAAGTTGACATGCTCAACCGACTGTTATGGGTCGGTAGACCACATTTCGTTTATCCAAGAGAACACTCTCTATTTTGGCAGAAGTCCCTGCTAAACAGAGAATGTACTCAAAAATTTTAAGTAAATGATTGTATGGAATATTTTTAAAAATGTTGAAAAAAAACTACACATCGATGGTCAGTAGCAACGCTGTTTTCTTCCCATGATTGAATCTTTTCCACAGTAACATATTTTCGAAAAAGGTTTCTTGATAAAATTGTATTTTTCACTTGAATTTTCATTGAACAGATTTATTCCACGCTTTCTTGGAATTTTTTTTGGATTTAGTTTAATTTTTTTTTAACAAACAAATAAAACCAGTAGCGAACACCGGAATGGAAAAGACAATGGTTGGAATTCAGTTAAAAAAAAAAAACAAATAATATACAAGAGGAGAATGCAAACACTGAAGTTATGTTGATGATGTTAATGAATAAAGTTGCTAACACGAGGAAAGAAATATTAAAGAATGTGCTTACACTATTCAGATTTTATCTCAATTTATTCATACATTTCGGTACACGAATTTGATTGCGGTATATTTGTGTGTACCGAGAATTTTCTTTGGTACACGGTACACAGCGTTAATTTTCGGTACTGTATCGGTCAATGCGGTACAGGTGGTCACCTTAAGTATACGGTTTGTTGATTGGATTGTGGTTGTGATGTTGTACATCTGTTTGGCCTGTGGAGTCGGCCTGTAATGCTAGTTTTCCACTTGCAATTGAAAGACACAATTTGAGGGTTATACTTTCCATCTACTACTACTTAATTTGCTTTTTGTGTTGGTAATACCCACCCTGATGTCTTGTCAAAGTGTGTCAATTTGCGTCTTTTCAAGTGGGAACCTTGCATAAGTTGTTAGGTTTGACCGCACTCGATGGAACACTGCACTGCAGCGTAACTACTAACAACACTAATAATAAAAAAGTGTTAATTGTCTTCTTACTCAGAAATTAACTAAAATGTTGATTAAAAGATAATTCATGAATTAGACTTTCCTAATAATAAAAAAATAAACTGCGTGCAACAGCTTATTGATGTTTAGTAATCAACACGTACGAAAATCTACTAAAAACAACAAAATCCCTGATTTCACCAAAAAGTATAAGATATTTTACTTTTATTTTACTTGCTCACATATTCTGAGATTTTTCATTAAATCGTGAATTTCGTGTACATATCTGAAATGAAAATGACGTCAAACAAAAAACGTCAGCGGACCGCTAATACAGAAAGCACAAGTCGACTGAACTGAACTTCTTATGACAGTTGCCCAATCAGAAACCAAGAAAATTCCTTAGAAGAAGAAAAAGGGGAAGAGGTATTTGTCACATATACAGTGTACGTGAGTGAAGCAATTTTTGAGAACCAGAAGTGTCAAATCGTTAGTGTGTGATTAGAAAAAACAAAGAAAATAAAATTGGTACATGTTAAAACCCAAAATAATATAACAATTAAATAAATTGATTGCTGAAAAAAACAAATAATTTAAAGTGCATTAATTAGACATTGTGGTGATCTTCTTATAAATTCAAAAAAAAAACATGAAGTGCATTGTTCAGGGGTGTGGAAATCAACAAAACAAGGTGGATAAAAGCTTTTCCTTTCGCAGGTGAATTTTATTATATTTTTCTCTAAGAAAGTGCTGTAATGTTTTTGCCTTTAGATTGATGAACTATTAAACAATATATTTAGAATGGGTTACACTTTAAATTAACAGCCTTAAGCCTCAACTACATAGACCTACTTTTGTACAAAAGTACAAAAGTGAGAAATAAATATCTATTCTAAAGACACCTGCTTGCAAAAAAACAATGGAGAATTGTGCATGGTGGTTTAATTTATATGTCAGAACAATTTTCGTATGTTATTTTGAAAGCATGTTTCTTTAGCGAGCATTTTAATTTCTCACTTTTGTACTTTTGTACAAAAGTAGGTCTATGTAGTTGAGACTTTATTCTGGAAACCTCACTGATGCCTCACAAGTCACAATAACCTCATAACTCGTGGTGAACTCGCCTCATAAAAACTTAAAAATTATGATCTGCTCCTTGGCAGATCACAACTCACGTTGTTCTTGTGAGGTTTATTATGAGGGCTTCCACAGAATCCGAAATTGTGACCACCTTATACAAAAACAAACTCACACAAAATTGTGACCCATGAGCCTCACAACGGCAGAATAGGGCTGTTACAGCCCTATTCTGCCAAGAATATTATAATTTAGTTGAAAATGTGCACATAATTTTTTTGTTAGAATTTAAGAACCAGAAATGTCAAACTGAAATTCTCGTTAACAGGTGTGCATGAGATTATATTGGAGGTTGAAAGGCGCAACTATCTGTTAAGCGCCCTTCTTATGAGAAAATTATTTTTTGTTATTGAACCGATTTTTACGTTTTGAGTTAATAATAAAATATCTATTTGTTCCGTCGCCAACTTATAAGTTCATATTTCAATGTTAATTTGTCTGTTCAGTAAGGTGTCTATCAGTTCAAAGTTTAATCCATTATAAATAATATGTTCTTCGATAGTTAATTAATCTACATAAATAATACAAACAGTTAACAGCACTTGCTTTGAGAAAAATATAATAAAACTCACTTGTGAGAGGAAATGCTCTTACCGCACTTACTGTTTTTTTGTTGATTGCAAAAAAACTACAATGTCTACTTTGTTCACTTGAAAAGGTTTGTCTTTTCAAAGTTTTTTTTTATATAGTGTCTTAATTTGTAACACTTTTTAATTGTTCTTTTTTTGAAATCACACTAGTGATTTGACATTTCAGATTGACAAATTGCTTCACGCACGTACTCTTTCTTTTTTTTAGAACATTCCACTAAAACAACTTCGGAAAATAACAAAAATGACTATTCGGATGGCAAAGAGCACTCCGTCCCTGCTGTAATGCATTTGTGTTTGTGAGACCTCACACCATTTTAAAAACTACTTCACTTTTTTTCAACAAGGGCAGTTCCTCTATTTCTTCTTCTAAGGAAAATTCTTAAAATCTGAATTTTGTGTTTTGTATTGAACATGACAAAACTTGACAAAAAAGAGAATGAGACAGTCGGATGTTTTTGGTGAAAATTGTATTCTACAATTTAATGAGATAGAGTGAGAAAGTGGGATTTTATTATTTAGTTACGGTGGAGCGATTGGAAAGTTGGAAGCAGTTGGAAGCAAACAGAACTGCTCGGCTTGCTGATTCCCCACACACGATAGAGCCGAACATTGGTTCGGAGGTTGGTGTTCGTGAATTTTGGACTGGCTGAATATCCAAATTGTTCGGCCGAACCAAACGAAGCCATCAGAGTTTTCTCAATCACGAGCAATTTTGGTGTATGGCCAGCTTAAAGTTTGGCAATTTTATATAGCTAAGCGTAAACCGATCTTTCTCAGCGATCGCGATAACAAAATGGATGGCTAGTGTAATCAAAACAAATTTATTGCTCACTCCAATTGAATTTCTTTCAGGTATGATGATATAGGCACGTCTGAAAAATTATTTAACGTTAACAAACGGTGTCATCAAATTTTACCGCGATCGAAACTTTAGAATTTAAATTGTTTTCCTGATTTTTTTTTGTGGGGGTGTAAGACGGCTTTCACACAAGGAAACTGAGTTGCCAGAAACTGGCTAGTTTGTTGGTGAGAAGGGTGTGAGGGGAAAACGTTTTATCTTCCTTTTACGCCCTTTTCGCCAAGAAACTAAAAATCGCCGGCAACTCAGTTTCCTTGTGTGAAAGGGGTCTAACCAATTCTAAAAACGTGTCAAACATATCTATCTCAGGGATCTCTGAATGTAGTCATGAATGAACTGCGAAATTCACAATAGATTTTTAATTTTGAGCAATATTTTAAAGTTGCTCAATTTTGACAGAAAACCATCTGTTCCATAATAATCGTTATAAAACAAGACACAAAAATGATAAGACAACATTTACTAAAAATTATAGGCGGTAAATAAAACATACCATCTTATTTATTTCATGTCTATATAATAAAAATAAACACATATTTGCAGTTGGTTCGGAGAGAAAATTCTACGCAAGCATGTCAGGACCTATCGAATCAGCAATTCGCGAAACTCTTTCCGAGAACCTATCGCCAATTCATTTGGAAATCATTAACGAGTCTTACATGCACAATGTTCCGAAAGGCGCTGAATCGCATTTCAAAGTCTTGGTTGTATCGGACAAATTCAATGATATTCCGCTCATTAAGGTAACACTTGTATAAAAAGATTGTAAGAACAGAAGTTACTGACAAAAATGTTCTCCCTTTAGCGACACCGTTTAGTAAACGAACTTGTAAAATCCAAGCTAGATGGAAATTTTGTTCATGCTCTATCAATCGAAGCAAAGACCCCAAAGCAATGGGATCCTTCTTACGAAGTTGAACCAAGTCCCAATTGCAGAGGTGGTTTTGGAAAATAAATAAAGCAAATTGATTAAAATAAAACAAAATAAGTTAGTTTTTTTTATTGACAACCAACAATTTGATCAACCTGATTCCTTGACGATAAGATTACATCATTAACACCCACCCCATCATACGCTGATCCACAAAGACTCAAGGCAAGTTTATGTTTCGTAACGTAATCTCGAATTCCATCCACTCGTGCCTTATGTCCGACAGTGTATTGAGGAATACATTTACGCAATATGTGCACCCTTGTGGTCTTGGGCTCCACCTCAATGCCAAGAATGTCACGGACGTTCTTCAGAGCCACGTCAAGTATATCCTTCTCCGTTGGATTCTTTCCAAATAGTTTTTCGAACCAATGTCCACCCATCATGCAAGTTAGGACTGTATTGCCTCGCATATTAAAACAACAACTATCGAATATCACCCCCAGGATTGGAAGATTCTCGATTGGGGGGACTAGAAATCCAAAAGCTTCTTGTTCTAATAGATCTGGCGATCTGTACTGCAAGTTGACAACGGCGACATCCACATAGGGAATTTCATTCAATCGGGAAGCCAAGTTTGGGTGTTGTTCTTCGACAGCTGTTGCCAGATTAAATGCTGGCAATGAACTCACCACATGGTCAGTGGGAATAGCACTGCCGTTTATGCAGACTTCTGCTGTGCCGTCGCTTAGAAAGGACACCTTCTGACACTTGGAGTTCAATTTGATCTCGGAATAGTCCGTTAAGTACTCGGCCAATGTAATGGGTAACATTTCGAGTCCTCCTTTTATAGAGTAAATGCTCCACTTTTGATCTTTTGCTAGTTTAGGTAAAACTCCGCCTGATGGTTGCCTTCCACCGCTCTTCTTTTTGTCTCGGAAAAGAAGACCTTTGATAACACCGCCATGCTTCTGTTCCCACTCAAATAGATCATTCATAAGGAACCTAACGCTGATTTCCTTGGCATTTCCAGCACAAATACCACAGATCATAGGACTGATTGCATAATCTGCGATTTCTTTGCCAAATCTTCGCTCTACAAAATCATACATCGACTCATCGTTTATTAGTTGTTTCTTGCTGCCAGCTCTGAGATCGTGGAATAATGCAGATATCAGAGGTTTAGTAAATGGAGCCATGGTCTTGAATGCCCCCGTCAAACTGTTTGGAAGCATACATAGTTGACCTTGAAAAAAATAATTAATAATAAAATAAACATCGTATTTAGATTTTTTACCTTTTGCATAGACCATTCGATTCCTTGCGGCCGGATGAGTGTCGCAAATGGGGTAGATTTCTTTGTTTAGATTTAATTCTTCGATAAGTTCTAGTGTGTTCACAGCTGCTGGCCCTTTTGTTCGTATCGTTCGAGGACCTGCTTCGAATATAAAGTTTTCTTCATAATGGTTCTCGGAACGAATCCACCCTCCGAGACGATTGGATGTTTCATATACCGTCACTGGGTTAACGTAGCGACGAGCGAGGTAGTAAGCAGCTGAGAGGCCACCAATTCCACCTCCTAAGACAGCCGGCATAGTTTGTATAAATTACTTAGCTTTAAAATGAGTCTGTGTATTTAAATAAGTTTTGTCGTTGGTTTATTTGAAAGGGAATCAATCGGAAGAAGTTTATTTTTGTTAGAACTTCTTTATGAATTCATATCAAGTAAGTTTTAAAATTTAAACACGATTTTAGTAAAAAGAGAAACAAACCCCAGTGACGGTGCACTTGGATGTTTTGTTTAAAACGTCATAAGCAGCTGTTGGTATTATGACGTAGAATGAATTTGTTTTGGAATCATGAATGAACAATTGAAATTTGGCTGTGTTCAAATTTTAGAAAGTACGATTTTTCCAGAGATTCCTTTTCAAATGAACCGAAAAAGATTTCTAGAGAGATACGGTTTCAACCGAACCAAAATATTGGGTTTCGGATTCGAAGATTACACCACACCAGCGTTGTAGCTAATCAACCAAAAACCAAAGTGAAATCCATGATTAGCAACTCATACTTTGAATTTTTTAAACAAAATTTGATCAACGAAAACATTTGAGCATTTCCCAGCTCCACTAATCATGGATTAAAGATGATCAGCTGTGAACAAACTGGCCCTAATACTTACACAAATTGACTCTAAATTATCATACTTTCCCAACACCCAGCCTTACGGCGTATAAACAGTAAGGTATGTTTGGGGGGGCATGTTGCCCCCCTGCTTAGGCTCACTATAGGATATGAGGTATGTGCGATGTTTGGTGTATGCAAAATTTGATGTTTAAATAAAGTGCTTGTACCCAGCATTAGGCGGGCATTTTAAAAGCGAGGTATGTATGGGGAGGGGGCATGCTGCCCCCTGCAACCCCCCTGCTTGGACTCACTATAGGATTTGGGGTATGTACGCGGTTCGGTCTATGCCAAATTTCGTTTGCATTTAAGGAACTTTGAATGTATTCTCTGTTTCTAATGTCAACAGCTACATAAATGATAAATGTATGAAAAGTAGTAAGTATTTCTAGTAATTTTCAATTTTATCAAAAACTAGAGGATATAAAAGCTTTAGGTTTTCTTTCTTCGATTCAGGATTGATATGAGCATTGACAACAAAAAGAAAATTTAGTTTTTCATAGCACAATTTTGATCAAAATTGATCCAAGCATTTCTTTTTGCGTTTTTTTTTATCAACATTTTGAGTTTGAATGCAAATTTTTTGAAAACTATTGACACAAATAATTTAATTTAATGTAGGATGTTGATCAGACTTCTGGTTTTTAAAACCTTTAAAGTTTTGCATTTTAAGTATTGTCGTTGCTTTTTAATATTTGTTTTTCCATTTAAGTCGCTTTTATCGAAAATCGCCCCTACCTCCTAAACGAGGCGAGTAAAAAATGCTTGTATTTGACCCTTCTACAAAAATCCGTCATCAATATTCGGCGCCCAAGTTATCGTTCTCTCCCCGTAATAAGATATTTTTCTATTATATTTTGAAAATGTAACGGATAATTACATTTTTTCTAATAATGTCGATTTCTTTTCAACTATTGGAGATCAAATCTTTTTTTTTTGTTGTAAGGAACTCGCAAACAAAATAAATTTTTTTCTGTGATTGTATGTGTGTGCAATTTGACAGGCCCGAACGCACAATTCTTAATTTTTTTTTTTGAAAATGGAAAATTGCAATTCTATCTACATACAGTAAATTTTATTTAATTTATTTTATTTTATTTACTGAAGAACGTGAACTTTATACTTTTACACCACGGTAATAATTTAATTGAACAAATTGACTGAAAAGCCAAACGTAAACAATAGCCAGAGAAATGTCAAATCTTCCTAGTGTGTGTGCAAGTCGGTGTAAATCTTTCTAAAATTATGTCGAATTCCTTACAGTCAAAAAAATTCGAATTTTTCTGAACAAAATCGACTTTTATGCTGTCAAACAAATCTTGCGTTTTTAGCTAGATTTCACATCAAATCGCACACACACTATAAAGATTTGACATTTCTCATGCATCAAGATGGAATTAAATGTTCTCATTACAATTTTGTGACGAAGTTAAAAAAGAAAACAAATGTTTAAGTGTTCTTAATTGTTTAATATTTCAGTGAATGATGAAAAAAAAGTAAAGATAATTGTGCGTATCTTCAAGAAACAAAAAATCCCATTAAAATAACATACAATTCGCGAGGAAATCACGTTGCAAAATTATTTTTCTTCGTCCTCTAGCGAAATATTCAGAATAGGTCCTCGCTGCTGTGTGTGGATTAATTTTGGATTGTAATTTTTTTACTTGATTACGCGCACAATTGTTTTTGATGTTTTTCAATTATCAGACGAAATATATTTGTTTTTAAATTATCAAAACAACGCGAAAATAAAATACACTTTAATATTTACTTTGCGCGCACTACTTCTTAGTTTTTGTGCGACAACAAAATTCCTGTCAAATTGCACTCACACAATCACAAAAAAAAATCGACTTTTTTATGAATTCCTTACAAAAAGAAAACATTTTTAAAGAAATCGACTTCAAATGGTTGTAAGGAATTCGACATTAAAGATTTGATTTGTTTAGAAAATTTGATTTTTTCTTCTAAACAAATCAAATTTCCCCTTCACAGATTTGATTTTTTTGTTGAAAGGAAATCCACATAAGTGATTCTTAGACCCCTTTCACACAAGGAAACTGAGTTGCCGGCGAATTTTAGTTTGTGGGCGAGAAGGGCGTAAAAGGAAGAAAACAAATCTCCCCTCACACCCTTCTCGTCTACAAACTAGCTAGTTTCTGGCAACTCACGTTTCCTTGTGTGAAAGCGGTCTTACGAATATGTTTGTACATTTACATAGGTTGGGCAAAAATAATGGATTCGAAAATTATATTAATTGAAAATGTTGTTAAATAAGTAAATTTGTCGCAAGATCGACTGTCCGGTGAGAGTTTGAACTTAACATTAATTCACACCAACATGATAAACTAGTTGATTGATTACAGTTTTCAAATCGTGTAAAAAAGACGAAAATTACTGCAGCAAATAATGTTGAAAGATAATATAGTCTAAGTGCCTGTCCACATTGGATTTTTAATGCTTGGTGTTAACATGTTCGTTGTGTCCATACGATGAAGAGTAAATGCTCTCAGTTCAATCTACCCATCCCTATCTCCCACCCTTGAAATCTATCTATCTTTCACTCACACAATACAAAATCTATCATTTTGAATCCGAGAATATTGTTTGAAAGTGGCGTATCGGTGCAATTTGGGTGGAATCTACCCATCTCTTTTTCACTCACATAAAATCTACCTGTCTCACTGCATGCACCTAGCATTAAAAATCAAATGTGGACAGGCACTAAGAGCCAACCACATAAATAGTCCAGTCATTTGCGTAATGTTGTTAGCCATACGAATATATAGCCCTTGAAGGGGTAAACCAGGATTACCTTGTCTGCCTACCTGTAACCCTGATGGAGGGGTGTTTAATTGGACTTAAAGGTGTGACAAAAATTACGGAAGTGAAGTAAAATTGTTTGAATGCTATTTACTACAGGACAATCTCACAAGTGTCAGTTCAAAAAGGCAGATACAATATTTCGTGACGAACACGCCCGCAGAAAAAATACTAGTTAAAACCTTATTTTTTTGAAAAGCTATTTTTCTTGGAAGCAATTTATACTTCATTTTATGAACAAAAAAAAAAAATTTCAGACACATGCTGCAGTGTTGCTAGTATTAATACGGAGATTTAAAAAAAATACCACTAAAGCACTCATAAAAATTCGACTGTTTTTGTCGGAGAAAATTTTGTATTTACATTATGGCCAGTTGCACCAAAGTGCTCTAAAAGCGATCTTTGCTATATGATTTTGGTTGGGTTTCAGTTATTTAATATATTGTTATATTCGTTTTCATTTAGTAATGCATGGGGTTGATTTCCACTTCACTGAATCGTATTTGAATTTCAACTTAAGCATTTTTGTTTTTCACCCTACCACTCTTTTTTTATTTCTGGGTTCTGCATTCTGCCAAAATATCTTGAGGCGTGAGTTAACTTAATATTTTTTTTTAACTTCGTTCAAAATTGCATTAAATACACAAAAAGATTGATATTTATTGTTATTTTAACGGGGTAATTATTAATTTAAAAATTTAAAATATGGCGCAAAATTTAAGTCAATTAAATACGATGTCAAAGCATTTTTAGTATGAAACTAGGGCTCTCATCACGTAACTCTGACGATATCGTTTTCGATATCGTTATCGATAGATATGCTTCACGTAAGAATACAAAACGTCTATCGTTCAAACGATATCGAATCGACGATTTGAGTTTTGCTTCATGTAATGCTGCATTTACACTAATAGCAAAATGCCATTATTCTGTCAAATTATAGCCATTTTTCTTTTCATCGTGTAAACGCTCTAAATACTGGCAATATTTTGCCAAAATAAAATGGCAGAGATAATTTGGCATAAAATGCTGCCATTAATATGACTTTGTGTTAACACTTTACTGACGCCATTTTCCGAAATTATGCCATTCTAGATAAGAATCAACTTGCTCATTCTTTTATAGTATGTTGCCAGTATTTTGAAATCTGCCATTATTTGAACTCGTGTACCATTTTTTTTAGCAGAAATGTTGGCATCTTTGCCATTTGTGTAAATCCGGCATAACTAAAAAAGCTGTCATTTGCTATCGTCTCGACGATATCGACTGCTCGATACCTATTTAGCTATCGTCTTGGTGTGTTTTGTTAGTTTTTGATGTAATTTTTTATATTCCACGAATCTTGGGACTGCATGTATAATCAAAAAATAATTTTAAGGGTTTATAGGTGCATGTGTCATTTCCATGATATTGAAAGCATGTCTACCTACACAACAGTAATTTATCATACACCGTTGAAGAGGTTATTGCATGCAGCATGATGTTTTGTAAATAGAAATAATAATGCAATTCGTTAACTGGTATACCAATTCAACAGTAATGTGTCATATTTCGTTCAAAAGGTTATTGGTGTTTTGACGTGGAGTTATCTATCGAACCAGCCTAGCGGCTATATAACAAAAAAAAAAGAACTTGCAGTAACCTTTTCAGCGATTATGGGAAATTACTGTTGAATAGGTAGACCGCTTTGTCCAATCTCATTCACTGTCGGCTCTTAAAGTATGACTGCAAATATAAATCTCGACTGAAAAGGTAAAGTATCTTAAGTCAATTTTGATGATTTTTCAGGAGAGCAAAAAACCACTTCAAAGCTGCCTTTAAAAAAACTTTTCAAGTGTAGACTTCATTGAACAAAGCATTTAGATGTCAAATTTTATGATCTTTTTTTTTTAATTTATTTCAAAAAGATATTTTTAATACTTCGCCCGTTATAATGAAAAATATGACTTAAGATAGCTGGCTTTTCTTTAAATTGTAGTTTATATTAATTTCCAAAATCATAAGTTGAGATAATATATTTTGTCTCGTTTTTTTGAAGGACGTTTTCAATTCTTATGTCCATTTAAGATGATTTGCGTGTGCAAAAGTGGAAAAAAAGATATTTAAGATGATATTTTCAGGTATTTATTTTTAAAAATTTAAGTCCTTAAAATAAAAAAAACACATTTGTTCTATAGAGATAAACTTTAATAATGAAAAAAAAACTTAAAAAAAAAACAAAGACTTGAATTTCTTAAAAAAAAAAATATAAAGTCACATTTGGTTTACAGAAAAGAATTAATTAAAAAAAGAGAAACAGTTTAAGTTTATTTAACTTTGTTTTTAAAGTCAAAACAAACTTAAAATTAATAAAAAGGAAATAAACCAAATTATAAATTCATTGGAAAAAACTTAAATCGATTCCATTTTTTATTGTTTCATTATTTTACAGCGCTTGTTGAAAGAGTCTCTGTCTCTGGTGAATTTAAGTGGTTGCCTAGCTTCTTTTTTTGAACTTACCATTCGCAGAATGGTAATCTAATAAGTAATAAGTAGGTACATACCTTTTTTTGTAATAATTTTTCAATCGCGTATAAAACGGGAGCACTAGGATATCTAGCAACCAAAAATCTCGAATTACCAAATCTCGCATTTTTTCATAAATTTCGATATACGAAATCTCGCAAACTAATAAACCCGCTTTTCATAAACTCGCAATAACAAAATCTTGCTTTTAACAATCTCGCTTTTAACAATCTCGCATTTACGTTTCACAACCAAAAATCTCGCAAATTTCAACTAAAATCTCGCAAACTAAAATCTCGCATTAACACAAACTTTGCACTGAAAAAAAATAAAATACTGCAAATGAAAAATGAAAATCAGAGGCCCATAAGGAAGATAAAAACCTTAAACCAGATACGCGGGCCACCCAAGGTCCTATTTATTACAAATAAACTGAAAGCACAACAACTAACAACATAGGCGCCTGCCTGGCGACTAAGACTAAGCAGAGCGACGGAGTCTCGAGAGCGGGACAGAGGACCCAAAAAGGGAGTTAAAATCCTTGAACCCACTAAGCGGGCGACCCAATGTATTGTTTACTATACATAAACTCAAAGCACACCATCCGACAACATACACAAACGAAAAACCTAGTATAAAAAAAACTTATATAATAAGTCCTATATGTTTTGTAATGCAAGATTTTAGTTTTACAGATTTCAGTTTGCGGTTTTTTTTAGTTGCGAGATAATGTAAAGTGGGTTTCTGTAATTGCGAGATTTCGTAATGCGAGATTTTAATTTGCTAGATTTCGTAGCCAACTCGTATAAAACAAGACTATCTGAAACACTTACTGAAACTCTAAATGAAAAAATAACTGAATTATTAACTCATTCACTAAAAGAAAAACTTTCGCACTAAAGGAAATCCAGAACCAAACTACGCTAAAAAATATCTTATGTTCTTGTTATTTCGGGAATTTTTCTAGGTTTGCAAACGGTAAAATATCCTTTAACTACTTAAGGAGAGAAAATTTTCAGTTTTTAATTTAAAAAATCATCTTATGTTGATATAAGATGATTTGCCTTTTCACATTTTTTCGGAATTTTTTTAAGTATTTTTTCTTATGTCGACTTAAGGATGACTTTTGTTTCTGTTTGCACGCGCGATATCTAAGTCAACTTAATATGATTTACGGTTTCACAGTAATAAAACAGTCTGAAGCCAATATAATCTTAAGTCTATTTTAGGTTTTTAAATTAAGCAGAACACACAATCTTATGTGGACTTAAGATATTTTACCTCGTGTAGAGATGTGTCTTTTGAACATAAGATGGAATTGTTTTTGTCTATAAATAAGCAAAGGAGTGAGATAGAAGGATGCCGATAAGACAGAACTGTAGTCCTTTAGAATGGCACTGAGGTTCAACAAAAAAAATGCGAAATATCTTAAGTCGACTTAAGATACTTTACCTTTTCAGGCGAGATTTATAGATAAAAACTATTTCATCTTATGTTCAAAAGACACATCTCTACACGAGGTAAAATATCTTAAGTCCACATAAGATTATGTGTTCTGCTTAATTTTAAAATCTAAAATATACTTAAGATTATATTGGCTTAAGAATTTTTTATTATTGTAAAATCGTAAATCATATTAAGTTGACTTAAGACATTTTCGCGCGTGCAAACAGAAATAAAAGTCATCCTTAAGTCGACATAAGATAAAATACTTAAAAAAATTCCGAAAAAGTGTGAAAAGGCAAATCATCTTATGTCAACATAAGATGATTTTTTGAATTAAAAAGTGAAAAATTTCTCTCCCTAAGTAGTTATAGGATATTTTACCGTTTGCAAACCTAGAAAAATTCCCGAAATAACAAGAACATAAGATATTTTTTAGCGTGGTTTGGTTCTGGATTTCCTTTAGTGCGAACGTTTTTCTTTAAGTGAATGAGTTAATAATGCAGTTCTTTTTTCATTTAGAGTTTTAGTTAGTGTTTCAAATAGTTGTTTTATACGGGTTGGCTACGAAATCTAGCAAATTAAAATCTCGTAATCGAAATCTCGCAATACGAAATCTCACAATTACAGAAACCCGCTTTTCATAATCTCGCAATTATAAAAACCCGCAGTTTATGTATTATAATAATAAACAATACATTGGGTCGCCCTCTCGCGTGTTCAAGGATTTTAACTCCCTTTTTGGATCCTCTGTCTCGCTCACGCGGCTCCGTCGCTCCGCTTAGTCACGTTTATTGGTAGTTGGTGTGCTTTCAGTTTATTTGTAATAAATAGGACCTTGGGTGGACCGCATATCTGGTTTAAGGATTTTATGTTCCTTTTGGGCCTCTGATTTTCCATTTGCAGGATTTTATTTTTCAGTGCAAAATTTTCCAACGTGATGTGTTAATGCGAGATTTTATTTTGCGAGATTTAAGTTGAAATTTGCGAGATTTTTGGTTGTGAAATGTAAATGCGATATTTTGTTATTGCGAGTTTATGATAAGCGGGTTTATTAGTTTGCGAGATTTAGTATATCGAGACGCCCAGGCGTCTAAAATAAAATGACGCCCGGGCTTCAAAAATAAAATGACGCCCGGGCGTCAAAAATAAATTGACACCAAGGCGTAATAAAATGACGCCCGGGCGTCTTATTTATATAATATTCTTTCTACCACAACTTTTTATGAAAGGAGGGACCAAGAAATTTTAACATTTCCAAAATAGGAAATAGGATATAGGATGGCTATGATTATGATGAATTATACAAAATCTCTTAAAAATCATAATTTTTTGAGAGTATATTTTTTGCTTGGAAAAATTGGGAGTTTTGGGGATTTCGGGTGACATTTGGAACATTCTGTTACCGATTTCTCAAGCCATTGACTGTCAAATTAAATTGAAAGATTGCTAAGGAGATGATGCATTGAAAAACTTACTAAAGATATCTGAATTTTTTGAGATTAAATTTTATGCGCGCGGGAAAATCTGTCAACGTATGAACTGTCAAATTCCATTAAAGGATGATGATGAATTAAAAAAACTCCAAAAAATCAAAGTTTTGTAAAAATTATTAAAAAAAAAAATCGAAATTTTTGAATAAGATGAAAATCAATCCCTTTTACTTTGACGCGAAAGAAAAGTCTGTAAATGCATCTGTCAACGCTTTGTCAGTATTATGCGTTGACCATATCACAAGACTTGATGCAGAAAATCGAAGTCCGATGCCAAAGCAAATTCAATAATAATGTGTATTAAGAATCCTAGATAGGCTATCCTACTAAAAGCTGAACGTGACCGCAGAGACTTGAAAGCAACTTGCTTTTAGGTTGATTGCTGCCTACGTCACAGCATATTCACGTAAACGAACTTGACAGTCAATCTATGTAGCCAACTGGCTTGCCAGTACTGGCTCGTGTAGCCTCAGGGTTAGCTGCGATTATGCTAAGTAGCGAGTTATTTTGTAAATTCATCAAAAATTTCAATACTGATTTAGCTTAACAGTGATTTCGCTTATAAGTGATTTCAGAGTCATCGTGTAAATTCAACAAAAAGCTGTTCTTTATTACTGATTTAGCTTAACTGTGAGTTTGCTTATTAGTTATTGCCGAGTTATCTCGTAAATTCACCAAAAATTTCAAAAATAAACAACAATTTTTGTTTAATTTACACAATGACTCTGGAATCACTAATAAGCGAAATCACTGTTAAGCAAAATCAGTATTGAAATTTTTGGTGAATTTACGCGGTAAGTCTGCAATAACTAATAAGCATAGTCGCAGTTAAGCTAAATCAGTAATAGGGAACAACTTTTTGTTGAATTTGCACGATGCCTCTGAAATCAGTTATAAGCGAAATCACTACTAAGGGTCCAGTTATAGCTTTCATTGGAAACGATCATTGAAAAGATTAATTGTCAATTTTGACAGATTTAGAAGTTAAAGCAAATGATTAGTGTGATGCCAAAGTAAAGCTTATTGACTTAATAATTATTTCTAGGTAAAACGAAATTCAATTTGACACAACTTTTATCATAAAATGACTTTTATTTTTTCAATGATGAACTACCTTACCAATGATCATTGAAATAATTAAAAGTTATGTTATGGGGAAGATATGGCACAAAATTAATTTTTTTTGGAGGAGAAATAATTTGAACTCGTAAGCTACCTTTCTGCATTAAAATATTCAATGATTAAA
Organism: Melangyna quadrimaculata; assembly: GCA_949320155.1. Taxonomy (NCBI): domain Eukaryota; kingdom Metazoa; phylum Arthropoda; class Insecta; order Diptera; family Syrphidae; genus Melangyna; species Melangyna quadrimaculata. Next base: position 451,822,145 of record OX439483.1, on the reverse strand, counting down.
CTTTGGAAGGGTCTCAAAATCAACAATTAACTTTTTCAATGGTGGTTTTCAATTAAAGCTATAACTGGCACCTAAGCCTAATCAGTTTTGAAATTTTTGGTGAATTTACGCGATAACTCTAGAATAACTAATAAGCAGAATCGCAGTTAAGCTAAATCAGTAATAAAGAACAACTTTTTGGTGAATTTACACGATGAATCTGGATCACTAATAAGCGAAATCACTGTTAAGCTAAATCTGTATTGAAATTTTATGTGTATTTACGCGATAACTCTGCAATAACTAATGGGTATTGTTACTTGTTTAGTAACAATAAAACACTTCTTTAAGTAGTCCAGTTTATTAAATTTATTATTAAAAGAACAATTATAGAACAATATTGAATAATATTGAACAATTATGGAACAACTAAAAAATTAAGTGTTGAAGACACAGAAAAACTTTTAATAATGAAAAACGTTAAATTCAAATCTTTAGTCTGGCATACAGATTGTAAGAAAGAAAGAGTAAAATATAAATAAATAGAAAGAGACCACTTTATGATTGTGGACTGTTCAGTGCAATCAGTCATTTTCATCTTAGGCGTGTTCAAACAGATGAGTCTATCTTCTTGTTGGTTCTACATCAGCAACAGGTATAGTCGCAGGTAACCTAAATCAGTAATAAAGAACAACTTTTTGTTCAATTTACACGATGACTCTGAAATCACTTTTAAGCGAAAACAGTGCCAAAGTTAAATCAGCATTGAAATTTTTGGTGAATTTACGCGATAACTCTATATAGAATAACTCATAAGCAGAATCGCATTTAAGCTAAATCAGTAATAAAAAACAACTTTTTGTTGAATTTACAGGATGAATCTGAAATAACTAATTACAACAAGCAAAACCACTGTTAAGTTTCTTCAATTGTCACAATAACCCTTAAATCACTTATAAGCAGAATAACAGTTTGGCAATATCAGTTTTTAACAACAATTTTTAGTTTAATTAACGCAATGTGTCTGAAATCAGTTATAAACAGATAATTCCAAAAAAGCTATAAATTTTCAGAAGTCAGAGTTGAGCAATGTTTTAGGAATTTACACAGTGCCTCTAAAATCACTTTTAAGTATAATCACAGTTTAGCAATAATATCAGTACCGAAGAAAATGTTTGTCTTGTATTTTCTTAAATTGTTTTGTTTTCTTGATTTAACCAATTCTGAAAAAAAAAAGTTATCAATTTTATATGTTATTTTAGTAACAGGTATTTTTGTATTGCAGTAGCAATGTGTTATTTCTACTTTCCAATACCTGTTACTGTATACCTGTTACCGAAATAATGACCCATCCCTAGTTAATATACCATTTAGTAAAGCACATTTGAGTTCACTGGTTTTTTGCTTTTGAATATGTTTTTCTGGATTTTAAGCTTGCTCAAACCCCAAAATGCGACTAAGTTCACCCATGCATTTCTGAGAGAATGGTCACACTGGTAATTTTTCAATTTTTTGGTATAACTCGAAAACTAAGCCGAATTTGAGAATTTACCTCAAAACACTTTTTGTAGGAAATTAGATTTTCTACCATAATTGACAGTTTAAAAAAATTATAAAAAAATTAAACAGAAAAATGTAACAAAAACCATCATAAAAAAAAAATCAAAAAATCATTGGTTTTTTAAATTTTTTACTAAAATGCTGATAAGTTTTGTTTGGGTAAAAATGGTGGGAAGACATGTAAAGATGAAAAAAAGGAGAGACTCAATCTTATAATATGACGCATAGAAAATTTTTTATTGTCGAAAATTGGCGAAAATATACCCATTTGAAAATAACCATTTTTTGTTATTTTTGCTTTTTTTGCTCGTAAGTCTCTTTTTTACTTGCAATTCATTGGTACTACATTCTTGAAATAATTTAAGGTCGAGATTTCGATCAAATAGATACGTCATTGCGATAATATAGAGTTCGACAAATGTGGGTCCCGCGATTCTATCTGTCTGTATGTTTATTTGTATGCACCCAGGCCTACAAACTGAACAGATGGGTCAATTTATTTGAAAAGTGGTACGTTGTGTATGTGTATGTTTTATAAATAATATTGTCCCAAAAATAACGGTACCTGCCATGCTTGGTACCTGCCATAAGCTTTTACACATTCTCGGATTTCAATAAAATCTTGTACGTGATAGATTTTAAACAACAATAACAGTACTGCATAACACAATTTAAAAAAAAATAATTATAGAAAAAATCTTTGTTTTATTTTTTTAAGTAAATACATTATATTGTTGATTACGAGCAAAAAACAAAGAAATGGTTATTTTTAAATGGATTTATTTTCGCCAATTTTAGACAAGCAAACATTTTCTATATTTTATATTATAGGTTTGAGTCTCTCCTTTTTTTCATTTGTACATGTCTTCCCACTATCTCTAGCCAAACAAAAGTTATGAGCATTTAAGTAAAAAAAATTAAAAATCAATGATATTCTGATTTTTCTTAGGTTGGTTTTTGTTACATTTTTCTGTTTAATTTTTTTTATAAATTTTCTTGAACTGTAAATTATGTTAAAAAATATAATTTCCTACATAAAGTGTTTTGAGGTAAATTCTCAAATTCAGCTTAGTTTTCAAGTTATACCAAAAACATTGAAAAGTGACCAGTGTCACCATTCTCTCAGAAATGCATGGGTGAATTTGGTCAAATTTTGTGTTTTGATCAAGCTTAAGTTCCAGACAAACATATTCAAAAATAAAAACTCGTGAACGCAATTGTTCCTTTCTTCCTCTCATATTCCGGTATATTTACTAGCCTATTAATAAAGTAGTATAAAGTAATTCAAGCATCTGGTTTTTTGGAGTTTGACTAAGAATTCATAAGAGCATTGACTTTTTTAAACCGAAATAGTGTATACTCAATAACGTAAAATTTGAAAATTAATGATTCAAAAATTATTTTCTAGAACAACTTTATTTCAAAACAAGATTGAAAAATGAATTTCTGGGTTTAAAAACAACAAATACACGACGTTGTATATGTTGCCGTTGTTTTTTAATATTTTTTTTATATTCAAAGTCAATTTTTAGGAAAATTGTCCCTCCCACCCAAGTAGGGAGAACAGGGCCCCCAACCCCCTCTCGACCCAACTCACACGCTCTATAGCCTATTGTCACACCTTATGCGGGTGGCAATGAAACAGTGGATATAGTGTTTGAATACTAACCTGGACGTGTGGGTTCGAGCCCCAGTCTAGGTAGCATTCTTTTCTATATTCTCCAGTTTCAACTGGTGCCACCCGTAGAAAAAAAAAGATATTTAAAATCTAATTCTCAATCCACTGTGCCAACAAAAATCTTTCCTTTCTTTCCATTCCTTCTAACTAGTGCCGTACATTGCATAGTTAAAATTATTTTTATTATTATTATTATGCAAAACACCCTGTGGTGTTGGTGTATAGTTATAAAATAGAACAAAAAAAGTACGTATACGCCACAGTGTCCTACAATTAAATTATGTATCACAAGTACAAATAAAGAATACTTAGAATCGATTGTTTAGTGCAAGATCATCATAATATCATCGTTTAACTCAAGTTAATTGTTATCCCTGAAAATTTAGTGAGTTCTCTCGAATTGAGCTTTAATGGCACGTCCCTGAATAACACGACCTTTGAATTGTACTTGATGTACTTGATGAAATCTTATAACAATATTCAATGACCCATATCTTTGCTAAGTAAAATATAAGCCGTGTTTTTTGAGAGAGTGACTAGCAACTCAGCAAAATTTTTACACACAAAAAAAATTATTATAGAGAATTTTGTTTGTGTTTTGTGTGTAAAACTTTTACTGAGTTGCTAGTCACTCTTTCAAAAAACACGGCTATAATATAATAATATAACATAATATAATATATATATAAATATTTATAAAATATGTGATGGTATATACTCAAAAAAGATTAACGAATGTACGCATGTACATGGGTTCAAAAATTAAGTGCTCTTATGTAAAAATATGTCAAAGGCGCCTCTGGGTTCTTCGCTTACCAAATTCAATTAATATTGCTTGGAGAAACATATTTGACAATAAACACATAGCCCACAGCAGTAAATTCAAAGTATTTGAATCGGTAGCTGAGTCAACATTGATGTATGCAGCTCAAGTGTGGGGTAGTAAGAAATATGAAACTGCAGAAAAAAAAGAATATTTCGACTACCACCTAATGCCCCAAGGTATGTGCTTATGCTGGAAACCGGTATATCGCCTCTTTTTATTAAAACCCTTAAGTTTCAAGTTGTCTACATGTGTAATGTAATGTCCTTAAAATGTCTGATGAGCGTCTCCTTAAAAAAGCAGCACTTCAGGCGATAAATAGTAAATCGAGTTGGTTTAAAGATTGGATAGATCTAGCGGAAGACGCTAATATAGAGCTTGCACCGGATGAATACTTAATGTGGAAACCCTCTCTGTGTCAGCTGATTTCTTTTATAGATGATCGATTTAGATGGGAGTTTGCAGCTGAAGCAGAAGAATCCATCTACACAATTATACATATAGTAGGCTGAACTACAACCTACACCATAAGAATTACTTCCGTGATGACGACAGATATCAATGATATTTAGATTAAAAGGTGAACTCCTCAATCTCAACTTTATTCCACATGGGGAAGAGTTCACATAATAAACTTGTCCTTTATAGAATCTAAATTCGTGGTGGGTAAAAGCTTGACATGAATTATGAATATAAAACATTTCTAACTCTTACCAACGTTGCTGAAAAATTCTATTCCTAACCGGTTAGTTCTAAAAATTTTCCAGTTTGGGAATTTTACAGTGACATACACAGGTATATGTAGGTACATTGAATAAAGTGTGTCTAAATTACCTTCCGCACAAAAAAAATTATTTGCCTACCCAGTTTTTCAGTATTAGCTTCAATTTATTGAGATAACTCGCTGAATTAACTCACTTAGGAAAAGCTTTTTATATTTTATGTTCCGTGCTGTTTTTAAGTCTGCATTTATCCTCCAATTAAAAACTGCGTCTTTACGTAACTGTGTTTACAAATCTATTTCCAGAGTTACGAACCCTAGTTAAACTCACCACTGAAAAACTGTGCCTTTTTTTAAATTAATTTACTTGGGTACTTTTATAAAAAAAAAACTTTTGTTTAAAAATTTAACGGTCACAAAATGCATAGAAAAAAATTCACTTGGTGCAAATGTTTCAATCATTTCAGCCCCACTTCATAGGTATAAAAAGTGCATTACAAAAACTTCAATTGCTTGTGTGTGCAATATAAATTTGCACTAAATCCTTTTAAAATCTGCAATCGTCTTTGTTGCCGCAAAATTGAATCTATTCCAAATATAGTCAAAGTGTACCAGAAGCGAATGGAATTAGATCAAATATAACAACAATAATTACAGTTACACAAGTAGTAACTTCAAAATCAATAAAAACACTTTATACCAAAAAAGAACGAAAGAAATTGAACAAAATCCAATAAAATATAATAGCCCTCCCAAAACGAGGTAAGTACTTCAATCGAATCTCACCGCCTTGTTCCTGCTGTGTGCTGTGCTGTGCTGATAAGCTGCACTATAGAAGTCCCGCAGCTACATAACATAACCCCAGCTCATCCATATATACACAGAAATCTCCAACAAGTACATTATTACAGTGCCAACCAAAAAACCTAGACTAAATATGCGTGTTGTCGCCAACTTGTGACATCCTTTCCGCAGGACACCAACAACAAAAACTCAAAAAAAGAAAATTACTCTTAACTTGGCCAAAGGGATGTTTTCAACCTTTCCCTACTCTACTACCCTTATAGCTGGCCCAGTCACTCCACCCTCTCCATCACATATAGCCATAAAAAGGTTGAACATAAAACAGACGACACGTAAAGTAGCTAAAGTGTACCAGTAGTAGCAAGCAGCCAACATATTATCATCACCAACAGCAGCACAAGCAGCCCCAACTAACAACAAAACAAACCGACAAAATTTCCCACGACACAACTCGAGCAATTTTCCCATCATCTATCTAGATTGTTTAATCGCATGCGCTAGTGCATCTCCCAAGTCACAGATATTGATTCAGAGCTTTTCCCTACCGCCGCAAGATGAAAAGCTTAACTCCTCGCCCTTCTGACCAACAAAATTCCAAAGGAAAACTCATTTTCTCTGTGGGAAAATTTTCATTCCTCAGAATAGTATCGGCTTTAATCGAGGAAGGTTTTGTGTGCAGTGTCCGTCGTTCGAAGCAAAGTGTACACATACATACATTATACATATAAATCTATATGTATTAATAGTGAAGAAAAAAATTTCATTTTATATTTTTCTTTAAACAAAATGTAAGAATAATCCCTGTTCTATGCTAATTTGTCTACTCGAATTATAATTCTACTGGATAATTGCCAGAAAATCTAAAATCCTACTCACCGTTAAGTAACAATTTCGTTCAAATATTTGTTGCAATTTGAATTTTTTTTTTTTACCCTTTTGAATTATTTTCGAGATGGAAAAGTGTAAATTGTGATCGAGGATCGTGAATTACGGTTAATAAAAATACAATTTTCTTAAATAAATTCGTGTTGAAAAATTGAAAAATTTTCCTTAACAAGGATAATGGAGAAAATCCATTTGAAAATGTGTATATAATAGAAATGTATTCATATGCCTGGCTGTATGAGGGTGAATGTGAGTGTTTGTGTGTGTGTGCGGTGGAAAAACTAGGGCACTGTGCTTTACATACCTACGAACATCAACGACACGACTCTACGACGAGCAAATGCTTTGTACCAGAACAAAAAAAAAAAGGATTTACCCACCTCGGAAATTTTCCATTAATAAAAAAAATTTTAAGAAACGGAACAAAAAATAAACAGGAAATAGATGATTTTTCTTAAGTATTTTTGGAACTCCAATTTTTCAGAAAATCCTATTTATTATGTATTCGGGAGTGTACAGATACATGTGTCATCGAAATGAAAAGATTTTAAATCTCGAGCAAACGGCTCAGTAAGCAATAAAAAATGAATCGGCAGAAAAAAGGAAAATCCTTACAGTTTTATAAATTGAGACCGTTGAAAAGGAAATTGCGCTGATTATTATCATATTTTGAGAGATAAAGAGAGAGCTTTTTCGTCTTTATCTTCAACACTCTCTCTCTCTGTGTTTGGTTATTATGCTCTGAGAAGGATTTATTCTCAGAAAATTGTTGTTAATTTTTAACAACATCCTTTTGATGCTCATTGCTCATGCAAGGCTTTCTCTCTTTATTTGAATATCTCCCTCTAGCGCTATCTACTGTCGATTTTGTGTGTCGCGCTCGTCCTTTTCCGTGTATCTTGAACTCGTGTATCTGTATTTTGTTATTTGTTATCCTTATCATTGTCAATATTCTTGCGCTATATTTTGGCTCAACCATATACCTACATTGCCGTAGTGACCTAACTGTATATGGCTTGGTTGTTATTCTTTCATATTAACACATCATCAACATCACATATGCTTGATGGTGGGCGGCTCTATCGTCCTTTTTGTCGTCGCTGTTTCTAATGAGTAACTCGTTAGATAAGAAGTATGTAAACAGTGTCATCGTAACTTATGTTTTTTTTCAAACTTTTCTGTTTTTTCTTAAAACCATGTGCGAATGTATTAGTGCTAAACGCTTCGTCACTATAATACATATCTGTTGTCTGTATTGAAGTTGATCTTTTGTTTGGATTTTTGCCGCGTGGTGCATCATTTGAAGGACAGATATTTATTAAATATCATTCTTAAACAACAACAAAAAAATATAATACAGTTTGTTTATTGTTTATTTTTTAAAGGCAGCATGAGGTACAATCTAATCAAACAATTCAAAACAACCAACTAAAATCGTACCACCAGTGAAATATTTATGTAGAATCTTAGTTGGGATCAAAAATAAAACCAAAAAAAAAAATACAAATTCTAAACCAGTGAAACACAAAACAAAATAAAATAAATATATTTCAAAACAAATTCTAAATAAAATTAATTAAAAATCATACTTAAATGAGTAAATAGTTTTCAATAGTGCTTCGAATAGATTAAACAAAAAAAAAGCAACCGATGAAATAGTGCATACATATTTGTAATATTTTAAAGCCGTAATCATATATAAAGAATTAAATTAAAATAAATATTTATAAATGTATAAAGTTAAATGTATTTATATTAATACAAAAAATATAAAACACAATCAATGTGCCTGTATTCTGTTTTCATGTAGTGTTTAAAAAAAAAATAATATGTGCGTTATTTGTGTTAACAATACAAATACAAATAGAAAACAAATATTTTTAAATTAATTAAACATATCGTTAAGTATAAAAATATAAATACAAAACAAAAAATATAATTTCTACTTAAAAAATAATAAACACAAATTCTAGCATCGAAACTTAAATAAATTAAATTAAATTGCCAATCAACACAACATAACACAAATTAAAGTGAATTCTTGAATAATAAATTAAAAATAAATAATATGTGTATCTAACGCAAAAGATTTTAATAGGTATATGTACACAAAAATAAATAAAAGTATATAGCATTTATTTAGTTCAACGTGCGGTGTAGAACAAAGTGTTATCTCTTATTTTGTTTTTTTTTTTTTAATCTAAAAGTTATACCTACCTACTAACATCAAAAACTATTGAATACAATAATTGAAAATTAAATTCTCCGTGTGGATTACTGAATGTAAATAAAACAAAATTTATGTCAACATATATCTTCATTGTGGATGCTGTTTACAGATGTTTCACTTTATAGTGTGAATGTTGGCAACCCTGGAGTGCCTCGGTGGTTTAGCGTGTACTAGGTAAGCTAGGTTTAAAATTGTATTACTTGTTTCTTTCTTTTTTTTAAATCTTTTTAATCTTTTACAACAAACGAAATAATATAAATTCTAGCTGCAAATATTATTATTCTCTTCTTGAATTATGCCTGTAAGACATAAAGGCTTTTAAATGCAACCTGGTTTGCATTGCATGGTACTAGCTAGAACCTTGAAACCTCAAACTTTATGATACAAATTAATTTCGTAAATCTAGTTGATTCCAAATAAATCTTATTATATATACTCCGCTCCACTTGAATAGAAACATACTTTTTTTTACTGTCTGAGCATGTAGCGCTTTGGTAAACGTATAAATTTACCTTTCGGTTTTAGTTCCTTTAAGAGGGATCTATTTCGAATAAAACTGCAGAGACAGAATAATTCAGGAAAATACCATTAGGTTATTTTTTACCACTTTTCTAATTACTTCATTTAAAACACTGTTTTTTTTGCGCCACTTGAATAGACACATTCGCTTAAATAAGGAAACAAATTGAAAAAGTGCAGTAAAATTAGGTAGTTTTCCATTCGTTATCATATTTTAATATGTTTGCTATAATCTTTTCTTTAAAATAACTTGAAAAATCTAGTTGGAGACTGAATCATGCAGTTATTTTATATAATTTAAAGAAATTGCACTTCATGCTTCTTTGATTGCAGCAATAAGTGATTCTTTGTCCTCATATTGTCGGTCAGAATCGTAAACTTTACGAACCATCCATCCTCATACGTTTTCAATAATATTTAGGTCCGGCGAATACGGTGGCCATTGAAGTAAAGTAACATTTTTCTCGGATATCCAACTGTTAATGATCCTTGCGTTGAGGATTGGCACGTTTTCTTGTTGAAATGTCCATGGTCCAAAGACATCGGTTAACTTAGGGAAAGCTTCTGCAGTATTTCCTTGTAGGAATTTGCAGTCATTTTCAATGTGGGAAAGTCCAGAACAATTGTTCAGAACCAGAAAATAGCACCCATTACACCGCCTTCTCGTCTATGGTGGCGCTCCAGAAACCTGGGTTCCTACTTTATAACATGAAAATAGTAATTGTATCCGGCCCGGCCATCATAATTGAATTTTTTTCGTCAGAAAATACCACTTTTGTCCCCTCTTCCTTCCACGTCATATTCTTCCTGCAAAAATCTATTATATTCTGTCTTCGTATTGTATTTAACGGTGGTTTTTCCTTCAATTTTAGACGCTTTAAATATTTTGACCCACGAATGACATGTCTAATAGTGTTAAGACTGGCTGCAAATACCACTCTTAGCCTTGATTTTAGCAGCAGAGCCGCTTGAATTTGAAGCCAGTCTAATTAACTCTCTTCGGTCTGCTTCTGTTATGGCTCTTGATTGCCTACCTTACATATTTTCCATAGTTTTCTTTATTTATATGGTTCGACCAAACAATTTTCAGACTTATACTTATTTTTTTGTCAATTGTGCGTAGGTGAAGCTTGTTTTCCCCGTGTACTTCTATTTTGGCTTTTTCTGCAGGGTTCAATGGTTTTCCGCGGCCCATCTTTTCTTTGATCAAACAATTATTATTTTTAATCTACACTACTATTATTATAACAATATTTTTTCTTCTTACCGTAATCTTTCGAGACAAAACGCACACTGTTTCTATTCAAGTGGCGCAAACAAAACAGTGTATTTTATGAAGTAATTAGAAAAGTGGTAAAAAAATAACCTTATGGTATTTTCCAGAATTATTCTGTCCCTGCAGTTTTATTCGCAATAAATTCCTCTTTTAGGAACTAAAACCAAAAGTTGAATTTATAAATTTACCAAAGCGCTACACGCTCTGATAGTAAAAAAAAGTTTGTTTCTATTCAAGTGGAGCGGAGTGTATTTATAGAACAAATAGTAATAGAAGATTCGAACTAAGTTATATCCATTTCTCGCCTGACATATCACACATCTTTTGACACAGATCTAACTATCTATCTGACTTGCACTGGTGAGGTGAGGTGAAAACTCCATTTTACATTATTAAATCTTGACTAAGATGAAAATTCGGTGGAAAAATAAAAACAAAAAATCGTGGTTTCTTATGAATTACTGACAACTCGAATGAAACAAGGTGATAATAAAATACTTGGTCAAAGTTTGCCTACAAAATAAAAAGTGAATGTCAAAATTTGTAATTGATGTTTGCGTTAAAAATAAGCTTAACAACAAACACTCCTTCAGAAAAACAATTATTGTTCTCTGTTTTTCAAAACTCAATTTGGAGCTTATTTCAAATCAGTGCCATTTTATTTCGAGACTTACTATGTATGTAGATGGTATCTCAGTCATTTCTAATTCTTTCGAGATTTTGGAAAAATGAGTTTCAAAATTAAATTTACTACTAAAAAACTAAACATCATTTACAATAGGTACTAAACATTTTCAAGCATTTAAAGTATTGTTAGTTAATTAGTTGAAATACACGATCCAATCATCATTTAAATATGGTTTGGCCAAAGGCCGTCTACCAGATTTAAAGTATTGAATATGGTTAGGTTAGGTTAGAAGGGGTGATGAAGCGGCAAGCCGAAACATCTCACTCGGATCTCAGTGGATCCATTGTGCTCCCCGGGAGCTGGCTTGGGTAGGAGAAAGGATGGGTAAGGAGAGGTTGGTGGGTATCAGGGAGGGGTAATGGTAGGAGGAGCCTCCCTGAACCATCTTGAAATCTGGATGAATGTCATGATGTTTGCAGGTGGCAAAATTGAGAGTCCATCTAATTCGTCGAAGAGGTATTCTCCGAGAGTTGCTCTTCTTATTTTGGCTAGGCTGGGGCATTCGCAAAGGAAGTGGTATGAGCCCTCCACCACCTCCTCGTCTTGACACCCTCTACATAGGTCAGATGAGCTGATGCCCATTCTGCTCAAGTGGGTTCCCATGGAGTTGTGACCCTGGAGTGTACCAACTAAAAGTGATAATTGGGGCCTGCTTAGCTTAAGTAAATAGTCTGTTTTGTTCCTAGAGAGTAAAGGCCACAGAGTCCTTAAAACCCGACAGGTATCAAGTGCTAACCACCGGTGGTTTGCGGCTTTTAAGAAACTGTGGTGAATTCTACATTTGTCTTGTTCTAGAGGCATAAGTACCCAGGGTATGACTTGGCTCGGTTCAAGTGTTGCCCCGTTTCTGGCCAGTTAGTCTGCCCTTTCATTACCAAAAATGTCACGATGTCGTAGGACCCAACGAAGGGTAACTGTGTTTGCTGTGCCCAATGATTTTAGTTCGCTGCGACAGCAATCAATCAGTTTGGATTTTGTAACAATTGATGATATGGCTTTGATTGCGGCCTGACTATCTATGAAGAAATCAATGTTCTTACCCGTCAATTCAAGCGTGGAAAGACACTTTGCAGCTTCACAAACTGCAAGGACCTCTGCTTGAAAGACGCTAGAGTAGTTCGGTAGTTTTATCGACTTGTTTATGGGTGGGTTTTCTGAAAAGATGCCAGACCCTACCCCCTCGTCTGATTTGGACCCGTCAGTGAATACCGATACATGATCTTCGTTAGTGACCCGGTTTTCCTTCCAGAGTTCTCTAGATGGAAAGTCTGCAAGTACAACTGGGTTGAAATCAATATGCGGTAAAATGTAGTCAGTTTGAATATTAATATCAGTAAAGTTAATTATCGTCTTATGACCATAATGGCCCTTTTTCCAATATTTGCACTCTTTTAAACGGAGAGCGCTATTGGCCGCCAACTCTGAAAAAAGATCAAGTGGGGTAAGCGAAAGGAAAGTTTCTAGGGCTGCGGTTGGTGTATGGTCTTAGGACTAGGCCCCCATCTACCACCAAAAATTCTACTGCAAGTGTAGAATGCTATCGACGCCTTTTTCTCACGTTCTTTAACATTTTGCCGTGCCCGTGATATGGAGCGGTGTCCCATTTATAGTGGGAGGGTTAATAGTTGGAATGTTATGTTTTCCCGTAAACAAAACTAGTTCAGTTTTAAGTGGGTTGACATTTAGTCCACAGCTATTGGCTCAATTACTGAGCTTGTCAAGGGCGGTTTGCAAGAGATCACGAAATGTGGAAACGAATTTGCCAGAGGTAATTATCACGATGTCGTCTGCATATGCCACAACTTTGACTCCACTTTGGTTTAGATCGACCAAAACCTGATTAAAAACCAGGAGCCAAAGTAGCGGTGACAATACCCCTCCCTGTGGTTTTCCCCTTCATGTTCTGACTTTTAGCTTGCTGTCACCCAATTCCAAATTTACAAGTCTAGTTTGAAGCATAGAATTGATCCAGTTTGACAACAATGGATCAATACCCGTAGAGAAAAGGGCTTGCCGAATTGATTTACTTTCGACATTATTGAAGGCCCCTTCTACATCTAGGAAGGCTCCTAGAGTGAATTCTTTATAATGAATTGATCTTTTAATTGTGCCGACCACCTCATGAAGAGCTGTCTCAACAGATTTATTGAATATACATACCTTCTCGAAATGTCTAAAAGACATTGTTATAGGAGGTGGGATTCCCAGAATTGGATATGAACGCTTATGTTTCTAGGTTTTGTTACAACAAAAAGAGATTTTATAAATGTATGTATTTCTCCAATAATAAAGACATATCCTTCTTGTTCTAAGAACAAGCTTGTGCATGTGTAAAGACAAACTCAAGAAAAAAACTTCACTTTTGACAAGAACGTACAACACTTGTCAAATTTCTCGTTAACTGCTGCACCGATTTCAACCAAAATTTCCATACAAGTTACAATTTTAATAATTTTGCATACCTGTACAAATTTTCGAAAAAATAATTTTTGGATTTTCGCAAAAAATATAGTGAAATTTTTATTTCAAAAAATAAAATATCTTGAAAACGGGAAAATGATTATTTTATTAATTTTGTGCAAAATTGTATTAAATTAAATACTAAAAATTGGCATACCAAATTATATTTTTAAAAATGTTCAAGAATTTTTATAAATAAAAAATTAATTTTAAGAAAGCCGAAATTCGACGGCCAGAAAAACACATTCACAGACTCTAAAGTCAAACAACTTGTTTGAATATTAAATCACAAAACATTTTTGTTTTAGTTTTTAATTAATTTTTTTTTAATACGCTCAGTGATCGGCAATGCACATCTCCGAATCTATGGCTTTCGAAATCGGTTGGATACTTTTTGAGCAAATGGTACCAAAAAATTTTTGTAAGGCTATTTACTATGTATGTACATTATGTATGTATGTATGAACATATGTATAGATTTAAAGTAATAATTTATACACAAGGCTGAAACCAAAAACGTCTTGGACACACATTTTTATAATCAGGAGAATTTTTCTGATTTTTTGATATATCACTCTTGTGGTAATCACTTCGACCCCAAAAAATGATTTTCGCGCAATTTGGTGGGCGTCTGGCAAGCACAAGCCTGAAACGACTTGGACACACATTTTTATAATCAGGGGAATATTTCTGTTGTTTTGGTGTAGCATTTTTGTGGTTATCACGTCTACCCCAAAAGTTGGTTTTTCCCGCTTTTTGGTAGCCGTAAGGCTGAAAGTAAAACGTCTTGGACCGACTTTTTTGACATCAGTACACCATCCTCTATGGTTTATATATTAATTTAAGTGGTTATCACTTCGACTCCAAAATCGAAAAAATGACCGTTTTCGAACGCCTGCCCCGGCTGAAAAGAAACTTGTGCCAGATGGTCGAATTTAGCATAATACTGCGTTTATCTACACATACATGTATATACATTTTGGTTATCACTCCACTCCCAAAATTTAGTGCCGGCTCTTGGTCTAATATGTATGTATAGATTTAAAGAAATAATTTATATTTTAACTTGTTTTTTAAAACTTTTTTTGTTCATAATGTTATCGAACTAACACATACATACATATACACATGTGTACGTACATTGTCAATTTAAAAATATTTCACAAACCAAATCATTATGAAAATTTTGTATTGAAATCACACAGCGTAGAAAATGCTATGAAATAAATTCCAAAGCAATTAAGTTAAAACCCAAATTTTGGAGTTCATTGCATTCTTCTATTTCTGAAATAATAATGTCCAAGAAAACTGTTGACATAGGCATCAAACTGGCCACAAAATATACCCTAAGTGGACGGAGGGACCCGAAAAGGGGGTAAAAATCTTTTAAGCCCGGGAAGTGGTCCACCCAGGTACTCTTTTTCAAGTGAACTATTGACATTAACGCCTGTCTGATGACATTGGGCCATGTGTCTTAATAAATTCCGTTGAAATTTAGTTTTGAAATATCGCCAAAAATCGAGGGAAGAATCCCCAAATTGTACAAAAACAATTTACATTTAAAATATTTGTATGACATTTCCGTTTTATAATTAGTAGGAATAGTAATTTTGGGCCGTATTTTGAACTTCTTCTTTGTTTTTTGGGCGATAGAAAATATTTGATCGATATTTCCAATTCAATTTAAGCGCTTCTTGTGCGTTGTTGCCTAACGCCCGCTGGAATGGTCTTAGGAAAAATAAGTTTTTAGCTGGGAAAGCCACTTTTGAGAGAGCTAACAGTCAGATTATTTTGGAAACGAGGAAAATAATAAAAAAAAGGAAAATAAAAAAAAATTGGGTTTTTATCCTGGTTCGTCCAAGGTTTCCCAAATAAAACTAAACGTAAAGACCACTTCTGGCATATAATAAAACTTTGTGTTTCGTTGCACATGCATTTACTTTACAAAATTAGATTTGGAATTTTGCTAATTTAGCCCAATTAAAATTCCTGGCGCCCACCTTTTATTACACTGTACTTGTAATAAAACACTTCGATCGTTTTATCAATTTGATTAAAACGAATCAATTTTTTATATAACAAAAATCTTCCACAAGAGAACCCAGCCCAGCTGAGCTTTTATTTGATCGTGCTACAGTTTGCATTTTTCTTTCATTTCTTTCGTTTCTTTCATTCTCTCATTCGTTGTTCTTTCGGTTCGAGTTGTCAAAGTAAGAACAATCATTTTCAAAAGTTTCGATGCACACCGTGTGGTTGTCTTTTTGTATTTTATTAATTTTGCTATTAAATAATTCGCGGTAATGCATTCGAGTAGTGTATTTAATAACTTATTAAATAACCCACCCCTCCGCGAAGAACGAGTGCAACAATTGGTACAATTCAGTTGTGTAATGCTTTTTTTTTTTTGTAAAGTGATGTATGGCGTAAGAGTGATTTTTTTCATACGAATCTGAATATTAAGCTTTCGAAATTCTGGGTAGCAGATTGTATTAAGCGAAAAACATTACAGATTGAAAAACAACATATAAATATACACAACATAAACATATACAGTTTTAACGGCTTAATTTAGCTTTTTAAAAATTTTACTTTTGAAGGGCATCCTAACACCGCACCGTAATTTTGGTGATCCGACTAATAGAACTCAAAATATAAGTTATTAAAGCGAACCTCAATCGTCTTTTAAAAAGATTATATATCTTGAGTTCTATTAGTCAGATCACCAAGATTAAGGTGCTTAGACTTAGGGAGAATGACAGAGCATCATGATGTATTTTTAAGTGATAATACCCCTGATAAGAATTTTAGAAAATCTCCATTTCAATTCACTCGTCGAAGACTACTGATTAAAAACTACTGAAAAAAAAATATGCACCTAGAAACCCTCAAACTCAGACTCTGGTTATGCATCCACCCCCAACATTTGCTGTCGGCGCGCACTTAGAATATAACCATACGTACATTTTTGAGAACATTTAAATGTTTAAATGTTTTGTAGGTAACTAATCTTAGATACCGAAAACCTTAAGATTTTCAATTCTTAACTGTAATTTAAAAACAAAATTTATTTGCTCAGTTTCCGTCGGGCGCATGGCAATCACCCAATAGACACACCCTCTGTGTTTAATGTTAAAAATCAATTTGTTATTTTTGTATGTATTTCTTTGTGGTAACTTAAAAAAATAACCTTATCTTTTAATTTCAAGGCAACATTTTAGAGGATAATGTATGTAAAGTTTGTTAAATCTCGCATGGAGATCTAAGTTTGATTTATTATTAAGAGTTTACGTAGACTTGTTTGCGATTTCCGGAGCCGTCTAATTTTTGATTTACATATTATGTTCTAATACATACATATAGGTTACGGGCCAATCTTTCAATAGCCAGTTAAACCTTAGATAGTACTTATTCTTCGAATAAAACAAAAATTTGTTCCTGTTGCTATAGTATTTATTCCTCTGATAGCTTAACTGATGATTGAAAAATCGGCTTCAAAGCGATTAAATTTGCTGTGCTGTAATAAATTAGTCATGATTAGTCAATGATTATTTACTTATTTAGACGAACATAAAAATAGTTTGGTTAAATTCAATCTTCCTCTAAGGCATACAAAACAGAAAAAAAATGTAATCTCAGAACTTTATAAGAAGTCCTATACTAAAACCTTGTTACATTCATTTTGATTCCGACCAAGTCTCATTATTCAGTTGGACGGATATTACATTTCAGTTATCGGTTCTCACTTTACTGAGAGGGCAGTTGAGCAAAACTGAGCCCGTTTTCAATCACTTACAAAAAGTGTATGACAAGATATTGCAGTTTCTCATAATATTTACCGACGAATGTTTATTTTCACGACTCACCCGACTCACGACTCGATGCTTATCTGCTTCGTTTACATTAAAATACTAAAGCAAAAAAAAGCTAATACAAAAATTTAAACCTAGACAAATAGCTCGAGAGCTGGTGAACATTTACTTAAAGAATTTTATACCGCTCCAAATTTTGTGGCCATGTCATTTGTTTCAGTACAAACTACGTGCCATCGGTCTGACAGTGATATCACAGCCCCAACACCACTAAAATGCACTTTAAAAATGAAACAACAGTAATAAGCCTTCCAAAACAGTTTTATAATGCTACACATTTACATCACTAAAGCCTTGTACCTATACTGACTAGAATCCATCAGTCTGGCAACGATACCGCGGAACTAACACCAGTAAAATATCATTTCAAAATGCACTTTCAAAATGCATTTTTGTGGTGCTAGGTCCGCGGATTCGCTGCCAGACCGATGGTTTCTAATCAGTATAGGTACAAGGTTTTAGTGATGTAAATTTAGAGCATTATAAAACTGTTTTGGGCGGATTATTACTGGTTGTTGCATTTTGAAACTGCATTTTAGTGGTGTTGGGACCGCGATATCGCTGCCAGACCCAGGCCGATGGCATGTAGTTTGCACTGATACAAGTGAAATGGCCACAAAATTTGGAGCGGTATAAAACACTTTAAGTTAATTTTCACTAGCTAGGTGTCGTGATTTTTCAAAACAGTTTTTCAAGGTAAAAAAGTCTCCTCTTTAAATTTAATAAATTAAATGTTTCCTCCATTTTATCAAACAACATTTGTACATTGTATCAAGGATAATATAAAATGAAACAAATAATAAGATTATTGATAGCATTCGTACATTAAGAAAACAAAGACTCATACTAACATTGAATTTTAAGTTTCCTCAAAAAAAAAAGCAAAAAAAAAACTTAAGGAAAATCTAAAAATCAATAACAGACATGAGAAGGTTAAACAAAAGAAAACGCGTTTTTCTTTATATTCTAGGTACCTACTTAAGTTCCGCCTTGCGTCTTAAAAATTATTCAAGGCGAAGACCATTCAAGCTTATACTCATATACGAATAAGACAAACTAAAAAAAAATGAAATACGAGACTAAATGATTGTTGTCGCACACAATAATGACAAGTGAAACCATATTGATTTGCACTTTTGTTTCATTTTCTGGAAGAAGTGCAATTGACCCAGGGGCCAGAATACACGTTTCCGTGGTTATTTTTTGTATAGTCCTTTTTTATAGTTTTGATATTATCCATTTTGACGTTCACAAAATATTTAAAAAAGAATAACTGCTTTAAAAAAAAACTGTTCAAAATGGCAAAGTTTGGCAGACATATTGCTCAGCTTAAATAGCACTATGATTTATTTAATGAATAAAACCTTATGGGTGTTTTTGACTTGAGATAACGCTTTATATGGATTTGTATAGAAAAATATTAAGCTATGTTGTAAAATAACTCTTAGGCGTATTTGATAAGTCTACGGCTAGTAGAAAAAATATGTTTTGCACTTTAAATCGAGTTCGGCAGATGGTCATCATTTCGCAATTATTGATCTCAGAACAAAAACTCAGATAAAAATGCAATTTCTTATATATTTTTACGTTGTTCGTATGCTACATTTATGTATTTGTATACACCCCCTACTCATTGTGCTTATGATTGAATAAACACCAAGAAGCTTCTAAGTAAAGCAACCACACCCCATCCGAGACAAACCCAAACAAGGTTTAAAATAAAAAATAAATAAAATTTCTTTCAAAATTCAAGACCAATGTTCAAGGGCTCTAGTCTAGTGAAAAATATGCAACAAAATTTAAGCCTTGTGCATAATTTCATGGTTTTGGGAAATCGATGGTGTATAGCTTGTACCGACCTTAAATTATTAATAGCAAAGTGGTCTCTATACTGACCTTTAAAAAATATTGTTGAACGCACTCAATTGTTAAGGAAAAAATAATTAATTATTACATATATATTTGTTATTTTATGTCTCGTTACATCCCGATTGATTTTATTTTTTCACCAAGTTGAAGCGCAATTTAAGTCAAGTTGGAAAACAGATGGCTTAATTAATTTCTAGCTAGGGGCCTAGTTCTAGTCAGAGAGTTAGTGACGGATTAACTAACATTAACTTTTATACAAGGCTGAAATTTTGTCGTGAAACAACAATCGGCCACTCCAGTTCGATGGATTGTTTTTTATTAAAAAAATAAAGTACCTAAGAGCCCAGGGCCGTCAGACATGATTCAGCCCTATTGTGAGTTTCACCCTCTATTTTACAACAAGTGTAGCCTCGTTCGCTACCAAAAATTAAATGGAAATCTTTTCGCCCGAAATAAGTTCGCTTGAAAGTCACAACAAGGGAAGAGTGAAATGCAATTTTTTCCGGGCGGATTTTCTTGAACCCACAATAGGGCTGATTATGTTATTTTATTAAAGCCAATATTTTTTATGTGAACACATACTATTTTTTTTTTTTTTTATATTTAGCGCGTGTAAAAGAGGTTGTGACTACCCTTAAGATGATATACACAGCACGAGCGATTAGGTAGATTGGAGGGGATTTAAAAGGAGATACCGATGCACATTGGTTTTGAACGTCTGTAGATCAGTAGTGCGACTAATGAAAGAATCTATGTACTAAACAGTAGTCCGAAATTGGGCTCAAGGGTAAACTGATAGGCATTCCTAGAAGCGCGAGTATTACAGTTGAATTGTTTAAGGGAAGGAATGTAACAGGCTATTTCAGCATTGTTTATGGAAATAACGGTAAAATAACGAAAGACATACTATGGTAGCTTATAACAATTGGATACTTAGAATATTATATTCAGGGATTAAAAAAAATGTTGGAACATTGTTGTATTTTATCATATCTTAATTATGATTTGTTTTAGAAAATGGTGTCATCAACTTTATTTAACACTTGCCAGACAGCTACAGTAGGGCTAAATGTCAGCCAGAACCAGACACATTAAATAATTGGTGACTTTTAGGTTATACTACTATCAAAGCTTATTTTGATATGTTCCTTGGTCGATATGTAGACCACATTTTGTGGAATGACCGCATATTCGACGTCGCCAAAAACGCTGCTAAGTGTTTGGATTTTCTCCAACGATGCAAGAAATTTCAATTCTCATATTAGGACAAGTGCTCCAATAACCTATCACTTGAGTCTATTAGACAAAATACAAAAAAGGGCTTAAAATATGATAGGCAAAAGAACTATAACGTTAACATTTACCTCTCTTGAAAACTGGCGTAATGTTTCAATATTTTATCGCTATTTTTATAAACATTAAATAAATTGGTTAGAGCAACAGCTCGTGAAGAACTAGGGCCTAGTGACTAACAACTTGCAACCATTCCTAGGTGCGCATGTCGACAGGAATGTAAAAGGTAGTGTTAAGTAAAGATATTCTTTAGTCGTACCATAAGAATGTGGAATGCTTTACCTGGCTCTGCTCTATGTTTCTCTTTCATTACAGTAAACAAACATTCAAAAAACAATGTGCATTGTTATCTTTTTTTAAATCCTTCCCATTTTCCTAACGCTCGCACTGTGTTCAAACATTTTATGGGTATTGATAATTACAACAATATTTCACAAGCAGCAAAACGCCTCAGTGGGGCCTTATGTCACAACAATCGCTGTCACTGGGAAAACAATCTTTCATTTTGTAGGTGTCTGCTTTCTTTTATCGCAGGATTAAATTTTTCCTGAAGAGAAATTTTTATGAAATTACAACCGAATTTCGTTTTTTGTTTTAAAAAATTTGAAAAAATCAAAAGAATCTATAAAAATATCTTGTATACGGAAAGGGTGTTTTTTTGAGGGGTAGAGGGGGGAGTTTTCTGTGCATCAAAAGGAAAAAATGACTGCGGCACAATCTATACATATCGCACATGATTTGAAGGTACATTTTAATGGTAAATATAATGACATTTAAACTTAGACCATACGACAACCGGAAAAAAAGTCATGGTCATTTATATGTAAGTGTGACTATAATGTCAGTACAATTGGTAAATACTTCCGAACACCCTTCAAAATAATGGTACGTTGATAAAACTCGGTATAATTATTCCATTTCGTATGAAAAACAAATATGAGAAGGGTCCATAGAAAGGGTGCTTTTTTAAGGGGAAGTGAAAAGTGGCGGACTATACCATAACAACTTGTGAACAAAAATAATACCCTCATGAAACTTGGTACAAATGTTAAGAGTATTAAAATTAGAAATCAAAAATCAAAAGAATCTATAAAAATAGTTAGTGTTTTCTAGAGGGCTAGTGTTTTTTTGAGGGTTAGATAAAGCGGGTAGTATTTTACCTTTTCTACAGAAAATAAAGCAATCTTCACACAAAAATGAATTTAAATTTTTTGATGTTGTCATATCATCTCAATTTTACTTTTATTATATTCAGCGTTGAATAATACCTTTAAATCATATATCATATAAGATATAACTCAAATATACCAAACTAAAATTTCAGTTAACAATCCGGTATCCATTAAAAAACACCCTTCCCTAATAAATATTTTTAAGAGTCTCTTTTGAGTCTTGATTCTCGTAAAACTCTTAATAGTCTAAGAGCCCACAGCAAAATTTGGGGTGCGAAAAAAAAATTATATGAGTCGAAAGGTGTGTTAAAGATAATAAAAGAAATGCAAGTCTTGCAGTCCCTGGTGGCAGCTGTAAAGTGGGAGTGGCAATTTTCTAAAAAATTGACTTAGAACAGAAAACAAATTATTAATAAACAACGCTAACATGTACAATGTCCTGTTATATTTTTATGAAAGGCCAGAAGTCCCTTCTTTCATTAACTTTTTAAATAAAGTTCTTTCAATGAATAGTTTTTGAAATATTAATGTTTGAACTCAAAATTTAAAAAAAAAAATTAAAAAAATGGTAAAAAATATTTTTTTCGCAAAATTTCACGTAGTTAAGTATTATTTTTGTTTCCAAAATTGAATGCCCTTATCAATTTGTAGTCAAAACCTGAAAACCGGATGGTTCTAGGACTTTAACTTTTTAAGATATTAAAAAGTAAATTAACCAGCTTTTTCGTAAAAAGAAGACAAATTCGGCTAAATTATCATTTCAGCAACCAGTTAAAATAAGACAAACATGCGGAAAAAAATTCTTACATTTTTGAAACTTGGTGGGAATGTCGGATTAATCATAAGAATAAAGAATCAAAAGAGTCCATACAAATATCTGAATCCCACGAGTGTTTTTTGGAGGGGGAGTTATGACTGATCGAAATTAAAAAAATTATGTTCTGAATCTAATGACATCAAAATTAAGGCGATACAATAATCGTAAAAAAAGTTATGGTCCATTTAATCCAGAGTTGACTGTTTTTCAGTAAAACTGGTAAATTATTAAAAAAATACCTTGAAAAGAATGGTACATTGATGAAAATTTGTATAAATATTCAATTTGACAAATGAAACATTTTTATTAAATTTCTTCCCATTCTTGGGATAGGTGTTATGATCAAATTTTCATACCTTCACTTTCCCTTAAGAAAATCACCCTTTCGTCATAGATATTTTTAAGTACTCTTTTGATCCTTTATTCTCATGTCAAATTAAATATTTACAAATTTTCATCAATGTACCATTCTTTTCAAGGTATTTTTTTTAATAGTTTACCAGTTTTACTGAAAAACAGTCAACTCTGGATTAAATGGACCATAACTTTTTTTTAGGATTATTGTATCGCCTTAATTTTGATGTCATTAGATTCAGAATTGAAAAATACCCTAAAATCATGTATCATATTTCCAAATTGTATCAACATAATTTTTTAATTTCGATAAGTCATACCTCCCCCTTTCCCCCTCCAAAAAAACACCAGTGGGAAACAGATATTTTTATGGACTCTTTTTAATCTTTATTATGGTTAATCCGACATTCCCACTAAGTTTCAAAAATGTAAGAATTTTTTTACGCATGTTTGTCCTATTTTAACTGGTTGCTGAAATGATAATTTAGCCGGATTTGTCTTATTTTTATGAAAAAGCTGGTTCATTTACTTTTTAATATCTTAAAAAGTTAAAGTCCTAGAACCATCCGTTTTTCAGTTTTTGACTACAAATTGATAAGGGCATTGCATTTTGGAAACAAAAATAGTACTTAATTACGTAAAATTTTGCGAAAAAAATATTTTTTACCATTTTCTTTCAAACGTTAATATTTCAAAAACTTAATTGAAAGAACTTTATTTAAAAGTTAATGGGAGAAGGGACTTCTGGATTTTCATAAAAATATAACGGGGTATTGTACATGTTAGCTTTGTTTTTCAATAATTTGTTTTCTGTTTTAAGTCAATTTTTTAGAAAATTGTCACTCCCACCTAGCAGCCGCCACCAGGGACTGCAAGACTTGCATTTCTTTTATCAGCCTTAACACACCTTTCGACTCATATAATTTTTTTTGGTTCATTATCGCACCCCAAATCTGCTGTGGGCTCTTGGTCTATAACATTTGTAAAAAGTTTCACAATTGTAGTATTTTTTTCACAAGTGTTATGGTATAGTCCGTCACTTTTCACTTCCCCTCGAAAAAGCACCATTTTAAAATAGATATTTTTATGGACTCTTCTTATATTTATTTTCCATAAGAAAAGGAATATTTATACCAAGTTTCATTAACGTACCATTATTTTGAAGGCTGTTCGGCAATATTTAACTATCGTACGGAAATTATAGTCCCACTTACATAAAAATGACAATAATTTTTGTTCCCGCTGTCGTATCGTCTTAGTTTAAACGTCACTAGATTCACTATGATAAAGTAACTTGAAATCATGTGTCATATGCATAGATTCGTTCGTTTTGATGCACAGAAAACTCCCCCCCCCCTTACCCCTCAAAAAAACACCTTTCCCTACAAGATATTTTTATTGACACTTTTTATTCTTCATTCTTGTTATAAAAATAACGTTTTCACCAAATTTCATGAGGGTAAGAATTATTATTTTTTTCGCAGGATTTTGTGTACTATTTTACAAATTTCGGTGGGCTAAAAAAAATATAAAAAATATCAATAAGTAGGTTCTTACAATATTTCCTAAGATTTTTACGTTCTTAACTCTATCGGATAATTTATTGCCATGAATTGGACCATTCCGCCCCACTGTAAATGTCTAAACAGGCTCCAAATACAGACAGTTCTCTTTTAAAAGAACTTTTACCAATGTTATTCAACAATTCTACATTTTATCGGCAAATTCTAGAATTCACCACTTAAGAATATTTCAATCAAAATTTCTTTATTAATTGAACTTTTGTTTGATTTGCTTTTAAGTAGGTAATTCATTGCTTTGAGTCATTGTGTGTTTGTAAATTATTTAAAAATATCTCTGCAAAATTTAATAATATAATTACTGAAATGTTGACTGATTGAATCAGTTTCACAACAAAATTTTGTTCAGACATTCTGAATAATGCTGTTTAATTTGTATTCATGTAGCATATTGATAAATCTATAAAAGAAATTCAAAAGAAATTATAATATAAATGAGTGTGTTGGTAAGTGATAAGTGAAAATATGTAAAATGAAAAACAAAACATATTCGTAAACTTAAAATTTTTTATTAATTAACAATGTTTTTGAGATGAGTCAGACGAATAAATCGCTAGTTCTTAATTTCTCCTATAGCATTTTCGCACAATAAAATTTATCATTTATGTAGTCTTTGTAACAGATTAGGCATCGGGTAATTCAATGATAATTAAAAAGTAATGAAATCATTTAAGAAGATGTCATTTGCACTTCTGTCACGTTTTGATTATTGTAATCAAAAACCTAAATACTTAACAATCGAAGCTAATTTTTTTAGAAGAAGAATCATTAAAGTAAGAAATTAGTTTCTTAAAACCCCACCTTTATTTATAATTAAACATTTCGAGTATCATATTATTGAACTTAAGAGTAGGTAAGGTTAGAGTGGGTGCCTCGATTGTACTTGCTACCAGATACAGCTATGAACATTTTATTTCACTGCAAACTTGGCAATATTTTTATCTGTGAGTAATCAGGACTATTGGCTAGAAGCTTAATAGTGTTTGGTTATACCAAAGGGCACTAAGTTCGGGAGGCATTATAATTGAATTATTGGGTGTAAAATAATGATTTAATAATAATATTTTGATTTCGAAATTTCACCCAGTATTTTTACTAAATTCAATGTTTGTTTTTATTTTATAAAAGGGATGATTCCCTGTGTATTTCCTAAACCGTAATGTAGACAAAAATAAAATAAAATAAAATAAATAAAGGACGAAAATATGAGGTAACTTATTTTTGGGCTGACTAAGTTACGATGTTTAGTTCATTAATGCCTTTTTAAATAATATTGCTTCGTGCAGAAAAAAGGCCAGGATTTAATCATATCTATCTATATTACGTATTGACGAAGAAGTGAACAAATGTGTTAAATGCCGTGATTTCGTCTATCTGTGCGTCCATTTTGTGTATGCGCCTGTACGTAACATTGAGGCAAATCCCAACGGGTGGATGAAGTAGCAACGAATTGAAGTCAATATTTTAATCAAACTTGCTATTACGATACACCCCGTAGTCCGTAGCTTAATGGTTAGTGCGTTCGACTGTCACGCTGGAGGTCTGGGATCGCTTCCCAGCCTCGTCCACCTAAAAACTAAAAAGTTTTTTTTCAGGGATACTGCCTCTTGCGAGGAATTGACAAATCCTCCAAGAGTATCACTTGTCACGAATAAGTGCTTCTCGTCTAGCCGTTCGGATTCGGCATAAAATTGTAGATCCCTTCCATTCCTGTCGAAAGGCGCACACAGGAATGGTTGCGAGTTGTTAGTCACTAGGCCCTGGTTCTTCATGAGCCGTTGTGCCACCCGATTTATTTTTTTTTTATTACGATACACCGGAAGACGAAAAAAGTGGGTCTTTCAATTCTGTCAGCCTATCCGCATGCCTTCCTACAGTCTAAATTCCTGGATGGATTTTCTTCAAACTTGGTATACATTGTGTTATTTTTTTTTAGCGATGCCCGCATTTAATAATCAAAAATAACGGTACCTTTTACGAATTTAGCCTAAAGTCGAGTTTATCCCATACAACAAAATCGAATTTAAGCTATATTCGATTCTAAATTCGTTTACCAATATTGTGCCAATATTAGTATAAAATGATTTTTTAATATTTTATAGGTAGAATACTAGAAAAAAATCCTTAAACCAAAATAAAGGTATCTGCCATACCATATGTTGAAAAAACGTTCAGAAAATTTTATTTTGATCGAAAACGGCTCAAATAATTTTAATTAATATGAAAAATGATTTCAAAATTGTACAAATACATATGTATCTATATTAGGGTGACCGTTATTTCCCAAAGTTACTTTTTTGGATAGAACATCCCGTCAATCGAAAGTTTTTGCCGACAGAAAAAATTATTGCCCAAAAACAAATATTTTCCCGAGGTCATTAACCCGTGCCTCTAAGGTCATACTTTTCCCATACAAATTTGTATGGGAATTTAACACTCTTCACATTTAATTTTTTTTTCTCTGGAACTATAACAGTTATTCTTAATTTGTTTTAGAATTCTGATTGATTTATTGGTCCTTTAAAACACTACATTTAAAAATGTATTAAAAAATTTAAATTATAATTTATTTTGATTTTTTAAGTTTTCAAATACTTTAATATTTTTCTCTTATTTTTCTCTCTCGATCTTCAGCAGTTTTTGTTGTATTTTTATTGACTATCATTAATTAATAAGTTTTAAAAAACTGCAAAAAAAATAATGAAAACAAATTAGAAATAATTTATTTCGATTTTTCAAAATATTAAATAGTTTTATTTTTTTAAGCGTTATTTTAAGCGTTTAAGCGTATATTAGCGTTTTATTAATTTTAATTTTTTTTTTTTGAAACAAGATATTGGTTGAAACAAATCATTTAAAAAACTTTATTTGATAAGAATAAAAAATTAGAAATAAATTACAAAACATATTTAATATTTTGAAAAATCGAAATAAATTATTTCTAATTTGTTTTCATTGTTTTTTAAATGCAGTTTAAAAAAACACTTATTACTTAATGATAATCAATAAAAAAAGCAACAAAAAATGCAAAAGATCGAGAAAGAAAAAATAGAGAAAAATATTTAATATTAAAGTATTTATTAACTTAAAAAATCGAAAAAAATTATAATTTAATTTTTTTTTTTTACATTTTTAAATGCAGTTTTTTAAAGGACCAATAGAATTCCAAAAAAAAAATGGAAAAACCTTTATAGTTCCAGAGAAACAAAAAATAAAATGTGAAGAGTGTAAAATTCCCATACAAATTTGTATGGGAAAATTATGACCTTAATGGCACGGGTTAATGACTTCGGAATTGTTTTTGTCGATAATTTTTTCTTTCGGCATAAACATCGATACGCTAATGTCTAGCTTTATTCCAGTTGTTAACTACAAAAGCAAGTTTGTGCGATCCATCAGTCGTGCATCAAAAGCATACAAAAAACTGTTGTGTGATATGGTTATATTGTTTTGTCTAGTCTTATGTTATTGTTAAACTAAATGATCTATACATATCTGTTACAAAAACTTTGTTTTGAATTTTAATCCGTTGATTGAGTTGCAGCAAGTACGCGTGCTTTAATAATAATTAATTGTTTGGCCTTGTTTTAATAAAAATATTCTTAAATTACTCATACTATATCGTCATGAATTTAGTTTTGCAACTATAATGTTGTTTACTTCATAACAGACATACTATGTACATATAATTTAACAGATCATAAAAACATGAAAGTGTCTGCTTAAAACTGACCCCATCGATATTATTATATGTCTCTGTTATCAGCAACTGTGATTGTGTTTAAAAATATATTTTTTTTTTATTTCATTCCTTTATATATAGCAAAGCGAATTTTTATAACATTGGCAATATTATGTCAAAACATTTTATTAAAACAAAAAACTTTGACCCTGAGATTTCCGATTATGATCAAATAAATGATCTATTTGAAGTCTTAATTTGATTTGAAGTAAAGCCCGGATAAGTGCCTCACTATAAATGCCCCGTATGACAGTTACCTATACGGGTTGGGAAGTTATTAAACAAAAAACGCTTAAGTGTTCAGAAGCATTGTATAGTAAATACTTATTTACTAAATTAAATAAAACTTATTGATAAATTAATCAAACGGTGCACTTAAATCAAATGATTACCAATAGAATCGTTAAAAGCTATTACACGAAAAACATACATTTTTAAAAAGGAGGCAGTTTCTTCTATTTACAAAAACCTTTGCGTATCAAGTCGGCCGTAATAATGTATAAATGTTATGTTCTAAGTTTATTACTGTTAATTATCAAATACTTTAAGTAGAGTAATATCGATAAACCTCAAAATTATGAGATAAATCTGATATTTAATGATCGCAGACCTAAATTTTGTTATTAGGTCATTACTGTTACTCTACTCTATTACTTTACCTTA
The DNA here is from genome assembly GCA_949320155.1 of Melangyna quadrimaculata. NCBI lineage: Eukaryota > Metazoa > Arthropoda > Insecta > Diptera > Syrphidae > Melangyna > Melangyna quadrimaculata. The sequence continues at coordinate 451,793,163 of OX439483.1, read as the reverse complement.
CTTTAAGTTTAACTGGACTTAAAGTATTTGATATTCAACAGCAATAAACTTAAAATGTAAAATTTATGTTTTTATTGTAATTTCACTTCTTTTCGCAAAGATTATTTTTATCAGGTGAATTGGTGGAAACAACGCCCTATGAACAAATAAGGAAAAAGTTTTTAATGTTTGCCTTTTTTATGCACTTCAAGTCCTACAGCTCTACCAATTTTCATTATTCAGAAGTGCTCCATTTAAATGATAATAATTTTTAAGAAGTATACACCTCAAAACCCACCGCACTACCAAATTTCATAACTCTGCAACAATCGGAAATGCTTTATATATTTAATAAAAATTTCGCGAAAATGATTATGATGTCGTATCTTAATGTGTTAAGTATTTATCTAAATAGTAATAAATTGAAAATTGAAAATGGGTGAATGCCGCGCCCACTGAATGTGGATTTTTTATTTGTACCTTTGCTTGCATTCCAAGTCCTATCGCTCTCCAAAATTTTAACATTCTGCAACAATCCGAAGTGCTCCATGCAACTAATATCCATCCTGTAAAAAAGCGGATACCACGTCCTTTGATGCAAGCCCTACCGTTATATCAAATTTGATCATTTTGCGACAGTAAGAAGCGATCCATATAATTGATATCAATTCTATGAACATTAGTGGGTGCCACACCCCTGAATGTTAGATCAAAAAATCTTAAAATTTTGCCTTTGCTTGCACTTCAAGCCTTACCGCTCTACCAAACTTCATCATTTTGCGATAATCAGCAGTGCTCCAAATAATTTATATCAATTCTATGAAAATGGGCGGGTACCACGCCCCGTAAATGGAAAATCTTAAATTTTCGTCTTTTTTCCTGTGTACCACAAGCCCTACTTACAAGGTTCTACGATGTCGGCTAGTGCTCCATAATTTTGATGACATGTCAGTAAGTAAGTTAGTCAGTCAGTTACGGGTTTTGAGATTTTTGCAATCCTATATCTCAGGAACGGCTAATGCGCAAATTTGGCGAGGCGTCTGTGATTGATGAGCTTACAAAATAGGTACTGTGAATTTCGAACTTTATTGATACTAAAGTTAGAGGGGGATCGAAAGACGCCTGAGTTCGATCCTGTAAAAAGGGTGTAGTGCCAGAACTTGGCTAGGCACTAACGTGCCCTTTGATATATAAATTACTACTAAACTTTTTATTTTTTAGCTGATTATTGTGTTCAATATTTCAATATTCAATATTAAACAAATACTCTACTTAAAACTTAACCAAAATCCTAATTGCCATTCGATGATGTCATAAAAGAATTATTACAACCACCAGTTCCTTAACTATCAGGTCATAATCATATTATAAAAATAAAGAGAAAAAAAAATCTATAATTCATAATTAATTAAAAAGTTATTAACGTAACACACACAAAAAAGTAAAAAAAAAAAAAATAATTTTGCCCCGTAAATTTGCTTTATCAATAAACTTTTCTTGAGTATTTTTTGTTTGTTCTTGTTCTAGGTTGGTATACAAGTAAATGTCATCTCCTTTATGTTTAAACACACGCCCTGAAAATAGACCCACTTAACTCTCTTATAATAAATCGATATTTCCGCCCATCATCATCTGCAGGAATCTCATATATGTAGGTATGTACCTATGTATAGTTATGTATGTGTAAAAACCCATTATTTTTGACCTTCAAATAGATTATGTGTGTCACTGTCATCTGCTGCTTAAAAAGAAACGGCAAGAATGCCGTCACTCCTTTTTCCCGATCAATATTAATAATATAGATTCTAACCTCATCTCATTTAATATTATTAATGGATCGACCGTGTCCTACGTAATAGAGTTATGCCTACAATACAATAATAAAAATTGCTTCCAATTAAACTCTTACATCACCTTTGTGTTTGTCATGTTTAATTTATACACAAACTTTAGATTTGCACAAAATAATTTGCGCAAATAAAGCGAAAGACCAAGTTCAATGATAAAATATGTGCTCCTTTAAAAAAAAAAAATAATTAATGATAGCAGACAGGCAATTCATTTTATGTCATATAGAAAAATAGAACCATAGTCTATAAACACACCCAACCACAATGTTAAACTCTTCGCCACGTGGACTCGATAGGGAGCAGAAAGAGAGAATTTCACCCTTTTTCTCCTGAACAGGAAAGAATTTTTAATTTCATTAATTCTGAAGCGAAACATCAAACTCTATACATAGGGATGCACCCAAAGCGCCATCGTCATGGTGATGTCATTCTATAGCCAAATAAGTCAAAAATGCATATAACACACAGCAGCACCGTGGTGTTTAGTCGACCTTAGAACCATACTCGGTGGCATGCAATATCCTCAAAAGAGAATGTTTTTACTACTTGGTGATGCACTCTCCCAGTTCCTTAGATGAAATTAGCTAATCTATTAAAATTAGGTCTCTACATCATCATCACCACCGTCGCGTCGTCGTCGTCGTCGTCGGTTCTTCAACTTTGCCACACGATTGATCGACTATGAGTCGAAATTTTGCTCCAACGTTTGTTATTCACGTTTCAGCCACCACTTGTGTCGCCATCGCTGCTGCCACCGTACCGCCAACGGATCGCTACGCTACCGACCGGGGCTTGTTAGTGTTTTTGTTGTTGTTAAGGCATCGTTATGTCTTTGGCAGTGAATTATAATTATAAGCCTCTTGGATGAATCTTTTTTTTTGTTAACGTGTCGTTGTCTTTTTTTTTTAAATAAATCAACTTGGGATCTATTTTGGGGTTGTTGGGTGTCCAATCGGATTGGCTTTGCTTTGGGAGGCTTACGCATTTTCACACTGACAAAAAAAATGTTGAAAGAATTGGCTGGTTGTTTGGTGAGTGCTCTGAGGTGTATTTTTGTTTTTGTTTGTTTTTTTTTTTTGGGAGGGGGTCAATTTACTCAGATATTTGGGGCAGATTTGTTACATTGAAATTTAATTTGTGATTAATGTTGTGTGTTCTGTTGATGGACATTGTATTTTCATAACACATAGCGATGAGTAAGAAATCCAAATCATCAATGAATATTTCCGGGCGCCTATAAATGATCTCGTGCTCGTCATTATTTGTGTTTTTTTTTTTTTTGCTTACTTGATGCATGACACAATCATTTAAGTTTACTTAATGAAAAAATAAGTTGATTTGTTTATTTTCACCACAATTGACATTAATTCATATTCATTTCGTGTTTGAATTTGATTTTGTTTGAAATATGAAAAGATTTGTTATGAATGATTACTCTATCAAAAAATCCAAAATAATCTTAATAATTATCACAAATAAAAATAATAAATTAATTCGTATGACAGAACTTAAATGTAAATAGAATTAATTTGCATGCAACTTTGTTTTGTTCACAGTTGTCTTAGGTTTTATATATTGAAAAAGCAGAAAAAGATTTTCTGTATTTATTAATTAATCAGTTCTTGTTCGGCGGCAGCATTTTTCGAGGGAGTAAATTCCCTTCCTATTAAGTGTGGAAAAGAGTTAAAATTTGATAATAACACAGTGGCTAATGGTTTTTTTTGTTTGTATCTCTTTAAGGAATGGCCGTTTCGCATAAGTATAGAAGCTTCTTATTTTGATTTATAAAGGCTTCTATTGATATTCTGTTGGTGAAAAATATGAACTTCTCATTTGTCAATAACCTACATTTATATAGGAAGTCAATAAAACGATAGGTATTTCTGTACCCCATTTGTTACTCTACGTGCTATAAAGGCGTCACAAACATAATTATAAATAAATCAAAGATTCGAGTAAATATTGCCTGCTGTGATTGATGCATTGACATTCGCCGATAGGTCGTCTTCAAATATTAATTCTAAACCGATTTGGTTCTAATGGTCGGATTTTTAGGGATAAGATTTCCTAAAAAAGCCAAAAAGTGAAACTAAATTTGGGCTTAAAAACTATTTAAAAAAAAAGCTAAATATTTTAATATTAAAAGACCCGGGTGTGTGTCAACTACGCTTTTTTTTATGTTGATTCCAAAGTGGAGATATAATTTCACAATCTCAGTGAAAAGTAACCTTTCACTACAAATATTTCAATCGTTCCATAAGGGAACGTAAAGCAACATTAAGTTTACCTCTCTTATCAAGGCTTTTGTTTCGGTTAGCTGGAATTATTGCAATTACATGGCTGCCACACTAGTCATCAGATTCCTTAAGTGGTGCTTAGTTCTTATGCTCAATTATTAATTTATAAATTAGTGCCGTCAACTGGAATTCAACCTAGACCAGCTACATCTTTAATTCTGAAAAAGTAAGTATAATTTTGAAGCGTACTTGGAGCCCTTATAACTATCATAAAATATCATTATTTGGATTTACATCCAAACTAGCTAGTCAACGAAATTCTGAATAGAACAAAGCTTAAAACCAAAAAGCAGCAAACACATTTTGGCAAAACAATCGATACTGGTGGAAGACCTGGCCTTCGCAGTACCTACTGTTTTAACATACATATGCATTTCCGTATGTAAGAAATATTCAGCCTTATCGGCAATTCCGGGGGAGGTTGTTCTCCCCCGGATTTTCATTTTTCCCAGGAGTCGAATACTCCTATCATCAATCTCCCCCGGATTCAATGTCCTCCGGAAATTTCTTCGAATCAGTTTCGAAATACTCAGAGAGAATTTATATTCTGAAACTATTTATCTGTCAAAGTTTTTAAAATTTTTTTATGAAATAAAATTAAATATTTGAACTATTTGTGTTGATAAAGACCTATTTTGCATCGTTAATTCAATTCTCACGTAATGAAAACACGTAAAAACATTCAAAAGTTAAAGATTATCTATTTTGCTGAAGTAATATTTTTGTTCTCTCTGTGTGTGCAAAACTGTGTTATTTTATGAGGGGAAAAACCCCGAAAGTATTAAGTAAATTTGTTCCAAAATGTGTTCAAAAATTATAGAAACAAAAACGAAATATAGATCGGTTAAAACAAAACCAATTTCTCCTCCAAGCCGATTCCCCGTTAAGTCTCTAGCTTGTTGTAGAGTGGACATACAGCCACACATACCAATACCGATGGAAATTCCTATATTTTTGAACCGAAATCAAAACTTGTCCTTTAGAGCAAGTAAAAAATTATAAAATCTTTAAAAATAGGTAGTAATTTGCTTCAATTTTTAAAATTCTCCCACTAAATTCAGGCTTGTTTTTTCCAGGGAAACGTCATTAATTTTCCCCCGGAAAATAGATTTACGATATCTACTTTTTTCATTGGAGTTTTTTCCCATTTTTCGAACATTGTTTATGATTGGAGAGTCTCATACGGGGGAAAAATCCGGGGGAGATTTTATTCCCGATAAGGCTGATTGTGTAAGAATTTAATATCACTCAAATTTCTCACAAATGAGAACACATTATGTAAGTTCCATAGTAATTATAGCGTTTGATCGAAAATTGCATTTTTGTTCTTGTTTTTGGCCTTACATCTTCTGAGAATGCTTCTTCATCATTTCCTATTGTTGGCATTGGAAGTTCTGCTGGCTAACTTAAATTGGTTATCAGATCATCATAAGATAATAAGATATTTGATAAATTATATCAGCAAGTAGTAGCCCATGACTGTAATTGTTGTAAGTGTTCAAATTCAATGTTTCTGACTCCCATTATACAGGTGATCATTTTCCAGCCAAAACCCAATTGCGTCTGACTTGTTACTTTTACCCTTAACAAAGAATTTAAAATTATTAAAACAAAAATAAACTTGAAATATCATAAAAGATTAAGAGCCTCGGGCCGCCAGACATACGTCATTTTATCAAAGCTAAGATTTTTTCTGCGAACAGATAGTTTGACATATTTTAAGTGTCTGGCTCACGTTAGGCCCCACTGTAGATAACTAGCAAGTGTTCAATAAAGTAAACGACACCATCCCCTAAGACATATCAAAAATTCAGCTTTGATAAAATAACGCAATGTTGCAACATTTGTATGCTACTTTAACACTCGCTACCTCTTAATTGCACCCGGATGCGTATTGCCAAACTGTATATCAGCACAGATCTCCATAGTCTGTGCTCAGACATTTTCTGCTCACCGAATTTGAAAGTATTGTAGAGCAAACTGTATGCTACCACAGAGAGCTCTGTGGTCACATACAGATTGCTTGTAAAATATTGTATGCTAGTTCAGATCGGGCAATGTGCCTGCGATTACAGAGCCATCGTTCACGTTGATATAGTTATTGTGCGTGGTGAGTTCTGGGTTGGTATATACATTTTGCTCAAGGAAACTAAGAGCAAAGTACCTGTGATTACAGAGCCATCGTTCACGTTGGTATAGTTAGTGCAAAATTCTTTTTTTTTTAAATTCTGCTTTTCAAAATTCTGCGAATAATAAAAAAAAGTTTCAAAAATGTAAAAAAGCGCGCGCTAACGGAATACAAATAAAAATAATGTAATCACATTTCACAAGAAAGAACCGATAAATTGACATTTTAGTTTGGATTGAAGACCAAAAATATTCGTGAAAAAATCTGAATATGTATAGAACCTATTAAGATGTTCTTAAAAAATTCTAGTAGCCCGTAGCGTAATGGTTAGTGCGTTCGACTGTCACGCTAAAAACCTAAAAGTTTTTTTCAGGGCCACTGCCTCTTGCGAGGAATTGACAAATCCTCCAAGAGTATCACTTGTCACGAATAAGTGCTTCTCGTCTAGCCGTTTGGATTCGGCATAAAATTGTAGGTCCCTTCCATTCCTGTCGACAGACGCACACAGAAATGGTTGCGAGTTGTTAGTCACTAGGCCCTGGTTCTTCATGAGCCGTTGTGCCACCCGATTTATTTATTTATTTCAAAAAATTCTATACACCCTATTTCGCCAATTTCTTAGAAAAATATACATATAAGATTCCCTCCTATTCCATTATTATATTGCATTACTAACTTAAAGAGTACCTACACAGTTATACACCCACTTTTAACTACATACATATACGTCTTATGAGAATAACTTAGTTAAAAAAATTTTAACTGAATGTCACACTCAAGGTTTTATGCCCACTGATCTTAAATCAGGACAGCACTATCGACCACTCATTGAGAAGAAAGATAATTGTACGTAGAAAAGTATTAAGTAATTAAGAAAACCATTACCACAGTAGTCATTTACAGTGACTATCAAACGAATATTGTTGTTGTGGATGCATTACACCAGCATAGCATGATTTCGGTTGTGCGTCAAAACTGTATTGATGCAAATAAGAATTTGTTTGTCATGGTAATTAATTAATTGTTCTCTAAAATTGTACATAAAATACTCAATCGCTCCCTTAATGCAAGAACTAGGCAACTGAGTTTAACACTTTAAAAATACATACATTTCTCGGATATGACGTATTTATTGTATATAGTTTACCTTACTTTTCGTAAATAACAACATAGCTAAGTTTGAGATATTTGCTAAAAGTAAGCAAGAGATAAAAACAAATTTTTGACGTTCTCAAGCAGTTTGATAACGGAGAATGTTGATACAGTATTTTACGGATATAAGAAAAAATCATATAAGAAAAACTCGCTTATAAGAAATGCAGTCCAAAACACCGTGTCCTTTTTTTTAAATTCCCGTTGAAATTAATCGTATAAAAGAAACTCGCATATACGAAAAACACAGTTATAAAAAAATCATTTCTTTGCACAAATATTAATTTCAAGAACAAAAAAGAACGCACATAAGAAATTTACTTCATCACCCTAAGACTCGTTTATGCCCATAAATGTAATCCCATGGTTAATGTAAAAAAAAATAAATTGGGTGTCGCAACGGCCCGTGGTTAATGACAGCATTTAATTTTCTTAAAGAATTGCAGAAATAGTTTAAAAAGCACTGGAACACTCCGTTAATATGTGTTATTGCTCCATTTTATGTCTGTATAAGAAGTTTCCTTTCTTATCCGTGTTTCTCATATAAGAGATTGTCTTTCTTATATCCGTTTTTTTGCATATAAGAAAAACTCGGATATAAGAAAGAAATTTCAGGGATTTTCAGAGTTTCTTATATCCGTTTTCTACTGTATGTACAAAATAAAAAACAAAAATGAAGTTACCTACGTAGTTCTTCCACCCCGGTGACGATATTAGGAAATGCAAAATCATTTTTTAGTAAGAACTACGCTTAAATATTTGACAACTAAGAACTAACAAGAACATCTCATCTATCAATAATTAATTATGAAAATTGTCTTTCTGAAAGAATACAAACTTGAAATTTTATAATTTGCTACTTTATTCTTGAAACTTTAATTATGGGTAGGAAACAAAATAATAAGTTATATAAATACATTAGGATTAATTTTCATAATAATTTAATAAATTGAAAATATTTCTTAAATAATATTTAGAAACTATAAGACTCAAATGAACATTTGTTTTTATTTTATTTTTAATAAAAGGGGATGTCGCGGTGTGACGAAAGCGGAGTTGAAGCAGCATCAACAGAAACAACCGATTCACCATATGAAGATGACGATTGTCTCAAAGTTCGAAAATACTGGTGTTTCCTTTTGTCCAGCATCTTCACATTTCTCGCTGGACTATTGGTTGTATTGCTATGGCGGGCGTGTGCGTTCATATGCTGCCGCAAGGAGCCCGAACTTGGACCAAACGATCCAAAACAGAAAGAACAAAAGGCATCCAGAAACAAACAAGAGTTCGAGGGAACTTTTATGACAGAAGCAAAAGACTGGGCTGGTGAACTTATATCCGGTCAAACAACAACTGGTCGAATTTTGGTGAGTTTTATAATTTATTGTTTGTAATTTTAAATTGAACTAGAATAAATTTTAAAAATATTTAAATTGAATGGAATAAAAAAGCCCATTAGTTTTTCTTTTATTATATAATTTTCATGAACAAGGAATTGAGACTCATTAAGTGATTAACAACTCGCACATACCTTACCCGGGGCTTAGACAAGCGAGTAGAACTAGTAGCATTTGTATCATAGTGTTAGTTTTATGGATGTATGTGTGACTAGTAGCTCTCTGCGCGTTTTGTCAACTAGTATGAACTATGGAAACAAAACAAATAAATGAAAAAAATACACTACACTAGTAGGATAACTGGCAGGCTACTCGCAGGCAAAAAGATTATACTATTTGGGCTACTAGTTGACTCTCTCGTGTTCTGATACACTAACACACATAAACGCTACTAGTTCTACACGCTTGTCTAAACCCCGGGTTAAATATTGAGGCTAACCATAAAAATAACAATTGTTTTTATGACTAAACATTTATCATCAACTTCGAAATATAATTAAGTGATTCAGAATAACTATTAAAAAAAAATTATAATGTTGAGTCACTGTGGCGTATGTGGAACATTTTTGTCAACTTCTTACATTTTTTATTCTTAATTTTTTTTTTCTTTTACAATAATAATAAATAATAAATTATTATATTGGGAACCTGTGGCATATGTATATTTTTGACAAACTGTTTTATTTACAGTAACAAGAAATAGAATATCAAAAGCTTATGCACCATTTTTAATACATTCATTTGGTCGATGAAAACGAAACTAACATTTTCTATTTCCATTATTTCAACGCAGGTTTAAAAAAAAAAATGCGTTGAAAAAAGATCGAGTCTTAAATTGATGCAAACAAAGCAATTTTAATATTTTGTCCTCGTCAATTATAAGCTCTTACCATATATTCTATTTGTATTAGGGATTTCATTGAATTTTAATTAAATGCAAATGACATCTGTCATCAAAATGCAAATAGTTCGGTATTATGTCAGCATTAAATTCGATTACTTATGCATTAAGTTCTTTGTTTCACATTTGTATTGTTATAAATGCAAATATATAATTGACATTATTTGTTAGTGACACATGAAGGATTTAATTAATTTTAAGATATTAAAGTTGTTGGTACACACATATGTATATATATTTCATATGTTTGTTCTTTCATTCACCCAAAAAGTCCTTAATACTTACATATATACATCATATATTACTTCAATTTGATTTTTGTGTTTCAAAAGTCTTTGACATAATTTTAGAAGTAAAAGTGGACTTTAAATTGCATTATTATGTTTTTTTTTGTCCAGTCCTCTTCATGTATAATGAACAGATGTATATAGACTTTAAATTATTCAAATGCATGAACTAGTTTCGGGCAAACTTCGTGCTCATGTATATTTTTGCGTGCTTATGGCCCGATTTGATTAGAGATACATTCATGCGCAATATATACGTATCCATTAAATACTCAGAGTAGTAAAAATATATATACAAGAATATACCATAATGTGCATGTATTTGAAGTTTGTGCTCCCTAAGGAACTGAACTGGATGCAGTGTTGTTATATTGTGTTGATTGAGCTTTTATAATCGGTTTCTAGACGGTTTATTATTTGTAGGTGCTATAAATAGAAATAGAAAATGCGAAAAGGGAATAAAATTGGTCCATCTATTAGATGGAACTTACTTACTTTACTTTTGATGGCGCTCACAGCCCAGGATGGGCTTCGGCCTCAACTAACAAGCCCCTCCAGCCAGCTCTGTCCCTAGCTGGCCGCTTCCAGTTGCGCACACCGAGTGCTTTAAAATCATCCATCTCCGAGGCTTGTTGTTGTTTCGGAACAACTTTTTTTTACGTGGTAGGGAAGTTACCCCGACGCACAACCCCCGACCCGGAGGACCAGACCCTTCGTATAACTCCAAGGGTAGGGAGCCGGATAAACCGCTCCTTATAGGCCTGAGCTACAAATATGTCGTAGTAGCCCATATAAGGTGTTCACTAAGTAGTTCAACCTAACTGGAACTGTAGACGCCACCGTTGATTCCATCTAGAGAATTCGTCCGCTGCCGCCTCGATGAAAGGAGAAGTGCCTTAGTGGGAACACTCCTCCCCCCCTCTCTCGTTGGCTGTCCCCAACAGCTTTCCACGGGGATTTAAACCCCGTCTCCAGCTGAGGTACTAGACACCCGATGTTCACCACGTGGAGGTGAGAGTAGGAGTTGGTAGACAGAGGTGGGTTTTGAGAAAAACCTGTGGACGCTTGTGTCCTCTTGAATGCACATAACTACCCTTTTGAACATCTCTATTAGATGGAATAAACCAGAAAAATTAGGAAATCTCCTCAAAAAACATCAAAACGTAATTTTGGCGGCTATCTGGCTTAGATGAGTATAGTAAAGCTTGAACCGAGCACTAAAGGGGTTTTTTTACCCGCCTTAAAATGATTAAACACAGTGATAGTGTTATGGAAATAGGAAAGAATTTAAGCGAAGGCACATATGCACCTTTGGTTTGAACCTCTAAATATGGCAGGGAAGAATATGTATTGCCGGGTAAATTATTCCACATTCGCGCAGTGCGATTAAAGAATGAAAATCTATACTAAACAGTACGTCCGAAGTTGGACGGGGCGTTCTATCCCGGTTGTGAAATTTGGTTTTGGGGGATGTGTTGGGAGTAAGACACAGTAATATGCTTAAACTGTGTTAGTGCAGAACGAATCTGCTTGCTCGTTATCCGTTCAATCGTACTGAGGTATCTCAGTTCGTATTATCGCTGCTCGGTGGCCATTCTTCTCACAAGTTGTTTTCTTCTCATCAGTTAGTTTAGGTAGGTGACTTTTGGTGTTCCAACTAGCTTCTTTGCTGAAAGCAGTACTTGTCGATGTTTGCCTCTTGGGCGATGTTCGCCTCTGTGTAAAGACGCTCGTTGCTGTAATATCTCATTCGCTACCGATTGAAATATAATCCGGTACATATATTTAGTAACTTTCTTTCGAGCATTTGAAGAATTCCTTCATGGCCGTTTACGAGATGGAGAACCAGTGAGGGAAAGAATAGCTTATAACAGGCCGCAGAAGCTGTTTGTAAGTATATTCTTTTTCTGGCTAACGCGGTTCTGCGTTTTATCGGTCGGTGGAAGGCGGGTTCAACCTTAACATTTCGTTGAAGTGGATGCCTAGGTATTTAACGTTCTTTTTGAGCTTGTGCAGTTGGCTATGCTGCGACTATCTCTACTGGGTCTCATGAAGCACACAAACCCCGATTTGAAAATGTTTATCTGGATATCCCATTTCTTGTAGAAGGCGTAGAATCCGTTGATGTGGTACTCAACGTTCAGCTAGCAGCGGAGGAGTCATCGATGTGCCATATGAAGGGGAGTCATCAGAATACAATAGATTTTCGCATCCAGTTGGCACCTGCTGGTCAGATGGTATCAGGCCGTAGAAGAAGGGGCCTAGCTTTAAACCTTGAGAAATTAGGCTTTGATGTTCTTCACTTGTCGTTTGTTGTCCAGTTGAACGTAAAATTTTCTGGAAAAAAAGAAAGAAAAAGAATTTGTGTTAGTGACGGAGGCAAATGAAATAGGTGAAGCTTTTGGATAAGATCTTCAATCCATACGCTGTCGAATTCTTTCTCGACATCCTGATACTGCAGAAGCGGATGCAAAGTCAAATGCTTTTCCCTTAAGCCATCTGCATGTCTGGGTTTCTTAACTCGAATTAAACCTTCATTTTTTCGGAATAACCGCATTGACAAAACCAGCTTACGTTTTTTTTATATTTTGTCATTCTTATTTTCTTATTTTATTACGTTTTTCAAGATTTTTAACTTTTCAGAAGCATAAACTCACAACATCTACTTTTGTATGTTTTTATTTAAAACTATGCACATTATGTTTTTCATTAACCAAATTTTAATGCTCGAAGAGATGTGTAACTGGAAGAGATGAATGCTGTTTTATATGTGTTTATCTTTCTGAGATACTGCTGTATTTTCTTGAGGTATTCTTCATATTGTAACAAGGAAGAAATTATTCTGCCCTTTCCCTTAGGTGGTGCGATAAGTTTAACTTCTCCATTATCTACAAAAAGTGTCTACATTAAATATTACAAAAATGAGAATGATTAATGAATTAATAAGTATAAATTCAACTGAGTATAAATGTTCAACAACGCAAGCCAGTTTAATTATCAAATGTATTTTGTTTAAATTTCTTAAAGACGGCAAAATTCGTAGCTAGATAATTGCGAGTATCTTACACGCGAATCAAAAAAATTGCATGTACACACTGAGATTTTAAAATACTTAGCGATGCAACCAAATGAAAAACATGCAAATTGTCCATCTACATAATAACATTATTTGACTATGAAATTCTTCATTCAAAATTTAATTTTTAAAATCATACTACTTAAATTGATATAACATCCCTGTCTAAAAGCAGGGTACATACAAAAATGGACTAAATTAGACTTGTTATATTTCTAGCTCCGAAAAAAAAAAGAAAAAGAAAAACGAAGTTCCAGGTGGAATTATAACGTAGTATGTTGCGCTCATACTAACATAAGAATAATATGAACGAGCTAGCAAAAATATACAATGACATTAAATAACCGATTTTCGGTGGACAGGACCCTGAGTGCCAAATGAATATTTAAAACGGGCCTCTTGTGCTTTATGCAATGTCCTTCTGCCATGTTATTTTTTCCTCACTCTATACCGTTTGTATTTCACACTCGAAATAACAAAGTTCAGTCCCACATAAATATACTCGTACATATGTCTACAAACACGTTACGTATCTATATACAGATATAGTAGGTATATGGTAGTCCTTTGTGCCAGGCATAAATATGCTTTTTCAGGTATAGTATTTGCCGGGTACAAAAATAAAGAGCCAAAAACCACTTGGTAATGTTGTAGATTCTATGTCTGCATTCCAAGTCCCCGTGAGAAAGCTCAAAAGATATACCTATCTACATACAAAAAAAAGTATTTTAAATAAATTTAAATGAAGCAAAATTAAAATACATATCAAAACTTATGCAAAACATTTTTAGTTTTTATGTTTATTTTGGCTCACTATCACAATTTGAATAGATTTTTATGTTTTTTTTTTTTGTTTGTTGTGTTGTTTTTTTAATTACACAAGCTACAGCAAGTTCTAGGTAGAGCTAGTCTATATCAGTAATCAGTGTATCTCTTGGGGGACACTTAGAATAGCGAAATGAAAGTTATAACCACAGATTGCAAAAAGAGTTTTCAATAGCGTGTTTTTATTTAAGATTGTGTGAGTGTGTTGGGGTGTGCTGCTAGCGAGGACATCTCTATTTGTTTTGGAGCTTTGAGTATTGAATATTAGATTTTATTTAAGTTGCATATGTACCTATACCTATCCTATCCATATGTTGTTTGCTGCAGCCTCTGGAACAGTTTGTTAAGGTTTGGAGAACTTTTATTTAAGGAGCTTGTATAGTAATTTATTTATTTGACTGGTTCTTATGGTGAAATATATTTTTGTTTTAAATGTGTGGTTCGCAGAAAAATACATAAATAAATTATTTTGTTTATATGTATGTATTGTGAAAAGTTAAATAAGTTGAACAAATTGTTAGAAATATTAAATAATTTACTTTCTTCTTATCAATTAGTCAATTAATCAATTTTTAAATTTTTAATAAGTCATAGAGCCTAAAAGAGTAATCAATACTGTTACATATAAAATAGGTAGCTATATGTCTTATTTATAAAACAAAATTGAAATTAATCTAATCTCGTTATTTGCCGAGATTTGGGGAAAGGGCCATTTACACACCCACTATGGAATATTATACAAACACATTAAAAAACGTATGCATATATGATAGAATGACTAAGAAGATAGATATCAACACAAAATTGATTATTAAAAATAATATATCTACAATTTAAGCGAATCGCTCCAAAAGGCTCCTCACAAACCTCATCCCCAAATATAAGAGAGGTGGGTAATTGTCCGATATCTCTCCCTCACATCACTCACAGTTAGCTTGAATTAGTCACGGCATGTACTGTGTAGGTCGGGTCATCCCATAATAATATGTTTATAATTGATTAAGTCAAAGAAAAAATAGATTAATCGCTGTTATATTGATTTTGAGTATCCAGGGTTGGATCAATGCTTTTTAACAAATAGCCATTATTTGTAAATGTGAAGTTGTATTGAAGATGGTGTCACCATAATATTCTATGTATACTATATTCAAATACATATATTGCAGAAAACTAGCATATTTGCTATAATTGGCTCTAAGAGCCAAGGCACTCACTAAAGGACAATCGGCAAAGATGTATGGAGCGGTGGCCCAGCACCAATAAGACCGGCCTTCATAGCGTATATAGGTACTTTTTTATACATTAATTTATCAGTAAACCACATGTCCAAATTTGCTGTGTGACAGAAGTTATTTAATTTTGAATAAAATGAATTTCAGGCCCACAATTCTCTATTTTCATTGTTTTTCTTTAATATTTTGTGTATTTTCGGTTCCATTTAAGCCTTTTTTTGAAGTTAAGTTTTTTGAACCCTTTAATTTAACTCGCTACCTTTTTTTTTTTTAGATTTTTTTTTACGATCTGAAAGTTTATTAAATTAAAAAAAAAAATCAGGGCTTGTTTTAGAGATAATTTTGAACAATAACAAAGGTGAAGAAATTCAATGAAATGTACAAGTGACCTCAACTCCAGAAATTAATGTGTTTCATCAGCAATTCAGTTAGACTGTCATATCCTTTCTAAAGCACACGTTTTAGAATTTAGACGATGTTTACTGACTCTTATAGAAATCATAGTAAAACAATTTTATTAAAATTATTTATGATTTTAATTGGAGTAAATGAATATACCTTATTCAATTAAAAGTACAAGTGATCTCAACTCCAGAAAGAAATGCATTTCCCCCAGAGTCAGTAAGAAGGATATGACAATCTAACTATAGAGCCCACTGTCATAACTGGGCAAAACGGATTTCTTTTTGCAGTTGATGTTACTTGTACATTTAATTGCAAATTAAGAACAGCAGCAAATTAAAAAAAAAATTGGGCACGACTGGATCGCACAAAACTTGCTCTCGTAGCTTACAACTTTAACGTAACTTGAAATAGACAATGTAGATACATATTATTGGTTCCATAACATTAAGATATCATTAAAAAAAGTTTTAAAAACAATTTAAAATATAAATGATTATTTTGAATTATTATAAATTAGTTATTTTAATAGCTAAAACAGATAGAGCTCAAAATATAATATATGCCATCGGATTTGCTTAATAAATATGAATTTATGAAAAAAAACTTCAAAAATCGTTAGAGCGGTTTTTTTTTATTAATTTTTTATATATACAAAATCTTAAACATTTATTAAAATAAAATTTGGTATGCCAACTTCAAGTATTTAAATTAACAAAATTAAAAAAAAAATCATTAGCCCGTTTTCAAGATATTGAATTTTCAAAAAAAAAATTCAATATTTTTTTAAAAATCCAAAAATTACATTTTCGAAAATTTTTATATGCAAAATTGTTAAAAATGTAGCCAACCTATTGTATAAAAATGTTGGTTGAAATCGGTGTAGTAGTTAACGAGAAATTTGAAAACCAAAAAATTGGTTGTATGACAAGTACCGTTATACAATTTTTTTTCTTCCAAAATATTTATTTTAGTAATTTTAGTATCTCGTAATTTTTTTTTGAAAATCGTTAGAGCCGTTTTTGAAATAAATCAATTTCTGTATATTGGTTGTATGACTTCAGGTACCGGTATGGTTCAGGTACCGTTATTTTTTGACCTAAAAAAAATTCAATTTCTCCTCTAGGATAAGAACCTTAAGTCCAAAGTTTGAAGACAGTTTGTACAGACAGACGGACTGACGATGACGGCCAGACGCACACACGGACAGACAGACAGACAGACAGAATTCCGAGACCCATTTTTTTCGCCATCTCTATCATCGTAATATTAGGGAAAATTATTATCTCGAATTTTTTTTTAGCACGAATCCTAAACTTGCTAAACTTATATACGTAGATAATGCAAGCAAAAAAATCGTCAAAACTATCTCTATTTTCTGTGCTTTCGACGCTTTTTTTTATTCTGCTTGGACAAGAAAGTTGGTTGCTTTTGAGCCTTATATTTAATATTTTCAATAGAAAAATCATGTTGTCTTCCTTGTCTTTATCTTAATTGAGGCATATTTAATTAAAAGAAAAAATATCTGTTCTCGGTTTAGTTATACTTAACAAATTTCGTATCTTTAGTAAATTTCAAGCGTGTTCTTTTGCAAGTCCAGATAGAATTTGACGAACAAAATTATCTAAGAACAAAGTAATTTGCATAAACGAGTATGTTCCTAAATACAACAAAAACAGAAATTTATATGAACTTTGCTAAGTGCAAATAAATTTTTGGTTCTTGCAGCGGATCACAAATTATCAATCATGTTTGACAATTATGTTGGACGTCAATTTTGTATACACATCTATCAATTGATTTGACCTTTTGTCAGTCAAATAACAATTATCATTCTGAATCCAAGATCTAACTCAATTAATTCATCCAAATAATGTTTTTCTTATTCCATACTGAGTAAGACTCAAAATTAAACTGAATAACACAATAAAATTAATCGAAAGACGTACGAATTTTGAATGATAATTGCGTCAACATCATCGATCAAACACACTAAAAAACCGCTGGCTGATTGTCAGCCAATATCAACAACTTTTATGAGCAACAAATGTGATTGTCAAACCATCAATCAGCGTGTTCACACAACACACTATCAAACGTGAACCCAGTTTTGCAACATGATCGATAAATATGTGTCTATCACGCTTAACTGGAATTCCGACAAACACATTATAGGAATTACCAGCAGGAATTATCACTTTGCTATCGATAGTTGGTTTGAAAACTTCAAAATATCTGAGTTATCGGTTTTTTTTAATACATACCATACATGGATGGTCATTGTTTGAGAATAAATTAAATAAATAAATTGAGTGGTGCAACAGCTCATGAAGAACCAGGGCCTAGTGACTTAAAACTCCCAACCATTTCTGTGTGTGCGCGTCGACAGGAATGAAGGACCTGGAATTTTATGCCGAATCCGAACGGCTAGACGAGAAGGACTTATTCATGACAAGTTATACTCTTGGAGGATTTGTCAATTCCTCGCAGAGGCCAGTAGCCATGAAAAAAAACTTGTTAGTTTTTTTTTTTTTAGGGTGGACGAGGCTGATAATTGAACTCAGACCTCCAGCGTAACAGTCCAACGCACTAACCATTACGCTACGGGCTACTACTCATTGTTTTAGAATGTAATTCATTTATTCTGGTCAGTATCCTGGACAAATTTTGTGTTTTTTTGTTTAGATGTTAAAAAGTGTGCAGTGGAATCGGGTTTAAATATGGTCTTTATTGTTTTAAAGTATCCTCAGTTTTTCATGCCGCAAAGTCTTATTTTTGATCTGGTTAAAATTTTTAAGGCATATAGATTCGCACAAAGGTTGAGTACCTTCGTACATATCTATATATTTCCCATAATTGGACAGTTGCTCCTAAAATATGTACATTCCAAGTATTGTTGTAATCGAAATTCAAGTCTAATAGATGACAGACCAAAAAAAAACTTTGCCTTTAAAACACAATCGGAATGTTTCATGCATTTCTTTAGGGAGCGGGTAAAAATTCTGGATTTCAAAATTCTGTATGACGAAAATTATGTTTGAAATTTTTTTGAAAATGCACCATGACCAAAATTCTGTATTTCATAATTCTATATTTAAAAATTCTGTATGTCCATAATTCCGTATATCCAAAATTCTGTATGTGCAAAATTCTGTTTTTCAAAATTCTGTTTATGTCCAATTACAGTATTTTAATTAAGAATTCACTTTTTTTTAATGTGATCTCCATTTCTTGTCACCTGTAAATAAATAAATAAATTGGGTGGCACAACGGCTCGTGAAGAACCAGGGCCTAGTGACTAACAACTCGCAACCATTCCTGTGTGCGCCTGTCGACAGGAATGGAAGGGACCTACAATTTTATGCCGAATCCGAACGGCCAGTCGAGAAGCACCTACTCGTGACAAGTGATACTCTTGGAGGATTTGTCAATTCCTCGCAAGAGGCAGTAGCCCTGAAAAAAAACTTTTTAGTTTTTTAGGTGAACGAGGCTGGGAAGTGAACCCAGACCTCCAGCGTGACAGTCGAATGCACTAACCATTACGCTACGGGCTACTACCCCTTGTCATCTGTGCGTTTGTGAAATCAGACCCGTCTTTAAAATCACTTAACCATTTTCTAAAAATCGTATTCGACTACAGACATATGTTGGTATTCCAAAAGTCATAATATCCAACTTCACTTCTACTTATATTGAGAAACGCACAACATCGCTCACGACTGTTCATATTTTATTCCGCATCTAGTATTAATCGAAGTTAATGTCGTTTTTGTGATGTTTATTCGTCTCTTGAAATTTTTTAAACGAGATGTATACATTCGCGATACAAAATGGACAAAATGTTATGCATGTTGGTAACTTTTTTTAATATTGCTTCTATTTTATTTACTCAACCTGAGGGCAAGACCCATCCATCTTCCAACCATCAATACTGTTTATGTTGTTTTGCATCCTTTGAATACTTCCGTTACTTTATTTGAATTTCGAAGACAGAACAAAACTCAGCTTGA
The DNA here is from genome assembly GCA_949320155.1 of Melangyna quadrimaculata. Lineage (NCBI taxonomy): Eukaryota > Metazoa > Arthropoda > Insecta > Diptera > Syrphidae > Melangyna > Melangyna quadrimaculata. The sequence goes on along the minus strand of OX439483.1, from coordinate 451,773,627 downwards.
TGTCTTCCCAGTAGGCATATAATTTTTCTTAAACCATGGCTTCCAGTTTCAAAATTTTCTTATCTCCAAATTAACCTAGCAGAGAATGGTAGTATTGACTGATCTCACGGTAGCATCAAAAGCCAAGCTTTTAATCATAAAAAATCTTTAATTATTCTGTATTTAAGAAAAAATCGGTTTGATAATGTAAAAAGTGCGCACTTTTTACATTATCAAACGGATTTTTTCTTAAATACAGAATTTTGAAAAACAGAATTTTGATGATACAGAATTTTAAAATATAGAATTTTGTATAATCAGAATTTTGAAAAACAGTATTTTGAAATACAGAATTTTGAAAACAGAATTTTGACCATACAGAATTTCGACCCCAACCCATTTCTTTATTATTACTATAGGAACTTTTATTAGCAATACACCATTCTGAAATAGCCAGCTGCTTTATTTCTTTCATTAAAACAATTCCACCGTAATATTCGAAACTCTTCCTCTAGAAATGCCCATCAGTTCTTAGTCGTACTACGCAAGTAGATAATACTTCACCCAAATTAAATTGTCCCAATTATTGCGATTTACTTCAGGCAATTGAAAGCCAATGCGTACCTGTGACTACAGTGTCTCCTTTAAATTTAACAAACCAATATACCTATGTACTTTGTTTGCAATTTCGTGTTGAACTATTAAAATGAAACACCCTCACCTTGTCCAGCTTAGGTATGTGAAAAAACGGTTTGTTAAAAAAAAAGGAAAACAGACAATTAATTATGTATTCATGCAAACAAAAAATCATTTTAAATCGTCCCTCTTTTTCCATTTAATCTATTGACGACACCCTTAGATTATGTACACTGTAAAATGAACATATGTTAACAGTAGCAAAAACAAAAAAAAAAAAAATCAAGTCAGAGAAAAAATTCATACGATGAATTGATTAAACAAAAAGCCAAGCAACCGAACGGCACCGCATATACTCCATTAAAACAGGGCGATTGAACTTTGGAGAAACCATTATTTTTGTTTGGTCCCAATATACATAGCTGTACAGTTATATTGGTGTGTATAGCGTGTAGACCTACCCAAAATAATGTTATTCATGCTTAACGGGTTATAAACAACGAACAAACATGAAATAGAAACAAAACAAACCCACGACGGAAGGATATGTTGTATATAGGTGCATGTGTTGTGTATGTTCGAACGTACATATCCGGTGTCTATTATGTATCCATTTCCACGTTCCTTATAGTGTGGTATAAAAATAATATTTTCGTTCGTGTGTTATTTCATTTGGATCAATCGACTTGAACGTGACTTTTCCAATTTACTTAAGATAATGTAAGTGCTTATATTTTTGTTGGTCTTTCTATACCAAAAGTAAAAAGCAAAAAAAAAAAAAAATAACCAATTGATTCAAGATGGTTCTTTTGGCAGCCATATTGCGCTTCCTTTTTTTTATTGATTCTTATATTTATATAAACCTATCTGCTAACTTTGTATTTATGTAGGGAAGGGGAACGTAGGTACACGTGTTCTATATCCCTTTAAGACAATATGGTAGTAGGTAGGTATACCTAATATCGGTTTTGTTGGAAAAACGGAATTTGTTAATTGGAAATAAGTCGTGGACCATTCTGACCAAATCTGCTATCAAAATCCTATTTGATGTTATTTACAATATCATATTTATTGAAGTTTTCTGTATTTAAGTTTCTTTGAATATTCATTTATTTGTGTATCTCAGTACTTACAGTGTGACCATGTGATAGTAACTACCAATGATAGTTTTTCTAATTGTAATGTTTCAGTAGCTGTCAAAGTTACCAATGACATACAGCTGTCAAAATATTCAGTTAGATTGGGCATTTAATAAAAAACAATTAATTCATTCATTCATTTATTGGACATTTAATCATGCATCGTTGAACGCTTGCCGAACGTGTAGTAATTATTGAAAATATACTATCGAAATTTTAGCTCAATCCGGACTTTGGCCAAAAAATCATCTTGTAAACAAGCTAAATTAGCGTTATGAGAGCGAACACCACCTACAAATGTTTGACCAAGATTTTGTTTGGTGCGATAGATGTTAACCGACTTTTTGTGGCCATAAGAACTTGACTACGTCGATATACCCGCGCTGTAGTTCCAACAAGATCGCGCTACATGCCATACAAGCTCGTTGTTATGAAAGAGATATTTTGCGACTGGGTCATCTCAAGTTGAGCGTCCATATAAATTGGCCAACGCGATCATGTGACTTCACACTACCCGTTTATTTTCTGTGAGGCTCCTTCAACCTTGACCCTCTTCAACCCCTTGAACACAATAAGTGTACAGCTACACTCATTGTACGTGCAGGAAAAGTTGAAATTTGTTCAACTTCTGCTGTACCATAGATTTCTTGCTAATTTTTCCAAATTCACACTGTGTTGCCGTTTACTATTTTTTACCTTTCTTCTTTGCAGTGCTACAAACTGCATCTACAGCTACAACATTTTGTTCAGCCAGCTAGTCTTAGCTGGAGGCCAATATAGGAGACGCTATTGCTGATATAACTCCTCACATATTGGAGCGAGTCATCAAAAATTGGACCGACCACCGCTGTACTATTCCATACATTGAAGCATGAATGTAGCTTCGAAATTAGGCCTTTATCAATTTCATGTCTTATGTACAGCATTTTTGTATTCATTAAATTTCTTTTCTTGAGGTCTTGCAACACACTAATAGTCCGGTCAAATTAGACATTGACACTTGCATAAATTCCCAACAAGCTGAAAATTTGCATGGACGTATAAAATACCTTTATAATGAAATTGTCAAAAGTCTCCAAAGATCCCATGTATGGACAAAATTTTATTCAAGGTTGAATGTCGAAAGTATCAGTTTTGCGCATATAACTCTGAAACGGTAAATGCTATCGAAAAGTATTTTATACAATACTTACTTGTACATACTTTGTAGATCATGTTATCTGCATTAAAAAAGTCTTAACAATTTTTTTCCTAAGACTCACCGTTAGACATCTCAAGAAACGTGAAGTGTTAAAAATTCCCGGTTTTCACGTGGTTATGACCTTTTTTATTGCAGAAAACATGATCTACAAAGTTTGTATGAAATCCTTTTTGATAGCATTTACCGTTTCAGACTTTGGGGACTTTTGACAATTCCATAATAAAGGTATTTTTAACGTCCATGCTAATTTTCAGCTTGTTGGGAATTGATGCAAGTGTACCCCTATTTTTTGGGCTAAATTGAGGCGCAATTGACACCAATTTTGAAAAATATGTTTTTCATATCGTCCGATACATCGATTGAAAGGTTGCACTCCCTAAATAACGAATATGCTGCAATTTTTAATTATATAAGATACTTTGTTTAGCCGGAAATCGCGTTTAAAGGAAAAACAGATGACAACTTTGGAAGGTCTAGGTTTGCCGCAAATTTAGTTTATAGAAAAAAAAACTTTCAAGAACAGTTTCTGAAAGCAGAAATCGTTTTTGAAAGGGATTTGGTTTCTTGAAAACGCTTTCAGAAACGAGGCACACAGTGAAAAAAGAAAATGCCTTTCAGAAAACGCTTTCAAGGATGTACCTATAAAGTGTGTGACGGCACGTTATCGGCGATTACAAAATGGTTTTAAGTGGGTAATAAATTAAAAGCTTAAATATAAATTATTATATAATTTTTTATAAAATTCTTTTTTTTTTTTTTTGTAAATAGCAAAAATAAACACTTCAAATTGCTGGAGCCAAAATAAAAGTATGCCATTTAATCTTCTTGATAAATATAAGTTTATGAAAAAAAAACTTTCTAAAATCGTTAGTTCTTATCGTTCTTCAAAAATAATTCTTATATACACACATTTTTTTAACATTTTAAAAAATTAAATTTGCTATGCAAACGTTAAGGAACTATTAAAATGCAATTTTACACAAAATTAAAAAAAAAAACTAACCCATTTCTATATTTTTTTAAAAATCCAAAATATATTTGTTTGATATTTTTTATATGCAAAATTGTTAAAATTAACATATAGCTCTCTTAAAATCGGTTAGGTCGTCAAAGAGACATTTGAAAATAAAAAAATCGAGTCTATGATAAGTACCTACCGTTCATAGCCGTTATAAATATTTTTTTTTCTACCAAAATATTTATTATATTTCTAATGGTAACTCGTGATTTTTTTAATTAAATCGTTTGAGCTGTTTTTGAAATGAATCAGTTTTTGTTTATTGTTTTTATGGCAAGTACCATTATTTTTGGAGGTAAATTTTTGGAAGCAATTTGCCCTCTAGAAAATAAATTGATTCAGTAGTTTAGGCTGCAGACAGAATTGTGGGAAACACTTTTTTCGCCTTCAATATCATAGTATTGTAAGGGACATTTTTTTTCTTGAGTTTGATTTTTTTACAAATCCAAAACCTATATCGCAAGTATAAAATGAAATGAAATGAGTCTAAAAGAACACAAAAACCATAAAATTACAAAATAAATTTTTCAATATTTAATAACCTCGAAACCCCATGGTTTTCGTTTGCGCCGATAACTGTGGGACATCCTGTATAGATTAACAAATGCACGAACAACATTCAAATTAATTACTTTTTGAATTCTGCTTGATTCAATTTCATGAGATTTTTCCAACTTCCTTCATCTTTAGCTTCAGTTTTTTTTTTATTTATATCATCTCTTTTTTAGTCCTTGAATCTATCTCTCTATTGTTTTATATATTTTTTTTTTTTCAAAACTGCACATTATTTTTTGATGGAGTTCAAATCAGGAGAGCTCCTTAACTATACTAAGGCTGTCCACTTCAGAGTTAAAATACTGGCGAGAAGCTCTAAAGCATAGTTACCGGGAGCAAAACGCGCAAGAATTATACAATCTTTGGAGAGTTTTCTAGTGAAAGTAATTCTTAATACTCGTATACTTGTAGACAAACTGTAAAATTTAGTTTTATTTAAAATCTGCTTGACTTTTTTAAAAGTGTGGAAAGGCCTGTGATCATACTGAAAAGTGAAATCGTAAGAAAAAGTGTATTGTATTAAGCTTATTAATCATTCACGTAATCAGTATTTCAGTATAATAGTCTGATGCCATCGTAAAGATCGGTCCATTACCGTACACAATTAAATTCAACACAATATGGTGCACTCGGGTGTATACGTACTTTTTTAAAATTAATTTATTTTTAAAACTTTTATATTTATATGTCAAAGTCAATTTTTAAAAGTTACTTTCCAGTTTGCTCCAATATATATGCATGGAACTATAGGTACAGAGTTATATTTAAGCAGTCAATGTGGTCCATTTGCAGCTGTAATACCTTAATAATTTCAACAATAATGAGTTGTTAAAAGGAAGGTATACGATTGTAATAATTAAACGAATTATTGATAAATTACATTTTCACTTTATAAAAAAAATAAAACTATATAATAAATTAAGATAGAATTTTAGAATGATACAAGTTAACAATAACAAATTTGAAAATTAAAAACAATAAAGAAAATATCAGGAATTAATTTAAGCAGTAACAATCCTAACGTTTAATGTTCTACAATCTGAAGTAATGGAAAGTTGAACTGAGTAAAAAGTAATACTTGCTCTAATGCCACTTTCGAAGATATTCTGACAGTGTGAACTGTAAGAATGCAGAAAAACTCACCCAACTTCGTCGAATTTTGTATATCCTTGACTGGCTAATGAAAATGCTTTGCATGCCCGTTGGTTGAACTTTGGCGGCTATTGTTAACTGAAATTTGAATTTAAATAATGGTAGCTAAAATGGCAGTTTGTTTTTCGTTGACATTGCATTCTGAAGAATTGTGATTCAAGATGAATAACATTTTGGGTTGTAAAGGAAAAATTAGTAACTTCTTTAAAATTTTAATATTTTCATATTTTACCTACTAAACTTAGCTTACCTCCTGGCAGCCATTTTAACCTAACCTATTAATCTCACTAAGAAACTTATTTGGGTACTTTAAATGTCTTTTATAGTATTTGTATATATTTTTAAATACTACAGATTTTTCTTGACAATTTTTATTTCCCTACACATGGTTCTATACATAAATAATTTACCCACTATGTATTACATAATGGATACCTTCCTATATTTATCAAGAAAAGTTTATGAAACTATATTTTTAATATAGTTATAGTTTCCTTTTACTAAATTAGCAATTATTTCTTTTTTTTTGTCTTCCGGGTAGATAGGTACTTACTCAAAGACAATTTTAGCCTAGTTTGGAACATCACATGAAAAGGCTTATAAAAAAAGTTAAGTGATTTTGATGAAGTAAACTAATGTAGGTAACGACCTTATTTCCAAGTATAAAACCTTTTGCTTGAAGTAAAGGACTTAATTAGGCAAATGACTCTATCACTATCTTTCGAAGCTTTTACTTGTGCAGCACAGACAAAAAAAACGATCTAATATCTACCCTATATTCATTGAAAAACTGAGCACTTCAGCCATTTGGCCATTACTCATATACGAGTATAAACCTATTTTGTTCATCAACTTTCCAAGGATCTATTATCCTTTTGGATCGTCGACCTGTAAATAATAATTATTTATTGCAAAAAAAAAAAAAAAACAAGAAAAAGAATCGATAAAGTGGGTCTGAGTGGATGGATAGCTCTCTACTCTTCAGGCATCTTTTTAGCTTTTAGCTGCTGCCCTAGTAAGAGAGAAAATGAATTGGATTTGTGTTATTTTCTTCCCTCTGATTTTCCGTTTGTGTTTGTGTATTGCAACCGTTCGTTCGTTCATTGAAAGAACTTATATTCTTTTGTTTTTATTCCGTTCTTTTTTTTATTTTCTGTATTTTTGAACTGTACTAGAAAGAGTATGTTACGTTATTATAAAGGGGCAGCTTGCATGCATGTGTGCATGTAATTTTGATTTGAATGAGATTACAATAATAAAATAAAAAAAAAAATAGAATAATAAAAGCAAAACGAATATACCGAGAAAACAGAGCAAAAGCAGATATAAGAGGTTTCCATTTTATGATTTCTTTTATGATTCCTCCTGGACAAAAAGCTTTTCGTTCAATGACCGCACTGTAAGTGGTAGTTGTAGAATGGTATACCTAGTGAGTGATAGGTAGTTGGCGTTGAAGGAATGTGATGGTGGGAATATCAATTTGGTGGATTAAATGGAATTGAATCCAATGCTTTGGCAAAATGTGTGATGCATTCGTTACTTGTACAATATGCAATTGGAATTTATTTTTATTTCGTTCTAGATCTAGTTCAAAGTATAGATACCTATGTAGGTACATAGAGGTTATTTTTATTATTCTATTAATTGGATTTGTCTAGATTTGCACCTATGATGCCATTAAATGCAATTGTATTAGACAATAGGACTACAGCTTGGATTAGATTGAACGGCTTGGTTTTGTAAGCACATGTTTATTAGATATTATGGTATATTGTTGGTAGTTTGTTTGCTCACAATCAGTAAGAAAAATAAAAGATACGACAAGCTGTATTGGCGATTTCATACAAAATTCAACATTGGTTCTCTTAAGTAAGTGCCTATTTGAGAGAACACACTTTCACTACAAAAAATTAGAGTTACTCTTTCTCAGCTAGATTCTTAATGTCCGCAAGCTTATCTCATGATAGCGAGTTTTTCCATTGCTCGCTACTGCTCGCAGTATGATTTTTTATAAGTTGATAATCAATGATCGCGCAGGCTTCGAACACTGTTGTTTTAAATATAAGTTCTGTCTATTATGTACAAGTAATTAAATAAGGAAATAATTCTTATTTTCATTTAATTTAAGTAAAGTACCAGTCATTGGTAAAAGGATTTTCGTGAGGAAAGTACAATAAATGTTCTACTGCAGATAACATGGTTTACTAGAGTAATATGATTAAACCTGTGATTTGCCAGGGCAATCGTTAAATTAAAAAATAATTGTATTTATCAAAAAAACCTGTGATTTACCATTAAATTTGTTTCGTAGTTAACCATATTAATCTGTTGATTGAGCGAAACCGACCGACCGATTTACCGACAAAAATTCTTAAGAGAACAGATAAAAACATCATGATTGAGGAGAACAATCTGTTGATTCACCCGGTAATGCTCCTATAAAGCAAACCAAGATTTATCACAGAAATTGACTAATGGTTTATTATTAATGTAATTCGGTTTATACCACAGCAAATTGGTGTTTTGCAACAAGTCGAAATCTGTTGATTTACATTAAAACTCTCTGATTTATCAGAAAAATTACTAATTTTCCGAAGAAATGTGTCTATTAATGAGGAAACCTGTGATTTGCTGTATTTCAATTTATTGTGAGTTGAAATGTTGAGAATTTTGTCGGGTGTTTTTCTCAAGAGTAGGCAACACTTCTTCAGGGAAACTCAATAAACAATAAACAATACATCACCGCAACATGTTACAGAATTGAAGGTTCAGTTCGTAAAACGGCATTTTACGAACGACACATATACACAACCAAGTTTAAAATTAGTCCACCTGGAAAAACATTTACAGGGTAATTCCTAATAAAGATCCTAAACAGTTTGAAGAAGTTTTTAAAAGTGAGACATCTAGACCGCATTTTATTCGAGGCAGCCGTTAGGTTATACTTATGGCCGTAATCGTTTTTTCAAACATTAATGGCATGCATTTATCATTTCAAGACAGCCATTTTTATGACATTTGTTTGATTTTTGTATTATGTTTTATTTTATTTTGAAAGTCTATGTCAGAAAAAATCACCCTAAGTTTAAGCCAATACAGTTTCTGTGAAAAATTGAAACGAAAAACTATTCACCTTTTCACACTGAATTTTTACTTGCGATATACGTAGTATGGGGCAAGTTTAGGATTCGTACAAAAAAAAAAAATTCGAGATGATAATTTTCGTGAGAAAAGTGGGTCTCGCAATTCTGTCTGTCTGTACCTCGACGTGCAGCCTAAACGGCTGAAGCGATTTTCTTAAAATCTGGACTTAAGGTTCTTATGTGATTCCCTATAGGGGAAATTGAAATTTTTTTTTTAGCTCAAAAACTAACTGTACCTGTCATACAGCCAATGTACAAAAAATAGTTTATTTCAAAAACGGCTCGAACGATCTTCAAAAAAAAATTACGAGGTACTAAAATAACTACACTAAATATTTTGGTAGAAAACATTTTACAACCGATTTTTTGGTTTTCAAATTTCTCGTTAACTACTACACTGATTTCAACCAAAATTTTTATATAAAAGGTTGCTTACAATTTTAACAATTTTGCATAAAAAAATTTTCGAAGAAATAATTTTTGGATTTTAAAAAAAATATTGAAAAATTGTATTTCATTAAATACTAAAAGTAGGCATACCAAATTTTATTTTAAAAAATGTTCAAGAATTTTTTATAAAAAAAAAATTAATTTAAAAAAAGCGCTTTAACGATTTTTAATGTTTATTTTCATAAATTAACATTTATTAAACAATTCAGATGGCATATTTTCTTTTGAGCTCTATCTGTTTTAGCTATTAAAATAACTAATTTATAATATTTCATAGTAAACATTTATTGTTTTTAAAACTTTTTTTTAATTATATCATAATGTTTATGGAACCAATACTTATGTACGTTGACTATTTCAAGCTACGTTAAAGTTGTTAGCTACGAGAGCAAGTTTTGTGCGATCCAGTCGTGCCCATTTTTTTTCTTATTCTTGTAGAAAATGAGGCAAACGTCAAAAGCTTTCTTATGAATATCTACGTGAATCTTACAATTAAAAAAGGTAAATAAACTGCAAATCCATTTCAGGGGAATTGAACCACAATTGCTTTCTTGTAACAAGTGAATTAAAAAACAAAATTGCTGTTCTCCATTGGTAATTCCAGATTTTAGCCTTGAAATGACCAATTTATTTCAAACTGATCTAATTTGGTCATTGTATTCCTAGAATCATAATTTTGTGTCATAATTAAAAAAAAAACTTCATCATTTAATGCAAACTGACAGTTTAAATCTGAACAGTACAGAGCGCGTTAAATTTGACGAAAAATTTAAATTTGCCGAACAATTTAAATTTGCTAAATTAATTATAAATCAAAAAATAAATAAATTTATTTGCCAATGGAACGCAAAACCTTAAAAGCTTCGTCGGAAAATGTACATAAATGGGAAAAAGCTTAGAGCATTTTTGGTTTAAAAATATAGCTATAGGTAGCACAGTTTTGTGTGTTTTTGAATTATTTGTCGTGCATTTAAATAATAGTTTTCTTAGAAAATTGACTCCCATATAATTTGTTTGTTATCTCAAAAATATCTATACATACCTTAGCATTTTGGCGTGCGTCGGTTAAAAATGCGAATAACCCTGCACTTTTAACATTATTTTGACTTGTTTTGAGTGAAATCTGTATAATTTTCACTTAAAACTGATCATCTTCTTAAGGGTAACGTTTATCAAAAATAAACTTAAGATCTTATTTTTTGAAAATCAAATTTCTCTCTGATTTAACAATAAGGAAGTTATGCACTTCCAAAGCTTACTTTTGTCTCATACAGTTTGTATGAAAAAAAAGGTGATAAAGAACTTCAAAGCGTTAAAATTATAAGCTGATTTCTTATAAAATTTATTTTGAGCCACAACTAATTTTTCACGGCTCCAACGAAATCAAAGCAACTAATTTAAATTTGACCCACCACTATTTTCCTCCATTTTGTTTGTATAAATTGTTCTTTGTTAAATCGTATATAAATTTTTCACTTCCATTTCGGAAGTTTTAAAATTTAAATTAATTTCACTGGCTGTCACAGCGAGTAAAAAATATTCATTCCTTGTCACAGAATACGACTAAGTAAGAGTAGGTACCTACATGTAAATATGTATTTTTTTTTCCCGAAAATCTACATGTTGAAGAAAATAATGAGTTTCACCCAACTACATATCCAACCGACCAAACAAAGCAGAAGCAGCAGCCCATTTTTCGTCCATTCATAGAAAATGTTGTATTCCATTTCAACCACCCCAAAAGTCACTCAAACCTAGACTGGTATACATTCTGCGATACTGCTGCCTGCTGCTGTTGATGCCACATATTAAGTTTACCCCATTTTTGTTTTCTAAGTGCAAGTTATGTTACTTCAGATCCCTTTTGTCCTTGCACAGTCACATAATTCTTATAGTCCCTATATAATACCATCCTGTCCGCATTAATACTTCAACTGCACGACATCATTGCAGGATTCTTTTCTCTTCGGCTCCGGCAGTGGGTGCGTTTGTGTATTAAGAGGGCTACAACTTAGACTGGGGAATATGGAGGGTTGGAAGTGCGCGCGAACCTCATTCTATATGAAAAAGGGGTTGGAGGGCGGGAGGTGTATAGATATCTACTTTTCAAACAAGAAGCATTTAGTTTAAGGATACATTCCTGTTTTTTTTCTTTCTTTCTTAATATCTTTTCTTCATTGAAATTCCAAAGAAAATGTCGAAGACCAAGAAGAAGATGCGAGCTCGACTTAGAAAATGTAGTACAAAAAAGTATGCTTTTACACCCAAGGGTAGCGGGTAGTGTTAGCTTAGGCCGAGGGGGTAGCCAGGATTGTAGAGGAGATGATGACTACAACCCTTTGGCAGTTGCGATGCGACAAGAATAAACTAGAGCACATTTTAATGAGTTTGTTGTCGATACGTTATTTTTATTGCTGGTACATATACTGCATTACGTATGAGTGTACATACATATATCTAGGATGTACATGTACATAATTAAAGTCTACATAATGTTATGCGTATCTGTAAACAACATAGCCAAGACAACATTTCCTTGCTACGTCTCCTTATACTCGTATAGTGAATGGGTGAAAGTGGAAACAATTTTCAAAAAAAAAAAAAAAATGATTAAAAAGTAACCCCAACTAAGTGGGTTCTTTGATGTCACAGAAATGCGTATTTATTTTATTATGATACGAGTATTTCTTGGATATTCTTTTTTATTTTATTTTATTTTTTTTTTTGAGAGAAAAGAAAATTGTCTGTATAGAGTAGATACATATATATGAACGTGTATTCGTTATACCTATATTATAGTCAAGCCTACTTAAAATGTTTGAATTCCATTAATATCCCCGTGGGGTCGGAAACTTATTTAAGTTTCTCTTTTATCTAGCACCACTCGCTTGGTTTTAGTTCAGGTGCACCTGGGGGATGGAATTTTGTATACCTGCAGAAGCATAAAACAGATATAATGTATACCAGTACATCTAACTGGGTGGGATATTCTTTGTGGGAATGGCTGATGGGTTCGTTGGTAGGCAGGTAGGCAGGTAGGTATGTAATTCATTTGCAATGACATGCTTTATTAAAGGAATGGTTTTGTTTTCCAAAAATGTAGGTCGATCAGGAAATGTTTGTTTTTACTTAGGGGAAAACATAGAAAAACAATTGAAAGCCCGAGGTAAAATTTGTTTGAGAAAAAAAATTATTAATGAGACGTGCTTTTTATAAAAAAAAATATCTTGGTGTTTTTTTTTTTTTTGTTATATCTATCTCTTTTATAAAAATTAAAAAAAAAATGCTACTTTTTTCCTTCAAGCTAGTAAACGAAGCTTATAGTTTTATCTGAGAATAGGTATTACCTACTATGCATAGGTATCTATAGGTAATACCTATATATTTTGAAAGCCAAGTTTAAATAAAATACTGCATCGTACGTACTTGCTCTTATGGTCTTACGGTATAAAGTGCCTACAAATTAAAGCTATAAGCTATTTGATAGTAAATAGAATAATAGAGTCAAGGTCGAAATAGTCCAATATAGGTATGTATTGTACATATGAACTATGAATGAATGAATGAGGTCCACTCATTTTGGAAATGTTTGAATTTCGTTGGGAATTAAGAATTGAATGCGGACTAAATATGGCTAGCCATATTCCTGCAAAAGCATAAGAAAAATTACATTTCTAACTATGAAACCTGAAATCCTTTTTTTTATTAAAATAATTTTGAACATGAAAAGTGCAGGAGCAGTTTTTGAGTTAATTAAAAAAACAAAAAAAAAAAAAAAACAATGAGTTGCTAGTAAGAAAATGAGATAAAACTAAAATTCGTCATGCGGAATTTAAATAAAATACATATTACCCGGGGCTTAGACAAGCGAGTAGAACTAGTAGCATTTGTATCATAGTGTTAGTTTTATGGATGTATGTGTAACTAGTAGTTCTCTGCGCGTTTTGTCAACTAGTATGATATTTTTAAAATATTTCATACAGAAAAATATACAAATTATGGAAACTATGGAAACAAAACAAATAAATGAAAAAAATACACTACACTAGCAGGATAACTGGCAGGCTACTCGCAGGCAAAAATATTATACTATTTGGGCTACTAGTTGGCTCTCTCGTGTTCAGATACACTAACACACATAAACGCTACTAGTTCTACTCGCTTGTCTTAGCCCCGGGTTACATAGAATTCAAATACAGCCGTTTTTGCAAATTTGAATTTAAAAAAAAAAAAAAAAAACTTTAAGGAAGTTCTGTATAAAAAAAATAATTTTAATCGGTTCATCCAATAATGAGAGCGTCGAAAATATGAAAAGTGGTGCTGTTGGAAAACTGTTATTGAGAACGAAATATTAATATTTTTTTTATTTAAAAGTAGATTGCACTATTTAGAGATCGTTCACGTTTTTTTTTTTTCAAAATTCTTCGATCCGTTATTGAAAATTATTATTTTCTTGGTGGTTTTGTTCCATAAAATTTTGAAAACTCACCTAATACAAATTTTAAGAAAATTGTTAAATCGTTTTCAAAATAGTTATTGAGTTTCCAAAAAAAAATAAAATAAACTCAAGTTTGAAGAGAATTAATCAACCGCTAAGACTGTAGCCCGTGGCCAGACAGACAGAATTCTGGTTCCACTTTTTCACTCTTCGCTATTATTGTAGGTAATAGCAAGTTTGATCAAATTATGGAAGGTAATTGCAAGTTTGATCCAAATCTAGAGTTAAATTTTTTTTACAAATCCATAACTAGCCATATACATTAGGGGTGTCTAATAATTTTTGTTTGTCAGATATTCAAAATGGGTATCGTGGATCTTGTAGAGGATACCCACACAAGTAGTTCTACGTTCCGGAATTTTTTTTAAAATGGTACCTCCAGACCCCGCGGCCGTTTTTTTACAAAGTCAACAAATGATCAAGAATTTCGCGTATCAAACGTGGTTTCACCGACTTTAAAAGATTTCTTTTGACTCTCTAGGGATGCTTATAATAAAATAGCACAGGTAACTGCCAAAATATGCCTTTTTTACTCGATAAATGGCTGTAATATCTCAAAAACTAGAGCTGGCGGCGAAAAACGGATGATAGATTTGAGTTCAGCACACGAAATTACCTATGATACGAGTCTTGCTTGCTCGTTCCTGAACTCATGTAGGTCTTTAAAATCGAGAAAAGCTTAAAAATCAACCGATTTTTGGGGGGTTTTCAGCTATTTATCGAGTAAAAAAGGCACATTTTGAAATTTTAAGGGGCAGTTACTTGTGCTATTTTATTATAAGCATCCCTAGAAAGTCAAAAGAATTCTTTTAAAGTCGGTGAAATCACGTTTGATACGCGAAATTCTTGATCATTTGTTGACTTTGAAAAATAACGTGTTTTTTACATACAAAACGGCCGCGGGGTCTGGAAGTACCATTTTAAAAAAATTCCGGGACGTAGAAATACTTGTGTGGGTATCCTCTACAAGATCCACGATACCCATTTTGAATATCTGACAAAAAAAAATTATTAGACACCCCTAATATACATACATAGCACCTATATTATAAAGAGGGTGATCAATCAATGAAGTGATGAACCCTAGAGAAACAATCAAAACTTAAAACTAGGCCGATTTATTTTTAAAAACCGCCATGGAAACACTGGGGCGTATACGCGCTTTTTTATTTTATTTATTTTCGTTTACAAAATTGTGTTCACACATTTGGTATAAACATACGAACAAAAAATTGATGTTAGCTCAAAATAAAATTATATTTAAAATTAAAATAAGGTAAAATTAATAGTGAATAGCTAATTTATTGCGTTATAATAGAGCCACGTTGAATTTTTACGTTTCACACTCCGACTGGCATCCTTTAAAATCGGCATTGTTAAAAACAGGCATCGGGCGAGAACGGCAGTAGTGTATGCAGACTAACATCCGAGACGTTCGTCCGTGTAGCTCCGGTCCGAAATCGGCCGGTTAATCGGTTTCAGTGTACGCGAACCGTAATACAAATTTTGAGATTCAATGTAATTACAAATTTAATTGACGTTACTGTTGTTTTTTCGCGATTATATCTATAGCACGTCTGTCGGGTCAGCTAGTTATGAACAAATAAAAATGCTTCTTATTTTAGTACAATAGTTTTGGTTTCATATGTAAACGTTTTATTTGAATATTTATACCCAAATCTGATATTTGTTGATGATATTTTTGTAGCAATCTTTCAACAAAGAAAAAAAATGTTCTTCAATCACATTAAATAGTTACAGCCATATTATTGAGTTTTTCAATGCTAGGTTAAAAGTAAAACTATTTTTATGGAGATTTCAAATTGCAAGTTTTATACATATTGGTATTATTTATAAAAGTTTTGGTATCCCAGTTTCAATATTTTGAGTTTAAAATACCAAAACTTTAGTTAATAATACCGATTTGTCCAAATATTGGGACTTGAAACTTCTGTTGAACTATTTTTGCCGTAAAACTAGTTTTGAATCAAGTCAATAATATGGCTGTTAGTCTTATGTAGTGCCTTAACATTCAATTTACGCTAAGGAGCTTAATATTGTCTATCCGATTCATAACTCAGGATATACGCCTTTAAGTACAAGAATACCTTGCAATTGGTATACTCGTGGCCAACGAAGCAAGGTTTGTGCTCGATTTGAAATCTTGAAATTTCCTAAACTGATTCGACTACTTAGCTATCGGTTTAATCATCATTCTAACAAATGTCTTACACGTAACATGATGACGTAATCAATTAATTTTTAAATTCCTCAAGAGGACGCATATCTTTAACGAATCATTACCATAAACAACTTAACTTCATTTATAATTGGGCAAAATTAAATATTTCATACCCTCACTACACTAGAAATATGTAAATGTGACCAATATAAAACGATTAGCCTACTTCCCTCCCCCAACTAAGTAACGAACACTATTCGAAATGTATTTCCTTAATCTACCTTTCTTAACTCAAGTTTAGGTGCGTTGTTTTCTATTTTGTTTTGCTTCTTCATAGACTAACGCACCGTGTAACACTTTTAGTCCATGACTTTCGAATCGCGTGGTTAAAAGTACTGATAAATGATCTAACACCATTCGTGGTTCCGTTTCTTTTATTTCCGTTTCCTTCGTTGAAGGTTATGATAACTATAGAAATATCACGAAACATTTAGCACTTCTAAAAATGCCACTGAATTTAGTCGAACAAAATAGAAATCTAGCAAAACAAATTGAAATAAACATGAGAAAATAAGGAAAGGACCCTAGAGGATAATTTCCTTTGTATATAAAAGCTTAAAACAAGTCAACAAGTCTGCAATGGATTTTGAATGTTTTTCTAAATATATTAGTTTCTGATTTATGCGTCATTAGTTAACATTTACAACTGATGTAATGCATTTAATGAGTTTCCTACGATTATTTCTATTTGAATTTGGTCTATAAGGATTAGGTAAGTGGGAATTTTCATATATATTTTAAAGGTATTAAATCAAATTTCCCCTGATGATTCGTATCGTGGAAAGCAATACACCTCTAGAGAGAAGACATTAATTTTGTCATGTCCATTTAGCTAATTGAAAAAGTTCCGTTCGAGCTAAATCACTTCTCGTTGTCGGGACATTAAAATCATTTCGTTTTCAATTACATTAAGTTAAAAAAAATACAATCTTTTTCCAAAGCAGAAAATAATAAAAAAAACGACAGAAAAGAAACTAATTCCTTTGATACGAACAACAATAATGTTGGGCGGATATTGAAACTGTTTATTGTCTGTGACATTGGCATTTAAAGGCTCCAGTGAACTATTTTGCTTTTGCTATACTTCTACACTGCTGTGTCATGGTTACGACAATGATGATGGCAGTAAATTACACTAGATGACACTCTATAAATTTGCATTAAATGACGAAGGACGACTGCAGGGCAATCTGAAACTTGATGGTATACTGTTGCTGCTGATGCTGAAAATAATGATGACGCTGAGGACGACTATACCACTGGGACTATGACGACAATGACGACGACGGACGACAGACGCAGGCAACACAATTCACTTTGAATAATGACACTATTATGTGAAAGCTATAAAATACAAGAAAATGCAAATTCCACAAAAGATATACTAATTTAAATTCTTTATATACCTTTCAATATATTTATATTTATATATAACATGACACAAGAAGACAAAAAAATAAATAATCGTGTTAAAGTTGAACGAAAAAATGCAATTTTGAACAAATTACTGCGCAATTTATCAATTTGTAGATTTATCTTTGCAGTAAATTATTTTTAATTTTACACCAGATACTGTCAATAATATTATTCGGTTCAATATTACATATATTTCCGATGTTTTTTTTCTTTATAAATCAATAATAACATTGTGATTTATAAATAATATAAACACATTCATTACCTATACCTTTGTATGTAAAATTGCATATCTCCATTGGAAGAATTTTATATTTACTTGTTCTTAAATTTATTATTGACAAGTAATGCCACACACGCCCAATGTGTAAATTGTCTAGGATATTGCTTACAGATGGAAATGACATTGAACTATTTGAATTGAACTATAGAATGTGCAATGAGATTAAAGGAATTAAGGTCAAAGTATTTTCAGTGAAAGAAAAATTATATTAAGTTCTAGACAGGAGTGGATCTAAAAGATTAGGTTGTAGGAGCAGTTTTACTGAAAAAGTGTATGTATTTTGAATAATTTCGAAAGATACAATATTACAACACTTTTTTTTTTTAATAAAAACAGTTAAAATGATCAAAAACAGAATTTCAAAAATAAAAAAATATTCGTAGGCCAAACAAAGTTGTTAAGAACTGGTTCATTTAAATGGTCATGTTTGAAAAATCAAATGTTTTTTCGCACCTACATAATGTACATTATGTATGTATATGATCGAATAACACAGTTCTTCTCTGTGATTTTATCTATACCTACATTTTTTTATTTTAGAAAAATAAATGGACCTAATCAAATTTGGTACTTTTATAAAGTGTTTCCAAACAAAAAATGCCCCAAAGTAATAGACCGAGAGCCCACAGCAATTTTTGAGTGTGAACGATAGCAAAAATTCCTTCTGTTTTAAGATAGGTCCATACTATTCATATGCAAATATGAAAGTCTGGCATGTCGGGGTTGGGGCGTTTGTACGTAATGCTGCATTGAAAATGCATTTATTTCTTAAAACCCAGGTACCAAGTGTAGGAACTTCAAATTTGTATTTAATTAAAGAGCTGAGCGCCCTAGATATGAATATGGGGTTCAAGAGCTTTTCCAAGACCTTGTCCAAATGTCTGCAAGACGCACTCAAAGATTGAAGCTTTGAATGCGTCTTGCAGCCATTTCGCCTTTCGGGAAATATTTTGCATAGCAATGTCTAGGCCATTCAGCTCTTTTACTAAATATTATTTGGATGTTCCTACACTGCATTTTCAATGCACTGCATTTTAAATGCAGTATTGCATACAAAGGCCCCAACCCCGATATGCCAGACTTTTATATTTGCATATGAATAGTATGGACCTATCTTAAAATAAAAGGAATTTTTGCTATCGTTCAAACCCAAAAATTGCTGTGGGCTCTTAGACTATAAGAACTTTTTACATAAAGACAAATGGTTCAATTTTCAAAATGAAACAAAATGCATGACTGGATTGCACGAATATTTATATATCGTAAATGCAAGGAAAGATTCAAAATAAGTTGAAATAACAATTTTCAAAGTTTTTTATTTAACACAAAAAAAAAAAAATGTGAAAAGTGTCAAAAATAAAAAATAAGGTTGTATTTTATTTTATTTCTTCGTGAACAAATTTTTTGTACAAATTTTAAATGCAATATTTTTTCACTAACTTAGAAGTACCTACCGGAATGCAAGATTATGACAAAATCAAATAAGTCATTGGCATTGACGAAATATTCAGGAATATGCAAATCCGGCAATTTCATTAAAACCTCAATTGATTGATCAAATTAAAATGTTAAAATGTTCATTGCACATAAATAAATGTTCATTGCACTTCATATACATATATAGCACAGGAAAGATATTTTTTTTTGTGGAACGAATTATATGACGGCTGAATTTCTTATAGCTGAAAAAGGGCTATTAGAAAAGCTTATGTCCAGTTTTTTTGGGATGCCACCTGGGGAAATCCGCCATTTTGGAAAACGCGAAGTGATCTTTATTTCCGAAACTATTGATCTTAGGTGGAAAATTGTCAGGCCAAGCTTGTAGGTAATTAAATTATCTTTCGTTCATTGTTACATTATTTTTTCGGTGCCGTCGATAATTTCAAGGTTATGTCGTCTTATTATTATTTTTTTTTTTTTCACATTTACACATTTTTGTCGTTCTCGAATAAGCTAACGTGAATTACTTTCTAAATGAGAGTTTTAGAACAGTTAATTTCCAACATTTTGATGATGCGATACCACAGTCGAAAGTTACAGCCATTTTGGTTGCGCTAAAATGAAAACTCCGGAATAAATAAAATACTAAATTGTTATTAAAATGAATACAAACACCAGGGTCATGGCGTCCTGAATATCCGGACATAAGCTTTTATAATAGCCCTCTTTCATTTATAAAGAAATCAGCTTACCAATATTTCATTCTATGAAAAAGTCTATCTTTATTGTTCTATATCGGCTCAATTGATTTAACAGCTAATTTTCGAAAAAAATTATTTTGTTAAACTTTGTGGTCTACAACTTATATCACGAGAACAGTTTAATTTTGAACTCGTCACTGAAAACCTGGACCTAAGAAAATAACCATTTTTTCTGAACTAACATGGCTTGCTCTATCCTAAGAAATCGCATGACTTGTTTCAATTATTTTTTTTCAAGAAAAAAAAAAAAAAAACATTTTCTTTTACATACCTATAATCCCAATCTAATCAGTTAGTCCTCTATTGATGTACTACATATGAGAGTGATTAAAAATAACACTTGTCGATTTTTCCGGTGCCCTCCCGAAAAATTGACAAAAGTATTATTTTAAATCACTCTAAGGCTGGTATTCACCGAGCGATCATAACTTAAGAGCCTCATAAACCTATTCACCAAGCAAGATTAATGGACATTTACGAGCGCTTGCAAAAGTTATAAGTGATCTCGAACACTCCTAAGTTACGAGCGCTCTCTTCGAAAGGTTGTCCGAAAACTTTCGCAATAAAACCTCCTTTCTCCCCAAGATAAATAGAAAAAAGTATGCTCATTTGCTTCACCCAATTCGCCATCATGGTATTTCTGGGTATTTCTATGACGTCACAGCTCACAATCATATTTTGTTATTATTTTTTGTTTAAAGAAGTCAAAATTAAAAAGAGTTATTTTTAGATGACAATAGAATAACATAATACTGTAATGTTAAATGTAAAAAATAAAAAATGTTTTTAGTTTATTAATATTCTCCTGGCGTCTGGCTAGCCAGCTGTCTTTCGTTTCCAATTGGGAATGTTTGGTTGGTTTTTCGAACATTTGCTCTCATAATCAAACATTGGCTCTCTTTATCGAACATAGAAAAATACTTATGGGTGGTGGGTAAATAGCACAAATAATTTTCAAGTTAAGAAGCTCATAAAATTAAGAACAGTTAATGAGCGATTGGTGAATACCAGCCTAATACACATATGTTATAATAAGTAGATAGTTATTGTTAGGTAATTGTTAATAGTTAAATTGCCTCACTCCAAGAACGCAGCTTTTGGGAAATTTCGTTGTGTGCTATCCGTTCTAGATGAGCTAGAATCCGAATTTCTCCGCCTGCAGCAATAACTGATGGAAGAACATTGGTTTAAAATATTTTGTGTGTCCATTTATAACTACCACTTTTGTATAGTGAACTTGTACCATTGTTATTCGGGATGCATCATTATATTGGACATTCCTAAATACCTACTGAATTAACAAAGTTAATGTGGTCCCGGTTTGGTTATTTATTTTTTTGTCTGGCATTTTATGAAGGGTTTCAACCACCAACCCCTCTCCCTGCGTTTGTGCCTGCATTGATGTGTGCCAAGTTGTAGCGATAAATAGAAATCAACAGACGCGATTCACTTTTCTTTTTTTCCAATAAAATAAACAATAGATGTGAAATACTTTCGTTTCTACACTAAATTTACCAAAATATGTATAAATAAATATTTGCATACAATCATACCAAACTTGATGTCTGTGAAGTTGGCAGGGCAATTCGCCTAGAGTAATGAGCCCAACGTGAAATTGAGTTACTTCACAATGAAGTTAGTAGGTCGCATGTTGTGTCTAGAGAACCAAGCGTTCTAGGAACTAGCAGTAGGTCTCCAAATTTGCAGTTTTTTGTGTTCAAGAATAGGCTAGGTTATATTCCTACTTCACTGTGAAGTAAGCAGGTCACTCTATTACACCTACTATTTAATGAACTGCACAATCAGGAATAGAAATACAAGAAAAACTGCAAATTATTGCGTTGTTCCAATTACTTTAGGTGAAAGTTGTCCTCCCAATTTCCCAGACGTCCAAATTTGGTATGAGTTAACTCGAGTTTAGCTCTAAACACTCACTTGATCCCTGGCCCTTAATAATTCAATTTAAAGAATTAATAACTCTTAGAAATAAATGTGATCGAATGTAAACGAAACATTAAATTAATTAAATAAGAGTTCCCTCTATTGAGCTTTAGGTCAGTTTTTGGTTGTTTATTTTAAAATTCAAGTGACGTTTCGGTCGTGTTAACGACCTTCTTTAGATCTTTAAATGCCAATTTTTTGTTATACTAATAGCCCAGGCAAATTAGGATAAAATTTAAGCATATGTATGTCGATGTAACATATATGCTATCTTAGATTTATGTTGGATTTGATCGCAAATATTATAAACAATGAGAAGACATGGCAGTGAGGCCGTCTGTCCGAAAATCTAAAAAATCTAATCTATGAGCTTGCTCCTGCTAAAAAAGATGTGCTATGTGCAGGAAAAATCAAAAACACGCAGAAAAGTGCAAAATTCACTCCCTTTTTTGCTATTTTCGTATATAACTTTTGAAATATGCGGGTTAAAAAAACAACAACAAGACAAAACTTAGTTGTTATAAAATTCTCCCTAAGAAGACATTTTTATAAAACATTCTGATGTTATATTTTTGTTGCTATATAGCACTGAAGTGGGAAAAAAAGCAGTAAAAAACAGAGTAGTTTTGAAGCACTAACTTCAAAACTACTCTGTAGTTACAAAACAGTTACAAAATGTACGAACTCCAATACAAATACTCTAGTCTAGGGCATTAGAAAATTATATATCGAAACCCAATTCGAATCGGTCTTATATTTTCGGCATGAGAGATAATGTTAATTAAGTGCACTGCGAAATGTTTGCGTCAAAGATAGACATATAAGCTGGCGCAAATTTGTGTACACATACCTGGAACCCTTAACTATTGTAAAGTATAGTTATAATATTTAATTTATTTTTTATTAACTTTTGTAGCAATTTTAAAAGAACACAAATCGTATTAAAAATCCTTTTTTTAATAAATCAAAATAAAAATATTATTTTGCAGTGCACTTAATCTATATATTAATACGCTTAGCAAAACCTAATCAAAACCTTACGGTACACTTTTCTCTGTAAATACTCAACGGAACTTCATAAAATATATAACGATGGAAAGGTTTTACCCCACAGATGTGCAGAAACCCAAAATAATGGCTGTATGTAGCTGTGAAAGCATTTAATGGACATTTGAATTTTTTCCAAATAAATGATTATTATCGGGAGATGATGACCATTATTGATTTGGATTTTTTGGTGGAAAATTTGAAATCCATATCTTACCGTACACAGCACAAAAAGTAAAATTTTTATATAATTTTGACCAAAATTATATTCCATAGGAAATACATAAATGTTGAAGTATAGTAGACTAAGCTTTAAGATAAATTTTTTGTACGACGTACTCATACATATGTTTTACAGTATTTGAAAAAAAGTTTATTTGTTATCGAATTTCACAATGTGCAAAAAAGAATTAATTCACGAAAGAGAAGGGATGATTTTTAGAAAGAAAGAGAGAAAGAAAGAAACGGAAAAAAATGGCATCCCTTTCTTATTTCTTCCTAAAAATCATCCCTTCTCTTTCGTGAATCAATTCTTTTTTGCGCTTGTGTATCCCAGCACAATATAAACCAGTTTTTATTTCTGTATTTCCCAGGGTCACTAGATGAACGTTATGTTGCAAGATTACCCCCGACTTCATAAAAGTAAACATTCAAAATCAATGTTTAACATCAATCTAGAACTAATTATACCATTAATGTACATTTTTGCTAAACTTTGATATCATTTCTGAAAGCAAACATCGTTTATAAATAGGGCTTGAGTGTGGCAGTGATTCAGGATGTTTATTATTATAAACTCGATCGACACCTGTAAAAAATAATATTGTAAAACTTCAAAATAAGTACATTTTAGAGTTATCGAGACCTGCAAAAAATGTTTTTGTAAAACCCCAAAATAAGTAAATTTTTGAGTTCACTGTTAAAGCTTAGAGTTTTTCCAGCAACATTGATAAAAGTCTGAAATGTTATGTTTTCATAATTAATTTTGAATGTTTTACAACATTTTTTTGCGCATCAGAACATTAGGTGGCCTTCTTCACGGGTTCCTAGGATTTTAATGCCTTTTATGTGTCCTCTGTCTCGCTCACCTAACTCTTTTTAAGCATTTCAAAGACCAGTAGTTGTTTGAATTTTTGGTATGTGGGACTCGCCAAAAAAAAATCGTATTTAGGACAAATATTGGTTTAACTTATGTAAAGGGTAATGTTAGCTTGAGTACTTTTAAAAAAGCAAAAAATTAGGTGAATTATATCCGTCCATTTTGAACTTACTAAGCGGAAGCATATTTTCATACGTTTCTTAAAAGCTATACAGTTGGGCACTTATTTAATTTAGAAATTAAAAAAAAGTACGTATACGCCAGGGTGTACGTAATTTCGAATTTCAATTTAGAAATTTATATTTTCATAATTGAAGCAGAACAAAATTTGGTTTAACTAAGAAAATAAAGTATATAATATGTGCTTTATAGATGAATTAAGGTTTACTATTGAATAGTTAATGAACAAAATATTTAAAAAATAAGTAACAACGTTATTTTTTTTTTTTTTAAGTTAAAGACAAAATTTGAACGAATACTTAAGGAATGTACGTATCCGTAAATTTTGTTTGTTTTTATGTTTATTAGTTTTGCTTTTCTAAAATGTTCAAAAATGTCATGCATCTTATATGTATAAAGTAGTCAAAAGATAATCTATGACGTATCCATGAATTTGGTGTTTGTTTCGCTGGTCGAATATTCGGCCACTGGCGATACTAATAGTTAACGTTATCTCTCATGCTAAACTTTCAGACCGATTCGAATCGGGTTTCGATATTTAATTTTCTACTGCCCTAGGCCTAGAGTATTTGAGTCCACATTTGTATTGGAGTTGGAGCATTCAGGTATTATAAGAAAGTGTGTTGTATCTACAAAATTTGAAATTGGAATACGAAAATTTGTAACAAGAAATGTTCACGCAATAATAAATATTAATAAATTGAACCGATTATAAATTTTCTAAAAAACTCTTTTTTGGGATTTAATTTTTAATCGAGGAATACCCACAAATTCAGTTGGTTTTTGATTTGTCCCAGTATGGAGACGAAAATTCCCACAAGAAGTTTTTTTTCCGATGGTCCCTCAGCAATGGTAGAATAGTACATTGTCATCGCTTGCCAAAAGACAATGTTGTTCATTATAATTATCATTTAGATGCAATACAAAATACACCTACCTACCATTTATTTCTAACTATACATACTGAAGTTACAAAATTGCATTTTAATTTCAAATCTTCAACGCAGTTACTCTCCACACGGCGGCACTCAAAAAATGGCATGTTTTTAACTAGCAGCAGAAATCTATCAATCAATAAATCCATCAATAAATCAATCTTTCAAAAACTCAAAAAAACATCAAAAATATTAAAAGAATTAAAAAAAAAAAAAAAAAACGAAAATACCTATGTACATACAAATATTTAAGATGGAAATATCTTGTTCTAAACAATCAAACAAAAAATATAATGGTGTTTACTTTTTGAGAAGTGTTGAAGCATTTATGGCTTTTTTAATTCATTTAAGGTTTATTTTGTTTTGTAAATAGAAACTAATTAGATTAAATTGAAATTTCAATATTTATGAACTAATAACGATAAAAGATTTAAGGTTCTTTTGTATTTGATGCCGTTGTTTAAATCAATTCAGATAATGTACATCCCTTTACAGGTTAATACATAAATATGTTTGTATGTTGTATATGTAAACAAAAAAATCAAAAAAATCACCAACACTGATGGTTAACTAACTCCTTTACAGAAAATGGAAAACCTACCAATCCAACTTGAGTATCCTCAAGTCATCATTTCCGTTATAACATATAGTCTAGTTTTGCAGTCTTATACTTTGATTTCAGTTCCATATCCAAGCGACTAAGTACTTCTGTACAAGGACCTGATAAGTAGCGTATTTTTTTGTTTTGCCTTTACCGTAAGGTGTTTCCAGTATTGTTATATGGTTTTTATTATGGTGAATAATTATTTTTCATGGATTATCCTTTTGTCCATGTCTTCTTTTTTAAAATAGGGTCAATTGTTAGAATTTAATTAATACCGTTTAAAAAGCTCAAATTCACATACCTACCATGTATTCTTATAAAAAAAAACTAAGAATTGTGTTTGCCAAAAAAACCTTAAAATGATAAAAATAAATTAAAAATATTACAACAGCTCTGCGTCTTGGAAGCATTAAATTCAACACGATTTTTAATACCCCATCTAACGATGCCATTTAGATCGGAATTTAATGAGCTCAACATATATTGCCGTTGCAGTTCCACATTCGAAGAACAAGGAATTGAATCAGGAAATGAATATGAAAAGCTGAGGGTGCTGTCATCAGCAAAACATCTAAGTGGATTAGTAGTTTCGGACAAAAGATCATTAATAAAAATGAGAAAAAGAGTCGGAGACAAAACAGAGCCTTGAGGGAAACCAGCATATATTTTACAAACTTCAGACTTAAAGCCATCCAAAACAACTTGAATTGAACGGTCAGAGAGTTAATTACTAATCCAACTAATAAGAGATACATCAATACCAAACGCACTCATTTTTGATAGAAGAGCAGGATACCAGACTCTATCGAATGCCTTAGAAACATCAAGCGCAATAATCTTACTTTCTCCAAAACGATGTAATGATTGGTTCCACTTTTCAGTGAGATATGCCATCAGATCACCAGTGGATCTATTACTGCGAAAACCATGTTGACGGTCATTAAAAAGATTATGTTCTTCAAGATATATCTTAAGCTGTCGATTGATCAGTGTTTCCGTGACCTTGGACAAAAGGGACGTCAGTGCGATTGGCCGATAATTAGCGGGTGAAGAGGATGCGCCTTTTTTGGGGACTGGTTGGACGAAAGCTGTTTTCCTGTTGAATAGGAAAGATAGAAAAATTTGCGCAGTGGTTTTCCCAATGAACATCTTCTCAGAACAATGGGTGATATAACATCCGGGCCAGCAGATTTGTGAATATCGAGATCTTTTAATATTCTTGCAACTGCTCGGGTGCGAAAGTAAATTGTTCCCATTGAAAAGTTTACATTTTCAAGAACCGGTGGATTCATGTCGCTATCGGGCAGAGAAGAATTTGCTGCAAATAGTTCTACAAACAAATAAGCCTTATCTATGGAACTAACAACAGGGTTATCGTTGTAGATAAGCGTGGGAACCGACGAAGAGGTGGAATTCTTAATTTTCTTTACGAATGACCAAAAGTTTTTACTGCCTTTAGGGCACTGGATTATTTTTTGTTTTATTTTTTGTTCGTGAAAGAATTTGGTTCTTTGGATCCAATCTAATATTATAAAATATCAGAGAGGTAATCCTTTTCCTTAAAATTCATCTTTTGATAGTTTTATTAAAAAAAAAATTAACATTTATAACATCCCTGTTCATATTCACAATGAAGGAGATTTTGAGTTTATTTGAAAAATGGTTCAGAAGGGAAGTGAAGACAGGAATAAGTTAAAAACGTAGTATATCCACTCACAGGTGTAGTTTTTTGTGCGCAATTTCACGTTTATTTAACTTTATACTTTAACAAAAAAAAATATAAAAAGATAAAAAAAGATAAATATAAAAATGCATATTTACTCATGTATGAGATATGAAGGTAAAAGCAGAAGAAGAATCTTATTTTACTTATAATATGTAGAGAAAAGGATGCTGGTTCTTTGAGCGTGCTGAGGGCTGATTTGTGAATGTTCTATATACATACTATGCATAGATTTATGCAAAAAAAAAAAAAAAACATCTCCCAGTGGAAGCTTTTAGTTTAGTGGCCCATAAAGTATAAAGAATTTGTATAATGCACATAATGTAATACGTTATTGAATTCCTTTGAACTGTGATTGACCTACTTTTAAGCTTGTCGTCGTAGTCATCGGCATCAACATCACCATCACCATCGTCCTCGATCTCAATAATGTGGGGATGTCTTCGTAATTTTTGTTTTTCGGTTCCATTGATGGTGGTTGGCTTAGACGAATACTTCTCATCTTTATTACTGTTTTTTTTTTTCTTCTAAGTTGGAAACACTAAAAAGGGCAAGTAGTTACTTGTAATTTGAATTTTATCTATTATTCTGCTGATGCAGGGGTGAACTAAGACAATCAGAAACTATGTCAACTGATGGTTTCTTTTTTTGTTCCTTGCTTAAAATATTTGTATGTACACACCATTAGTCAATTTTTTAGTACAAATATAGTGACATTGGTAGTTTTGTTATTTTGAATTATTTATTAATATTTAGACTTATCTAAAATGAGGGTGGTTTTCTTAACCATCACTATGAATTATGTAAAAAAAATAATTTTTAACTATAAAATTATATCAGGAAATTTAGAATCTACGATTTTAAACTCAGTATTTTTTTTTTACCATAAAGGATTTTTAGGGAAAAGGATATTCATGGCTTGCTCACGTTTTCAAGAGGTGTTCTTAAACCCGGGAAAAACCATTGCGTAAACTTCCATCTGTCCTACTTTACGGGTCTCTTTCCGAGTGGATGGAAAGCAACATTTGTCCAGCCTGTTCCTAAAAAGGCGTATTTTCTTGACCCTCCAACTATCGACCAATTGCATTTACGTCCCTTCCTTCCAAGGTCATGGAAACGCTGATTAATTTCCAGGTCAAGAAACATCTCGAAGAATGAAATTTTCCTAATGACTTGCAGTATGGCTTTCGTAGAAATAGGATGATCTGGTGATATGAATGTATATCTCACCAAAAAGTGGAACAACTTTTTATATCGTTTTGGAGAGAAGTAAGATTATTGCACTTGATATTTCAAAAGCGTTTGATAGAGCTTTGGATTAGTAATAACCTTTTGGACTGATCGAAACAAGTTGTATAGGCCGGTTTCAAGTCTAAAATCCACAAAATAAATGCTGGTTGGTAGGCCCCAAGGCTCAGGTTTTTCTCCGACTCTCTTCCTTATATTCGTAAATGATCTTTTGTCTGAAACTTTTAATCCATTAAACTCTTTCAGTTTCACATCCATGTCCTTTGGATGTGGGACTTGAACGACCAGGGTGTGTTCATATATGATAAGTTCATTGAATTCTGATCTCGACAGCATTGTCCAATGGGGAATAAAAACCGCGTAGAATTTAATACTTCAAAAACTCAATTGTTAAAACGAAACCCACCCACAATGCTTCTATCCATGAGCGGCACTTGCATCGAAGAAACTAAACAGCTTTCAGCTCTAGGTATGTGTAGCACAGAGCACAGACAACCTTTTTTTAAATGAGATCTGACGTAGCCAAACACGCTGCTGTGTTAAGGTTTTCTCCGAAAATGCAATAAATTTGTCTCCCTTTCTAATCTGGCTGTGATCTACAAAGCTTTTATTCTTCTAAAACTGGTGTAAAACTCTCATATTTGGGCAGGTTCTCCAAAAATCCACTTGAATTTTTTATATTGAATACAAAATAGAGCTTTGAAAATGATAGGTGATCTAAACTATAGCAGAAGCATTTGCATGTCTTGAACACCGCCGCAATTCTGCATGCCTTTTATTTTTATATCGCTATTTGTATAAACAGTTTTCTATTATAATAATATAATATATTATTATTATTTATTATTATATTATATAATTTTATTATTAGTATAGTGTTGAAATAGCCAGTTGCATTATTTGAAGTACTTCAAGAAATGCCTATCAGTTTACCCTTGACTCCAACTTCTGTTAAGTATAAAGAGATTCTTTCTTCAGTCGCACTACACGATTGTGGAATGCTTTACCCAGCTCCTTTTTTTTTCGTCCCATTGTGATATTCAAACATTAAAAACCAATGTGCATCAGTATCACCTTTTAAATTATCTCCAACTTCCCTAAACGCTCGTGCTCTGTCATAACCCCTTAAGTACGCGCTAAATATAACAGAAAAAAAGCAAACGAATCCAAAACATTTCAGTTTCAGGCTTTCTGACGGAAAAGTGAGGAGGATTGCTGAGACTGAGATATAGAAACGTGAAATGTCTTATTAACTGGTGATTGGTAAACTAAGACTTCCCATTCTTTCTCAAAGCGATGAGACGTCTATATATCCCAAAGCTGCGAGCTTTATCTCTTCTAGACACCTTTATTTAGTAGGTAGGCCAATTTTCCAGTAACCGGTCACTATAATGGGTAGGAAACTTTGACATATGAGAAGCATTTGGATTCGTTTCAAAATATAATAATCGCGGTAGTAGCAAATTACACATAATGGTCTTGCATGAATTTTTCGGTTCGATTCGAACTCTTTACTGCACCATAAACATTTTTTTAAATTGAAATTTGTAATTGCCGCTGCCGCAATAACAAACCACGACATTTTCTATAAAATAAAATCAATACTTTTACAAGAGTTAGAGAATCCAAGGACAGACTATGCAATTGTTTAGCCAAATATTTTGCATCTTGACGTCATCGTTTAAGAAACCAAATTGTATATATGTATAGTCTTCTTGTCATTTATTTTGATATATAAATGCCTAATATTCTTCTATTTAATATAAGGCATAGAAAGTCTTTTTGTTTTGTTTTATATCAAGCGCAGACAAACTTTTGTTTAATTAATTTTATGTTTCGTTGGCAACATTTCAAATATATGTATGTATGTATATACCGACCTAATAATATGATACCGCAACATCATATACTCGTAAGTTATGCACACAATCTACTTTATTCCCAAAATAAGAAAAAGTATAGAATATTTTAATTTTCAAGAACACCATCAGATGAACTTTTTCTGGTTCTTGTTGTCTATATAAGCTTTATAGCAAGTATATATTTTCAAATTCACAAAACTATGTTATTGTTTCAAAAGCATAACCGGAAAAATGAAATTATGTTTGGCAAGTGCAAAAGTTTTCAAAGTTCCCATTTGGATATACTATGTTGTACATATAGGTAGGGTATGTATATTTATATTGGTAGGTATTAGAAAATCTGTCAGATATAAACCGCAGTTGACAAATTAATTAAATATTTGGCAAAAAAGTTTAGGTTTTGAATCTGTCATGGAGGAATTTTTTAAATTTAATCTTTTCCAATAGATATTGTTAAAGTTTCCGCGTCAAAATTGGAAACAATTTTCTTGAAATTTAATACAGAGTTTTTATGTGGCAAATTTTGCCGTAGCTCATATAAAACCGAATATAAAAAACGAATTTCAGAGGTTTTCTACCAAAAATTCGAAAATAGAAATAAGGTTTTGCACGCTCATTTGAGAAAAAATTTTATGAGTCGTAGTTCGTAGGTATATCTCGTTAATGACTATGAACCTATTAAATTGAAACACTATTTATCGCCCTATACATATGTATGCATCTCTCAGAATTACTCAACAAACAAAAGGAAAGGTTTTTTAATATTTTAGCAAGTGGGTTTTGGAGAAATTATGGCTTTTTCATCATTTGTACATCGATTAATTTGATTTTTTCTTATACCGCATTTCCTTAAGTGTCACAATCTCAATTATAAAATAATCGGAAAATCGTAAAAATAAAACAACATTTACTGCTTTGTCCATTGTCAAACATCATTAGCCTGGGGGGAAAGTTCTGCTTTCATCAATTTTCAACCCATATGCTTGTTATTCTTGATGCGAGGAGAAGTTTTCGACCAAGTTGCAGAACGTGGATAAAAATCTACTGAAGATGAAATTAATACTAAAAAACTTTTACAATCGTTAAAAATTGAGTTTAACTTGGTTCGACACGCTGTCTCCCGAAATCTAGTTGAACCTGGTAATTCAAATGCAAAAATCTATGAGGATTTATTTCCCTTTAAATGTGAAATAAACTCTCACACTCATTCTAAAAATGTTAAAGATCGTAGTACGCTGCTAATGGGGAACGAAACTATTCGCTGGTTTCCAACAGAGCAAACAATTGCTTATACGAAAAAACAGCGAAAAAATGTTGTTGGAGGGTTTCAGCAACTGTAAATAAATGAAACAAAAATAAACGAACAAAATTAAAGAAACCCATGCGAACACAAACGTCATTTTTCAGCACATTAGAAGGGACATTTTTAATTTCTGATTTTGTCAGCTCGTTTTTGTATGCTATTTTCATTTCGCATGAGCTGCGTACTCCGTACTAGCTCTACAGAAATAGTTGCTTTTCAAGACTCTTTCGAAAATAGATTTTTTTGTAGATTAAGAATAATTTACATACAAATATACAAAAATCAATAAAGCACGGCTTTGCCGTCTGCCTGATTGACAATTATTTTCATCACGATTACAAGATCCAATTATTAACACCTATTAACAATTAAATTAAAAATAAATATATTAAAAATCACCATTAAGTATTTTGTTTCTATAAGTGAGTGCAGTTCTACAAAATTTAAATATTTATATTAGGTACATTAATATCATTTAAAAAGAGATATAACTTCTTCTTCCGTTAAGGTAATACTCCCGAAAATACTTTTTCTAAACTCCCTTAAAATTGGACATCGACCCAGGAAATGGAGAACATCTTCTCGTTCTTCCAAGTTACACAAGCTGCATGGAAGATCTTCTCTGTGTGGTATGTAATTAAGGTTTAGTAGTTCACCTCGCAAGCGGAACATCATAGCTATTTTCTCTACCTTACACTCAGCTCTGAAATAGTTTCGTTGATCAAGGGAGTACTCCAGTTGACTATAAATAGTCCTATGGAGAGAACCAGCTTCTTCTTCTATGAATTTCGCTCTTGTTTGTGCATCAACTTGTTCAATGAGTTCATATAATTCTGGTTTCCAATCCCTTATGTCCTTATATAGGCCAATACTGAGCTGCATTCCACAATCTTCAGCCAAATCTAGCCAGGCCTTGAAAAACTCCACTCTACTTTGAACCATTGGCAATGCTGCCTTTTTTGGAAGACGATGATTTGGCATTTGCATCACATTGAGAATATAGTCTTTTTGCAACTTAAGCGTTTTTATAAACATTGGTGACAGTCCAGTCTCAAACATAACCGTATAGTTGGGCGAGTTCGGAGGAAGGCGAAATGACCTCTTTACGTAGAATCTGAAAAGTTTCTCCACAGTTTCATGTTTTCTTCCTCCTCACACTTGAGCTGCATACTGCGATTTTTGCTTTTGACAGTTATTCTTTCAAATGCTTCTCCATACCCATATTTCTGGTCAAATATACTCCCAAATACTTGTATTCTTTGACAATCTCGATACTGTCTCTGTTGTAATGCCACTTTTCGTTAGCACAAGTTCTACCTCCACCTTTTTAACGATCATCACTTTCGTTTTATCTAGATTGACAACTAGGCTCCATAAGTTACAATATTCATACAATTTGTTTATCATGACTTGTAGAGTTTCCGGCAAATAAGCCATCAGCACTACGTCATCCGCAAATATAAGTGTTTTAATTTGAGTTCCTACGTATTCAATACCTCCTGGCAAAAAGTCGATTAGGTCTTCCAAAAAGAGAGCCACCACTCCGACCTAAGACTACCATTCCAAACAGCAGCTTTTGTATCTTGGTACAGGTTTCGAGTTAACTGGTCAAATTTAGATGATATACCCAACCCTTAAAGCTTGTACATTAATGCACTTCGGTCAACCGTATCGAATGTTGCCTTAAAATCTACGAAGAAAATAACGCAAAACAGCTTTTCTGAAAATTATCAAAGAAAAATCGCTTGAATCAACTTTGATAATTTTCAAAATCCACTTCGCAAGACTCTGAAAATAATTAATGAAAAATCGTTCAAAATCATTTTCTAAGTTTTGTTGCTAACAGATCTTATTTTGCTTAATTAACACTTGCGTCCTCGTGTATTTTTTATATTTTGATTTATTTAAGAAGTATGATAACAAAAATTTAAGATGAAAGTTCAAAGTGAGTTCCCACTTTTGAGGTACATACTTAGTTCCTGTTAAAAATTTGATATTTTTTCCCCCTTGCATGAAATCTTAACCCAATTCACAAAAGTTATTCCATTTCCCACTAACGGGTAACTAAGCATCCCGGTAGACATTGGATAGAAGGAATAAAACGGAGCACGTACTCAGAACAAGTGCTCCACAAAAAACCAAAGCATAAGAGCTCATTAAAATCCATGTAGGAACTTAAAATTTCTATTCGTAACTAAGGGAACTTTTTTTCCTGCATCACTTAACTTGAAGTTCCACGAACCAACATAATTCGTTAAACCAGCCTTATAATTTCAATAAAACAAAAACCCCAGAATGGCGCATTTTTTATTTTTCTTCCAAATTTATTTTTAAAATTAAAAAAAAAAATAAATAATTTTAATCCACCACACTGCAAGCAAACTCCTTGCCATGCTCTTAACCACAAGCACACGTTTTCTTGTATATAAATAAACTGTTTTCATTTTTGCATTTATAATTCTTTATTTCCTCACTCTTGAGTTTTCTTTTTTTGTTTTCAAAAAGCGTATGTGTTCAAAAAAAAAAACAAACAAACAAAATTATGCATGCCTACGCTACCGCTGCCGCTGTGCTGGTGTCCCAAAAATAACTAAAACATCGATCGAAATACCATCAATTCTAAAAATTAAATCTGTCAAATTTATAAAATAACCTTACACTTGATCAATATGACGCTAGTAAACCAAAATTATCTATACACTCATATATGTATGTACGTGCAGGACCAACTTGGAGGTTGTAAAAATATAAATTTAAGTTTAATTTTAATCACAAATTTTGAGTGCACACGAGAACTAAAAAAAAAAACAAATAAACATCAACTTTTTTATAGATCAAAGAAGTCTTTGACCCCACTCTCCACACACAGTTAAAATTGAAACAAAAAAAAAAAAACAATAAAAAATAAATTTCAAAAAAATTTATTTTTGATTAAAACAAAAAATAAATTAACAACAACTTGATATGAATTTGAAGTGATTCAAGCAAATAGAAATCACAACGTATGGATGGATCATAAATTTAATTTAAAAAGCAAAAACAGAATAAATATTAAAAATAATAAACTTCTCACAAAGATGGCAGAAGGCCAAATTTCGCGCCTTGCTAATGGATTGCATTGCATTGCTGTCAAAAGTGCTGACAAAAAAGTATTATTTTGCTACATTCCTCCTACTATTGTATCAAAATCTATAGTAACCATTTTACAAGCAATTTGGTCGTTTTCATTAATATTCAGAAATACAAAGTGAGTTGTTTTAAATGTCTTGAAAATGACTGGTTTTGTTAAGAAAAGTCAAGTCTGGTGTAAATTTGAAAAAAAAAAAAAACTATGTGAAATTTTTTGAAACAATTTCTTGAAAGTTTTGAAGAAAGTTTTGGAAGGTTAAAAGACATACAAAATAAATCTATTGTAATAGCACAATTTAATGGTCTGTTTGTACGGTTTTGTTCTATCAAGTATGAATTGAAACACCTCTAGTACCTTATTCGTAAGAAGACAGCACTGATAGCCTGCAAATGAGAGCGATAGTTCACTATTTATTCAATAAACAAATAAAAACAAATTAATTGATTGTGTTGTGTTTCCACAAAGATTATTTTAATTGTTCCATTATTGGCATTATCATGAATAGTTGTTGATTTGGAAATTAAAACCTATTGCTTGAAATGGGTCAATCTATGTAGATCTAGAGGTTTGACCAATGGCTATAGGTTATTAAATGTCATCAGAGAAACCAATTAGCAAATTAAGATTGCTATATTGTATAAGACCCGCAAAAAATATGTACGTATGTATGATTGTATATAGGAGTAGGAGGTAATACCTAAGTGAACTTTAAGTGGAAAAGAAATAAATCCTAAAAAAAAAACAAAAAAACTGTTATGGTGACCTTAATTGCAGTCTTTGAGGATTTATCGCGGACTAAATTCCTTTTCAGTCTTACGAATTACGAGTAGGTATATATGTTGAAAAAAAAATAAAGATATTTTTAAAGAAACTAGTTCAGTTGCTAAGCGTTTTTTTTTCGTTTTTGGTTTTTAATTTATTTTTTTTTTTCAATTTTTCAACGTAAAATAAAACTAACTACAAAACTACAAAATGGTTTAAAATTGTAGAACTTATAAAGGAAATGCTTGGTTAGTCCTTGAAGACACGGCGAGCGACTTACGTTTTTCGTTCAGAAAAAGAAAACAAAAAATAGAATTTTAAATCTTTATTTAAATGTCTTTCTTTATTCACCGGTTCTTAAGAACTAAATTAATTAATAAACGTAAATGTACTTTGAAGCTATTCTATTGTTTTGTGTGAAGAATCAAATATCATTCATTTTCTCATGACAAAATTAAATGTAAGCAATTGTGTTTTTGCAGAATCGAATAACATATATATTTTCTCATGACAAAAATTAAATGTAAGCAATTCTGTTTTGGTAAAATCAAATGATATACATTTTCTCATAGCGAGAATTAGCAGTTATTTATGTGGAGTCAACAAAAGTGAATTGTTCAGTTTAATAATATAGTCACATACAATTTGTTATGATTATTTAACAGAAATGGATGTTACTTGATCATACTGGACAATGAACTTATGTTCTCCAATTAACAATTTAAGAAGTCGGCGGAAGTGCCGACGTAACCAGCGCGGCGGTAAAACTTCTAGACTCATAGAAAACCGATTCATCTTTCGAAGAAGGAGTGTAGATTTGAGAATTTAAGGCTTTGATGCCGTAAAAGAGCATTTGAGATCAATGATGGCTGAGTAGGTTTTTGTAGCATGTACACTTTTTTTTTTTTTTTTTTAATTAAGACCGTAGTTAAAAAATATTTGAACAGGTAGGTACGTAGTAAAAAAAGGTTTTCAACATGTACAGTGTGAGCTTAAAGGAAATACGGAAGTATCAAAATATTAATAATTTCCATACTTGTCCCTGCGAATTGAATTTTCATTTTATAATATAACTGCAGTCAGAGAAAAAATAGATAAAATTAACCAAACACATATTATGTATAGGGTTTTCCAATAAGAGGTGTTATTTTGAATAGCCCGCTATTTCTGTAGTTGTAACTTTTGAAGCTGTAATTTTTTGACGTTGACAAGAAAAAATTACGCCATAAATAAAAATTAGAACGATACACGCTTCAACAACGCATTTAAATTATTAAAATTCACTATAAAAACTGCATGAAAATAATCCGGAATTTCATCGAAAAATCATCTTCACTGATGAAGCCCATTTCCACCTCGGTGGCTACGTCAACAAGCAGAATTGTCGTATCTGGGGCTCGGAAAACCCAAGATTTATTGTTGAAAAGCCTCTCCATACTCAACGAGTAACTGTTTGGTGCGGTTTATGGTCCAGCGGTGGCTGGAGCAACAGCTACGGTGAATGGATTGCGCTATCGAGATATGATTAATAATTTTCAATGGCCGGAATTGGATAGTATTGATCTGGAAAACGTTTACTTTCAACAAGACGGCCGGCGCTACGTGCCACACAAGTAATGATACCATCGATCTTTTACGGGAAAAGATTCCGGACCGTGTTATCTCTCAAAGAGGTCATCAGAATTGGACGCCGAGATCTAGTAATTTTACACCTTGCGATTTCTTCCTTTGGGGAAGAATTTGGAATTCGTGAAGCTATTGAGGGCACACAGCAGCAGCCACTTTTCGATTTGGTGATGGTAAATTTCATGAAAAGGATATTGTTGTGTAAGCGTAGCCATGGCGGCCATTTGGTTGATGTTATTTTTATTATTAATGACGTACTTTCCTCTTTACATCGAAATAAACATCCGATCATTTATCTCAAAAAATGTCATTTTTCTTTGAATATCAAAATAACACCTCTTATTCGAAAACCCTTTAGTTGGTTGTTATTTTTCAACACAGTTTGCTATGTATGTATGTTATTCAGGGTGTCCAGTAAATAATGGATAACCTTGCAACCGGTTATAGCTGGCCTTAAGACCTTTCAGAAAAAAAAATATAAAAAAAATATTTTCCTTGTAGTTTTTAGGTTATGATTAAAAAAACAATGTACCAAATACCTCAAATACTTTAACATTACCACCACGGTTGAATGATTATTATTGTTTTTTTTTTATTTTTATATATATTTGTGTTGTGATTAAAGTTTGCAAATTTCATGTATTTTATTATTTATTATTGCTTGTTTTAAGTCAAATAAATAAAAAATATTGTGTTTTAAAAGTTTTTTTTTTTCTATTTATTGTTTTTTTCGACACTTCAAATGGAAATTGAAATAGGCGCATTATAATTGAACAAATTACTTGTTATAAACAATAAATTACGCTCTCCCACCAATTTTTCATGGTTTAAAACGCTTATGGTGTTTATTTTATAAAAAATAATCGAAAATATATCGCATTTTCGATATATCGGGTTATTTGCACATCTTTGCCTGAAATTTATATCCATCGCTATGCGTCGACTCATTTCTGTAAAATTTCTTCCGATGACAGCTACTTCGAACCGAAATTCAATCTCCGACGAAGGATGCGTTGCGGAGAAAGTTCCGCTCTGACAGTTACCTCGATAGGGCCGACTATTTCCAAGTTTCTTCAATCAAACTTTCAGTTGTCTTCCCTCGAAACTTTACCACTTCCATTTTGGATGATCATCACTTTTGACTTAACCGTGTTTTAATCTCCAAACACCATATTTTGCAATAGTCAGCTAACCGATTGATCATCATTTGCAAGGATGTGGCTGACTCAGCTAATAGCACGACATCATCCGCATACATTATAACTTTGATTTGCATGTCACCACACCTTACTGGCAGATACACGGTCAGGTCATCAAGAAATAGAGCGAAGAGCAAGGGACTTAACTTGCAGCCTTATCTAATACCACGATTGACTTACAGTTTTGCCGAGGTACCATTTCCATTAAAAATATACGCCTCAGTGCGTTGATACAGTTTTTCCAGTGCTTTTACAAATTTCGAAGACACTCCCAGAATGTAAAGTTTCTTAAACAGAGCATTTCTATATAGGCTGCCCTAAAATCAACAAAAAAAGCATACAGTTTCCTTTTGTGACTTAACCCGTGCCAGACTATATAGGACAAAAATATTATCTGCCGTTGAAAAACCTCTTCGAAATCCAGATTGGAACTCACTCAATTTATTATTAATTTCTACCCATCTTGTAAGTCTGCATAAAAGTAGCGAAGTGTAAATCTTCAAGGATGCGTTTAAGAAAGAAATTCCTCTATAGTTGTTCGGATCCTGAAGATTACCTTTTTATTGGTTGACAGGATAAGAGCTTCATATAAGTGCTCAGAAGAGAAGCCAAACTTTTAAATTAAAAAAAAAAATATATCCCTTAAATTTACTTTGATTGAGAATATTAACTTTCAACCACGAAAAAAGTATTTGAAACCGTATATTTTTTTGTTGTTCTTACCACGTTTTACGACGTTACCATTAAAGTAGATACGTACCTTTCAAATGCAAAACGAGTTAAAAGAAAATAACCTTTAGTTTCCTATTTATATTTTATTAATATTTTTGAAGATACATGTATGTATAACTTAAGTGATACTCCATATTTGTGTTAAAAAAAAAGAATTTTCTAAGATTAAATGTACATCCCATATAAAAATAAAATTTATGTGATCCTTAAACTCCGTACACTGTATATCAACTTTCAAACACAAAATTAATTATTTTGCATCGGATACTCTTTTTTTAATTTTGACCCGTTTTTCCTTATGAACACTTATTTTATGTTCTATTTGAGTTTAAAGCACAAAAAAACATTTCTCGTACAAAATTCTCAAATTATTCTTCAAAATTTTCCGGATTTTCCTTTGCATTTTGTTTCGGAACTACCTTTAGTTAATTGATAATTAATTGATTACAATAATTATTAACAATTTAGATTATTTGTATGGTTTTATTATTTTGTTTGACATACACGAACCTAACGTGCACAGACCAAAACATACCACACAATACATACATTCATTTTATACTAACGTTACAAAATCAACTATATAAGAAAAGTGCGTATACGCCCGAGTGTACCCCTCATTTAAGTGTTTTATAGATTATAGTCGTTTTTCGAGAGGATACAAAAATACGGCACGGTTACGGCTTAATTTTCTATTTTCGAATTTAGGTTTCCTTATACGTTAAATCTGTTCTTACTGTTTTTCTTTTGTGAAAATATAAGCCTTTTGATTCAAAAATAGAGAGCATAATTTCCATACAAAAATAAAATTCGGATTTTCAGACATTTCCTTTTAATTTTTCCGAATTTTGATGTGTAACATCTTAGCTCTCGTGTGCAGCATGTACATAACAAGTTCTCTAGGGGGTAGATTCAAAACAAAATGGTAACTTCTGCAAGAGACTTCATGCAGTTGAGAGCAGTGGCGGATCTAGGGGGGTGGCTATAGGGGCTAAAACCCCCCCCCACAGCCGATTCTTAAAATTTATTGAAATATAGAAATGAATACATTACAACATGAAGATTTTTAAGTTTGTCAAAAAAATATAGCTGAACAGTGATGTTTGATGTGAGTCAGACAAAATAACGAGGCTGGGGCTAAGTAATTTAGGTACACTTTATATGTTTTTTTTCTAAGCCCCAAATGAATTAGGTTGGGGCTTAGGCCTGAAAGTAATTTGGCCGAACACAATGGTGTAGCTGTAGCTGTTGCATGTAGCACTGTCAAAGTTGAAGTTACGAAAATGGTATACATCGACATGGACACAATGGGAAGCTGTAGCTGTAGTAAGAGAATTGTCTGCCGCGAAAGTTGACTCAACTTTAACTATTGGCGGCGCTACAAGCTTCATGTTTTGACGTTTCACTTTTTTTTGGGAACGTTCAATGCATTTGAGAAGTTTTTTCTGTTTTTTTTTTTAACTTTTTTATAGTCAGCTATCATACACATTCAGGTAAAATATAAATTTCATATGCTTTGAACATGTCTCGAATAAATTTACAATTCCAAACAGCTGTGATGATGCGCTACATCATTGTAGACGTCCTTTGCTACGTAAGTGAGCGTTTTTATTATACTACAGCAATTATTTTAGTTACAGCTGCATCCCATTGTGTTCAAAAGGTTAAAGTACGACTTGCAGAATATGGGTGAATGTTGCAAACTGGATCTCGCAAGCCCCCCACACAGCCAAATCCTAGATCCGCTACTAGTTGAGAGTAAGAGATTCCGTCCATTTGAGCGTAAAAAAGCATTACTATTTGAATTCAAAAAAGTTAAAGTCCTTATTCCTTGACCTATTTCAATGAAATTAACACACGTTGTGGGTAAGATAGAATTATTGACGAACCAAATATTTTCGTATAGGCCTTTCAAAAAGTGTCAACTTCGTTTTTTTCTTGTCGTTCCAATGTCTCACTCTAATAATAATCTTATTCTCTACCAAGGGTACATCCAAGACTCACTCGATTTTTTTTTTATTTTGTCCTTAACCACCACAGTATTGAGTATAGAGTTCTTTCAGGACTAACGCCCGGCAATTCATTTTTTAATTGCTAAGAAATTTAATTTGTTTTCGATTTTCAGCCCCAACCACTTTAAGACAAGACATAAACTCTTTTTCAGGGCGACGGCCAGTTACGTGCAATGAAGAATTGTGACGAAAAAGTGCCTCATATTTGTTTTGTTTGTTTTTTTTTTAAAGTCCCCTTAGCCAGACAAAAAACGCGTGAATCAAAAAGTATTCAAACACAAGAAAATTATTTGTATTTTTTTTTTCCACGATAAGTAAATCGTTGGCATGGAACATCGTCCTTTTTTATGGCCAGTTATTTCTTTTTCCGTTTTTGACTTTTTCGAATTTTCGGTTAATAAGTATACGTACTTTTGAATTAATTAATAAAATTAATGTATTTTATGACTTTAATCTATCGATTACAAAAAAAAAATATTTCTATACCTCCTCCCGTATTATAAATTTCTAAGAACGAATATGCACTCTTTTATTCAAGAAACCAGAACCACAGTAAGTGGTCAAAAACTCAGATATAGGATTCCCATATGGCTCCCTCATGTCGACAGAATCAATTTTCTCATACAATGAACTATAAACTATCCATACAAATCTGACTTTCTATATACTGGACTATAAACTTTTTCATTTTCTTAAAAATAAACAACGCAACTACCATGACGTAATACCTTTGTATTAAGGTTATATACAAAAGTAATACTTACCAACATTTTTCCCTTCTGTAAAGATATAGGGAATAAGCTTAAACTAGTTAATTTTGGTTTTTTTTTTCTTGAAATTCAATACATTTCAATCGCACTCGAAATACGTAAATGTGTGTTGACTGTTGAGTAAAGTTACGAGGTTCTTTGAAAAGTAACATTTTTCTTTTCTTTGTCCACAAAGAAGCTTGAAAGTCGACAATAGATAATGTTTGCTTATTCATGACGTAATATACCTTCTGGATTTTAATTAGGCTGGACTAAATGACGACAGTAACGTAGATATGTAGGTACACAATAAACATATACATATACCATACCTATATCTACTTAGCTTAACTTAACAAAAAGAAAGTTTTTTTTTTTAAGTTATTTTTAAACTTAAAGCAACGTTCGGTAGGTATAATTTGTATGCATGGGGTGACCATCTATTCTGTGTTAAAAATGTACTTAATAG
This sequence comes from Melangyna quadrimaculata, assembly GCA_949320155.1. NCBI lineage: Eukaryota > Metazoa > Arthropoda > Insecta > Diptera > Syrphidae > Melangyna > Melangyna quadrimaculata. The sequence goes on along the minus strand of OX439483.1, from coordinate 451,731,093 downwards.
AATTTTCAAACCAAGTTCTCAGATATCATAATGACTTACCCCCAGTTTCACAGTGGAATTTTAAACTCCACTTTTGATTTAAACTGCAGTTCGACAATTTACTCGGTTTCATAGTTTCTTTTAAACCTTGAACGGAGTTCATTATATAGTTTAAGTTAAACGGCATGCAGTATTTTACTTTTAAACCTCAGTTCAATAAAATATGGAATTCATTTACTTATTTTCAACACCAATTCCATCAGCAAATCTATGTCTGTTGTTGAATAGTTTTTATTTCAGTTTTTATATGAAGTCGCTCACGCCCCGAGTCTAAGCGATGTAAAAGAAATATATACCAAATTTCATGAAGATTGGATAATGTTTAGAGGTTGCACATTTTGATCACTTTTTTATAAAACTAGTGGAATATGAAATAATGAAGTTTTTTGTACTTATTCGTTTTTCATGATCAATAGAAGGAAAATGGAAAGGAAAAACTAAGTCTCAGTTTTTAAAAATCCTTCTCATTTAGCCTTGCTTTGGGATAGTAAATTGGTGGAGGGTCTGTCAGAATTGTGTTTAATAAAGAGTTAAAGTTCTATAGTGACTCGCTAAGATTTTGAACATTATTAGCTTGGCATACTCCTTGTTGCCCTGAAATGCACTGGTGTAAGTAGATGGCAGAAGTAGTAATATAAATTGACCTGGGGTACATGACAATGTCATGGGTTGGGTATGCCTTTTGACACTACATCATCTAAAATATACGACTTATCTAAAGGGGACGGAAAAACGTTTTAATTGTTTGCTTTCCGTTTGATATCTGTCAGATCAAAACGGTGGATCATCATTAAGCTGACAATGTGAATATGACTAAAATTTTAGAAATCAAACCTGCAAGAAAAAAGGAAGTGAAGCTATTAAAGGGTAAAAATAGTTTTAAATAGAAAATACATGATCAATTTCATTACAAACCATTGTTTGGACTCCATTAAGTTAAATAATATGGAAGTGATTCTTCAACGAAACATGTGACGCTTTAAAAGTGGCAAATGATACCACAGAAATAGTAATTGCATACAAAGTTTAACAAACCAACCAGGGACGAAAAACAAAAACAAATAATATTGATGAAAGTAGAGTATCACAAGAAAGTCTTCACCAAGCGAACAAAAACGGGATTTCCTAGTTCAAATTTGATTAATATAAACAAAATGTTTATCCTCATCATACAAATGTTATGCTCATGGTGTAAAGTTTCAATATTTTTCAATTTTGTGAATTTAGTTCTCCCAATAAAAGCGATTAACATTGTAAAATCGTTTTTTTGCCTCTTTTAGAAAAGTGATCAATGTGTGCAACCTCTAAACATCAACCAATGTTCTTGAAATTTGGCTGAAATATCATTTTCATCGCAAGGACTCAGGGCGTAAGCGACTTCCGCAAAGATAATACATCTTATTTTTTCCCTTACAAAATGAAACACCCTATTGTATAAGTAGAAAATTTAGACTTTTGTTTAAATTTGTTTCATGTCAACTAAATACAAAACAAACTTCCACAGACTGTCAACAATGCAAAATATTTGTTCCTCCTACGCGTGTTCTTTGCTTCCTTCAGAGAGAGAAAGAATAGACAAAGAAAACTACGTACTGTTTGCAATACGTCACTTGGCAAAGAAAAAACGCATAATGCTGCCAACTTTTTTTCATAAAATCTAGTTAAACGAAGTTCAACTGAACTGAATTTCAGATTTCACTGTGTAACCGAACGAGTTAAGCCAAAAATTAAACTCAGTTTAAGGTTCAGCTGAACTTAAGTTTAAACTTCCACTGTGAAACTGGCGGTAACTTATATTTATAATAGCCTTTCCTGGGCAGTATATTTATGAACTTGCATAATCTACAATATATAAGTTAAAGTTGTGATTCTTAGTGACATTTTTCAGTGCGAGATCATTCGAATTTGGGAATTAAACTCGAATTAACACTTTGAATTCGGTGATTTCGCTCAAGTTTAACTTTAATCTGGTCACTGAAAAATTGGGTCTCAGAGCGAATTTAAAGTTTAACTAAAAAGTATTATATCCTTCTTTGATTAAATTGTTTTGCGTACATCCTCCACTAAAATGCGCTTATAATTGCTTAAATGTAGACATATGTTTATCCAGGGCTAGTTTACTCTAGTTTAACTCACTGAGAAACTGTGGCCTTTCGTTTAGACTGTCTTTTCAATGGGCCCTACCAATAATTAAATTTAGTAACGACATAAATATTTAAGTAAAATGGACCATAATTGTATAGGCTCTAAATAATGAACCAACCTTGGTATGACTTAAATATTTAGGTGGACCCTTAATAATGAATATTACATGGTATGGACTCTAAAATATGAAACATAACATGTGTGGTTCATTTTTTATAGTCCATACCATTGTGGTCTATTTTCCTCAAATATTTAAGTCGTTACTTAATTTGATTATTGGAAAGGCCCAACATGTATGGTTAATTTTTTATAGCCCATACCATTCTGGTCTATTTTCCTTAAATATTTAAGTCGTTACGAAATTTGATTATTGGTAGGGCCCAATGTTTGTTTTGTTGGTTAGTTAGGACGGGTGGGGGTGCAGGAAGGAGAGGTACAAATCACTTGCTTATGTGCTGTTAAATTTGATTATATTCAAAATAACTGTCACGAATCCTAAAAAATGTGTCCCCTTATGTAATTTACATCATCTATCACGAGAAAGTGTTTGCTTAATAAATGAACAAATAAATAAATCACCAATCAAACAAAAGTTAACCCATTGTGTTTCAATCGTATGGTAACACTAGTTTTGAAGCTAGTATTATGTCTATGTGTAAACTTTTGGATGTTCATTGAAAGTTACTGTGTTTTTTTTTTTGTTGTGTTGTTTAATTATTCCTCTTGTCCCCATTTTTTTTTTAATTTAGTGCAATGTTCTGTCTCCACATAAAGGTTTTAACATTATACAACATATAAAATAAAGGATTGCCACCATGAAAAAAAAAAAAACAGGAAGAGAAAAAAAAAATACTCACTCCGAAACTTGAACGAACAACAAAACAAATGCATACAAATTTCCATCATTAAATTGAAGCCAGTCCTTCCTACCTGAATATTGTCTCAGACTTAATGATGTACTCTTGAATAAGTGTGGTGTAGTCCTTGGCAAAAGAACAAAACGATAAACTTGTGTATTCTACATACACATACATTTATACAAAGCACAAGAATCCGTTCGTATTTATGTATGTAGGTACCTACATTTTAAATTCTTTAGTTACGAGTATAATCATAATGATATAGAGGTAAAGAGAGTTAGAAAAGACTGCAAGAATTTACATATAACGTTTTTGTTTGACTGTTTTCATGTCTTCTTGTCATTAAGAAGATTATATACCTACTATTTTGTTTGTTTTTTCTATAGTCTTGTTTATTTTTATATTCTACTTTTATTTATTTTTATACCCAAATGGTAGGTTCATAGGTATGTCGTAGGATTCGTAATGTGACAATAAATTGTCAAAATGTTTCTCTAGATTTTCGAGATATGCAATTTAAAGAAACTTGAATTTCGCAGAATTTCGGTATATAAATTTAAGTAATTTCAAATAAAATCTAATTTGAATTGGTGTTTTTTTTTAAGGAAATTTAAAGAAGAAATTAAAAAAGGTAGGAAAATGAATACAAAATTGTAAACAATTAATATTTTTCGTATTTTAATTGAAATTTATAGAGACATTTTATTTCATTGCACTTGATTGCTTGATTCCAAATCAATAGCTTAAGGTAATTGAAATAGACTTAAGAATGATGAAAGCTCCATAGGTAAACTAAATCTCGTATCTCTAGAAGTCATAGAAGATTCAGTGAAAATCAAACGGAAGCTAAGTTCTGGCACTACACCTTATTTACAGGACCCAACCCAGGCGAATTTCGACTACAAAATGACTTAACCCGTAAGTGAGTGTTTCGCACTAAATTTACTAGGCAAGTTTCATTTTAATTTCTCAATTACTCCTAATGCTTATAGATTAAGAGCCCAGGGCCGCCAAACATACGGTATTTTATCAAAGCTAATATTTTTTTTTGTGAACATATGATATGGTAGCATGCAATGGATACTATAAGAATCATCAACCCGGGGGCAATTAGGAGATATCGAGTGTAAAAGTTGCATACAAATGTTGGAACATTGCGTTATTTTATCAAAACTGAATTTAAGATATGTCTAAGGGGATGGTGTCATTAAATTTATTTGACACTTACCAGACGACTTAAGTCTGTTAAATTAATCATGCCATTTACGTTATAGTTTTTAAGCTAATTTTGATTTATTCTATGGGTACCTATCTTAAAATAATTCCTCATCAGCCACACATCTACAGACAGTGGGGCGTTTTCATCAGCCAGACATTTAAAACCAGCTTAATTAAGCAAAAAAATCACGTCATAGTGTCATATAAATAAATGAATAAATGAATAAATTGGTTTGCGCATGTCGTGAAGTACCAGGGCCTACTGACTAACAACTCGCAGCCATTCCTGTGTGCGCGTGTCGACAGGAATGAAAGGGACCTAGAATTGTATGCCAAATCCGAATGGCTAGACGAGAAGCACTTATTCATGACAAGTTATATTCTTGGAGGATTTGTCAATTCGTCGCAAGTGGCAGTAGCCCCGAAAAAAACTTTTTAGTTTTTATGTGGACGATTCTGAGAATTGAACCCAGACCTCCAGCTTGACAGTCCAACGCAGTTACCATTACGCTACGGGCTACTACCGTCATACACTCTCCGAAAAATATCCTTGTGACAAGAGTTATGTTTTTCATACTGTTTACTTCTAATAGAAATAGTTGACTTCTAATATTAATTTATGACGAATAACGATATACTAGTACACTCAAGAACTTTTGACTCTTAAAACATGTTTCGTAAACAAATTGTTTGTATGCATGGAGTTTCACTCTAGTCAACAGAGTAAAAGTTTTGTTCATGAATTGCAAAAGTTATAAACAAAAACGTTAGTAGCTTTTAGTTGGTAATTCAAAAATTGTTTGTCACAAACGTTTTACTGTGTTCAACAAAACGAAAAAGTTTTGTTTACGAGTTACCAAAAATTAATAAGCCTTGTAAATTCGTAAACTGTTTGTTACAAACGATATTAGATGTGGGGTCAAACAGACTTGTATATGACCCAGTCTGAAATGTACAGTATTACTTTCAAAGTGATTAAGTTTCGACATTGTTCATACATATCGTGCGGTGGCCTGGTGGTAGCATGTTGCATTGCTGCCCGGAAGGTGCCAGGTTCAAATCCCCGAAAAATCAAGTAAGTGAAATATAAGTTTTTTTCAAATAAATACAATTGTATACATTTCAGAATAAATAGAAGCGGCTGCCAAACCCATGAGGTGGACAAAAATAACAAAATAAAAAAAAATAAAAAAATAAAAAAAATACAAGTTAAAGAAAAAGATTGTTATTTGTGAAAAACACTATTCGCTTGTGGTTAATAATTTGTTTTTTTTGTAGATAATAAATATATTGTTTGTCACGAGAACTTTTCTTTTTGCTGTTCGTAGATTAACTTTTTATAAGCAGGAACTTTTCTCTAATAGTGAAACCTTAAACCGATAGCTGGAAATAGGTAAAACGCTTGGGGCCTTTTTTCTCTTGTGGCTAACAGTTTAATTCTTATGGGAATGAATTTTTTGGTTCAGTGTAGTGTCAAAGAACTATTGTTTTGATAGTTTATAGGTAACGTAAGGCCCCACTGTAGGTGTCTGGCTGATTGGGAAATAGTGTTAAATATTTGCCAAAAGAAACTAAAAAAGCGAGATGTGATACTGTAACGTAAAAGACACGATTTGTTAAACAGATTTAAGGTGTCTAGCTGAAGTTAGACCCCACGGTAGGTGACTGGAAAGTATCAAATAAAGTTATTGACACCATCCCCTAAGACATATCCGAAATTCAACTTTGATAGAATAACGCGATGTTCTAAAGTTTGTATGCAACTTTAACACTCGCTATATCCTAATTGCTCCCGAATTGAAGATTCTTAGTATATATTTGTTCTTAGCTACCATAGCATATGTTCACAGAAAAAAATCTTAGCTTTGATAAAATAGCAGTAGCCCGTAGCGTAATGGTTAGTGCGTTCGACTGTCACGCTGAACATCTGGGTTCGCTTCCCAGCCTCGTCCACCTAAAAACTTAAAAGTTTTTTTTCAGGGCTACTGCCTCTTGCGAGGAATTGACAAATCCTCCAAGAGTATCACTTGTCACGAATAAGTGCTTCTCGTCTAGCCTTTCGGATTCGGCATAAAATTGAAGATCCCTTCCATTCCTGTCGACAGGCGCACACAGGATTGGTTGCGAGTTGTTAGTCACTAGGCCCTGGTTCTTCATGAGCCGTTGTGTAAGTCTGATGGCGGCCCTGGGCTCTTGCTCTATTATTTTTAATTGAAAACTTGGTCAATTAACCCAATCCACTAAATTTTAGTCAGTAGTTAAATAATTAAATAACATTTTTTTTCATATATTTGAGGTTTTCTGATTTTTGACTCAATTTTAAACATTTGATATTCAACCTTCATAAATTAGGAACTGAGAGTCCTTTTAGACACACGGTTTTGTATATTGTAAAACTTGGCTCCTTTTTTATATGAATTAATAAAGTCAAAAAAGGAAAACAAATTGTGCTAGTTTTAATTTTTTTTAATACAATTAAAAAAATGGTGTTAGAGCGCCTAAGTTTTTATTATTTCATTCAAAATGTTCAATGTTTATTGTTGTGATTGCATTGTATGAACTTTAGTTCATAAAAAAATCCTACTAAATTTCAAACTAACTCTTGACCAGCGTCAAATATTTCACTACGCTCGCCCTTATAACCAACGAATTGTTGGAATATGAATTGGGTACAGTGAAAATAAGAAATAAACCGAATAAAACAACAGCAAGCTTGTTTGTTCTAATAATAATGCTAGTCCTTCAAATGCATTTGAAAACAAACAAAACCTGCTCTTAGGTGGCAAATGTCTTTTTCCCAGAAATTTTATAAGAGTTCTTTCATTATTTGGTTTGACTATGTAAGACAGAAGTGAATTTCGGAATAATATATGTACTGGTTAGGTCTTCATCTTTCATCCATAAGGCCAAAGAAATTATTTCTGTGGAATGACTTCGAATAAATGTACATGTACATTATGATGATCCAAAAAAATATTGTAAGGTTTTGGTCTTCCCACCCGATAATTTTGTAACCTCAAAAATGTTATCTGTACTAAAAAAAAAAAAAAAAACATTAAAAACCAACGCCAGTCCATGGACCAGCCAGCCGTATGTGCTTATATAGTTGTAAAACTTTGACATTGTAGAATTTTAACACAGTTAGTATATAGCAATGAATAGTTATCTATTTTTTTACTTTAATGTTTGCTAAATTATACCCCAAAATACAATTCTTTATTCCAGACTATAAAATTGGTAGGTAAGATTCAACCTTCGCAGTACGTACAAATTGAAAGATTGAACAAAAAACCATTAATAAAATGCCAATATAGTTCTATGAAATGAAACTAAATTTCAATTATTTAGATTGCATTCAATGCCAACTGTTGACCTTCTTTTTGTTATGCTTCATAAAGAAAGAAATACGAACAAAAAAAATACTATCGCATGCTGTGTTCAAATCATTTATTAAATTCAAATGGCGCCAATTTTCTCTTTCTTTATACATAGATGTATAGATATGCCTATATTATACCAATTTTCTTAGCTTTGCCCTTCAAACTGTGACATAGATTTTTTTGTCCGATCCTTTGCACAATGTCCATAAAATTTATATTAACAGTAGCAATTACAAAACGTTGCACAATTTCACAGGTGAAATAGTTTTGAAATATTGGGCATTGGGCTTGTGCCTGCGAAAAGGACGCCAGCTTCCAATTTTGTTTGGTGTGGCCGTTGTTCCTAAAAAGATATCAAAAACTTAAAGTTTTTTGTTGTTGAAAAATTAAAATTAATTTTAATTTATTTAAAAACAACATTCGCATACAGCAAGCGATATATAAAATTATAAAAACAATTAGTAGTATTTTAACTAATTATTTCCAACAGTTGTGCGTGCGGGTTTCAGATCTCAAACAAAAACTTTAATACAAATATCATTCGCTTTGAACTGAATCTGAAAACTCCAAGAATGTAGTAAGAGACGAACACCACTGTTTGGATTTTTCTGTTAAGTTTGATTAAATGTCGAATTTACATACGGAACTCATGAAAATATTATATCATAAAAATGCTCTGAAACACATAAAAATTCATTAAGGAACGGCAACGCTGCCAACACTTTGACCAAAGATTGAACCAATAAAATTTGTTGAATTGCTGCCAATAATTTTTTTCTGAAGTTTGCATGTTGCATGGCTGAAGAGACAAACTTACATTCGTGTTATACCTTACAAAGTTCGATTGAGCCAATAAATTTGGTAATATCGAATTTTTCGTCCTTCGTGTGCATAAGATGCAATCTTTTAGATTTATCCATATAGTGAGTGGAATAATTCGATTTTAATTGCAAACTTGAGTATGATTTATTACAACATTACTTTTTTTTTCATTTCGAGGAAACATTTTAATTTAACATCTCCAACGAACTGGATTTTCTCTTATCTTTTTAATACGAATTCTAGTATAGCGAATATCTGAAAAATGTACATAAAGGATTAAGAGAATGTGTAAGGATATAGTGAGTGTGGTTAGGTGTGGGTGTATATAGTATGTTTAATATGAAGATTAAGTATTTTTTATTGATTTTTTGATTTTCCACTTGAAACTTATTAGCCCCAACCCCAACATAATAGTTCTCGTCATTATGTCTGAACTTATCTTTTTTTTGCACATCTGAGCTAATATAAAAGAAACTAACAAAAAAAAAATAAAACCCATCGAGACAAGTGATGTGTTGGCTGCATCATTGCCGCGATATCACATTGCTTTATAAATAATGTTGTCTGATATAAAATAAGTATCATCGTAATGAGTATATGGCGGACGGACGTTTCAATTAAATACATATTCTCATATACATTAATTTATATTTGTATTGTAATTCTTATATGTGTGAATCTGCAAATAGTTTTTTTTTTTGATTATTAAATACAAAATTCATATTTATGTTTTATTTTTTTTTGTATTTTCAGGTGGTTCTCGTTTTTATTCTCAGCATTGCATCACTTATTATATATTTTATTGACGCATCTAGCGAAGAAGTTGAGAGATGTCAAAAGTGGAGTAATAACATTACGCAACAAATCGATCTCGCATTCAATATATTTTTTATGGTTTACTTTTTTATACGAGTGAGTAATGAATTTTTGTTTGATTTGGAAATGATATTACGATGCGCTTTATTTTTGAAAAACAAATGTAAATACATTTGTATAAAGTAAGAAGTAAAATTAATTAAAGAACGATGAGTAACGAATTATTATTTAATTGAATATAATGCCACAAAATTCCAAATACATAAAAGTAGGTAGTTACTTCGATTTAGATGATGGTGTGCGACGATATAATGTACATTTTTATATATTTGTTTCTCAATAGAAAGGCGCGATGAAGAGAGTATTCATGCTCGAAAAGTCTTTCACAATTTAAAACCATGTTTTTGACAACTTGCATTTAAAAAAATACCAGTTAAACATGTATTATTAAAAAATGGGGAAATTTTGTAATGTTTCTCCCAAAACTTCTATTTCCTTAAAAATCCTAAAATAGTCCACACAAATAAAAAAACAAAAGCTGCATCTTACCGAAGTCCACAACATACACCATTGAATAATATTACTATTACTTATTGACAGTTCTTCCATTTTAAACTATGCAATATAGCAATATAGGCCCCACGAAGTTGAACTTCTGTGGTTGGTTTTCCAATTGAGCTCTGGGATGTGGTGTACAGCCAGGCAACTCTGGATAGCAGTAATAATAACGAAAAAGACAACGAAATGCTTACGATTTCATCATGTCATTTTTGTATGGGATTTTTCGTTTCATATCAGCAGCGTACTAGGCTTTGGCGGTGAAACTTTTGTTTAGTTCTGCGTATCGGGCAAAATCGAAAGAAAATGAAAATTTTTAATATCGGACAATCTAAATTTTGAACCTGCGCTGGAATAGAAACGAATTTTAATTTTTAAGCCTATTACGCTGCTGATGTGAAACGAAAAATCCCATACAAAAATACCATGACGAAATCATAAACGAAAAATTTCGTTGTGCTTTTCGTTCTGTGATACGCTGTTCGACCAGCGAAATTGATGATTATACCAGATTGTTTTGACAAGTCTGCACTCTCTTTTCACACAGAATTAATTGCCCGAAACATTTATTGTGTGCGGAAAAAAGATATTTGGGTTTGTTCGTGTTTTTATTTGTTGTTTCTTTCCTATTAAATTTTATTTTATTTATTTGCGATTTGTCTACTCTCCATGAATATTTTTCAGCTGTATTTTCGTAAGCATTTCGTTGTCTTTTTGGAGACCACAGGAAAATTTCGTTTTGGATCAGCAGCGTACTAGGCTTTAATAAGATGAAGAACTTTTCCTATTCCGTACATTAATATATTCTATTGAATTGAAATAAAAAAAGGAGTTCTGTCATATGAAAACAATTAGAATTTAGGACTGTACAAAAAAAAAATTTGTTTGAAGTAAACTCAAATAGGTAGGTACACACAAAATGCAAAAATTGCATAAATCTATGCTTCGGTTTTGAAATTGAATTTGATGATTTTCTATACATGGATGAATATTTGAAAATATTAATATTTTGGGTTCCGTCACTCTTAGTAGATAATACAAAAATAATAATATCCTAAAGGTATGTATTTAGTTGAATGGGTTTTATTTAATAGTCCAGGCAATTAGTGAATTAACGTGGGCAAAATTGCAACAGAAGCTTTTTTAATTGAATTTTGATCAGTACTACTGAACATCCAAAATCGGACAAGATCGGTCCATGGGAACACCCCGAAAAAAGGTTTCAAAATGGCGGATTTATTGGTATGTTGTTTTTGCTTCTTATTTTTATAACGCTGCGATTTTTTTTTTAACTATGTTATCACTGGTGGATCCTAGGAGTGACCACATAAGTTTTAAATTCATCCATGATATATTTTTGTTGCTATCTAACCATAAACTAAAAAAAAATATTAAAAACTGAGTTATTTGGAGCACTCAAGAAACAGGTAAGAAATTGTCCGATTCTGTTAAAAATTTGGAATCAAATACTCTAGAGTAATTCAAGACGAAATTCTAAAATCCGACCCAAATCAGACTTATAGTTTTGGCTTTGGCTTCGCTTCCCAAATTGTTTTAAAAAGAAAATTAGCATTATAGTGATATTTTATGATAGTTGAGGGTTCCAATTTATGTGTACAAAAATCAGCGCCAACTTGATTGTCCTGCTTTGACCACATCAATGATGCAAACATTGCGCTTTGCACTTAGTTAAAATCATGCTTCTTGCCAAAACTATAAGACTGATTTGGGTCGGATTTTAAAATTTCCTTTTGAAATACTCTAGAGTATTTGATTCCAAATTTTTAAGCAGAATCGGACAAATTCTTACCTGTTTCTTGAGTGCTCCAAATAACTCAATTTTTAGTATCTTTTTTTTGTTTATGGTTAGATAGCAACAGAAATATATCATGGATGAATTTAAAACTTATGCGGTCACTCCTAGATCCACCAGTGATAACATAGTTAAAAAAATCGCAACGTTATAAAAATAACAAGCAAAAACAACATACCAATAAATCCGCCGTTTTTCGGGGTGTTCCCATGGACCGATTTTGTCCGATTTTGGATATGTTGTTCAGTAGTGGTTACTGATCAAAATTCAATTAAAAAAGCTTCTGTTGCAATTTTGCCCACGTTTACTCTGTTTTAATCATAATTTGCCTGTACTATAAACAGTTTTAACTGGTACCGCCTCGAAAAAAAAAATTAAATTGTATGTTTTATATCTAGTACTTTTAAATGTTTCAAGCTGAAATCATAGTTTTAGTTTACGTCCATCGAATTCTTCATTCCTGTGACGAGTGATTTCTTTTAAATGGAGTGGTACTAAAATCAAAAAATTTGCTTTTCTTATGTCTTTTGATGCAAACCACTATAATACATTATTAAAAAACGTTGAATTCGAGCTTGAATTCGATTAAATTTACATAAAACACCCTTGGGCGTTATTCCAAGCATAGTATTTGAAAAAGTATTTAAGTACAATATTTGGTTACTAAAGCAATGAATACAATTTTTTAAATTCCTTCGTGGAATTTAAGTACAAGAACAATTCCTCGGTACTGATACTCACAATTTTTAAGTACAAGTACCGAGGAATTGTACCTACTTATACTTACAAATTTTAAGTACCAATAGGAATTGTACTTGTACTTAAGCTTTAATTATACAGGTCTGGATAGAAGCGGCAAAGAATTAGGTTTTGCCCCCGGAACTGTCCACCACCCGATATCAATGATTATAAAATCGATATAAATAAAAAATTCCGCGCATCTGGTTTTTGAATTAATTTGACCCCCCCCCCTCTGATCGAAATCCTTGTAAGCGACCCAAAAACAGCCCATAACTTTGAAACTTCAACAAAGAGTGAATAAATTGGAGCTAAGTAGTGTAGGAGAAAAAATATTGAGCTTAGAATTAAATTAAATATAATTTTAAGAGTATCACCCTTAGGCTGGTTTCACACACATTGGGTTTCATTCGGCTCGGTCTCTATTCGGTTTGTATTCGGCTGTGCCTGATATGTGTGAAACGATAAAACGGTGCTCTACGGTTTCTATTAGGTTTTTATTTTTGCCGTTTTATCGTTTCACACATATGAGGCACAGCCGAATACAAGCCGAATAGAGACCGAACCGAATGAAACCGAATGTGTGTGAAACGAGCCTTATTCATAAAGAAAAACTTGTTATTTTGGCTCCCGTGTTTAGGAGAACTATACCATGGAATAAGAATGCTCCGGACGCAAATGGAGCGGTAAGCAATTGCCTTTAGTTTGATCCCGGGGGCTAAAATAACTATTTTTTCTTTATGAATAAGGGTGTATATGTTCATCCGAATATTTTTTCGATAAACACGTTTTTAATACTATCTTAAGACAAAAAATAGTTTAATGAATATGCTTTTATCGAACAAAAATCTAATTTATAAGGCACTTTATTGGAAAATTTTTGAAAACAGCAGGTGTGCCAAGAACTCTGCGACAATGCCTTTAGAAAATACCTTTACTTTTGTGCATATTCAATAGTTTATTTAAAATTCGCGTGTTAACTTTGGGGTAACAAAAATGGAACATTATTTAAAATGTATTACCAACGCAACGGGATTTTATAATTCTTTTTTTTTTTCTAATTATTAGTAGATATTTTATATTTAAATATTTTTATTTTCTAAGAAAGCTTCGTAATATGATTTAAAAAAATATATGAAAACAAATATTTAGTACATTAACATTATTTATAATATTAAAACCTTATTAATATAAATTCCGATTGATTTCTATTTCAGTTCATAGCGGCGTCCGATAAACTTTGGTTTATGTTAGAAATGTACAGTTTTGTAGATTATTTTACAATACCCCCGTCCTTTGTATCAATATATTTAGATCGGACATGGATCGGTAAGTGTTTGTAGTCCTTATATCAGAATTATGTGTGTGATGTGTTAGGTGTCGTCTATAATATAGTTTGAGAATGGTATATTATCATCAGTCCATCAGTGTACTGTAATTGAGTTTATGTTTTATTTTCTCGTATATAGTATCTAACACTTTGGGTATAAAACATAGTAATCTTCGTCATCGTATAACTTGACAATAAAATCGCATTGGAAAACAATAAATTAGTGACATACTCATTTGCATATAAAAGAAAAAGATGTTGTTTGTATTAAATGTGTTTTCACATATTGATGTATTTGAAAACAAGCATTTTAAATGTTAAAGTTGTTTAAATCATTTTTGTATTATTTTTTTTTTAATTAATCACATTTTTTAAGCTCATTATGTTATTTAAATGTAGGGTTTTAAAATATGTTTTGCAATAAACTCGATAAATTCACCTAGATGCACTATACGTATTAATAACACTGTTTATCGCGTAATTAGTTCAACAGACAGGAAAAAAAAAACAAATAAATTAAAGATTTATCGTTTAGTTGACCGTAGAGTCAAGACCGGTTCAGAATTTATAATTTTTATATTAGTTTGTCCAAAACGGAGCATTGGTTCTGTTCTGAACTAGCCATAGTAGTAAGATTTTTAATCTTTCGATTAGTTCGGTGTCGACGAAGAGTACACCGGGTTTGCAATCTCGGACTGTCAAAATAACATAAGCTATTTTAAGAAGGATGCATGTCTCTGCACCATTTAGTATAAAACCAAGATCATCAGTGTTAGTGTCTCATAAAGGAAAGGAACACTTTTGTGACTCGAATGAGGACTTTCTTTGGCCAAAGTAGCAGCATATGTCAAGAGTTAGCTTTGTTCTCAGCGCTTTCTTATATCAGTGTATGAATTTATAGCAGAACCTACAAGATAGTCAAACCCAAATTCCCTATAGCTACTTTAAAGTTATAGCTGAATAGATCAGTGCGTCATACGTTATTGTTGGCTGTCCTTTCTTGATGACAGATATTAGCAAATACTTGGTCTTGCCCTCACTCTTGAAATTATATTTTCGCCCTCTCCGTCTCAATACTCTTTAAATATTCACTATTATCAGTGCTGTGTTTTTTTGCACATGTCAACTTGGTGGGAATACATATGCCATAGTTATTGAGGGTACATTTTACGGATAATTCCTCTGGTTAGGTCTGGCCACAAGACGAGAAAAGCCTCGGTCTCGCATGAAGAGACTGAGACGAGACGAGACTCTATATTTGGACCAAATTAATACTTACTTACTTAGGTCCTCGGACCTGTTACGTCCGTGATGTTTCCCTTACGGGACATAGGGCCTCCACTACACCTACGCGCCATCGTGTACGATTTCTTGAAATATATTTCAGCTCTCTCCAACTTTTCCCCAGTCGTGCCGATTCCTGTTCGACCGTTCTTCGCCATGTACTTCTAGGCCGGCCCACTTGTCTTCCCTCCTGTGTGAGCGGGTTCCACTGCATTGCTTGAGATGCAATGCACCGATCGCCTTTTCGAAGCGTATGGCCAATCCACTGCCACTTTCTTCTTCGTATAATGGAGTCTATGGGCTCCTGACCCGTTCTCGCATGAAGTTCGGCATTGGAGATACGGTTGGGCCAGAAAATCCTCAAGATGTTTCGTAGACATCTATTAACGAAGGTTTGCAGCTTTCTAGTGACAATTTCAGTGACTTTCCAAGTGCTGCAGCCGTAAAGCAGAACGGATTCAACATTGGAGCGGAACAGTCGTAGCTTGGTCTTTAAGCTAAAAGAGTTGTTTCTCCATATTTTGGACAGCATTCCGAACGCAGCCTTTGCTTTTCTGATTCGGCTGTTTACGTCCAGTTCAGTTCCGCCACCCGTAGAGATAATACTCCCAAGATATTGGAAATCCTCTACCATCTCTACCGGTTGTCCAGAAATATTTACTTGGATTGATGAGGAAGTTCCAAGGCTGATCCTTTTAGTTTTTGCCGAGTTGATCTTAAGCCCTACGATTTCTGCTTCTCTCTCCACCCTTGTTGTCATTTGATGGAGATCCATGATCCTATGAGAGAGTAAGCATACGTCGTCCGCGTAGTCCAGATGTTTGAGGTGAGATTGCAGAGTCCACTGAATTCCTCCATTTCCATTTGACAAAGCTGCGTGCAGTACGTCACTTATCACCAACAGGAACAGTATTGGTGACAGTATACAGCCTTGCCTAACTCCACTTTGGATTTCAAACTCCTCTGACAGCCTACCTTTGTGCAAAACGTGACACCTGGATCCATCATATGTAGCCTTGATAATAGCAATCAATTTATCTGGGATGCCCCTCCTGTGCAAAGCAAGCCAAATAAATTCTCTATTGACGCTGTCGAACGCCTTTTCAAAATCGATGAACAGCAGGTGAAGTGGTGATCGATATTCAACGCACTGTTCGATGATGATCCTCAAGGTGTTGATGTGATCAACACAGGAAGATCCAGTGCGGAAACCTGCTTGTTCGGCGTCGAGTGTGTCTTCGAGGTGGTCTTTAATTCGGTCCAATATTATCCTTGCTATTATCTTGGCTACTGCAGGCAGAACGCATATTCCTCTCCAGTTTTCGCACTGTGTGAGATCTCCTTTCTTTGGGAGCTTGACAATCATTCCTTTTTTCCACTCTTCAGGAAAGCTCTCTGCTTCCCAAGCTCTCTTAATAAGTGGGTGCAGTAGCTCGCTCGATGTCGTTGGGGCTGCTCCTAAGAGCTCTGCAGGAATACCGTCAAGTCCAACCGCTTTGTTGTTCTTCAGTGCTTTGATGGCGGTGATAATTTCTTCTTTACTGGGGGGTACGGTGCGTATTCGGGAAATTGTTACTTCGGGTAGCTCAGTAGGAATAGGGTTCACTTCACTTGCGAAAACGCGGTTTAAAACCGCAGAAAAGTGTTCCCTCCACCTTATGAGCTGGTCCTCATCCGAAATTAGCAGGGATCCGTTTGTGTCTTTAACCAGGTGTTGTTTAGAGCTCTGGACACCAGTGAGCTCTTTGGTAATTCTGTAGACGGTCCTACTGTCACACCTACTAGCGGCTTCTTCTGCTTCTGTAGCCAGTGCGTTGATGTAGTTACGCTTATCACGTCGCACACTACGGTGAACTTCCCTCATCTTCATGCGGTACGTAGACTCAAGCTCGTTTCTCCCTGCTGCTGGGGTAGCTGCGATGCGAGCTTTAAGGTGTTTCCTTTCTTCGATCCTTGCCCAAGTTTCGTCGGAAAGCCAAGCACTATTTCTTCCTTGCGCCCGGCCGACTATACTTTCAGCACCGGATATGAACAGATTTTTCACAGCACACCAATGATTTTCGATGGATGCGGTTTCCGTGCTGCTGATTGCGTTCAATCCTTGTGAAAGGTGGTCCCCTAGTTGTTGGCGCACTGCAGGATCCTTTAGTCTATCTGTATTAAACTTGGGCATTCGAGTGTTTCCTTGGGATCTCCGAACTGCAGCTGTACGCAATCTTACGGTAGCAACCATCAGATGGTGGTCCCGGGCCATTCCCATGTCAGCACCTCTTCTGTTACGGACGTCCTGGAGACTGCTTCTAAAACGCCGGCTGATCGCGAAGTGGTCAATTTGGTTGGAAGTTGCTTGTCTGTCAGTCGACACCCAACTGACTTTGTGGCACGTCTTATGCTCGAACATGGTCCCTCCAATAACAAGGCCGTTGGCGTTGCAGAAATCGACAAATCGTTCGCCATTGTCGTTTCGGTTACCAACACCATGTTTTCCCATGACATGCCTTAGCCCAGTGTTGTCATTGCCAACCTTGGCATTTAAGTCTTCCATCACCATAACTATATCACCTCGTGGAACGCTTTCATAAGCAGCACTCAGCCGGTTATAAAAGGCCTCCTTCTCCTCGTCAGAAGAGAGCAAAGTTGGGGCGTAACACTGTATGATGGTGACGCGACGTACTCTAGTCCGGAACCTGGCTTTCAGGATCCTGTCACCTAAAGGCTCCCAGGAAATTAGGCTTTTGAGAGCTGTTTTGGATAGCAGCAATCCAACGCCAGATTCCCGAGCGCTTCCAGGTGTTTTTCCGGAATAGAATAGTACAGTGTTACGGGTTGGTGACTTGAACTTCCCCGAACCCAGCCATCTAACTTCACTTATCCCTAAGATGTCCATCCTATACCGCATGAATTCCTTCTCTAGTTGCAGGAATCTGGCATTCTGAGGACCTTCTTTCCCATTGTCAAGAAGCGTCTTCACATTCCAGAAACCAATCTTTGTCCGGGTACAATAGCCAAAAGTCGTCAACGAGTTATCATTAATTATCCGAGGCGTAGTGTTGGTTTCGGTAGCGGGTTGATTTCAGTTACGGAGAATGCTAACCTCCGTAACCTATTCTAGAAAGCTAGGCCTTTTCGCACTTGTAATTTTAGCCTATTTATGTATATTGGGATACATAAATAGTTGCCCGGGGACCACCACGAGGAGGTAAAACAAGCACTTCATCGTGACTGATTGTTGCGCTACTGGCCCAGACCAAGTTCTGAGCAATCAATAGTTTCCCGATCAGGCACGATGCAGGTCGCCCAAATTAATAGACAGTCTAATAAATTAAAAAATCCAAACTCAGGTAAATATTTAAATTCTTCTGCGCATATTCAAACGATAATCGAAAATATTTCGTTCCAATAATCGACAGTTTGTCCGGAAATCGTATTTTTTGGAGACGAGACCGAGACGAGACTTAATTATACGAGACCGACATGAGACTGAGATGAGACTTAAAATTTACGATTTTAACAAGACCGAGACGAGACTTACAAAAGTTTCGCAGAGTCTCGTCTCGTGGCCAGCCCTACCTCTGGTGTTGCCATAAACGTTAGCAATTTAATTACTTTATAAACTTATCACAAACTTTTCTCTTCATAGACATTGAACATTTTAAGTTTTTTTTTTTTTAAGACTTAAAGAATTTTATTTCCTCTGTTAACCAAAATGTATTTGTATCGAAAACTTTTTTATTTTAAAGCCGTTGGCCCTAAGTAATAAACAAATTTAGAGTCGAATCTAGATTAAAATAAATTTGTGTGCATGGGTTAAGCTCGATTGGCTAAAATCGACTCTGAATTCGTTTTTTACTAAAGGGCCATTGATTTCATAAAAAATTTTGTTTTCCTTAAGTGGCATAGGAGTATGAGAGGTTTTGTTTCGTCCTCGTCTCCACGTCATTTCATACTAGAGGTTCGTTCAATCCTTTCTTCGAATTGGGGTTCTTGAGTTTGAGTTTTGGAGTCCAGTCTATTTATGTTTTCTTTAAATATGAAAATGGGGAAGAATTTTTGTCTGTGACTCGAACAGGGACAAGTAGATTAAATCCGAATTATCAACTATCAACATCTTGCAGCGTCACCGCTAGGTTGAAGTAGCTGCCAGTTGAAAAGATGACACACTTAGACCATATATTGGTCCATTGTGATATCACATATAAATCTAGAGATTTTCTCCCTGCTCGGCTCTGAAACCTATTGTGCTTCTTCCGAAGCGCGTGATCGTGTGTGCTAGGATCATTGAAGAAGTCTTTTGTACAAGGCAGGGCCTGTACAGAAAAGATGAGGAATCGATTCTTCCTCCTATTCATCCATAGAACTTCTGCTAAAATGATTTGCAAATACTCTAAGCCACGTTGCGTGCTTGCCTACATGATAGTGTCCGGTTTTGACATCAATTATGGAACTGATCTGCAATTTGTTGAAAGATATCAAACACTTAGAGCGCTTCAGATCCAGCATTGGATATATCTGTTTGGTCGACAGGCATGTGGTGATGTTGTTCCTACTATGGTTTGTGTTCCTTATAACATCATGCCTCAGAATAAGTTTGCATGTAGCGATAGGTATACCGTATACTTATACCTACCCCATCTTGTAAAATAGGTAGTGTTGTTGTTCCACTTTTGGCGAGTTCGTCAGCTTTAAAATTTCCTGGAATGTCCGTATGACTCGGCATCCAACAAAGTCGAATATTGAACTTGCACCATCTCATAGAGATGCTCGATAGTTTAGGGCTCTCTTAGAATTTGTTAAAACAGAGTCTAGAGATTTTATAGTAGCGAAGAACTTAATATTATGTCATGGCAAAGAAGAAGAGATCAGTTTTGTTATTTTTACAACCCAGCTTATACCGATCTGCCTAGCGTGTTACCTTGTTAAGGGCGTTTTGTAATAGTTCTTTTCTTTTTAGTTGTTAGGAGGCTATTCTGATACTGTTTTATGTAGTAACATCTTCCGCATAATTATGTTATCATTCTGTTACTCTACGCTTCCAAGCAAGTTAGCAGATCACTGAAACTGAGCAGAAAGTCCGCTCAGTTTTGGGTTGCTAATTAAACTTGTTAGCATTTGTTTGATCAGCTCACAAAGCGAAGAAGGATTGATGATAGACTAGATGAAGGCCGCTTTTATTGTATATTAAGTGCAGTAACGTATGACAAATGAAATAATTTTGGCTTAGCTGACTTCTCATTTATTAGAATTGTAAATTACTTCATGCATACGAACTTAAGGCTCGTGAGATATTTTTGTTTTGTTCCTTAAGAAGATAAAAATCAAATCCTATCGAAAATGTATCTAAAATTATTGTGTTTTTCAGAAATTTGCTATGATATAGATCAAACATTTCTCAAGCATTGGTACAATATTTTTATTTTATTTTCTAAAAATATAAAAGTTGTTAAAACCAAAGATTATTCCCATTAATTGCATTTTTTTTGTCTTTAACCTCTAGATACTCTCTCGTTTTCGACTTTTAAACGGTTATATCTTGGTTGTTAGATTTTTCTTAATTTTTTGTTGAATCTACAACTTTCTTTAATTTACATGATCTATCGAACCTCAACTCGCTTAGAAAAGATGGTGGAAACCCTACAAGGGGTTCATGGTCGAAAACTTGGACTTCCTCAATTATGTATTAAATTCCCATGAGAATCATGACTTAAAATACTGGATCTTATAATTAAATTCTAATATACAGTATACACCCTTTTATTAAGATTAAGATTTATTAAGATCAGAAACTGATGCTGGTACACTACAAAATCATTTAATTTTTCGTTTTATTTTATTGTAATCATTTGTAGTTTTCAACAACATACTTTTTTTTTGTAAACAAAGAGTACAAAAATGTCACTATAATCAAATATTTTAAACAATTATTTTGTAATGCGATTTTATAAATTAGTATAGTTTAAAGTTGATAAGGAAATTAAAAAAAAAAAGTTATAAGACAACGCATCGTAAGTCAAAGTAAAGTAAAAAATTCAAAAAAAACAAACACCATTAGAAAAATCAAACACAAAACAATTCATCTATGTGTGTGTAAAAAAATTCATCAACTAATTGACACAAAAAAAAATTAAAATTGGAAATACTTCTTGTATTTATCTTACACCACAACAGGTCTCCGATTTCTTCGTGCGCTTCGTCTTATGACTGTCCCAGATATTTTACAATATTTAAATATACTAAAAACATCGAGCTCTATACGATTGGCTCAGTTAGTATCAATTTTTATATCAGTATGGTTAACAGCAGCGGGCATAATACACTTGGTAAGAATTTTATTTGCTTCAATTTTAATTTATCTGCCTTTTTTTCTCTTACTTTTATTTACTTCATTTCGCTTGTTTAAATTAAAAAAAAAATTATTTCTCACCCTTTTAGTTTTATTTTTTAAATTATTATTTTGCCAAAAACCAATATTTTTTTCTATAATTTGCACTAATTGTCTCACATTTTTAAAACTAGCTGGAAAACTCTGGCGATCCGCTAGATTTTAAAAATCCTCATCAATTATCCTATTGGACCTGTGTCTATTTCCTAATTGTGACCATGTCGACGGTAGGATATGGTGACGTTTACTGTGAGACTGTTTTAGGAAGAACGTTTTTGGTGTTCTTTCTACTCGTCGGCTTGGTAAGTTAAAATTTATTTTTTTCTTCTCTAACCCCCCCTCTTCAACTTGTTTCTTACTATTATATCCCCCCTCTATTTTTTTATAAAATTTAATTTCCCTATAGTTGTTTTTCTTTTATTTTCTAAGTAAAAGAAAATTATAGTTTTAAATAAGTAAATGCACAATATATCAAAATAAAATGAAAGAAAAAAATTATAATTAATTGACAAAGCTGCATATAAAACAACAACGAAAAAATTGTTTAAAATAAATAAAATTACTTTACAGGATACTTTTTTTCTTAGTCTTAAAGGTAGAAATATATTTATATATATACTTTTTTTCTATTACAAATGAGTTATTTAGATTTTATTTTGGCTTAAACATTTATATAAACGTAGGTTGTTAGGCGTTAAATTTATAAAAACAAATAATAACATTTATAAGGTTTAACAGTGTATAACAAAGTACTTAGGGCTTTAATAGGAAACATATATACAATGCGGAGTGAATGAGTTGAAGATTTTAATTATTATATTTTGTTTTTATTTAAAATATATTTCCCATTTTTTTTTTTAATTTTTTCAATACAAAACAAATTGTTATTTTTAACAAAATAAGCATTGGACTACTAAAAATATACAGAGTTTTGTTTATAGAATTAACCGTTTCCCGAAATTTGATTTAGTTTAGTTAGTTTTTAATTTTTAACATAGCTGCACCAAAACCAAGATTATTTATTTTTTGTTTTAATTAATTTTTCAATTGGATCGAAACTTAGATATTTAGCAACAAAAAAATTACTTTTCGCTATATTAAACTTCATTTATATATATTTGCCTAGTGATCTACTTCCACTTTTTTTTTCTTTAAGAATATTAAAAATTGCGAAAAGCCTCTAGTAGTGCCTTCCGACAATTTTTTTTTTTACCTTTAATAATAATTATTAATCAAATTATTCATATAAATGTATATTTTGGTTTTTGATATTTCTTTTTGTTTTTTGTTATAAATTGAAAAGTAATTTAGCTTGCATGTATTGCGTTTACGTAAGGAATATACGTTAATTAAATAACTAAATTTACATATAGGTTACATGATTACATTAAACGTATAGTAGTATATACGAGGATTTTTATACTTATAATATTCATATATTTGTAGGGATAGAATTTTTCAATATATAATTTGGTAGGTAGTTAACGTTTATTTTATTTTATTGTTATTAAAAAAAAAAACAAACAAACGATAAAAGTTT
Source organism: Melangyna quadrimaculata (assembly GCA_949320155.1). Taxonomy (NCBI): domain Eukaryota; kingdom Metazoa; phylum Arthropoda; class Insecta; order Diptera; family Syrphidae; genus Melangyna; species Melangyna quadrimaculata. Next base: position 451,708,171 of record OX439483.1, on the reverse strand, counting down.
GGTTTTTTTTCTGTTTGGCAAAAATAATTTCGAAAATTTAGAAATTTTTTTTGCCAGTGATAAATAAATGGTTGTGTTTCTTGCATGAAATGCTGGCTGCTGCATATTGTGTAACCGCTTTTTGAAGAAAGCTATATAATATATAAAACATATACGAGTATTCCCTAAATGATTCTTTTAAAAGGGTGTACTATATAACCTGCATTTAACTAAAAAAAACATATTTACTTATTAGCAAAAGTTTTTGATAAATGTTTGTAATCTAAAAAAAAAGTAACAGAATATATATATTTTATAAATATACACCGGTACATATTAATGATTTATTTAATAGAACATTATTTACAAAAAAAATAACAATATTTAGTTAAAAACAAACCGAAAATGGTAAACTATAGCCAAACAATCTTTCTTTTAAGGTACATATATTTATAACCTAAAATAAATATTGATAGATCATTGAAAAGTGTAATTTTTGTCAGCCAAGTAGATGAGCGTTATTTAGTTGGAATTATTGATTCAAAATAGCTTTGAACGGCCTTTATTCCGTACAAAATTGGCGTTTCGTCTCGGCCATTTTACTTGAACTCATCAGTTGACTAGTGAGGTTCTTTTCAATAAAGAATCTTATTGAATATAATGAAAACGGTTTATGTATGTAATTCTTCTTTTTAATTAAAACCAAACCAAAAGTATTTCAAGAATACTTAGAGAAGAGAGACTTTAAATAAATTTATTTTTGGTTTCCGAGGCTTGCTTTTATTACTACACATTTTTACAAGGGTAGTGCTAATTTTAGAAATATTTAAAATTCCCCTAAAAGTGATCATTTTAATACAAAATAAATTTGTAGAAAAATATAACTTAAAGAGCTATAAGGTAACTGCTAACTAATAATGACGGTTACATTCAAAGTTTATCCCTTGAAGTTTATCCGTGATTGAAGACTTTGGGAGAAGCTTTTCTCATAGTGATTTATTTACAAGTTAACTAATTACTAGCTATAAAAGTTTAATGTACAATTTATGTGTTTGAAAAAACAGTTGATTTAAATTTTTTGGAAAAATTTACATTTTGATTAAACAAATTTATATATATATATTATTGAAATCATTTAATAAACAAAACATTTTGTTTAAAGGAGAAAAACGTTAATAATTGGTCCGATAGTTTGAAATATGTATACATTCGGACAAATTCCGTAAGTTTCTTTGAGGAATATTAAAGTGGACATGTGAAAGAAGGTGCAAAGAGTCTATTTTCCCGTTTATAAATTTTACAATTAAGGCAAAACACAAATAAGAACGTCTGCTCTCAATACTAGGCATGTCAATAAGTTTCAGTCTATTATGGTAAGGTGGAAGATCGTAAGGATTTACCCAACCTAAGCCTCTGAGCGCAAACCTAAGGAATCTTTTTTGCACCTGTACTATTCTAGCTTTATGACAGTCGTAGTGGGGTGACCAAACTTGACAAGCATATTCAAGAATGGGACGAACAAATATTATAAAAAGCTGCTTTGTAACAAAAGGATCGGAAAATTGTTTCGACTCTCTTTTTATCCAACCAAGAATTGAATTGGCTTTATTAGTTATTGAATTGATGTGTGATATAAATTCAAGTTTTTGATCACACAAGACACCAAGGACAGACATATCGCTTACGCGTGATAAAAGGACACCATATAACATATAGTTACAAGAAGTAACTGACAGCTTTCTTGTAAAACTAATAGTTTTACATTTATCAATGTTAAGGTTTAAACAGTTACGGTCACACCAGTCAAAAAACGAATTAAGATCACACTGTAGCTCTTTACAATCACGATTATTTGAAATCGGTTTGAAAATTGTAACATCGTCTGCATAAATAAGGCAGTTTGAAAATTTCAACACAGACGGTAAATCATTTATAAATAAGATGAAAAGAACTGGGCCTAAATGGCTACCCTGTGGTATTCCAGAATTAACAGTAAAGGAAAAATTAACAGAAAGGAATGCTGCGTATAAATAAGTCATTAAAAATATTGCATATAATATTGCGAAGTTAGTTTTGAAGTCTTAGGAAGAGTGACAATTAATCGTGTGAAGGTTGGCAAGCTTTGATTTATTAAAGAATGTGTTCGTAGATGATTTTATATTTTGTATGCCTTGCTTTCACCAGAGACAGTGGAAGTCTGAAAAATGGCTTGCTTGATATCACTGGAAAAAATAACGCAGGTCATAACGAAATTTGACCTTGAGATGTGCCTGCTTTATTGCAATTCATTTGAGAAAGAATAATTTATCTTAAACAAAATTCCTTTAGAAGCCAGGAGAAAATTTTTCTATATTTTGAATCCTACGAGTATATAAAAAATAAAAATACCATATTCATACCTTTCATATAAATATTTCATTGTCCCGTACTTATATACGCTGTGGAGCGAGAACCCTTATTTGCACAAAAAACTATGAACGCCAAAAACATATAGTTAATTTAGAGCTCTTCAATTTTGCTCCAAAATTTTTCCAATTTGAGTGACAAGAAGAATAATATGATAAATATAAATAGAATACGGTATTTCTCCTACCAACACTACACGGCTTGGCTACGAAATCTCGCAAATTAAAATCTCGCAATCGAAATCTCGCAATACGAAATCTCGCAATTACAGAAACCCGCTTTTCATAATCTCGCAATTACGAAAACCCGCTTTTTATAATCCCGCATTTATAAAAACCCGCAAACTAAAATCTCGAAAACTAAAATCTCGCATTAAAAAAACATATAAGACTTATAAGTTACGTTATATTAGGTATGTTGTCAGTTGGTGAGCTTTCAGTTTATGTGTGGCCCGCTTCGCGGGTTCAAGGATTTTAACTCCCTTTTCGGATCCTCTGTCCCGCTCACGCGACTCCGTGCGTCGCTCCGCTTAGGGTATACTCAGTCGCCAGGCAGGCGCCTATGTTGTCAGTTGATGTGCTTTCAGTTTATTTGTAGTAAACAGTAACTTGGGTGGCCGGCGTATCGGGTTCAAGGATTTTATCTCCCTTTTTAGGCCTCTGATTTTTCATTTTCCATTTGCAGGTATTTATTTTTTTTGACAGAATTGATTTAAAAGTGTTAATTATCTCATGCGATTCCACGATCAGTTAAAGTATTATCAGCAATTGTTTTCAAAAATTAAATTTCATATCATGGACCCATCTTCCAATGCAACGATAATATTAATTGAGAAACGTTGGAAATTGGAACAAAATTCATTTATATCGCATCGTCGAGTTGCCTTCGAGCAGGCAAATTGAAAGGAACAAAATTAAAATGTTAGAAAAGTTTATATTATGTATGTAAAATCAATTTGGTTTCTCATACAGTGGGATTTAGATAACATTTCAAAATTGTGAAATTTTTCATGAACTTTTGAATTCAGAATGCTAGGACTCGAATTGGTTTTTACTCTATTATTTTTTTTAGTAAGAATTTTCTTAAAACTTCGCAATAATTCTCTTACAAAAGTATATTTTGACATTTAAGTTTATTTAACTACCTTAGTCTTGTATATCCCAACACAAAAAGGCAAGTTATAATAATTGTTTTACAACAACAAAAACTATGTTTTTTCATGATTAATTTTTTAAAAATTAAAATGAATTTTTACCCTTTATTTAAGTTTATTAACCTTGAAGATGCAATAAATAAAAACGAATTTATAAGCTTCTTCCAAAAATGCCAGTCATAAAATCGCATAACGCTACAACTTTTTAAAGTTTATTCGGTGGCGACTACCAATAGTTTCCATTTTTAATAGAGTTTTCTTGATTTTTTTTAGCGATTTTTAAAATGGAAAATATCAAGAATTTATTAGCAAATGAGCAACTCAGGAAGTGCCTTTTATAGAGTTTTCTGTGAAAACAAATTTATTATTATTAAATTTGATAGGAATTACCAATAGAAGATGGGTCCTGGTCCTAGTTTCAAATATCCTTATTTTCTCAAATTAGTTTTTAATCTTAAGATTTTGTTCGGAGACCCTTACTTCGATACATATTGCATTTTTTGGTAATTTTTTTGTAGGTCTTCATTAACTCTTCTTCGAAGATATACAGAAGCAATACATTTAGTACTATTCTATGTAATTCGATTTAAAAGTGAAACTAGGTCGCCAGTTATTTTTTTCGAATTTGAAGTGGTTAGCGAAATTAGTAAATAAGTTATTCGCTACTCTTCCATGACCATAATATCTCATTGTGTCTGGCGCAAAATTTTAGACACTAGGTTAAAAATTGTGTTTTGCTAATTTTAAACGAGTTTAGCATCTTACTATCCCCTAACAATTTACTAAAGTTAAAATCACCAACTGGCTATTTTATGTTTTTAGTATAGTACTTAATCCATATGAGAATTTTACTCCAGGAAAGAAGGTTCCAGTCCTGTTGGTACCCTACCATTTTTTTTCTTTCATTTTTGTAAATAATGAAATTAAAATGATAAAAATATAAACATCGAATACTTATTTAAACCACATGATGGGTTTCCATCAACATACAATTAATTTACAAAGCATAAAAACAATAATTATTGTGTTCATCAAATTCTACAAATGTTCTGCTATCTGCTTAATTATCAATTTACTAGTTAGCACGAGGTTTAAAATTTTGGAATAGATAGTAAATTGCTAAAGACTTAGGAAATTGCTAACTTGTTAAGCCCTTAACAATATGTTGTTTAAAATTGTGTGCCTCTATCTTTTCCTATTTCTTCCGAATATGTTGCGGGTTAAATGCTTTAATCATTTAAATCGTATGTATGCTTGGTCCAAAAATGGATCAAATGATCTTAAAATTTAAATAATACAAAATGTAATCTTATTATTTTAACAACAAGCTATAGTTTACCATTTTTCAAGAAAAAATTATTAATTTTCGAGATCGATATACACAGATATAAAAATGCTTTTATTTTTTTTTTTATTTTATATCATATTTAATTTTTAAATAAGTTTTAATATTTATTTAAACATTAAAAATCAATTTATCTATTTTTTGTTTTAAATACAAATAATAAAAAAAAAACATGGAAAGATTATCATTTTTAATATATAAAACCCAATATAATAAAATTTTAGGCAATGTTTGCCAGCAGTATACCGGAAATTATTGAACTCGTCGGTAGTGGCAATAAATATGGTGGTGAACTGAAAAGAGAACACGGAAAGAGGTAGACTAATGAGATTCCAAAGAAATAAATAAAATAATTTAAAAATTTAAAAACAAAAAAAAAATTAGTAACTTTTTTTAAAATATTTTACTAATTTATTTCTTAATGTATATTTTTAATCGTTTTGTTTTGTTATGTTTTTTATTTATATTTTTTATTTTTTTTTATTATTTTATTTTGTTGAATTTACCATGTAGAAGAGGACTAAGACTGTATATTTAATGTCTTTGAAATCTTAAACGTGTTATTTTCTATACAAATGTGTTTTTATGTACAAAATTTTTCTTCAAAAACGAATACCTAAAACAAAATTTCCGTGTAAATTTGTTCTTAAGAATGGTTACACAAGTAAAAAGGAAAAAATAAAACTATAATAAACAATAATTATTACAATTATTATTCAAAATTAAACTGCTGGATTAACAACCAATTTATTACTTGATGATTATTTTTGTTGTACTTATATTATTTCAATCGTTTCCGCACCATATTTTTATACATAAAATAGTCTGTTACCCTTTTTATTTGATAATGATTTTTTTCGTCAATGGTTTTCCTCAACGTAGTCATATATTACAGATTTTCATAATAATTTATATAACACCAAGAGAAGTCAACGAACAAAACAAAAAATAATAACGCAATATTCCCTGCATTTTATTTTATATTTCTCTTGCAGGAAAACCCATTTTGTTTTTTTGTTGGTTTGTTTTTATTTAGTTTTTTATTTACCAATTATTTTTTTTTTAAATTCTTGTTTATAAAATTATTATCATGACTACCATGTTGATTTGCACAAAATTTTAAATCTTCATTGATGAAAAAATGAAAAAAGAAGTTGAATTCATTTTAAATTCTTTTAAAGTAGTTAATAATTTAGTTTTTTTTTATTTATTTTTCTAAAAAAAAATATTTATATATAAATGTGTTCATTTGCAATGCTGCCAGTAATCTAAAAAACATTTTTTTTTTCGTGTTAGCATAGTTTTGGTTTGTTTATAGCAAAACTTTTAGTCTTTAGAATCAATTAAATTTCAAATGATTTTGTTTGTTGTAAAGATAAATTAAAAAAAAAGTCATTACATATTTATAAATTATTTAAAACAACGTAAGATATTAATATATATGTAAACATTTTTTTAAGTGTTTTATATTTGTTTAATATTTGTGTTTTTTTTTTTTAAGTTAGTTATTTTGTTAATAATTAAATTATAAATGTATAAAATCAAGGGAACACCATGTTTAAATTTCGGTCACGCATTGGTGCATATACTTAACAGATTATCAGTGTTGTTTTATATTTTGATCTAAGTACACTGTTAAATATATTAAAAAAGTAACGGATCGCCCATAAAAAAAAAACAAAACAAAGTTTTCAAAATAGTACCAGGAAACTAAAAAGAAAGTATGTCAAAAAAAGAAAACCTAAAATCCTTGGAATCCCACAAACAAAAAAACAGAGTCAATTATTTTTACAAATAAAAACATATTATTAACTTACGTTGTTTCAAATGCTTTGATCTAATTCTTAGAACTTTTATGTTTAACGAATTTTGTCTAATTTTAATTTTATATTTTTTTTTCTGTTATGTTTGGGTTTTAATTTATAATTTTATTTTTTACTATCCCTATTAAATAGTCGACTTTTCTCTCTATTGATTAGAAGAAAATATATAATTTTCTCGCTTGTTTTCTCCAAACAATCTGGTAAAAGGCTAGTTATTCAATTATATTTAGTTGAGGGAAATGTACATTTTTAGTAATAAATTAATGTGTATATATAAACTATACATACATTGAAAGCGAATCAAGAAGGTGTGTGTGAATGAGTGATATATTATTTTGTAAGTATGTTTATCGATGTAAGGGTTTAAGTTGACACTTTGCAGGGAAGGAATTTCAGTTAAATTTTTTTCTAAACACATGCAACAAGTATTAAGATAACAAAAATATAAAATGGTAAAGTAAACAAAAAAATAGTTAAAAATGAGAGCAAACAATTTAAAGCTAAACAAAAAAAAAAAAAAAAAACAACAACTAAAAGTCATAATGCCGTATAAATATTTGTATGTATGTTAAATTTAGGCTGTGTTCGCTAGTTGGATTCCAGAAATCACTGAACTGGCTGCCCAAAGAAGCAAATATGGTGGGACGTATAGCAAGGATCCTAGAAAAAGGTACACATCATGATGTACCAGAAGCGAAAACATTTATAAAATAATTTTTTTTTTGTAATTAAAAAAAAAAATGTATTTAATCAGCAATTATATATTCTACTTGAGTTTTTGTTCTTAATTTTAAATTATTATTTCATTTAAATTTCTTTTTTGTTGTTAAAACTAATCCGTACGGCATTATTATTTTTTTTTTTCAATATAATTTTTCTCTTATGAATTAAAGTAATTTTTCGAATGCATATAAGAAAACACTTGCTTGACTTTTTTCTTTTTTTTTATAATTTTTGTTTATTTTAAATTATTCTTTTTTTTATTTATTTATTTTTTATTATAATTACAAAAGTCATGTCAGACAAATTTTTAAGGATGAATTTGCATTTTTTCGAGAATTTTTTTTTATATATTTTCTTAATCATTTCAATATACATAACAACAAAAATCTACACACAATAAGAATGTCATTAAAGGTTGACAATTAAGAGGATAATTTACTTTAAATTATAAAAATACACAAGTCTCTTTAAGACATTCGAATGTAATTTATTCAATAAAAATATATTTTGGGATGTAGACATTTTTAACGTTCAAATATATGATTAACTTTTTATTTTGCATTCATTTTTATAATAATAAATAGAAGTTGAAAAAAAAAAAAACAATGTGACAACATTTTAATATACATGTAGTTATATTTTATTTATATACACTGCAGCATTCTTTGAAATGACAGTATAGAGTTTAATTTTTGTAAACGGTTAAGGACTTAGAACAATTCCAAACATTTTTCTGGGGCAGTGTTTTTCTTAGCCACAATTTTTCAAAATTGATTTTTTCAAAAACTGATCCGTTTTCAAAAAAAATTATTGGTTACCCTTTACAAAAAATGAAAATATCACGCTTTTTGAGGACAACCTAACAATTACCATTGGCTTGAAAACAAAAAAAAAACTTAAGAAATGTATTTAAAAAAATATATGGCTGATCAATTACTGAACCAAGTTGAGTTTTTATAAGGACTTATATATAAGATCATAAGATGTTATCCTCTTTATAATACCTTGGAAAATTGTAAAATATTGTAATAATACAAAAAAAATAATTGATTGTTAAAAAAAACTATTCGACTTTTTCGACCAATTACGATCTTTAACGTGAAATAGTGTTTTTTTTTTTTTTTTTTTGTGGAAATATCTCACATTTATGAGGTACTAAGATCCTGCATGCTTAGGGTTTCAAGTTACGAAATCAATACAATCGAAAGCAAACCCTTACATAGTATGTAACAGTAAATACAGAATGACAGGGCCTGTTGTAGTAAACATTCCGAACAGCAGAAAATGTTTGTAATAACTTTTTTTTAATTATAAAAGCAAAGCAAATTCAATTACATTTAAAACATCGTTCAATTAATTCGATAAATCTTCATCTTCTATGCCTTTTCTGTTTGTGTTTCTTCTGCTTGTTGAAAAAGTCAAAATTGGTTGCTGATAAGTACGTGCTCTTCATTGTTTTCCAGTCGGTTCCAACATATTTCCTTTTATCTTCATTAAAAAAATGGGCACGACTGCATCGCACAAACTTGCTCTCGTAGCTAAAAACTTTAGCTTAGCTAAAAATTGATGATGTACAAGTACATAGGTATATTGGTTCCAAAATATTATGACATAATAACAAAAAAATTTAAATAAATTATTACTATATAAATTACTATTAATTTATTATTTTAATGGCTTTGAAAGCAAGTGCTCAAAATCAAGTATGCCATCTAATTTGTTTGATAAATATAAATTTATGGAAAAAAAAATAAAATATCGTTGGAGCGGTTTTCTTAAAAATTAATTTTGTATATGTAAAATTTTTGCTCATTTTCAAAAATAAAACCTAGTATGCCAACATTTAGTATTAAATAAAATACAATTTTACATAAAATAAATAAAAATATATATAAGCCCGTTTTCAAGATACTGAATTTTCAAACAAAAAAATTCAATATTTTTGGAATATGCAAAATTATTTGAATTCTAAAGAAGCTCTTGCATAAAAATTTTGGATTTTGGTTTTGGAAATCGGTGCAGCCGTCAAATTTGAGAAATTTGAAAACAAACAAATCGGTTCTATGATAGAAACTGTTATTAACCTTTATTGGTAAAATTTGTTTTCATCAAAATATTGACCATACCTTAAATAGTAAACGCACATCATTTTATCAAAATTCTTGGAGCCATTTTCGAGATTTTTCTTAACGGTTTTTCAACATTTGTATGGAATGTACCGTTATTTTTGAATTTAGAAACATGATTTTTTCAAGTATTCTACAACATAATAAAAAACTATTTTACACCTAGTTTTGAAAATATTGACCAAAAAAATTATTTTTTTTTTTTTAATTAAATTTTTTTTTTTAAATTTTGGTTCACAATAATGTTTATACATTTTAGAAGCTTTACCATAAAAAAAATTTCAACTTAACTGTTTTCGATAAAATCAAAACAAAAACCAAAAAATTGCTTTACTGGAGGTACCAAAAATATTCAATTTTTGAAAATAAGAAAACTAGCAACAAGTAGTTTTTCCCTATTAAATTTTTTGAATTTTTTTTTAAGAGAATCCTCGGACCCATTTTTGAGATAAACATCATTTTCCTTTTTGGCTAAAAAGATTATATGGCAACACTTTTTAAAAGTTTGTGCATATTAAAACACTATGTACCAAGTTTCAAGAAAATCCCTCCAGCCGTTTAGGATGAAGAGTTGAGGACAGACAGAATTGCGAGACCCACTTATTTGCGTTCTCTATAATCGTAATGTTAAGGAAAATTAATATATCAAGTTCCATTTTTATTACGAATTCATAACTTACCTATATCGCAAGTAAATGGTCCCTGTTATTTTATTCAATAATTGAGACGTTCAAAACAAACTAGATTATGTATTTTCATAGCTGGCGAAATTGTTTTACTGTTGCCCTCAAAACAGACTGCGATTTCATTTTAAATCTTGAACACGTTGTCAACTCCCAAACGTCAAGTAAATTGTAACTATGCTTTTTCCGTTGCTGATACGCATAACGCAGCTCATACTGAACCAATGCATGAAGTTGTGATTTGTTTGAACTTTGCGCATCATTTGATGCAAGTTTGTAATAGTGAACAATATATACACAAATGGGATGCTGGTTTGATGCATTTATGAATGTTTTATGAATTATGCATTTATGAATTTACCCATCGTCAGCAGATCAGCAAGGAATGCAGTCACTTTAAACCAATTGTATATTGGATAAAAATTAACTATGAAATTAATTCTAAATTGTCACAGTGTTATTTTTTTTCGATAGTTTAAAGAAAAAAATAAGTATTAACATAATAGTTTTTACTATACTGATGAACGTCCCAAAATATATAAAAAGTTATTATATACCACAACTAACTACACTTAGCTTTAATTTTATTTTTTTATTTAAATCATCATTTTTGTATCAAAACATATTTAATTTTCAAAAGGCATTGGTTTCTTGGCGGCATGTGTCTCAGCTCAATTAAATTCGTGGCCTTCAACCTATAAACTTAAAAAAAATTGATATTAAAATAATACAAACGAAACAAAAAATCTTAATGGATATTTTGAAATCGTTTTTTTTTTTTTAATTGTAAAAGAAAAACAAATATTTTCTTTACCTTCTGTAAATTATTCCATTATAAGCTATCATAATTTATAACGTGAATGCAGGACAATGTATTTAATATAAATAATAAAAAAGCTAGACATTTGAAAAAAAAAATAATATTTTTCTTAATAATAAATACGTATAAATTGTAGTTCACTGAGTTGCTAATTACAAACAAAAATAGTTATTTATATATAATTTCTATTATTATTGAATATGCTCAAATATTTTATAATTCGGTTTTCAATAATAAAATATACAACAAATTTTATTCATTGCATGTTAAATTTTTAATATAAATAGCGTAACTAATAATCTACCTTTTTTATAGTTTGTTTTTTCTTAAATTTGTTCCTCTAATTTATTTTTCTTTTTCAAATTTATTAAATAAGTATTTTTTTTTTTTATTTTATTGGTATGATTTACAGAAGAGGTTTAAAAATTTAATTTTCATAAGAAATTAAAAAAAAAGAAAATCTTTTAATAAAAAAATATAATAATAATTTGAAAAACTATACAAAAGCGGCTCAACAGAAATCGATGAATTTTTGGAAACATTTAATGCTTACACAACAGTTTATTTGAAAATTTAAAAAATTATATAAATTTTCTTTGATTTTTGAAAAACAACAATTTTATTTTTTTTAAGTATAGAGACAAATCAATAACAAACAACATTATAAAGAATATACAGAAACAAAACTTCAAAAATCAGTTCATTGGCAACACCAAAAATCAAAAATATACTATTCTCATTAAATAAAAAAAAAAAGACATTTCTGATATAAACGCATATATATAGTTATATTTATTTTTTATTTGTTTTTTCTTTTTACAATTTGAATAATTAGATCATGCAATTTATTTTTTTAGTTAGAATTTGTTTCGGAAAGTAAAACTATATATACTATATTTTTTAAATAAAGAACAAAATAGTAAACAAAAACACTATCAATCGGTTAAAATCACTGCGCACACTGATTTTTGTCCTGTTTGTAAAAAGATTTGTATGACTTACATATTTTTGATTTTGTAAAACAATTGTTATATTTTTATTAGATAATATATTACAATTTATTTTGTGAATTTTGTTTTTGCTCGGGGAGTGCAAAACGATTGGAGTTGAAGTTTTTTTCTTAGAAAAAAAAGTAACCAATTTATTTTAATGATAATCTTTTTTTTTAATCAGAACACTCACAAACAGTTTTTTTTAATCAAACGTTTGGTTTATGTGCAATTCTTTGTATTACAATATTATTTTATTTTTCAATTGTTTTTCTGTTTTCTTTAAAAAAAAAAATTGTTTGTCTTTTGTGTTTAATTTAATTTATGTTTTTCGTTATATATATACACATAAATGTAAAATTTATATGTATAACAATTTTTTTTTCTGTTCATAGAATTTACTTCATAGCTTTTTACTTTGGTTATTCAAACAAAACTATAAAAAAAAATAACAAGAAATTAACTATTTCGTAGACGTTTAATTTTTAATAAATTTAACAATATTAATTAATAATAATGTTGAATACGTTTTTTTGCTTGCACAGCCTGTATGCCGCAGCCACGCATAATTAGAAAAAAAAATAATTCAATTAAGAACAAAATGTTTATAAGTACAAAAAATGTCTCCCTCCTTTATTTTTCTGTTAATCTTTTTATTCCTAGATTCAATATTTTTTTTTATTAATTCCATTTCTTAATATTTTTCCTAGAAAGAAAAAAAGTATATAAAAATTTCCCAAACTTTTTTTTTTTATATAAAAAACCAAAAAATTCCTCGATTTTTGTCAAAAATGTTTCACATATATCCCAAATTATCCCCTGACTAATATATATTTAAACGAATTTTATCTAAATGAGCTTAGTCTTAAATCAAGAAAGACTTATACATATACATATATACTGTTTTTTGTATAAATTATGTCACCATATACATTATACAAAATTTTATACGTGAATGTCCCAAGAAATCGAAGCCTAGTTGTGTTTAAAACAAAAAAAAAATTCGAAGAACAACTTGTTCGGGGTTAAATAAATTTTATTAGTCACAGCACCCCTTATATAGAAATTTTTGAGTTTTTTTTTGCTACACTGAAAAAAAATATAATGTTTAATTTTTTCCATCCATTGTGTGAAAGAGAATAATACAATAGAAACATTTTTTCGGTTAACGGTTTTGTTCCAAATGTATTCATTTTTATTTATTTTATAAATTTATTTTTATTTAGAATGTTGCTCTCTAAACTGTGAGTGTGTTTTTATATAACAAAAAGTAGGCATTTTAAAAATTAGGTTTATTTTGTTTATTATTAATAATACGATTATTTTATTATTTATGTACATACAAGTATTAGAAACATTTATTTGTTTATTTAATTTTATAATGTTATATTATGTTTTTTTTTTAAGTTTAAATTTCAAAACAAAATTAATTAAAAATCAAAATTGTTATTCACCGAAAACTGGACTTAAGGATTCGCAAGCATCAAAAAATTCTGCGCAACAATATTAAGTATATCTGTTTTATGACGTATGGATATATCATCATACCTTAAAACTCTTCTCGTCAAAAAATAAAAAACTGCGTAATAGGCTATCAGAAAGTTTAAGTTGGTAGAATTAAAAAAATACGAGCACGGCGGTAAAATAGAAAAAAATTTAAATTCAAATTGATTGTTTTTTTTCTTCCAAATTTTTGTAGTATAAAAAAAAATGATAAAAAATACAAATTCATAAAATTAACAACAACAAAAAATTCTATCGAAATTATGCTTAACTATTATTTCTCGTATTGAAAACAGGCGATATTTGCAAGTTGTATACCTGAGATAATAGACTTGATTGGAACAAGAGCCAAATATGGGGGCACATTAAAAAATGAAAGGGGCCGAAGGTGAGAGCACATTCCAATTAGTATTCTTAAAAAAACTAAAATTCCAACAAAAAACAAAAGAAATTCATTTTGAAGTAAAACAAAGAGAAATAAATATAAAATTTTAAATAAACACCAAATCCAAAAAAAAAGTGAAAATACATACTTAGAAAAATCGTATTTGATGATTTTTGTTGAATGCGTTGTTTTTCTTTTGCGTCCCATTCATATTTCAAAAAAACACAAGATTTTTCAACTAACAAAACCAAATAACCAAATCATCACCACAAAAAAAACTTAACAAAATTATTGAAAAATATAAAAAAATTCAACACACATTTTATAAACATTTTTTTTGTTCAAATCAAATCAATTCAATTATATTACTTTTTTGCATCACAAATTATTACTACATCCATAAAATTTCAATTCGACCCAACACAGCACGTAACGAAATTAAATATTTTCTCAATATACATTTATTTTTTAAAAATATTATTACTTTTACAACCAAAACAAGATCTCAACAAGCTAATCACCGTTTCTTTATTTTAAACAAAACAAATTACAAAATAAGACTTAATTATTATATTTAATTATTATGAATAGAAATTTTCTTAAATTTTGATTTAAATTATTTATTAATTTAAATTGTGATATGGAATCAAACTAAAATGAAATTAATCATTCTCATGTTGCACGCTTTGTGTTTGTGTTAATTTTTCTTTGTTTTTTTTCTAAACATATACCAACAATCTCTTAAAAAAAACAAATGTTGTTACTAATTTAAATAATTAATTAAAAACAAAAAAGCTAATATGGGAATTTTTATTGATTAATCAAAGATTGGTGTTTATTCAAGTAATTGTTCTATAATACTGTTTAACTACTGTGTCCAGTCGAAGTGATTATAATTATATTAATAAATGTTACTATTTTTTTCTGTTTGTTTGTGGTTTTGTATTAATTTTACGCATACAAAATTAATTTTTAAATCATATATATATAAATATTGGGTTTTGCTTTATTTTTAATTAAAAAAACATTAAAATTTAAAGAATATTTAAATTTATTGCAACGAGTACGACTAAAATATGATAGTTGATTTTTTTTAATATTTTAAAATATTTCATAATAAAAGAAACGTACGTACATATGTGCATCAATATAAACCAACTTTAACTGAAAGATGTTGGCGTAATAAATATACTTTTTTAGATAAGGAGTTGAGCTTTTTTTCTCAAAAAAAAAAACTTTAGGAATGAATAAACTAGTTATTGATAAAAACAAAATATTCTAGTTAAATCATAAAATAATTGATTATTTAATTCAAACACCTTAATGATTTCACGAAACCGAGAATCAAATTTTAAATCACGTTAAAAAAAATGTATTAATTTTTTTAAACAAAACAAATTAAATAAAATGATTTTAAACTTTTGACTCACTTTGAATGCATTTCGGAATACCTTCATTCCATCAGCAGCAAACACGACTATTGATATGTATATCGTATTTAATAGAAAAGAATTGACAACAGAAGTTAATTAGGGCGTAAATAGAAAGGTTTTACAGGAACAGTCTAAGTCTTGACTCGAAGCACCTTAAAATTTAACTCTCATCAAAATATCTATTTTTAATGGAGAAAACACACAAATAACCGTTTCCTTAAAATTAGAAATTAACTTTCACAAGTCTGACAGAGCGTTAAAATTTTTTTTAATTTTATTTTAAATTAAATAAAAAGAACATTTTTTTCTTATAATAATTCTAGAATGCAAAATTATTTAAACTGTTTCGATCTTTTTAAAAATTTGAAAAAAATTTCGTAATCTTCGACATAATTTGAGCCAAATCGCTGAAGACATTATTTGACAAAAATAATTTTCTATAAAAACTTTTTCACATTTGTATGTGTTGTGGTGCAATGAACAATTTTGTTATATGTACAATTGGCGAATTTTAAGAAGTTGACTTTTGTAGTTACATATTTTCGAAATGTATATAAATGAAGGTATGTACATAATCAGCCTTATCGGGAATAAAATTTCCCCCGTATGAGAGTCTCCAATCAACAACAATGTTCGGAAAATGGGAAAAAACTCCAATGAAAAAAGTAGATATCGTAGATCTATTTTCCGGGGAAAATTAATGATGTTGCCCTGGAAAAAACTCGCCTCAATTGAATTGGGGCATTTTTCAAAATAGAAGCATAAATACCTTTTTTGGAAGGTTTTATAATTTTTTATTTGCTCTAAAAGACAAGTTTTGATTTCGGTTCAAAAACATAGGCATTTTAATAAAATCCAACATTACGTTTTACTGAGAAGTCCATCAGTATTGGTATGTATGTATGTCTGGCTGTACGTCCATTCTACAACAAACTAGAGAGTTAACGGGTAAACGGGTTGGAGGAGGAATTGGTGTTGTTTTAGCCGATCTATATTTCGTTTTTGATTCTATACAATTTTAACACATTTTGGAACAAATTTACTTAACACTTTCGGGTTATTCACCCTCATAAAGTAACACAGTTTTTCACAAAGAGAGAGAACAAAGATAACAAGATAGACAAAAAATGTTTTTTTTTGAAAGTTTTGACTATTTTAACGCGATTCCATTACACGAGAATTTAATTTATGATGCAAAATACGTCTTTATCACCACTAATAGTTCAAATATTTAATTTGATTTCAGAAAATAGTTTACAAACTTTGACAGATAAATAGTTTCAGAATAAATTCTCTCAGAGTATTTCGAAACTGATCCGAAGTAATTTCCGGGGGCGATTCAATCCGGGGAGATTGACGATAGGAGTATTCGACTCCTGGGAAGAATGAAAATCCGGGGGAGATTGTTCGCCGATAAGGCTGAATATTGATCGAGTTTTCAAAACAAAAATTTATTTTTTTTTGTAATCTTAAAATATTCATGTAGCCACAAATTAAAACCAAGCGATTTCGGAAAAAATCGAACTAAGGGTCTTATTTCGAGAGTCTATTCAAAAGTCGAATAGACTTTAAGGGCCAGTTTTTTAGTGTTGGGTGAGTTAACACTTGATTAATTCAAAAAATGCTTTTGATATTTTATGTTTCCTGTTTTTCCAGTCTTTCTGCATTCATCGCCCACTTAATAACTGCTTCTTGACATAACTGGAGCCAGATCTATTTCCAGAATTAACTAACTCTGGTTTAACTCACAACTGAAAAACTGGGCCTAAGTCTACTATCGATATTTCAAAAATCTATTCTTTAATATTTTTCTGTCAGATTGCAATGAAATTATATGAATTTTTTCTATTTGATAGAAAATTAAATTCGATCAAGAATTTCTGATCGACTTAGGTCTACTAGATTTTTTCGCAGTAGACTCTCGCAATAAGCCCCTAACATAGAAAATAAAAAAAACATAGAAAATACCCACTTTTTACTTAAAGTTTTCTTAATGAGTTTCAATCAGTGTTTCCATATTTTTTAACAAAAGCCGCATTTAAAATGATCATAATTGCTTTCGATTTTTTTTCGTCGTATATTATAAGAATGACATCGTCATTTAGAAAGAAAATAATTATCATATGTAAATTTAAGTACAATTTTGTTTATAAACACCTAAACACCATGATCTACTCAGCCTGAGTTCGAATTATTCAGATTTCATAAAAAATAATATTTTTTTAAAATCCAAACAATTGAAAATTTCAAAACTTTTTCATGTTTCAACGACAAAGTTTAAATTTTTTACTAAAACTTTTAATTTGTAGCCACATTTCTAAAAGTCCGATTTTTTTTTGTTTTGATAATAATTCCTTCCGGACTTTTTTTAATCTCTTTTTGTACAAAAGTACCTTTGGTGGAACGCTTCGAGGGTTACAAGGATTTTGACTCGCTTTTTCGCTCCGCTGTCTGGCTCACGCAATTTCTCTGCTTAGGGTATGGCATTCACGGAAGATCAAAAATTTTCTTGGACTAGCTGAGATCCCGTTTCTTAAAAGAGCCAACAAAGTTTTAATATTTGGTCTAGAAAATCACTTTAAAACATCTAGTCTTAAATTTCATGAAAATAGATTTGGTGGCGGGTTGTTTGTCTGTATCTTCAATAACATTTATGTATGTATATGTAATGTATACTTTATAGTGTCCTTACAGAGAAAATTGTGAGACCCACATAATTGAATTATCAAAACTTCAATTAAAAAGCAGAGAACCACGAACAAGTTTCAATATGAAAAACAGTTGTCTTGCTTATACAAATTTTATGTCAAAAGTTCACTTTTTAAATTTAGTTTACTCAAAAAAAAAAAAAATGCTGGGCAAATGAAGATTGTAAAAAAACTATGATTTTAGGATCTTTTATAAACAAATAAGCTGTTGAATGTTTCCTATGTCATGACCAAAATTTTATTTGTGTACGCGTTACCTTAAAACTCCAAAACAGTGAAGTTCGAACTTTGACTTTTTCAATGAACAAGTCCGAAATTGTGTGTTTTCATATTCCATTCCGGACTTTTCAACAGTTTTTTTTTTGCTCGACAACAGAACTTTTGGTGGCCCTGGTCGCTTCATTAAGGGTAATGCTATGGGTAAAGTTTATTTTTCTTTAAAGGCTCCTTGAAGCCTTCCGACTGTCTTTGTAGTCCCGTAAAAACATGTTAGCTTTGTGATTTCGAAATTTCACAACAATTCCTGATGGATAGAAGTCATACAAAGTATGCAAATGTATCACGTATGCTCAAGAAACGTGAAATACTATCTACAACGAGTGGCGGTACAAAAATAGTGTGTTCATCGGTAACAAAATTATTCATTCTTAAAAAAGTGTCTTAAAACTAGGGATCATTAAATGGTAAACACAATTAAAAAATTATAGCACACTAAAATTAGCTACCTTCAACATTAATTTTTGTTCAAATTCATTTATTTGACAGAAATAATGAGAAATTTCATTCTAACATTGATGACATTTCAGTAGCGTTCGTTGCTTTTAAATAAAGCAATGCTTTGTCCAAATTTAAACGCAATCGATAACTTTCAAAGATTAAAGATTTTGAAAACTAAAATATTCACATGTTGATTAACATAGAATTTTGTGAATTAGATATTGCTTATAAGAAAATGGGATAACTTGCCAAAACAAGCTGTTTTTGCATAGAAATTAGTTTAGTTTATTGACTTTTAAAAATAATAATAAATAGAATTTATCGAAAAAGTATCGCAGTAGTTTTTGAGAACTACGATTCCTGTTAGTAGAAAATTTAAAATAAAGGAGAGTGGCCACAAAAAAACCAGAGTCGATAAGAAAAGAACATATGTATATGGTTTGAAAGGGTATTGTCTCTAGATATCAAATATGAAATTATTTTCTTTAAAAGTTATCCCCGGGACTTGCTAATAAAATGTATTTGTTTTTAATAGCTAGGTGTTTTTTCATGTATAAAACATTGGTGAGGGCAGTACAGAACAGAATAGGTATTGATTAAAAAACATACCTACATAGCCACTCGATACATGGTAATCCGCAAAAGTTTCGTTAAACAAAGTTTCTAGTAAGACAAGGCTCCAAAAACTATTTTTTGAAAAAAAAACTGATTTTTATAATGCAATGCTCAAAAATACAAGGTTTCGGAAAAAAAAAATTGTTACAAGGACGCTATATTTTTTTGGGAATTTGTGGTAGCCATAGTATAGGAAAGCTATAGGAGGAAATATATGTGCCTTGAATGTTGCAGGCAAAAATGTGTGTTATAAATTGGTATATTACTAGTCTCGTCAATATATTAAAAGCACTCTTACACAAGAAATCAATTAACGAATTCCGTAATAAATAATGAAAACAAAACATTTAGGAATTTTACCATTGCCTTTGAAAAATTCTTAGTTTTCCCGTTTTCATTTTCATTTCAGTTTTTTTTAAATTATTAAATTTTCACTAATTTTCACCATCTTGAATAAAATGTTTTAAATGAAACTTAAAATTCAATTCGTTCCCACAGAGCTCTTGAGGGGAATCTTTTAAAAATCATTAACTAAGAATTCTGCTACCTAAGCCTTATAACCGCATGAAAGCCGTCTATGCCAAGATCAGGTTATTTTGATGTTAACAGTTCTTAGAAGGAGCTTATTGTTGAGAAATTTTTCTTGCCGCTTAACTATGGGGTCATTCAAATTTAATTTTACCAAGAAGAACTTTAATTCTGATTTGACAAAAAATATTGTAAATATATAGAATTTAGACCTTAGATTTTATTGTTACTCAAGCTCTAAAGCATACAAATTAAATTGGCATCCTCACGCGCTGTACACCATTTTGTCTCCTTAAAAATAATAGTTTTTTTCGACTTGCCAGCTTAAAATTCTTAAATTTGTCTGCTTTTTTTTCTGGGAGTTAATAAAAATTTCCATTTTTTAGATCAACTCATGAGAAAACTGATTTTTGGGAAATTTGCTGCCCACTTACAGCCATATTAATAAAAAAAAAAAAAAAACCCTTAACTCACCTTTAACTTTCAAGCTCTCGTGTAACCATGGATTAAGAGATAACTCGCGAATTAAAACTTATATTTACTTTTTTTATTTAACCGTATTCTAAACTACCTTCTTTCAGAGAGAGAGATCTAACTCCTAGTCCACGAGTTAAAGATAACTTGCCGCTAGTTCCGTTTATTAATATGGGGGTTAATATTGAGATTGCAAGAAGATTGACCTATGTACCGATTTCCTATGAATGCAAGTTGAAAATTAGTTTACTTTAAAAAACGTTTGTCTCCAACGAATTAGCAACGATTTAAAAATATTTTTTTACCAGGCAAAGCGCCCAGGGGGTCCTTGGGCATTAAAGAACAATTAACTCCAAATTCCATTTGTCTGTTTCGAATTTCACTGTACATAGGTACCTTTATAAAAAAAATCTACCTTTGACTTTATCAAATCGTTCTCGTTGCAAAAAAAAAAACATATATTTAATAGATTAAAAAATTAAATTAAAGAAAATCGATTTTAAATGAAAGCATAATGTGCTATATAAAACAAAAAAAAAAATAAAAAAAAATCACTCATTTATTTTACATTTAATGTTATTTTAATTAAAACATTAAACATTTAGTTTGAATATTTCAGTGTCGATAGAAGTTGTGAAACAGAAAATTAAATTTTCTAAAATAAATCAAATTGTAATTGTGTACTAATTGTGTTGTAGTTTTTTTTAACCATATGTTTAATTTTTTTTTTGTTGTATTTCGTTTTTAATTTTTTTCTATTTCACTTACTAACAAAATGTCCATTACTCTTAGTAATCTTAGTCAAAAAACCTTAATATGGTATAAACATACTCTATTTGTTGATTAAAAAAAAACATATTCTTTTATTTGTCTTTTTCTGTTTAAAAAAAAAATAAAACTTTATTTTTCAAAATGTTTAGTTTTTTTCTCTTTGATTCTTGATGGTTATTTTGTAAAAAAAAATCTAAAATTTGATAAAAAAAAATCTATAGCTTATATTTCCCTTTATTATAAATCTCATTTGTTTTACTTCTTCTATTATATAATTTGACTTGGTTTTAGTAAAAAAAAAAAATAAACAATTAAATGTTTCTTTTTTTTTGTCTATTTATATAATAATTATTAATTTATGATACAAACAAATTAAAGTGTGCAAATAGATTTGTCTTTTTTTAGGTCGTAAAACAGCGTCTGTTTGTGTTTATTTCTGTCGTGATTTGTCTTTAATGCTATACATATATGTATTTATATATTTAATATTTCAACTGTATGTGTCTTAACGTTGTTCTTGAGAATAAAACAATCTACTACTTTCTTCTAACTCCTGTATTAGGAAACCTCTATCGAATAAACAATTCTATTGTATTTGAAAATAAATCATCGTAGGTAAATATTTAGTTTAAATTATAATTTTCTTGAAGATAGCGTCGTGTGTGTGTTGAAAATTCACTCAAATTTTTTAAAAATTTACAAAAAAAAGAAATTAACTATTAATTTGGCAAAATTTTCTCAAACAAAAAAAAAACATGCGCGCTGCATCTTCATGATATGATCTTACTCCTATTTTTATGAAACTATTGTAAAATGTACTGTGTTAAGTACTTTAAGTATGCCAATCTCGATTGGATGTGTGGTAAAAAGTTTTGTGTGTGAATGTCCCTTGTATAATATTCAGTTAAAAAAAAAACATCTCTTTCGTAATTTTTGTTTAAATTATTTCTTTAGTCAGCAAATAGCTTTTTTTTAAGTTGTCCTTATATTTGGAAAAATAATTCAAAACCTATTCCCCCTATACGTACTCCTTTTCCTGTTTGCCAACAAATTAAACAAAAAAAAAAACATAAACTCAAAGAAATTATAAAATCAAAAAATTCGTACAGGTTTTGCCTCTAGAACTGCACGATTAGCCATTTGTAAATATTTACTCAGAATATCCCAAACGAAATATAGAGTTTTTCAAAGAACATTCAAAAATTGTAAAACTAGCCAATACCTTTCCTTGACCCCTCAGAATTGATATCAAAATTCATGCAAATATTTTAATTTTTTTTTTATATATATAAACACAAATCCACCCATCTCTTTTGATTGTTGCAACAAACAAATTGGATTTCCTGTGTTGATGAGTTTTAGATATTTGAAAAATGCACAAATAATCAAAATATTTTTTTATACAAAATACTTAAACAAAAAAAAAACAAATTATATCTAAAAACAAATTCAAATGCGTGGCCAGGCATATCTTTTTTTTTTTTTTTAATTCTGTACTTAAACTTTTTTCTATTTACATTATAACACAAGAATCTTTTTATTTATATTTCTTTGTTTTTGATTTAATTTTAGAAAATTATATTTTAGAGCTTACAGAGTTTGTATTTTGAATTGATTAATATAAATTACATTGCTGCAAGCATTTGCATTTTTCACTGTTAATATCATTTTTCTTTTGCGGAGCTTTATGTGGAAGCAGAAAGAAGTTTGTTTATAATTTTTTGTTTCTGTTAGAAATTACTTTTTTCGTTGAGTTACTTTGAAGAAAAAAAAATTAAATTAAATACAAAATAAATACATTTAAGCGGATAATCACATCTCTGCACTTATGAAAATCCAATTTCTACACCAAACTTTTTCAGATAATATATTTTTTTTTTTTGCGTTTGAGTTTAATTTTTTGCTTTTGGCTTTCCTTACAACATAAATAATTTTATCCTTCGTCAGCATAACTTTGGTACAGTGATGTGTCAAACACAAGGATACGATATTTCTCACCCACGGTAATGTATCACTGCAAGGATTGATCTCCCCCTCACACCAACTCACGTGACATGGCAAGATGAAAAGTTAAAAAAAAATATTAAAAACTTTTTTGTAAATACATAACAATGACTTGAAACATTTTTTCGTGCAATAATTTTGAACCACATAAGGCTCCTAGAAAACATCCTCTAATTTAAATTGAACCATAAGTCCTTACATAAATTGGCTATAGCATACGAGTAGTAGACAAATTGGAAACAGATGGTGTTGCATAGAAGTATTTTTGACAATTCGAAAAAAAACTTATGATTTTCTTTCATTTTCGTAATTTTGAAGTACATATTATATGTCAAAGGGTGGCATTGGAAAATATTTAATGGCTCTGGACTTATAGTAGATGTTAAATATGTCGCGTCAGTTTTTAAATCGAATGTCATCAGAACGATTTTGTTGTCCTGGTGTTGTTTTCATTTTTAATTTCAATTTCACAATTACATTTACTCGTAGCTTCTAAACTGCTAGACAAAATTAGATGAACGAGTTATTGTTTACTTTTTTTAATGTGTATTTGAAGAGTTTGTTAAAATGGTCTTATCGAGATGACACAGAAATACAAACAAAGGTTTAAAGTTTTTATTTTTGAGCAAGCATACAAAATAAAGTGAGACAAAGTCGGGAAACATGTTTTAAATTTAACAATGCATTAAGCAGTTAAATTGTTAACTCAACGTTAATTTGGTCATATGTTTTTCTTTTTCGTCAAGATATTATTTAATAATTTTATCCAAGGCACTTTCATTGTTGTTTTAAAATCTTCACCGTTAGTTTAAAATGTTCTAAAAACAATCATCTTATAGTTTCCCACTTCTTATAAATTTTGATTACAAAACTGGTTTTTAAATGCAATTTTAAAAAGCAATATAAATTGAATAACATGTCCTGTAGGTTTTCAAATTGATTTTTTAACGGTTTTTCAGGACTGATTCATTGAAGTTTAAAAACCCAATCAAAGACAAATATTATTGAAGTTTTTTCATAGGACTCGGTAAACATCAGCCATAAATTTGCGTGTTAGAAACTAAGATGAGCTCATTCGTGATTTTTGAATCGCAGGTATACTTCCGACTATTATTTAAGAAGCATTCTAATGTGATTGTGATTCGTGAGTTTTAAAGGTTAAAAAATGTTCTTAGCAAGAAAAATATTTGATGCAACAAAAAAATATATTTCTTTCTGACCAAGTTTTACTCGTGATTTGTGAGTCCCTTTTCTAAGTTGTGATTTGAAAACTGTGTAACAATCGTTCACAAGTTGTGACTGTGATTTTCTTTTCACAGGTTGGAAATCACATATTGTGTTTGGTTTGCTGTTCTCTAGAAGGGTAAGACAGCATCTAACTTATGTGCCCACTATCGTTCTTGGGCAAAACACATCTTAGAGTTGAGATCACTGAAAACTCCTACTCTATTTACTCATAGTCCTAAGTCATTTCGTCATCGAAGATATTCCAAAATTCTCCAGATGTTTAAAAAATTCACTCTTGATAAATGTTCGATATGGTAACTTTACCTTTTTTTGAAAAGCTACAGTGAAATATTTGTGTTCAAAATCTCCACAAATATTGTTAGGATAGGAAAACATTACCCTTTTTTTTTTAAATGTTCGTTCGTTTCTCGTAGGAACGTACTTTTTTAATTTTGTAGACTAAATTTTGGTAGCTGAAACCGAGAATGATACAACTGACAACAAACTGACAACAAATTATTTCTTCGTTAACGTTTGAGGGTATGATACTCGTAAATTACAAAGTATTTTGGTTTTCGCAAGCTTTTCACGTATTAATACTGTCTTTTAAAATGAGTTTTTAATATTTGCGAACCTTTATTTCGTTCCCGAAAAATTATTAGTTACAATATGTATGTTTTGTTACATAAATAAGTAACTTTATTTACACAAAAATCATTATGGAATTTAAAAGTTCTTACTTACTTACTTAGATCCTTGACCCCTCTAAGGGGCACAGGGCGTCAACTACCGCTACACGCCATCTCGTTCGGTTTCTGGAAATGTATTTTAGCTCTCCCCAACTTTTACCGAGCTTTTGTGATTCCTTGTCGACTGTTCTGCGCCAAGATTTTCTCTGGCCTCCAGGTCTTCTGCCATCTTGGATGAGTGGATCCCACTCCATTGCATGTCTTGCAATAGAGTCTGCACCACGACGTAGGGTGTGACCAATCCACTGCCACTTTCTTTTCCTAATAACGATGTCAATAGGACTTTGGCCCGTTCTCCGAAGGAGTTCTTGGTTGGAGATGGTGTTCGGCCAAAAAATCCTTAGGATGTTTCGGAGACATCTATTTTCGAAAGTTTGTAGCTTCCTTGTGACAGAGGCGGTCACTTTCCATGTACTACACCCATATAGTAGTACTGACTCTACGTTCGACCGGAACAGTCGCAGCTTGGTCTTCGTACTGTAGACGTTGCTCCTCCAAACTTTAGACAGCATGCCGAAAGCAGCTTTAGCTTTGCCGATTCGGCAGTTAACATCTTCATCCGTACCACCGCCGTCTTTTGAGACAACACTACCGAGGTACAGGAAGTTGTCCACCGCTTCAACCTGCTGTCCCGCAACGACAACTTGAGAAGAAGATTCAGAAATGTTGAGGATTTTTGTTTTCCCGGTGTTGATCCTCAAACCGACTTTGTTTGCCTCGCATTCCAGATTAGTCACCATATGGTGAAGATCCATAATGTTGTGCGAGAGCAAACAAATATCGTCAGCGTAATCAAGATGTTGCAGGAACGAAAACATCGTCCATCGAATTCCACGCGCTTGCTCGGCTAGAGCTGCATGAAGGACATCCCCTATAACCACCAGGAAAAGTAGTGGAGATAGCAAACATCCTTGACGAACTCCGCTATGGATATCGAAGTCCTCTGATACCTTTCCGTTGTGTAAGACTTGACACGATGCACCCTCGTAGGTAGCCTTTATAACGGCGATAATCTTCTCGGGTACTCCTCTCCTACGTAAAGCTGACCAAATGAAATCTCGATTCAAACTATCGAAAGCCTTTTCGAAGTCGATGAAGAGCAAATGAAGAGGGGAACGGAACTCCACGCATTGTTCTATTATGATCCTCAAGGTGTTGATGTGATCAATGCAGGATGAGCCTGCACGAAATCCCATTTGCTCTTTGTCGAGAGTAGAATCGAGATGTTCTTTGATTCGTTCCAAGATTATTTTCGCCATTATCTTTGCCACCGCGGGGAGGACACAGATCCCTCTCCAGTTTCCGCAATCCGTAAGATTTCCCTTTTTTGGTAGTTTGACGATCATCCCTTTTTTCCATTCAATGGGGAAACTTTCGTTCTCCCATGCCTGTGCTATTAAGGGGTTTAACAACTTAGCTGATGTTTGTGGATCTGCTTGGTAGAGCTCAGCGGGAATGCCGTCCAAACCTACCGCTTTGTTGCTCTTGAGGGATTTGATTGCTGATGTTATCTCGGCTAAACTGGGAGGGCAGGTGCGAATACGGGAACTAGTTTCTACGAATAGCTCATTTGGGTTAGGGGCTGGAACACCTCCGCTATCGCCTATGTGGTTGAGCACGCTAGCAAAATGTTCCTTCCATCTCCTGAGCTGATCCTCATCCGTAACTAGCAGGGTGCCGTCTACATCCTTGACGAGGTGTTGTTTCCGGGAGTTGTTGTTTCCAACCAATTCCTTGGTTATCTTGTAGACGGTACCACTGTCGCACCTTGATGCTGCTTCCTCTGCCTGTTCTGCGAGAACATTTACGCGCCTCCTTTTGTCACGTCTGACACTACGCTGCACTTCTTTCCTTTTCCTACGGTACTGAGACTCGATGTTAAATCTCTCACCTACTGGGGCAGCCGCAAGTTGGGATCTAATCGCGTTCCTTTCTTCAATCTTGCTCCATGTATCTGCAGAAAGCCATGTGCTTTGGCTTCTCTGCCTTATACCCACAGACTCAGTTGCGGCAGTTGCAAAGGCCTTTTTCACATTGCTCCAGTGTTGGTCTGCATTTTCTGGCGTGGCAATGCTGATGACTTCTGCTTCTGCGGCGAGGCGGTCCTTATATCTTTGGCGCACTGTAGGATCCCGTAATCTGTCGGTATTGTACCTGGGTGTACGCAGGAAGTTTTGCCGATTTCCATGTACTGAAGCAATTCGAAGACGAACGTAGGCAAGCATAAGATGGTGATCGCGAGCTAACCCTACATCAGCACCGCGTCTGTTTCGGACGTCGAGAAGACAATTTTTAAAGCGCTTGCTAATAGCAAAGTGATCGATTAAGTTCGCTGTACATTGACGATCTGTGGATAACCAACTTATCTTGTGCGAGATCCTATGCTCGAACAGAGTACCTCCAATGACTAGCTGATTTGCGTTACAGAAGTCAACAAACCGCTCTCCATTGTCGTTCCGTTCCCCGATACCGTGGTTACCCAGAACGTGCTTCAACGCTGTGTTGTCCTGGCCAACCTTAGCATTAAGATCTCCCATTACGATAGTGATGTCTCCATTCGGCGAGCTTCTGAAAACCGCGCTAAGTTGGCTGTAAAATTCGTCCTTCTCGGCGTCCGACGCTTCCTCAGTTGGGGCATAGCACTGGATGATGGTGATTTTTCTTAATTTACTCTGGAACCTGGCTGTCAATATCCTGTCGTTGATGGGTTTCCAGGTTATAAGACTTTGCCGCGCCTTTGGAGTCAACATTAAACCTACGCCGGAACATCGGGAGCTTCCAACTGGTTTTCCGGAGTAAATAAAGAAAGTGCTTTTCGAAGGTGAATCCACCTGCCCTGCGCTCAACCATCTCACTTCACTCAGACCCAAGATGTCTAGGTTGTACCGTAGGAATTCTTTCTCAAGTTGGAGGAATCTGGCGTTGTTAGGGCCTTCTTCGCGGTTATCGAGAAGAGTTTTAACATTCCAGAATCCAATCTTTGTCCTTGTTCGATAGCTAAAAGTCGTCATCGTTTGATCATTCCTTATCCGAGGCTGTAGTTGCCGATTCGAAGCGGTTGATTTCTTTACATGTGGTAGGTTGCCAACCCGTCACACGACCCCCAGACCCGGAGGGCCGGATCCTTGTGTAGCCTTAGGACAGCAGGCCGGATAATCCGATACCAGTAGCCCACTACGGGGATATGAGTGCTGCCGTTGACCCTTGAAGGGTTCATCCGCCACCATCTCTTTTTCAGCACCCTGGCTAGTACTGAAATTCCTTACCGACCTCAGCTCTAAATATTTCAGAGTAGCTCACGTAAGGTCTCTGTCGTCCATACTGTTGGTGACACCGTTGATTCTGATGAATTCATCCGCCGCACACCTTCCTTCTGATGGGCTCGTCTAAGACTTCAGCCGACTTATACAGCCAGTCATTTCCGACAGAGTATTTATAGTGTTGCTATTTTTGTCTCTTGTTCAACACTCGCGCTTATTTGTTTGGCAAGTCAAGTCCGGATGGACGAGACCAGTACCCGATGGTTACCACTTGGAGGTAAAATAAGCACAATTGATGTGTAGTATTCGTTACATCACTGGACATCGCCGTGTTGACGCCACTCAGTGACTACCCGCGTCCTACAACATCCAACATCCACCATTTAAAAGTTCTACTAAACTATGTATATTCCTATCCCAACACCGGGAACTACTAAGTATAAATTTATCTGTTTTGGACAATAAAGCTAATTGCACTCATGCAACTAAATGAGCGTTGAGCTGGCAAATAATCAAAATGTTCATCAATCGAATTGATTTTACACTCAATCACATTTTCAATATGATTTTTTAAACAACACAAAAATGTAGCCTCACATTTTATCTTTAATTTACGATCCAACAACTAAACTTTAGTTATAAGCATAAGTTAACTAAATCGATATTTTTGTCAAGGTTTAATTAGTTTATTTTGAACTAAAATCAATTTTTCTGGCGATTTGAAATTTGTTTCAAATTAAATTAACTTTAAAAACATACCTTTAAAATAGCTGAATATTTGTAGAAGAGGATCGCAACATCTATAAATTTTAATTTTCTTGAAAGTATGAAACTTTTACAATATATTTTTGAATTTATAAAAGTAAAAATCAAATTGATGTCCGGTGCCGTTCCACACTTTGGTATGGAATTTGAACCCGTTTAATAATTTATATATGCATTACAGCGCGATATTAAATTTTTTTTAAGAGACCTTAATCATGAAAGTCTTTTTATTAGAACCGAAGTTATAATTTTTTGAAGGTGACAATACCTGAAGAGTTACCGTTATGTTCCTCCAAATGAGAGGAATACATTTGGAGGAAGAGCTGTAGGATGAGCAGGCCTCATCCAGCTCTAGATGGGGGCACAATAGATCTTAAGGTCGCAGTGCAATAACCCTCAATTTACTATATTCATTCATTCAATCAAGCGTTGTAAGTAAAAGTTTTTTGATACTTGAAGATAGCGATAACACGAAAATACTTCTTTAAAAAAAAAACTGTTATTTTCGTTTTCAGCGATCTAAAATTAGAACGTTTTTAAGGTCCGACAATAATGCCACAATTTATAGAAATAAATACCAAGATAATAACGGACACGTATCGGTTGTAGGTCTATCCCGATATTTTTTGTCTTTTGAATGCATAGATAGGTTCAAATGAGCTACTTTAAATCTGGCAATATGCAAAATTGGCAACTTCTTCTAAATTCTGATTTTTATTGTCTGTACAAATTAAGAAGGCAAAATAAAAAAAAATTGGCAGCTTCGAATTCATTTGTAAAAAACATAACTCAAAAAAATTCATTTCCTCAACATTGATGGTCATTGACGTCTGTTATAATCGACAAAAAAAAAAACTAATATTTTGGACCTTCTTCAAATATTTATCAATTTATTTTTCTCACACATTTATTATACATCATATTAATAATAGTATCTAATAACTTTAGTTTTATATACATAATGTATTTCTGTATGACCTACCACCTCATAGAATTCTAAACAAAAATTCGAGTTGGTGTAAACCGGGGGAATATAAAACTGAATCTGCTTATAAAATAATAAATCTATAACAATATTGTCAAAAATTACCTTTATGAAGACACCCAAAATTAACCTGACCCAATTTTATTAATTACCCATCACAAAAAAAAATGAAACTAGGGTTGAAACCGACTAATGTGATGGTTGATAACCAAAACCTTATACGCAATATCAGTATCAGTTATCACAATAGTCGTTGTTCTAACCCTATATCATACTTCATACCGCATAGGCGACAGCAATAAAAATCTAATACTTTTGCACGCATGTTTGATAATTTTAGTTTAGAAGTTGTCAATGAAATATTTATTTTTTTTTTTCGTATCCAGGGCATAGTTTTGTAAAACGGAATGTTTTGTAATGTTGATAGTGAATGAAACTAATAGTGTATGCTCATGTTTGTTTGTCGTTTGATAATTATTTTTTTTATAGAAGTAAAATATTTTCCCAATCAAAGTAGTGTCCAAAGCACTACATCACTTAAGATTTGGCTCAAAAAAAAAAAAAACAAAAGTTTGCTGCTATATTCCAGTGATTTTGATAAAAAATACTACAAAAAAAAAATAGAATTTTAGATATGCATGGTAGTTTATTTTATGACGATATTTTTTTTTTTATTATTTATTAAACAAAAAAAAAATACGAAAATATTGAATCAAATGTTAAAAAAAGCTAAATAAAAAATACACCAGCATTATATGACCTCTTCGTTTGATTCAATACAATTCAAATAGTACATTTAGTGTAAATACATTATGGGGTAGCAGACTAAAAATTAAAAAAAAAAACATTACTGAAACTTATTTTGTTTTCGTAAAATTAATTTTTAATATTATTATTAATTAATTTTTTTTTTTTTGAAATAAAAATAAAAAACATTTTAAAATAATATTTTTTAATTTAAATATATTTTAGAATAATACACAATCGTTTCAATTATTATTATCTGTTTTTTTTTATTTTATTTTATATACGACGTTTTCTTTGGAAATTTATTTTATTTTTTTTTTATTCTCTCACTCATTTTTCACGTCAACTTACTATCTCTATTTATTCATAAAAAAAGTTAAAGAAAACACTTTCAGTAATAAAAACAAAATATGAACAACAAAACTGAAAATGATTTCTTTTACTTAAATCCAAATAACACTTAACATTCTGACACTAAGAATTCAAAAATTAAAAAAAGAAAAAAAAAAAACATTTTCATCAAACTCAATACAAAAATATTAATTTTATCATTTGTAATTTATAAGAAATTTTAAATCATTCTAAAATTATTGAATAAAATTATAATTATCTATTGGTTTACTTATACAATGTTTTTTTCTTCCTCATTCGCATTTCGTCGAAATTTGAATTTTGCTGAAATTATTCCACCTACACACACACAACTCAAATAAATTGCGAATGAATTTGAAAATTTAAAACTCAGACACATTGTGGTATGTGGCCATATAACATACGAATCGGTATCACATTTTCTGAAGGATTTTCTACACGAAGATAGAGAGGATGTGGACGTTGAAGTAGTATTTTTACATCGGTAAGTAAAAACATTCCTTCTAAATGTTGTATTCCTTTTATTTTTAATTTTTCAATTAAAATTTTTAAATTTAAGAAAACTGCTTATAATAAGTTTTGAAAAAAGATTCATTTCTTATTATGAGCAAAATATATTCATATAGCCAGAAGAATATTTTTTAAGGTAGATTGATTGAGAGTATTTATACCTATTTTATATAGAAATTAAATATAGTTTTTGTAAAATATCTTTATGATGATCTAAAATGTATGCATACATGTATATTATATATATATAAATCAAAATAAATAGCAAGGAGCCTGATCTGGAACTAGAAGGACTATTAAAGCGCCACTACACGACTGTGGCGTTTTTTCAGGGAACTATGATGAACGCTGTCGACTTGGAGCGAGTCAAGGTACAATAAAAAAATAGAGTAAAAACAAGAAAATAAAAATCGCATTCAAGCTTACACCTTTAAAACAACGTTTATTTATAATTTATTAACCTTCTCGTTATCTGCAAAATAATCGACAGACCAAAAATATTTCTAAGGATAACCCAAAAACCAAAAAAAAAAAATTAAATTCATATTTTGTTTTAATTCGGTCCCATTCTACTTTATTTTCCACAAGAATTTCAAAACCAAAATATTTTTGCTTTCAGAAAATCCTGATATTAAATCCAAAATTCTTGATTTTCTTATTTATTGATATCTTTGTTGAGCTTAAATTTAATTTTTTTGTTTCAAATTTGCTTCAATGAATGAAAGTTATTGTTTTTTGTCTTGAGAATTATATTCTTTTTTTTTTTTATTTTTTTTCGGTCTATTTTATAAATAAAATAGTTTAGAATGGTTCCTTTGTTAAAGAATTTTTATAAGAAAATTAAAACAAAAAATATGTTATTTTTTTGTTCATATTTTGATGATTGCTTTGTTAAGAATTGTTTGTAGAGCTAGAATGTAATTTTATAATAATAATTATTAATTGATACCAATATTTTAATAATTTTAAATATTAATAATAAAACTTTACTACTGACAAACTATACATATTTAATAGTTTTAAGATAATTTTGTGTGGTAAGAATTATTGTATGGAAATTTGCACATTTATGCTAAAATAAACCTTAATAAAACATTTTCTTTTTTCACCGACACCAAGATTATTAAATTTATTTGACTTATTTTTAAAGTTATTTTAAGAAAATTTTATGAATGCTCTATAGGAAATACAAATACTGTTTTGTCAAAGGCATACAAAAAGATGTTTTTTCCGCTAGTCATCTTTTCATTCAGCTATATATCAACACCTTCATCATTTAACGTCAGTTGAGTTCTTGTGGACCCTCAAAATTCACAGTTTTATTCTTATACGACTGTAATTGTGATAAAAGTTACATCAAAAATTTAGCCAAGCATTTTAGCCGAGAGGTACGCGGCAATGCAGCTCCATCTAAAAAACCAAATGTCTGGCTTGTATTGTACATCCACTATCTGTCAAAATTTAGCTGGCGAAATAAATGCACGACACATTATTCTCGAATCAAATTGTGATTCTTTTGTGCCAAATCGTGATAATAAATTCCAGATTGGCGTCTATAGAATAAAAAATCTAAAGTGTAGTGTTGCGACGTGCGGGGGAAAGAAGTGCATGTCGGACAGACAAGCAATGAATTAAACTAAATAAATATTCATTTATAAATTATTTCGTAAATAAAAAATAAGATTTGTATTTTAAAAACAATTTCTTTGGTGTAGCTATTTGTTTTTTTTTTTTTTTGTAGTTAGCATCTGATTTCTGGGACATTCTCCACAAACGCTTTTGTGTCAAAATTTAGCGCGATCAGCGTTCTAGGGCTAAGGTTAAACATTAAAAAAAAAATTATATGCAGAAAAATTATTTGTTAAAAAAACCCGATTCAACGATTCTTATTTGTTTTTTCTTTTTCTTCATTTACTAGAAAGATTGGAATCATGTTTAAAGAATTTGATTTATTAAGGTTTATTTACAAAAACTGGTTATAAAAAAACAATCTTCTGCACACGGAATGAAAACATCATGTAAACACACACTTTTTTACTTCTGACAATAATAATTATTTAATTATAACTGTATTTATTGTTATACTCTATAAATTCAACTTCTTATAAATTTTGGTTATGTTTTATAAGTCATCTTTCATAGGTTTAACGTGTAGATTCTGAATAAACTAACTTATTTTCTCTTTACAAGAAATGTATCTCATAGTTTGAATATTATATTATTTATAAATGTTTAGAAACTACACAACTTTTTGTATATCAATCTACCTTCGCAGGGACCAACGATTCATTTAACATTTAAGATATGGTTTGGTTAATAATATTGTTTTTTTTTAACTATATTATTCGTCAAATGATTTTTAATTCCACATGAAATTGTATACAATGCAAGGTTTGTGATTTTTTAATTAACAATTATCTTTCTTTTTTTTTTCTTTCTCATTATGTTTATAATTTGAAAATTTATCATTCCCATCAATATCTACCTGCTCCTTCGAAAAACTATAAAATAAAAATGAACAAAAATATAAAATTTACATAATGCACTACCTATGTAATGAAACAAACCCTCTCGATGAACAAAACTCAAATAATAATTGCATGTTATAAATTACACTCAATTTATATAAAAAAAAATAATAAAACCACAAACAAAACAAAACCAATTGTAAAGAAAACCACCCGATCTGGAATTGGAGGGTTTGTTTAAACGACATTTTACCACAGTGGAATTCTTCCAAGGAACAATTATGAATCCGATTGATCTACAGAGGGTGAAGGTAAACAACATTTCATTCCTAGAGAGTTTTTTTATTATTTTTTGTTTTCATTAAAATGATTTTGTTTCATATTCTTACAATAGTTATTATTTTATTATTATTGTTTTTTTTTTTTTTATTAAAACAAAGAAGTAAAATACAGTGCAATCTAACATTTTCAAAGTTTCATCGAGAAACCACATCATGTTTACTTTAAATATAAATGTCTATTTTAAAGTCAAATGTATTCATATAAATGTAAACATTATTCATTTCTTTTTGTTTGTCTAATTTTTATTTATTTTAGTTAAGATTATTTTTATTATTCATTAAATTCATCGATTTGATGTGAATCTTGTATTGCAAATTATGTTCAATGTATAATACACTAACAATGCATAACACGTTATTTGTGTTGAGCGTTGTATTTCATATATGCTTACAATTTTTCAAATGCCGATTTTATGTATCTAATTATTTCACTAAAATAATTAATTTTCTATTGACTTTGGTAATTAAGAGAACATATCTTATCGCAACAATAAGTAATATATAGTGATATATCATAATATAGTCCACTACGAGGGGGGCTGGTGACGAGAACGAAAACGAGACGAGACTGCCTTTAAAGCATCCGAGACGTGACCGAGGCGACACTATTTGAACCGAAATTTTCTGAGAGTCTCGGTTGTCTCGGCAGAAAAAAAGACATTTTAAATATGCTAAACAATTTAAAAATCCAATTTCATTTAAATATTTATTTTAATCTGCCGATATTCAAACTATAGACAGTGTTCACATTCGACTTACTCATCTAACTTTTTTTGACTTTACAAAACAAAACTTCAACAAAAATCCACAAGTTTTTTAAAAAAAATTAAAATGTTCGTGGAAACAAAGTCAGCTGCCCGAGATGAGACCGAGACAATTCTTAATTATATGAGCCTGAGATGAGACTGAAAATTTTCGATTCGAAACGAGACTTACAATAGTAAAAAAATATATTTAAAATTATTAAACAAATTAAAAGAAATTCAAGAAAATTTTAATATTTTAATAAAATCGAATATAAACTACGTCTAAGCTATTGACTGTTAAGCATAGAACGCAGTTGTTGCAAAACCAAATTTTTCTTTGGTCTCCAACGAGACAGCGAAATGCTTACGGAAACCACAGCTAAAAAATTCTTTTTGAAAGTGTCACCAATTACAAATAAAAAAAAAAAAACACAATCACAAAGCTAAAACAATCACAGAAAGCCATGCTGTAATGAATGATAAATAAACACAAACACAAATGACACTCAAATGGCATTTTTCCGCGCACAATTAATGGTCTGGTCAATTAATTCTGTGCGAAAAAAGGGTGTAGAGTTCTCCAAATAATCTG
The DNA here is from genome assembly GCA_949320155.1 of Melangyna quadrimaculata. Lineage (NCBI taxonomy): Eukaryota > Metazoa > Arthropoda > Insecta > Diptera > Syrphidae > Melangyna > Melangyna quadrimaculata. The sequence continues at coordinate 451,672,224 of OX439483.1, read as the reverse complement.
CTACAATTATCGATTCCGCTCATTGAACAGCGTACTGAAAAACGAAAAGCAAAACGTAATTTTTCGTTTATGATTTCGTTGTGTCATTTTTGTATGGTTTTTTTCGTTTCGCATCAGCAGCGTACTAGGCTTTAGAATGAACCAACAGTTGCAAAAAAAAAATTAGGGAAACCGTTAAAATCATTTTCTATTCGTTTTTATTCAAATGTTAAAATTTTCTTGAATTTATTTTTTTGTATTTTATTTTGTTAATAATTTTAAATGTTAATAATTTTCAATGATAAAAAAGATAAGTATTTTTAAGAAAAAAAATTTGGCTTTCTTAATAAAAAGTAAAAAAAATGACACTTGTTAACGTGTTTTTGTAAAAATTACACCAAAGTAAAAATAAACGGCTTTAAAATGCAGTAAAATCGGTTTGATAAATAATTGTGGGTGTGTAGAAAAAAGTTGAAGCATGGGTAGAAACTGCTAGGTGCCCTTGTGTTAATACAAAAAAGAAATAAGAATAGATTATATTTTGTGAAAAGTTGAAGCCAGTTAAAGAAACGAGACCATTAATCATAAAAACCGTTATAAGTCAAAAAGGGAACGAGAACTAAAAAATTACCTCGTAAGTTTTTCGACTTAAAATCACCACAACAATCGATATGGTTTTCATCTGGGCCGGTGACGTTGGGACACCGTGTAGGTATATAGGGTGATTCGCATAACGTGAGAGCTTCTAGGTTGGGTCGAGAAAGTATATGAAATGTTCGGGAGGGAGGTCTTTTCTTTCCTGTTTTGGCAGGAGGAGCAATTTTCTAAAAAAAAAACTTCAAATAGAAAAAAATTATAATACAAATAACGGTTACTCTAACAGTGCCACGTTACCTTTGTGTAAAGCCAAAAATCACTTCTTTTATTTTGTTTTTAAATAATGTTATTATAAAGAACAGTTTTTTCAAACTCAAAACGTTTAGAACAATTTTTTTTAATAATAATAATTTAACGCTCAGTTAAGATAACTTCTTAGTCAAACACTGAAAACCCGATGGTTCTAGGACTTTTACCTTAAAAAGTTTAAAAACAAAGAAAGACATTTCTCGAAACTCGATTTGTTGAAAGTAATCCGATTGCTATAACATGTCACAGGCTTTTTCACATATTTTAATAAGTGTTGTCTCACTAATTGTACCTATGTGTTCAGAAGCGGATCCAGGGGGTGGCTATAGGGGCTAAAGCCCCCCCCCCCCCACAGCCGAATCATAAAATAATTTGAAATATAGAAAGCAATACATTACAACGTGTAGAATTTTATATTCCGTCTAAAATATTGTTAAGATATGAAATTTGATGGACAAAATAACGTGGTTGGGGCTGAACTATTTGCATACATGTTATGTAATTTTTTTTTTCTTAGCCCTAAGATTCGGACTAAAGCCTGAAACGAATTGGACAAAAGCTAAGTTGGGGGCTATGAATATGGATATTTTTAATGCAACGACAATCTTTCCCTAAAAATTAAACCCAGAAAATTGGAACAAAAAAAAAACAGCTTTGGCGCAATAAGGTCTGAGAATATTGGACAAAAAACCTAGCCAGGGTTAAGCAACTTACTTCCTAAGGACTAAACTTATTCCAGAGAATTTTGGGGGCTCAAGTCTAGGGACTGTCAAAGTCCGAAGTTGGGGCTAAGGCTTGAAGAGATAAGTAAAAAGAGATAAAAATGGTCGGGGCTTTACATTAACGTGTCAAATGCCCCAACTGTATATACTAAAAACAAAGCTAATTTACCGAAAGAAACGCATTTGAGGCTTAAACCATTGGGAAACAACGGGATGTCAAGTTTAGTGTATGTTTAATACAACAGGAATTGTTTCTTACGGCCTTGGCTGGGCTTAGAAAATTTTCGGGGCTACGTTTTCGAAATTTGAAAGGTCCAAGGCAATTGTACATACAAAACATAGAAATTCTGTAGTCAAGGAGCCAAATCCAAAAGCGTGAGTTTTCTCTGTGCGCGTTCAGAAAATCATGCAAAAGCAAATGAATATTTGCAATCCCTCTAGACTATAGAGTGACGTGCAAATTTGTCGACATATTTTTTTAGAATGAATACCTATAAAGCGTATGCAGCGTATAGACGAAAACTCATTCACGCTGGCAGAATTGGGCCGCGGCTTATTTCTTAGAGCAGCTTTGTCTTATGTCGTAAAGTGTCAGTTTGAACAAAATAGTTTCTCTTTGATTTGGATAATTCAGGAAAAATGAGATCTAAGAGGACTAATACCGTGTCAAAGCACATATATGAGCTTTTGCCAGTACGAACAATTAAATATAATTTTTCTGAACTAGCCAATTAAAAACAGTTTTCAGATCTTGTCAAAAATGGAAAGTTCAAAACATACCCACAGCTAATTTAAAAATATAACTACATAATGTAGGTACCTAATCAATTTGTAAATAATATAAATAATCGAATTTGTACGCGTTTTGTGCGGGTATTGTGCGCCTTTGAATTTGCTTCTATCTCCGCTACAGCAATTATGAATAATTGTTATTGTACTTTGTGTTGAAAACATTTTGAAGCGCAACAGGAGCGGATATAAAGGCACACAAAAAACGGATATATTTAAAGGAAAAAAAAATACTTGAGCCTTAAAGGTTAGACCGCACTCGCCGGAACTGCACTGCATCGGAACTACACTTCACACGAATTCGTATGAATTTGTATGAAGTTCAGTTGCCGCTTAGTGCGATATAGCTCCTTAAATATTATAAAAAATAATGTTTTGCCGCGTTGTCGTGAAGTTTAGTTCGACTGAAGTTGAGTACGGTCTTGCATTAAACCTAAACTGATCTCTTATTTGTTATAAATTATAAAATTTATCTTGGGACAAGCAAATTTTATTACTTAAGGTCTCAAAATGGATCTCCAAACTGCAAGCCCCCCTCCCACAGCCAAATCCTATATCCGCTACTGTATGTGTTTATGAATATAGGTCTAGTGAGAATATAGTCTTGTAGGTGATAGGTCTGTTAAAAATCCACATATAATACGTTTTTTTAAATTTAATTTCATACTATTCTCAAAATATGTATTGATTCAAGTACATAAATAAAATAAACCGAAACCTTACATTACCAAAGTCGAACAATTTTTAAACATACCTAATAACATTATAGAATGTGTCATAAAATTATTTCATGTGTTCAGTGAATATTCAAATTTGATAACATATCCCTCGGAGTTTCAAAAGCATTTCATAACAATATAACGAGTATTGTAAATAAATATGTATTATATTTAGGAGTATAATAAGTATATAATAGATATCGATTCTTAAAAATCAACTTTAATAGTAAATTTTCACAAATCGCATGAAATATTATTTAAGAAGGACATTTTATCGAAAATAGCTTTTTGGACATAACATAAAATTAGTTATTAATATGTGTTGGTACAGAAAATACTATGTCTAACAAGTAATAAATTTAAAAAAAACTGTGTGTTGGTAAGTGTCAGTATAATTGTGTGTAGTTTGTTAAAAAAAATATATTGCTTTCTGTTAACTCTTATTGTTGTCTTGACGTTATTTTAAAATACGCATACATAATAATGTAGATAAAATATTTTCATATATAGTTACATTTTTCAACAAATATCTTAATGTTTCTTAATAAAAGCTAAAATAATTTTCAAAGCTCTTTTTCTCTCGCTGATTGCTTGTATTTTTTGTATGCTTCTATTATTGTCTTCAGCTGCATTTTTAACGTTTCGTACAAAGTTGTTTTAAATTATTATATTCGTTAACCTGCTTTTTTATATTATTTTATTCTTACATTTTATTTAAAAAAAAAATATTGTTTATAAATAATTTAATCAAAACCCTTCCTTTATCATGAATATTTGTGTTGAAGTAAATAAACTTAACATAAAATAGATTTATTACTCGATTTAAAGTGAAAATATCTACATAAATAAACTGTACAAAAGGCAACGAGTTTAAAGGCAAAAAACACAATAAATCTATAAAAAATGTCTCTAACATGCTACTTTTGAAAAGCTGCAATATAAATACCGAGATGTTTCTAAATTGCTTATCAGAGGTATTATCACTTCCATGAATTGTTTGAAAATACATTATGATGCTCTGTCATTTTCCCTAAGTCCAAACAAATTCATCTTGGTGATCTGACTAATAGAACTCAAGTTATAAGATTTTTAAGAGAACCTTATCGTTTTTTTTTTCTTGGAGATTTATAAAACGCAAAAAATCAACAAAAAAAAGAGTCAATTAAGGTTCGTTTAAAAAGCAAATATCTTGAGTTATACTAGTCGGATCACCAAGATTAAGGTTTTTGGACTTAGGGAAAATGACAGAACGTCATAATGTATTTTCAAAAGAAAAATGCAAGTTATAATACCCCTGATAAAAACTTTAAATGTCAACCACCCCCCCTCCACCCGCCAAAGGCTGAAGAAAAAACCTGCCAGACTATTGATTTCTATATCACAAAATATGCTCCTATAAACCCTTATACTCAGATTTTGTTTACACAAACATCCACTCCCAAAATTTGCGGACGGCTCTTAGACTTTTACTATACTATGATATACAACGCGAAAAAAGAAGGCCCCGCCATTCAGCCTGTCTGTACATTGATCTGCAGCCTTAACCGCTGAAGCGATTTTCTTCAAACTTTGGACTTAAGATTCTTAGGGCCAGTTTGTTCACACTTGATCATCTTTAATCAAGGATTATTCCAGTTGATAATCATGGAATATTGGAATGCGTTTGTTCACTATAATTTTAATCAAGGAATCCATGATTTGAGCAGTTAATTGAAGATATCACTAATCAGCCGAATTTGCTTGATTAGCACCATTTGATCAAGGATTTACGAGAACTCAGTTTGTTCATGCTTGATTTACGCACTCGCATGATAACCAGAAATGCGTGCGCTCATTAGATATACATACCTTTGTCGCCATCTTGGATTTCCTGTTACGTCTCAATCATCTTTTATTATTATTTTAATGTTTAAGTGAAGACTTATTAAATTTTTAAGTGATAATAACAGTACAAATATAAAAAACAATAAGAACAATAAAATGAGATGAAATTAATATTTTTTTTTAAATATATTATGGCTATTGTGACGTCAGACAAGAAACGGGCAAACCTTGTTTCTTTTTATTACTGTATGTGGCCACTCTTGACGTAAAGTGAAACAATAAACTTTCTGTGGCTGCCATCGCGAACTGTATTTTTTATAAAAGAATTTATTGCCCTTCTAAGTATTGTGAACGCTGTTTTCAAATAAGAACCCACAAACACAAGATGGCACCAACGTCAACAAAAATGAAAAAATCTTTATTCTTGATAAAGTTTTGACAACCAAACTGACAGAAAGACTGGAAAATGGAACGATTTGTTGAAAAGCCATGATTTGTTAATCAACCTGAGAAAAAAGTGAACAAACAGTCTTTGATTATCACGGATCTGTAATCATGGATTAGGAAGAAACCGCTATAATCAAATTGCAGATTTAACCCACTGTGAACAAACTGGCCACTCGATGATTCCCAAAAGGAAAAAATAATAGTACCTGCCATACAACAAAAGTTATTTATTTCAAAAACAACTTTTACGATTTAAAAAAAAAATATGTGTTATTTCTGAGGGTATGCTTAGCATTTTTACTTCAATCGGTTACCTTTCCGTACCTGTCAAAGAACGTTTTTTTTTATTTCAAATTTATCGTTAATGGCTTATTGACATTTTTAAACAAAAGGTACTTCGGAATTTGAATAGTTTGTAAATATTTGAAATACTGGTACAAAGTAAAAAAACAACCTTAACCCATTTCCGGCGGCTACAAGTTCCTATTGACTTAGAACCTTGAAATTGTACAAACTATAAGGCGTATTCATAGTCATTTTAGACCTGGGTCTAAGTTCAACATAGCTTTGGTTGAATTTTCAGACGTTAATTCTATTTTTTTCAGTTTATCATTTCAAAATATTTGAAGCTATTTGTGTAGTATACCAAGTTAATTATCTTATACAAATATAAAACCAACAATTTGTAATTAAAATCGGTCTGTATTCATTGAGCCAGCATTGTCTTAAACTGTAGTTTAGTTAAATCTGAGTCTATCTGCGACTATGAATATGGCCCTATCTGTTTTTGGTCTAATTAGAGGTCATCTGAAAAAAAAATTTGGAAAAGCTGCTGGTTCTCCGGAAAATTAAAGTTGCGTTTTCGCAATTTTATTTGAATACATTTTTATGAAAAAAGATTGTTGAAAATAAGAAATGACGAAATTCGTAATAAGTTATACAATATATTTAGATATATGTTTACAAAGAATAGGGTTTTGTGTGGTATTCATCGAAGCATTTTGGATGAAGCGGGATGTTATATATATTATTGCAGGGAAAAACAGTTTGGTTGAAACACTTGTGCCATCAGAGACGCGTTTCTGTTTTGATGATGTCGAAACGGACCACTTCATTACGGTTTCCTTCCATTTGAATCACAGGTTCAGTGTTTGTTTCCGATCGCAACAGGGAATCTACAACAAACTTTATAAATTCTATATAGTTGCGGCATTGGTGTTTCCTTGGCAAATTTTTTGCAAATGCAATGTACATACATATTAGTTTGTGGGACGTAAAAAAATTGTCGAAAGTAACCGTGTGCTGAATTGGTATATTAATTTGCGTAAGTAAAGTACAACATTTTCTCCCAACCTAAATTCTGAGGAGTTTTCACTACTCTCACCACCTTACAGGATGAATTGAAAGAAGTATCCACCATGTTAGCACAAATTCTTATACTTATATCCAAAACAAATGGGTTTTCTTCTAATGAAAATTTTAGTCGAATGACTTCCGTAGTAGGGTATCATTTGTTCCTCTATTGAAAAATATTTCAAACTGCATAAATCTTTCATTGAGCATATAGTGTTGTAACTTTAGCAAACTTTTATCTGGGATCGATTTTACTGTTATCACAAACATGTAAATAGGAACTGATTCTTTTGAAACGATCACGCCTCATGGTATTTTTTACTATATCGCTTAGTTAGATCAAATCTAACTGGGGCACTGTATGCATTCCAGACAAATAAATTATTCAGATGAATTTACGAATTTCATTGACATCAGTTCTGAATGTTGGATTATTTTTGTCTTAATAAAATTGACTCTATCACTGTCAAATACTTATTCTAACATTTGCAGAGGATTAAAATTACCTGTAAGAAAAATAGAAAGGGTCATCTTCCATAGATTCTGAATGATATAAATATTATAAGCTTCTTTTATAAAAGACAGAGATAATTCTTAAAACACTTTTTGTCCGCACATCTCACAGCTTATAAGTACAAAATAAGTCCAATGCAAGAACTTATATTCGCGATCTGTTTTTTCCAATACGACGCACATTTATCAATTAGTTTCTTTTTTTTCTTGGGATTAGAATGTGCACTCGATTCATAGTACCTGAGTATATCACAGTTGTCTTATAGGGACCGCTCATAAGAAAAATGAAATGATGTTTCCTATACGCAAAATGCACTGCCTAATTATTTCTAAGAACAAAGTCAAGTGGATGATAAAGGGTTTTCCAATATAGCAATCTCCAAATTTTTTTTTGTTAGAACTTAAATATGCATTCTTTTGTTGGACAAGATTCAATTAAAAATTATGATTCTTTTTCTAAAATGTTTGAATTATAAACATAAGCACACAATATTCCGAGAAAAAACCCTTTAATCTCATTTAAAAACGCAGCGAACACAAAAATTGGTTTTAGGTTCAAATGCTACTGCTTTAGGCGAGCGTTGCGGAAACGCAACGTAATGCTTTCATCCAATCTGACAAGCAGGCAACTAATATAAATTACGTCAGCATTATTTAAAAATATAATTTGAACCTTTATTTACATGTGGTTGATATTATTTTGATAAATTTATAATCTTGACGATATTTTCAAAAATCCTTCCTCAAAATTTAAAAAACTCGAACTTTGAAAGTCCTAAACAAAAACACGAACAAATTTTTAAAAAAAAAAAACAACAAAAACAGATCGATTAGATAATTCATCCCTCAAAGTCACTTTTTAGTTTACTTAAAACTTAAATTTATAATTAGTTAAGTTCCAGAAGTCTTCGAATATGACGTTGCGAAAACGCAACGCTAGCCGGAAATGGGTTCGGAGCTCACTTGAGTGGTTTTGATAATGAATTGCGAGGAAACCGTTATCCGCATAGTAAAATTTGTAGCGCGAGTAAAAACTGCTAACTGCTTTTGTGAAAATACATAACAAAATTCAATAATCGGTTGCAGCTTGGCAAAACTAAACCCAGTTAAAAATAAAAACGAGATCAAAATTAATAAAAATCTTTAAAAGTCGAAAAGAAAGTGAAAAGAGTATCACTTGTCATGAACAAGTGTTTTTCGCCTTCGGATTCGGCATACAATTGAAGGTCCCTTCCATACCTGTCGACAAGCGCACACAGGAATGGTTGCGAGTTATTAGTCACTAGGCCCTGGTTCTTCACCAGCTTTTGCACCGCCCAATTTAATTATTTTTTCACATTTTGGCACATCATCGACTCTGATTCAATCACTACAATATTTTTTCAATGATTTGCTTTAAATTTGGTACATTAGCATTTTGTGTGTGATTCCCTCCCTAGGGGATGAATTAGAATTTTTGTTGTAGCTGCCATGCAACGATTTCTTTTTTTCGCCTCTAACTCTAATGTTATTAATAAGAAAACGCAATTCAATTTTTGACCAAATGTATATTATTATTTCGGGAAATGGCCTTATTTTCAAGATAATCCCGCATATCTCATTAATTACTTGAGTAATTTTGCTCCAGTTTTATACAGGATTACTGTCAAAAATACACATAATATTAAACTCCAACATTAAATTTATTAAAAATAAATAATCCTTTTTTTTAATTATACTTTTTTCAAATTATTAAAATAACAACTAATAAACTTATACACTCCTAAGTCTAAAATGCTAAGTCGCATTATAGTCCTGAATTACAAAGCAAGTTCGTGCAAACAAGTCGTGCAATTTATTTTCTAATTTTTGAACACAAATATTCAATTGAATCCTTCCTTCATACCATTGAACAAAAATTTACTTTAATAAAACAATTCTTACTATAAATTATTTAATTTGTCAACCGGAACAACATATCTAAAATTATTTGTATATGTGTTTTTTTTTTTTCAAAAATGTGTATAAAGGTTCACGAAGCTGATGCCTGCTTGGTTCTAGCAAACAAATATTGCCAAGATCCAGATGCCGAAGATGCTGCCAATATTATGAGAGTTATCTCAATAAAAAATTACAGTGATGATATTAGGGTTATTATTCAATTGATGCAATACCACAATAAGGTAAATTCATACAACACAACAAACAACAACAAAACACAAGAAAATACATAACATACTTTAATAAATATTTAATAATTATTCCTTTAGGCATATTTACTGAATATTCCTTCTTGGGATTGGAAACAAGGAGATGATGTCATTTGTCTAGCCGAGTTAAAACTTGGCTTCATAGCACAAAGTTGTCTGGCACCGGGTTTTTCAACGATGATGGCGAATCTTTTTGCTATGCGATCGTTTAAAACAGTAAGTTCAAAACCAGTTATTACTCTTAATTCTTTAAAAAAAATAATAAAATCCAAAAGAATTCCTTAAAAAATAGTAAATTATGTGAACTTTAGTTTTATAAAAAAAAAAAAATCAGCATCATTGACTACAGGTGTTTTATAAACAAAAAAAAAAAACGAGCAGATCATTTTGTGTATTGTCAAAATAACCATAAACAAAATAATTTTAGGGAAATGAGCAAATTTTTAAAACATTTTTTTTTATTTGTTGATAAAAATAGAATATTTTATATGTACATGAAATTATTGTTTTATGATTTCATATATTTCGATTTGACAAAATAATTGCCACAAAACAATTAATTTTTAGTATTAATTTATTTATATTTTTTTAATTATTTGTTTATCTTATTTTTGTATCTATATTGTTTTGTAATTATTTGTTTTACGAATAAATATGTAATTATTATATAAAACAAAAATCAACATTCAGTCGGCAGATATGCAATCGTGGACAAACGATTATCTACGCGGAACTGGAATGGAAATGTACACTGAAACATTGAGTCCTACTTTTATCGGAATACCATTTGCTCAGGCTACTGAGTAAGTCGCTTCTGGATAGTTAATAGAAGAAAAGCTTTAAAAAAAAACAACATTTAAAATATATATTTAATAAACTAAAAAAAAAAAACAAAAGAAACACAAAACACTACAAAATATCCATATTGATACTACATACATATTTGCGTGTAATTTGGTCATATTTAGTACCTTATCTATGTGAAGTCAATGTACTATTTTTTCTTAAACTATGTACTCGTATTTCATATATATATTTACATATACTTAAAAAATATCTGTATCCTGAATTATAATTCACATTTATTTTTTTTTTTAATTTAATTTTGAATTAAGTCAAATCACTTGCATTTTGTTTTGTTTCTTCATGCATTTCTATTTCATTATGGTTTAGTTATCTTACGAGAAGAACTCGCTTACACTGATGCTCATCTTCTTATCAGTTAATTTACATACCTATTGTTCATCTGGAAAAACAACGTCATAATTCAAAGAAGTTGTTCTTTAAGTATTTTATGTGTGAATTCTGTATACAATTTGGCAGTAAACGTTTTTGTTTTGAGTTATGACGTTTTTGTTCTAAACTAGCAATCTATTTTATTTATCAACTTTTTTGTTTTTGTCTCACAATTTGTATTTATAGTCTCATAATCCTGAAGTATGCCTATATTATGATTGTTTTGTTTCTGTCATAAAAGTTTCAATATTTTTGTTTTAAACCATTTTCGATGTTGACTGGTTTCGTGTTTTCTGAGAAGCGTTTCAAAAACAGCTTTGAACTTTGAAAAAATACTTGTAAATATTTGTTGTTGTTTTTTTTTCTTTGTATCATCTATACAACAGCAGTGGTTATGTGGTGTCCTTAGAGATTTGAAAGTATTTCTTACTCTTAAATGAGTGATTTGTCAATTTAAGTATTGTTTTATTTTACAAAACGGAGGTTTATAGCTCATTAGTTGCTCTAGAATTTGTATGTGATTTAATTTCAACTCGATAATTTTGATGAGGTTTTGTATTCCAATGCTCGGAAATGGCATATAAATATGAAACAGAGGAATACAAATGAATATCAGAATTTCCGTTTGGAAATTTTTTTCCATAAAATACTGAACTAAAGCGAGTGAGCTAGTATATAGATGATGATGTTAAGGTAGCAGTATTGTCAAAACGCATCTTTGTGAAGTCTGATTTTGATGTGTAAATGTTTTGTTTTTATTTGTAATAGAAATAGTTTTAATGTTGTGAATTTATTTTTCTTATAAACTCTTTTTGGGTTTTCTAAATATAAATTTCCTTTTTAACAATAAAATATATTTAAAAAAAAGTGCAAAAAATATTATGCGTGGGAAATTGTGAATGGTAAAGTTTCAACATTTCCATAAGATTTAAATAGGTACGTACTCGTATGACTACGAACAAAATTAAAAAAAATAAATTTAAAAGGAGATGTGCAAATTTAAATACAAGAATTATTGAAATGCAACAAGCAAAGCAACATTTTTTAGATATAACATACAGACACATACAGTTTAACGTAGGTAGGTATTTGAAAAGACTGTTTAATGTTCGGTTCCTTTAATAAATATATTTTACAACAATTTAAGCAAAAATCCCTTTTAATATTACATACAAATTCTTTAAGGAACTTTTTCAATATCAACCCATTTTTCTGTGGGTCATATCCCACAGCTTACAGGATTCAAGTGTATGGAAAGCTGAGGAGTATTTATATTGAACTTATCGCTAGTTAAGTTTAAACTATGATCTTCAGGTGGAACAACGAGAAATCAGGGCTCTCTATTGGTTAATTATACGTTGTAGGTACAGCAAAATTCCAATAAAACGCTGCGACTGTGGTCGCAAAGTTAAATTGTCTCAAATTTTTGCAAGTGCATTCGTCCAGAATATCGACATGAATTTATTTAATAACTACGGTTTTTGTGTATTAAAAACGCTTGCAACACTTCCCTGACAGTTTCCCGATGACCACGCCCAATGAAATTTTTAGCCTAACATTTATGGTGAGTATAGAATTACACTCACTAAATATAACAAATTTGTTCGCGCCTAATAGAAAAAAACGGCACATTTCAAAGAACACAAGATAATAGTGGACCTAGTTTCCGTGAACCTAATTATTTCACTACCTCTATCTTGTTAAATCAAATTCAAGTTTTTTACACATGAAATTATTCATTAATTAATTGAACAAAAAAGTACCGTTCGAGTATGTTATACAATCTAGACATTCTTGGAGGTTGTTACCAATTTATAATATTTTAGGATAAATATTTATAAAAAAGCATCAAATGTAAAATTCAGCTATACTGTTAGATACTGTGTATAAATGACAAAATAGTCGATGCTACTTTTGCCTAAAAGCCATCATTATGAGTTTTTTCTTTCTTTAGTTTTTCTTATGATATTGGTTTTACTTATGGAAATTGTCTGGCATTAGTTATCAAAGTTTTACAGCCATATTATTGAGTTTTTCAAAACTAGTTTAAAAGCAAAACTAGTTTTATGCAGATTTCAAGTTGCAAGTTTTATACATATTGGTATTATTTATGAAAGTTTTGGTATCCCAGTTTCAATATTTTGAGTTTAAAATACCAAAACTTTAGTTAATAATACCGATTTGTCCAAATATTGGGACTTGAAACTTCTATTGAACTAATTTTGCCGTAAAACTAGTTTTGAATCAAGTCAATAATATGGCTGTTAACCTTTTATAAAGTGAAATATTTAAATTAATCGGGCACTATCTTTCTAAGTAGCTTAAGTTCTAGCAACACATTAGTTTACGTCTCAATCATTCAACAGAGTATAAGCCTGGCGTTTTCGTATTTGTATACCTATGAGATCGAAAATCCGTTGCCAGCTCTCGGTCTGTTAGATAAGTGTATGTCCACCTTAGTTATTGTCTGATATTAGTTTTTTTGTTCTACAAACTCTATATGGGCTTTCTCTCCCATATGTATAAATATATACATACTCGTACACAGGTACCCAAAGCGTAAACTATCCGCCATCGTATAGGACACCTTGTCTTCAATACTAAGCCAACAAACAACGCTATAGTAGTTGTGTTGTAGGGAATCATTAATGCTTAGAACTTAAACAATTTAAGTTAATTAATTTGTGAATTTTTTAACATTTGTCTGATTTTTTTTTAATTCTCAGCCCCTTCTCAGTACGCCTCTGACAAATTTCAATTTTTGAAATTTCCTAATGACGTTTCTATTTCAAAAACAAAAAAAAAAACAAACGCAAATTTAGTAACTTTATGAGTTTGATATTTTAAATTTTTCTTATTTGTGTTATGTCGATTTACATTGGTCACTCCTTTTCCATTCCTATCGATGAATAAGAAAAGAGTCAGCAACGGAAAATGACGTTAGTGATTCCGGATAAAATTCTGAAATTGAATCCCGAAGCATTTTCTCTTCTGTTAAGAAAGAGAAATATTATTCTCACTCCGAGGGATTCAGAAATTTTCTGGAAGCCTATTTGTTTAACAAATAAAAGTATATTTGTTTTAGATTTTCAATGTTGGCCTTGGCCTCCAATTTTATGTGAAATTTTAGATGAGATAATATTTAATTAATTATTTAAATTATGCATTTACAACTATATCACAATTTTTGGTTTTATAAACTTTTAATTTTTCCATTAATGTATTGGAAATGGAATCAATGTTTTTAATTATTTTGATGAAGCCATTGAACTTAAGCCAATCAAATCCGAGAAAATAGAAGTCTGTATGTGAGAGGATTGAAGTTTACGTAAAGAAACGGGCAAAATGATCCTCCTGTTTGGACTGAAATCAAATACATAACATATCTGAAAGAAAAATATTGTACTACAAAAAAAATTTGTTCATGGATAAGAAAATTACTTCCGGTGTTGGCAACTCTGTTTATTGTAAAAAAAAATGTTATTTTCATACCAAAATGTTGTGAACTGTTCAGAATAGAAAAAACTGGTGTTCAATATTGCCATTATACTGGCAACGACATGCGTCGTTAAAATAATGTAATGCTTACCACATTTCAACGCTGGCAAAACCACTGCGTAAGCTTTTCCATCTGTCCTACTCTACTGGTCTCTTTCCGAGTGGATGGAAAACAGCATTTGTCCAGCCTGTCCCAAAAAAAGGCGTGTCTTCTTCCCCCTCTAACTATCGACCAATTGCGCTTACGTTCCTTCTTTCTAAGGTCATGGAAATGCTGATTAACTTCCAGCTCAAGAAATATCTCGAAGAACGAAAGCTTCTAAATTACCGGCAGTACGGCTTTCGTAGCAATAGGTCCACTGGTGATCTGATGGTATATCTCACCGAACAGTGGCACAAATCTTTACATCGTTTTGGAGAAAGTAAGATTATTGCGCTTGATATTTCTAAAGCATTTGATAGAGTTTGGCATCAAGCTCTCTTATCGAAAATGCGTGCATTTGGTATCGATGAATCTCTTCTTCGTTGAATTAGAAATTACCTTTCGGACCGTTCAATACAAGTTGTTTTGGACGGTTTCAAGTCTGAAATTCATAAAATAAATGCTGATGTGCCCCAGGGCTCCGTCTTGTCTCCGACCCTCTTCTTTATTTTTATAAATGATCTTTTGTCTGAAACTTCTAATCCACTAAACTGTTTCGCTGACGATAGTACTCTCAGCTTCTCATATTCGTTTACAGATTCACATCAATGTCCTTTGGATGTGGAACTTGAACGGCAGCGTATGATAAGCTCATTAAATTCTGATCTCGACAGCATTGTCCAATGGGGAATCAAAAACCGCGTAGAATTTAATGCTTCAAAAACTCAATGCTGTCTCCTGTCGTTAAGGCGAAATCCACCCCCAATGCCGCTATTCATGGATGGCACTTGCATCGAGGAAACCGAACAGCTCTCAGTTCTCGGTATGTGTGTCACAGACCACCTTTTGTGGAAAGACCACATATTTGACGTCGCCAAAAACACTTCTAAATGTTTAGGTTTTCTCCGTAGATGCAAGAAATTTTTCACCCCTCCTGATCTGGCTATGATCTACAAAGCCTTTATTCATCCAAAACTTGAGTACAATTCTCATGTTTGGGCAGGAGCTCCAAAAACTCACTTAAATTTATTGGACCGAATAAAAAAGAGAGCTTTAAAAATGATAGGAGAAAGATCTATAACAGAAACAATTACAACTATCGAACACCGCCGTAATGTTTCATGTCTTTCTCTATTTTACCGCCATTTTTATAGTGAGTGTTCTCGTGAAAAAGCCAGTTGCATTCCTCCCCTTAAACAATTCAACCGTAATACTCGCGCTTCTAGGAATGCCCATCAGTTTACCCTTGAGCTTAACTTCGGACGTACTGTAAAATACAGAGATTCTTTCTTCAGTCGCACCACACGAATGTGGAATGCTTTACCCGGCCCGACTTTCCCCTCTCATTTCGATGTGCAAACATTCAAAACCAATGTGCATCGGTATCTCCTTTTAAATCCTCTCCTACTTACCTAATCGCTCGTGCTGTGCTAAAAACAGGGTATTCATAACTCCTTTTATGCGCGCGGAATATTAAAAAAAAAAAAAAAATCTACTTTTAGAATCGCCCATTGGCCGAAATTCGACCACTAACCGACATTTGCCTTAGCATACCTACACACACGATTTTTATTTCTGCACATCTGTGCAATAAAAACTTTAGGTTAATGTATAGGTACATCATTATACGATTCTTAGCTTATAGATTTGTATAACACCTTGGGATAAGATTGGGTTTCTGTATATTTGATTTATATTTATTATGAATTTGCGTTGTGTATACTTACGGAGAATAAATAACGTCAATTATTAGCCACCACCTATTAATAAATAAACAATTTCAGAAATGAAACCAACAACAAATATTGATCTTTTTTATAATAAAGCAATAAATAAGCGGATACAAAAATATTTCCCACTTCTGATTTTTTTTAATTACAATAGATATGTTTCCTTTCTTCATAACTTTTAATGTAATTGACAATACAATCGGTTAGGTTTCTGCCTTTTTCCAAAAGTTTTTCTGTTCCGAATTTGTTTCGGAAGTTGTCAGTTTTTTTTTAAAGGGATCTGTTCAAAATATGTTTCCAATATCAGTTAAACCGAAAACAAGTCTGTAAATATGAAATGCTGGTATGCTCAACTGATAAAAACTGACAGCTGTTGTCAGCAATATATGTATTTTGGCTTAAGATATTTCTACGACTTTAAGATTTTATTTATTTGAATACATAGGTACAATTAATTTGTTTTTAAACATACATTTTTTAATATATTTTTATAATTATTATGGGAATCACTTTCGTGCATATTATTGAATTAAGAGTTTTGCTCCTCATATTGCCGTTTTTTTTTTTTTTTTTTTTTTTTTTTCTTTGTCACACAATTTTATTTTTAAGTATTTTGAAATGGATACAGTATTACACTCAACTGACACAATATAAACTATAACATACACTTCACATTCAATTAAAATTAAATTAAATAAGTACATAAATGAACAAAAAAGAGGCTTTTCATGTTGTGAACGTTCCGAGTTTATTGCGTATCGTTGCGATCTGCAATTATCCTTAGTGTTGTAAAGTATTTTTGAAAAAAAAAAGAAAAACCTTTGTTTTTATTCGGTTTTTTTAGTTATTTGAATATTTCTTTTTTAATTTTTTACATTAGTGGCTTTTTTGCGTTCATTTTATTTCGATTGAATTTAAGTTCTGCAAAAAAATTATGAATGCTTAGTGCTAATAAATAAGAAACGTTAGGGATTGAAGTGTGATCTAAGAAGCAAAGAATCTGATTCAATTTTGTAAAAACAAAATTATACCTAATTAACTTATTATACTATTTTACTTTGTTTCAATCCAACCTCTTTGTTTTTTCTTTGTGGAAGAGAATTAACGAAGCACATGGAGTGAATTTAAATAATTTGTATAGGCAATCTCAGAACTTCCTTCACAAATATATAAGTAATTTTTTTAATATAAAAAAATAAGAAACCAATTAAGTTACTCCTTTGCACCTTGTAACGATTTTTGTGTCTAAATATCCAACCCATCAACAAAAAAAAAATCATTTTAATCTTACAGTCACCAGATACTCAGGCCTGGCAAAATGATTATCTTCAAGGTACAGGGTGTGAGATGTATACAGAAACCCTTTCACCTTCATTTACCGGCATGACATTCCCACAAGCCAGCGAGTAAGATCCTAATTCGACTTGTAGTGACAAAAGCAATACTATATACTATAACAGCAACTCTTGTAATGTTTTTTTTTTTTTGTTTAAATCTTTTTGATTCTAATATAAATTAAATAATGACTGTACCAAAAGTAACGTTAATGAAAACAATTCCTTTGTCTTGAATCAATAGAATGCCATATCTTGATATGAGAAACGTTTTGTTTGTTGTTTGAAAAATTATATAGATTTTATTCATACTAGTATTTATTTATTTTTATTTCTTTTTTTAATATTAACATACATTTTGAAAATAGAGTTTTTGCATTTCTAACATATTGTGGAGAAAGATTTTTTATTTTTTCGTTGTTTATATTTAATTTTATGAAGTGTCTCCGTTCCGTACAATCACTTAATATAGTTGCATGACCAATTAATAGAGTGTGGTTTATTTTTCAGCAAAAAAAAAAAACTTTCTTTCAAGATAATACTTTTACATAAAACAACTTTTTTGATTCAGCACACGGTATCGGCAAATTTTCAAAAATAACCCAGTTAAGAATTCTTTATAAGAGTAGAGATATGAATGTGAGTAAGGTATAAAGGTGATGCATACATTTTGTTGATATGAAGCTTAAATATTTAAGTTCGACATAAACGCTTAGGCTCGGCTTTTTGGTCAGCATAAACTGTCACATAGGTTGTGATGCTGAACTTAATATGTTTATGTTGCATGTCAGCAAATAGGCCTCAGACAAGTTGGTTGAGTGAGTTCTAGACATTGACTAAAATTGTTAAGTAATGTTTTGTGGGTGAGATCTAAGTTAGTGTATTTGTAAGCTTCTTTTAACTTACTAGATCGACGTCTTCCTTGAATCTTTTTCTCCACACTCAAAGCAAATTAGCAAGTTTGAATCCATCATTCAGTTCTTAACAGTGAGACTGAGATAATTTTGATAATTTATAAGATCTAATTGGTTCTCTAACAAAGGTTTTGAACTTAAGTTTTGAAGGTGTAACGAACAACAGCTAAAATAAAATTTTCTTAAAAAGCTTTTCGTATTGTTCACAGTTGTCATAATATGTATAGGAAGGAAACTTGCTTTAATTCAAGACAAAATTCATAATTTTTCATTAGAAATGAATTCATTTTATCAGTACTAACAACATTTTATCAGTACTAACAACAAAAACTTCTTACATATAATAAAAAATTACGAACTATTTGAAAAACAAAAAAAAAAAAATCTTAATATCGGTCAAAACCTGACCCATTTTTCATAAAATATTTTTTGTATGTATTTTTTAATAAGCCCCTATGAATTTTTTAATATTTTCGTCGTAACTAAATGAGGGCTTGTTTAATAAAACGTCTCACTAATTTCGTTTTACTTTAGTTTTAGTTTAAAACCATACAAGCTTTTATTTTGATGAATGAAAAACAAATACACAATCTTTGTTTTTTTTTTTTAATAATGATGATTTTGACACCAAAACCATTCTTTAAAAAAAAAAAACAATATTTGTATTTTTTACAAATTAGAGATTCTAGAAAATGCATTTTTGCATAAAATTTGTGCACGTGACCTCTTCCTATCACTTTTAAAATCTGAAAAATCCAGGTAGTGTTATTCTGGCCAAAAACATAATTCCAAAAGATATCTTAAAACAAACAAAAAAGAAACCTTAGTCCACTTTGATTTGGACTTACATATATCACATCCAAGTGATCAACTCAAAAGATCATAAGATCATATTATCGCTCGTGCTGTGTTTTTCACTTTAAGGGTATTCACAATCCCTTTAGCGCGAAAAAAAAAAAAAAAAAAAATATGAACATTTCGAAATTCTTAACCATCTGATTAAGAAATATATTGAAGATCATTAAATTCAAAAGAAGGGTTCAGTCGGGCGTACGCGTACCGTTCATATTTTATTGAGTTTTTAAAAGTTATTTTCTAATTTATTCCAATTGATGGAAATGATGTGCACGGCATTAAAATAATTGTAGGAAAATTCGATTTCTTTCAATTTGTTAAAATATCCATATTTAAAAAAAAAAAAAAAAATATTTCGGACTGAAAAGTTTATGGGGCGTTTATTTATTATTCATGCCAAACACTTAAACAGTTTATTTTAAATATTGTTCACCATACTTTTGTCCCAAAGTTGCGAATTATCTTTAATACGAAAGCTGGTTAAAGTATGTTTTTATTTCCATTGAGACTAATTCATATAGAAAATCATAGGAAAATGTATGACCTACTGCATAATTCATCACATATTTTTTTTGTTTAAGTCTTATTCTTAAACGGAGCAATTTATTTTATATAATTATATTTAATAAAGAAAAAGAAATTTTAATATTAAAATATTAAAACTACATACTTTGGTTTTAAGTGGAGTGAATTAATATAATTATATTTAATTTTTTTTTGATTTGATTAGGTTTTACTTCGTTATTTTCTACATCATAGCCTTTTCATAACGCTAGAGACGTTCTCCCCATTTATATACTCTTTATCAAAAAATATATTGGTGCCACAATTTCAAAAAAAAAAAACGTGTCGATTTCGTTCCACGTAAAAAAACAAGTTCTTCTTTTATAAAAAAAATCAATATTATAACGTGGTGTATTATAGGTTCAAACAAAAATATCACTTTATCTATTCGTGAAATATGAAAATAAAAGTTTCTACCAATTTGTACGTCGTCATTTGGAACAATTTTCATAAAATTTCCAAAAAATGAGCTCATATTTTGTTAAAATGTACATTATTATTTTAAATTCAAGTTAAATCATCTAGATTTTTAAAAGTGTGCCATATTGATTTTTTTCCTGCAACCGTGGCACGAAGAAAATCCCGTGTCAAAAACACTATCGTGCCACATCGGCAATGCTGGTTTTCATTATACTCAGATTCTCTTATGAGCGCTCTGAAATATTTAAATTTATAGCTCGGTGGGTGGGCTTATGAGCGACATAAATAAATAATAATAAATGAAAAAACAACTTTAATATGTTTAAGGCAAACATTAAGATAAATTTCCCCTTTATTTTCCTTCCCCTACTCTTATTTTTGATTTGTAGATATTTAAAACAGTTGCTATAGTATTAGAAACAAAATGGTTTAATCTTAAAAATATTATTGTTTAGATATGAACTACATATATAACGACTAGTTTAGTAATAAAGTTTGTCAATATAACATGTTCAACTGGCTATAAACAATTAAAAAGTGGATGATTAATGGTTTTTTTTTGTAGATATAACTTTTATTTCTACTTGTTGACCAAAAACCTTCGGACATTCTTAAGTGTCTCAACTACTTCCAATTAAAATGCTTTTAAGTTGTTTTCCTAAATGTTGCAAAACCGACTTTTAAAAATATAAATCTCATATCTTCAGCTAAGAATTAAAAAAAAACAACAAAAAAAAATGCATTATCTTAGAAATATCATTGAGATATGATTGTTTTTTTCTTGTTTATATTTGTTAACATTTTTATAAATAATCTTTAAGAATATACATAAAGTTTAACTTGCTTAGTTTTAACCCTTATCTGAAGATATATTGCAACATATCTATTTTAAATGTGTAGGTAAATAACTTCACGAAAACAAATACTTATTATATCAACTACATAGAAACATTCTTTTAGCAAACAATGAGAAAAATTACATCTTAAAGCAACAGTACAACTTTAGAAATAGTTCAGATCATATAAAATAAAATATGTATGTATCTTCATAATCTCAAATCCTTTTACTATATTCTCGCACTTAAAAACTCAGAAATTAAAATACAACAAACATCTGTTAAAAATGTGTTTTAGTCTACAATTGTTATTTTCTTGAAGAACTAAGGCATCATTTGGATAACCTTATAACTATAAAGCTGTTCAGTGCCAAGTCGATTCCTATTTAAAAAAAAGTTTTTATTTTTCTGAAGACGAAAGCTGATTCCACACTCTTTTTTTAAGGGGACAAATCGATAATTAGTGATGAAAAGTAAAAAAAATATTACATGATACCATTAACAATTTTTGTAGTAGCCCGTAGCGTAATGGTTAGTGCGTTCAACTGTCACGCTGGGTCTGGGTTCGCTTCCTAGCCTCTTAAAAGTTTTTTTCAGGGCTACTGCCTCTTGCGAGGAATTGACAAATCCTCCAAGAGTATCACTTGTCACGAATAAGTGCTTCTCGTCTAGCCGTTCGGATTCGGCATAAAATTGTAGGTCCCTTCCATTCCTGTCAATAGGCGCACACAGAAATGGTTGCGAGTTGTTAGTCACTAGGTCCTGGTGCTTCATGAGCCGTTGTGCCACCCGATTTATTTTATTTACCATTAACAATTTATGCTTCATTTGTCACACATTACAGAAATAAAGGATGATAAATTCTTAACCTTTATCTTTTTTGATTTTTAAAAACAAACAGAAATTTAGATAAGTTTTTATTATGAAGTTTTTTTAACTTGGATTTATCCTATCCCAAAATTTTAGATTCTAAAAAATGATATCTTACAAGTACAGCAGGTATTTAGAAGCATATTATTTGAACAAAATTTTGAGTCAAGGTCCTTTTAAACTTCGAAATGATTTTAATCCTCTGACGATCTTATAAAAATTGAAATCCAAATAAATTAACTTTTTTGTATGTGCTTCATTGAAGTGATTTTTAAACCTTTCCTGTTCTTAATTTCAAGAGTGAATAACCCATTTCCGGCGGCTACCAGTTCCAGTTGACTTAGAAACTTGAAATTTTACACACTATCTGTTTTTGGTCTAATTAGAGGAAATCTTAAAAAAAAAATTTGGAAAAGATTCTGGTTTTTCGAAAGGGGTAGCAAAATTATTAAAATACATTTTTTTTTTACATGGAGTATGAATTAATTTTATTTGAATATTCTTATGAAATTAATAAAATATAGATACACTGGGTAATGAAAGATGGTTGAAAACAAAATGACAAAATTCGTAATAAGTTAAACATTATATTTAGATATATTATGTTTACAAAGAATGGGTTTTTGTGTGGTATTCATCGAAGCATTTTGGATGAAGCGGGATATTTCATTTCTTGCAGGAATAAAACGGTTTGGCTGGAACACTTGCGACATCGGAGACGCTTTGTTTTGATGACAGAATGTTTGATGTTGTCGAAACCGGCCACTTCATTCGGGTTTCCTTTCGTTTGAATCACAGGTTCAGTGTTTGTTTCCGATCGCAACAGGGAATCTACAATAAACGTTCTAAATTCTAGTGGCGGCATTGGTGTTTCCTTGCAATTTTTTTGCAAATGCAAAGTGGCGAGTACCACTTTTTTCTTCGAATTCGAATCCGATAATTGCTTGTAGCGTTATCAAATAAGTCAACTCCACCCATCGTTTTGTTGTTTTCACGAATTGCATTTGGCATTGGAATGCTGACATGTTTTCTCTTTTTTCGATTAAACTGTTTTGCCTGATTGTTTGGTTGGTCCATCAAATGATTTGTTGTTGTTTTTTGTGAAAATCCAATACGATGGCTTTTTGACCACTTCGGTAACTCATAATGAAGACATGTCGATTCTTTTGTAGAAGCTGAAGCGACGTTTTGGGATGTTGATGCACTGTTAGCATCATTTGGTACAACATTGACTTCCGGTTCATCATATATGTCTTCAGGATTTTGAGAATTAAAATGATCAAACCTGCATTCTAGCTCAATTTCACCAGCCAATTCATTTGGGAAAATGTTTATATCCTCCAAAAGCTGCACATTATCATCGATTTCCTCATTATCACTAACAGCTTTTTTGGAGGTACAATTATAATGTTTGTTTGAACTGCAGTATCCAACAGCTTATAAGTAAAAAATAAGTCGAATGCAAAAAACTTATATTCGCGATCTGTTTTTCAAATACAGCGCGCATTTAATAATTGTTTTTGTTTTTTTTTTCTTGGAATTAGAATATGCACTCGATTTATATTTTTTTTTCTTAGAACTAAAATATGCATCCTTTTGTTGTACAGGATGCAATCAAAAACTATGATTCATTTTCAAAAATGTTCGCATTGTAAATATATCCCCACAATATTCCGAGAAAAAAACCATTCAATCTCATATAAACCAGCGAATTTTTTTTTTGAAATGCTACTGCTTTCGGCGAGCGCTGCGAAAACGCAACGTAATGCTTTCATCTAATCTGACAAGCAGGCAACTCATGTAAATTACGTCAGAATTATTTTAGAATATAATTTGAACCCTTATTTACCTGTAGTTGACATTGTTTTGAAAAATTATAATTTTGACGATATTTTTCAAAAGTTCAAAAATCCTACCTAAAAACTTACAAAAACTCGTATTTTGAAAGTCCTAAAAAAGCACGAACAAATTTTTTTACAACAAAATCCAAAAACAGGTCGATTAGAAAATTCAACTAGCTCACAAAATCATTTTTTAGTTTATTTCAATTTATAATCAGTTATGTTCCAGAAGTCTTCAAATATGACGTTGCGAAAACGCAACGCTAGCCGGAAATGGGTTAAAGGTGCATTTAATATTTTAACTTTATTTTTAAAGACCAATTTTAAACTTAAGCAAAATAAAAAAAAAACTGATTCTTTCAGAAATAGCCAGCAACGAAGCTTCAATTATGGGTAAATGACTTTAAGACGTTGAAAAATCTTATTCTAGCAAGAGTCTGTTTTAAAACTACAAAATATATATAATGGGAATTTATTTTTGGGACATAAAATCATATAAGAAATAAACAGAATGAAAAAAAAAAAAACCTGAAAGCTTATTTGTCGATACCCACCTGTTACTTAATATATTGTAATGGGGTTTTCAGCAAAACAAAATACATATAATTTGTATAGTATTTAATAACCATAACTGTGTATTATACAATGAATTGAATGGCTATAACTTGGTTTTACTATTGCATGAAATTCTCCATGTAATCATACAGTCTTATATATAACACAAAAATTAACAATTTCATATATAACTCTTCAAGCAATAATATACATTTTATCATTCTCGTTGAACTTCGCAAATATAAAAGCTCAAATATTTCCACGCATAAAAATCTTCATGTGAATATATACATATAATAAAATCAATAATAAAAAAATAATATCCATATTCCTTAATTTTTATAATATTCTATTGCAATGCGCATCTATCGATACAGCCTTTCTTTCCTTTAATATCACATCTTCTTTAATATTTTAAGCACTAATTTTTTTTTATATCTTTATTGACTGAGTAGATTTGATAAATCTTATTATTATAGATTTTTAATAATTTTTTGTAAAAAATAAGTGTGTGATGTTTTGTAGAACATTGTTTTGAGTGCATGTTTCTGTATATACGCTTATATTTATACACTTTCACATAATATTATATTAAAAAAATAAATAGTTGCTTTAAATTATATAGTATGTAGAATACATTAATATTAATCTACTAACTAATAATGCGATGTTATTTTCACAAGATTATATTTACTAAATTTTGATATTTACACCTTCAGAAAAAATAAAAAATTTTCATTACATATCATTTTTAAAATAAAGAAGACAAATAATTAAATAATGTTGTTGCAAAATTGTCTAAATTTTTAATGTATCATTTTCGGGATTGAAATCAATTTTTTAATTTAAAAAATCACTGAACTTTAAGTTATGACTTAAATTTTTCAATTCTAATTGTATTTTCTTCATTTAAAAAAATAACATCGCAATTTAGGCTTTTTTAAATAAAAAAATATATTTATATCATAATATAGTAGAAACAAAATATATACACTTAAAAAATGGACAAAATACTTAAATTAAATTTATCTTATAGGCTCTGCTTCACAAAACTAAAACTCTTGCTACTAGCAATCGAAATCAAAGGCGCTGAAGAAGGTGTGGATAGTAAAATATCTATTAATCCACGTGGTGCAAAAATCCAGGCGAATACTCAAGGATTTTTCATCGCACAAAGTGCCGATGAAGTGAAAAGGTAAACAAAATGTATACATTATACAAAGGTGTGTCAGTGTTATCTAATGGTTTAGATCTAGACATAAAGAGTTCATAATTTTTTGCTCGATTATGCAAAAAAAATGGGTACGACTGGATCGCACAAACTTGCTCTGGTAGCTAACAACTGAGAGTAAGAGCTCAAAATCAAGTATGCCATCTGATTTTTTCGATAAATATAAATTTATGAAAAAATAAAAAGTAAAACTCGTTTGAGCGGTTTTCTTAAAAATTAAATTTGTATATAAAAAAATTTTCGATCATTTTCAAAAATTAAATCTAGTATGCCAACATTTAGTATTTAATAAAATACAATTTTACACAGAATACAAACAAAAAATTCATTAGTCCGTTTTCAAGATACTGAATTTTCAAAAAAAAACAAAATTCAATATATTTTTAAAAATCCAAAAATTATTTTTTTGAAAATTTTTATACGCAAAATTATTTGAATTGGGAAGGAGCTCTTGTATAAAAATGTTGGTTGAAATTGGTTGAGCCGTCAACGAGAAATTCGAAAACAAAAAAATCGGTTCTATAACAGGTACCATTATTAACCCCGTTATTGGTAAAATTATTTTTCATCAAAATATTGACCATACTTTAAATAGTAAAGCAGTAGTAGCCCGTAGCGTAATGGTTAGTGCGTTCGACTGTCACGCTAGAGGTCTGGGATCGCTTCCCAGCCCCGTCCACCTAAAAACTAAAAAGTTTTTTTTCAGGGCTACTGCCTCTTGCGAGGAATTGACAAATCCTCCAAGAGTATCACTTGTCACGAATAAGTGCTTCTCGTCTAGCCGTTTGGACTCGGCATAAAATTGTAGGTCCCTTCCATTCCTGTCGAAAGGCGCACACAGGAATTGTTGCGAGTTGTTAGTCACTAGGCCCTGGTTCTTCATGAGCCGTTGTGCCACCCGATTTATTTTATTTTTTTTTTTAAATAGTAAACGCACATCTTTTTATCAAAATATGTTTCGAGAAAAAGAATTTTTTTATTAACGGTTTTTCAAAATTCGTATGGAAGTTACCGTTATTTTTTAATTTAGAAAGATATTTTTTTTTTCAAATATTCTACAAAATAATAAAAAACTATCTTACACCTAGTTTTGAAAATATTGACCAATTCGTTTTCAAAATATTTAGTTTAAAAAAAAATGGTTTGTTTTAATTTTGGTTCACAGTAATTTTTATATTTTTTGGAAGATTTACCATAAAAAAAATTAAAATTTTCAACTTAACTTCGAGAAAATCAAAAACCAAAAAATTTGTTGTACTGGAAGTACCCAAAATATTCAATTTATAAAAATAAAAAAATTATTAAAAAGAAGCATCGCCTTACTTAATTTTTTTGAATTTTTTTAACAAAATCCTCGAACCCGTTTTAAAGAAAAATATTATTTTCCTTTTTGGCGAAAAAAAATTGTATGGCAGGTACCGTTATTTTTGGTCCTAAGAAAAAATTTTAAAAAAACGTCTGGCATATTAGTCAAAAAACACTATATACCCAGTTTGAAGAAAATCCCTCTAGGCGTTAAGGCTGTACGGGCGAGAACAGACAGACAGACAAAATTGCGGGACCTACTTTTTTGGAGTTCTCTATCATCGTAATGTTAGGGAAAATTATTATCTCGAGTTCGATTTTTTACGAATCCATAACTTACCATTAGTACCTATATCGCAAGTGAAAAGACCAAACGATTTCTAGAAATGCTCATAAGCTGTGAATTGAGCTGTGTATTGAATGGAGCCTAAGCTGGAACAACCAGTTTCTCTGAAAAACTCCAATAGTTTGAAAATATTTAGATGCGTTTTGGAGATATCGCTATCTTAATTTTTTCAAAATACATTTCTTTACCTTCTTTTAAGGCTATTTTGAATCAAGAAATGTAGTAGCCCGTAGCCAAATGTTTAGTGCGATGTAATGTAATGCTGGCTGGAGGACTGGGTTCACTTCCCAGCCTCGTCCACTTAAAACTAAAAAGTTTTTTTTTTCAGGGCTACTGCCTCTTGCGAGGAATTGACAAATCCTCCAAGTGTATCACTTGTCATGATTAAGTGCTTCTCGTCTAGCCGTTCGGATTCGGCATAAAATTGTAGGTCTCTTCATTCCTGTCGACACGGGTATACAGGAATGGTTGCGAGTTGTTAGTCACTAGGCCCTGGTTCTTCACGAGCTGTTGTGCCACCCAATTTATATATATAAAAAAAAAATTTAGTTTCTCCTATAGAAAATCACTTAAAGATACTTCACGCAAAATTTGAAGCAAATCTGTAACACTCGTCTCCAACGACGCACCTGCTATCAGGTCCCAAGTTGCAATTTGCTTGCAGCACAGTTTGCTGTTAATTCAACGTTGCAGTTAGTGTTAGAAGTTAGAACTCTACCTGGTACTAGAGAGCGTAAACGATTTTATGGCACAAATCTTCTTTCGCACTTCTGCATTTGATAGAGTTCTGAAAGATCTCGTTATAAATAAATCAGTTGGCCCAAATCATATTTCTTGTGTTCTGCAACGTTGGCAAAACCACTGCGTAAGACGTAAGCTTTTACACTTCCGAGTGGATGGAAAACAGCATTTGTTCAGCCAATTCCTGAAAAATGCGAATCTTCTTCACCCTCAACTATCGACCAATTGCACTAACGTCCCTTCTTTCCAAGGTCATGGACACCCTGATTAATTTCCAGCTTAAGAATTATCTTGAAGAACGAAAGCTTCTTAATTACCGGCAGTACGGCTTTCGCCGCCATAGTCCCACTTCCACTTGTTATCTCACCGACCAGTGGAACAAATCTTTACATCATTTTGGAAAAAAGTAAGACTATAGCGCTTGATATTTCTTAGCCCTTTGATAGAGTTTGGCATCAAGCTTAATTATCGTAAATTCGCGCGTCTAAAACATCTATTCCATTAAACTTTTTCGCTGACGACAGCACCCTCAGTTTCTCATATTCGTTTCCAGAATTCAGATTCACAGATATTAAAATTTAATTTTGTGAACCAAAATTAGGTTTTACTTTTTTTGTTAGATTTCACATATTTTTTTTTGTTGCTAAAAAAAAAGAAATTTCCATTGGTATTTATATTTTCAAAGAAACTGGTAAATTGGTTACCTTTAATTCTGAGTGACATTTGACAGCGCACCAAAACTCCAACTACCTATATAGTCTAAGAAAGATAGGATCGGACCAGGGACAAATTAATTCAAGAAATTTTATTTCTGGTATCGACGCAGAATTTTATCCTCAACAACACATCCCAAGTCCCCCAAAATCCCCGCATTGGCTTGTTGTATAGGCGCATTTTAAGAGGTGGAGAAGGGAGGGAGGCGGGAGTTTGTCAAGCTGCAAAATTTGTTGTAGTACAATCTAATCATATGACACATGCTTTTAGGGTGCTTTTCAACGCTGATTCTAAAGAGACCAAAACTGAAAAGATACATGTATCCTGTGGAACTTAATGTCATTTTTATGGAAAGATTACTATTTTTAAAGTACAACAAGTAATATATTACCCAAAACCATTTTAAAATAATGGGATATTAATGAAATTTGGTATAAATGTTTCATTTGGCATATTTACGAAGAATCAAAAGAGTCCCCAAAAATATCTTTGGTGAAAGGGTGTTTTTTTGAGGACGAGATGTTAGTGCGTCATTATTACCATAACATCTATAAATAAGTTTGGACACTAATGAAATTGGCTAAGAATATTAAATATTTGATGGTTTTCAAGTATCAAAAGAGTCCATTAAAATAACTTGATCCAAAGATTTTTTTTAGAGAGTTTATGTTTGACCTGCCCTATCGGAGCAAAATGTTAGCTCTTACAAAAAATTGTATTTTCGTGTAATCCTCATAGTGCATATGACATATGATATAGGATTTAAAAGTATTTTTTAACGCCGAATCTAATAAAAGAAAAACCAATATGATACAAGCACCCTAAAAAAAGTTAGATTAATTTTCAAACAGAAATAACTGTTTTCTCCGTTAAGCAGGTCAAACATAACACCCCCAAAATACACACTTGGACCTTAGATATTTGTACGGACTCTTTTGATCCTTGGGTGCGAATATAAAGTTAATATTTTTAGCAAAGTTAATAAGTGCCAGAATTTGTTCATGGATGTTATGCTAATAATCACTCACTTGTATCTCTCCGTCAAAATAAAAACACCCTTTAACCAAAGATATTTTTGGGGACTCTTTTGATTCTTGGAAAGCTTGCCAAATGAAATATTTGTACTAAATTTCAATAATATCCCATTATTTTAAAATGGTTTTGAGTAATATATTACTTGTTGTACTTTTAAAAAAGTGATCATTCCATAAAAATGACATTAACTTTCCATAAGATACATGTATCTTTTCAGTTTTGGTCTCTTTAGAATCAGCGTTGAAAAGCACCCTAAAAGCATGTGTCATATGATTAGATTGTATTACAACAAATTTTTCAGTTTGACAAACTCCCGCCTCCCTCCCCTCTCCAACTCTTAAATTGCGTCTACACAAAAAGTCAACTCAGGGATTTTGGATATGTTGTTGAGGATAAAATTCTGCGTCGATACCAACAATAAAATTTTATGAATTAATTAGTCCCCGGTTGTCCATATTAAATTTTCTATCTTTCCTAGACTAATAGTAGTGTCCATGAGAATCCATTTATTTCGAGTTTAGGGGATTTTTAAATTCAGAAGTATCACAAGAATTTAGTGAGTAAGTCCCTATGATATTTTCAAAAACCATTAGTTTAAACTGATGCACTCTATATTCCAACATAATTATTTAAATAATTCAATAAAATGTATTTATTTATTTATTTATTTATATCAGAGCTTGGTTTTACTGCAAAGCTTGTCACGAAGACATAAAAGACGAAACCCTAATTAAAAAGTGTAAATGTAAAAACTGTAAGTATTATACAAAACTATTATACAATTTTAATTTATAACTTGTTGTTTTAATTTAATTATATAATTTATAAAATATTTCATATATAGTATTATTATTAAAAATATATTTTATTTTGAAAAAAAAAAATTATTTGACTTATTTTTTGATAGCATAAACAACTTTTGAAAAGTTAATAAATTAAGAGATTTAGGAGTCAGGTCATCATCAATATATGTATACAATAAATTTATCCTTAAATATTAATTTAAATATTTTATATGTATTTATTATATAACAAATTATAATCCATAATGTTATTATTTTCTTCTTAATTCAAAATGACGCGTTGGTGCTTCATTCTACTCAAAACGTATCGAAAAATAAAAAAAAATATTTAAAATGAAATGCAATGATAAAACTCTAAATTCAAATATGAACAAATATTTCTCAAACAGTGACAGTACAACCAAGGAACAAATTTGGTGACTTAGGTAAAGAAAATACAAAAATGAAAAAAAAAACGTATAAACAAAAATTAAAACTAAACATTTTCAAAGTTTTGTTTTCTGTTTGAATTTTGTTCCCCTTTCGTCCCAAAAAAAGAAACAAACAAAAATCAAGTAATAAGGTTAAAAATTATTATTTTTTTTTTTTGGTTTAAATATTGTGTTGCATTAGAATTATTATAAATAATTGGAAAATTTATTATTTATTTCCCAAAGTGATTAATATATTTTTAAAAATAAATATTTATTTCAATTTAGTAGTCTTTTTTATTTTTAAATATGTATTTTTCAAATAAAACCAAACAAAAAATTTTGTAAATAAATTTCCTTAGTTACTTATTGAACTTGTTGTGTTAATTATTTTGTTCAATTAAAATAAAACTTTGTTTAAAGTAGTAAACATTTTTAAAAATATATTAAAACACTTATTTACTTTTAATTCAATTTTAAACATACCCAGAATTTTGAATAAAAAGTTAAATACCTAAATACCCTAAAATGTTTCCCTCTTAATTAAAAAAACGATTATTTTTCCTATTTCACACATTATTTTATTTTCAAAACCATTACATCTGCTCCAAAAAAAAAAATCATATGAAAACATAGATTTGTTGGTTTTCTTTTATTAAATAAATATACCTAAAGGCTTATTTTCAATTTGTATATATGTTTGTGCGAATATCTGCATCCCATACAACTTTAATAAATACAAATCTCAAACCCCTCTTTCTTGAAGTGAAATTTTAAATAAATATATTTTTTTAATATATGAAATAAACACTTAATTTTAGTTCTAAATATTTTCGAATGATCTACAAATTTAATTTCACATTTAATATTTGTTTATTACCTAACTAAACTTTATATATATTTTTTTTTAAGGGAATCCAATTTTGCAAAACACAAAAATATGCTTTAAACTATTCCCCTGTAACTGTACTATGAGAGATTGTTTTTTTTTTTTTTTTTTTTTCATTAAAAGCCTGCAGATTTCTTTATAAACTTATCTCTCAATTTCCAAAAAAAAAAACTGTCTTTATTTTTCAAAATGAAGTTACTATGGCCAAAAACTATCAACATATTTTTTTTTATTTCGTTTCGTTTCCTTTTCTTTTGTTTCATTTTCTTCCATTTGTTAATTACCATAATTCTCACTTTTAGTTGTGAGTAACAAAGTGCGCATCACTTTCCAATCGAATCAAGGGAGTGGAATTATTAAAACAAAAAATATATAAAATAACTATAAAATGGTCCACTGTAGATCTTCCTTTAGAAAAATTTAGATACAAAATCTACAATTGAGAGAAAAAATATATTACAAAAAAAAAAATATTTGCCTGATAATATGAGTATTTAATATTCGACAAAATTTATAAATGATTTTTGTTGCACCATAAGTGCATGAATTGCACCAAAATGTAATATAACGTTAAAAGCTGTTATAATAATATTTATAAACCATCACATTTTTTTAGGATTTATTTGTTGCAACATGAAAAGGAATTAATGTATTTTATATTAAAAAAAAATATTATTGTTTTGAGCAAGAAAAAATAAAGGAAAGTTTATTGTAGATTTTTTTTTTATAAAGTTTGAATTTATTAATATTGAGGTTAATTTGTGTTCGCATTATTAGGTGCACTACTGATATACCCTGGGTGTTTTTTTGTAAAATTAAAGTTTGGTTTTTGTAAATATTTTTTGTTTTCTATTTAAACAAAAAAAAAAAAACAAAATGAAACAATAATAATTTTAAGCTGTGTTTTTTTTTATTCAATATAAGCTTTTGCTGTGTGATTCACAAGATCATCATCATAAAAGTTTCATCTGATATAATAAATTATGATAGGTTATGTTAAAAATCAGCGAAAGCAACAAAACAACAAGAAGGGATATCACAACATTTAAAATGGGGCTGTTAATATGGATAAGAATAGAAAAAAGTCATAAAATGGAATAGTTGCTAAAATAATTTAAAAAACAGTTTCGGCAATTAGATTAAATAATTTAAATAATCTCGATTGTTCAGGTTTTGAGTGGTTCTAACATATACCTTCTAGAGCTCACAACTTAAGACTTCTATTAATTTACACCTGATGATTACACTATCAAACGTACAATCAACAGTACACTGTATTTGCACTTTTAAATAGATTTAAATACACGTTTAGTTAAAAATACACGTGTAATTATATTTACACGTGTAACCATAAATTTAAGTGTAATTCAAAATACATGTGTATTTAAAAATAGACGTGTAACTAAAAATACACGTGTAATAAAAACTACAAATGTTTTTAAAAATACACGTGTACCTAATTGAAAATACTCGTCCAATTTAAAATACAAGAGTTATTAAAAATATACATGAAATTAACAATTTTTTCTATATTTAACCATGAATTAAATCTAAGACCATTTATAACACCATAGGTATAGCAAAATAATAATATTTAATATTTCATTCATCTTTCTGTTTGGATGAAAACTGAAAGTTCCGGCACGGCGGCGGTATCACGAAGTCAAAATAAGTTAAGACAAGTTTTGGATTAGAAAAATGGCCAAAGGAAAAAAAATATTTACACTTGTAAAGCTTTAATAGAAAAAACTTAATGAGAAAAACAGAAATATTTTTTTTTTTTTAATTCAGTTGCATGTATAAAACGTGAATACATTTTTGAACCAATATCGAAAATATTTTGTACAGCATTATTTTGTCTTCAAAGGCTAGTAAATAAACCCATTTATTAAGGAACAATTTAGTTCAAAACTTTTTTTTATTGTAAGAATGTTTGTGTAGAACAGTTGGAACAATTGCACCAACGAACGGTAACACTGATTACTTTTTAATATTTTGGGTGTAACTCAAAAACTAAGAATTAAATTTAAAACATTTTTTGTTGTAAATTGAATTTTCTGTTGAAATGGATTTACTAAAATATAACTAATCTGCAATATTTCGAAAATGCATTGATTAAAAATTAAAGCTCTCAGTGAACCTCAAATGCGTTTCTTTCGGTAAATTAGCTTTGTTTTTAGTATAAACAGTTGGGGCATTTGACACATTAATGTTAAGCCCCGGTCATTTTTATCTCTTTTTACTTGTTTTACTTATCTCTTCAAGCCTTAGCCCCAACTTCGGACTTTGGCAGTCCCTAGACTTGAGCCCCAAAACTCTCTGGAAAAAAGTAAACTTTTCGGAAGTAAGTTGCTTAACCCTGGCTAGGTTTTTTGTCCAATATTCTCAGACCTTATTACCCCACTGTTGTTTTCTTCCCAACATTCTGGGTTTTATTTTTAGGGAAAAATTGTCGTTGCATGAAAAATGTCCATATGTAAAAAATTACATAACATCTATTCAAATAGTTCAACCCCTACCACGTTATTTTGTCCATCAAATCTCATATCTTAACAATATTTTAGACGGAATATAAAATTCTACACGTTGTAATGTATTGCTTTCTATATTTTTGATTATTTTATGATTCTGCTGTGGGGGGGCTTGAGCCCCTATAGCCACCCCCTGGATCCCCTACTGGTCCTCATTCCATGCCCAAAAAAGCACACTGATCATATAATCGTTTCTACTGTGGCATCTGGCTGTGTGAGCTAAAAATCACGTCGTTGTTGTTTTTTTTCGGGTTTTCTTTGTGCTTGCTAACACTGCACTGACGTCTATTGTCTATTGGAAAGTTGGAATATTGAATTCGCCGCACAAACGAAAAGTGATGGTGGCGGCGTGAGTTTGCAAGCGCGGTCAGGGGGTGTAACAGCGAAAAACTATATAAACTATAATTTAACTCCCTTAACGGCAAAATATAAACAAAACAATTAGTTTGGCATAGAGCAATTGCCCATATGTTTGAAAAAAAGCAAACAAAATATAATAAAAATCACCTTTACGGATTAATATAATGATTATTTCTTTGAAAAAAATTATCTTGACAGGTAGTCAAAATATTTTAAAAACAAACTAAAAATCTAATTAGGTTATAAATTAATTAATTATTTCACCATTCTCAAAGCCAACGACAGAAGGTATTTTCTTTAATGCATGTACATTGTACAGAACATGCGTACCTGGTTTATTTAAACGGAGGTTATGAAACAGATAGCAATGTATCTATGTAAACAATATACAAAATATATATGTATGTACTATATTAAACAAATGTCCATACAACAATAACAATACCGCTTATAAAACGGTCATATCCATACATAAAACAGAATTATAACTATTTAAACTGCTATACATGGAGAAAGTTGTCATATGGTTTTTTCTCGTGCACTTTTTTCAAGCTCATTTAGACACCCACTAAGTTTTCCGTCAAAAGCTAACAAAATTAATGGCATAATGTATGTAAGATTTTGACGGATAACTTATTGGCAACCACACACAAAATTCTGAGAACAACGTGTTTCGAAATAGTTAGAGAGAAAGTGTTTTCAAGATGGAGACCAAAACATATAAATGTATCCCATATCCCATTTTTTGTTGACAGCTGAATAGGGCAATAAATTTTTTTTAACCGATGTACAATACTGGATGTGATTTAAAATAAAATAATTAAAACAATTTCTATAAAATAAAAAAACCCACGCAAACATTTGATATCCACTGATGCAAGCAAAGAGCTTTGGATCTGGTTTTAAACAATCCGAATGGAAAATATTAAAATTAAAATCAAAAAACATACATTACAAACATATTGGCTTAAATTTGAACTTTATTTTCAAATAAGCTTTTGTACATAAAAATATATAAACATATTTGCTAAAGTTAACTGCTTTAATATTTAAATGAATAAAAAAATGAAATAATTTCATAAAAAGATTCAAATGTACAAAGAAAACAAAAAATATCCAAAAAAAAGTATGTTTGTGTTTTTTTATTTGTTTTGTTTTAATTTAATTTTTACTTTTTTTTTATTTTTTTCTTGTTTCCTTCTTTCTATGTATTTAATTGTGCGATTTTCAGATGTGGGCATGATTATGATGCAGACTGGAATGGTTAATCAAGGTCTTAACTCAGCCATTAATCAATTTGATGGTACGAATATATTTGCAAAATTCATACATGTTTTGTTTTTGTCTCTTTGTTTTTTCATATAAACAATGTGCTAAGCAAAAATATAGCCGTTTATAAAATGACTTCCTATTTTTTAAATGATTTATGTAGCATTTTTACATGCTATATACAAATATAATTTCGCAAATCTCATTAATAATATTAATTTCTTAAATATTTTTTTCTTCAAAATAAACTTTATAATGAAAGTAATTTTTTTTTAATTAATTATTTATTGTTTTGTTTAGAAAAAAAATTAATAAATTAAATTAATTCAAATCTCAACCGATATGTTAATTTTATAATTTTGTTTTGTTAGTTATTTCAAAAATAAATCCACCGATAAAAAATTTAAATTTTTAAAATTAATGAATAAATAATTTCTTAACAGTTTGCTAAAAATAAATCAAATATTTTTGTATACCTACGTTTTTTTTTTATTTTTTTGCTAATGCCTTTTCTTCTATAAATATTTCGTTTTTCAAAACAATTTCTAATGCAAGCTTTGTAAGAACTGATTTTTTAATCATTATAATGTTTATGAAACGCAATAAATTTGGTATTTATTTTGCATTGAAATTTTTGTTATTTTCTTTTTTATTTTTTTCATCAAAGCAAAGAGATTAATAATTTTTATGAGATACTTTTTTTTTGTTTTACTTTGACATTTGGTTTTTGTACTGCAACAATAAAAAAAAAATAGGATTTTGAAATCGGACATAAAAGATCATCTGATTCGAATTTCAATACTTACTTATACATGCTAATTAAATACATCTATTTAGGTAAAGCTTCACTTGAAAATGCTTCATAAAACTTGCGCTATGCTTTAATTACAAAAATGCTTTTTTATAGTATTAAATAAAAATGCACTTAAGTATATAATGAATGATTTTTAATAGAAAGGATGAACACTCTAAATTATAAAAATAATAAAAAGTTAAATGCTTAACGATACAATTTTAGAAAATAGAAAAGTTTATACATTTGCAGTATTCATCCTTAATATTGTGTGTTAATTATGATTTAAAAATGTGTGAGCACAATATCCGAGAGTTAAATTATATACCATATTTATAAGCATAGATTGCGTCTATCTATAACCCCAAAGTGTTGTCGTGATTTAAACAAAAATAAAACAATTTCAAAGTATGAGATAAAAACCCAAGTTTTGGAGTGTGTGTGGCTTTGTTTAACAATCGACATGGACTTATAGTTGATCCATGTCAATATTGAAAGAAATTTGCAGTAAGTTTTTGACCCAGGGTATGCAGTGAAAATATACACATAGTTATTTTTTGTAAAACAATATTAATTGTATATATTATTATATTTTAAAAAAAAAATATCCAACTAGGCAGGTCGTCAAAATACATACATATTAGCAGAATCTTAAATAAAAACAAGAAACAATTAAATGTATCTAGCAAAAAAAATAAAAATCAAAAAACTTAATAATAAAAAAAAAAAACATTAGTTGTTTGTTTATATACGTATAAATAATATATTATAGGTAAATATATAATAATTATTAAACTTAGTTAATTAGTATAATATTATTTAATTAAAAATCCCTTATTTCACTATTTTCATTTTAAGTGTTTTATGTTTATTATAATTTTGCCATATTCCTCATTTACCTTTTTCACAATCCTATAAATTTGTTTCTATGACCACAGTGGCTACCTTCAGGAAAGGCGTCCGTGCCGTACAAATGGTAGGACGTGCAAGTACGTATACAAACCATATAATTTGATCATTAAAAACAAACAAAAAAAAAACTAAAAATTTAAAATTAAAATTTAACAAAATTGTTTTGTTAAATTCGAATGATTTTATAAGTTGTGTAGTTTATTCATATTAAAAT
The DNA here is from genome assembly GCA_949320155.1 of Melangyna quadrimaculata. Taxonomy (NCBI): domain Eukaryota; kingdom Metazoa; phylum Arthropoda; class Insecta; order Diptera; family Syrphidae; genus Melangyna; species Melangyna quadrimaculata. Next base: position 451,634,435 of record OX439483.1, on the reverse strand, counting down.
TTAAAAAAATAACTGGTGTCTTTTGTTGAACTATTCTAAATTTTATTCATTTATTTTTTCATATATTCATATAATTTTCTCTTTACATAACCTTAATAAATAAATATTTATTTTGTTATTTTTATTTAATTTTTTTGTTGGTATAACTTTTCATTAATTTTATATATATTATTAATGTCTAATATATTATTGTCTTTATATATTAATTTAATTTCGGTGTGTACGTGATGTTGTGAGTGGTTTAATTCTTAAAGTCTGTCCTATCCGTCTGATTCAATTTACCAACAAATAATATTTCTTGTGTCATTTTATTACATTCATTTTGGTAGATGTTTTTGTATATCGTAATCGTATATTTAAAATTTATAAGGTTAACATTATTCTTATGTATTTCTGTGTAATAAGTAAATAATTTTGTTATTTATTTTTTTCTAAAAAATCATTATGAAATATCTATTTGTTTTCTTTTTTCTTTTTAATGTACATTTTGTAACATTCGAGCTTCAGATATTTTATTTTCAATATTACAAATGTTGTCAAAATGGCTTCTTTATAACTTAGTTTCAGATGCGATACATAAATGTACATTTACTGTATGTACATATATCTAAAGCTTTTGAATAAGTTGAATTTCCTGGTTTAATCAAAATTAATCTTGTTCTAAATTCTAAAAACTTAAGGGCACAAATCGTGTCTTGTAATAATCTGTAAGGAGTATAAAGAACTGGTCCTCGATAACTATTGACTCAATTGTTCGATTCGTAAAATGTAAGGTACAATTTGTCATCGATCTCAACGTAATCGATTGATAGGTCTTTGCGTTTAGGTAAAACATTTTATTTACTTACATAATACACAAAGTGTTTAATATGTGTATCTATTAATTTAATATAAAAATAAATTTACCAGTTCACAAATAATTTCAGAAATATTAAAAATAGTATTGCAATAAATAGGAAAAAAGGCCCCACTTTGGATACCTATTTTAAAATCAAAAATATAAACGTGATTAAATTTTCAAATGTATTAAACAGATAGCTCTGAGGGAAACACATTAAAGAACCTTTGTGCTTGCAGCCAGGAAGTTTAATCATTAAAGAGTTATTCTTTCATCGGCAAATACAAAAAAGGCAATAACAAACATAAAGCGAGCAGACGGATCTTGTGAATTATAAGAATAAAATTAAGGTTAATGTACATACATTTAAAACTTTGATACCCGAAAGATGCGGCAGTAATAAAAAATGAATGACCAAGAAACAAAATTGAACATTAACAGTGAAAAAAAAACAACAGTTTAAAAAAGCTGAAGAAAAGTTAGCTAGTCAGATTTACCTTAGATTTAGAAAAGTTTACCTTCGATTGAATGTATATTATTTTTCGTAGACTTTAATTATAGTTTCTTATGTTTTTGACAACACAGATTTTAATTTTAAAATTAAACTTAAGTATGATTTTGTATTTCCAACAATTGAAGCACCTCTACTGGTCTTTTGCGCAAGCCTGAACCGTTCCGATAGAGTTAGAAACATAGGTATACTCGTAGCATATTAATTGGCAATTTCGCAAATTCGAGTTTTTAAACCTCGAAAATCTAAAAAAAATTAAAAAAAAAATAATTATGTTTCATAAAATAATTTTAAACTAATAATAAACCCTCTAAAAGTTTATACATTTTTGTTTACTTTTGTATCATAAAATTTCAAAACCAACTAAAGTAAAACCATCTTAGAATAACAATTTTGTCTAAATTTAATTTAAAAAATAAATAATTCTTAAAACATTTCTATTGCATAGTTGTTTGAGATTTAAAAATACTTCTCTTTCGGCTGTTTTGGTCGTGATGATATGTTAATGAAACAATTTCATTTCCTTTCCCGACGTTTCGACGGTGGTTGCCATCTTTTTCAGGGGATCTTTTATTTACAAAAATAAATTGAATATATTATACACATGAGAACATTTGGTGTAACACTTAAGCAAACTTACATTAGGTATATGTTGACAATTAACATAGAAACATTAACAATAAAAGTAGAAACAATAAATACATGACAATGTATTGAAAACTGTAAAGACAATTTGAAAAAGAAAATTCTAAGCAAATAAAAAATTGTTGTGAAATAATAAAATTACTTTGGAAATTTTTTTTGTTTTATTTAAACACTTCAAATGAAGTTTAGTCGACTTTAAACTGTCAGAAATTCTGCCCAGTCACTAATGAGCAGTAAACCGATGAAATATTTTGGCTGTCTTGTTTACGATTCATATTGTTTTTGTTATTTATGATATAAAGTGCTTCCAAAGTATTTAAAGATAAGGTGAAAAATCTGGTTCTTGAACCAACTGATGTTTTTGTTTTATATGATGTTGTATCATTATTTACCAATGTTCCTCTACAACTTGCAGTGGCAATTATAAAGAAAATATGGGAAACTCTCAGTAAAAATACCCAGTTAAGCCAAACCAAAATTATAGAGTTGTTGGATTTTTGTCTTAAAGAAAACAACTATACCTTCAGTATAAAGATAACTTATACAGACAAATTCATGGAATGCCAATGGGAAATCCGCTCTCTCCTACCATTGCCGATTTGGTTTTGGACAACTTTTTGCACAGCAGATTTGAAGAAAACAACAAACCAAAAATGATTGTCAAATAAGTACATAGATGATATATTTGCAGTTGTTCATAAGGGGGAGGTTGACAATGTTTTACGATGCCTTAATGCTTACCATGAGAAAATTCAATTTACCGTTGAGAGGGAACAAAACAGAGCGATAACTTTCTTGGGCGTCAAGATTCATCGTGTAAATGCCCGACTCTCTTTCAATTGGTATCAAAAAGACACAGTGTCGGGAAGACTTGTTAACTTTAGATCCAACCAAGCAAAACATATGGCACCTCTTTTCAACAACATGAAAACGAAAACGGAAAAGAACAAGTGAGCAACTACTTCGTCAACGAATTTCAAATCACAAGTCCGACATTAATTTAAAAAGCACCGGGAAAACAGCACTGGCCTTACACAGCGTCGAGCGTGGACATAAACCAGATTTTGACGGAGTGAAAATCCTGGAAATGGAGAAACATGTCTCCAAGTGGTATAATTTGGAAACACTTCATATCATAAATAACAAAAACAGTATGAATCGTAAACAAGACAGCCAAAATATTTCATCGGTTTACTGCTCATTAGTGACTGGGCAGAATTCCTGACAGTTTAAAGCCGACTAAACTTTATTTGAAGTGTTTTAATTTTTATATAAAACAAAATAATTTTTCAAAGTAATTTTATTATTTCACAACAATTTTTTATTTGCTTAGAATTTTCTTTTTCAAATTGTCTTTACAGTTTTCAATACATTGTCATGTATTTATTGTTTCTACTTTTATTGTTAATGTTTCTATGTAAATTGTCAACATATACCTAATGTAAGTTTGCTTAAGTGTTCCACCAAATGTTCTCATGTTTATAATATATTCAATTTGTTTTTGTAAATAAAAGATCCCCTGAAGAAGATGGCAACCACCGTCGAAACGTCGGGAAAGGAAATGAAATTGTTTCAATAACAAATCATCACGACCAAAACAGCCGAAAGAGGTGCATTTTTAAATCTCAAACAACTATAACATTTCTATTTCATTCGAAAACAAAAACATTTTTTATATTTATAACACCTACATCGGTATGTATACCTACATATTAAAAAAAATATTTAAATATTGTACATAATACTATATTTAATCTTGTTGAAAATCTACATCTTACTGCGGAGGAAATTTCATTTGTCGAAAAATAGGGATTATTTTTCGACAGCTGAAATTCCCTCCGCAGGCAGATTTCCATTGACAGTTAATGGGATTTTCGACTTGTAATTGAACCTGGATATAAAGTGACCAGATACTAAAAACAGACGCTTGCTTAGATTGGTGAGGTTTCAGAGGTTTTTCCATTGTCATAGAATATAAACAGAAACGCTCTGTAAAAGTTTTTCAAATACTTAGGAAATGTTTTTATAGGAAAACGATTGGTGAGACGTCAAAAACATGAATTGGCAGGTACTAAAAAATATATTATATCCAATATATGCATACACTCCTTCAAAGTTTAATTGAACATATTAGTTCTTTATTCCATTATGTTTTAGCTGACAGCATTTTAAAACTAATTTATAAACTTTTGGAGCGTTTTTATTGGTAGATATTATTTTATAACAAATGTTTTTTTTTTTTGAAAAATGTTGGTTTTTCGAGTCTTGAGAAAATTTGAGTTGAGAATATCAATTTTTGAATTATGAACTGTTTCTGATTTAAACTTGAAGAAAAAAATATCAAAATCAGAGCAGGTTCCCCAGGTTCCGAGATAAAATGCTTAGTTTCCTCCATTAAATTACTTGCTTATTATGGTAAAGATTTACTTAGAGCCAGATTTTCAGTGGGGGTTAAAGTTAAACCCGAGTTAAGTTAACAAATTTGGTGAGTGAACTTTGAACTTTTATTTTATCTTCCGTGTTTTTTAAGGCATTCTGCATTAATTATCAACTAAAAACAGCTTCCTGACGTAGCTGTAGACAGATCTATTTCCAGAGTTAACTAACTGGGGCTTAACCCAACGCTGAAAACTGGGCCTTATTGTAATAGACTTCTTTTGATAAATATACCAGTTAATATTCCATGGATGTTTTTAGTCTTTAATAAGAAATTTAAACTCAAAAATAAGCTCTTAATTTAAGGTGTTGCAAAGACAGAAACAAGCGGTATTTTAAGTGTTTTTTAATTAAGTAATTAGGGCTGATAGTATTCAGGTACTCAGGTAAAAAAGTCTTTTACTATTAATGTTTCTTGTTATACAAGTATTTATAATCAATTAATTTACCAAAACTAAATAAAAACTTTATTTCTATAGGACTTTTCCAATAGGTAAAATGGCACAAGAAAATCAGTTTTAAAAGTCAAAATGTTAAAATTTGTCATTTTTATTTTTAAGCGAGAAAGAGGCTCTACTGGCCTCTGTTAAACAAATATTAAAGAAAGTGCTGTCTGTAAACCATAAATATTCTTGTTCAATGAAATCCAAATCGAAAATTCATAAATTTTCCAATTTTAAGAATTGTTTTTAGTTTTATCTATAGAAGATATTTGTACAAACATTTTATTTTGTATTATAATCCAAATATCCTTATATACTAAAAAGTTTATAGATTAAATTGAAGGACTACTAAAGTACCATTTTATAAACTTCACTTCTATCATCTTTGGACACAAACTTATTTTTTATTTTTTGTTTATAAAATATAATTTATTTGTTGGTTTTGTTTTTATTCACAGTATTAAAATATGTTCTAAATATTAATTTTAAAGTCTCATTTAAGTGAATTTATTTGGTAGGAGTTATATGCCCCGTTAAAATATTTCTCGTTTGTATACAAAATATACAATTTATTTATCTATTAGTAGTTTTTTTTTTATATTTTTAAAGAATTTTATCATGTCGTATTTGTAATATTAGTATTCTCGGAATGAGTGTTGTGTATATCTTTGAAAGTGTCATTTTTTTATTTGATTTTTTCATTTAAACTCACATTTTTTTTATTTAAAAAAAAAAAAAACTATTTTATTTTTTTTATAAACACACTTACATTTTGTTTTCACTCATTGGATATAAATTTCATTAATAACTAACAAAATTCAACTTAACATTTAGATACAAACTTTCCTATACCAATTTTATTATATACATATGTACCTATCTATTTATTAAACAAAATTTTTCTTTTTTTCAACCCATTCACAACAAACTTACTATTTTTGTCCCCCAACACAAAAAAAATAATGTCTATAAAAACAAATTCCATCGGTTTAATTATATACAAAAAAAATATGTATATAATTCATTATGGCAATATTTTAAAAATTACCATTCCTAAACATAATGTATAAAAATATTGTAAAAACAACAATTTAAAAACCTCATAAAATGGAACACATAGATGATGAATACTCTCTGACAAGTAAGTTATCAGAAATGACGATTTCAAGTTTTTCTTTTTTTTTAATTTTAATTTTAATTTTAATTTTCTATACTTCTTATAAATATATTATGTAAACAAAATATATTTAAGAAAAGTCAGTATTTTTTTTTCAATTTTTGAGTTATTTTTGTCTGTTTTTCTTAGTTTTGTTGTTAGCATATTATTATAGTGAAACATACATTTTTATGAACAAAATATTATGGGTATTATGAGGAATCTATTAATATTATTTTTATTGAAAACCATGATTACAAAATACAGCCAAAACTTATACCCACAATATTTCATAAATTGTTTTTTTGTTTTTTTTTTTTATTTTAATTAAATGAATATTAAATTAAATAAAATTATTAAATTTAAACACATTTCACTGCGATCAAGTAATAGAATGATATCGATAAATTTGGAATCAAGCAACAGTAACTTAAATGACCAAATGAACAATAACAACTGCAACGTACTGTCACAAAATCACAAAAATGCCTATATTCACTATTCACGTTGCAAATGTTGAATAAACCTTAATATTGGAGAAAATCATATAAACCAAAAAAAGCAACAAAGCATTCTAGAAACAAATCTGAAACACTAGAGTTAAAAACAAAACAAAAATGTAGAAGTTTTTGGAACCTTACAATTTTTTTTAAATTAGATGTAGTAGTTCAAATAATTTTATAAGGATGCGCTAAGTTTCTGCTAATAAAAACCAAAAAGAAAACAAAAAATTAAAAATTACTCAAAAGCGACGACATTCATTTTGAATGCTTTTTTTAACATGTAGAAAATGATAAATATTATAAATATTCATGCTACCACAAAACAATCCTTTTCTTCTATTTTCCTTTTATAATTATTAAAAAAAAAACTGCAGCAAAAATAAAACACACAAAAAACACGCTTCTAACTCAACTATGCACTCAATTATAGATAAACCTACTCAACATCTTTTTTCGCTTCAATTTTCTTCGTTTTTTTTATTTCCTCAACAAATATTTAAATACTAGATTCTTTTTTAGCATTTTTTCCTGCACCAACTTAAAATATTACATAAAATAAAAATATTATAGAGTGTAGTTAAAAATAAAATGCACGGTATGATATCATAGGGCAAGTTTGTAGAAATGCATGTTGTTAGTATTGAAATAAAAAAAGTAGTTTGGTTTTCAAATATTTATATACAAAATTATAATAACAAACAATAAGGCTATGTGCAAGTTAGAAATTTTATACAAAATATTTATACAAACAAAGAAAAATGCTTTTATATCCACTATTAAATAATTTTTTTAAATACTATTATGTATTAATCGAATATTCCTTTAAAAAAATTCATTCCTTCCCTGAATATTTTTGTTTGTTAAATTTTAATCTTATACTCCTTATAAACAATGATTTTTATCAATTTTATTTGATAAATAGTTAATTCATTTTCTAAACAGTTTGAAGGTTGGTTGGCCAGATTAATTTTGTTTAAATGTTTTGGTAGATATATTTCAGCTCTAACTCTTAAATTTAAGGTATTCTTGTTAGAAGCTATGGCTTATTCTATCAAGATAAAGATTTTATTTAGACTACTCTTAAAATTAAAACAAACAAAAATTGTTATGTAAATGCAGCAATTTAGGCATTTCCTTGAGAATTTTCCAAAAAAAAAACTATGGGAGTTCAAAAAAAAAAATTAGGGCAGGCAACACAAAAATAGGTTTCTAAAAAAAAAAATCAATAAATTGTTTACCTACTTAACTTTGTTCTTAGTATTTTCACAAATAAACATGAAGTTTTAACAAAATTAAAAAAAGAAACTTATTCAAATCAAAATAAGTCTATTCATGTGAAAATGTCGTGTTTCATGTGAAAATGTCGTGAGCGCTGTTTAACGCTTTAACATGAGATTTGATTAATTTTTAAGTGGATAGCTAAGAAACCCAACAAAAAAAAACTTCTAGTTAATTTGTAGAGGAGGGTTAGAGAAACATCTTTGTAGAATATTATTTCTCAATATTGTAACAATGTTCAGCAATTTTTGTAAAAAAAAAAATGAAAACCGAGTAAAGTACGACACAATCTGTCCCCTTTTTATTGTGGCCGTCCTTAAATGTGTATATGTTACTGTAACATTCCAAAATAAGTTAATTATTCTAGAATTTACTGGTAAGGAATAGAATTTTTATGGAAAATGATTATGGAATAAAATTGAAAAGAAAATTTTCGATTTGATTTAATTTTTTTTACTAGACGTAGGTACATATATAAATATTTAAACGGCCGGCGCTGAGATATACCCAAAGTATCGGGTTTTTCAATAAGAGCGCTACAAAAGTTTTTTTAAATAAAACAAAACCCAATTTTCGACGGTTTTCAAGCATAAATCGGCCGATACTGCTGCAATTTCACATTCAATATTCGTACGAAGTTCATCAATCGTCACTGGCTTGTTGGCATAGACCATAGATTTGACGTAGCCCCACAGGAAATAGTCTAACGGCGTCAAATCGCACGACCGAGGCGGCCAAGCGACTGGACCATTTCGTGAGGTAACACGTTTTCCAAACTTGGTTTCCAATAAATTGATAGTGACATTCGCTGTGTGGCGCCACCCGTCCTGTTGGAACCACATGTCCTCCAAGTCCATATCATCCAATTGGGGCCAAAAATATTCGGTTATCATTGAATGGTAGCGATCCCCATTCACAGTCACGTGCCGGTCTTGATCATCGCGGAAGAAGTGCGGCCCAATGACACCGCCGGCCCAATGACACTGCCGCCGGCCCATAAACCACAACAAACCGTAATTTTTTCTGGATGCAATGATAACTCTTGGAGTACGTGTGGATTTCTGCCTGCCCAATACCGCAAATTTGGTTTATTGACGAAGCCATTCAGCCAGAAATGAGCCTCATCGCTGAAGATGATTCTTCGATGAAAATCCGAATCATTTTCAAGTTGTTGCTCAGCCCAATTCACGAACATACGACGCTTCTGATGGTCAAGCGGCTTCAGTTCTTGCGTCAATTTAATCTTGTAAGGATGTAGGCCAAGATCTTTTCGCAAAATTCGCCACAACGACGTCACAGAGATGCCCAACGCTTGAGAACGACGTGTGAGAGACACATTTGGGCTTTCTGCAACTGAAACCTCAGCGGCAGCAATATTCTCGACACTACGGGCACTTCTTTATCTTACTGGCACGGAAACATTTTGTACTGTGTCTGTGGATTCAAATTTTTCTACTAGACGCTCAATTGTTGATCTGCTAGGACGATTATGACGAGCATAAATTGGACGTAGCGCTCTTAACGTTAAGGGCACTGACTCCGAATTTCGGTAGTAAATTTTAATAATTTCGACTCGTTTTTGGCTCGTATATCTTTTCATTATGAAATGGCAAACCTTACTGAAGAGAAATGTTTAAAGAGCGGCAAGAAATATGGCGTCGTTTGCTGTCCCTGTTGCTCTACTTTTGTAGCGTCCCTGTTGAAAAACCCTTTATAATAGAAGGAGACTTTTAATCGAACTAAAATCTTTTATGTATTTTATAGTATTTAATATTTGAACTATAAACTGTCAATCTGGTAGACGGCCCTTGGCCAAACAATATTAAACTTATGTGATTGGATTGTAAATTTAAAACAATTTTTAAGTTTAATAAAATTTTCAACTGCTAAGAGGTGTTTTTGTTTTATTGAGAAATGCTTAGCTAGCAGACAAAAATTCTAAAAAAAAACAACAGATATGCTATGTTCCCACAAAATGAAATTGCCTTATTTTGGAATATTTTTGGAAATACATTTAAAACACATTTTCGCATACAATGACACAATTTCATAGTAATCTCAAACGTAATTTCATTAAAATTGTGTACTAACAAAACTGCAAATATTTGCTGTTCGCTTGCAGTAACCTTTGAAATTTATTTTGTTTTGCCATTTTTATATATATATTATATATATTTTATATATGTATATATTTTTGAAACAAAGTTCCAAAAGTTAAAGCTTTGTTTAGGGTAAGCCCTCGTTTAATTCTTAATTCAGTAGTGAATTGAAAAATGTTTAATTCACATGCGCTTTCTGAATTTTTAATTGAAAAATATTTATTATCTTTCTGATTTGGGAATTGAAAAATATTTAATTCACAAGCTCTTTCTGATTTTGAATTAAATATTTTTTAATTCACAAATCCACAACTTTATTAGGAATTAAACGAGGGCTTAAGCTAAAAATGACATTAAGCTTTTGCAAACCTGGTTTCTAATAATACCTATATATATTAAAATTTTATTTTGAAAAACTGTGTTTTATTTGACAAAATCAAAAATAAATTTCTCATAAAGACCTTTTATTCGCACACGCGGTTAATTTTACGTACCACATAAAACCTTGTGAATTATATACTTTAAATCAAACCTCACAAATCAAAAAGAGCTAACGTGAATTAAATATTTTTTCAATTCGCAAATCAGAAAGAGCTTGTTAATTAAATATTTTTCAAGTCACAAATCAGACAGCGCATGTGATTTAAACTTTTTTTCAATTCACAAATCAAAAAGAGCTTGTGAATTAAGTATCTTTCAATTTACAAATCAAAAAGATCTTGTGAATTGAATTTTTTTCTCTCACAAATCAAAAAGGGTTTGTGAATTAAATATTTCTTAATTCATTAGTCACCTACTAGCTTATGACTAAGTGTATTTTTACTTGCGATATGCGTAGTATAGGGAAAGTTTAGGATTCGTGCAAAAAAAAAATTTGAGATAATAATTTTCCCTAACATTACGATTATAGAGAACGCGAAAAAAGTGGGTCTCACAATTCTGTCTGTCTGTCCGTCTGTCTGTCTGTATGAACCTCGACCTGCAGCCTAAACGGCTGAAGCGATTTTCTTCAAACTTTGGACTTAAGGTTCTTATGTGATTCCCTAGAGGAGAAATTGAAATTTTTTTTAGCTCAAAAAATACGGTACCTAAAAATTGATTTATTATTTTAAAAACGGCTCTTACGATTTTCAAAAAAAAATGAATGACTAAAATTACTAAAATAAATGTTTTGGCAGAAAAAAAAATTTTATAACGGTTATTAACGGTACCTGTCATACAACCGATTTTTTGGTTTTCAAATTTCTCGTTAACTACTAGACCGATTTCAACCAACATATTTGTACAAAAGGTCGCTTACAATTTCAACTATTTTGCATATAAAAATTTTCGAAAAAATAACTTTGGGATTTTTAAAAAAATATTGATTTTTTTTTTTGAAAATTCAATATCTTGAAAACGGGCTAATGATTTTTTTTTTTAATTTTGTGAAAAATTGTAATTTATTAAATACTAAAAGTTGGCATACCAAATTTTATTTTTAAAAATGTTCAAGATTTTGTATATACCTATACAAAATTAATTTAAAAAAAAAAAACCGCTCTAAAGATTTTTGAATTTTTTTTCATAAATTCATATTTATTAAGCAAATGGCATACTTCTTTTTGAGCTCTATTTGTTTTAGCTATTAAAATAACTAATTTATATTAATTCATAGTAAAATAATTTATATTTTAAATTGTTTTTAAAACTTTTTTTTTTAATGATCTCATAATTTTATGGAACCAATAAATATGTACATTGTCAATTCAAGCTACGTTAAAGTCGTTAGGTACGAGAGCAAGTTTTGTGCGATCCAGTCGTGCCCATTTATTAATTCAAATTTCGCAATCCTGTTTTGTAAACTAATTTTAATAATTCTTACACTTTACACAATGTCAGAATCAAGATAGAATCTTAAAATATGTTGTACATTATGTTGTACTTTTAATCTGTACTTTGGGTAATTTTGAAATTGAGTTCTTGATATTGCGCAATTTTGGGCTCAGTGGGAATATGCTAAAAGACAGTTTATTTGCTGGCTTATTTATCTACACCTTCCTAGTTATTTTTTTATTTTTCTACCAAGGAAAATTTTACTCTGCCTACTACCTATAATGCTTTGCAATAAAACACGCAAATTATGAATTTATTGCAACAAAATCAAATTTGTGGAGCATCAGTTCTGCAATGGTTTGTTTCCCCAAAAATAATTGTACTGAAGATAACGTTATGCCACGTCTTTAGCGTTTTTACTGCAAGAATTAAGGGTTGTAGGATAAACAGTTTGGTGTGAAGAAAAAGATAGGTCCTCGCACAATTGGCGTGTTTTTTTTATCCTAGTGCGTAGACTATACAGTCTTAAAAAAACATTTCAATATAGTACCAACCAAACAGCAACAGTCTCAATACAAGATATTCTATTGGAAAATAAAACAAAAAGCCATAGCGACGAGACTGTCGTCAAGTCTCATTTTGTCTATATGTATTTCCTTAGCATGGATAGAAAATGCTTTCAAAGTAATGACACATAACTTGTATATTTATTAATTTTGTATCAGGCTAAGCCCAAAAGCCTCTATAAATATCAATATTAAACGAATTTCTCAAAGGCTCAGTTTGGATATCGATGAAAAACAAAACTCGCCTTTTAGATGATACGATCGACAAAATTCTATCGGGAGACATCGCTTGTAGACTTTTCTCACTTTTGGTGTTAAATAGTTGAGACTTTTATATTTTGTATCACAGTTGATCATTTTACCGAAAAGTAATGTTTTTATTTTCTGAAAAATCAATAATGCTGACATCGAAATAAAAGAAATAACTTACAAATTTTTATTCAGAAAAGGGTAATCCATTCTAGCGAAGTATTCGTGACAACGAAAAGGAGAGGTTTGATGTTATAGGTTTTCTGCCGACAAACCGAGCAAACAGAGCAAAATCCCTTCCCTTCTTTTGAAACTAGAGTAACAAATTTTGAATATTGGTATCCGTAAAATACTTTAAGGTGAATAGGTTGAAGGTAGGCTGTAGTTAAAAATAACAACAACCAGAAATGTGATTTAGAATTAAAAATTTCAAATATCAACTACCAACTTCAAATAATAGGTAGATATTCCAAACATTTTTCACATGCCATTTCAAGGCTGAGTTGAATTTTGGAGAAAAAGTAAAATTTGTAGTGCGTTAGGTTGTAGCTCGTAAATACCTACAATACACTGGCTATCGAATGTCATTTTCGTTTACGAAATATCAATACCACTTCCATCCTTTCGGAAACTTTTGTCATAAGATCGATAAAAGCTAACATCGAAAAATCTAATATAAACAAAAAATTTAAAAATAAAATAGATACCGTTTCCTTCACCCAGACCAAGCTGATTCGGAAACTATATATTTTCTTCCGTTTCATACTATCGCAAAGCCACATGGTTAACTCAACTTAGTGCTATTCTTATAAATTTCACGTTGTAACAAAATTTTACAAGTTGGATTTAATAAAAATATTTTATGATGAATTATAAAATCTTTAATGGCTATTGCTTATTTGTGGCTTTTTTTATATATACAACTAGGCTTAATGTTAAAGTAAATTTATTAAAATATTTAAAATAAAATAGAAGTACTGCTATTGCTTTTCGTAAATTTATTTATGTTCTATTATATAGAGTTCAAAATATTATTAGCCTTAAAAAAAAAAAAAATTGTGGGAATTGATAAGAATAATTTATTTTTGTTAAGAAAATTTCTCAAATGGCTTATTTGTTGGGATTTTTCAAAAACTTCAATTAAACTATTAAATGTTCTAAGCGAATTGAAGCAGTACCTACAAACAATCAATGCCACCCTATTGCTTCATAAAGTTTGTTCTTTTCGAACTCGACTTGTCATTTTAAAGTAAAATAAATTTGAGATAATGTACATAATTATACATATCTACTTCGATTTAAAACAAAAACCTATATATTCTGCGCCAACTATCCTCTTCTGACCTTCGCAAAATTGTATTCAATAAACTCTTTATTTTTTTATTGATACATAATTTTCTATATTTTCCTAAAAAATCCAACTATTTTTTTTTTGTTATTTATTTAATTTAATTAACACTTCCCTTAAAACATCCTTAAGACGAAACAAAAAAAAAAAAACAGATCAATTCAATTATAGTTTGTGTTTTATTGATTTTATTTTTGATATAATTTTAATTTAAAATCGCAATGTGGGTTTGAGGTTCTGATCAAGTGAAATGTTTTACAGATGACCATCATCCCGCACCTACATTTACTCCTCCAGAACTACCCAAAAGGGTGCATGTGCGTGGATCATCATCGGGTAAACAAAAATACTTATATACATAATCAATGAACAAAATGTATACACACAAAACAAAAAAAGCAAAAAATGATGTTTTCCATTTGTATATAAAAATACATTAAAAAAAGTATTAAAACAAACAAAATATGGCAATGCAATCCTATATTTCAAAATGCAAAATCCCAACAACGAAATGCCACATTAGATATTTAATTTTTTTTTTAAATACGTTCTTTTGCTTAGTTTTTAATTTATTTAAATTTTGTTTTAATTTTTATTTGCGATACAAATAGCTTCTGATTTAATAAAAAAAAAAAGTATATTATTTATTTTAGTTCATTTGCCAAGGCTTCTATTGATTTTGTCCTGTATTGGCTTTATACTATTCCTTATTATTTTTGTTTTGTTCTCATTTTATTTTTTTTATGAAACCACAATTTATAATTTTACATAATTTAACCAAAAATGTCAGAAAGAGACTCAAGCGAGGTTAAACATAAAATAAAATTATCTCAAGCATGTTTTATTAAATTTCTATAACAATTTCGTTTTATTTTTTTGCAAACTGAATATGAACTTCAGAATAAATGTTGAAATTGTTGTAAATTAATTTGCATATTTATTAAATACTTTAATTTCCATGTGCTGTGTATTTTTATGTATTTAATTTGTTTGTGTATTAATTGATTTATGTTTTTTTTTTTTAATGTTTCGTTGCTTTTAAAACAAAATTATTATTTAATTATTAATTGTTTTATTCATCACATTTCTTCATTAATTTTTCTCACTGTTGGTATATTGCTCATCGTTTGTTGCTACATAATCAAATTGTGTATTGTCTACATTTTATAATAAATTTTAAAAAAATTATAAAGGCTATAAGATGTATTTTTTAGTTAATATTCAAATTGATTTTATATTTTACAGGTGACATTACAAGAGATCGGGAAGATATGACTCGTAAGTATATTTTAGTCTATAAGTATTTTGTATAAATTGAAGAGTTACATTACGCCACTTAAAAATATTCGTTACTCCGAAATATTTGATTATTTATAAAACCCCTATTAATAAACACAAATCAAACATTAATTTTCTTGTGAATTTGTGTACGAGTTTAACCCGATTTACAAAAGAAATTTAATTTTTCCTAAAAATATACAATTATAATCGTCGTGTTTTTTCTATTGCTCAGATAAGCTATACTCATTTCATTTAACGCTATTAAAAAACATATCACACTTTGTTTTTCAAAGAATCGGCTTAAAGCACAGCAAAAATTAGTCAAAAAACCAAGCTTAAATTCAGGTTTTCGGGCAACCATGCCTGGTGAAATACATCATTTTGAAAAAACGCAAATTGATCTGTATCTCCGAAACAATTTTTTTTAACTGAAAAATGTTTAAACCAAAGTTTTCACTTGAACCGCATTGCACTTGCTTCATTTTCGAAGCGTATTCCCAATCCACTGTCACTTACGTCTTCATATGATAAAGTTCCTGCCCTTTCATCTTTGGAGTTTGGAGACACAGTTGGGCCAGAAAATCCTCACGATATTTTTTTCTCTACTAAACTGCGTAGTCGGGAATTTGTTTCTACGGGCGGGTCATTGAGCGTTGCTTTCACTCTACTTCCACCTTTTGAGCTGGTACTCATCCGAAACTCGGAGAGATCCGTCTGTTTTTTACCAAGTGTTGTTATAAGAGCTGTGGAGTGTGGACATGTGTGAGCTCTTTAGTTATACTTATCACGACACACATTACAATGAACTTCTCTCATTTTCCTGAGAAACGACGCTAGCTCGGGTTTCCCTGCTGCTGGAACAGCTGCGATGTGAGTTTTGAGGTGTTTTTTTCTTTGATTCTTGCCCAAGTTACGTCGGAAAGCCGAGCACTATTTATCCACTGCGACCGACCGGCTATACTTTCAGCACCGGATATGAGCACAATTTTCACAGCACCCCAATAATTGTCGATGGAGTTGGGTTCCGTGCTATTAATTGCTCTCAATCCTTGTGAAATATATATTCGTCTAGTTGTTGGCGGACTACGGGGTCCTTTAGTCTATTGGTAATAAACTTAGGGTTTTTTTATGTGATCTCGGAACTGCAAATGTACGTTATTATAAGTTAGCAACCATTAGATGGTGGTCCCGGGCCTTGTCTGCTCCTCTTCTGTTATGGACGTCCTGAAGACTGCATTTAAATCATAGACTGGTCGTGAAGTGATCAATTTGCTTAGAAATTACTTGGGGCACGTCTTGTGCTCAAATATGGTCGCTCCTATTACAAGGTGGTTGGCGTTGAAAAAACCGACAAACGTTTGCCGTGTTTTCATTTTCTTAGCTAGCCTTGGCATTCAAGTCGCATAATATACCATTATAATATCTGCGCCTGGTGTACTATCAGTCGGTTACAAAAGCCTCTCCTCGGCAGAAGAGAACTCCATTAGGGTGTAGCCCTGGCTTTCAAGATCCTGTCATCTAAATGCTACCAAGTAATAAAGTTAAAGTTTTTAAGAGCCGTTTTTGAAAAAAGCAATCCAACGCCAGATTCCCGATAGCTTTCAGGTGCCTTTCCGGAATAGAGTAGTAGATTTAACCCAACCCAACAATCTTACTTTACTATTTCTTCTCTGACTGTAGGAATATGGCATTTCGAGGACCTGCACTTCCGTTGTCGAGAAAAGTTTTGACTTTCCATAAACCAATCTTTGTCCAATAGCTAAAATTCGACAACTTGTCATCATTTCTTATCCAAGGCATAGTGTCGGTAGTGGTTTTAATTTCAGGTACGCCTAAATAACATAATCCTCAAAAATATATCAAAATTGTTAGAATCATTTCCAACAACATTCGTCTTTATATTTTTCGTGCTTTAAACAAATAGTCTTGGAGATATAGACCAATACTCGTTTTCCAAAATGGTGGATTTCCCCATGGCATCCGGAAAAAATAAACTGTCCTATTTAAAGATTCATCATTCCTGTGCTTTTATTTAAGTCCTTTAACTTATGTATTTAAAACAAAATATCCAGAAGCTGGAAGTAAAACCAAAATTATATTTTACAGTTATAAATCGAAATGGGCGTCGACCAAACGGTACAAACAATGGTGGATCAACGTTACAAATAAATTCTACCACAAAACAGGTGAACAAAGTCAAACCAACAGTGAATCGAGGTCAAATCGAAGGCACACTAATGTCACCATCAACATACAATAGGTAAGTTTTTTTTATTACCAACGAAAACAAAAAAAAGTTCACTCAAAGTTTTTTTTGTTTTTTGTTATTTATTGTGTTAAAAGTAAATATTTTGACCCAAAAATCAAAGAAAAAGAAGGAAGGTTAACTTTTACTTTCTGCCAGACTTAGTACCTTAACTATTATTTCTATTACCACTTAAATTTCTAAAGAAAAAGCAAATAAATTATGTTTGTTTTAAGTTTTCTTTTAAAGCACTTTTGGTAAGTATCTTGTTCCACTGTAGATAGCCTCTCTCGCGTCGAGTAGGATTGGTAATAGATAACAAATTTTTGATATCACCACAAAAAATGCGAAGCTGCAAAATAAGAAATATTTAAAAAGCAGATCGCTTGCTTAGGTTTTATTGTTTTGCCAATAAGCCCCAAATCTTCATAGCTAATTTTATTTTTGTTGTGGGAAACATGATGAACTCTCATTAACCATAATTTTTGCTAACGATTTTTTTAATAAAGAAAGAACCCTCTCTTTTAACGAACTACTTATACCAACTGCTTACTTTAACTGACTTAAAAATTAATTTTTAAAATTAAAAAAAAAAGATCTACTAACAAAAAATTTCGTTATAAACAAATTAACAAAAAAAAAAAAAAAAAAAAAACTGAAAATATTGCTTAAAACCAAATTTTATTTCAGGCCTTCAGAAACCGATGCTAATCCTTATGCGGGCTATCAACTTGCTTACGAAGTTAAAAAGCTCATGTATGCGTCTAATTTCCTTTTGTTTTGTGTTGTCTTGTTTTATGTGTAATGATAATAATTATTTAAAAAAAAAAATAATAATACTAAACTACAACTCTGCTAAAAAAATACCACCACTTTAATTATAAATTAATAATGATTTTAATGTCGTGTTCTTTGTGCTATGTCTCATTAATTCTTGTTACTTGTTACTTACATTGTCTTTGTCTAATTTGTGTTACATTTGCATTGTCTTGCTAGACTGTATTTTCGACTTAAACATAAAAAAAAAAAAAATACAATAAGAAAATTCTTATAATGGTTTTATTTTTTTAATTCAACTTCTTCTCTTTTTTATTCAGTGAAATGAATATCATTTAGCAAAGTTTTCTTTAAAAACAAACTTTTTATATCTGATCAAATAATATACGAATAAAAATTAAATGCTATAAAAAAGTCCTTCTTAGATTATTTTGATAAATAAAGTTTTGTAATAATAGTAGATAATATGAGTGGTTTTAAGATTTTCCTAGCTTCTTTTTTCAAAAAACTTCCTCTACAACTTTTTTTAGAAAGCATGCAACTTCGTTTGAAAATAATAACTCTTACTTATAAATATTTCGTACCTATATTAATTTTAAAATGATAAAGATTAAAGATCTTTGACCATTTAACAATTACATTTTGTTTTTAATTAATAGAAGTGTTAGATATTAGCTTAAATATGGCTGCATACATACATATAATCCAACAATTTAAACAATTATTTTCATTTATCAACTCTATAAGAATAAATATAGCACATTTTTATGAATTTCTCTTTTGAAATCGGTGAAAGCGCTATTGGCCAACTTATACCTTTAACTTCAGAATAAAACTTTGGATTTGTTGTCTTTTTGAAGGAATGTCCTTCAACATTGTTACCAATTTTTGTTTTTAAGCATGATAACATAAACATTTTAAATATTTATTTTATTAATTTCTTACTTTATAAAACTGTCTATACGGGGAATATTTGACTACAAAAAAAACTTCAATATTAAGGACATCATATTGCGAAAATTGGAAAAAGAATGTAAAATTTATTTTTTCCTTTAGAACCGAACTCAAGAAATTTCTATTCTAAATACTCTATTGTTTTCGTCGTTATAAAAACCTGTTGTTACAGAAAAAACATTTCTGCATTGGTTTTTAAGGAATTTAAAAAATTTATCAACGAATTTGCAGTTTTCGTTTCACTTTTCATTCATAAATTTTGGAAAACCTCCAATGCAAATGCTTTTTAGCAATTCTTTTTTGGTATAAAGTCTCAATAATTCTAATCTGAACAGGCGAATATATGGTTCTGGGTAGGTAGATACTTCTTTTGTTAAAATAAATCCCGAAATCTAAAATATTGAATACAAAAATCCTTAACTCAAAAAATCCGTTAGGTTACTGATCTGTGAACGCAACGTTTACTTTTTGAATGGAATCAATTCCTATCTAGGGTCCGTTTAGTGCTATGCGGTGTCGATGTTTTATTAAAATACTCTTTTTGATCTTTTTTGCAGTATACACACTAATAGTAATTAAATCTCATTACCTTATTCACGGTTTAGTGGTCGGTGAAAACGTAATAAAAATTGCTTTCTACTTTCTAGGGAGGCAAACGATGGACTCCAACAAAAAAAAACTCATCCAAACAGTCGTTTTCTGTCAAAAGTCAACTGCCCCCCTCCCCCTTGCACGCCTCTTTAGGGTGCTTATTTATACTGTGGAGATAGTTGGATTATGTCAATTGAACAATTTTGTCTTATTGGATGATTCTTTTTGTAACTTCGTTGAATTGACTTTTAATTTTTTTTATATATATATTCCGCGCGCACTTATGACTACCATTAAAATGTTCTTAACACAGTACGAGCGATTATGTAAGTAGGAGAGGGTCAAGACGGAGATACCGATGCACATTGGTTTTGAATGTCGAAATGAGAGGGGAAACTTGGGCCACGTAAAGCATTCCGCCTTCGTGTGGTGCGACTGAAGAAAGAATCTCTGTACTTAACTGTCGTTCGAAGTTGGACTCGAGGGTAAACTGATTGACATTCCTAGAACAGTTTAATGGACTTTTAAAATGAATGAATATAATTGAAGCAAGTGAAACTAATCATCATATATGTAGAAATATGATTGACGTATAATTTTGTCAAAAAGTTTAATGAAATAACCACTTTTGCTAAATTATAAAAAAAAAACAATGTTATCATAGAAATTAGGCTACGAGTATCACTCTTTGCTACTTTAAATAAAATGTGCTTTCTCTTTCTCCTGTGTAAGAGACAAAGAGTGGTTATTTCATAGCCGAAAGATTAATAATGTATATAGGTGAACCTTTTTCAAAAATTCATTTGCCGGTATTATACTCGTAAAAACGCGTTTTTGGGCTTTTCCATCAACGTTAATAGTCCAAACAAAAAATGCCAAATTTTTGGACAGATTTGCATACCACTGAGTGAGCTGTCAAAATTCCCCACCAATCTAAATGTCGAAAAAAATATGTTTTTGAATATTTTGTCTTATGTGAGATTGAGATGAAACTTATCCAGCTCATTTTGAATGACAAAATAAAGCAGCAGGATGTGAATCCGTCCCAGGCCTAGGTATACATATCTACATATATATAGAATTAATTTTTTGAATATGCTCAACATTTAAAGAGAATACGAAAAATAAGCACTAAACATCGAAGGTATTTCGACAGGGGTACTTTACCTCGAAATTCTGTATGGTCAAAAATTCATGCATTTCAAAATACTGTTTATAAAAATTCTGGTTACACAAAATTCTGTATGAACAAAATTCTGTATTTTAAAATTCTGTATGATCATAATTCTGTATTTCAAAATTCTGTATTTAAGAAATTTAAAAAAACTTTTTTACATTATCAAAACGATTTTTTCTTAAATACAGAATAATTAAATATTTTTTATGATAAAAAGCTTGGCTTTTTTTGCTGCCGTTAGATCAGTCAATACTACACTTCTTTGCGTAGTAAATTTGAAGATTAGAAAATTTTGAAACTGGCAGCCTGGTTTAAAAAAAAGATGAAATGGCGGTCTTGCCCTCAGGTTGATCAAATAAAATAGAAGCAATAGTAACAAAGTTATCAACTTGCATACAATTTTGTCCATTTTTATCGAAAATGTATAGATCTCGTTTAAAAAAATTTCACAAGACGAATAAACATCACAAATGCGACATTTATTTGGATTAATACTAGATTCGAAATAAAATATGAACAGTCGTGAGCGTTTCTCAATATAAGTAGAAGTGAAGATGGATGTATAACTTTTGGAATACCAACATTTATGTCTGTAGTCGAATACGAGTTACAGAAAATGATTAAGTGATTTTAAAAACGGGTCTGATTTCGCAAACGCACAGGTGACAAGGGCAAGAAATAGAGATAACATTACAAAAAAAGAAAATTCGTCTTTAAAATACTGAAATTGGGCATAATCAGAATTTTGAAAAACAGAATTTTTCACATACAGCATTTTGGATATACAGAATTATAGACATACAGAATTTTTAAATACAGAACTATGAAATACAGAATTTTAGTCATACAGCATTTAGAAAAAAATTTCAAACTGGATTTTGATCATACAGAATTTTGAAATCCAGAATTTTGACCCGCTCCATATACCAATACATATGTATGTACATAAATCGAGAGAATACTAAATGGAAACAATAAAAGGCAACCATAATCTTTACCTTTCACGGATTTGATTTAGGTTTTTTAAACAGATCATTAAGCTTCATTTGAGGATAAGGCTATAGCTTTTATTCGTGTGTTTTTTTTTGTCTCAATATTTGTTTCCTTATCCGGAAGAAACATAATTTGTTAAAAAATATAAACAAACCTTGAAAATAAGTATGCAAAAAAATCAGTTTAGTAATATTTTTCTACCATTCATTATTGACTAATCTATTTCAACTCTTTTTTGACAAAAATATTTAGAAGTTATTGATCTTTTCGGTGGTACCGATGAATTAAAGACATAAGGTGATGTGAGGTGTGACGCAACCTAGTGTCTAGTTGTTGAGCTATTGAACTTAATAGAGGCAATAAGAGCGCCCAATGATAGGTTTTACGTGGCTATCATTTCAAATCGATAACCTTTCCCAAACATAACCACTTTGTACCAATAAAATCCATCGTTAAAAGAAAATCAATATTTCTCATTCCTTATAATAATCCAAAGCTCTTAAATGAACGTCGTTAAAAGTAATTCCGTTAAAAAAATCTACATAAAATCAGTAGGTACTTAAAAAAATGCACGCCCAAGTCAAGAAATAAATATAAAAACCTTTAATATCCGCTTTTGCTTTGCTCGAAGAGGAACTCAATTTTTGCCTTACATAGATTGAATGACGCTTCTGGTTGATTAATTATATATTAATTATCATCATACATATAATAATTAAATTGGACTTCGGCACTTTTCTTATTAAACCAATTGGCTTTTACCTTTACCTATATATTTTATTTATATCTCGGCCTTTCGTAAATACCTTTGTTCTGCTTTTTTAAAACCCTTTCTTTTCTTTGAATATTTAACCTAAGTTTCCAAGGCAAGTATTTGATTTACTCTTAAAACCACTCTTATTTATATTAAAAAAAAAACTATTTATAATACATAAAATAATAATGCACGACTTATAAGTTTAGAAAAACAACAAAAATGATATTTATTTCAACTGCTTTTACAAAATTAATTGTTTTCTCATATCGGGACGCCACTCACAATTTTTCACACCATACACAACAAAACCAAAAATTTACCGGGTTTAATGCAAATGTAGATATTCTGTCAACTTGCTATTTAAAGGCTTTTGATTAGTCACCTGTCATTGTCAACTCATTTGACAGCTGTCCAATAAAAAAGTTAACAAAATAATTATTTGACTTTACATCTTACTTTCATTGAACCTGTTTAATCTCATTCATCACTAATTAAGAGCAACAAAACACCTTTTCTCTTCACTTTGATTCTCTTTACACACTTACAACTTTTATATTTTGATGGCTGTATCTATACACATGTTTCACTTGGCATTTATCTTCATTTGCAAAAACCAGCATTATCTAATTTTTGAATAAACAATAACATATAATTTTTCAAACACACTTTTTCGCATCACAGCACATTTTCGGCACAAGCGCAATATTTGTATTTGGTTGGAACATTTAGGAGGCAAAAAGTTCTTATTTACTCTTATAAAATTTTATTTATCTTTCGTTCAGATTTTTTTTTCGTTAGATTGGAAACATATTTTTTGCAAGAAATCGTTCAATATACAACAACTTTGCTCATAATTCGACACAAACAATTTATTATTATGTATATTATATTTTTCAGAATCGTACAAATAATTTTTATAGAATGCATTAGCCAATTTTATTTCGAATTTTAATTTTCTATTTGAAAACATTATTTTGAAACTTATTGCAAGCCATTGGCCATTTTGAGGGTGTAGTTTTGTGCTAAAATATAAATCTTTAATTTCTGAAATTCAGGCCGACTAGTCGTAGCTCGGGTACAGCACAGAATCAGCCAGGCAGTGTTACACTGCCGGCTGGTATTGCTGATGATCAATCGAAGGATTTCGACTTCGAGAAGACCGAGATGAAGTACGACTCGACCGGAATGTTCCATTGGAGCCCGGCGAGAAACCTAGAAGACTGTATATTGGTAAGATCTTTATTTTTTAAGGCTCCCAAAAACATTTTAAAATCAAAAACTATTTTTTTTAGGATCGAAATCAAGCGGCAATGACGGTCCTTAATGGTCACGTAGTAGTTTGTTTGTTCGCTGATCCAGATTCGCCATTGATAGGACTGCGCAACTTGGTTATGCCACTGCGTGCGTCAAATTTTCACTATCATGAACTGAAGCACGTGGTGATAGTGGGCTCAGTTGATTACATCCGCCGAGAATGGAAGATGTTACAAAATCTACCAAAAATATCGGTGCTAAATGGATCGCCGTTAAGTCGAGCCGATCTGCGAGCTGTCAATGTGAACCTATGTGATATGTGTTGTATTCTATCGGCCAAAGTTCCTAGCAATGATGATCCAACGTTAGCCGATAAGGAAGCAATTTTAGCGTCGTTAAATATTAAAGCGATGACATTCGATGACACAATCGGTGTATTGAGTCAGCGTGGTCCAGAATTTGATAACCTATCGGCTACAGCCGGAAGTCCGATAGTGTTGCAGCGAAGAGGTTCTGTTTATGGTGCTAACGTTCCAATGATTACAGGTTTAAATTATATTTACCTTCTTTATAAGTAAACAAAAATAAATATATGCATTAATTGGTATGTTATAGAACTTGTTAACGATAGTAACGTGCAGTTTCTCGATCAAGACGATGACGATGATCCCGATACAGAACTTTATTTAACACAACCGTTCGCTTGCGGTACTGCGTTCGCTGTTAGTGTATTAGATTCATTGATGTCAACGGTAATAAGAGCATTAGTTTTTGTAAAAGAATATAAATAAGTTGATGGTAATTTCAGACATATTTCAATCAAAACGCCTTAACATTGATACGATCACTCATAACGGGTGGCGCTACACCAGAACTGGAGTTGATCCTGGCTGAGGGTGCTGGTCTCAGAGGTGGATACAGTACGGCCGAAAGTTTAAGTAATCGCGATAGGTAAGTCCCGCGCTGAAAAACCATCTAGTTTTTGACAAGGCACTAGAGAGTTTAACATACATAGATTCTGGCAAGTGGCTAGCAAGGGTTAGCAAAGGCTAGAACAAGGGACTTGGCGTTTATGAACCCTTTTGCCTCGTAAGGCAAATAAATGTTGGCTTATGAGGGACTTGATCCCGCGATCTTCTGCTTGTCAGTCCAATGCATTACCCACTGGGCTAACTCTACACAAAAGGTCAATGTCGAAAGTGAATAACTTTCTAATGTTTCGTACCATATTGCGCAACAAATTCATACAGAATATAACAGAAGCTTATGTACTTGCTTTCTAGGTAGAACAACTTAGCACAGGTTTTCTGTTCTAACTTGTCTGACTTTTCTCACAAATCTGTGCTGTTATGTTCTTATTTGACTTTTTCCTCCCTGAACAATCCTATACATACAGATTTCACATCAATAAAAAAGTGTGATATGAAAAAGAAGACAAAGGAAAGAGAAAAAAAGTGTCGTATGATACTGAAATTACTTGGTGCTTATAAAATTTTTGTTTTGCACAAGAGACATTTTTGATGGGTTACCGGAACATTTGGAGGGGCTCACGAGTGTTTGCAAAGTTTCGCTCGTTTAAATTTTTGATTCAACAAGGACTTGCTGAAAACTTACTGGGGCCTAGACAGAAACTTGGCATTTCTCCAGCCGGGTTCCCAAGAGGAGAAATTCAAATTTTTTTTTAGTTCATCTAGAACGGGTACCTGCAATACAACGATTTCGGTTTCATAAGTTTTATCGAATACGGCTCAAACGCTTTTGATTAAACTTCGTATATGTAAATAAAACAGTTTCAAACTGTCAATGTCCATTTTTTGATTGATAAAGATTTTTAAAGAACGAAAAATCTACAAGTTGTCTAGCTAAAATTAAAAAATTAAAAGTAGTATACAAAAAAAAAGACAGTCATAGGAAAAAATGAAATCAATAAAAAATTGCGTCCAATCCATGTATCCAATTCCAATAAACTAATTTATTTCAGACAATTTTGTCATATCAATAGTTCTTTTAGATTTAATAATAAAAATATTAAAAACAAAAATAATTCCATATTTTCCGAAGCTTTTAGAAGATTTCTCATTTATTGAATTTAATTTAAAGGTGCCGAGTGGGTCAGATCTCACTATACGATGGGCCATTAGCCCAATTCGGAGAATGTGGCAAATACGGTGATCTATTTGTAGCTGCACTCAAATCCTATGGCATGCTGTGTATAGGTCTCTATAGATTTCGAGATACAAGTTCGAGTTGTGATGCGAGTAGTAAACGTTATGTTATAACAAACCCACCCGATGACTTTTCCTTACTGCCAACCGATCAGGTAATACAAACAAATTTAATTCATTTTTATTGACTTCTTATTATATTTTTATATATAGGTATTCGTTCTAATGCAATTCGATCCTGGCTTAGAATATAAGCCACCAGCCGTACGAGCACCAGTTGGTGGACGCAGTGCAAACACACAAGGCTCTGGGGTCGGTGGGGGTGGTTCAAATAAGGATGACAATTCTTGATTGTTACTGTGTAGCGCCTTAACTGATGGTCCTTATTCGTACATATGAACGATGGAGAATAATCTTTTGTACAAAATAACGCATTTATGGCAACAAACAATTCGAAAATGTTTACAAAAAATTTATTTAATTTTTAATCGTTTAAGAAATTAAAATTTATAAAAAAAAAACTTATATTAAATCAGGCAAAATTAATTAAAAAAAAAATACTTGTTAAGTTTAAGAAGTTTAAAAATTAATCAGAATCAAATTGGTTATAAATCAAAAATGTTAAAAATTATTTCAAATCAAAAAAAAAAAAATAGATTTTATTAAATTTAAAAATTATAATTTATTCGAAAGCCAAACAGAAAAAACAACCTAATAATAACTAAATGCGATATTTTGTACTTTTATATTTGCAATAACATTTGATTAATCAAACTTGTATCCTGTTGCAATCAAAGGATATCTTATAATAATTCCATCAACAAAATGTCATTGCAAATATAAAAAGAAACCATCTTTCATTTGTTTAAGATTGCTTCCCACACCATTCCGTATGCCTTTTAGAACCTTTTTGTATGGCATTTTATTTTATTTATATTTTCGTTTTGGTTATAATTTTTTTTTTGTTTGTTTAGTTATACTCGTATTGCACATTAGTTTTGTACCATCACTGTCGTTTTAAATTTTCATTGTTTGAATTTAATTAGTTAAGTTCTCAGTTTGTCTTATAATTTGTAATTTATCCTATATCCAATATTATTCCTTAATTTTTCAATTTGTCAATAAACAATTATGTATGTAATTAAAGTGCATAAACCATTATTTGTTTTTTTTTTTTTTTGTTTTCGGTTTTTATTAGTTTTTTTATTTTATTTCTTTTTTATTTCTTAGCATTTTTACAAATTTTGAAAAATCTATTGACACTAAATTATCACTATTCAATATGGATCATTTTGTTTTTAACTTCACCCTTTAGGTATGTTTATTTTATTTTTAATTTTTAATCCTAGATTATGCATTATTTTATTTATTATTTAGTTTTATTTTTGATCATCTACAGTTTTTCTCATCTTAATGGTGTGACGTAAGCAATTGGGAACCATTAGTAAGGTAAGCTACACATTAAATACAATTTTTAAGGAAACATTAAAAATATGAATTTAGTAATAAAATTTTATATATAAAACTATTCAAGTTAAAAAAAACACAAACAACCATTCACACAAAGTATTTAAACATATAAGAAAAATACACAAAACGAAATCCTAATACGAACAGAACATTTCTCTGAAAAACAAAAACTGCTTTGATACTTAACAAAAATCTAGTCTCTACTCTTGCAACGGCATTTTTTAGAAAAGTAGCTCTTAGTAAAACAAAAAAAAAATATGTTTATATAAAAGATTCCAACACAAAACAAAAAAACATAACTATGAGTGGAAATAAACAGGCCGTAAATAAATTGCGTCTAACCTTTAAAATTTAATACTAGATAAATTGAATGCTTTCTTCTAAAACAAATACACAAATCGGATTTACAACTTCAAATGAAATGAAAAGAATTTCTTAAGTATAATTTTAAAACACAAAACAAAATCCATTGTATATTACAATCCTAAAACAAAACTAACGTGGAAATAATATGGAAGTACGCATATGTACATGGGAATATCTACCACAAAACACATGAGTTTTGATCATCGTCAAAAAATAAAACAATGAAAATAGATCTTTAAAAGTCAAACAATCAATTCCTCGTTTTTTTATAAACGCATATATAAAATCTTAATAAACAATATTTTTTAGTTAAGATCCTTTAAAATAAAAACTAAAAAAGGTACATACATATACAAAAACAACAGTTTAAAGTAGAAACAACATCGTACATTTCTCTTTTTAAGATATTTTTTTTATATAAATACAAGCATTTCAACTATTATACTTTTACTAAAATAAGACTTACGCAAAAATACTGACACAGTTTTATTAAATAATATTTGTTCTAAACATGTTCGTAAATAGTATGTTTATTTATTCAATATCAAAATGTAAATAATTTTTAATGCTGTTGATATACTTTTTTAAACGCTTGAATATTTTTTTTTATTATTACCTATGTATAATAGAAAAACGAAATGATAGTGAAATAAGTTATTTAAAATTAAGGTGTATTTTGTTTTTAGTTTAATCAGTTTTTCCTCCGTTTTTCTTTTATGTGGTAGAACTAATTTTTTTTTTTAATTTCAAAGATTTGTGGAAATTTGAAAGACTGTTAAGAATTTGTTTTGAATATGAATGAATTTTTTTTTTTTAAAACATAAAAGTAATTGCTAAAATTAACTTAGGTAGATTTAGATTTTTATAGGATTAATTATAATGAAGATCTTTTTTTCAGAAATATTGTATTAACCTACAAAGCTTAGTCACTCTACACGACCATTTAAACGTTCCCAAATATTTGTATGTATATTATAAGTCACGATTCACGGTTAACAATAAGTGAGTCCCTTTTTCATTGGCAAATTTTATTTTATTTGCACCTTGATCTAGTCTGGATTTGATCATGATTAAAAAACAGACATAATCAAAACGATAACAGTGTTTTGTACCCATCTCTTTCTTTTTTATTATTTATGTATACCTTTCTTTATTCATCACTTTAAATAGCCATTTACTCGCCTGAGTAAAAACTAATTTTTAGAAGGAAGTGCTAGAGGTGTGAGAAAAGAATAGATTTAAAAATCCAAATCCTAGAGCAAAGCTGGATTATGTGTTGTTTTTTGCAAAATAATTTTACTATTGTATCAAAATCCAAACCAAATTGGATATGCGGGAAAATAAAATGCAACTATTAAGGCAATAATTTAATATCCACCTTATAAGGTTTTAACTTTTTCGTTCTGAGCAGAGCTGGAGCATATCGAGCAAGATCTGAACGTCCTCCTGAACAGAGTGTGCTTTAATCACTCTGATTTATTTTATTATTATTTTCGAAACACACTTCAGAACCTCTTTAACTTTATCAGTAACCTTTGTCATGCTATAAAGCTTGGTAATTTCCATCTAAGCTCGTAGCTAAGCTCGTAGAAAAAGCTCTAATGTTATAAACGAAAAAGAAACAAAAATCTTAAGATCAAGATTTTGACAGCTCTGCTCTGAACTTAAACAGAAAAACGGCAATTGTTTCGTGGGTCGTTTAACTTTAAAACGACAATAAAATGACAGAAACCTCAGAAACAACACTGGCGATTAAGTTTAATTTAACTTAACTTCAGCCTTTCCTATGCGTTCTTTTCAAATCTTAAAAGTGCTACAAACTACAGTTAAATTTTTTCCATTCTGTTCAATTCTGATACTCAATTCTGGTACTCAATCTCTACCCGAAAAAAAGATCTCAAAAATGTTCCTCTAGATATCAGTCTGACTGAGCTGTGGAGGAGGAGAAACCTCTTTCTCTTTAACATGTCAACAACGCCAAAAAATAATTGAGCAAGCGAATCCAAAAAAAGAAATTCACGCAGCTTTTTAACAGCAAACATGAGAAATTTAGCTGAAGAATTATGTTTAGATTTCTGCGTTCTCAGGTATCTCGCAGTAACTTCTTCAAAGCTGGAAGCCGGAACCACACTTGTCTCGTGTGTTGTACTGTGGAGTCATGTGTCGCTATTGCTGCAATATCTTTGTTTAGCGACGCTGTTCCGAACAGTCAGGAATAGAAAAGTACAACTGTTTGCTGTTCAATGACAATTTTCTGTTACAAACTGTTCTGGTTTGCTGTTCTGAGTGAGTCAATTTCGAACAGAATGGAACAGGATTTTATTTAGGTACTTGCTTTTTAAGTAGAAAAACTTAGAACAGGATTTCTGGTCTTATTTTTCTAACGTTTCTCACAAGTCTGTGCTATTCTGTTCTGATCGAACTTTTTCCTCACTGAAAAATCCTAATGTGTTTCCTATGCGTAGAACTACATTTGTGGGTGTGTTGTATCGCTGTGTAGCGCATGCCAGCGACACACGACTCCACAACACAACACACGACTCCACAGCACAGAGACAGTTAGGCATGATTGGAATTATTCACACGTCGCGTCGCCGAAACTGTCTGTAGAATTTTTTCACTACCATTTGGGTCTACTAGGTGCTGAGAGTAACTGTCTGCTAGGCACTCAAGCTAAAAACTAAAAAAAGTTAGTTTTCCGAACAGCCAAAAGAAGGCAGCCATATTGCACTCAAGTGTAATGAGTGATCCTTCTTTTTTTTTGTCATTCCTACTTCACCTTGAAGTGTAGTAGCCCGTGGCGTAGTGGTTAGTGCGTTGAACTGTCACACTGGAGGTCTGCGTTCGCTTCCCAGCCTCGTCCACCTAAAAAGGGTACTGACTCTTGCGAGGAATTGAAAAATCCTAGAGTATCAATTGTCATGAATAAGTGCACTCGTCTAGCCGGTCGGATTCGGTATAAAATTGAAGGTCGCTCCCATTCCTGTCGACACGCCCACAGGAATGGTTGCAAGTTGTTAGTCACTAGGCCCTGGTTCTTCACGAGCCGTTGCGCCACCCAACTTATTTATTTTGTATTCACCTTGAAGTCGGTGAACGAAACAAAATGAAAAGCAACAAACCACAATTATAGACTCATCAAATGATTTCCTTGCATTCCCTTGTTTTCGTCCAACCACTTCAGTCATTCAGAGCCCCTTCTATCATTATAGTTGCAGCTTAAGATTTAATAATTCCTTTTTCATGACTTTTTTAGAGTTTCCCTAAGTAACGCAATTAAATCGCGTTACTTAGGGAAACTGTTTTTGTTGACAACTTTACAAAACTGTTCAATATTTCAATAAATCCCCCAAACAGCCGGAATAACACCACAGTATAAAAGAAGATAAGATCGCTCTTGTTCAACTGAATTTGCCGTTTGTTTAGTTTTGAATGTTGAAGGAGTACGAGTACAATCAAAATATTCATTTTCTAATTCATATTCAGAATGATACGAACAAATTCTGCAAGAATATTAAGAGATTCTCTGGACTCCAGAATAAAAGAAAGTTTTCAATTTTAAGTTGAATTTTTTTTTTATTTTTAGTATTAATTTTGTTTAAAGAAAAATCCCTATTATTTTGCCTGTTAACGGTCAAAAATAAAATACTTTTGATACACTGCCACACAAACATACTTGTTCAAACTCCACCTGGCCAAAGTTTAGGAAATAAATACAAAATAATAAACATATCGGTCCATTAAAACACAAAACAAACCAACTAAAAAAAAAATAATTTTTCTTATTGTTCAATTTTATATTTTTTTATATATTTTTAATCTTATTAGTAATAATTTTTTTATAATTTGTTCTTTTTTATTTTGATTTTTTAATTTTTATTTTTTTATTTCAGTTTATGGAGAAATGGATAGCAAGATTTGGGGAGTAATTTTTTTCTACTTCTCTCTACAACACCAAACATTATTTTTCAATCTTCTGCACACCAATTTTTATAATCGTAATGATTAAAGTCAAAAACTTAAGAAACAGATAATAAAAACTTGTCTTTTCAATATCTAATAATATTATAAAAAGTATACGTATAAATGTATTTGAATAAAGTACATACATAAATATTATGTATGTATGTTAACAGAAAAATATTTTACAATTTCTTTTCATCAATTATATAAATTGATCATAATAACCACAATTCGAATTCATGGATTTATAAATAAATACAAGAACAACAAAATAACACATAAAAGTATACTGCCCGATTCATACAAAAATTCGTACAAAATCAAATAATAATCTTCACTCATTCGAATTCGAACTTCGTGTAAATGCAATAATAGATCAAATTCGATTACTTATTTGCTAACTTCACAACACACTTTTGCAGAGTAATTTTAGATAAAACCATATAACGTATTTATTTTTTAAATATGAAATTCTAAATAATAACATAAAGAAGTATTTTTAAATTACCCGTCATAATATAATTTCTCGTGCATATAAAAAAAATGTTCTGCTTTCCTTCAAATTTCACAAATCATTTATGATGTTCACTTGAATTACTCAAAAGTAGTTATTATATTTATATGAATTTCCATAAGGTCATTATTGTTTCTGACCCTCTTTAGTATCCTGTTGAAATTTTTCAATTACATGCGAATAGAAAGATATAAGGACTTTCATAAAACACGTCATGTCGACATAGATAACTACAAAATAAACATTTTAAAGTTAGGTATACTATGTTTTCTATAAGCACATTCCGCACAATTTGATTTTATAAATTATAAATTGTTTATTTAATTTGTTTAGATTTTATTATATATTAAATTCACACCAGTTGGCTATTGTGTTTATTTTATGAAGATTTCTTAAAAATAAGTTATATTTATTTTGATGTAAGATAGTGAGATATAAATCTATTTCGTTTTTATTTAATTTACCAAAAAGCAAATTTAGTTATTTTTTTTTTTTTTTGTTCAATAAGCCATTGTCGTAGTTAAATCAGTATAAGCCTTATATTACTCCGAACATAAATCTATGTAAAAAATCATTTTTTATTTGATCATTTATAGTGTTTAGCATTAACAAAAAAAAAGAGATGACATTGGAGATTGAATAACACCAAACACAATTTAGATTAATATTATCAGCGAGTAAAAACTTTATTAAAAACTTAGATAATCATAAATATGCAAATAAAAGCAAAAAAACAAATAGCATCATCACTTTTCTTTTCATATAAATGTATGATTATGTATTGCAAGAAAACAAAGAAAAAACATTCGAGCTTTCACATAGTAATATTGATACAAATCTCAACAAAATAACAGTAAACTGCTTGGATACAAAATAATGAAAGCAAACATAAATTTGAAATACAGATAAAACACAGTTTGCTTGAACAACAAGAATATTTATATTAAAACAAAAAAAAAAAAAAAATACACTATAAGGAAAAAGAAAAATGTGAATATTACGCGCCTTCAACGTTATGTAGATGTATAAATAAATATATGTTTAATTAATGTAGGAACTTTATAAAAATAAAAAACAAAAACAAAAAATGAAAACTGAGAAAGAAATGAAAACGAGCGTCGAGAATAAATTTAATAATTTTTTTATTCCAAACTAATTACAAAAATGCAGCCAATCATTTTTCAACCAAAAGAAAAACAAAATTAAAAAAAAAAATATATAAATATAAAACTTAAAACAAAACTAAAAAAAAAACATTAATTACTAAACATGCATATTATACAAAAAACAATCTTACCGAGTTAAAAAAAAATATAAAATAAAAAAACAAGTTAAATAAACTCTCGATGTTGTGAAACAATTTAACAAAAAAAAAAATAAAACTAAAAAATATTTAATATAAAACACAAAAAATTATGCCTAACAGTTCATAGAATACAACAAATTACTTATATTTTTTTTTATTATTCTGCAATAATGAACACGGAAGCACTTTGTAAAACATTTTATTAAACCAGCCGTTAAAAAAAAACCAAAACCATCACATTCTTGAACAAAAAAGTCAACAAAAAACTAAAATACAGTATAACAAACATAATATGTATAATTACTAAAATAAATTTAAACAAATAAAAAGATGAAGTGTACTATTCTTTTGTAAATGTAATTTAATATACTTTAAATAAAATTAAAGAAACAAAACAAACAAAAAAAATATAAATAAATAATAATAATTAATAGGTAGAAATAATTTTTTTATAGATAGTATCGTTTGCAGAATATAAATACAAAATATTAAAATCTAATATGAATTTAAATAAAAAAAAATATTACAAACTATTGAGCATAGAAAATAAAAAATATTAAAAAAAAATGTATTCTTATTATTTTACGGCACTAAAACATAATAAGTCTAAAATAATGTAAATTATAATTAAACTAAATTTAATATAAACCGTATTGATATATTTGTATTATACAATTTCTGTTTTTACTTGCTATTTATAAATATTATTAAAATTAAATGTAGTAATACAACTAAATATTAAACTTTAAACAAGGAAAAAGAAAACTGACAAAAAAAACAAGGATATGTACTAAAATTTTTATTAAAAACGAATAAAATATTACAAAAAAAAAAATTATAAATAAAACAAAACAATGTTGTTAATGTTTAAATAATTGTTAAAAATCATATTTCAAAATAAAATATGCAAGGAAAATTAATATTGTTGTTTTAAATTAACTTTTATTTTTTTTTTTGACGAAATGTTATACCGAAAAGGCTGATGGTGGACACAGAAATATTTGAATAATTCCACTTAAATGGGTTTTTCTGTCAGAATTATCAAAAACAAATCCTATCAAAGAGCACGGTAGTGACTCAGAGCTAAGTTCTGCCACAAAACCATTTAAGCACAAACAATCTCAGGCGATTTTCGATAATGTATAACTCTTGTCCTCGTTAATATTAAGAGGCAAAATAAAATAGCTTATAGAAGGTATTTCCTAAAATACTTGGTTTATTTCTACATAAATATTGCATCAGCACTCAAAATTTCAAAAGTTGTAGAGCATTCTGCGAATTAATTTGTTTTACTTAATAAGCATAAATAAACAAAAGAGCTGATATACAAACTTTTCGTAAAAATGGCTTAAAACAGATGACAAATTATTAAAAAACAACGGCAACACTAATAATGGTCTAGCTTTTTGCAAAGCCAGAAACCCCTTTTTTATTTTATTTTTAAATAAATGTGTTTTAATAAAAAGTTTTTGAAAAAATTAATTTTCAAACTCAAAATTTTGAAAAAATAAAACAGAAAATGTTCATTTTTATCAAAATTTTACGTTATTAAGTACTATTTTTTATTTCAAAATTCAATGCTGTTATCAATTTTTAGTAAATCACTGAAAACCGAGTGAAAAAGAAAAAGAGGTTTATGATAATCAGCTGGTTGCTGAAATTATCATTTAGTCGGATTCTTCTTACTTTTATTAGAAATTTGGTGCATTTATTTTTCAATATCAAAAATTGATAAGAGCCTGGAATTTTGAAATCAAAAATAGTACTTAATACCGTAAAATTTTGATAAGAAATAGTTTGAACATTTTCAGAATTTTTCTTCATAATTTTTTAGTTTAAAAATTAATTTTTGAAAAACTGTATATTAAAACACATTTGTTTATATATAGGTATATTGCAGTTGTTTTTTTAATAATTTGTTATCTGTTTAAAATATTTTTTTTATAAAATAAATGAAGCGATTAGAAGATGAAGGACGTTAGCGACATTTTTAAACATTTGAGTTATAAGCATTTAAAGTTTATTGCCTATAACTTTTTAATGAAAATAATATAAATACTGTATGGATAATTTAAAGTCAATACAACTCAGGTGAATTTAATTCTATGAATCTTTTTTATTCAACGCAAGTAGTTGTTGAGATATTTACACTTTTGTGCATTTAACACCTTTATTTCGGAACTTTTTTTGTATTTAATTTAATTTTTTTTTTTTATAAAAGTGTTAAGTGAATTACTTATTTTTTGTTTGTTTTTTCTCTTTCCCTTCTCCAGGATTTACTAAAATTGCATTTAAATAAAACCATTGATGTTCTACACGAACGAAATTCTTCTGTTCTTTTAAATTTTTATTTTTTTCAACAGAAAGTTGTTTCAATTTGTTCTCTCTTGGCATAAAATCTTGATTGTAATCAGGACGTTTGTTACTTTTGGCTATAAGGAACATATTCATCATAGCATTCTTAGTAAAGGTAAGAACCATACTCCCTTCGAATCCATTTTATTGAGTCCCTAAATTGAACCTTGCAATAAAGTAAAAATAAAATTAGTCGGCTGGGATATTCGTGAAGGAATTTGCGTCTGCTTTTTTGCAGAGTCACTTCCGGTTAGGTTTTGAAGCAAAAACGTTACACCAAGACCTAGATTTCATTCAAAAGCTTCGAATTGCCCGTTATTATTCTAAGGCTGTTCCTCATGAGATCTATGAAGGCTTTGTAGGGTTCTTGGTTGTAGTTCCCAAGTAGTAGTTTGGCCTACCTCAGTTTTTGAAGTTCATTCCAAATGTTGGATCTTTTTGCCTCCTCTTCTAATTTGATCTTGTTTTTGATCACATTTTCACCTAATCCGCAATAGGGTTTGGGCCTTGTTAGGGGGGTTGTTGCTCCTGTTTTGGCTTGTGAGTCTGCCTCCTCTTTACCATCGATACCCGCGTGACCCGGTACTCAATAGAGTTAGACATTGTTATTTTCGCCTAGTTCATTTAACCTCCGCAAGCATTCCCGTACCAGTTTTGAGCTAATTACATATGACATTAACGCTTTAAGCACGGCTTAGCTATCTGACATGATGGCAATGTAACGATTTCGGCAGTTTCTTTCAAGGTTAAGTTCTGCACATTTACCTATGGCATTAACTTCCGCCTGGAAAATGCTTGTGGACTGTCCCATCGGTACAGATTGTTTGGTTCTTGGCCCAAATAAACTTGCCTCAGTCAGACGTTCTCGATCCATCAGATAACCATTTGACTATAAAAGTTTTTCTGCTGGGGTGTTCTTCACGGAATTTCGGTCAGCGTTTTTGAACTTAAGCCTGTGAGAGTGTCGTAAAGCAAATAGCATTGGAACAAATGTTAAGCAAATGACTTGACTTCTGTCATTTTTGTCATACCTATAAGGTCATTTTAACACCCATTCTTCAAGGGTATCGGCTATGTTTTGGCATGAGTTACAACATTACGCAAATGACTTGACTTTTATTGTCGTTGGCTCTTAGACTAATAGATGTGTGTGAAAAATAACGCTTTCAAATTGTGCGTAAGACTGTACAAAATTTAGTCATCATGTTAAGCCACCTGCGTCGGAACATTCAAATTTAAAGTAGTGTGTGTTGTTTGGTGCCTCTTGCCTGCACATGCACTGATTTTTGTGGTGTTCACCTATAATGTCTTATCTTAAAGTGCCAACTTAACACCTTTATGCACGAAATGAACAGTTCAGATAAAATTATTTTTGTATAAAGGACTTAATATAAAGGACTTAAGCGCATTTAACACATTCATCCACAAAGTTTATTATTAAAGTGAGTGCATAAAACACCTTCAACTTTGGTTAAATATTAATCTAGAGGCGATAGAAGAGTACAGACGAGTCAGAAATTTAAGTTTTCATATAACACTTTCATCTGTAGGTAAAAAGCCAAATTTCAAAAAATGTCACTTAACACCTTCATCTTCTAAGCGCTTCAAATAATAATTCCTTCTTCCAGTTTTGCTGTTACATCCAGGCATCGTGGCTCGGGTTATGTCTCTTCGCTTGTTATGGTTCTCACTATCGAGTTCGGATGATTGCCAATCTTTTTGCAAACATTGATCATGTATTTGTTCAGAGGTGTTATTCCGGAAGTTTTGTAGAGTCGCTTGTCGCCGTTGGTCGAAGTACCTATAGTCCCGTGCAGATCTACAGGATTTTCCTCTCGAACATTCCATTTCCAGGCTTATGTGACTTTAAGGGGCTTATTGCGAGAGTCTATTCAAAAGTCGAATAGTCTAAAGTTTAACATTGATATTTCCAAAAACTATTGGTTATTATTTTTCTGTCAGACCACTATGAATTTTTATGAATTTTTGTATGGGTCGAAATTCTGGTTTCATAATTCTACTTTTCAAAATTCTGCCTATTGGTACAAAAATTCTGCTGTTCAAAATTCTGCTTTTTTTCGATTCTATTTTACAAAATTCTGCTTTTCAAAAGTCTGCTTTTCAAAATACTGACAAGTAGGTAATAATATAGAAAAATAAAATTCTGCTTATTCTGATTTTTTTTTTTTCAAGAAGGATATATTGACGATGTAACAGAAAAAAATAACAACAAAAAGTAATATAAATATTCTAAAAAATAATACAAAAACAACATTTAAGCAAAACCACAGAGAACCATATTATTTGCTCTTCGCTTAAGGAACCCAGTATGACTTAAGTCTGCTCTCTTTTTTTAAAATTCTTTTTTTTTTTTTTTTGTTTTTTATAATTATTTTTTTTTGTTTTATTCTCTATCCATTTTTGACCCTGTCAGCTTCAGCTTTGGCAATGATAAGTTCCTTTATGAGATCATTTATGATTTTGTATAAGTCGACGATGCCAAGCTTCAACATTTTGAACCCGCTTAAGAGAAACGGCAAAATGTCACAGTCTTTCTTTCACTTAAGCTTGTTTTTCACCTAAACGAACCCCGCTTAAGTGAACAAAAATTTCACTTAAGTGGATTTAAAAATACCAAAAAGCGGAGATTTTTAGCTAGAAACAATTGTATTTTCCTTTTGGAGTTGGCTGGCAAAAATTTAAATGAAATTGTTTCAAGAACCAACAATGATTATATTAGCTCTAGTTCATTATCATTATTTTTTCACTCAAGAGAGTTTTTTTCAATGACTACTATAAAATTTAACTGAAAATATGTTTCAGGTATCCGAGTTTATCACTTAAGCGAGTTTCGCTTAAGCGGAGTGTTTTAAAGGTAATTGGTCGACAAATACTCGGGGATGAGAAAAGTATTTCAGATAAGCGGGTTTTTCTCTTAAGCTGGTTTTACTGTATTACTTTCCGTTTGTATTTTAGAAAAAAAGAGATCATTCACATACTTTTATGGGGAAAACTAGGTACCTACTACTCTCTTAAATTTAGTTTTACAAAATTCTGCGAAAAAGCGCGCGCTTTTTTACATTTTTGAAACTTTTATTTATTTTGAAAAGCAGAATTTTGATAAGCAGAATTTTGACGTCAGCAGAGTTTCGACCCCAACCCGAAAAAATCTAATCAGCAAAAGTCGATCAGAAATTCTTGATTGAATTTAAATTATTTTCTATCAAATAGAAAAATTCATATAAATTCATAATAGTCTGACAGAAAAATATTAACGAAGGGCATTATTGCGAGAGTAGATTTTTGAAATATCAATAGTAGACTTTAAGAAATCTATTCGACTTTTGAATAGACTCGGATTAAGCGCCTATTTGATACAAAATTGAATTCGATCAAGAATTTCTGATCGACTTTTGTCGACTATAGATTTTTTCAGAGAAAACTCTCGTAATAACGCCCTAAATGTGTATACTGTATAGTTAAATTTCCTAATTTTTTATATTAAAAACACTTTTTCGTTAATGTTATTATTTAAAACAAAATGAAAATTATAATTATTTTTTTAAGTATTTTCGAAAATGTATCTTTATCAAAAATTAGGAAAAACTCCTAGGAACTAGGAGAAATAAAACTAAAAACAAATCGAGAAATCGTAATTACAAAATTATAAGTTTTTCATTATAGTGCTTTTGCAGACTTACACATATTAATGATTTTTCAAGGGAGATAGAATGTAATGAATGGGAAGAGTGGTTGAATTGGATATAGTGATGATTTTTATGTAACTTAACCTCAAAAATAGCGAAAACTACGGTTTTGGCACTCACGAAAACCTTAGCCAATCCAACGAATCGTTAGTCAGAATCAAGTTTCAAAAAGCAAAGGAATAATTTGATGTCGCAAAATATGAGTTCCCTTCTGTTATGGGTTTCGTTTTTTCCTTCTAACCCTAATTAACAAAATGCATAAATATTAAACTGCCAATTGTTTTTTATTTTTCTTTAATTTCTTTCTTTCTAGAACAAAACTATTCTTCTTTAAGTCTTTTTTTTTTTAAATCCCTTATCTACTTTTGAATATCTGATACTTTAAGACATTTAAAACAAAATAATCAAACAAAATAACGGATTTTAGATTGTCGCCGACTTGGAACCTCATGTCGTAACAAAGCTTTTTTCTTCGCAAGAGAAGTTACGCCGACCGATGACGCTGTACTACCAACCTAAAATCCTAGACCCTTTTTTTTTACTAAAAACAATAACGCTTTGATGATAAATCAATCTTCTAAGAAATTAGTCACTCGAACATTTTTAGACCTATCATATGAAAGCCTTTCGATTTTATTGGTAATCGATCCCTTGACGTTACCTACCGATTTCAATTATAATGTCTTAAAATAGCACATTGAAACATTTGTATGTGATCTTATAACAAATACTTTTTTTCCTTACTAGTAATTTAAGAAAATTAGAATAATAAACCTGGATATAATCATAACATAATTGCATTTTTGCAATTGTTAACTTTGAATAATTTCATTTTAATCAAGTATACCACCTACATAAGCGAATGCAAAAATACCTCAGCCTAATTAATAAATTATTTGAAAAGTCTTATCAAATAACTCAGCGTACTATAAACGAGTGAAATTTTTTTGTTACCAAAATGTATCAACACAATATTATTTTGAAAATAAACGAATGTGAAATGCTTCCCAATTAAACCAATATAATAATTACTGACTGCCTTTATAGAATATAGGAACATAATGTCCGGGTAGTATAATAGGTAAAGCGTCGCGTCGCTGAAATGTCTCGTATGAATATTAAACCTGCCAAATTTAAATTTACATATCTATGTTCGTATATATACTTACAGCTAATAAAGTTACACTATTCATGTAGATACCGATGCGCACTGTAATAAAACCAAATGGGCGCGACAAATTGAATTTTATTAAAATTATATAATCTAAACCAGCATAACAATTTAACAATAATTGTTATGCTTAGGAGGTGCATTTAATAATCCAACAACAAATTCAATTAGAGTACCTATGTACATACATTGAAGTTAACACTTTCTCGAGTCTGTAAGTTGTTTCATAATAAGTTTCCATAACGGTAAATTGAGTATTTGTTACAAAAAACAGATTGACGATAGTTAACAAGCTATAGTTCTTTTTTACCTTTTTCATTAGGAACTTCATAGTTTAGCAAAAACTAAAGTGACAGTGATGATAATTTTTGTTATCTTGCAAATTAATCATTTTGCATTTAATTGTTTGGCAATACAGCTCTATTATGATTATCAAATATCAAAACGATATTTGATAATATTTGATAATTATCAACAAAATCGATGAATCGGTATTATGGTGATCAATTATCAATATTTTTGATAAACTGTGAATTGTAAGATCTATTGTGAATTGTTTTACTGATAAAGTTGGTATTACGGCGGCTGTCAAACAAATTGATATCCATCAAATATTCTATCAGCCACAAATTCTTCGTTAACAAATGTATCAAATATTTATAGGTGGTAAACAATTCCCATTTAAATACAATTTATATAAGTTTTTTGGTAGTTTTTACTGAAAATACAAATTGAAGAGCAAATTTTTTTCAGTAGAAATGTTTTTTGAAGGCAATTTTGATAAGGGATGAAGTGTTATCGTGAACAAATTAAAAATTAATGAATCAAAATTAGCCAAATTAAAGCGCTCACTCTTTGCCACCTATTTTAGTCCCCTTGTGGTGGCCCTAAGCTATTTAGTTCCAGAGTTATGTCCTCCCATTTCTTGATAAATACTGGCTTATTTCCTTTGCAACGTCTCGATTTTCCTCTATCAGTTTTATCAGCCTTTCAATTTGTCTTCTGGTGCTTACTATTGTACTCATAAATAAACAGAATATTATTACGAAGAAACCAACGAATTGTATTTAATAAAAACAACTTAAATACAAGCAAATTTAT
This sequence comes from Melangyna quadrimaculata, assembly GCA_949320155.1. Lineage (NCBI taxonomy): Eukaryota > Metazoa > Arthropoda > Insecta > Diptera > Syrphidae > Melangyna > Melangyna quadrimaculata. The sequence continues at coordinate 451,592,401 of OX439483.1, read as the reverse complement.
TATGTTTATAAGACTAAAACGCAGAAACTTATGCAAATAAGGAACTTAAATGTCAAATGAAAGGCTACGCACAATTGGATTTTGATAAATATTCACAATGGGTGAAAAATTATCAATTGATACTCATAATACCAAACTATCAATGAATTGATAGAAGTTATCAGTTATCAATTAATTGATATTTGATAGCCATAATAGGGCTGTGAGTTTGGAAAGTTTTTTTTTCGCTGTATTATTGTTTCGCAAAATCTTAATTTTCCATGATCTTACATCGCAAACTATTGTTTTGCATTTTATTATTTTAATTAGTTTTATTTACCTATTGTTTAGGTTTCGATATTGTAGGTCTCTCAATATCAACACGTCCGTTTTTTCTTTTACTGTTTCAAATGAAATGGGTTAAAAACAAAAAATTAAGTCTGCGATTTCAAAAACTCTTTTTGTTTGAATGAAAATATATTAAGATAATGGATTGTCGGTGATCAGTAAAGCAATACATATTTTTCAAAACTTGACTTTTTATGGACAAAAACATGTAAAATTGAAATTTAAAATCTCTTTTTTTGGTACAATGGTTATACTTAAGGGATTTATTTTCAAATTTAGCTATTTATAGAATGAAATTCTGACATGTTGGGTCGGAATTTTGACGGGATCAAATAATTTTTCAAAATTCATCTTTAAAAAAAGATTTTTTAAATTTTTGATTTTTTTTTTGTTCGCATAATTTCGTATAACAGAATTTCATAATGTAGTACCAGCACCAATATAAAAACAAATACTTATCTCAAAAACGACACAGTTTAACAGCCACAAAGTTTAGTAAAATAACTGATCTGTGGTAAATAGTGATACTCTTTTTCATTTTTTTGTCCAACAACTGTAAATTTATTTTCATTTTAAATAAATAATTTTGTTGTCTTAAAGGCCTTCCACACTAGCCCTCTGTGTAATACAATACAAGTCAAAAAAAAGTGGGAACAAATCATGTAGAATAGTGTGGAAATAAAATATGAAAGCCCAGCCTACACAACCCGACATTCTATCCCACACGATTTGACATGTGTTAATGCATGAATAATTTTAGGAATGGTTCTAATTCTATCCCACATTCTATCACACTTTTTTTAAGGTTAAGGTAATGTATTAATACAAGCAAGTGTGGAAGCAAAATATGAAAAGTTATTTATTTCACACAAATTTGGCAGTCGCGTGGAATTCTTTTCCACTTTCAATTTGACATGTATTAATACACAGTGGGGTAGTGTGGAAGAGCTATTAAATGTTAATTATTTAAACGTTAGGTCGGAATTTCAAATAAAAATAAATAAAATGTAAATTTTCAAAAAATCTCAATAAAAACATAGTAAATGTTATGCCAGAGCACACTATCTAATCTCGAAATGGTATATGGATATTTCGAAATTCTTTCATTACCGTTTCGAGGCATTTCTTTTTATAATTAAAATAAATTATAACATTTGCTTGCCATCAGAATCACGCACTTCGTCTGGTTTGAAAAAAATAGTCTTGGTAGTCAAAAAGTATGCCCACCGGTGTAGGGCTCTAGTCTAGCCCTGCGGGGCTGCATGAACAGTAATTTTATAATCAGATAGAACTGCATGTCTGAAAGCACTTCCTTATATGTTTTGCACAAATGCATAGTTCTTTTACCATCATTATATTTTTTCCATCCGTCATACAAACATAATCAGTTATATGCGACCAAGGCATTCATTTTTTGTTGTTGTTAATTCTTGGACCTTAAACGCATGTAACTATCATTTTTATAAGCTCAAGACGGACGGACAGAAGTTCGACAACGGTCAATTTACCACTCAGCAACTATTACCGAAACCAAAACCTACCATCATGCATTGAAGCTAAACGCGCATCTTCCAGATACGAATGTAAGGTAAGGTAAAGTTAAAGCCACTTGCTCATGTGTATAATTTGCCAAATGGCACGCACTGTATGTTATCATGCGACACCGCGCCACTCCCCTTCCAGACGCCATAGAGGTTTATTGTGTGTTGTCGTTAAAACTACACCCAAAGACTATGACTTCCACATTTTGCACCTTACCTAGTCTGACTTTCTTCTGCCAAATAGATAGCCATCGAGGTATTGTTGCATTCTTCGATTAATGGAAGCTTCAGTTTGTTTTTAAATTTCCTCTGGGATTGTCCAGTTTATTAAATAAGCTCCTTGTGCTTGAGTTTTAACTCGGTTGAGTGGCGTTTTGGCGGGAGTTTGTGATATTTTTTTTTGTTGAAAGGAAACTTAAACTAGCTGGCTTCTTAAACAGATCAAGTGTATACCTACTAATACAATATAAGTAGATAAATCTAACTGTGCGTGTCTATATAGTTGTTGATATTAACTTTCAATTAAACGAAAGACATTGGAAAAAGTAACTCAATATCTAGTTCATATAGTGTGTTGTGCCGGAAAAATTGAATTTATTGGACGTTTGGTATAGCAACTTGTTTTTATTTCACTTTAGAGAAAGAACTTTCAATTCAAGTGGATTGGTTTTTTTATGGATTAACCGCTCTTTGAGAAAAAATGAAGGTAAAATTAAATTTAATTGATTTTAGATTATTTTTTCACAGGGCTAGGTCTTTTTTTACTATGCTCATAGACTCTGCCCACTGATTAAGGTTAAAGGACCTGCGACTTTCATTTAATTTGTTTTGGTTTTCCGTAATAGATCGTTGAGTTTTGTGAAGCTCAAATAGCAGGAACAGATTGAAAAGTATAATTAAAAACTAACAAGATTTTGATTTTAATATTTTTTCTTTAAAACTTTGAGTTTCAAAATAAAAAATGGAAAATTACGATATTTAAACACTATACCAACTTAAACAACACTTTAAACATTTTACACTACCCACATTTTTATAACCACAAATAATTTGACTGAACTGAAACCCTAATCGACTAGGTTTTATTTAGAATAAATTGAATCGAGTTTGTATGCCAGCTCTTTTGTTTAAATCGTAAAAGAAACTAATTTTTGCATCGCAATCAGCTTGTATACACTAGATGTGATTTAATTTTGAATAGTCTATTAACTAAAAACTAATTTCTATTGACAATAAGTCTTCACATGAAAAAGGAAATTCTTCGGACCAACAAGTTTTTGGATTAAATATTTCTTTTACTTATGTTAACTTATTATTTGAATGTCGGAAAATGTCCCAGACTTGTCATAATAAAAAAAAATAACTACTCCAATGGTTAATTTATTTTGTTAACAGATAAATCCAGTTTCCCTCGTGTCGATGCAGGAAATTTTGCACCGCCTCTGATAAAGCCTTCATTTTTCTGATGCTTGAATTTCGTATACATTTTGTTCAACCATACAGTTTGTATAGAAAACCTAATTTCCAACGTCTTTTAATTTAAATTCCCAAATTCAGCTAGTTTTCGAGTTATACCAAACATATTGAAAAGTCGCCAGTGCATGGACAATGGGCACACATATAAAATAGTAAAATCTCTTGAACACAATTGTTCCTTTCATATTCCGGGTAATTCTATAGCCTACAATGCTAAACGTAGTAGCCCGTAGCGTAATGGTTAGTGCGTTCGACTGTCACGCTGGAGGTCTGGGATCGCTTCCCAGCCTCGTCCACCTAAAAACAAAAAAGTTTTTTTTCAGGGCTACTGCCTCTTGCGAGGAATTGACAAATCTTCCAAGAGTATCACTTGTCACGAATAAGTGCTTCTCGTCTAGCCGTTCGGATTTGGCATAAAATTGTAGGTCCCTTCCATTCCTGTCGAAAGGCGCACACAGGAATGGTTGCGAGTTATTAGTCACTAGGCCCTGGTTCTTCATGAGCCGTTGTGCCACCCGATTTATTAATGATGGAAAAGTCCTAAAAGATGATTTTCGACAATAACGGAAATAAAGCTTTGAGGTTTTTTGAGCAAATTGTCTTCTTGTTGGAATATCGAATATCTCGTCATTGGCTTTTTTGATTTTGCCATAATTTAGCAATTCAACAAATATTGTTTTTTGGGAATAAATAATTTGTTTTACGAAAAAATAAAATCGAAGAAATATCAATTATTTTTTTATTTTCAACTTTGTTTCAACATTTGTTTGCATTAAATCAAAAACAAATCAAAATTGCTATTTTAACTTGTTTTTTTATTGCTTTTCCGTTACAAAATTATTGAACCATTACTAAACACGTAATGCTAGGTTTCCACTTGTCATTGAAAAGACGCAAATTGACAAACTTTCCAGGACAGGGTGGCTTTTACCAACACAAAAAGCAAAGAAAGTAGTAGTAGCGAGCAAGTATCACTCACCCTGTCTTGGAAAGTTTGTCAATTTGTGTCTTTTCAATGACAAGTGGAAACCTAGCATAAGTTAATAGCAGGTTCGTGCGATACAGTCGTGCATTTTATTTTTCTGAGAAAAAGTGTGACTTCTCAATTTCATGTAAATTTAAAACTTACATAGAAAAAACAAAAGACCTATGATCTTTTGAACCTATAAAGATCATTTGTTGCTAAATTTATTCAATGGTGTTTTTAGTTTTTATTTGTTGTTTTTTTGTTAGCAGTTAGGTCAATTAAAGGCCATGTAATGATCTTTCAACCAGAATGTTTTTTTAAATGCTTTTAGTAGTTATTTTCCTTTTTTTAGATCAAAAAACTTGCAACACTTTATGTTCGAAGCTGTTTATATTAATATGACTTTTTGGAGTTCGCTTATAAGATATAACCCTTCAAATAGATTATTTTGCGTACTTCTTCATCTAACATCATGAATATTATTTTTATTTCATCAAATCTAAGTTTTTCATATTTAGGCAACAATACACAAGGGCGTTCTGCAAGGGTCAAGTCTTCGATTTAACACTTTTAGTGTAAATAAGACGCCAATACTCAACCCAAATTGGTCTGATTGTTTTGGCATGAAAAATAATGTCAACTAAGTACAGCGCGAAATGTTTGCGTCAATATGCTTTGGCCAAAGTTAGACACTTAAATTAGTGCTGATTCTTATACACATGTTCGGAATTATCATAAGGTATCGTTATACAATTAATTTAATTTTTTAGCAACTTCTGTAGCGATAAAAAAAAAACTAAAACTTAATAATTATTTCACTTTTCAATCATTAGTTAAACTATTAGATAAATAATAGTCCAGTAACCTAGTCGTTTGTGTGGAAGGCACCGTTAGCGTCAAATCTGGTATTTCTGATTTTTTGCTGAGTTGTTCAGGATATTGGCCTAGTAAATAACCTAAGTTTTCGACCTCGAGCGGCGACCGTCAAAAATCAGAAAAACCGCGAGTTTTTCGCGCTTTTTTTAAGTTAATAGTAATTTTGGTGCCAAATAATTAATTTTAAATAAAAACATTGTTCTACGAATTCAAAGTAACTTAATTTGCTTCAACTTGAGACCAAAGCCACTTCTGTAGACCCAATGGTTTCCAAAATACAGCAATTCAAAATTTAGCAATACAAAATTTATTATAAAAAGTAGTGTTATCAAACAGTTTAATGGAAAAAAAATAATGGTTGACATAAATGCATCAAAGCACTGGAGCCTGTAGTTTGAGCCAAAAGAATAGGAAAATCATATCAGAAGAGGGGTCTATATACCCCCGATAAGATGGGAGGGGCAACTATCTGAAAAAATGACTTAAGGTAGAAACAACACAATTGAAAAACAATGGTAACACCCACAATATTCTCTTATAGCTTATCTTAAGTCCAGAAACGCAATCTTGATTTTTCTTTTTCAGTATGATTGATAGTATGATTGTCCTATTCTCTTGGCTCAACCTACACGCTCCAATGCTTTGATGCATTTATGTCAACCATTCTTTATTTTCCATTATACTGTTTAATAACACTACTTTTTATATTAAATTTTGTATCGCTTAATTTTGAATTGCTGTATTTTCGGAAACCATTAGGTCTACAGAGTTGGATTTGGTCAAGTTGAAGCAAATTAAGTTACTTTGAATTCGTAGAACAATGCTTTTATTTAAAATTAATTATTTGGGACCAAAATTACCAAAAACTAAAAAAAGCGCGAAAAAATCGCGGTTTTTCTTATTTTTGACCATGAAGCGGTCGCCGCTCGAGGTCGAAAACTCAGGTTATTTACTAGGCCAATATCCTGAACAACTCAGCAAAAAATCAGAAATACCAGATTTGAGACATACGTGAAAGTATATAGTTACTGTACTATAAATACTATAGCTATATACTTTAAAATTTAAATAAAGATACGTACATGGTTAATAGAAAAGTAAAATATATTAATGACTTTTCCAGCTACTATGCATAAAGCATACTACTAACTACTTACCTACTACCTACTAAAATATTACATTTTTAATAGGCATCCAAGAAATGGCTTGAAGATAATATATCAAGGTCATTTTATCTACGCCAGATCGTTTAAACTACCATCACCTGCTTAAAATTATTCTCACTTTCATATCGCTCATCATCTGCACTACTGAACGCTTTTATTAAGAAAAAAAATACACATGTAATTAAATAAAAAAAAAAATAATTTCACTATACTCGTTTTGTGCTATCCATTCAATATATGTTGTCTATCTAGACGAACATTATATTCGATTTCAATAAGCATAGTCTGCTTTTTCGACCCAATTAAAGAGCAAGTGCTCGCTGACGCTTATAGCGCAATTCAGAATTTCTCTTCAGATTGTACCTATATTGATAGATTTCAATTATTGTCTTTTAAGTTTTCGGTCACTAAAGTTATGTCCAGTATGCCCTAAAAATTGTCAATTGCATTGTCGATTTTTGTATTATTATTCAAAATGTATAAACTTAAATCATTTTGTTGTATACATATACGTGCTTATAACTATGTACTTGCTTTTTATCAACAGCTGTTAAACAGTACATTTTATATGTAGCTTTTGCATAATTATCCACGCATGTAGACATCTTATTTTGAAATCGAAAGTCAAATACCTTCACATTTTATATCCCCTAATTAAATGTCCACTACCTATATTAAGATTGTTTTTCTCAAATAATATAACATATAAATGTGCGTACCTATGGGCACTTTTGGCAGCAAACAAATTTCACCACAATGGCCGGTAAAACAATTTAAATTGTAGCCGAAAAAAATTACGTCAAATGATTAACTATAAGAGTGGTAAAAAGTGAGATTGATTTAACGCACGTGCATTGAATTGCTGGATTCTATGATATTAGCATTTCTATTTTCAAATCAAATGAAATAACTGAAATTTAATCAGTATGGTGGTATAGGCTCATTTAAATTAATTGTCTCGCTTCAATGATTTTCAGAGTGAATAACTGAGCTGTAATTTGTTTGATTGGGTATAGTTTTCATCACACAAGATTAGCTCTTAGAGCAGGTAGGAACATTAAGTGAGATTGTTTAAGTAAGAATGTGTACAATGGTATAGTGTTTGTGTTGGAGCTTCGCGTCGAACATTGGACTATTTTCTATAATCTACACTGTAAGATCTGGTTTAAATCATACAAAAATATATATTTTTTTGAAAAATGCAAACAAAACTAAGGCTTGAAAAGGAACTCATACTGGCCGCTTTTTACTTGATCTATAGCATATCATACTCGAAGACAAATATCTCTTGAACCCCATGCCTTAGAGCTTATTGTCCATACAATGAAATGATGCAAATGCAATTACCTTTACAAAAACGTATGACACATTACTTTTGAGTCGGTAGACCATTTCCAATCAAGAATTGCACTGTTATTCTACTTGCCGATTTTGACGGCCAAATACTTCTAGAACCCCATGGGCTACGTCTTAACGACTTTCAAAAAAATAAAATACATGCAATATACTTTTTAAAGATATACGTCACATTTCTGTTTAGTAGGTGCAGCAGCTTTCAATGCGGAATTGCATTATTGCTTTTTATGCATTTTTGCCAAATACCTCTCAAACCCCAGTATCTACACTTTATCGGTTGAATACAAAAAGTAAGTACACGCAATAACCTTTTCACTGACGTATCACAAATGACTGTTGAGTTGGTAGACCATTTACCAATGAGAAATTGAATAATTGTTGTGCTTGAAGCCAAATACCCTACAGCTTAATGGCCATATAATGAAATGAAGCACAAGTAATAACGTTTACAACCATGTATGACAGATTGCTGTTTGCCAATGAAGAATTGCATTATTTCATTTTTGGCGTTTTTGATGGCTTAATATCTTTTGAACTCCATTATCTACATCTAAACGGCTCTTCAACAAAATGAAGTACACGTCATAATCTTTTCAACGATGTATGACACTTTACTGTGTGTGGTAAGACAAGCTGCAAATGAAAAGTTGCATTACTGTCTTATTCGGTGCTTTGAAGGGTAATATCTTTCGAATCCCATGGTTTAGAGCTTTATGTCCATATAATTAATTGATATACACGTCATTACCTTTTCACATTCACATCACATACATTTTTGCCCATTGTCCTTTGTTTGATAAAACTCACTTTGAATGAGTTCATCAGCTGCTTTGTCAATTTTGAATAATCGAAGAGCACCAAAAATCATTCAATTGAATAGTATACCTAAATTAATCAATGTAGATCCCAAATGACCTCAACACGAAGTTGCATTTCGCTCGGGTATGACAGTATGCTCTTCAGTTAGATGTTGTCATACGCTTCTAAGTCCATTATCCATTATGACAATCACAGCATTGATACCTATATAGGTACTGTTCATTTAATTATTTAAGCGGAGTTTGTTTAAATTCAGATATCATAAAAAAAATCCTTTGAATAATAAAATTAAATAAAAAGTCTTTCGATTTCGATGCAGTGATTTCTATAAGTGGTGGTAATAATCGATCAATATTTACATCTACGGTTCGTACAACAGCATCTAACTGATGCACCCACTATCCTACCTGGGTGAAACATTTTAGTTTTTAATTGGTTTATATTAAATCCCTGCACTTAAACAGAAGAAATGTTTGTCTTTCTTTCTTAAACCTTAATCCTTAATTGATAGAGACTGTAAAACAAAAATAATCTTTGTTTGATGGCTTGTGAGCTTCAAAGTATATATGAAACAATGTGTTTCCTTTTTTAGTTTGAAAGATTCAGACGATTGTTTGTCTGTTCACTATTCTTCGGTGTTCGATCTCAATGCTAACAGTTTCAGCTAAAAATGCATCTTCTCCTGATCAAATTTTTGAGATTATCGCGTTAATCTTCAGTGAGATCCAAACCTTGGGAGAAATCAAAATTTCACCTTTAAAGATTGGTGACTCAAAAACAATGAAAGTTTGTTTAGCCAAATCGATAACAAGTAAATACAGAATTCAAAGTCCATAGGGGCTTTTTTTTCAAATGTTAGCTGTGTGTTTCGGAGCAAACCCGAGTAATTCACGAGAATCGTCTATAGCTTCAAATTTTGCCATATAGGTACCCAAGTCATATTGATACCCTTAAAATTTTTTTTCTAGAAGCTTCTTCAGATTCGTCTTCCTATACTGTTTTCGAAGTAAGTTAACATAATTGATGTTAGGAAAGATAGGTGTTTAACTTGTTAAGTATTAGACTTATTCGGGATCGTCGATAACTTTAAAATGCAGTATCTATGCTTCTATGTATTGTAGAATTTCGCTTATAAATCATAAACTTCCAAAATTGACCCCTATCGCTTTTGGTATTTCCCTACGTCCAAGAAACAAACCTACTTAATCTATGTTTTGAAAATTCACTTCAATTTTCATACAACATTTTTGGGAATTCAGAATAATTTTATGACTTCGTTACTTATTTCTTTTATTTTTAAGAAAATATGTCTGTCTTGGAAATTAAAGGTACTGATTCCTGATTCCTGATTTATGCATTTTCGCATTTATTTTTTTGAAACACAAACATTCCAACTCACAACAATACAAAGTGAACTTAAAATGAATTATTATTTTTAGCAGTATTTTTTGTCAAATACCCTAATGTTACTCATATGTGTTTGTTTGGACATAAATGTGGATGCAATTACCTACATATGTACCTGATGTTTACACCCAGTAGCCTGAAATGAAAAATTAAGTGTTTTGTTTTTATTTTTTGTGTTGCATGTTCAATAGCCAAGGGGAATCTATTTAATCAAGTTCAGTATACAAAAAGAAAAATAAATTATATGCCCAACTGCTTTTACATTTAAAAAAAATGAAAGTTTTTATTTTATAATGTTATACCTATTAATGTTACCTACATAGTTTTCAATGGAATTTATGAGGCGCGACAAGATTTGCCCAATAGTTTCTTTGCACGAACGACATGACAATATTTTAATTGTATATAAAAAAAAAGTTATAGATTGATACCTACCTAGTACATAAAAATGTTTCGATAAGCTTGAATTTATAATATGATAATTTAACAAGAAAATATCAATGAATTTCTGTGGTTGTTGACTGTTTGTTGACTTCAATATTAAGTAACTACATATATTTTTAAGCAAATACATAAGTTTTTTCAATTGTTTTCTCTGCCAATTGCCGATTTTTTCATTTCGTAAACATGTTACTTTATTTGTTTTCTACACCAGTAAAAGATACAAATAAAATATTAACCCAAGTTTTAAACTAATTTCAGGCTTTTGGTCAGAGTGTTTTTATCTCATTTAAGGGTTAAGGGGCGTGTTTTATTGCAAAATCCATCCATAGTACAGAATGATTTTACATGCATTACAAATACAACATCGCTAGTAGCTATAGAGCCGATAAGAAGCTAGAGTAGAATAGAGGCTCGAATAAACGCCAAAAATCTATCCATAGAGGATTCTACTTTAGTTCTTATCTGCTGTAGAGCTACTACTGATGTTGTATATGTAATGCATTTAAAATCGTACTGAACTGTGGATGGTTTTTGCAATAAAACACGCCTATTGTTTCCATATTCTGTAAAAATGTTAAATTTTTCAAAGCAAAAACTTCCTCTTTAAAAGGATAGTTTTTGTTTTTTAATTCAAACCACATTTAATAATGTCGGCGTCACGTCGCGTCGTCGGTCGTCGTTAATCGGAAATAATTTACGACTAATTATGCGAGTTGGCATCTGAAGAGTAATTTCAATAAGATGAAAGAAAACCGTCGTTAAATACGTGAATCGATTGATGGTTAAGGGGCCAAATCCAATAGTAGAATTACAAAAGTTATTATCTAACCATCGATAAGCGCATTTAAATCAACTATATGCCGCCAATAAGTTTATGAATAGTTTCCTAAATCCAAAAATTTTTTTGTTGGCAAAGTTACCTAATTGTAACTGAAAATCATGTTCCGCTAACATTATTCCAATTAAAATGCAAAATTTTTAACTTGATGGATGTTTAGTTGGCACATAAATTGTCAATTTTATATTATTTAGTACTTAGGCACGTGCTTCCTTATTAATATGCTATTAACATAACTTTCCTAAATTTCATTATTATAACATATTTATAAAAAGACATTTTTTTTTTCTATTTTTTCTTTTAGTTACTGCACGTTGTTTTTTTATTTGGAATTGTAGCACTAGCAAAATGTGAACTACAAATTTCAAGAAGACCTTTGGTCTTTCCAGGATGGCCACCAAAGAGTGCCAAGCAAACTGGTATTGGTGTTCGCAACCCAGTGGGAAATGGAAAGCGAACACTTGTTCTTCAAATTCGTAGCGATAAACATGTCCCAATAGTTCTTAAGAGACCTCCACAGCAACAAGCCTTAGTGCAAAGGCCATCAGTTGGACGACCACACAAAGTAATTATTAAGCACAACAATAAGCTGATTGGACGCAAACCATCAAGTGTTTTGAAGATTAAATTGCCAAATGTAACGCCATCACACTTTGAGAAGCCATATCATTACGAACAACCTTATCAATTGGTTTCAGAAGTTCAACAACTTCCGGTAAGTATAAAATTAATTTAAATAAATTTTCATTAAGACATCGATCGTTTTGAACAGTTCGAGGAGAACACCAACTTTGTTTCCGAACATTTTACACCTATTCACACGATTCCCGCACCAAATCTGAGCATTCAAGATAATCACATCTTCCAACCAGAACAATATCTTCCTCCAGAACCACAACCATATCACTCCAATCATTACCAAGTCAATGAGGAACAAACAAATGACCAAACTGTTTTGGATCCCTTCTCTGGAAAGCAAAAACTCTTTGCTCCAGATCCAGATCCCTCCTTGCCAGCAGCTACAATTCGTCCAGCAACTGAGCCATACAATATCCCTAGTAATGGAAAACCTGTTCCATCCGATATACAATCGAACTTCCTGCCACCTGCTCAAGCTCTTACCCAATTGGTGAGCCCATCTCAACAACAGCTCCCAGAATTGTATGGCCTTCAATACGTAGGTCAACCTATTCAATTGGCTCCGATTGCTATTCAGAATCCTACATACTTGGTCACGCAATCTAATCAGCTCTTCAACCAGCACCAACAAGAGCTGTTTAGGCCGAATGACAACATTATTACGTCATCGTACGTCGATGCTGATTTGACACAGGAAGTGGCCAGTAACGGTCAGATATTGCAAGCTGCAAAGGATCCTGCTAACAATATTCATCCACAATACACAGCTGCCGATGTAGCAATCAGTGCTGCTCCCCAGTTTGCTGCTTTGATTGCCGCTCCTCCAGCTTCCACGGCGCATGCAGTTCATATTGAACAGCGAGCACCATTTCAACTGTCAAATGTGGCAGTTCCTCAGCAAAATGGTTTCGTAGCTTCAGAATATTTCGGAAGTGATCATGCAGATTCACAACTTTTGCAGGCTTATGCTGAGGAGGAATCTCAGCGGGAGCAAGCCCAAGGCCAACAACTGGCTCATTTAGAGTATGAGCATCAGTTGCAGCTAGAACAGCAAGAACAACAAGCGATCTTACAACAGCAACACAACCATCAGCTTGAATTACAGCAGCAGCAACAGCAACAACAACACCATCAACAACAATTCGAACTTCAACAAAAACAACAGCATCATCAGCAACTATTAGCCCAACCACAACCATCAAAGGATCCTGCAACAGCAGCCTTCGAAGAACACAAAAGACTTGTCGAACAACAACTTGGTCCACAATCGTTGAGGATATTTGTGCCTGACGAAAATGAAAGCGGTTTCTCATCAGATGGGGTGCGTTAAGTACTTATAAAAATTGTAAGGTTATGTTATTAATTAATAAAATTCCAATTTATCAATTTCAGCGGCAAAAATTAAAGAAACGCTCTAACGAAGGATCAGTAAAAAAACAAAATTCAAAGGACAGAACGTTTTCAGTTTCTTCATCAGTAGAGGTTTCCAGTGAAGATCAGAAGCCATAGTTGGAGACTTATAGAAAATTATCAAAGGATGTATTTAATGTATTGTGTTTAGTTTAAAGTACGTAAATGTAATTATTATTTAAGTAATTTATTTGAAATAAATAACGAGACTTAAATAAATATTCGCTTTGTTTAGTATCTTTTAATAGCACTTCGAAATATTGGCAGTAAGATAATTTATTAATAAGATAAATTAATATAATTTATTATATAAGATATTGCTTACAGACAAAAAAACTAGATCAGAACGGAACATTACCATAGATATGCGTACATTATAGATAATTATTTAGAGATTCCTAGATAAAATCAAATTAATTTAGGCGACCTGACCCCCAAACATATTTACATCAAAAAGCTTATTATTTATGAATTTGAATATATGGCCTTTAAAATTCATCCTTTGGAGTAATAAGCTGCTTAAGGCCAGTTTTTCAATACAGGATCAAAGTTACACCTGAGTTAACTCACAAAATTTGTTGAGTTAACTCGCAGGATTAACTCAACAGAAATTCTTTTGATATTTTACCTTCCGAGTTGGTCAAGTCATTCATCCTCTGCTGGAAAACTATGCTGCTTGACTTTGCTGTAGACTAGGGTTGCCAGAAGAATTTTGTTGAAACTAGGTAGCAAGATTTGAAATCCCAGACTTTCCCGGACAAATAAGAATCCAAAAAAGAATACTAAAGAGGACACTTTTTTTTAATTTTTTTTAAAGAAAATAATTGTATTTGGGTACTTCAGTTTTTTTGAAAAAATAAAAATAAATTAATTTATAAATATTTACATATCTAGTTACATATTATGTAGGTACATCATAGGAACATTTCATATTTTGTATACATTAAGTTAACATTCAGCACATAATGTACATTTTTATACATTGCATACAAATAAAAAAAAATATTATTAACACCTTTTTCCTGAATATATATCAAACATGGATAAAAATGTAACGTGGGAATAACCACGTTACATTTTTATCATTGAACTGCATCTACTAACAAACTTAAATTTTTCGAGAGGTTTTTAGGCCTGCAACTAGCTCCCATTTTTCAGACTTGAGTGGCAACTGAAAGATAACTCTATCTAACACATACAAATTGAAAGTATATGATTTAAGAGTACTTTGGTTAAAAGTTTCACAGAACTACTGTGGCGGAACAGGTTAAAAGAGAATTTGCACCTTTTTTTTCAATATCTCAAAAATTATCAGCTTTACAGAAAAAATGTCAAGGCACAAATTATAGCCAATACAATTCTTCACAAATTAGGTCTTTGAACTTTTTTTTGTAAGACCAATAATTTGGAAGATACGAGTTGAAATATGTCTTAGTCTAAAATGTTATGAGTAAAAGTAAAATTATTGCCAAAACCTCAAAAAAAGTAATACATAAAATCTTAAGATGGGTATCGGAGCAGAATTTCACCCTCAACAGTATATCCAAAGTTTTACGAAATTCACGCATTGGATTTTGTATTAGTCGCTTTTAAAAGGGGTGAAAGTAGGAGAGTAGGGGGAGGTTGGAGTTTATCACACTCAATTACTTATTATGATGCAACCAAAGCATCTGGCACATGATATAAGGGTAATTTTTAAGGCCGAATCCAATTGAATTAAAATTAATTCGATGTGACTTCAAACAAAAAAGTTATAGTCCTTTTTATAATGGGAAAAATGTATTTTCATAAAACATGTTATGCTTATGTTGAAACTTGGAAAAAATGAAAACAAAGAATTCATAAAAATATGAAGATGATTTAATTGAATGGAAAAGTCTTCAAGATCTTAAAATAAAATTATTTTTTTTTTGATGAGCTTCTATATCCAAAAACGCAAGAGCGTCAAAAAAGGTATAACACTAAATCAAACAAATATGACATATCTGCTAACCGTCCTCTTCCAGAATGGAGTGAAGTTCTTTCTAGCGATGAAAATAAACATACACTTGTTTTATTTTTATGTCATTATATAGAACAAAAAATTGATTAATCTTCGTTAGAATATAACACAAAAAAGTCTACTTAGCAGGCTGTTACTCGAATCTTCTTAAAGCAAGAGAAATTTCTTCGGT
Source organism: Melangyna quadrimaculata (assembly GCA_949320155.1). NCBI lineage: Eukaryota > Metazoa > Arthropoda > Insecta > Diptera > Syrphidae > Melangyna > Melangyna quadrimaculata. The sequence goes on along the minus strand of OX439483.1, from coordinate 451,576,961 downwards.
TGGTGTACTTGATGCAGACGTTTTATTTTCGAATCATACAGAAGCAGATACAAGAATTATTTGTCATATGAGCTATGCCTATATCAGTATTCACAACTATTAGTAGTAGTCTTGTCTCCTGCTGATACAGATGTATTTATTCTTCTCATAGCTCATTATGCAAAACAAATAAGCAATCCTGAAATTTGGTTTGAAACAAGAAAATCCACGGCAACCACTGATCTAAGACGTTACATACCGATTCATTTAATATATCCCAAACTTGGCTTGAAATTGTGTTCAGCATTGCTTGCTTTTCATGCTTTAACAGGATGCGGTACAACTTGGTCCTTCTTTGGAATTGGAAAAAAAAAGTTTTTGCTGCTGCTAGAAAGACAGATGAAGGTGGTTTAAATAAATTAAGTAAACTTGGAGATAATCTAACAGAGGAAGTAATAACTGCTGCTATTAAATTTTTTGCATCTTTGTATGACACAAAAGATAAATATCTGCCTAAACATAATCGCCCTTAGTAATAAACGAATTTTGAGTCAAATTTATCCTAAAGTCGAGTTTATTCCATACAAAAAATCGAATTTAAGCTAGATTCGACTGGAAATTCGTTTATTACTCAGGGCCAATAATTTAAAAAACATGCAACTAGAGCTGGCATTCGTCAAACAATCCTCAGTTGAAAAATTGCTACCGTCTCTGCCAGCTTTTACTCAACAAATAAAACGATGCAATTGGCAGGCTTTTATTTGGTATAACGCACATATTCCAATTGTGAGAGCCCTAGAACCCACAGAACATGGATGGTACATGTGCGAGGGTGAATTATTACCAGTCCTTTTTTAGGGGCCAACTAGCTTAGAAATTCTTCAGCAATATATCTGTGATTGCAGCGGCCGACTATCTTCATGCACGTCAATTAATTTGTGTCCATGCCAAAAACTCAATTTGTTGTGCAGTAAAATTTGTAAGTGCTCCACTAAATGTGCAAATGTCGAGCATTTCGATACAATCGATTTTTATTAAGAAAAAAAAAATTGAACATCATATATGAAAAGATTAACTATTTAAAAAAAAATTATTTTATTTTAAGATCTTGAAAACTTTTTCATTCAATTAAATTTATCTTCATATTCTTATGAACTCTTGTTTTCATTTATTCCAAGTTTCAACATTAAACGACCTTTTATTACGACTTTAACTTTTTTGTTTGAAGTCACATCGAAACAATTTTGATTTTACTAGATTCGGCCTAAAAAATTACCCTAATATCATGTACCATATTCTTTGGTTGCATCATAGTAAATATTTGAGTGTGATAAACTCCAACCTCCCCCTACTCTCCTACTTTCACCCCTTTTAAAAGCGACTAATACAAAATCCAATGCGTGAATTTCGTGAAACCTTGGATATGCTGTAGAGGGTGAAATTCTACACCGATACGCATCTTAAAATTTTATGTATTACTTTTTTGAGGTTTTGGCAATAATTTTACTTTTACTCATAACAACATAAGCGTTCTATTCACATTTTAGACTAAGACATATTTCAACTCGTATCTTCCAAATTATTGGTCTTACAAAACAAAGTTCAAAGACCTAATTTGTGTAGAATTGTATAGGCTATAATTTGCATGTTTTCTGTAAAGCTGATAATTTTTGAGATATTGAAAAAAACAGGTGCAAATTCTCTTTTAACCTCTTTTACCCCCCCTCACGAACAAATTTGTGGGTGAAATGAAGAAAATTTTTTACCACATATTAAGAGCATCTAAATAAAGCTTTCCACAAAAATTCAGAATTTTAGAATTTTTTTTCTTATTTTTCTGGGTAAAAAATAAAATATCGAAAACAATGTGCAGGCACCTTTAAAGCAGGATTTGAACATGTTCCGCCACAGTAATTCTGGGAAACTTTTAACCAAAGTACTCTTAAATCATATATTTTCGATTAGTATGTGTGAGATAGAGTTATCTTTCAGTTGCCACTTGCTCCTCTATTTGAAGGCTTTTTGCAGTTGAGTTGGAGGCCTTTAGCCAGGATTCAATATATTTGAAGGTTACATTATATAGGTTATTGGTATCAGTTTTAAATTTGTTTACTTTTTCTTGAAAACCAGATTCAACAAGCTTCTTCATAATAGATTTAATTTCGATAGGAATAAAATTACTATTGATTCGCTCTTGTATGGTGCTTACAATATTTTGTAAAACACTCACGGTCTCAATAATAGATATTATCTTGTTTTTCAAGTTTTTGAATATTAAAATTAAAAATGGACAAAAGATAATGAACTAGAAATAAATACGCCTTAAATAAATCATCTTCGAAGAATTCAATCAATATTTTTGGTGGGTTCTCAACGTCTTCGAAATAGGATTTTAAAACTTCAAACATGAGCAAAAGTCGTTCAACTGCAGGATACAGATAAAGCGATCTGGTTTTTGATTGATATTGGTTCTGTTTATTTCTTAAATCTAACTAGCCCCGATTGAGTTTTAGAATAGGAAATGGATAAAGAATATTAAGAAATTTTTTTTTTAGTGATGAAAAGATGACAATCCCGGACAATTAGCAAAAACTATCCCGGACGTTCCCCGCATAGGTTAAAAAAATACATGTCCGGGAAAACCCGGACGGATGGCAACGCTACTGTAGACAAATCTTGCTAGTTTAAATGCATTTTTTTAAATAAAATTCTTCTCTGCAGTTTGTTATCAGTTTTTTCCATTTAAAATAGTTTGATGATTTGTACTACTTAGGGCCAGTTTGTTCACAGTGGATTAAATTTAGTATTTGACTTTCACAGGCTCTAATTAAATAACGCTAATCAATCAAAAACGGTTGATAAGCGATATCCGTGATTAACAACTCAAACTTTGGATTTATTGAAAAAAAAAATCGGTTGGCAAAAACACTTTATTTGAGTTAAAAATTTAAATGGAATTCCGAGTGGAGACTTAACAACGCCATATTTTTGAGAAGAATGTAACTTAAAGGTATTTTAACTATAAACATCATAGACCGAGAGCCAACGACATAAAAAGTGAAGTCATTTGCGTAATGTTCAAACCCATACCAATACATAGCTTTGTGAGGGTAAAACCAGGATTACCTTGTCTGCTTGCACATACCCTTGACGAAGCGGTGGGGGTGGGGGGTTGAAAATGTAGATTTTCTTATTTTTTTTATCCGGGGTATTATCACTTCAATTAATGTTTAGAAAAAATATCATGATCCTCTGTTACTGTCATTTTCCTTACTTATTCACACCTTGATTTTGATGATCCGACTAGTAGAACTCAATTTATAAGCTTTTTAAACGAACCATAATCTACTTTTTTTGGAGACTTTGTTTTGTTGACTTTTTGCGTTTTAAAAATCTCCTAGAAAACAAATATAAGGTTCGTTTAAAAAACTTATATCCAGAGCTATGTATTAGTATAATGGGTTTCAACATTACGCAAATGACATGACTTTTTATGTCGTTAGCTCTTAAGCTGGCCTTAGACTTTCGTTCTTCATTCGTTTTCCGTTGTTCAGTGTTTGTTCTTCTCTCAACAACGAACAACGAAGAAAGTATTTACATAAGAAAGTTAAATTCTATTTACAAAATTGTTTATTTAAATAACTAGGCTTCTTGTGCCATTCAGTAATTAAAAAAAACTTCGAAAATGTCCTTACAAGTTGCACGACACTCCAAAACAATGTTCATTTAAACAGTTTTCGCATTTAAACACAAGTTATTAGGGTAACAACGAACAACGAACACCAACATTTCTGACCTGATTTGAATTTGCACGTTCTTCATTCGTTCTTAGTTCTTAGTTCGGTTTTATCATTTAGATTTTCGTTTTTCCGCGAACGAAAAACAACGAACGACGTACGACGATGACAACACCGAAAGTCTAAAGCCAGCATTGACTATCAAGTCGAATACTTTATATTTGAAGTTGGTGTATAGCCTAGTACGCTAATGATGCGAAATGAAATTTTTCTATTGTCTCTAACTTACTTACTTACTTAGGTCCTCGGACCTATTACGTCCGTGATGTTTCCCTTACGGGACATAGGGCCTCCACTACACCTACGCGCCATCGTGTACGATTTCTTGAAATATATTTCAGCTCTCTCCAACTTTTCCCCAGTCGTGCCGATTCCTGTTCGACCGTTCTTCGCCATGTACTTCTAGGCCGGCCCACTTGTCTTCCCTCCTGTGTGAGCGGGTTCCACTGCATTGCTTGAGATGCAATGCACCGATCGCCTTTTCGAAGCGTATGGCCAATCCACTGCCACTTTCTTCTTCGTATAATGGAGTCTATGGGCTCCTGACCCGTTCTCGCATGAAGTTCGGCATTGGAGATACGGTTGGGCCAGAAAATCCTCAAGATGTTTCGTAGACATCTATTAACGAAGGTTTGCAGCTTTCTGGTGACAATTTCAGTGACTTTCCAAGTGCTGCAGCCGTAAAGCAGAACGGATTCAACATTGGAGCGGAACAGTCGTAGCTTGGTCTTTAAGCTAAAAGAGTTGTTTCTCCATATTTTGGACAGCATTCCGAACGCAGCCTTTGCTTTTCTGATTCGGCTGTTTACGTCCAGTTCAGTTCCGCCACCCGTAGAGATAATACTCCCAAGATATTGGAAATCCTCTACCATCTCTACCGGTTGTCCAGAAATATTTACTTGGATTGATGAGGAAGTTCCAAGGCTGATCCTTTTAGTTTTTGCCGAGTTGATCTTAAGCCCTACGATTTCTGCTTCTCTCTCCACCCTTGTTGTCATTTGATGGAGATCCATGATCCTATGAGAGAGTAAGCATACGTCGTCCGCGTAGTCCAGATGTTTGAGGTGAGATTGCAGAGTCCACTGAATTCCTCCATTTCCATTTGACAAAGCTGCGTGCAGTACGTCACTTATCACCAACAGGAACAGTATTGGTGACAGTATACAGCCTTGCCTAACTCCACTTTGGATTTCAAACTCCTCTGACAGCCTACCTTTGTGCAAAACGTGACACCTGGATCCATCATATGTAGCCTTGATAATAGCAATCAATTTATCTGGGATGCCCCTCCTGTGCAAAGCAAGCCAAATAAATTCTCTATTGACACTGTCGAACGCCTTTTCAAAATCGATGAACAGCAGGTGAAGTGGTGATCGATATTCAACGCACTGTTCGATGATGATCCTCAAGGTGTTGATGTGATCAACACAGGAAGATCCAGTGCGGAAACCTGCTTGTTCGGCGTCGAGTGTGTCTTCGAGGTGGTCTTTAATTCGGTCCAATATTATCCTTGCTATTATCTTGGCTACTGCAGGCAGAACGCATATTCCTCTCCAGTTTTCGCACTGTGTGAGATCTCCTTTCTTTGGGAGCTTGACAATCATTCCTTTTTTCCACTCTTCAGGAAAGCTCTCTGCTTCCCAAGCTCTCTTAATAAGTGGGTGCAGTAGCTCGCTCGATGTCGTTGGGGCTGCTCCTAAGAGCTCTGCAGGAATACCGTCAAGTCCAACCGCTTTGTTGTTCTTCAGTGCTTTGATGGCGGTGATAATTTCTTCTTTACTGGGGGGTACGGTGCGTATTCGGGAAATTGTTACTTCGGGTAGCTCAGTGGGAATAGGGTTCACTTCACTTGCGAAAACGCGGTTTAAAACCGCAGAAAAGTGTTCCCTCCACCTTATGAGCTGGTCCTCATCCGAAATTAGCAGGGATCCGTTTGTGTCTTTAACCAGGTGTTGTTTAGAGCTCTGGACACCAGTGAGCTCTTTGGTAATTCTGTAGACGGTCCTACTGTCACACCTACTAGCGGCTTCTTCTGCTTCTGTAGCCAGTGCGTTGATGTAGTTACGCTTATCACGTCGCACACTACGGTGAACTTCCCTCATCTTCATGCGGTACGTAGACTCAAGCTCGTTTCTCCCTGCTGCTGGGGTAGCTGCGATGCGAGCTTTAAGGTGTTTCCTTTCTTCGATCCTTGCCCAAGTTTCGTCGGAAAGCCAAGCACTATTTCTTCCTTGCGCCCGGCCGACTATACTTTCAGCACCGGATATGAACACATTTTTCACAGCACACCAATGATTTTCGATGGATGTGGTTTCCGTGCTGCTGATTGCGTTCAATCCTTGTGAAAGGTGGTCCCCTAGTTGTTGGCGCACTGCGGGATCCTTTAGTCTATCTGTATTAAACTTGGGCATTCGAGTGTTTCCTTGAGATCTCCGAACTGCAGCTGTACGCAATCTTATGGTAGCAACCATCAGATGGTGGTCCCGGGCCATTCCCATGTCAGCACCTCTTCTGTTACGGACGTCCTGGAGACTGCTTCTAAAACGCCGGCTGATCGCGAAGTGGTCAATTTGGTTGGAAGTTGCTTGTCTGTCAGTCGACACCCAACTGACTTTGTGGCACGTCTTATGCTCGAACATGGTCCCTCCAATAACAAGGCCGTTGGCGTTGCAGAAATCGACAAATCGTTCGCCATTGTCGTTTCGGTTACCAACACCATGTTTTCCCATGACATGCCTTAGCCCAGTGTTGTCATTGCCAACCTTGGCATTTAAGTCTCCCATCACCATAACTATATCACCTCGTGGAACGCTATCATAAGCAGCACTCAGCCGGTTATAAAAGGCCTCCTTCTCCTCGTCAGAAGAGAGCAAAGTTGGGGCGTAACACTGTATGATGGTGACGCGACGTACTCTAGTCCGGAACCTGGCTTTCAGGATCCTGTCACCTAAAGGCTCCCAGGAAATTAGGCTTTTGAGAGCTGTTTTGGAAAGCAGCAATCCAACGCCAGATTCCCGAGCGCTTCCAGGTGTTTTTCCGGAATAGAATAGTACAGTGTTACGGGTTGGTGACTTGAACTTCCCCGAACCCAGCCATCTAACTTCACTTATCCCTAAGATGTCCATCCTATACCGCATGAATTCCTTCTCTAGTTGCAGGAATCTGGCATTCTGAGGACCTTCTTTTCCATTGTCAAGAAGCGTCTTCACATTCCAGAAACCAATCTTTGTCCGGGTACAATAGCCAAAAGTCGTCAACGAGTTATCATTAATTATCCGAGGCGTAGTGTTGGTTTCGGTAGCGGGTTGATTTCAGTTACGGAGAATGCTAACCTCCGTAACCTATCCTAGAAAGCTAGGCCTTTTCGCACTTGTAATTTTAGCCTATTTATGAATATTGGGATACATAAATAGTTGCCCGGGGACCACCACGAGGAGGTAAAACAAGCACTTCATCGTGACTGATTGTTGCGCTACTGGCCCAGACCAAGTTCTGAGCAATCAATAGTTTCCCGATCAGGCACGATGCAGGTCGCCCTAAGTCTCTAAGAAGACATCGAATTACTTACGAAAACAAGCGGACAAATATTCATGGAGAGTTTCACCAATTGCAAATAAATAAAACAAATTTTAAGGAAGAAATCAAACACAAGCCATGCTGTAATGAAAGAAACAACAAATAAAAAAACGAAGAAACCCAAATGTCATTTTTTCGCACACAATTAATGGTATGGGCAATTAATTCCTGACAAAAAGAAAGTGTAGAGTTCTTAAAACAAACAAACTTGGTATCCCGCAAGTGTGAATGATTTTCTTTGTACAGTTTTATTCACGTGCAAAGTAGCTGTTAATAAATTTGCGTAACTGTTTACATTTTATCTGTCAAAACAAATTTAATCTTACTATTTAGAAATCGCAAATAATTGTGATACAGATATAAAAGTCACCCTTGTGAAATTGGACCCTGGTTTGACTTTTGTGAAGTTGTGAAGTAAGACTGCGTTCACACAAGGAAACTGAGTTGCCGGCAACTGGGAGTTTGTAGACGAGAAGGGCAAGAAGTAAGGGGAATGAAAAAAATTTCCACGGTCAACGATTGAGGAGAAAAACAAAACGCATTCTATAAATATATATGTTTCTGTATTTACCAAAAACTTTCCCCTCAAAAAAAGTACTTTTGTTTCTCCTAAAAACAAATAAAACACTTCCTATCGTAAAATGGAAGAAAGATCGGATGTATACGATGCACAAAGTTTTGTCTCATTTCGTATGTGCACAACATGACAAACAAAAACAGTATTATTTTATCGGCGTGTGCGAGTTATAAATGGAAAGATATTGGGGCGTATTCATAGTCATTTTAGACCTGGGTCTAAGTTAAACATAGGTTTTGTTGAATTTTCGGACGTTGATTCTATTTTTTTAAGTTTATAAATTCAAAATATTTGAAGCTATTTGTGTAGTATACCAATTTAATTATCTTATTAAAATATAAAACCAACAATTTGTTACTAAAATCGGTCTGTATTCATTTTGCCAAAATTGTCTTAAACTGTAGTTTAGTTAAACCTGGGTCTATCTGCGACTATGAATATGCCCCATTATATTTAATTGTTGTAATTAAATTTAAATACAAAATACAGATGTTTTTATTAGTGTTTTATTCTTTATTGTTATTACTGCATTTCAGATTCATCAGGGTCAAGGAAACCATTTTCGACGATCGTCGTGTATTTTGAGATTGTTATAAAGCAGTTCAATTATTGGAACGGCTCTATAGTCTGAACATTTTTTTATTTATTTTGATAAAACTCGCAATAAACTGGTGAATTTGTCATTAATGAAACTAAAACCTTTTTTAAATTGCATAATATGAAACAAATTTTTATGAACAATTGAATTTAACAAATAGTTTTCATTAAAACTAGTTAATGAAAACTATCCGTAAAATTCAATTTATCATATAAATTTATTTCATATATAATTTCAAAAGGCTCAGTTTCGGAAGAAAGAAACTAATTCTTTTAGGTATAAATTTCACCAGTTATATCCGTACTTCTAGATTCGAGAACTCAGAAATTGTAGTAGTACGGATATAACCGGTGAAATGTACATCACGCATGAGAAGTACTTTTAAAGGACAAGTTTCAGTGCTTTGCTGATATACATTTGAAGTACCTTTGTTTGTACTTTTATGGAGGGGAAAGAGATAGCTGCTTCATGTATTCTCATGTATAGGAGGTTTATAAAAGTCCCGGTCTACATTCAACGATTTTTCCCGTGCTGAATGGAAAAATCGGCCGAAACTGGAAGGAACTTGTCGGCTGTACCTCTCAATCGCACACGATTACAACAATTTTTTGTCGGCACTGGAAAAATCGTTCAATGTAAACCGGGACTAACTGAGTTTTTTCCCGAGCCCCTATCTTTTTTCAGTGGAAAAGAAGTACTTCTGTTACGTACATATTTCACCGGTTTATTTTTTATTTTATTTTATTTTCAAAGGATACAATATATTTCACCGGTTATTTATGTAGTTCTACGTTTGCTGGGACGAGACAGAGCAGAGGTGTGATTCCGCAGAAAATAATCTGTGTCCTGCTTTAAATTTTTTTTAGTTTTTATAAACCTGAAACGCATTTCTATTTATGAATTTTCCTATGTCATTTTTTGACAGCTGATTTTGATTTTTGTAGGATCTCCCATGTCATAACACTTCGTTTACAAAAATTTTGCTAAACTATTTCAACCCAAATGAATACTTTTTAAATTGAAAATGTGTAGTTTACTGCGAGCAATTTCACATAGAACATTATGGCGCACAACCTACGACCATCTCCTGCAAAAATCACCCCGAATTTGTGCCCCACAAGCAAGCAATTCTATTCACACAACTCAAGTTCTCTCCGAATTCTGGGAACGTGAAAAGAAAGGTGGTTACCGCACCGAATTACCTCTCCCATCAAAGAAACAACTTATACTCGATGGATTAAAGGAGCTAAAGTATGAAATCTCTCTATGGAAAGATGAGATGAAAGAAAGACTAGAGAGTGATCCTATGTTAGTCTTTCGGCCAGGTTTGTTTGCATATACAAAAGTAGATTCAGATTCTTTAGTTTTAGTCTAATTTTCAAGGTGAAACCGATGTTGTGTTTAAGTTTCAAGAAGAAGAAGATCTGGACAAGTGGGTTGTTACCACTGACAGTGATCACAATGAAGGTAAAACATCAGCAAAGCTAGAGATAAGCGATGCTAATGCCGGACTATTTCATGGTTATGTTAGCGGTGATGTTGTCAAAGATGGAAAAATCAAAAGAACCGGCTATGCGAACATTCGAACCAAAAGAGTCAGAGTAAGATAATCACAAATTATTTCTATCTAATCCAGCATGTTAATATAATTCATTTTAAAGAAATCCTTTAAACGAGAAACCACTTACGATTGGACGCAATACAATATGCTAGTGCTAAAAGTAAGAGGGGATGGCCGGTCGTATCTTATTAATTTACACTGCGAAGGATACTTTGATCTGCTTTGGAACGATGTCTACCACTATGTGCTCTACACCAGAGGCGGTCCTCACTGGCAAACAGTTAGGGTACATTTTTAATCTTCTTCATATCCGATCTTCCTGTTTTATGTCCATTTATTATTAGATACCTTTTTCGAAATTTTTCTACGCTTCGAAAGGTCGAGTCCAGGATAGACAAAGTGCAATTGTCCTTAATCGAGTAACACATTTGGGATTCTCCGTTGGTGCTAGGGCCGGTCATGATGGTCCTTTTAGTTTAGAAATAAACTATGTCGGATTAGAGTTCGATCCCAGTCATACAGAAGAATTTGCCTATGAAATGTACAAAACCGACAAGTACATTGTTGCAACATAGTCTCAAAGAGAAGTGTTATTTTTTTTGATTAAAAAGAAAAGCTTAAATGATTTTAAATGTCAGTCTATTATAATTTTTGTTTGCATTTTACAGTTTCCAACGGAAATATTAATTTACAGAAAAGGAAACTAAATTAACCAGCAATAGAAAAAATTAAATCATTGCTTCCATTCTTTCTATTTGATGAAACTTAAAATTACATTGTCTATAGAATTTTTACTACTACAGTTTTTTTTTTAAACAAATAATGCAATTGAGGGCGCGTCCTTTTTCATTTCATCCCGCTTGAGAGATTTATATAATAAACGTTCCACCAAAATTGACTGAACGGAAACATTTTGTAACTCTAAGATCTCGCAGAAGTCGCGGCTAATTCGGAGCCAGTTCGTAAATTATTATTATTATTTGTTATTCCACCACGAGTTCTGTTTCTTGTTTAGTTTTAATATTTCTTTCAGTCTTCTATTTACGATGTAAACTGTGATCGAGAAATTTATATATTAAGAGTTTGTACTTTTTTCTTAAGTTTTATTTTTTTCCAAATTCTCTCGGTTGTCTTTCCGTTGGACTAGTCAATTAAAATGGACCTTTGTTTACGTTTTTTTCCTTAAAATTTTGTATGTGTTTTTATTAATAACGTAACTGAGAGCAGCGGTTACAGTTGTGGCACCAGTTAAATACCATAATCCATGAAGAAGTGAATGATCTAGAATTAATATCGGAATTCTTTATAAAATGTTTATTTTATTTTTAAATTTTGTATCTTACCGAGATAGTTCCATACGGGTGCTCCCAAACTTAATCCAATAGCAGTAAGCTGAACAAAAGTATTAACTTTGCTGATAAATGTAGGTTCTAGTTGGGCAGTTACATGAGTGGCATCGAAATATCTTGATAGAGTTTTCTGGAAATATTTGTTTTAATGAAAACACATTTATTCGAATACTTTAAAATAGAAGAAAAGAGCTTTATAAAATACAGTGGTTAAGCGATTTTCAAATGTGTGGATTTTGAAACGAACATAGATTTTTTTTACAGGTTTTAGGTGGCTCATTAAAATTCGAAAGCTATGTATAATAATATAAGACCTATGGTCTTTTTATATGCAATGCACGGCACTAGTTAGAAGGAATAAAAGGAAAAGATACAGTGGATTGAGAACAGCTAAATAACTTATTATTCTGAGGAAGATTTTCGTAAACTTGGAACTAAATCTTCATCATAAAAAAGAAAAAAAAATAGGCAATCAAACCGAGTAAGATATTTTTTGTAGCACTTCTTTATATGAAATTTTCAAGTTGAAATAAATTCACCATAATCATACCACACATGACTTACCGGCGGAGGAAGACTGACATAACGAATTACAAAGCCTGCACCCAATAGGAATACATCACGAAAGAGTATTGTTCCCGCCAACCACAAGGGCAGTAAATCACAATAACCCATTGATATAACCAGCGATCCAATAAGCAACTTATCTGCCATAGGATCCAAGAATGAACCCGCTTTGCTGGCTTGAGTCGGCCAATATCGAGCTATTTGTCCATCAAGCTATAAAATTTATTTGGCCATTAATTCGTGTTTTGCAGAAAATATAAACAAACAAATTTAACTTACCAAATCTGTTATTCCGGCCACAACCAACAAACCCATGGCTAAATTAAAATCTCCATCGATAATCACATATCCAATGTAAGGGGCTAGGAAAGCTCGTCCCACGGTCAAAAAATTTGGAATGGTCATAATGTTCTCGCGTTCGATGACTTCTTCCATTTTTTCACGAACTCTTTCTTGCACCTTGGATTTCGTTTCACGGATATCTTTAACCAGGACATTTTTTCGTTGGATAAAGATATCACGTTTCTTTTCGATGGCATTCTGGATAAGATCTCGGCTCTTAATTGTTTTAAGATGGAACGAGTGTTTCTTTGAGTCGGCATATAATCGAAGCGAGGCAACATCCCAACGCTGATGGTCGAGGAATGAGGTCTTAATGAATCCAGTGGCAGCAGCATAACGATTGAGACATGTTGTTCCTTCGCGAGAAGTTCGCAAGAGGTCAGGCAGATGTTTCCACATGCCCGGCCGATGCATTTGGCGGAAGATTGTGGTCGGCAGCATTTTTTTTTTAATATGATTTATCGATATAGTTGTGTTTTATGTAAAATTTGACTTTTATTGTTACTAAAACAAGGAGAATTAAAACATAATAGGATGTATAATTGAATTAGTTTTCAAGAATTAAGAAAAGAAAATACATAAGTTCTAAAAATAGTACGCCGCCTGAGGTAACAGCCAGCCAGACAAAAATATTGGATAACGTGCTCTGAGATAACTTACCATCGAATGGCAAAAATTCAAGTCTCTGGCGATTAAAGATTAATTCTTTGAATTAAAACCTGATTGTTTTTATTTTGTTATGTATTTTGCTTTTTAGAATCCAATTAAAAACTCATAATCATATTATGGGATCGGTTTTTATTTTCATGTTTTTCTTTTTTCCGTGATGTCAAAAATATTTCTGATAATTTTTTTGACAAGTCGTATGTCAGTCCCAGTGACGGTAATGTAGTTTGTTAGCTTGAAAATGCTGCCAAGATATCTCAGTCGGCAGAGGTAAAAAGATTTTTGAAAAAGTGTTTTCATTTCTAGGCGTATCTTTTTGTGTACAAACAGCCCTTTCCTTTTCAAAAATTTCGGATTTGGTGGTCCGACTTCAGATCAATCGTATTATATAGAACTCAAAACGTGAAATAATAAAACCCCTATTATGGAAGACAACTCAACTATGTTTAGTTGTCATTTTTAAGAATTGGTATTATCGATAACAACTAGTTGACTATCAAAACACAACTAGTTGTCATTGAGCAGACAACTAAAAAATTTGTCGACTTTTCAGTTGTCTCATAGTATTATATAAGTGATTTGAGTTGTGTTTGGGTTGTTGTAAGCGTCGAAATCAAACAACTGGTTTTAATCAGTTGTGTAGAACATTCTGTACGGATTTTAAATAAACAAATATGGATAAAAAATAGTAAGTAAAACAACAATTTTAATAAAAATGACATGAGTCCCATCCACACATCCTTTCACACCTTTCATATACAGCTACCCGACTCCTAAAAGACGACAACGTATTTTTTCATATCAACTGAGTTTAGTTGGCTTCCATAATACGAATAATTTATTTGGTTGTCTAATGCCTAAAACAGATGTGCAGCTTTTTCCATGCAGCGAAATTAAATTACACAGGTTCTTATGGGAGCCGATTCACTCAAAGTCTGCATGCAGCGCAGCGTTGCACGATGTCTCTATTTCTAAATTTGCTGCCTAGTTTCATTGCAGCCACAACTGAAAAACGAAAATTTCTAAATAATTGCTATTTGGCATTACTCATATTGACATCACCTGCCATTCTTTCAAAAAATTTGTTTGTGTTGGTGATTTTTGTTTAAGAATCCATGAAGCCGGCGTTGCCACCTACCATCGTCCAACGAAGAAAATCTCATTCCAACACTATTGTGTGACATCGGCAACGCTGTGCTTTTGCTTTCATGTATTTGTTTGACATAACTATGCATCATGAATGTCAGAAACTATGCACATGTGTTTCGTGTGCAGCTCTGCATGCAGAGATGCGTGCAGACTCGCTGCACATCTGTTTTAGCCATAAGAGTTGAGTTGTATTGATGACAACTCAACCAAGTTGAGTTGTAATCTATAATAGCCCAACTAACAAACTCTCCAGAGCTGAACTCTTGAAATTTGAAAAAAATAACTCCCATAAGACTCTGTTTTATCCCATATCTATATTTAAGAATTAACATCTGGTTAGGAAATTAAATTGGTCTCATAACCTCTTTATTAAAAGAGTTGAACACTTTTGCAGCAGAACAATACTAAAATCTTATATCTATATAATAGGTGCCTATTATGAATCGCGAGTCGCAAGAAATATTAGGCGAATCTGACTTTTGGCACTACCGTTTATGACTCACCTAACTGTATTCGACTAAAAAGTCAAAAATGTGTTGAAATGAGATGTTGCTCTATACGAACGTCGCAGTTTGCTATTCTTATAACCACGACATATGTGATTTTAAAAACGTTCGACTTGAGTCGAACGTTCGACTCGCGAGTCATAATAGGGCCCTAAATCAATTTTTCTCCTTGGAATAAGATTATATAAACTTGTAGTCTTATAAGAATCCTTTGGTGAAAATTCAACTCTAAACGTAGTTTTGTAGTCTTTCTTATCTCATAACAACACATATTTAAGAGTTTTAATCATTTTATACTTCTATAAAAACTCTTATGAGATCTAAGTTCAATACCTCCTATACCAAGAAACTATCTGGATTTCAAATAACAAAAGTTTCGCAATAGGATGCTAATAAGATCCCTAATGTTCGAAATCATGTTAGATGACTTTTTCTTTATTATGGTCCAAAATTACTTTTTTTGTTGCTTTTTTGGAGACTTTGTTTTGTTAATTTTTTGAGTTTTATAATTCTCCAAGAAAAAGACGCTAAGGTCCTCTTAAAAAGCTTATATCTTGAGTTCTATTGGTCGGATTGCTAAGATTATGACGTTTGGACTTTAAGAAAATGACAGAGCATCACGGTATATATTTTATAAATTTATTGATTTTTATTTAATTTAACTTACTTCGTACAAGTATATTACAAAATAATAATATTAATAATATCTTAAGACTTAATATTAATTGAGATCTTAAAGCTTAAAATAAGAAAACGCTTAGGATAGAAAGGGTAAGAGAAAGGTTATGATAGGAGAGCAAGTTTGACAGCGGTTTTTGAGAGGTTTAAATCAAAAGATTTGGAGTTATTTACTTTACGAATCATTCTAGTAATAGGTTCATTTTGGCCATACTCTGTGCGATGGAAGGGGACACAGAAGAGGGAAGTTGTCCTCAATTGACGATAACGAGTATTCGGTTTGAATTTATCAAGTAGACCTTCATTATCAATGACTCCATTCAAAAGCTGGTGTACAGAAAACTATATCGGCATTATCGCGACGTCTACTTAGAGTTTGTAAATTTATTAGGTTTTCGTAAGGTAGTATATTATTGGGTCATCCCAACAAAGGCCACGCAAGGCAAAGCGAATAAATCTCCGTTGAACGGCTTCTATCCGCTGATTGTGAACATGGTGGTACGGAGATATACTACGGAGGCGTACTCAAGAAGAGGCCTGAGGGACATAAAGAGACTTATACCACGTTTTCACTAGAACCGAAATGAGGTAATTTCGGAATTAGCAAAAAAGTGTTTTCATTAGCAAATTTGCTAATTTCGTTTGATATCTCATTTCATTTTGAATTTGGAATGACAGTTATACGTTTGTTTTTGTTGTTTTCTTTGTGTTTTGACATTTTCATGCAAGAGCTTTTTAAAGCTTTTGGAATCGACTGCTGATGGATGGATTTACCTCATTTTGAACCTCATTTCGTGCAAACTTGGTTGAAATAGTTCATTTGGAAACGAGAATTTGTATGGGAAATGAGGTAATTTTGGAACTCATTTGGAAATTAGCAACGAAATTAACTCATTTGGCCCAGTGAAAACGTAGTATTAGTAACATAAGGATTTGAAAATTCTTTCGACCAACGTTTATCGAAACCTAGAGTTGAGTTAGCTCTATTGATAATATTATCATAGTGAGCCCGAAAATTGAGTTGGCTGTCGCATATAACACCTAGGTCACGAATGGAAGTGACAATCGCAACTGGTTCATTCTCAATGAAATATTGACGTTGACTGGCTGAACACAATAGAGTGCCACAACAAGAACTGCAGTCGCAAGTAGACCAGTCGTCAAAAAAATATCGTACGCACTTTTTTCTATGTGCCCACAATGGAGCTGTACAGCTTGATAATTTCTGTTGATAAATTCCAAAATATATCCCTATTATTTACTGAAAAAAAAAAAAAGTAAAAAAAATTAGTCACAATAAATTTGTCGTTGTTTACTGTGTATGGGCACAATGGACAGCCATCTTAATCTGCGCAATATAATACCTTAGATATGTGTACTGTGCTGCAGCACACGATAAACAGAAATAAGGTATGTTCATTAGATACACCCAATTCGCCATCTTGATTTTGATGTGACGTCATCGTCAGCTCCTTGTTTGACAAGCGAGATTGTTAATTGGAAGTTTTCAATTCGTTTTTGATATTTTATTTGTTTTTCCGTTTAAAAAGTGAATTTTAAAATTTGAAATTGGTTGTGTGTGCTGTATTGAGGTGTAATAATACACCGGACAGAAAAAAAACAGTGAACAAAAATTAAAATACATATCACTATTTCTTCAAGACGCTAAAATGTGCAAATTGTGGATTAGTGCTTGTGGGAATAAAAACGATTATACTTTAAAACAGTCGTGTTTGCTCAGGACATTTAGTTAAGACTAAAAGTGGACTATACAGTTAAGGATATACTTTTAAAGAGCTTTAAAGAAAGAACCAGTACCATGACCCTTATACATCCTGCAGCTTTAGTTGGTGGATGAAAAGTTGGAAGGTGGACTTAGAAACGAAGTGATACATTCTTTTAAAATGTTAGACTTTGATAGCCATATTAATAAAAACAGCGCTTAACTAACCTGTAACTTTCGAACTCTTGTGTGAGCATGTATTAAGAGACAATTGGTGAATTAAAACGTATATTTACTTATCTTATTTAACCCTTCGCTAAACCACCTTCCTTGTTGGCTTAGCTAGCTAGTAAGTGGCAGAAATTTAACTCCTAGCTTATCACGAGGTTAGAAAACATTTTTATTAAAAACAATAAGAAACATCTCTAAACAAAAGGGAAGTTCCTGGAAAACCATTTAAAAAATGCTGAAGCTGTGCATCTAGACTTATTGCAAATAGACTATTTCTTAAGTGTAGACTGTATTTTAGAACTGACCATTTAAAACAAAATTTGTAGGTGAAATTAACTGTAAAAACAGAAAAATTATAAAAATAATCCAATAAAATAGTATTCTTTTCTTCTATCTTGTATTCGAACGAGATGACGATGACGTCACACCACATCTGTCAAAACGCAATGAGCATACCTTATATCTGTTTATCGTGCTGCAGCACGGATTGCAAATGCAGCTACGTCGTCATAGTGTTCAGCCTGTGAGGCAAAGGAGGGCGTTTTCGGGAACAGGTAATAGCTTGGCATTTATTCACGTTCAATTCAAGAAAGTTGTGTTGGCACCAAGTAAAGAAATTGTTGAGGTCAGCTTGAAGTAATGGAACATCGGCCATGCACTTAATATGCTTAGATATACGCATGTCATCAGCGTAGATCTGGAGGTCAGATCCTTCAAGAATAAGATCCACATCATAAATAGACAGGGACCCATGATGTTGGGCAGATAAGGTTGGAGCTGCACGATCTAAAAAGAACTGTGTATCAACGATCATTTAAATATGATTGAATCCATGAAATAAGTAAAGGCGTTGCATTTCAATTTGAAGATGATGATGTTATGGGAGACTTTGTCAAATGCTTTGCTGAAATCTGTTGCACTCGGATCGACTTCATATCCAGCTTCCAAGAAGCGAATGGCATCTGATACGAATTCAGTTAGATTGGTGGTCGTTGATCTACCGCTAAGAAAGACATGTTTGCTAAGGAGAGACAAGTGGCTTACAGTGACGTAGCAAAATATCATAAACTATGCTCTAAAACATTTAAGGTATGCATGATGATGATGTTATGGGAGACTTTGTCAAATGCTTTGCTGAAATCTGTTGCACTCGGATCGACTTCATATCCAGCTTCCAAGAAGCGAATGGCATCTGATACGAATTCAGTTAGATTGGTGGTCGTTGATCTACCGCTAAGAAAGACATGTTTGCTAAGGAGAGACAAGTGGCTTACAGTGACGGAGCAAAATATCATAAACTATGCTCTAAAACATTTAAGGTATGCAGGAAAGTTTGGCAATGGGTCTATAATTAGAGATATCTTTTTTGCATCCTTTTTTATGCATTGGGATAATGAAAGAGTCTTTCCATGCTTTAGGGAATAAACCTTGGGAACCTTGGATAGAGAGTTGGCAGAGATCAGTGAGTGGTTGAGCTAAACTGGAGCCGCAGTTTTTAAGAACAACAGCAGGAACAGCATAGAAGTGGTAATAAAAAAATAAAATAAATTGGGTGGCGCAACGGCTCGTGAAGAACCATGGCCTAGTGACTAACAACTCGCAACCATTCTTGTGTGCGTGTGTCGACAGGAATGGAAGGGACCTACAATTTTATGCCGAATCCGAAGCGGCTAGATAACACGATATATGTACCTTCAAACCCTCATACTCATATGTTGGTTATCAATCCACTCACAAAATTAGCTGTGGGCTCTTGGTATACGATTTTTTGGTTTTCAAATTTCTCGTTAACGGCTACACCGATTTCATCGATTGAAAATTCAATATCTTGAATGGTGAAATCAATTTTTTTTTAATTTTGTGTTAAATTATATTTTATTAAATACTAAAAATATGGGATACCAAATTTTATTTTTAAAAATATTTAAGAATTTTTATATGCAAAATAATAATTTGAATTTTTTTTCATAAATTCATATTTATCGAACATATCAGATGGCAAACTTATATTTTTTGAATGAGTAGAATGGTTAAATTTATTGTCTCGTTTCACTTGGAATAGGCCAATAGAAGCCGTTTTTTAATATTCATATGGCATCCATACAGAAATTAAAAAAAAAATGAATTAAAACAACAACACGCGATCCTTCTCTCTATCAGTTTCACATTAAAAAAAATTCTTTATTTCTCTGGTGGTTAGATGGATATTTAGCTTTGTTTATAAAAATCATTGTAGCGTTAACAGACGTAAAGAAAAAAATACAAGAAATATATTGAAAAATAAATGAACATATATGGAAAAAACATATATGGGCTTCCAGAATATCTCTTTTAAAGAGAACGTGTCCCCTTTTTTATTTGTTCTCTTTTTAGTCTCTTTGTATTTTCCTCCATAGATTTTCCCCAAATTAACAGTTATCATCAAATATTTTTTTTTTAATAATTGTATTTCATACAAAACTACATTTCCACCTTTGAAAAGAGTCGAAAATCAAACCTTAAGGGTGGGTCTGCCTCAGACGCCAACTCAGAACTCCATCATTTTATATTTCGGAGAAAAATGTGAACGTGGAGCGTATTTTTTCGTTGATGAGTTAACAGTGGACCAAAGAACGGAACCGTTTAAAAGTGGGAACTGATGAGTCAATTTTAATAGTGGCTTACATTTTGAAGGATTTAAACTGTCAGAAGTTGTCAAGTATATTTTTAAATGAAAGTAGATGCCTACCTATAACGAATAAGAAGTTCTCAAAAATATGAAACACCTCAGAGGAAGAAGAGGGATTAAAATTTTGTTCTTGAATTATTTATTAAAGTTTTCTATATTATTTTAATTGTTCTTAGCATTTTGAAACCTATTTTAAATGTTCCTAAACATTTACCCCCATATTAAATTAATAAACGGAGCTCCCGGCGAGTTATCATTAACTCGTGGATTATAGTTATATTTATGCCACTAAAGAGCTAGCTAAACCAACAAGGAAGGTGGTTTAGCTAAGGGTTAAATAAGAAAAGTAAATACCTAGCTGTATGTTTCAATTCACGGGCTATCTCTTAAGCGCTGTTTTTATTAATATGGCTGTTAAAGATTACTTCATAAAATGAATTAAAGTGCAAGCTTCTAATGTGATTACCTAATTATTGTATTGATGTGCCTTATTTACTAGATTTTCTATTATATGAATTATTTATACAAATGTAATTAACCGTGTTAATTAATTATTTTGTAAAGATTTTTTTTTATTTGTCTTTGTTTGAGGTGGCGAGGGGGGTAAGATTTGAATGTAGGAAATGTTCTCTTTTTTTCTTTTATCTTATGGACACCCTACCCTATGTATAACAGTTATAAGTATGTTCTAAACGTCATGAAAACTTTTTTTAAGTGCACAACAAAAAAATACCTATTAGCGATGGCTAGACTAACAAAATAGGGACCATGTTATAGCTTGCATTCGAAACCATTATTGAACATTTTTATTTTTAATTTTCAAATGAAAGAGAAGCAAAGAAAAGCAAATCGAAAAATCGTTACATTACCAAAACGAAGCGAATGAACAAATTATTAAGTTTTCGATTTAAAACGTCCTCGAAACCCATATAGTTTTCGACTGCGGCAGTGCCTGTGGGTCACCCTATTGGTTTTGGTTTTCAAGGACTCCACCAAAAATTGTATTTTTTTTTTTTTTTGCTTTAAAAATCCCCAAAACAAAAATTTCAGAAAACTGAGTTAATAAAATACAAACGCGATAAGATAACTTCTAAGTTATTAAAAAAAAGTAATAATTAAAACAGTTTTTTAATTTCTTATCGATTCTAAGAAGTTTTGGTTTTCTTAATCAGAAATGAATCACAATGTTCAAAGCATTGAAATCAAGAATAATTTATAATTGAACAGTAATTATTGTTGATAAACTAAATATAATAATAAGTAAAAACTTAAGGACATGTATTGTTTTCGTAGATACCGCTAATTATAACAGATTATAAAAATGTTATATCAGCAAGGTATGTTACCCACATGTTGTACCTATGTACATGTGTATGTGCAATGTGCATGTAGGTACTCGTGACTTTGTTGATTGCTATCAATTCCAAACAAAAAAATAATAAATATTTTGAATCCAAAATTTTGAAACATATGAAGATTTTATCGGAAACTAGAACTTCGTGCAAAACCATAATTTGTGTAAAATTTATTAACAATTTGATGTCATGACCTACGAAGACATTTGATATGAAAAAGATCAAGTAGCGTATGTAACTACATTGTACAATATGCACATTATGTAAAAAATTCTTTATATAGTATAAAGACATACAAAAAAACCTAAGATTTAAAATAGAATTTACCAGATAATCTCATCTAGATAAAACAAAAGGCTGACAAGTATTAAGGGCGAAACACTTAAGAACAAAAAACATACAAAAAAAAAAAGTTTTATAAATTTATTTCGACTTAATAAAAATACGAAAATGTATTTATTGTATACATAAACCTACCTATGATTTACGACTTGACAAAATTGAAACGTCCAGCGTATTACAATTTTTTGTGATGTACCTCAAATTATTTGCTTAGGGGCCAGTTATAGCTATCATTGAAAACCATCATTGAAAAAGTTAGCTGTTGATTTTGAGACCCTTAGAAAGTATAATCATTGACTATTTTAATGCAGAAATATAGCTTACAACTTCAAAACTATTTCTCCCCAAAAGAAATTCATTTTGACCCATATCTTCCCCGTAACGTAACTTTTAATTTTTTCAATGATCATTGGTAATGTAGTTCATCATTGAAAAATTAAAAGTCATTTCATAAGAAAAGTTATGCAAAATTGAATTTTTTTTTTACCTAGAAATAATTATTAAGTCAATTAGCTTTACTTTGGCATCAAAATAATCACAAATTTTTTCTTCAAAATCTCTCAAATTGAGAATTAATATTTTCAATGATAGTTTCCAATGATAGCTATAACTGGCACCTTAGGGGCCAGTTATAGCTATCATTGAAATTCATCATTGAAAAAGTTAGCTGTTGATTTTGAGACCCTTCGAAAGTTTAATCATTGAATATTTTAATGCAGAAATATAGCTTACGACTTCAAAATTATTTCTCTCTCTGCATTAAAATAATCAATGATTAAACTTTCGAAGTTTCTCAAAATCAACAATTAACTTTTTCAATGATCGTTTCCAATGATAGCTATAACTGGCACCTTATGAGAAAAGTTGTGCAAAATTGAATTTTGTTTTACCTAGAAATATTTATTAAGTCAATTATCTTTATTTGGCATCAAAATAATCATTCATTTTTTCTTCAAAATCTCTCAAAATTGACAATTAATATTTTCAATGATGGTTTTCAATGATAGCTATAACTGGCCCCTTAGTTTGACTATTACAACAGCTAAAATGTCGTAAAACTATTCATTGTGTGTATGGACTTGTCACTAAAATAGATACAGTATATTTCAGTTTTTTAATAAACCAGCAATCAAATGCGACTAGAATATTACCCTTACTTTTAGATCTCATTCCTTGGAGATCCTAAAATAATTCTTTTAAACATTTTAATTTTAGTGCCAGTTGAAGTTATCAAGCTGAAAGTAGCAGTCTGGCGGATTGCTTAAAATGTAAGCCTATAACATTTATAATTTTTCTTTTTACTACCTAGGTAGGTAGACTTATCTTATTGTAAATCAAATAACAGTGGAAATTTATTTATTTTTTTTACTTATTAACGTTCTGACTTTAAAAGCTTATATTTGAAGTATGAAGTGTGTGGATTGTTTTAATCAAGTAGTCAATTCTTACAAATGTTATCTTATTTAACAATTTATGGTTACCGTTAATTTTACTATGTCATATGTTTGTTGTTGCGTGATTTGTTGGCTACCATTTTTGGATTAATAAGTGAGCTGGAAATACTAATAAAATTGCTCAAGCGAGCAATAATAAACAATTCCCTTTTTTTAAGTAAAAAAAATATATATATATTTTAATAAGACACATTAGATTTTTATAATGGGGGCGCCTCGCCCGCAGGCTCCACGCCCAGACAAGACGTTAGATGACCTGAGTCATATTTAAAAAAAAAACCTTATCAGACTAATGGATCGAGCCGCATTGTAATAATTTATTCTATTTATTAAAAAATACCTGAAGTCATTTGTAGAACGGTGTTGCTATATTATGGCGTAATAACGTTTTTAGCTTATTTATTATTAGTCCAGTAAACTTGTCGTTTGTATGGAAGGCACCGTTTGCCTCAAATCTGGTTCATCTGATTTTTTGCTGAGTTGTTAATCATATTGGCCTTATAAATAACCTTAGTTTTCGACCTCGAGCAGCAACCGTTTCTTGGCCAAAAATCAGAAAACCAGATTTTTTCGCGCTTTTTTCAGTTATTGGTGATTTTAGTCCTAAATAACTAAGTTTAAATAAAACATTGTTCTACGATTTTAAAGTAATTTGCTTTAACTTGAGACCAAAGCCAACCCTGTAGACCCAATGGTTTCCAAAATACAACAATTCAAAATTTAGCGATACAAAATTTAATATAACAAGTAGTGTTATCAAACAATATTATAATGGCAAATAAAGAATGGTTGACATATGTAAATGCATTAAATCACTGAAGCGTGTAGGTTGTGCCAAAAGAATAGAACGATCATACCAGAATAGGGTTTATATACCCCCGTTTAGATGATAGGGGGAATTTTCTAAAAAAAATTACAATAAGTGGTAACAGCACTATTGAAAAACAATGGTTGCACCCACAATATTCTCCAATAGCTTATCTGAAACCCAGAAATCCATTCTTGAATTTTCTATTTAAATAAAATTATTTCAATCGATAGTATTTGAAAAATTAATTTCTAAACTCAAAATTTTGAAAAAGAATATTCTACTATTAGTAGAAGGATTCTTGGACTTGGAGAAAATTTCTTTTTCAAAGTTTTGAGTTTGGAAATTAATTTTTCAAAAACTATCGATTAAAATAACTTAATTTAAAAAATATATTCAAGGATGGGTATCTGGGCTTAAGATAAGTTATAGGAGAATATTGTGGGTTTTACTATTGTTTTTTAATAGTGTTGTTTCTACCTTAAGTCATTTTTTTAAGATAATTGTCCCTCCCATCTTAACGGGGGTATATAGACCCCCCTTCCGGCATGATTGTCATATTGTTTTGGTTCAACCTACACGCTCCAGTCTTTCATGCATTTATGTCAACCATTTCTCTAATTTCTATTATACTCTTTAAAAAGTATTTAAGCGACCTTAAGTCCAATGCGTTTCGGTCCTGATAACAATTACAGTGGACCTCATCAGTTAGAGCTGTAATTGTTACCTTTCTAAGACGCAACATTTTAGTCGATGGCTACCGACGTTTATAAAATGTACAGCATAAACACACTGCAAATTATATTTTTCTAGGGGAACATGGTTACATTCAGACACCTAGATATAGATATAGATATTATGCCCGTGGTCTGGCAAAGGTAATAAAGAAAGAAAAACAAAAACAATATAACTTCTATTGTTTAGGTTTTTCTTTCTTTATTATACTCTTTGATAATACTACTTTTTGTATATTTTTTTTTTTTTGCTAAGCTTTGAAAAGCTGTATTTTCGAAACAATTCGGTCTACAAAGATGGTTTTAGGCTCAAATTGGAGCAAAGTAGATAACTTTGAAATCGTTGAACAATGTTTTTATTTAAATTTACTTCTTTAGGACTAAAATCGCCAATAACTGAAAAAAGCGCGAAAAAATCGCTTTTTTTTATTTCTGACCATGAAGCGGTTGCCGCTCGAGGTCGAAAACTAAGGTTATTTTCTAGGCTAATATCCTGAACAACTGAGTAAGAAACCAGAAATAAAATATTTGACGCATACGTCAATGTACCTATATAGTTAATGTACTATATTTGGCATATTAGGAAAAACATCATTATCAAAAACAAAAAAACTAATTGTATCCAAATGAATTTTTGTTTCTAAAACAATATTTTAGTCTTACTTTAATAAAAAAAATATCAAAGCATGTGTTAAGCTTTTCCTTAAACTCATTTGTCTAAGTGAGTGCGAATTGTGAGTTGGACCGTTTTGGCTCTAAGCACCTCATTTTTTCTAGAGTATTGAAGTGTTAGTACAATACTGTAAAAAAAAATGAGATAATATTTTGTTATTTTGTTTGATAACTCGAAAAAATATTAGTTAATTACATGCAATTAAAAAGAAATAATCACGACCTATTTAACAGAAGTTTCTCCATTTTGTTTCTATCATTAGTTGGTCCGAAATTAGTAGAAAATTCTTAACTTATTCTCGGTTGATTTTAAATATCATGGTAAAAGGTAAAGAAAAAAAGATAATTATAAAAAAGTGAGGAAAATCATGTCTTAAGTTTGTTACGTTCTGTATTACTAAAAGTGAGTCATTATTTTATGTAGTTTGAAATCTTATTTTCGCTCTTTTTATAAAATCTTTCAAATGACATTTAAAAAATTCACGCCCAATACTTTCAATTTTATAATATTAATAGAAGGTACCAATTAGATACGTATGTACATGAAGATATTTCGTATTTATTCATAATTTCGCAATCAAAAAATTAAAAGAAAACTAGTAAGAGGTTTTAGGTTTTAGTTTTTGGAAATTTCAAATGTCAAATGTATGATCGAAACTCGAAAACAAAATAAAATGAAATAAAAAAGTCCTTATTTTTTTTTAATTTTAACGTGAAATAGAGTGAGTTGTATTTCATTAATATTTTCATCAATATACAAATTACATTTTGTATGCATAAATACACCGATATCATCTTGTTTTAAATAAACAACCACAAAACACGTGTGCAAAAATGGTAAAGTTTCGTTTTTCTTCCTAAGTACGAATCTATTTTTCCCAAAGATCTAATATTAATCATTAACCATATATAATTCCTGTTTTGATATTATAAGTTCCTATTAATGAAATGATCTTAGACATTTAAACAAAGATATTTATCAAACTCTTTGTTTAATTAAATAAAATAAATTTAAAATAAAAATTTCCACTTACACAAACAATATTGTTAAATTTGTTAAATTATAATTCTACACCTGCACCGAATGTAGAACATTTAAGCGTCATACATAGTTCAAACTAGAACTTTTATTCTTAATCTGATAGTTTTTTATGATTTTTGTGATCTGATATGATACGCTAGATAGGCTTTTTTAAGTATAATAATAAATACATTTGTTTATCTTTTAATTATATTAATGTTCTAATTCCTTTCAAGCACATACAGTAAACATAAAATTGAGATATTCTCCTTAGAGACAGTTAATCAGTTTTAATTCATTTAAATGTACGACTGGTCTCTGGTAGCACAGAAGTGTTTTGTTCAACAAACTGATTTCGTTATTTATACCTACTTGAAAAAATATTTTTGAAATAGTTTGACATGATTTCATGTCGCAATCATCTACTCAATATTTCTGTTAAGAACGAAAATTCTTAAACTTAGTCTGTATTAAATTCTCTAGAGTATAGATACAAGAATTGGTGGTGAGTCGAGAAATCAATGTACCCATAACCACAAGAAGAAAATTTAAAAGAATCATACGTTCTAAATGGAATATTTATGTATGTATAAATCTTTGAGTATATATAATATGGAGTGCTCGTTTGCATTCCAAAAACGTAACCATCATAGGGGGCGTGGTAATCTATGCAGTAATTCAATTTTCAATATAGAAAGGGTTTTTGCAACAACACCGTAATAGCTGCAGCTATCAAAATACCTTCTTTATATTGAAATCACGCCTCCTATCACAGGCTCAAGTACTACAATGCATTACAGGGATAGGAACGAGCACTCCATATTATATATACTCAAAGGTATAAATCTTGCCTACAAATTTTGATACCCATTTTTATTGCTATCGTTAATACTACGTTTTCATAACTGAGCAAATGAGGTGCTTGCATTGAACATAACCAAATTCGATTGAAAATCCGTTATATGCCATACAAATCCGCATTTCAAAATTTGGTCATTTCAACCGAATTGGGACGAGTTATGTTTTGTAACTACGTAAGAACGGTACGAAATCGCCAAATTGGAAAATCTAAGAAAAACGTTTGTGTGGGAATGTCAAAAATCTTTGTGAAAAGATTCTGACCTCTTTCAACCACGAAAACCAGGTACGTATTTACACTGGTCACATAAAATTAAAAACACAGAAAACAAAACTTCACAGTCTAATGGACAAACGATCATAGGATATCTATGATTATTATGATTAGGAAGGGGCAAACTCATTTAAAACAAAAGAGTTGAATTTTACTTTTATTTAAATTTCTTAAACCTTTTCGTAGTAGCCCGTAGCGTAATGGTCAATGCGTTCGACTGTTACGCTGGAGGTCTGGGTTCGCTTCCCAGCCTCGTTCACCTAAAAAAATAAAAAGTTTTTTTTTAAGGCTACTGCCTCTTGCGAGGAATTGACAAATCCTCCAAGAGTATCACTTGTCACGAATAAGTGCTTCTCGTCTAGCCGTTCGGATTCGGCATAAAATTGTTGATCCCTTCCATTCCTGCCGACAGGCGCACACAGGAATGGTTGCGAGTTGTTAGTCACTATGCCCTGGTTCTTCACGAGCCGTTGTGCCACCCAATTTATTTTTATTTTTAAACCAAATTTTCTGGTAAAAATTCAAATTCATACCACTTTCAGTAAGCTCACATTAAAAAAAAAAAAAAATAATATATTAAAATTTTCAAGTCAATTGGTAAATTATTCAACGATTAAAAGTGGTTTAAATGGTTCAAGTGGCTTCGAACTTTTAAGATTCACAGTGAAAACAGCTGATAAATATTTCCAAATTAAATCGTTTATCTCTCTTTCTGTGGTTTGTCCCATTGTTAGGAGCAATTTAGCTGATATTGGCGATAAAATGGAATTACTTGGAATTTCACTAATACTTAGTGATTAAATTATTTTACTTAAAAAGTTTAAAATGTGAAGGGAAGTCGATAGAAGGTAGAGTAGGTACTATTACACCTACATATATTTATGTTTTGTTTTCAAAATAAAGCAACTAATTGAAGAATTGAATATTACCTCTGAAGCTAAAAATTATAATGATGACATTATATTATTATTTTTATTCAACACTAGCACAACAGTTATTAAGGCTTCAAATTACAAAATCAGTGAATTGGAATTCGCACGTCCGGGATACTTTTTTCGTCCAACATATCTTTCAAAAATCTTTCCTTTCCTTCTATTCATTCTAACTAGTGCCGTGCCCGCCGTGCTGTTTTCAAACTCGAGTGTCTTGAGAACAAACAACAATATCGACTAAATGTTGTAATAATTTTAATAATTGAAAACCACCCTTTGAAAAGATTAACATCAAAATGTGTTCAAAAACGACTTTTCAAAAATGTATGAATTCGAAAAGTTCGTACACTCAGAATCGTTTTGCTCAGAATTAGTTTGGCATCTGACCCATAATTTGTTTTTTATTTGCGATATACGTAATATAGGGCAAGTTTAGGATTCGTCCAAACAAAAAAAAAACTCGAGATAATAATTTTTCCTAACATTACGATGATAGATAACGCGAAAAAAGTGGGTCGCGCAATTCTGTCTGTCTGTCTGTATCTCGACCTGCAGCCTAAGCGGCTGAAGCGATTTTCTTCAAACTTTGGAATTAAGGTTCTGATGGGATTCCCTAGAGGGGAAATTGAAATTTGTTTTTTTAGCTCAAAAAATAACGGTACCTGTCATACAACCAATATACGAAATTGATTTATTTCATCAACGGCTCTAGCGATTTTGAAAAAAAATACGAGCTACTATTTTACTACAATTAATTAACGGTACCTTTCATAGAACCGATTTTTTGGTTTTCAAATTTCTCGTTAATGGCTAGTTCGATTTAAACCAATTTTTTTATGTAAGAGGTCCTTTAATATTTTAACAATTTTGCATATACAGGTTTTCGGAAAAATAATTTTTGGATTTTTAAAAAAAATATTGAATTTTTTTTTGAAAATTCAATATCTTGAAAACGGGTTAATGATTTTTTTTTTTAATTTTGTGTAAAATTGTATTTTATTCAATTCTAAAAGTGGGCATACCAAGTTTTTTTTTTAAATGTTCAAGAATTTTTATATATAAAAAAATAATTTTTAAGAAAACCGCTCTAACGATTTTTAAAATTTTTTTTTGTAAATTCATATTTATCAAACTTATTAGATGGCGTACTTTTTTTTTGTGTCTGTTTTGGCTATTTAAATAACAAATTTATAGTTAGAGGTCCTTTTTTTACTTGCGATATACGTAGTATAGGTCAAGTTTAGGACTCTTGCAAAAAAAAATTCGAGATAATAATTTTCCCTAACATAACGATGATAGAGAACACGCAAAAAGTGGACCTCGCAATTTTGTCTGTCTGTCCCGTCTGTCTGTCTGTACCTCGACCTGCAGCCTAAACGACTGAAACGATTTTCTTTAAACTTTGGACTAAGGATCTTATGGAATTTCCTAGAGGGGAAATTGAAATTTTTTTTTAGCTCAAAAAATTGCGCTACCTGCCATACAACCAATATACGAAAATTGATTTATTTTAAAAACGGCTCTAACGATTTTTAAAAAAAAAATTACGAGCTACTTTAATTACTACAGTTAATATTTTGGTAGAAAAAAAAAATTATAACGTTTTTTAACTGTACTTCTCACAGATCCGATTTTTTGGCTTTCAAATTTCTCGTTAACGGCTACACCGATTTCAACCAAATTATTTAAGAGGTCCTTTACAAATCATTGAAATTTTTTTTGAAAATTCAATATCATGAAAACAGGTTAATGTTTTTTTTTTAATTTTGCGAAATATTTTATTAAATACCTACTAAAAGTTGGCATACCAAATTTAATTTTTTTTAATTTTCAAAGATTTTTATATATAAAAAATCATTTAAAAAAAAAACGCTTTTTTGAAATTTTTTTTCATGAATTCATATTTATCAAACGAATCAGATAGCATACTTTTTTTTGAGCTCTATGTGTTTTAGCTATTAAAAAATATTATATTAATTTATAGTAATAATTTATATTTTAAATTGTTTTTAAAACTTTTTTCAATGATATCATAATGTTATAGAACCACTATATATGCACATTGTCAATTTTAAGCTTCGTTTAATTTGGTAGCTACGAGAGCAAGTTTGTGCGATCCAGTCGTGCCTATTTTTTAAAACTTTTATGGAACCAATACATATGCACATTGTCAACTTCAAGCTACGTTACAGCCTACACCACTAGCTGTAGAAGGTGAAATTTTGGAATTAAATTTGTTAAGGTACCCTAGAATCAATCTTTCCTGGGCTATCAAATAAATCATTCTAAACGTGCATTATGTGTTATGTCTCACTCTTTAAAAAAAAAAATATAAATACCTATTGTGTAGTCAAATTTTACTACGACCACAAAAAAATCAGTTCCAACCCTGGAATCAATTTAAAAACATATTTCCTTCTTTATCCAAAAATAAATCCAAGAATATTAAAGAACTCAAGCTAGAACTCTTTTTTATGTGTAACTGTAAATACTCATTACTGTAGGTAAACTGAAATGATAATCTTATACAAGTTTTCATCTTTGACGAACAAAGAAAACTCTTGTCCACTTCACATCATATCATACTTATTCAAACCACTCTCCAACTTGATTATTATATTCAACGAAACGCAGACTTATATTAAAATTCAAGTAAGTATATTGGAACATAAGCCGCAACCATGATCCAACTTAGTATCAAGTAGGTATAAACTGATCGCTAAAAATAATCAATTTGTGCAATCCAGCGAATTTTCATCATTTACGATTGTGTTGCGGATAATGTTAAGTATTGTTGCAGTCCAGCATTAAGTACACCTACTTTTATAGGTATGCCTCAGTTTGATCCCTCTTTCAGACCTCTAGTCAGTCACTTGGTTGTATGTGAGCCAACGCCGTAGTGGTCAGTCAGTCCACGATCGGTGCCCGTTGATTAAGTTAGCAACGGATCTAGCTTCAGCTGAATTCGTCTCTGAAAATAAATTATATTCTTTTCGATAATACAACATAAAAAAATTCACCTACATACTTTTATATGCAAATTTTGAATGTGATATGATAAGAGTTCAGTTCCTACAGCAAGTATAACAAGCTTATAATTTTAATAGCCATCATTGAGGTTGAACTTTAACCGTGAAAATAAAAAACTCATTTCGAATGCTTCCCTTATTAAATGTGACATTGACCTAACATAAGTTAGTCATTCTTATACATACTAAAAGAATTTAAGTAAACAACATGTTACATAAAAATGTGTTATAGTTTAGTGACCGTAGTAGTTGAATCTTTAATTACAAAATATGTTCACTTTCTCCTCTTAAGTAGGTGAAGATCGCCGCAAGATCAAGTTTTGGCGCCCGAAAAGAAGTGCATTTCGCGCGGTTATTGTGATTGTGATAGTGATGTAAAATAACTTCAGTTGCACTTTTCAATAAAAGCAAGAGCATAAGAGTATAATAAAGCAATATGATACACCATACCAGCAAAATATCATTGCATTGCATAATATAAACAACCGGCCAAAATAGATACGCAAAACATCCGCGAGATACATTTCGCCCAAAAGAAGAGTGAGTGTGAGTTTTAGTCGTTATCGTTAAATTAAACACCGTTGTTGGTCATCATTGTTGTGATTTTGTGAAGGGGACATTATTATTATAGTATGAATGTCTATGGCAGCTCAGATCTCTTCATTCATTGTGACATTTTTTGTTTGGATTGATGATATAATGTTGACTCTTATAGAGGGTGTTTATTTTTGTAATTCTCTACATTTGTAATACTTTTTGATCACTGTCAGTTTTGTAAAAAATATTTAAAATTGAAAAAATCGTTTTGAATTTTGTTAAATATTTTCTGCTTTGGTTAGGATTCTTTGGACATTTTGAGTAAGGTTTTCTCAAATAACTTGAGCAACTTCAGTATAATCTATTTCTTCTTACGTTGGAAAAGTTGTTAACATTTTGTGACCAAACGAGTTCACAATAGCATGACAATGTTAACATTTTGTTTCAAAGTGTTAATACCTACTTTTTTCCAGTTTATATCTGTCTGAGATATTATCATAATCATCACCATGTTAAAAAGTTGACCTCCTTTCTTCGAAACGTCAGTTAACGATTTGTTAAGATTTTTGGAGAACAAAACACATTTAACAACCACTTAATTAAACAAAAATGATCAAAACAAGTTTTCCAACCCCTTGTCAATGTCCTTTATTTTATTAAAATGTTAAGGATTTTTATAAATGAAAAAATTATATCGAAATATCGAAACACCCTTTACTATAATCTTCTATACACTACACATTGTTGCTTCGAATTAAGCTTAAGTTGCATATTTGTATGTATAGATGTATTATTTATATTTACTACATATTTACCATATTTAAATTTTGCACGCTGGTCTTTCAAAGAGCTATTTTTGTCATTTCATAAGGATTTTCAGCACTGATCAACGTATTTTATATGATGGTTTCGTATATTTGTTTTATAAGAGGTGCTTAATTTTTTAAGCCGGTTTGTAATAATTTTCCTCACATATTTAGATTTTTTTTTTTTCAATAGTTTTCAAATATAAAGTTATATGAAGGTATGTATGTACATGTAAATATTCACGTGCTATTCTGTTTGGGCTATTTACTTAATTGGTTGATTGGATGCTTGGTATGGTATTTGCATACCCTTTGTGTAATGACATATTTTATTTACGTTTTTATTTCTAAGTCAGTTATTCAATTGTACTCGTATAAGTATTGACCTTCAATTCGAAGGGATGTTTCCGTTTTATTATATTCAGTGAAACTTAAACTAGACAAGTTATTGCGTTGGCTTAGTTTAGGATTATGAAACGATGGGGGTACCAATACAATTATAAAGGTTGTTTTTTTTAGTGGAAGAGGGGCGATGTATTGGTTTATAGAAATTGAACTTTTACTTCATACAATAGTATAAACACATGATTTTAAGGTATTTTGAATTTAATGAGATAAAAATCAAGGCGATATGATAACGTTAAAAAAGTTATTAGTTCTTTTTATGTAGAGATGACTGTATATTTAAACATTTCCTTTAAACGAATGGTATACAGTAGCGGATCCAGGGGGGTGGCTATAGGGGCTAAAGCCCCCCCCACAGCCGAATCATAAAATAATTTGAAATATAGAAAGCAATACATTACAACGTGTAGAATTTTATATTCCGTCTAAAATATTGTTAAGCTATAAAATTTGATGGACAAAATAACGTGGTTGGGGCTGAACTATTTGCATACATGTTATGTAATCTTTTTTCTAAGTCCTAAGATTGGTGCTGAAGCCTGAAGCGAATTGGACAAAAACTAAGTTGGGGGCTATGAATATGGATATTTTTAATGCAACGACAATCTTTCCCTAAAAATTAAACCCAGAAAATTGGAACAAAAAAAAAACAGCTTTGGCGCAATAAGGTCTGAGAATATTGGAAAAACCTAGCAAGGGTTAAGCAACTTACTTCCTAAAAACTAACCTTGTTCCAGAGAGTTTTGGGGGCTGAAGTCTAGGGACTGTCAAAGTCCGAAGTTGGGGCTAAGGCTTGAAGAGATAAGTAAAAAGAGATAAAAACGGTCGAGGCTTTACATTAACGTGTCAAATGCCCCAACTGTATATACTAAAAACAAAGCTAATTTACCGAAAGAAACGCATTTGTGGCTTAAACCATTGGAGAACAACGGGATGTCAAGTTTAGTGTATGTTTAATACAACAGGAATTGTTTCTTACGGCCTTGGCTGGGCTTAGAAAATTTTGGGGCTACGTTTTTAAAATTTGAAAGGTCCAAGGCAATTGTACATACAAAACATAGAAATTCTCTAGTCAAGGAGCCAAATTCCAAAAGCGTGAGTTTTCTCTGTGCGCGTTCAGAAAATCATGCAAAAGCAAATGCATATTTGCAATCCCTCTAGACTCTAGAGCGACGTGCAAATTTGTCGACATATTTTTTTTAGCATGAATACCTATAAAGCGTATGCAGCGTATACACGAAAACTCATTCACGCTGGCAGAATTGGGCCGCGGCTTATTTCTTAGAGCAGCTTTGTCTTATGTCGTAAAGTATCATTTTGAACAAAATAGTTTCTCTTTGACTTGGATAATTCAGGAAAAATGAGATCTTAGAGGACTAATACCGTGTCAAAGCACATATATGAGCTTTTGCCAGTACGAACACTTAAATATAATTTTCCTGAACTAGCCAATTAAAAACAGTTTTCAAATCTTGTCAAAAATGGGAAGTTCAAAACATACCCACAGCTAATTTAAAAATATAACTACATAATGTAGGTACCTAATCAATTTTTAAATAATATAAATAAACGAATTTGTACGCGTGGTTCAAGCATATATGGCTAAAAATTATTGTGCGCCTTTGAATTTGCTTCTATCTCCGCTACAGCAATTATGAATAATTGTTATTGTACTTTGTATTGAAAACATTTTGAACCGCAACAGGAGCGGATATAAAGGCACACAAAAAATGGATATCATTAAAGGAAAACAAAATACTTGAGCCTTAAAGGTTAGGCCGCACTCGCCGCAACTGCACTGCATCGGAACTACACTTCACACGAATTCGTATGAATTTGTATGAAGTTCAGCTGCCGCTGAGTGCGATATAGCTCCTTAAATTTCATAAAAAACAATGTTTTGCCACGTTGTCGTGAAGTTTAGTTCGACTAAAGTTGAGTAAGGTTTTGCATTAAACCTAAACTGATCTCTATTATTTGTTATAAATTATAAAATTTATCTTCGGACAAGCAAATTTTATTACTTAAGGTCTCAAAATGGATCTCCAAACTGCAAGCCCCCCCCACAGCCAAATCCTAGATCCGCTACTGATGGTATATACTAATGAAAATGTGTATAGGTATTTAATTTGGTATGAGAACTAAGGATCAAGAGAGCCTATAAAAATATCTATGATGAAAGGGTGCTTATTTTACGGGAAGGGGTATGTTTGGAAATTTCACCATTACACACAAAATTCCCAAAAATGGTACGTGGATAACAATAAGTCACAATGTTTTTGTCTTTAAAAATCTCTATGCTAGAAAAGTGTTGAGGTGTATAATTGTACATATTCTCCTCAAACTAAAGTCATTTTCTAAAGTTCTCTTCTTAAAATGACGATAACTTTCATTAGTGGTTCCCGCTATTCTGTCAGTCTGTACCTCGACTTGCAGGCTTAATTATTGCTGAAGTGGTTTACTTCAAAATTTGGGCTTAAGGACCTTTGGTGATTCCCTAAGGGAGAAATTGAATTTAAAAAAAAAATAATGGTACCTGCCAGACAACCATTATGAAAAAAGTAATTAATCTCAAAAACGGCTCAAACGATTTTGACAAGAAAATAAGAAATTACTTTTAAGTGTATGGTTAATACTTTGGTGAACAATTACGGCTTCACCGATGTCAACCAAAATTTTACACAGGAGGTCCTTTACAATTTAAACAATTTTGCATAAACAAATTTTTGAAAAAAAAAAATATTTAAAAAAAATATATATTTTTAATTTTATTTTTATCTTGAAAACGGAGTTGTGGTTTTTTTTTTAATTTTGTGCAGAATTGAATATTATTATAAGTACTAAAAATTGGCATACCAAATTAGTTTTTTTTTATATAAACAATTAATTTTAAAAAAAATGGGCACGACTGGATCGCACAAACTTGCTCTCGTAACTAACAACTTAAATGTTGCGAACAATAATTGCCCGAAGGACTTCGATTACTTCCTTGAAAGGATTTGCTATATGCTTGAGCCGTTAGAGCCGTTTTTGAAATAAATCAATTTTTGTATATTGGTTGTATGTCAGGTACCGTTATTTTTTGAGCTAAAAAACTTCAATTTCTCCTCCAGGGAATCCCATAAGAAGCTTAAGTCCAAAGTTTGAAGAAAACCGCTTCAGCCGTTTAGGCTGCAGGTCGAGGTACAGACAGACAGATAGACAGAGACAGACGGACAGACAGACAGAATTGCGAGACCCACTTTTTTCGCGTTCTATAATCGTAATGTTAGGGGAAATTATTATCACGAATTTTTTTTTTGCACCAATCCTAAACTTGCCCTAAACTACGTATATCGCAAGCAATAATTAAAGATACCTACCATAATAAAATGCAACAAATTTCAAAACTTCACTGATGGTGTATAAATGCTATTAGATCGAGAGCCCACAACTGTTTGGGTGTGAGCGATAGCAAAAATTCCTGATATTTCAAGATGAGTCGATATATAACTATTCATATGCAAATATGAAAGTCTTGCATGTCGAGGTTGGGGGCTATGTATACGTAATGCTGCATTGAAAATGCAGGATCTGAGTTCTCTAGATATTAATAAAGGGTTCAAGTCCTTTTCTGGGGGGCCAAATTTCTACGAGGCGCACTCAAATTTTGAAGCAAGGCGAAGTTAAATATTGAAGCTTTGAGTGCGTCTTGCAGCCATTTGGACCCTCAGCTCTTTTATTTAATATTATTTTAAAGTTCCTACACTGGATATTCAGTGCACAACATTTTAAATGAAATATTGCACAGAAAGGCCCCGGCCCCGACGTGCAATACTTTCATATTTGCATATAAATAAATAAATAGTATGCGCCTATCTTAAAACGGCAGGAATTTTTGCTTTCGCTCACACTGAAAAATTGCCGCAAGCTCTTAATGAATATATCATTAAGAAGAATTGTAATTCCTAGAATACCTATTAACTACAAATAAATCAATTTAAAAAAATGTAAAATTATTATTATTATTAAAAAGTCATTCGTCTTTCAATGGAAAAAAAGCCTTAATAAAAAGATTTTTCTTATAATTTGGTTGTTTGTCCGAAAAAAATATACGGTAGTCTTTTGAATATCAATTGCAAAATAAATTTAATTGAACTGTTTTAACACTTCTTATCTCTCTTGTCTCAAGGTCATTTGTTCTGATAATGCCTTTCGTTCAATCAGAGAATCAGACTAATGCTAATGCAACCTTGTATCTTCGATTATTTAAACATAACATATCCATATGCCTTATTACTATTCATTCCATGAAATCACAACGTGCTTTTTGGTATGCTAACTCCACATGTCACTTGAAAATTTAAGGCACCATGTTTGAAAATAATCAACTGGTTGAATTACAATTCTAATTATGAACTCACAGTTTACTGCAGTTTCCTGCTTTAAGAATTTGTATTTTTTGCCGCTCAAAACATTTTAGGACGGTGATTCATTCATATGTACAATGAAGGTACATACGCATACTTGTGTGGTCGGTTTTCCTTCCTACGTGCTTTGATTTAAAAACAAAATTCCATTTATAATAGTTAATAATCTCCATCTTAAATTTCAAAAGAGATTTACTTTATTCTACTTAAAAAGCCATTGAACTTCTTATCGTTATTTAGGTATGTATACAAATATACCTGCACTGCACATACATAGTTCCACATTTTTCACATGGTTTGAATTGAATACCAATGAATTTGGCTATCCTGGAAAACCATTTCTAAAGAAATCTCCTAGATAACACAGAATTTGAGTCATTAATATTTTGATGACATCTGAAATTGCTTATATTTTTGTTGCTAATCATTATCACTGCTTTTCTGATTCCTGGCCAAGCCACAATAACAATAATATTATTTTTGTCATATTATCTCTAAAACAATAACAATTTTCATTTTAAAACAACTTTTGTTGCACTATTGTTTCAAGATCATCAATCCAACAGAAATCATACTTAACTTATACTACATTTTGTTTTGTAGGGTTTTTTCGTTATTTTATTAATTTCATCTGAACTAATTTACTGCAACCATGTTCCTAACTAAAACACGATTTTCGCGTGTTTGCCTGTGTATGATAGATAAGAGAGCAGAGTAAAAATTTGTGACAAGGCCATCTACAGCATTACTAATTCGTTACTACTATAACTTTTTTGTTACTTTTTGTGAGCGTTTATAGTTTAATGGTAATAAAATATTTGCACTTGAAATTAACACAAAAGTTTAAAAGCGAACTTAAATTCAAGAGTTTCTGGATGGCGTATTGGGCGGTTTCTTTTTAAATTCGCAGTAATAACGACAAAAACAAAGTCAGCCATGGCAGTCCATAGGTGCCTGTCCACATTGGATTTTTAATGCTAGGTGCAACCTGTGAGACAGGTAGATTTTGTGTGAGTGAAAAAGAGAAGGGTAGATTCCACCCAAATTGCCCCGATACGCCACTTTCAAACAATATTCAACATGATAGATTTTTATTGTGTGAGTGAAAGATAGATAGATTTCAAGGGTGGGAGATAGGGATGGGTAGATTGAACTGAGAGGATTTACTCTTCATCGTATGAACACAACGAACAAGTTAACACCGAGCATTAAAAATCCAATGTGGACAGGCACTAATATTATTTTTATTTATATTTGTAAGCCGGAAGGAATTTGAAAAAAAATCATCATCGGGGCTTATTTTTTTTTTTTCATCCAAGTCCCTTCGAGCTTGCAAGAAACACACCTTGTGTTTCTTACAACCAGTTATATTTTTTTAAACTTGCATTTTAATAATTTCTAACCCTTAAAAAAATATAATACAATAACTTTTGCTCGCTCTTAAAGTGTTTTTGTTTTGATAAGCAAGAAACGGTTTTTTAATATGATAGAACAACTATTTCTTGACGAAAACAAAATAAAAAAAATCATGATCTTTCCGTTATCATTGGTTTGTGCGATATCGTTGGCTCATAGGCGGCAATTTGGCACAAGAGTAAAATCCAAAGATTTCTTATTTTGTTATTAATTAATTGTGTGGAAAGAATTTGTTCAAAAAATAAAATCAATAAAGGTTAGGATTAGGTAGTTATATTTTTATTTTAACTTTTCATAAGAAAAACAAGTGCTTTTCTGTCTGTATCAAAAATGATACTCCATGCGGTCCGGCCTCGTTTTGAACTAGATTTATTTGGGGTGCAGGTATGAATTTTTTGCTTTTTTTTATAGAATGGCACGAAGAATAGTTTCGGATAGTAATAGGGATATCGTAAATTATCTAAGGAAATTGGAAAATGAGTAATTGTCAGAGGACGGTGATGATCTCTCGTTAGGCCCTGTCTAGTAAAAACTTGTTTGACATGTTTCGGTAATCGTCAAAGAATACATTGCCCATATGGGCGGGGTGGATTTGATGGATTCGTACTTGGGACGGTACCGTATCCAGATGAAAAGCAGGAAAATGGTACTTGAGACTTTTCTATCACCTCCTGGACTAAACGGTGATAAACTCATGGGTGTTATCTATATAAGCAACTTTTTGGGTAAAAAGGGAAAAATATCGAAAAAAATCACGAACCTAGTTAATTTTAGAAGCGAACTGGCTGATACGCTTTGTAAATATAAAGCACACAATCAGCCACCAAGAGGTCAACCTAGCAGCAGCAGTAGTTTTTCAGAGGAGTAATGTTTAGCAGGTTGTTCCGTCAAGAGATGTAAGAAATGACGGAACTGATCATAAGCTAAAATGACAGAGCAACCGTATGCGATGTATGATGCCAGGATGTAAACTCCTTAGTAGCGTTATGTGTGAAAAATTCAAAGTTAACTTGTGTTCAAAAAAAAAATGTTGGTTGTTTTAATAAATTCCATTCATAATTTTTCTTAATAAATGAAATAATAATACATTTTCACATTATTTTTCATTTCACAAAATCCAAGTCTCAATGAAGCCTTAAATGCATGTTGTACCAAAAATGATACAACCAATTTTTTTCAAATAAAACCGTTATTTCATGCATAGGATTTAAAAAAAATTTTTTTTATCATTTATATAAACACAAAAATTAGCTGAATTGTTATCATCCTATGAAAATAATACAATATGAATCACATGTAGTGGTATAAAAACACCCGACACATGTCTTTTTTCCTTCCGTTTGATTATTTTGCGTTGTCTATTTTTACTTACACATTTTTTTTGCCTCCTAGCCGCCAGACTAAAAACTAATTTTTGGTCCATGGAGAGTGATCCCGAAACAGGGTCAGGATCTGGTGTTTTTGTTATAATCCATATTTTTTGAAGATCTATATGGATATGGATCATTTCTGATAATGAAATACTGTTAAATTTGAAAATGATTTATGGGTTGTTGATACGAGTTATGCTTTTATGTATTTCAAGAGGATTTTTGTAATAAGCATAGCGACTGAAGAAGATGCAAAATCTCACACAAAAATATGGCACCGCGAAATCATATACGAATAATTTCAATCTGATATTCCTTTTATAGAGTGCTATGTTTTCGAAAGCATGTTGTTGTTGGAGACCACAGAAAAATGCTGTTTCATGATAACGGAACGGCTCTTGTAAAGGCCTTTTACATGAGAAGCGAACTGTGAATTTCGCGAGTTTGGACGTTTCATTGACATGAGTGGTGGCTGAGAGCTATTCATTCTGTTGCAACATAGAAAAATGGAAATGGGTAATCGACGAAGTTAAATTCTAGAGCTTTATTTGTTCGCCGCGCCGCGCCGGTTTGTGGAACACGACCTCTGTTTAAATGTATTTTTTTTGTTATTCAACACACATTTTTCAAAACATTCAAAACGATTAGAAAAATGGCAGATACACAAGCAAATACAAAAGCTAAATAGCAACAAAAAAACTTAAAAGTCCTCCCAAACTAACGCAAGACATTCGCTGACAACAGTTATTTTGTTTGCTTAGACAGTTTTCCGTTGGCTTGGGAGAACATTAAAACGATTTATTCGCATTTGCAGTTCGCAGCTTATTTAAAAGGCACTTTAACTTGGGAGCCAAACTCGACCGTGAAGGACTATTCACACGAGAGTGAACAACGTTCTACGGATGAACGAACAAATGGAATTTCAAAAAAATATACATAATGGGCATATTCATAGTCGCAGATAGACCCAGGTTTAACTAAACTACAGTTTAAACAATTTTGGCTCAATGAATACAGACCGATTTTAATTAAAAATTGTTGGTTTTATATTTTTATAAGATAGCTAACTTGGTATACTACACAAATAGCTTCAAATACTTTGAAATTATATACTTAAAAAAATAGAATTAACGTCCGAAAATTCAACAAAACCTATGTTTAACTTATAGACCCAGGTCTAAAATGACTATGAATATGCCCCAATGTATGTAGATCTACATAAATCCTTTTTAATTCCAATTCATTTATATCAAAGATTAGATAGTAAAATTTATATTTTAATTACTAAAATAATTACTAAATTACTAAAATTGGTTAAAATATTGGGTCGTCACGAGTTGCAATTGATTATTACGAATTTTCAAACTCTATTAACTTTTCCACATACCATCCACACTGCAATGAATGAATTGTTCGCGCGCGTCATACCTCGAAATCACTTTGATTTGCGACGAATTAAAATTAACTGCCAAAATACTATCAAACTAATGTTCATTCATTAGATGTTCGTTAGTCGCTCTGAAGTGAAAAGTATTAAAGATTATCTAACCATCCAGAAAACCACTGGTCGGACAACCTTTTACATGTAACTTTGGTCCGAAAATGCACATTTCCGGTTGCATTTTTGGCTGATGGTTTTGTAAAGCTTTTTGTAAGCTCACTTTTTTAAAAGCCGCAATAAAGTAGACACATTAACGGTCGACTCCCTTACTAAACTAAAAAAAAAGTAACAAACCAAGTTCATACACATCCCTTATTTTTCCATTTTATTTTTTATAAAAACAGATCATACATACCTACTTCCTCGTCAAGTGAACAATTGCCTGTGCAGAAAGTGAACGTTTGACATTTATCACTGGTACAAACTTGTGAATGTGTTGTGAACGAATGACGTTAGAAACCTCAATGCATCAAATTCCTAGCACAAAATTAATCTTTGGTGTGTAAATTCATTAGGAAAGAATCCATTGTTTCATTTTTTTTTAATGTTTCAAGTTGATTCAAATTCTAAAAGTACGCTAGGCAAAGAACAAACAGAAAATAAATGAGGGATGCGCACAAATTGAAACTGAACACAATTTTGTTTACTTTTATCCAACTGTCAAAGCAATTGTTCTCGTGCATTTTGCTCGTGAATTGCCCGTGAACGAAAATTCTCCGCTTTGTTCTCCACTCAGCTTCACGAGCATGTTCATCGTTCACGGGTGAACGAAAAAGCGAAATTTGTATGGGTTCACAAGTATGCACTACCCATTAGAGATAATGACATTCTACAAATTATCTTCTTTGAGCGGTTGTCTAGTTCAAAAAACCATCTATGTACGTACATACCTATGCACCTACTTGTTTATAGTTGTAATAATTGATAGAAAGATAAACACACATACAAAAAATAGCATCAGATAAATCTATCGTGTTTGAATTTTTAGAAATAATAATTGTTTTATCTCAACTGATGTTTTTTTTTTTCAAATTTGCAGTTCAGTCTTGAAAAATACCTCATTTGGATTGGAGTATACTTTCGGTGAATTCTAACAAACAAAAATTGCTGTCATAATGGATTCAAAATTATTAGTTTTCCTGACTTTGGTGTGCTTCATCTTTTTCATGAAAGTAGAGAGCTATAAAATTGGAGTGGGGCGTGGTGACGTCACAGGACCACCAGTCGAAATTGGATTCGTAAGTTATTTGTCAATATATGAAATTATGAATTAATTAAATATTCCCAAAAATGATCAGATGGGCTATGCAAGCCTTAAACAACGTGGTCATGGAATTCATACTCGACAATTTGCTCGAGCATTTGTTGTTGAAGATGATAATAATCGACGAGTTGCATTTGTTTCTGTGGATGCTGGTATGATGGGTTACGCTGTAAAAAGAGAAGTTCTTAAACGGCTGCAAGACAGATATGGGGAAGTATATACAGAGGAAAACTTGGTCATAAGTGGAACACACACGCACAGTGCCCCTGGAGGATTTTTAATGCATCTTTTGTATGATATTTCAATCTTAGGATTTGTGCCGCAGACTTTTGATGCTTTAGCCTTGGGTATTTATTTGGTATGTCTGATGTAATTGTTTGCATTTCATGACCTTAATTTTGAATTTTTTTAAGAGTGTTAAACGAGCTACTGATAACATGCAAGTTGGACGCATGTATCTCTCAAAAACTGTGATTTTGAACGCCAACATAAACCGATCTCCTAGTTCATATCTTCTTAATCCTGAAGACGAACGTGCTCAATATGAACACGATGTTGATAAGACCTTGACGCAGTTACGCTTTATTGATATGGAAGAAAACCTACTTGGTGTGTTTAATTGGTTTGCAGTACATGCTACTTCAATGAACCATACAAATCATTTGGTTTCGAGTGATAATGTGGGATATGCATCCATATTGCTAGAAAAGGAATACAATTCAAATAAAGTGCCTGGAAAGGTATGTAATTTCAAAACAGAACATAGTTAAAAATGATATCGTGCTAGATTATTTAATTAAAAAAAAAAAACGAATTAAAAAATGGCGCCCGGGAAAAACAACAACTTTTATTCAAATTTCTTTTGTTCAAACTTTTGACTGTTATAACTTGTAATGATTGAGTAAAATTCTTTTTTTTTTATAATTTAGATAAACGGAATTTAACATTTCTTTTATTTCTTATCTTATTCGCTTGATTAATCTACTTTAAAATTAAATAACAATTTCTGGTTTCTAGGGAAAATTTGTTGGAGCTTTCTGTTCTTCTAACTTGGGTGATGTGTCACCGAATATAATGGGACCCAAGTGCTCGATAAGTGGCAATGACTGTGATTTGTTGACTTCTAAATGTGGTCCAAAAGAAGGTGAATGTTTTTCCTCAGGACCCGGTGCGGACATGTTTGAAAGCACAGAAATTATAGCCAACCGATTGTACGAAGGTTCACTGGTAAGAATTTTACAATAATTTTTGAAAACAAAATAAAGCTCTACTGCAAAACCTTCTTTCTTAGCAACTCTTACACGATGATGCAGGCCGTGAAGTCACTGGTGATGTAGCTTTTGTTCATCAATTTCTTGACATGACCAAGTACAATGGTTCGACCTACAACTCTCTGACACGAAAATTAGATAAAATTCGAGGATGTGAACCTGCAATGGGTTATAGCTTTGCAGCAGGTACCACTGATGGACCGGGGGCTTTCAATTTTGAACAGGGTACATTAACCGAAAATGC
Source organism: Melangyna quadrimaculata (assembly GCA_949320155.1). Classification (NCBI taxonomy): domain Eukaryota; kingdom Metazoa; phylum Arthropoda; class Insecta; order Diptera; family Syrphidae; genus Melangyna; species Melangyna quadrimaculata. The sequence continues at coordinate 451,532,352 of OX439483.1, read as the reverse complement.
TATGTGGAATGCTGTTCGTGATTTTATTGTTCCACCAACGGATATTGATATTTTATGCCATTCACCAAAACCAATCTTATTAGCCACTGGAAGGGTAGATGTTGAATTAATTTGTTTGTATATAAATATTAAAAAAAATTTATAAAATATCATTTACTAGGCTACTTTTCCTTATGAATGGCAACCTAAAATTGTATCGACGCAAATTTTAAAAATTGGGGACGTTATCATAACCGCTGTACCTGGAGAATTTACGACGATGGCTGGTCGACGTCTTCGAAATAAGGTACGAGCCGTCGCTGCTGCAGCTGGAGGATCAGAAAATGACGTGATTCTTGCTGGATTGTCAAATATGTACACAAGCTACATAGTTACACCCGAGGAATACCAAGCACAGCGCTACGAAGCTGCATCTACTATCTTTGGTCCTCACACGCACACCATCTATATGGATCAGTATGAGAAACTGACGAAATCTCTCATCAAGGGAGAAATGGTTACTCCTGGTCCAGAACCACCTTATATGAATGACAGAATGCTATCACTGAATACCGGCGTCATTTTTGACGGCCATCCAATTGGAAAGGACTTTGGAACAGTTAAAATTGAGCCAGAGGCAGCCTATGGTGTCGATGACACTGTTAAAGTTACCTTTATAGCCGGAAATCCCAGGAATAATATTTTCCATGAAAAAACGTACTTTGTGGTAGAAAGAAAAGTAAACGAAGAACGTTGGAAGGTGGCTTTAACCGATGCGAACTGGGAGACAAGGTAAATACAAAAAAGCAGCGTTGTTATTTTCAAATTTGTTATTAATTTCTTTAAATCGTTTTGTTTTCTAGATTTGTTTGGGAAAGGATCTCTTCTATATTGGGTTTCAGTGATATTCATGTCTATTGGAAAATTGGTCCAAACACTTTGCCGGGAGAGTATAGAATTCGACACTTTGGCAATTACAAGTATATCCTGGGAGGTATTTTTCCGTATGAAGGAGTTAGTCGCAGTTTCTCTGTGTCAGATGAGTAAATGTATCATATATGCTACCCAAGAGACTGATAAGTGGAGCGGGACCAAATTTAGAGTAGACGAAATAAAACATATAAAAATCTACTACGCCGACATTTTCATTCCTTATTAGAGAAGATTGAAAAAGCTTTAATATCTTAATAGAAATACTTGTTAAATAAAAAAAAATATGAATATAACAAAAAAAAAATAACTTTTTATGTTATAGGGTAAAGGTGTCGACAGTGGATCAGGGTACACAGTGATCCACTTCGTCTCACATCACAGTCTGCGCGATCCTGTTTTTGAAATTGGTTTTCCTCTTGTGTTTGTGTTTTCGGACTCGGAAAGTAAATTTTTTTCTATTTTGTTTTCGATTTGATTAAAAAAGTGTGTGTTGTAACTTCAATTGGGTTAAATATTTGTACTTCTGGCTGCATATACTTAATATTTTTTGTTGATTTATTTACTTTGGTAAAAAAAGTTTATAAAATATTAACATGCTTTTTAAAAAAGATAACATGGTACACATAGTGGATTAATTGAAAGTGGTACACAGTGAATCAGGGAATTTTGTATGAAATCTGATTTTTTCATATTATAACTTTTCTAATTTATAGACTTATAGACATACAAAAGTAATTTTGTATATAATAATAAAAATAAATAACGTTCAAATAAACTAAAATTTTGAATATAATTTTTTTGTAAATTCGAAGAATTTTTCTATTTGTTTGTTAATTAAAAATTAATCGATTGATTATTTAAAATACATACCTTTAAAAAATATAAAATTTTAAAATGAAAAAATCGATTTATTATCCCTGATTCATTGTATACCCTGCACTGATTCACTGTGAACACCCATGGTACACAGTGAATCACATGAATATGAATTTTCGTGATCAATAGAGCTTTAAATAAAGTACCTTAAATTAAAGATTAAACATTGAGAAAGTTGTGGACAAAAAACTGATATCTTTAGATTATAATTGTACGAGCAACAGTGCAAAAAGTAAAAAGTGATCCACGGTTGGCTCCTTTAACCTACAGGATACAGAAATTTATAGATTTGAGTTTTCCGGACAAAAAATGTAAATTTTCAAATATGATTATTGTGAAGTGTGTCCCATCGAAATTAAGTTGTCAATGGCTAGAAAATAACTGAAACGCTTCATTAAATAGCTATAAGGCCTTAAAAACGCCAAAAACTCCTAAAGTCGCCATTTTTCAAACCTACTTCTGTCGAAATTAAAAGGTATTTTGCTAAAAAGATTTCAGAACATAAAGTTCAACATTTGAGCTGTAACAGTGTTGGAGAAAAAATTCAATTTTTTAACAACAAACACAAAAAAAAAATAATAATTCAAATTTGCATTATTGACACGCAATTTTTTTTAAAGACCTTCCACACTAGCCCACCGTGTATTAATACATGTCAAAAAAGTGGGAAACAATTTATGTAGAACAGTGTGAAAAAAAAAAATATGAAAGCCCAGGTAATGGCTCTAATTCTATCCCACATTCTATCACACTTTTCTTTAGGTTAATGTTATGTATTAATACAAGCAAGTGTGGAAGCAAAATATGAAGTCATTTCTTTCCCACAAATTTGACAGTCGCGTCGAATTCTTTCCCACTTTCAATTTGACATGTATTAATAAATACTATTAATTTAATATGTAGGTACTTTTCCTCAACATATGTATTACAATCAAAATATTATTTAAAAACTACGATCAAACTCATTTCATTTTGAATTTAAAAATTCATATCAGTAATGGCCAGTGGTCTTGTCGTGAGAAATGAAATTTAAATGCAAAACAAAAGTTCACATGTTCATAAGGAAAAGGGTTTTACAAAGAAAGAAAAATGTTCTTGTCTGGAGTATTATTCCGAATAAGGTTTGTTGATTATATACATAAATGTATTAGTTAGGGCGTTAAGGCCATATTTTATGTCAAACCTTGCACTTGATTGATGAACTTTGGTACACTTATAGTCCACATCCTAGGTTTACTTTTAAGAAGTGATTCCACGGTGGCAACACTGGCAGACCGGAGATATAAGGGTTGCCTTCTGACCATGTTTTAACACGAAATTTCACGTAAATTAGCCTGTAAATCGAGAACCAGACATCAGTTGATGTTGTGGAATGTCTCGTTAGATTGAAAGAGATTTTACAAAAAACTAATACATGGATAAAAATGCACTTCGGATATGCTGTAAAGTATGAAATTTTACGTCGACGCTCATCTTAAAATTTTATGAATATTCATTTCATAACCATCACTTTCTGACAAATAAAAACCTTTATCCGCTGAGGGCATTTTGCTCCCGCGTAAAACGGTGGGGGAGGGGTCAAAAAATTAACATATTCGTATGGCATCAAGTATTTTAAATCCAACGAGACATTCCACGAAATCAACGAAGGTCTGGTTCTCGATTTATAGGCTAATTTATGTGAAATTTCGTGTTAAAACATGGTCAGAAGGCAACCCGTATATCTCCGGTCTGCCAGTGCTGCCACCATGGCAACACTCTTTAAAAGTAAATTTAGGATGTGGACTATTAGTGTACCAAAGTTCATCCCGTCAGAATGAAGTGCAAGGTTGGATGCTTTAACGCCCTACCTATATGTATGTACATACAAAAAGGAGATTTTTATTTAATTTTTAATTCAGCAGTTGTTAGATTTGTAAATGAAGGAGGGTAGGGGCAAAGGGTTTGTTGGTTGTGTAAAGAAGGAGTCCTTTTGGTTATGTGTACCGTCATTCTCATGCCTAAATCTTGTATATACACTCCGCTCCACTTGAATAGAAACAAATTTTTTTTTACTATCACAGCGTGTGGCGCTTTGTTAAATTCATATATTCAGTTCCTAAAAGAGAAATCTATTGCGAATAAAACTGCAAGGACAGAATAATTCAGGAAAATACCATAAGGTTATTTTTTATCACTTTTCTAATTACTTCATAAAATACACCGTTTTCTTGAGCCACTTGAATAGAAACAGTGTGCGTTTTGTTACTATAGATTACGGTAAGAAGAAAAAATATTGTTATAATAATAGTAGTAGTAGATTAAAAATAATAGTTGTGTGACCAAAGAAAAAATGGGCAGCGGAAAACCATTTAACCCTGCAGAAAAAGCTAAAATAGAAGTACACGCGGAAAACAAGCTTCACCTACGCACAATTGCCAAAAAAATAAGTAGAAGTGTGAAAATTGTTTGGTCGAACCAAAGAAATAAAGAAAACTATGGAAAAATATGTAAGGTAGGCAATCAAGAGCCACAACAGAAGCAGACCGAAGAAAGCTAATTAGACTGGCTTCAAATTCAAGCGGCTCTGCTGCTAAGATCAAGGTTAAGAATGGTATTACAGCGAGTCTTAACACTATTAGACGTGTTATTCTTATGTCACAACATTTAAAGCGCCTTAAATTGAAGAAAAAACCACAGTTAAATCCAATACGAAGATAGAATATAATAGATTTTTGCAGGAAGAATATGCCGTGGAAGGAAGAGTGCACAAAAGTGGTATTTTCAGACGAAAAAAATTCAATTATGATGGCCCGGACGGATATAATTACTATTTTCATGTTATAAGGGAGGAACCCAGGTTTCTGGAGCGCCACCATAGACGAGAAGGCGGTGTAATGGCGTGGGGTGCGATTTTCTGGTTTTGAACAATTGTTCTGGACTTTCCCACATTGAAAATGACGGCAAACTCCTACAAGGAAATACTGCAAGAAGCTTTCTCTAAGTTAACCGATGTCTTTGGACCATGGACATTTCAACAAGAAAACGTTGAAAACCGAGAAAAATGTTACCTAACTTCAATGGCCACCGTATTCTCCGGACCTAAATATTATTGAAAACGTATGAGGATGGATGGTTCGTAGAGCTTACGATTCTGACAAAGAAACACTTATTGCTGCAATCAAAGAAGCATGAAGTGCAATTTCTTTAAATTATATAAAATAACTGCATGATTGATTCTCCAAATGAGTTTTTCAAGTTATTTCAACATATTAAAATATGATTACGAATAGAAAACTACCCAAATTTACTGCTCTTTTTCAATTTGTTTCCTTATTAAAGAGCATGTTTCTATTCAAGTGGCACAAAAAACAAGTGTTTTAGATGAAGTAATTAGAAAAGTAGTAAAAAATAACCTAATGGTATTTTCCTGAATTATTCTGTCCTTGCAGTTTTATTCGCAATGGATCCCTCTTATAGGAACTAAAACCAAAAGGTGAATTTATAAATTTACCAAAGCGCTACACGCTCAGGCAGTAAACAAAAAGTTTGTTTCTATTCAAGTGGAGCGGAGTGTACATTAGAGTGTCCGTTATTTCCCAAACTTATTTTTTTGGATAGCACACCCCGTCAATCGAAAGTTTATGCAGAAAGAAAAAATTATTGACCAAAAAAAAATTTTTCGAGGTCATTAACCCGTGCCTCTAAGATCATACTTTTCCCATACAAATTTTTATGGGAATTTTACACTCTTCAAATTTTATTTTTTTTCTCTGGAACTATAACAGTTATTCTAATTTTTTTGAGGAATTCTGATTGATATATTGGTCCTTTAAAAAACAACATTTAAAAATGTATTACAAAAATTTTAATTATAATTTATTTCGATTTTTTAAGTTAAAAAGTACTTCAATATTATATATATTTCTCTTATTTTTCTCTCTCGATCTTCAGCAGTTTGTGTTGTTTTTTTATTGATTATCATAAAGATATAAGTTTTTTAAAAAAAAATAATTAAAACGAATTATAAATAATTTATTTCGATTTTTCAAAATATTAAATATTTTTATTTTTTTAAGTATTTAATTTTTTTTTTTTTCTTATAAAATAAATTTTTTTTTATCAATTTGTTAATGTGGTTTTTAAACAAGATATTGGTTAAAGCGAATCATTTAAAAAACTTTATTTGATAAGAAAAAAAAAATTAAATACTTAAAAAATAAAAATATTTAATATTTTGAAAAATCGAAATAAATTATTTCCAATTTGTTTTCATTATTTTTTTAACGCATTTTTTCAAAAAACTTATAGGTAAAAAAACAACAAAAACTTCTGAAGATCGAGAGAGAAAAATGAGAGAAATATATATAATATTGAAGTATTTTTTAACTTAAAAATCCATCAGAATTCCCAAAAAAATTTAGAATAACTGTTATAATTCCAGACAAAAAAATAAAATGTTAGGAGTGTAAAATTCCCATACAAATTTGTATGGGAAAAGTAAAAGAAAAGAGGCACGGGTTGGTCAATAATTTTCTCTTTCGGCATAAACTTTCGAAACTATCCAAAAAAAATGAGTTTGGGAAATAACGGACACTCTAATATACATACATAGTCACTATACACAAGAGCAAGTTGATGCGATTCATTTTGTGCTTCTTATTTATGTTTGTATGTTGGTGTGGGTTTATTGAGTCGTTGAGAGACCAGACCTGGTTTCTTGTTTCTGTAATGTAGCGCTTCAAGCAATTCGCATTTTGAATTTAATTCCGGAACACTCTTAAACCTAGTAGAAATCGTACACAAGCTATATAAATAAGTTGATTTCTCATAATAAGTTTGTACCGTGAATTTGGAGCCAGTAGAATAAAATGAATTCAGAAATGAACATTTTGAACGAATAGTAGATACCTAAGTAGAAATCGAAATATAAGAACCGCAGTTTGTTCATAGCTTATTATCTTTAATCCAAGATTCTTACAGTTTCTTCCAATTCAAAGCCACTTGAATCAATGATTATTACAGCTTGTAAATCATAGAATTTGTACATTTTGTACATATTTTGGGTTCTTAATTATCATCCTATTTCGGTTCTTAGCGCCATTTAATCAAACCTGGCAATTTAACTAATTGAACAAACTGGTCTTAAACTAAACGAAAGGATAGGACTTACATAAGGCTGAAGGTATCGCGTTTGGTATCAAGAATATTAGACAAGCTTTACGTAAACGTAACCACGAAAAAGCCTCTGTCGTCCACAAGTGAGATCGACTTAGCAATTTCATGATTTGCTTAACAACGTATTATAATAAAATATTGAAATAATTTAAAGATTTATGAAAATCTTTTGCATTGTGGTCTTTTCTATAACTTCAACAAATCAATGTGAATTTTATATTTTACCTCGATCATTTCTTTGCAGAAATTAAATGCATTTAATCCAATATTCTTCAACTATATACTACTGTCAAACAGTTTCTTATGGGTACTTATTGCATGGAAAATGAAGTGTATGAAGGCTTAACTACATAGGCATAATTTTGAACAAAAGAACTAAAGTGAGAAATAAATATCTATTCTGAATACCTACGTCTACTTGCAAGAAAACAATGGAAAATTGTTCAGGGTGGTGTAATTTATGCTTCAGAACAATTTTCGTATGTTTTTTTGCAAGCATGTTTCTTTAGCGAGCATTTTAATATCTCAATTTTGTACTTTTGTACAAAAGTAAGTCTATGTAGTTAACGTTTGAGCCTGACTATACGGTTCGTTTTTTCGTTCGTTTCGTCTTTCGTCCTTTCGACAGGCACGAACATTCATGATTACATGGTTCGTGAAAATAGAGCCTAATTTAACGGTTCGTTTTTTCGTTCGTTTCGTCTTTCGTGTTTTTGACAGGAACGAACGATCATTATTACATGGTTCGCGAATATACGGACGTTCTTCCTTTCGTTATTTTGACGTTTATGGAATTTGGGGTTGTTTTGTTTGAAAATAATCAGTAGTAATAAATAAAAATATTTTGTAATCACTTCTTTCTCAAATATACTCGTATATTAGGTATATTCAATCACGAAAAACAATTTTCCCATTCATTAATTTTTGTTCAAATCGTTTTTTGCTTACATCGAGCAGCATTGTAGTTGCCAATTCAGAAACGTCAAAGTTCAACCAGAAAAAGTCTTGAAATTTTAATTCCTGCTTTCGTTAATTCCTTCCCTCTACATTTCTACTCCCCTCACCCAAGCTGTCAAAAAGACGAAACAACCGAAAAAACGAATCGTGTAATCGTGCACATACTTAGGACACTTAGGTAAACGTACTTCCATTCGTTATTTTGACTTTCATGCAATTTGGGGTTGTTTTGTAAGAAAATAATCAGTAGTAATAATTAAATATATTTTTTTATCACTTTCTCAAATACAATCGTATATAAGGTGTATCCAATTACGAAAAACAATATTTGTTCAAATCGGTTTTTGCTAACATCGAGGAGGTAAAAAATAACCTAACGGTATTTTCCTGAATTATTCTGTCCATGCAGTTTTATTCGCAAAAGATCCCTCTTTTAGGAACTAAAACCAAAAGGTGAATTTATAAATTTACCAAAGCCCTAGACGCTCTGATAGTAAAACAAAAGTTTGTTTCTATTCAAGTGGCGCGAAGTGTACATAAATTCAAACTAAATCCTATTGCGCTGCTGCCTGCTGATGCGAAACAAAAAAAAAAAACAATACAGAAATGACACAAACTAATTGTAAACAAAAAATGTTGCTCTGCTTTTCTTTCCGCAATACGTTGTTCGACGAGCCAAAATAAAAAGCTGTGTTTTTTGTTTATTTTATGTTTGCTTAAAATTATGGTACAAAAAACACCATCATCGCTAATATACTCTTGGTATAACGGTTATAAGAGTTGTAATTTGTTTTAAAATCTTCTTATTTCATTCGGAGGAGTGTTTATCGTCGCAAAGCGGCATTGGTGAAGGGCAAAAAAATCGCACCTTATAATACAGACAGGAGAATAAGTTACCATCAATCTTTTTTCGCCCAAACAAAGTCGCCTGGACCATAAATTTAGTGCGAAAAATGCCATTTGGTTTTGTTTGTATTTGTTGTTTGTCCCGGTCTACATTGAACGATTTTTTCAGTGCCGACAAAAAATTGTTGTTGTAATCGTGTGCGATTGAGAGGTACAGCCGACATGATCCTTCCAGTTTCGGCCGATTTTTCCATTCAGCACGGGAAAAATCGTTCAATGTAGACCGGGACTTTCATTCATTACAGCATGGGTTCCTTTGGTTTTTGTCATTTATTTTTGTTTAATTTACTTGAAAGGTTGTTTTGTTGGATACCACAGAAAAACAAATGTAAGTGCCCCATTCCTTAACGTCTCATTTTGATAAAATATGAGAAAACCACAAAAATGACAGCAGTCTGTCACTTTCAGATTTGACCACACTTTTTGTTTTGCATTGCAGTTTTTAGCCAAATCGGCGGGTCCGACTCATTAGAATCGCTGCTCAAAACAATTAAACGTTAGCAATAACAAGTATTATTCCATGATTCGTTTGTAAAAACAAAATGTTGTGACTACACACTTAATGTTCGAGCACAATATTCAGCGTGTCACTACAGTAAACTATATTTTCAACTTAAACCGAACACTTCATCATTACGAAATCCTCTACCGATATTTGCATTTCATCACAAATATAGTGGCCCACTGATAATAATCTTGCCGTTCTGGAAGAACATACCAATGAAAAATGTTATCCATTCGAACAATATGTTTAAGAGCAGGGAATCCCTACCAGAGTCGATTTGCATTACAACAACTATACCACAAATCAAGGCCATCAACATTTAGTTCGATTAAGCTTCAACACCCGCCTCGCCTGAGAAAAGATTTAGTATTAAACAAAGTATGTTCTGTGAGCAATAACTTAGTGAGATTTAGTTCTAATAACATCTCACAAGAAAACCCACCCCAATGTCAGACGTCGCTAATGCAGCAATTGAAACATGCTGCATCGCCATATGGAAGACTGATGCGCATTGATCGACCTATAGGTAAGTATGTTTGAAAATTGATAAAGAAAAGTTTGTAATTATTTTATAATTAGTTCAACCTTGTTCAAAGTTAACTCAGTTTACTTTTAAAATGTGGAGGTATAAAATATTAAACCTCTTGAACCGACTCGATCTGGAAAGGCCCAAAACTATGACGTAATTAAAACAAACAAACTCATTTTCCAAAATAAAATGTACGACTGTTTTTAATTGTAATGAAGTTCTACGCCACTAAAGATTATTAATAGGTACCTACCTACCTAAGCACTTATTTATCAAAATTACATTTTTCAAGTCCCAACAAATTATTTTGTGGTTTGTAATCTCCTCCACAGCATTTAAATTTAGTTGAAAACTGTTGTTTATTGTGTATTTTTTATCATTTATTTGCAACCCTCAGATCAATTTAAAATGTTCTATTATACTTTTATATATCATCAAAACTTGTGACAGCTTTCTAGATAATCAAGTTTTACCAGAGTATTGTTTTAAATGAAGCGTAGTTTAACTAGAGTAATGAAAGACAATAAAACCATAAAATTAATTTTTTTTTTAACTAACCTGTTGTATTGGTTCTTTCACCCAAAAGAACAAATCATTAGCCGTTCTTACGTGTTTCATAAAAAAAAAGTTCATGTACATCTAAAACAATGAGTCGACAACTACCTACTATGGCAATGAATGACATCATTACAAAAGAAGTGTCTACGTTCCAATGAAAATATGTAGCTAAAACAATGAGAAACTTCAATACAACTTTTCCACATTTACAATAAAAACTTAAGAGATTTCATGCATTAAAAAAGGCTACCTCTAAACTCCCACCAATATTTTATGTACTTATTTTGAATTGTTAACCTTTAATATATATTTGGTTGCCCATAGGTTCCATGCTTCTCTTCTGGCCATGTGGATGGAGTATAGCCTTGAGTGCGCCGGCTGGTTGCTGGCCGGACCCCATTATGCTTGGCCTCTTTGCAACTGGTGCTTTTATAATGCGAGGAGCAGGTTGTACCATAAATGATCTGTGGGATAAAGATCTAGATGCCAAAGTCGAGCGTACAAAATCTCGTCCTCTGGCTAGCGTTGAAATTTCTCAATTCGACGCTATAATTTTCCTCTCAGCACAGCTTAGCCTTGGCCTTCTGGTTTTGCTGCAACTTAACTTACAATCGATTATTCTCGGTGCTTGTTCCTTAGGCCTAGTTATCACATACCCACTTATGAAGCGCATAACGTATTGGCCACAGCTGGTGCTGGGTATGGCTTTTAATTGGGGTGCTTTGCTGGGATGGTGTGCAACTCATGGGGTTGTTAACTGGTCGGCTTGCTTGCCACTTTATTTGTCAGGAATTTGCTGGACCGTAGTTTACGATACAATTTATGCACACCAAGACAAGATTGATGATGTCCAGGCTGGAATTAAATCGACTGCTCTGCGATTTGGCGAGAACACAAAGCTGTGGTTGTCCGGTTTTTCGACTGTTATGTTGTCGAGTCTGGTGGCTGCAGGCGTTTCTTGTGATCAAACATGGCCATATTACACAGCTATAGGAATGGTAGCCGGTCACTTAGTGCAACAGGTAATATTTGAGTACATTCTTTTTGTTAATCGAATCGAGATATAATTTTTGCTTGCAGATATATTCACTGGATATTGACAATCCAACTGACTGTGCGAAAAAATTCATTTCAAACCACCAAGTAGGGCTCATTCTATTCCTCGGCATAGTTCTTGGCACTGTAATGAAATCTAAAGAAATGCAAACATCTACCATCCCTGGCCAAAACCACCAGACCTCCTCGTACGTACAAATACCAACGCAACCAGCGATGTTATCGAGTTCAGTGTGATGTGGTACAAAAAACAACTTTGTATAAAATTGAGCTGACACCAAAGTAAAACCCCTTGCATTGAATATAGTTTAATGAAACAAAAAATTAATACAATTTTATTGAGAGTTAAATATTTATAAAAATTATAATTCATTGTAGGCGGTTATAAATGATTGTTTGGAATTTATTTAAATTAAATCAGCCACGTTCATTGGCATTTCATCGATCTGGGTTGAATAGTACTGTTCAATATCTCGAAGAATACGAATATCATCAGATTTGACAAAATTAATAGCGACACCCTTGCGTCCGAAACGACCCGAACGGCCAATGCGATGAATGTACAACTCACGATTGTTCGGCAGATCATAGTTGATAACCAGCGAGACCTGTTGAACATCTATTCCACGAGCCCAGACATCTGTTGTGATTAGAACTCGACTTTGTCCAGCTCGGAATTCCTTCATAATTTCATCACGTTCCTTCTGTGGCATGTCACCATGCATAGAGCTCACTGTAAAATTTGCTTCACGCATTTTCTCAGTCAACCAATCAACCTTACGTTTGGTGTTGCAAAATATCACTGCCTGTGTGATGGTAAGGGTATCATAGAGATCACACAGTGTGTCGAATTTCCATTCTTCACGTTCGACAGCAACGAAAAATTGTTTAATTCCTTCTAATGTCAATTCATCACTGCAAAGAAGGAAGTAAATCGTTAGTACATATTACAAACAAATTATTTTAAAAGATATCCTCATTTCAAAATCAGTTGCAATCGCAAAAGATTTTCAACTGTGCGCAACAAATTAGACTTATAAAAAAATAGTTTAATTTAATTTTACTGTAGAACAAAGTAATTGGCAGTAATTTATTAATTTTAATGCTGAACTTTTAGTAAGTCGTTACTCAAGTAACTACATTGAGATGTGCCCTAAAAATACGCAACTTGTGAATTTTTGTTAGCGAAATCTTTCCACGTGAATTTCATTTGATTAAACAAGGCTCTAGTTTTTTTTTATAATCAACGCATACGCAAGGGGTTATAACTACTCTTATTAGGAATAACACAGTGCGAGCATTAGGATAAAAGGATAGGATTAATTAGGATGTACCGATACACATTGGTTTTGAATTTCTGAACATCACAATGGGAGGGGAAAACAGAGTTCGGTAAAGAATTCCACATTCGAGTAGTGCGGCTGAAGAAGGAATCTCTGTACTTGACTCAACATCCGAAATTGTGCTCTATGGTGCACTGATATGCATGCCTGGAAGCGAGAGTATTGTGGTTGAATCATTTTAGGGGAGGTAAACAACTAGCTATTTCTATTGAGCACTGTTTATAAAAGAAGCGATAAAATAGAGAGAGACATGAAACCATTCGAAGGTGTTCAAAGGGTGTAAACGTTTAAGTGACTGCTCTATCACCTATCATTTTTAAAACTCCTTTGAATTCTAAATTAGGGAGCACCTGACCAGATATGTGAGCTGTACTCTAGCTTTGTACGAATGTATGCCCTATAAATTACTGCTAGATCAGAAACAATTTCTTGCATCGACGAAGAAAGCTTAGACACTTTGCAGCGTCCATTGCAGATAGATATATAAAATAATTTTATGTTCAATATAATTTTTTTACAAAAACATGCTTATGTTGGTTTTCAAAATTAAATTTGACAATAACTTGTTTTAAGTTTTCTGTCAGGTTCAAAAAACATATTTACTTTATAACAGCAAAGCTAAGCTAATGACAGTAGACATCACTGAGTTTTCGAAGCATAAGATTCGACGCGGTTTTTGATTCCCGAGTGGACAATGCTGTTGATATTAGAATTTAATGAGATTATCATAAGCTGCAGTTCAAGTTCCACACCCGAAGAACATGGATAAGGATCTAGAAAGGAATATAAAATTCTGAGGGTAATTTCATCTGCGAAACAGATGTTTCACACAAGAGATCGTTGAAAAATATAGACAAGAGACTCGGCTACAAAACGCAACCCTGGAGAACACTAGCATTTAATTTATAAATATCAGACTTGAAACTATCCAACTTGTATTGAGCGGTCCAATTGGAAATTTCTAATCCAACGAAGAACAGATTCATCGATACCAAATGCGCCCATTTTCGATAGAGCTTCATGCCGAACTCTATCAAACGCTTTTGAAATATTTTATTCGATTTTATAACATCGTAGGAAGACGAGCAGCTATCTTGTAACAACTAAATCACTCTTTTATTCGTGTTTTGCACAATCTTTAGACCAAACAGGCCTTTTTTCTAATAATTTCTGAAGTGTTTTATTCGAACTCAAACTTGATGCAAATTTGTCTATCGAAGATATCGTACATGTTTAAAGTCAACAGTTATAACTGTTGTTCCTCATTAAAATCACGTATTGGGCCGAGTTCGAATACTCTGGGTTGCTAAAACACCGGCGGAGCGCATAAACAGTACCTGTATAATCAGAACTGTTATAAATTGGCACGTTTCGGATCACTTCCATAAGGTTAATATAAATAAATTTTTGTTAATGCAAATTCAATTAATAAGCAATAAAACCTACATTGGAATGAACGTGATCACGCGATCATTTTTTTTTTTTGTAGCGCGACTTAGTATTTATGGTAATTTTAATTTTCTCAAAAACTAGTAAATATAAATTCATTTGATTTTCAGTGCTAGAGTAAAAATTGAAAGGTACTGAAAATAATAAAATCCAATTTGGTATCTTATTTTCTTATTTCACGGTTTTTTTCTCCTCCCGCACTGCCCCCAACGAAATTAAAAAATGTTTAGAGTTTCCGGGCGCGAAAACATCAAAAAGAAAAACAAAAAATTTTCAATGATCTTACCGTTTGACAAGTATGCGAATTGGATCAGTCATGAATTTCGAAGTCATCTCGAGAATTTCATGAGGAAGCGTAGCCGAAATCAACACGACTTGTGTTGCTGGTGGCAAATATCTGTATACATCGTAAATCTGTTCCTTGAATCCCTTGTTCAGCATCTCATCCGCTTCATCGAGAACAAGCATCTTGATTGCTCTACAAAATGTAAACAAAAATCCAATATACTTTCTATCTAATAAGATATAATTTTTGCAAACAATTACCTTGTTCGAAGAACTCTTCTTTTGATCATATCAAACACACGACCTGGTGTTCCACTAACAATATGCTGTCCGTAGTCCAATTTTCTTATATCCTCACCCAAGTTAGTGCCACCAATGCAAACGTGACATTGCACGCTCATAAAATCGCCCAGAGCAAGTATAACCTTTTGAATTTGAACAGCCAACTCACGAGTTGGTGATAGACATAGAACTTGGGTCTCACGCAGTGTGGTGTCCAAGCTTTGTAATATAGAAATGGAGAATGTTGCTGTTTTGCCTGTACCTGATTGTGCTTGGGCAATGACATCGCGTCCTTTAACAATTGGCTTAATACTTCTTTGTTGGATGGCCGAAGGCTTTTCGAAACCTATTTAAATGGTCAGCATTGGTAAAATCGAATAAAATATGTACATTCGCTGTAATAGCGTGGAAATGACCCACTTACCGTACGCGTAGATACCCCGCAAGAGTTCCTCTTTGAGGTTCATCGAATTGAATGTGGGTATAACTTCAACATCTTCACTGGTCTCAAACTCAACGTTTGATAAATCTTCAGGTTGTGCTCCACGTCGAGCCATTTTTGTTTTTCTTTTCGTATTTAGTTGGAATAGGTTAATCGAAGTTTTTTATTCTAAAATAATTAGAAATTTCCGAAACAAGCCAAGCAAAATGCAAATGTCAGTGAGGAGATGTAAAACTCAATGCGGAAATTTGACAGCTTAAAAGTAGTTTTCTTAAAAATGAGTTTCATAAAATGTTGAGAATAGATTCCGCTGCGCTATCTGTTGTCTAGATTTTCCAAAATTATGAGAAAATATTAAATATAACAACCCAACCTTGGTAAAATACAGGTTTTTAGTGTCTTTACTAAATAAATATCCGTGCACAAACCTTGAATAAAGGTGTACACAGAAAATGTTATTACCACGTTTACATATCAGAGTATTTTTTTTTTTAATCGATGTTTCAAAATATTCCGTATGCAAAATTCTTTGGATCTGAGCAAAGGCTCTCCCAAACCAATGCGGAACATTCGTTGCGGCGAAAAAACATTCGCATGTCAAAATTTTTTTACATGGTGATATATGAGAGTACCCACACCAACGCGGCGGAAAAACATATGAAATAATTTTGATTGACGAATATTTCTTCGCCGCAACGTATGTTTCGCATTGGTTTGGGAGAGCCTTAAAGGGTCTCCCAAACCAATGCGGAACATTCGTTGCGGTGAAAAAACATTCGCATGTCAAAATTTATTTACATGGTGATATATGAGAGTGCCCATACCAACGCGGCGGAGAAACATATGAAATAATTTTAAGTGACGAATGTTTTTTCGCCGCAACGAATAATTCGCATTGGTTTGGGAGAGCCTTAATAAACAAATTTGGTGTTGAACTTATCATAAAGTTAAGTTTAACCCATAAAAAAGTGGAATCTAGGATATATTCGACTTTAAATTTGTTCATTACTCAGGGCGGATGCATAATTTCTATGAATGAAGTCTCTGCGAAACCAGATTAATTTGTAGTTTCCATTTGAATGTTCTCCCAAACACATGCGAAACATGCCTATTGACAACGTTTTTATCGTCGGTCATCGGGCTTATTTGAGACTTCTCATCGCTTCAGTGTGTGTGCTCTCATTTTTCGGCATGATAATTTATTTTGGCACCCAAAGTCTCGTTGCCGTGACGAATTTTTCGCGTTGGTTTGAGAGAGCCTTTCCAGCCCTATTCTGCCGTTAGGCTCTCACAGGTCACAAATTTCGTTTGAATTTGTTTTGTGTATAAGGCGGTCACAATTTTGTATTCTGTGGAAGCTCTCATAAAGGTTAGACCGCTAGACCGCACTAGGCGGAACTGCACTGCAGCGGAAATGCGATTCACAATAATTTGTATGAAATTTAATGAAGTTCGGTTGCCGCTTAGTGTGATATAGCTCCTACAAATTTTGTTTTGCGGCGTCGTGAAGTGTAGTTCCGCTGCAGTTGTGTGCGGTCTAACCTTAAGCCTCATATAGTTAAGCCTTTAGCAACATTTTAATTTCTCACTTTTGTACTTTTTGTGCAAAAGTAGGTCTATGTCGATTTCGATTCAACAAATTCAGATTTTGGTGGTCAAACTTCAGATCAACCGTGGCAAAATCATTATCATTAATGTTTGCAATTGTCTGAGTGCCATTTTCTACTGATTTCGATAAAAATGTCACTTTAATTTGGTGTGTGTGCAAGTGCGTGTGAAAATCTGTGTAGATCTTTGTCTGAAATCAAGATTTGCAAAATAATTCATCTAATGTCGATTTCGATTCAACAATTTTGGATTTGGTGGTCAGACTTTGGATCAATTGTGGAACTCAAAACGTGATTTGATCGATTTCGATTCAACAAAAATAATTCGATTTTTTGATCTTTTTCACATTTCATGTTCTTTACTACAAAAAAAAATCGAATTTTCTGGTGGTCTGATTTGATTTAGATCAATTTTGCAAATCTAGATTTCAGGCAAAGATCTACACAGATTGTCACACGCACTTGCACACACACCAAATTAAAGTGACATTTTTATCCACATCTATAGAAAATGGCACTCACACAATTGCAAGTATAGAACAAATCACGTTTTGAGTTCTTTTTACCTCGATTGAACTAAAGTTTGACCACCAAACCTAAAATTGTTGAATCGAAATCGACATTTGATTGCAATTGTGTGAGTACCATTTTCTATTGATTTGGATGAAAATGTCACTTTAATTTGGTGTGTGTGCAAGTGCGTGTGAAAATCTGTGTTTGAAATCGAGATTTGCAAAATTGATCTAAATCAAATCAGACCACCAGAAAATTCGATTTTTTTTTGTAGTAAAGAATGTGAATTCTGAAAAAGATAAAAAAAATCGAATTATTTTTGTTGAATCGAAATCGACATAAATAAAATAAGAGCACCAGAAAGTTCGATTTTTTTTTTTGTTGAAACGAAAGTGAAATCTGAAAAAGATACAAAAAAATCGATGTTTTTTGTTGAATAGGGCTTTTTAGAAAAAAAGCAATATATCTCTGTCTCATAGCTTCTAAACGTCAGATCAAAATTTTGGGTTAATGACGTTTGAGTGCTTGGCGTTAATTGGTTTAGTGGCGCGTTCTTTTTTGTAACTATGGTCAAAAACAAATGGCAATGGCAAAATTAAAAAAGTTACTTTTTTTTAAAGAACGATCAAAGTTAATAAAATGGGAAGGGGTTGAAAAAAAATCAAAAAATAAGAAATAATAAACGAAATACAAAATTTTGATTGCGTTAAATTTATTGATAAATAATTCACTACCAAAAATGCATGGTTCCTACAAATTAAATAACTATCAACTTCATTTTTGCATGAAATTGAATCGCAATACAAAACATTTGTAATTTGTTTTTGCTTTTTTTGTTAATTTGTAATTTGTTTTTGCTTTTTTTGTTAATTTTTGTAATTTGTTTTTGCTTTTTTTGTTAATTTTTTATGAGCCACACATTTCTTTATTAAAAAATTAACCCAAGCGGATGAATAAAATTTCGATGAAAAGTGAACTATTCAGAAAACAATTCCAAATATCAAATTCAATAATAAAACAATTAAATTTATAATCAATTATTATAAAATTGAAAACAATTTCAAATCGGAAGACGAAAAGCAAACACAATCTAACCCCAAAATGAAAACTCAAAGTAACTTTTTCTTATTAAAAGAACGATGAAGGTGAACTAGTTAGAAAAAAAGAACGCACAAATGTCATTAACCCAACATTTTGGCTGTGAGTTTTGAGTTTGACAATTTGGTAAAAATCCCCATCGAAATGGACATAAATAATACGAACAACCTAAAATGTGAATCGAACAAAACTAGAAATCTTTGACATTTCTTTCTGAGCTCAAAACATCAACGTCAAAGAAATACAAGAAACAGCCACCAAAACATTTTTGTGCTGCAACAACCAAACCAGTTCTTCATAAAATAATGTTCAATTTCCGAATTTAAATAATTTAAATATTAAAGTACAAAATATAAATTTTTAAAATGTCTAGTCCACTTGTTATGAGGATGATGTCCTTGTCTATAAGCACAGCCAAACGAGCTGGAAGTATAATAAGAGACGTTATGCAAAAAGGCAATTTGGGTATCGTTGAAAAGGTCAATAAAGATAGCATTTATCTTATTTAAACGCTTTATCTCTGATAAAACTACATTTTTAACAGGCCAAAGATGATCTACAAACAGAAGCAGACAGATCTGCTCAACAATGTATCATTGCTTCGCTGAGTAAACAATTTCCTAAAGTCAATATAATCGGTGAGGAAGGCTGTAGCGACTTAAATGTATCACATGACTGGTTGGTTACTGAAATGGATTCTGAGTTCTTATCTAAAACATGTCCTGATGACTTGGTCGATGTTAAGGATGAGGATTGCATTGTATGGGTGGATCCACTTGATGGTACATCTGAATACACACAAGGGTTCCTAGAGCACGTAACCGTGTTGATTGGAATTGCTGTTAAGGATTCCCCTGTTGGTGGCGTTATTCATCAACCCTATTATAAGCACGACACCGGGGAAATCGGACGTACTATATGGGGACTTAAAGGTATAGGTGCAGGTGGTTTTGAATTAAAAACTGCACCTGACGATAAATTTATCATTACCACAACTCGATCGCATTCCAATCCGATTGTTCAGAGCGCTTTGGATGCACTGAGTCCAAGCGAAATTATTAAAGTGGGAGGAGCTGGTTACAAAGTATTACAACTATTGGAGGGCAAAGCACATGCATATGTATTTGCAAGTCCTGGATGCAAAAAATGGGATACCTGTGCTCCGGAAGCCGTGCTTGAAGCAGCAGGAGGAACATTGACAAATATGTTTGGTGATCACTATAAATATAATGTTGATGTGGAACATCCAAACAAGCAGGGTGTTTTAGCAACAATTGGATGCATTTCTCATAGTGATATTGTATCCAAAATACCACAAAACGTTAAAGATGCTATGAATAAGTAAACCATATACATAGATACTTATCATTTATAAAATGGTCTGCTTTGTAAAATAATCTGATTTCAAAGGAATTTAAATTAAATAGTTTCCCTAAACCTACATAACCGGTAATTTTATTTCTACTATTAAGCTTGTTAAAAGATTTTAACGCATTTTTCTGATTTAATATACAAAGCCATTTCTGGAATACCTATTATGAATTAAGTTAAGATGATTCAGCATGAACTGCTTTTAAAATTAAGTAAGCATTCCTCCCGTAATTATTCTTTAGATTCTGAGTTAATTTCTTTATTGAAATTTAAGAAGGGTTTTTAAGAGATAACAGAGTTGCTTAATAATAAGTGTCACGCTTGAGGTCTCGATACCGAGAGTTATATTCCGAGCATATTCCACCTAAAAATAAAAACGAAAATTTGTTTACGGATAGGTGCGAGTAAGTGATAAGACCCCCAAGAGTACCTTTTGTCAAACGTTTGATATCCCCAGAAAATTGTAGATTCCCATCGTCTAGAGTTGTTACTTGTAAGTTAACTGGCCCTGGTTTTTATCGAGCCGTTAAACCATTTAACTAAAAAGAAGGCGTTTTACTAAAATGCTTGTTAATTGCCTGCGCTTCCTCATCTCTTCACCCTTCTCACCATTAGTACTGCCATCTTTTTTCACAATGAAATTTTGAGTTTTCGTTGTTACAAACATATTTCAATCAAATAAAGTACACAATTATTTTGTGCGTACAACATCTTTATATTATTTGGTGACCAACAAAACCTGCACTGGGATGGAGCTCTTAGAGTGGCTTCCGAACTCCATTCACAGTTGATATCTTAAGTGCAATCCTGAACTTAAGACTCACAACCACACAAATAAGTCTGATGATCGCGTTGGAAGTCAAGAAATAACTATAACACTTAAGTGGATCTTTCATTCAAATTTTCAACGAAATTGAATTTTTTGAATTCTTGACGGATGAGATCTTAGTTCATGCTTCGGCTTTCTTGCTCACTGATAGTGGCAATGAATCAATGCCACATTGATATATTCGCAATTATATATACATACAAAGATCTACAATTCACCAACAAAGGACAAAAAACACTAAGATCTCATCCCCCAACATGTAATAAAATTCAATTTAATCAAAATAATCATTGAATATTACAGGAGTTGGGATTTATAAACTAAATTGGTATTTTATTCAAAAGTAAATGTATGAAAATAAATATGAAACACAAACGTTGGTAACGGAAGGCACTTACAGTTAATTCGACAAACATTTCATTTATCATTTATAATTTATCTCCAATCAAAACTAATGACGAATTTTATGTTAGTGCTTTTTATTTATAAAGAAATAAATACAGTAAATACGGGAAGTGAATAGATTCACATTTTTACTACATCTACTCAGAAAATAAAAGATCTTTATTAATTAAATCCTAGATATGCTCAGCTAAAATCGTACGTTTTAAATCAGAAAATATATTTAATATGTTTACTTATATTATAAACTTATTTATTTAAAATAAACAAAATATATTTATATCACTTAAGTGATGTAAGTATACAACATCGATAAACGAGGAGGAACATTAATAACAATACTATGTATGATGAATAATTCTCTTTAAAATTAAACAATTTAATTAATTATTAATTATTCAATAAAAATAATCATTCACCTTTAATTCTAATTCGAAAAGTCGGTTTGGTTTTCTTAAATGCCTGGTATTCTTTGTTGGTTTTTTAAATTTATAAATAGTAAACATAACTGCATCTTTTTCGTGCTAAATTTTTGAAAATGTTAGAATAAATAAGCTGTTTTTCGATTACATTTTGCCATTGACTCGGCGAAAAGAACCAAAACGTCTTTCTTAATTAGGGTAATTATGATTCATATAACAATAAAATCTTTTTCTTTTTTAATGAGTATGTGAAATTACAATTAATACGCAATTTGTATATACATATATACAATAAGATTAATTTTCCTTTGGTAATGAGATCGACCAGCCGAGTACTCTTCTGTCGAATCCACAAGAGAATAAATTACAGTTGAAAACAGGCTCTTCAGCCCAAGCAACTGATGACACCATACGACGATGGCCCTAAATAAGGTTAATAAGCAATCTTAATAATAAAACAAAATTGTCAGTTGGATGTATTACTTGTCGGCTTGTTCGGGGTAAACGAGCTACACGTTGACCGTTTAGATCAAACAAACGAATTTGTCGATTGTCGTGTGGAATCGCAATTACTCCTGTCGATGAAACAGCTAATCTGTTGACAGCTGAATCGGTACGAATTGTAGCCAATGCTGATCTCATGTTACGAAGTTCCCATACTTTAACAGTACGGTCATCCGATCCGGATACAACTTTGTCATCTTTGGTAAAAACCGTTGAAGTAACGCTCCTAGAGAATACAAAAATATTATGCAAAACAAGTATTTTTTTTAATAAACTGAATAAAATTAACACCATTTAAAATCGTGTAAATATTTTCTAAAACGGTTTAGTAAGTTGAAGAAATGTGTTGAATAAAAAAGTTCTCACTCTGTATGGCCTTGAAAAACTGATACTGCTGGTATAGCATCTCTGAAATCCCACAAACGAAATGTCGAATCTCTTGAAGCAGTTATCACTAAGCGTTGACTGGAATGTGCAGAAACATGTGTCAACTCGTGATCGTGTCCCGTCAATGGTTGAATGGGTTCTTTAGTTTCCACATCCCATAGCATAGCAGTTCTATCCCAACTTCCTGTGATTATTTGGTCCATGTTCGGCAGCCAATCGGCGGCAACAACCACCGATGTGTGACCTCCTGGTCCTGAAAATTCACATAATGGTGTTCGTAATGTATCAACTCTATCACGATCCTCGACTTGTTCGTCACTATCATCAAGTTCTTCTTCAGATGAATGTCCTTTTCTAGAAAATGAACCAAAAAATTGCAAAGAAATTATGATGATCGAAAATATATCTGCAGCCATATGTACTTGGACACTTCCCAGTTTACAGCAGCTTGCCAGATGTGAGCAGTGCCATCGCCACTACCAGTTAAAACTAGGTCACGGTTTTGGTGGAATTTAATTGAATTTACCGAACCAGCATGTCCCTGATATTGCAATAGACAACGACCACTTTCAATTCCCCAAATGCATGCAGTGTGATCAGCTGATGCTGTTCCAATTATTGGCTGCCCAGACTTGGCTGCAATTTGCCAAACTCCGTCCTTATGACCACAGAAATCTCGCACTAACGAACTGACAACCGATTGCGCCTTAAAACTGGACACTATACGAGATGTCTGTGCTCGTATTTTATGACTTGCCTTAACCTTGCCACCCGATGCTATCTTTGATTTGAAGCTTTTTATGGGAATTCCAGTTGTGTCAGGGTCATCATGTCCTGCAGATCGATCACAACCCATACTTTCTTTAGCACCCAGAGATTCCAGTTTTTCTTGCACTGTGTAGCTTAGTAAGGAAAATTGTTCTTGTATTTTAATTTAATTACTTACGGCTAAGATTTTCCATATAAAGCAACTCGAACTCTTTCTCGATTTGGGAAAAAAGCATATGAAGTCGCCCCCTGAATGGGGCATCATCCGGAATACTGAGGTCCTCAGCGAGACTAGATAGTCGCGATCCTCGTTTAGATGACGGCTTCATAGTTGATGTTTTTTGTGGATATCCAAGGGCTTTTATTTGTCTTGTTTGGTACACTTTATCGATTCGATAAGTATAGAAAATACGATACCCAATTAGAAAATTATATGTTATAATGTAAACCCAGTTTTAAAATATAAATGCAATTATGTTTTATATTTTTAAGCAATAAATACATTTCTTGAGGTCTACACCAAAATGGATAGAGGAAAATAAAATACTGGATTGTGGATTGACATTTCGAATGTCAAAGTTCAGTGTTAATTTATTAGGGGTGTTCATTTATTAGAGATTTGAAAGAGCACTCTGTCTCTCCAAAAAAATAATCAATTGTAGGCCCAAAAGAAAATTTTTACTGATGGTTTTTACTGATCGCTATAACTGGTCCCTAGTGTCATTGTCAGGATGTTTTCTAGCAGCATCCATTTATTTGTCGATGTTTGGGTAGTGTAGTTTGAGGTAAACGAAAACAAAAAAAATAAATTTGTCATTTACGACTTTTCATGCGAATTTAAAAGACTGTTGAATTATTATTATTCGTTGATACGTTTCATCAATTTTTTTTTACGGAAAATATTTTCAATAATTATTGTCAATAAAAATTGATCGTGGCCTTACGATGAATGGAAAAAAAAGGGACCCACACCAAAATGATTATTTAGTTGGGTAACGACTTAAGGCTGAACAAGATTCTTTTGGCAAATGCGAATATCTGCATACCATTGTATACTTAAGCAGCAAAAAAAAAAGAGAAAAATGTGATTAATTTGACTAGAGTGCAATATGTGTAACTCCTTTTGACTGTTCAGAAAGCTATATTTCGTTGGTTTTTGCCATAAGCTAAAAGTTGGAGCTATAATTGTCGACTGGGCACTTAAGCTTATGTCAAAAACCAACGAAATGTAACGTTCCGAACAGTCACAAAGAGAACTCACTCATCTTGCACTCTAGTGAGTGAAATTAATCATCTTCCTCCTTCTCGAGATGTCAGTTTTAATTAAGTGAAGTGCGCTGTTCCCCTCCGAAAGCAAAAGTTAACGAAACTGAAGGGAAAGCAACAAACCGCAAGTATAGACGCATCATTTGATTTCCTTGCATTCACTTGTTTTCGTCCGATCACTTCAGTGCTCCTCCGAGCATTATAGTTGCAGCTTAAGTGCCCAGTCGACGATTAGTTCTACATTTACTCTATGAATGTCTGTTTCACTTATGTAGGGCCCGCTTGGAGTCTTGGGGAGCGCATCTGTTCCCTTCCGAAAGCAAAAGTGAACGAAACAAAACATTGATTTCGCTTATTTTCGTGCGACTTCTTCAGTGCCCTTGGAAGAATTTAAGTTGCGGCTAGGCAACTACATAAATGAGATTAAAAATAAACTATACAGTACAAGCTTGCTAGTTCGATTATACTTGGTGGTAAATCAAGTACCTATTTTTTGTTTACATTTATAAGGTATGTTCTTTAATTAGAACTCTTGGTACTTATTATACTCTTTTATTCAAATATTTTCCATTCTTTCTTTGTTGATTGATATTATAGGGATATTAAGAGCAATTCTACGATAAAGAAGTGGACTCTTGTAAGCTGTAATTTATAATTTGTTTTGAAGTTTTGCGTGCATAAAAGTATCTACTAATTCGAAGAATACCGTGATTCCAATTAAGGTAGAAGAAACCTATATACTAAACAAATAACAAACATTATAGAGGTACTTCTTATATATAAATTATTCAACGCGTTGATTTATTTGATTTTTACCTAAACAAGGTTCTATAAATGATAGTTTACAATTGTATGATGTTAACCTAAATTCCTTATTTCAAGGTCATTTAAATTTAATGAATATCACACCAATGAGTATTCCTATTTCAAGTATTATAATCAAAATTAATATCAATTTGTTATATATTACATTACGGCGTATTGCTCGTAATATAGCTCGAGATTTCGATAGTTCCGTGTCTGCACTATCCAACCGACCCTGGGTCCTAAGTAAGGATTCTCGCTGTTCACTCAACTCGGAAAGGACCTAGACATTTTAACAAAAGTATTATTTTTGTTTTGAGGAACAGCCTTTGTATATTATGAAGTACAGCAGTACTAACCTCGGTACCAATTTGTTCAGTTTCAATTGCTACTTGGGTTGAACGATTGATACTATCAGATGTCCGCTCAAGAATGTTATACGTATCGGCTACTGCTTGTTCATTTCTGTTTTCCCAATCGTACGGTCGAAACATGATAATCTGATGGTTTTATATCAATTATTTATTAAATTAAATAAAGATAAATAAATACTTTTGTTTTGAGGGCTGAAAATGATTCCAAAGAAAACAAAACCTGATAAGAGAGTTGTCAAACCAATACGTCATATATGTCAAATTTCTTGGATTTCAAATGGGCTAGTTCAGAAATTATTAATGTCGAATTCCTTACAACCATTTGAAGTCGATTTCATTTAAAAAAAAATTCTTGGTAGAAGGAAATTAATGTCGAATTCCTTACAACCATTTGAAGTCGATTTCATTTAAAAAAATTTTCTTGGTAGAAGTGTGTGAGTGTGTGAGTGCAATTTGACAGGAATTTTGTTGTCGCACAAAAACTAAGAAGTAGTGCGCGCTAAGCAAATATTAAAGTGTATTTTATTTTCGCGTTGTTTTGATAATTTAAAAACAAATATATTTCGTCTGATAATTAAAAAACATCAAAAACAATTGTGCGCGTAATCAAGGATCTATTCTGAATATTTCACTAGGGGACGAAGAAAAATAATTTTGCAACGTGTTTTCCTCGCGAATTGTATGTTATTTTAATGAGATTTTTTGTTTCTTGAAGATATGCACAATTGTCTTTACTTTTTTTCATCATTCACTGAAATATTTAACAATTAAGAACACTTAAACATTTGTTTTCTTTTTTAACTCCGTCACAAAATTATAATGAGAACATTTAATTCCATCTTGATGCATGAGAAATGTCAAATCTTGATAGTGTGTGTGCGATTGGATGTGAAATCTAGCTAAAAAAGCAAGATTTGTTTGACAGCATTAAAATCGATTTTGTTTAGAAAAAATTCGATTTGTTCAGAAAAATTCGAATTTTTTTGGTTGTAAGGAATTCGACATAAAATTTTTGTGAGTGTGTGAGAGTGCAATTTGACAGGAATTTTGTTGTCGCACAAAAACTAAGAAGTAGTGCGCGCTAAGCAAATATTAAAGTGTATTTTATTTTCGCATTGTTTTGATAATTTAAAAACAAATATATTTCGTCTGATAATTGAAAAACATCAAAAACAATTGTGCGCGTAATCAAGTAAAAAAAACTACAATCCAAAATTAATCCACACACAGCAGTGAGGATCTATTCTGAATATTTCACTAGGGGACGAAGAAAAATAATTTTGCAACGTGTTTTCCTCGCGAATTGTATGATTTTAATGAGATTTTTTTGTTTCTTGAAGATACGCACAATTATCTTTATTTTTTTTCATCATTCACTGAAATATTAAACAATTAAGAACAATTAAGAACACTTAAACATTTGTTTTCTTTTTTAACTCCGTCACAAAATTGTAATGAGAACATTTAATTCCATCTTGATGCATGAGAAATGTCAAATCTTGATAGCGTGTGTGCGATTGGA
Source organism: Melangyna quadrimaculata (assembly GCA_949320155.1). Taxonomy (NCBI): domain Eukaryota; kingdom Metazoa; phylum Arthropoda; class Insecta; order Diptera; family Syrphidae; genus Melangyna; species Melangyna quadrimaculata. The sequence goes on along the minus strand of OX439483.1, from coordinate 451,505,228 downwards.
TGTGAAATCTAGCTAAAAACGCAAGATTTGTTTGAAGCATTAAAATCGATTTTGTTTAGAAAAAAATTCGATTTGTTCAGAAAAATTCGAATTTTTTTGGTTGTAAGGAATTCGACATAAAAATACCTTTGAGTATATAGCTTTGTTCAGTGACGTTGTTCCGAACAGTTGGGAACAGTTTAGAACAGAAAAGTACAAGTTTTTGCTGTTCAACCAGAATTCTCTGTTCTAAACTGTTCAGTGAGACTGTTCCGAACAGTTTGGAACAGAATAGAACAGGATTTTCTGTTCTTACTTTTTAGGTAGAACAACTTAGAACAGGTTTGTGACAACTGTCAAAATCAGCTGCTGTCACTTGCAAGTTTATATTTTTTGACAAATTTCATGGTTCTTTGTGCTTTTTCTTTGGAAACAAACAAATAAATATTTAAAAAACAACATAAATTAAATTAAAATGTGTATTTAAATAAATACTATTTTTAATTGTTTTTAATAAAAAGTATTTCTCGCTTATCCATACCAAACTCGCATTTTTTTTTACAATTACATCTGCCTGTTCTGTCTTGTCTGACGTTTCTGTTTTACTCTGTTCTGTTCTAATCTGAAAAAAACTTCACTGAACAGTCCTTATATACTATGGAGTGCTCGTTCCTACCCCTAATGCATTGTAGTACTTGAGTCTGTGATAGAAGGCGTAATTTCAATACAGAGAGGGTATTTTGACAGCTGCAGCTATGATGGTGTTGTTGTAAAAACCCTCTCTATATTAAAAATTGAATTACCGCATAGACTACCGCGCCCCCTATGATGGTTACGTTTTTGGAATGTGAATGAGCACTCCATATTATATATACTCAAAGAAAAATACGCACATGTTGTGCACAGTGCTGCCGTCCCATAGATGATTGACTTGGTACAACGGCACCACTAGCAGTCAAAGCCTGAACCCTGTATATGATGTACATATTTTTCGATTTCGCATTCAATGTATATTTCACATAAGAGAAAACGAAAAAGGGTCCTCAAGAACATTAATTAATCTAATTACTTTTAAAGCTGCCCCAAACCAATGCGGAACATTCGCTATGCAGGACGAATCATACACAATGATAACAAAAATGTCAAATAAAACAATGCTAAACAACAACACAAACTGCCGCCACGTCGGCGAATGTGCCGCTTTCGCGTTGGTTTGAGAGAGCCTTTATATGAAAGGGTATTCATATTACAATTGCAATAGAGTAATAAAGTAGGTATGTGAGTTAGTAAATCAAGCGTACAATATATCGAAACTTATGAATAAAATTTCGAAATTAGCTCATTTGAAACGTCAAATTTGTATAGGAAATGACGTTCTAAATGAGCTAATTTCGAAATTACCTCATTTCGGCTCCAATGAAAACGTAGTATTATTTCGTAGGTGATACGAAAAACTATTTTCCGATTCAATAATTTTTGTTTAAATAGCTTCAAGGAGGAGCATTCTTCCTCATTACACCTAGGAGTTTTATGGTTGCCAAATTAGAAACGTCAATGTTCAACCAAAAAAGTCTTGAAATTTACATTCCCTGCTTTCGTTACTTCCTTTCCTCTACATTTCTACTCCCCTCACCCAATCTGTCAAAAAGACGAAAGAACTGAAAAAACGAATCATGTAATCGGGCACATAGCTTGATAGCCCCCTTTCACACAACTAAGTTCCCAGCAACCGGGAGTTTGTAGGCGAAAAATGTTCCCTGTTCGTAAAAATTCCCTTATTGGCACTATTCACAGCGTATTTTTTCGTGTGAAATATGTCATGCCATTTACAGCAAGATTTTCATTTAATTTTTGGTGGCGAACGAGGCCACACTTGTTGTAAAAATGGAGGGTGAAACTCGCAATAGCTTTTAAAAATCGGAGCGAACGAAAAATTTTCGGGGGAAATGTTTTCCGGGTCAAACTCACAATAGGGCTTAATATAAAATTTACATTTGTTGGAGTGGAAGAGAAAGAGGGGACCATAAAATGCAGATCTTTGATCTTCGAAGAACCATAGTCAAGATATGAAGAAGGAAATGTTTATCTTCATGAAGGTTCTTTTTCACACATTGGATTTGTTGCCATACATCTATCTAACTCTTCTACATGTAAATCCACATTAGTATTATTCGAATTAAAATTATGTATGCCAATTATGAAAATCCGCAACATTTTACTCCCAGCGAGTTGGTGGTTGGGGATTTTTCACGTTTACGTGACTCTTGCATACAAAATGATGGCGTTTTCTACTGAACAAAAAAAAAATAAAACATTTTTCGATTGGTTTGATCTTTTTCAGATTTGTCTATTTAACCTATTGGGAGTCTGATTTGATTTTACATCGATTTTTCAAATCTTTATTTCAGAGAAAGATCTACAAAAATATTCAAACGCGCTTGCACACACACCAAATTTAACTGATATGATAGGAACAAAATGAAAGGAACAAACTTTAGCATGCAGAGCAATGACCATGGCTGAATTCCGCATCTAGATGCAATAATCGTGTGACTATTAGTTTGCCGTCGTTTTTTTCTTGGCATTGGCCCTTTTTTACAAACAATTTCACATGTAGTCGCATGTATTCACCAGGCTAAGCAAAATGTGGTTACTTACCACTCCGTGTTCCATGCAGCTAAAAGCATTTATAATGATAACGCAAAAATAATTAATTTTAAAAATCAAAAGCGATAAAAGATATAAGTTTTATTTTTATATGCAATATTTATTAATATTTTTAATACAATTGCAATTAGTTTTGATGTAAACGCTTTTTTATATATAAATTTATATAATATATTAGATTTTAATTTAATATTCATACTAATTATAAGCTGATAGATTTTGTGTGCATACTTTTAAAATACATTTCTGTAAATAAGAACGGTTAATTTTTTTTACAAATATTGAATAGACCTATTTTATTTATTTTTTATTCCAATTTAAATGAATCAGTAGATTTGTTACAAGGAAAATAGAAAGCAATTTTGAACTGCAATTCGAAAGGTACATCAACAAACACGTTATTTTCTTGTTTTTTATTTTATAAATTGATTATTTTTTTTGTTTTAATATTTTCAGTAATTTTAATTTTTCCTTTTTTAAATATGTAAATATTCGTCTGATTTTAAAATTAATTAGATTTTTTTCTAATTTATTTTTTAAATTCTAGAATAATTCTTAAAATCTAACTAACTAGTGTAAGAAACTACATAATTACTAATTGGTTAAAATGAAAAGTTAACCGGATGAGTGACTTTAACACGGCCAAAATTAATTACAAGTAAGTTGGAAGTATTTAAAATTGAAAGGATTTTGTGAAAATTGAAATGAAAGCTTATTTACCTTGAAATGTTTAACAACCAGATTGAGGGTTAAATAAAAAAAATAATATTCACAGTTTTAAAGAAAATTTCATTCTTGCTTTTTGAGTTATAGAATATATTTTTTGCATGGAAGATAGATAATGGCATGATAACAAGATAATGGTCTATTTTGACCTAGCACCAGACTTTTTCGCATGCCTGGATGTCAAACAGCTGCAACCAAAATGTTAAAAAGAATACACTTCAATGAATACAAGCTCAACATTTTGGCACGACTAGAATCCGTCAATTCATAAATTCTGTACATATGAAGGTTCAACGTTAAATCAAAATCCATTTTGCACAAAATTGATATATGTACATACCTAACCAAATTAAATCAAATTACTAAGTTCAGATGAAGCTCCCTCAATAAAGTTAAAGTAGTACAAAAAATAAGTACGTAATTTTGGAAAGAGTACCTATGGGCGAAATAAATTGTGCGGTAATGACGTGAAAATACGGCAGGAGCTGTTTTCGATAAGTTTTGTGCACTCTCCGAATTTTCAGCACTAAATCGTTCGTACTTTTTAAATTTCATTTGCAATGAATTAAAAATGACAAGAAAATATAGTCTCATGCAACGGGTTTTGATTCTCTTTTTACAAATTAAAAAAAAAAAACACAAACATCTGAGAAGGTATTAAGGCTCTCCCAATCCAACGCGAAAGTGGCGCGGAACATTCGGCGACGGCAGGTTTTGTTGTTGTTTAGCATTGTTTATTTGTCATTATTGTTATCATTGTGAATGATTCGCCCTGCATATCGAGTGTTCCGCATTGGTTTGGGAGAGACTTTATCGTTGTCATTTGATAAATTCCACTACTGTGAATATTGACTAAACTTTAACGATTGTGAATGGAAATTTTAATATTTCATTTATTGTACCAGATTATTCTGAATCGACGTGAGTCTAATGAAGTTTATTATTATCTAAGGATTGAACGATTTTTCATAACTGATGCATCAGCGATATCTCACAAGAACTGTCAACTTTTTCGTTAAGTCTTAAATAAGTTCGAAACAAATTTGCAGAAATGAGGAGGATTTGTCGAGTCCGAATGTCTGCGTTAAGATCACAACAAGATATACTCTTGAACGAATTATATGGAATAGGCTTGATTCGAACACAGACCTCCGGCGTGATAGTCCATCTGCCATTCCGCCTTGCATGCATTATAAAATATTTAAGAACGATTTTTTAATATTTTTTTTTAAACCTAATATTTAAAAATCTGCAACAAAATATATAAAATTGTGAATATTACAAAAACAACAATCTAAAAAGGACATGATAAGAACAAGACGGACTAAAATATTTGTAAATTGGATAAAATGTATTTTCAATGCAATTCTATAGTGTTAAATTGAAGTTATTTAAATGCTACTTTTAACCAAATACGTTTAAGAGTGAATTATTGTTGAGACCAAATTCACGGCTATTTCTTTAATTTGCTAATACAAACAGTATAAACACCTATAATTTATTGCACTGCTAGTACCGGTTAAAAATATGGTATTAGAGTTATCTTAAGTGTTTGGGATACACGAAAATTTAGTGCGTTTTTATAAGTAGAAAGCACTAAATATACACATATACAATTGAAAGTACAAACACATTTAAAACTAATACTTCAATTTGCTTAAATTCTAAAAAAGAAATTTAAAAAAGAAGACATATTAAAAAAAACAATATGACATACTAACCGCATAGAGTATAATATAATTTATGTATCTTACGCTTAGACCTATATTGATGACTATGTACAGATGAAGACGACGACGACGATGATGATGGTGAAGCAGCAGATGACAACGAAGTAGAAGGGACAGCTTGCCCCGCCGCTGTTGTATAAAAGGATGATGATTTAGGAGATTTTTTGAGACTCGTTCGTCGTCGTTGTCACTTTTCGTCCAAGGAGTTTTCTCCTCCACTTTTGTTAACATTGTGTTGCTGTTGGTGATGAATGTGTGGTTGCTGTTGTTGGTCATGTTGCTGCTGCTGGCTGAAATCATGAATGTGTTGACAAAATGCTTGCAGGACTTCAAAGTGTGTCATTAAGTTGGCTGTTTGACTCTCATAGTGAAGGCGACGGGTTATAGGAGCACCCAATCGACGTAGCATATCTGTGAATATTTTTTCTTCTTTTCGAATCCAAGGTCTTCGGTCGTCTTGCACTTGGTATGGCGTGAGATGAACATGAATATTCATTCCTGCAATTATGTTAAGAAAAAATAATTAAGCATAAGAATATCCCAAGTGGATTAGAATTGCTGACTTACCCATTCTGGTTAAAGTTTCTAGCAAACTCCTTGATGTAATCCATGTGTTTTTCTGACCTCCATGCCCGCCGTCAAGCCAGTACATATCTTTGATGCGTGATAAGAGTCGAATCATAGTGCTATCATCAGGAGTTAGCGTCTTTAAATAATGGAATTCATAGATAAACTGCAAAGAAATATTTTAACAAAAGGGGGGGTTAAAGGTGCAGGAATATAAAATTAAAAACTTTCTGATTTTTACACTCTTTTTGACTCACTTGATTGAGCACAACACATCCTTTACTAAATCCAATTAGTATTAGTTTTGATTTATCTAAATTGAGATTTTCACGCCACCAGAGCGGATTCCTTTGCTGTTGCTGGTGGTGTGCAATTGATGCTTGAAGAAGGCTGTTTTGCAAATGGCATTCGTTTGTTACTCCAGTTGCATTATTAAAACTAGCCGAAGCTGACGCAGGTGGCGGTTGTTCTTGAGCATCAGTCGAATGTAATATTGTTGGGGAAATAGTATTTTGTGATGTTTCATCATTTGTGCATGGAGGAGCATTGATGACGTCATTGCCACATGGAAATACCATGGCACCGTCACTGTCCACAGTTACATTTTCTTGTACCTGCAAGATATCTATGTCCATTTCTTGACTACTATCAGTGTTGCACAGCGATGTGTCTGTTGAAGTTGTTGTTGGTGTTGTTGCTGAGACCGCCGCAGCAGCTGCTGCTGCAGCGGCCGTCACTTGTGCCAAGATTTCACTTTCGGGTATTGAAATTAAACGTTGAGAGAGATTTTGCAAGAGCCTATTTATAAAATGAATATAAAAATTTCGGATTAATTATATTTTTAACTGTTCCAAAACCAACATAAAAAAAACGAAGATTAAGTTAAAAAACGATCAGTTGAATTCGACCGACCGCCAACTAGCCTCCTGAGGAGCATACCTTTCTAAATGCTGAAGTGCATGATTCATAGGAGTATGGTCTGGTACCCCAGCGTTATTTCCACGTACAAAATTATCAAAGCAGCTAAATGTTTTGAATTCCATCCTACAGATTCAAAAAAAAAAAAAAAATAAATAAACAAATGAATTTCATATTTCGTGGTTGGTAATTAAAAGTCTATTTATTTGTTTAAGTTTCTTACCTCACCGGACGTATAACAATTATGTGCGATTTGGGAAAAGCTTCCCGCAATAAAATAGCAGAATTTTCTAGATTATACTTCATGTAACCCCTACTGTCTCTATTTGTCTCCATGCTTTCGGGAAAATCCTGAAATGACGATGCGAGAAATTTATGCAGTATTCCAAAATATTTTGTTGTTATTGTATACTTGAATATGTGCCAGTTTTATGTAAAACTTATAACACGTAATTATGTCATTATTTAAAGTACAAATAGAATAAAACTTATTTAAGCTCAAATAAAAATAAACATAGACAGCGTATTTATTGGATTTTTATAGATGGTTGTCCAGATAGACAACAGTGTCTTCATGGTTCTAAATAGTTGCAAACATTATTTTTTTATTGAATAAAATGCCACAAAATGTCAAGGTTAAGACAGCGGATTTCATGATCACAGCTCTTAGGCAACCACGAAAACAGTTTATTTATACAGTTTATTTATATAGATAAGGTTTATAAATACGAAAAATCTAATTATAGCAAATCATAATTGATTGGTTTGCAAATAAAAATAATTTATTTTTAAATGTGTTACACAAAAGGAAGTAGCAGGCGGTGGCAATCAGAGGGGAAATACGGCAGATTTTATTTGTATGCTTAAGACTTTTTATTAAACTGCCTATTTTGGCTGTACTAAATCAGAAAGAAAAGCGATACCAGAAGATATTCTTTACTAAAGAAGTAAATTTACATTTCTACATATTTATCTTTCTACTAAGATATAATCGTCAGATTACAAGAAAAAAAGAAGTCTCATGAACTGTCGCAACTGGAGAAGGATCTGTGTCCTTCCTGCGATGGCTAAAATAATGGCAAAAATACTCTTGGGACGAATTAGAGTACTCACGACAAAAATAAAACGGAATTCCGAGCAGGTTCATTCCGCATAGATCATATCAACATTTTAAGGATCATAACAACAATGCGTGGAGTTCCGTTCACCTATTCATGTACTTTTGTCGACGTTGAAAAGGCTTTTCATAGTTTCAATCGAGATTTTATTTGGTTGGCCTTACTCAGAAGAGGTATAGAAGCTTATCGCTATTATCAAGGCTAACTACGGTGGTGCAACTTGTCAAGTCTTACACAAAGGAAAATTATCTGAGGTATCCATAAGGGAGTTTCACTGGGGTATTAACTATCACCATTGTTATTTCTGGAGGTTATTGGAGATATCCTCGAGCCAGCTCAACCAAACAAGCACGAGGAATCAGATGGACGATGTCTTCCTTTCAGCAAAATCTCGACTACGCAGACGATATTTGTTTGTTTCCACACAACGTCTTGGATTTTCATCAGATGGTGATAAATCTAAAAAGTGAAGCAAATAAAGCCTGGTTAAAGATTAACAAGATCTCGACATCCCTCGTTACACTGCTCAAGTTTATGTTGCGGGATAGCAGGTCCAGGCGGAGGCCAACTTTCTGTTATCTCAGAAGGCGGTGGTGGCATAGATGAAGATGTTAACTGCCGAATTGGAAAGCCAAAAACTTCTTTCGTCATGCTGTCAAGTTTGGAACAGCAACGTCTAGAGTGCGAAGACGAAATTGTGACTACATATATGGGTGTAGTACGTGGAAAGTGACCGCTTATGTCACAAAAAAGCTGCCCACTTATACGAATGAATGTATGAACGAAATGAATGTATGCCACACATCCTTAGGATTATTGGTCGAATACCATCTCCACCGGAGAACTGGTCAAAGTCCCATCTTCTTCGCTATTCGCAGAAGAAGGGGAGCTGGATTGATCACATCTTACGACGCGCCGCGGCACGGTGAAGACTTCCGCGTGTGGGGCTAGAGAAAAACTTGGCTCGGAATAGTCGAAGAGGAATCTCAGAGGAAAAGTTGGAGAGTGCCCAAACACATTTCCAGAAACAGAACAAGATGGCGTTTAGCAGAAGTTGACCAGCTATGCCCACGGAGGGGTTAAGGGTCTGATTCTTGACGATAGAAAATTATAGTCAATACCATCGCACTTAGTGTGAATTTCATAAAAGGCGAAACGCTAAAAAAAAATCTCACTCTGTCGACCAAATTCTGTGTTATTTGAAACCCGGGGACGCTCTGAACTCGTCCCAAAACAGATCTATTTATTTGGATGGGGAGAGTTGAGGTTTTTTTTTTTTTTAGTCGAGCGCACACTAAAGGGATTTTGGCTGCCCTTAAAATGTTTAAACACAGTGCGAGTGTTGGGAAAATAGGGAAGGATTTAAGAGGGGATACCGATGCACATTGGTTTTGAACCTCTGTAAAACATTCCACATTCGGGTAGTGAGGCTAAAAAAAGAAACTCTATACATGACAGTGCGTCCGAAGTTGGGCTTGAGGGTAAACTGATGTGCATTCCTAGAAGTACGAGTATTAGGGTGAATTGTTTTAGGGTAGGAATGCAGCTGGCTATTTCACTAGTACAATGTTTACAAATGCTTTTGATATTTTATATTCTCTCTTTTTTATGACTTTCTCATTCATTTCGACTTAGGAACTGTTTCTTGACATAACTGTAGACAAATTTATTTCCAGAGTTAACTAACACTGGTTTAACTCACAACTAAAAAACTGGGCATAAATTGTTTTAGTTTAACTGTTTTGAAAGTAGTAGTAGTTGTGTAAATTTTAAACTTGCTGATCAATTTATACCCAGTTTTTCCGTAAAATATCATCCGAATTAAGGGGTTAAACTCCAGTTGACTTTCGAAACATGTTTTGTAGTACAATATCAAGTTAGTAAGTAAATGCATCTATGTAAATATTTATTAATATATAAATTAAAATTTGAAAACATACCTGAACATCACCACCAAAATAGACAATCGCTGTTGAATCTTCCACATTTTGAGTGGATTGTCGTATAATTGGTGGACAATACACAATATCATTCGTCCGATTTTGAAATCCAGAAACAGCAAATATTCGAAAAGGTCCAGCCGACGTGCTTGGCGTGCATAACCGATCAGCGCTGCCACCAAGCATCACCTTAAAGTTTGTATCACGTTTTCCGAGTCTCCAAAAGTTTTCAATTTTCACCTTAGTTTTTTGTAAAAGAAAATATACAAAAATACTAGATAATTCACTATATTATTTTAAAATTGTATTTTTTTTTTTATATCTAACACATTTACACAATTTACATCATTCATTTTAGGACAAAAAATAATTACAACATAAATAGAGAATTTCATATCTAGTAATAGCTCTCTTCATCATAATTATCACGTCCACAACACAATGCAGATCGCGATCGCATATCCTCCAGGCACAAATTCATATCCTCCTTGATTTCTTGCATTTTAACTCGCACTTCTTCCCGCATAAGATTATAGCACATAGCAACAAGGCCCATACCAATAAGCATGTATATAAAATTAATAGCCAATTTTGTTTGCTGATCTCTTTCCAAATCGTTTATAGTTTGAATATCACCCGGATGGATGCTAGCACCTGGAACAAAATCACCGAAACCGATTTTGCACAGACTTGTCATGCAGAAATAAAAGGAATCCAAGTAGAACCAATGTTCCCAATTGGCAAACATAACTGTTCCCGTTAAAATATAGAACATAATCACCCACAAACAAGCCGTTGACGGTACAATAATTTTTTTCCGTACACCCAATTCCAATGCGTCACTATCTTGAGTGCACTCGTGTAAACCACGATAGAGGAATTTAAATGATTTTGCCAGAACTTTGCCCATGTTAAGGAAGTACAAAATATACAATGGTATACCAAAGGTCGCGTATATAACTGTAAAACCTTTTCCCCAAGGTGTCCTTGGCACCATATTTCCATAACCGATCATTGTGAATACCGACAGACAGAACATCAATGCTGCAGGAAAGGACCAAATCTGCTGAGGAGATCTACCGTCATAGCCTTTCTTTATCATTTGTGTGATATTGTACTGATATCTCTTTAGAATCATGTCTATATCGGTCTCCCAAACGGTTCGATTGAATAAGTTCAAAGTCTCCGTTTTCACCCAAAGTTCTTCGGAGTAGTTCTTTCTGAGGGCATTAACAATAACACTAGATTCGTCAACGTATTGCGTTTCGATAGCTGTGAAACTAAAGGCTCCACATATCGCGTACACCACAATTAATGCGCCGACTCCAACTTGTGTGCACATAAAAGCAACAAACTTGCGGCAACATCGTCTCACTCGTTTGCGCGGATTCGTCTCCAATGAGGAAGAAGAATTTTGACTCCTAAACGAGTGTTTTTTTCGTAACATTTTAAATTAATTTCAAAATTTTCTTTGATCTTTTTATTTGTTTTTGTTATCGAACAAGAAAACCGTCACATTACGGTGGCGTCACGTTGTTTTGGAATAACTATATTTATTTACTTAAAGCTATATCCGTATTTCTTTTATGTGGATAAAAAAAAAAGACTATTCTAAAAATACATTACAGAGCAGTAGAAGACCACAAACACGAAAGAACAAAATTGGGAAAGCGTAAACAACGTTCGGCCGCACGCTACGGAATCTCTCTTGCAACTAATAGTTTTGGAAACGTAAAAAGATTTTCTTTCCTGAAAAGTGTGGAGCAATAACAAAATATTGGAAGTTCGCTCTTTGGAAAAACATATTAAATTGGCAAAAAGCTTTTCTTTGTTTATTTGGAAAATTTTTGTAAAAATGCAAATGTCCAAAACAAAACATATTGCGACTTTTCGGAAAACTAGGAAATTTATATTTCCCAAAAATTGTATTCGTTGATTTTAATTCGATTTAATGAATTTTTGGCCTCGACAAAAATGTACTAATAAATTTCTATTGTATTTCACGATGGAGAAATCGAAATATTATCGCTTAGATGCCTATGAAACTAGATAATTTATCAAGCTATATAGCTGCAGAACTTGTCATCTGTTTTGACGATTTTTGTATGTAATTTTTTTTAGGCACTTTTTAAACGAATAATTCTGTTAGTGCTAAGGGAAACATTAAATGTCATATCGCTAAGCAAAACATTTGCCATTTTAAATATGTAGGTCATTTTCAAATTGAATGAAAAGCAACCTATTTATTAATGAATTTCTGTGAGGAATGACACATTGCTGGAACTTAGCAAACGGACAGAAACGAGCTTAGTTGAATATCAGAATACATAATTAGATACACCGTTTTCCAACAGGATGTTTTATATTAAATAATTATTTTAAATCAAAGAGTAGTGTTAGGTGGTTATAATTGTACTTTAATCTAAAATACGAAATTTGCTGTTAATAATAGAATATCTGTCAAATATATGTCTCGGCTCTACCTAAAATTGATCATTCTTTTGAATTACGTTTTCGCATGCTAATTTGCACTATTTAGGGGTTACTGTGTCGTATGAGCTGATAGATTAAGTAGTGAAATGTATTACTTGAACTAGTCAGAATTGAAAAAAAAAAAAAAAAAAACATCCTGGTATCGAGCTCATACCATGTTGCTTGAGTGTAAAATAATCATATTAGAACAGCTCTTAGCTTATTGATTTGAATTATTAATATAATTATAATATAATATGAATATTTAATTTACAAGTAAATTACAATTTTTAAATTGAGCCCGCACTATGTTTTGACTACTCACAATGAACTATCACATTGCAAATGAAGAAAATAAGGAAGGCTTTAAAAGTTCTGTATATCAAAATAGGAGAGAAAAATAGAATCAGCATAGAGCATTTCACAATCTTGTTGTGCATTTAGGCTGTATAAACCTTTTCGATTCAGAAACATAAATAACGTGAAAGATATTTGCCTTTAAATGGAAAATAGATGCGCACTCATGTGGCTTAATAAAAAGGAGCTTTTCTTTTTTAGCTCACTTAAAAAATTGTTTTTTTTTTCCTCGGAATACCCAGCTCAGAACACACTCAACGAGTTTAAATATCAAAATAAAATTTTCGAGCTCCATGAGCTTAGAATAAGATGACCAAGCAGATAAAGTAAAAAGCTGAGAGCGGCCACTTAGTTAGTTTTCACTAGCTCGTACGATCCATCTGTTCACGTAAGACTCGATTTGGCCCCAGAATTCCGACTTAATAGTCCTACGCCCCAATACATCAATACCTATTACAATTTGCAGATGAGCCTTTAACACCAAATTCATTATTGTTTTATTATCTTAAATAAATTAAATATCTTGCCACGGCGGCGTTGGGAAGGCAACCTACGATTTGAATCTCGTAGGTTGCCTATCGCCAATTGGATGTAGGCTAAACAGCATCTTTGAATCAATATAAAGGATAATTTATCAATAATTTATGTTAACCAAATTAAACAACAATTATTATAGTTTCGAAATTTGCCTATCATATTTAATAATTAGAAATCAAGATAGTGTTTAGTGATATACTAAGAACGGAATCCATATACTTTGATTTTGAGTCACGTCTTAACTACTACGCATTGCTGACATGGCAGTAGTTTTCAAGGATAAGAAAGGAGTTCATTGGACAGTTTACTTTAGTTTCTTTCTTATATCCGAGTTTTTCTTATAATATTATGCATATTATGCAAACAACTGATATAGAGAAGACTATTTCTTATATGAGAAACACGGATATAAGAAAATAGACTTCTTATACAGACATAAAACAGATACAAAACACACACAAAACTAAGCAATAAGACATATATACTGAGTATTCTAGGGCTTTTAATGCTGTTTCTGCAATTCTATATGAAAATTAGGAGCTCTCGTTAACTATGCAACCAGATTTATGGCACACGCTATAGTTTTGCCAAAAGTAAATTAAAAAATTATGAAGTAAATTTCTTATAAGCGTTCTTTTTCGTTCTTGAAATTAATATTTGTGCAAAGAAATGATTTCTTATAGCGGTGTTTTTCTTATACGCGAGTTTCTTTTATACGATCAATTTCAAAGGGAATTTTAAGAAAAAGACACGGTGTTTTATACTGAATTTCTTAAAAGCTAGTTTTTCTTATATCCGTAAAATACTGCACTCGTTTTTGGATTCCCGATTTGTGAATTCTCTCCACATGCGAAATCTTTTAGGTGCCATATACTTTGCCGTTGCACCTCCGAGTAACTTACTTAGTTATGGAATATAATAGATATAAATAATTTTAGTCTATTCAATTTTTCTGATTTTAGTTCAAAATAAAAAAGGTTAAACTGTACTTTATTGTTTACACAAGTAGAGATTAAGGTTACGTGCTGTTACAAAATATCGCAGCGTTTGATAAATTATCATTAGAAAACAATATATTCGAAAGGAAGCAAGATTTTGGACTAAACCTCTTTGAAATACAGATTGGCCAATGGAACACCGAAGTTTCCAGAGCATTCAGTAGGAAAATGTTACCAACAAAGCTATGGAGATGGACAAACGAGGTGAAACTATTAAAAAGTAGTCTTTGAAAACCATGCTGCGAGGTGGCTTCTGTAGTTGAAACGAAATATTTTCTTATTTAACAATATAAAACATAACTTCATTAAAAATATAGATCCCAAAAAGGTCCTTCCACATTAGCATTTTGGGATTCTAAGGTTAAGGCTAACAAAAACCAGACCTACACACGTGAGCAACACAACACAGCCTGGACAAATTGGACAGGCAAATTCGTGGAAAATGAATTAACTTCGAACTCCCACAATATGTTTGCTATTTTGTTACTCTAACCCTTAGAGTCTTCAATACAAACCAATCACGATAACATTTGGATTCACAGAATTATTAGATTTCTTGTAGGATGTACCACAACTTCGAGGAAAAGATTTTATAGATTTTTCCCCAAAACACAGAGGATTTCAATTCGATGGGTAGAAATTAATATGAAATGCAGCTAATACTACTTTTGATATATAATATTTTTACATACATTACGACTTGAATTATTGTTATTATTACTAAAACTATTGAAATTGTTTTTCATTGTAAATAAATAAATAATTCTTTTGGTTTTATGCGGCAGTGTTATTGACATTGAAAAAATAAACAAGAAATATTCTTCAATTCGTTCACTCTTTCACACTTAAATAATCCAAATGTCATTTATCTTTTTCTCACTTTAGCATAAGAAAAGTGTAGCATCAGCACTGAAGCGCTCGCTTCCAGTGTTTTTTTTTTTTGTTTTTCGCTTAGAAAATGCAGTTCACTCACTCTACTTACCGAATTGTTAGCCAGAATAAAACAATAAATTTCTATCCACAATTGATATAAATTATTTGCTTGTTTAATTAGGTTTTATTTAATTTGGGTTCTTTTCACTTGTTGTTAGTTTTTTGTGGGGAAAATTTGAGAAGAAAAACAAGAAATGTAGTTTTTGCGCTTTCGCTTCGCACTTTTGCAACAATTTTCCAATTCCAATGTCAAAGGCCCAAACAAAATTTTAAATGGCGGCATTTTGGCAAGTAATATTTTATCCACTCTCCAATCAGAAACTAATCTCTACAAAAATAATGCAATACGAACAGGAATGTCAATGAGGGGATACGATTTTGTTGTATTTATTTTAAAAATATTTTTTCATTGCAATTTGCGAGGTTTTGGTAGAGGATCGCAACGAGGACGGTTGTGCCATGCACGGTCGTCCATACATAGTTTTAATTTTAACAGTAACACTGATAATTATTTTTATAAATGAAAATAATTTAAACTAAAAACCCCGGATGGATTCCTTTTGAGGGGGGAATTCCTTCTGGGTATCTGGAGATTACACTCCCGCAACAAATTAGTCTGGACATAATCGCCAGCACTAAATTAACATCGTTTCTCCATTTCCCGTGAAAATGGTATCCAGGTGGATTCCAGTTCTGTCCAGCAACAGCTTCAGCCGCATAACGGCTGATAACAATAGCATTGTCAATGACAATGCACCAACAACCTGTACCGTACATCGTTACCGCTACTGAAACAGATGCCAAACGGTGCAACGACTTAAAAAGACAAAGGATTATTACACCTGCAAAAAAAAAAAAACAATTGATTGCACCACAGACGAGGTGATACCCAACAGAAGACAACATAATATCTTAAAAACTTTTTTTTTTTAACGCTACATATTAATTCTCAGTGATTTAGTGCTCCAATGCACTAGTGTTTGTATCCTTTTTTCAATTACATAACCTCAGTTCACTTTTCTATTTAATACCATCAAATGTTATAATTTTATTAAATACAAAAGCATCTAAATGAAAGTGATTTATGTAAAGAAAAGTAATCGAAACTCGCTCTATCACATGAAATGTCAATATAAATATAATTATAATTCGCCTCTTATATGTTAATGTATAGCTAAGACTGCTTTGCTCAGGAGACAGGTATGTTTAAGGTTAGCTTTTAAGTTATCATTAGGAACCTGTATATATGTATACTTTTTTTGTTGCATCAATAAGCTGTGAAGTGAACATTCGCCTGTGGAGAAAGTGAACTTTTTCACTTTTATCACTGGTACACACTTGTGAATGCGCTCGTGAACGATTGACGTTTGAAACCTCAATGCATCCAATGCTGGGTAAATTCATTATCTATCTATTGTTGCATTTTTTTTAAATTTTTAAGTTGTTTCACATTCTAAAAGCACGCTACGCAAATAACAAACTGAAAATAAATGAGGAATGCGACAAACTGAAAAATAACAAATTTTTTTTCTTTTATCCAACTGTCAAACATTCACCAAGGATTCCCGTACATTTTGCTCGTGAATTGCCCGGGAACGAAATCTCTCCACTTTGTTCTCCACTCAGCTTCACGAGCACGTTCACGGGTGAACAAAAAAGCGAAATTTGTATGGGTTCACGAGATAGTTCACAAGTATGTTCTAGGCTATGTAAGGGCCAGTTTGTTCACAGTGGGTTAAATTTAGTATGTGACTTTCATAGGCTTTAATTAAACAACACTAATCAACCAAAATTGGCTGTATAGTGAAATCCATGATTAGCAACTCATACTTTGAATTTAAAAAAAAAAGTTTTGATCTACGCGAACACATTTGAGGATTTCCCAGCTCCTCTAATTATGAATAAAAGATGATTAGCTGTGAACAAACTGGCACTAAAAAGAAGATTAAGTTTGACAGCATCATTGCAAAATGGACATGGTGTTTGACTTTTGTTTATAAAGTGGAACTGAAATAAATAATTGTAGCTTAATTTTTGTATTTATTTTTTGAAGATCGAGCATATAATTTTTGGAAAGGAACCACGAGCGGTTCACTTCAAAGTTAATAGCACAACAAATGTAGGTACCATCGTCACCCATTATGTACACTGTACATAGGTTTTATAATACGATTCCACAACAAAACACACGAGGTAGGTGTGGTTCCGGCTTAACTAAGATCTGAAAAGTTTGTGTTCTTAACAAAAATTAAAATCTGTTAAGCACAAGGTACATATATTACAGGAGGTCACGTCATTAGCGTTTTCATTTTTGTTCAGTTCCCCGCATGTTGTCAAAATCAAAGAAAATGTTGGATTCATATGTGTGGTATATGGCGCTGTTTTCAATCGCAATATTAAATAAAATCTAATAAAACACACACCTATGTATGTTTGGGATTTTTGATATTTCTATGTGTGTTATTGCTAATATTATCTAAAAACAATAGCATCATTAATTAAATTTCAAAGTTTCTACACACACATTGCAGATTGCACAAATATGCACCCTATAATATCTATCTACATTACTGACGTTGTAAGTCAAGGTGACATTTCGCTACTAAAAACTAAATAGCCTTTATGTAGGCTCTCTAAGCAACCTCCAAACGCATTTAGCTTATATTGCCTCTATACAACGTTACGTGCGTTTATTAAATCACTTTTTTGCATTAAAATGCATTTTGAAGCGTGCATAACTTCATGCAAGTGTTCAATATACTGTCTTTGTAAATAACACTGCAGAAGTGTGCGGAAATCAATTTGGCATCGAGCAGTTTATTCTGAAAAAAAAGCTAATTCTAAAAAATTTTACTGTTTGTTAAAAAGCTCATTTTGGCTTGTGCTTCGGTATAGTGCTCTGGAAATAATATTAGACATAATTTTCTGCTCTGCCATGTTTACAAACACAAATTTATTAGAAAAATGCCGACTCTGCTTGCTTTCTGCGAGCAGATGAACAATAAAATCGATTTGCAGAACCTTACCCAGCGCCAGCGGCTCTATCTTTTCGCTTTCTAATTTTGACAGTTCATTACAAAAAAAAAAAAATTAAAGAAAAAAAATCTAAAAGGGACCAGCGTTACCATCATACTTTTTTAACTTTAGTTTTTAACTGATGAACACATTTCTTGCAGTGTTTATAATGCCGAATTGAGCGATCAAGTTGGAGCTTTAATAGCCTTTTCACACCAAACCCAAAACCGGGTTTTCGGCAATTGGTTTACGAAAACTTGAAATGCGTTCACACCGAAAATTTACAAGTTTTCATTTGACATTTCATTTGTTTTGCTTGAACACAATGGTTTCGAGGAAGACCGCGCCGCTTTGAAAATTTTCAGTGCCACAGAAAAGGGAAAAATAAAATGTTTTATGTGCAA
This sequence comes from Melangyna quadrimaculata, assembly GCA_949320155.1. Taxonomy (NCBI): domain Eukaryota; kingdom Metazoa; phylum Arthropoda; class Insecta; order Diptera; family Syrphidae; genus Melangyna; species Melangyna quadrimaculata. The sequence continues at coordinate 451,486,867 of OX439483.1, read as the reverse complement.
TTAAAAGACAATTTATTAATATTGGAATTTAATAATGGAAATACAATCCATTCTGATTCGTTATAATTAATTTATTTCTTAACCGATCAATTTCACGTAGTAGTTAGGATGCGCGACACTGCGTCGCGCTCTCTTGTGTTCCCACAGAAAAAGTATTTTTTCCTGCAGCAACCCATCAGCTATTTATATGACATTTAATTGAGCGCTGAATGTTTCACAAGGTGTGTTTGTTTAGTTCATTCTGCAAATCCAACATGTTTTGGACAGGTTTTATTTAAAACTTGTGGTTTAGCATAAATGTTTGGGAAAACTTGTGTTTTCGATGTAGGTTTTTAGCCAAAACCGATATTTTCGCGAAATCCGGGTTTTGGGTTTGGTGTGAAAAGGCTATAAGATATGGGTTACAAGATTTCGGCTCGTTTTAATTTCTACGCTTCTCGCTTCAAATTAGTGGGATAAAATTCTATGTTTTGAAATTATTTTTTCCATACAAATTTTGACAGTTCAATTCTACCGATATAAAAGTCTATGGTTTATAAGCTTTCTATGGGTTTTCCGCGTTTTGCATGAATACCCCTATTGTTACAACGAAATAAAATTTAAATATAGTGTAACACTTTTGTTACATTTGTAATATTGTGGCAACGCTGTTTGTTTCCCTTGATTTAGAGTTTTTTTTTGTCTGTTGTGTTTTTTTTTAGCCACTGACGTTTCTGGGATAAGCCGAATTGCCCGGTAGAAAGGCAATTATTGAGCTAAATAGTAGATTCAATTAATTTTTACGTTTCGACTTTTTGGGCAAATTATTGGCTCAATTATTGCCAATGGAGCCAAGGCCGTACGCAGGATTTCGATAATAGCCCTTCCAAACTAGCCCACTGTGTATTGACACATGCCAAATTGAAAGTGGGAAAGAATTCCACGCGACTGCCAAATTTGTGGGAAAGAAATAACTTTTCATATTTTGCTTCCATACTTGCTTGTATTTATACATTACCATAACCTAAAAAAAAATTGTGATAGAATGTGGGATAAAATTAGAACCATTCCTAAAATTATTCATGTTTTAACACATGTCAAATTATGTGGAATAGAATGTCGGGTTGTGTAGGCTGGACTTTCATATTTTGTTTCCACACTATTCTACATGATTTGTTTCCCAGTTTTTTGACATGTATTAAAACACAGTGGGCTAGTGTGGAAGGCCTTTAAGTGAGGGTGGGCCAACTTAAACAAAAACCCCCAACTAGCAATTTAGCTTGTAGTAGGTTCAATACATGCTATTTCCTGGCTTGTATAGTAACCATTACAGGTCTTATGCACATCATTTTGGCGTTCGTTATACAAGCTAATTAACTCCACAAGAACTTCCATCATAAGGACTATGCAAATCAATACCTTTCCACGAACATCTTAATTAGGCCTTAAAAAATCTATTAACTGGCTTGTATAGTAACCAAAACAGGTCTTATGCAAATCATTTTGGCGCAGGTTATACAAGCTATTTAACTCCCATAAGAACTTCCATCACAAGTACTATGCAAATCAATAGCTTTTCACGAACATCTTAATAAGGCCTTAAAGAAGCTATTTCCTGGCTTGTATAGTAACCAAAACAGGTCTTATGCAAATCATTTTGGAGCAGGTTATACAAGCTATTTAACTGCCATAAGAACTTCCATCACAAGTGCTATGCAAATCAATACCTTTCCACAAATATTATAATAAGGCCTTAAAGAAACATGATACTGAAAACAATAATCTGTATAATATGGTCTAAAAATGACTTTCACCTGCAGTTACTTTGAAAACAAATAACTTGTATAATAAGGTCTTAAAAAGGCCTAAAAAGTTCTTCTTTAAGACTTTATAAAAGCCTCTCAATACAGTTGGAAAAATAAAAATTTTTCTAGCTTATTTTCATTTTATTTTTTATTGTTACATAATTTTCTCAACATTTGTGGAGCTACAGCATGTTTGTTTATCTGAAAGGTATAGAATTTAATTAAATTGAAAAAACTTAATTTTTACTTACATGATTTTTTGCGGGGTTTGAACTCACGTCCTTCTGATCAACTGTCCGAGCACACTTCCACTAGGCCACCTTGTGATATTGTTGCAAGGCAAGAGGAGGGGAAGGAAAAGGAATTAGTGTGGAGGTAGGGTAAGAAAAAGGAATAGGTAGGAAAGACCCCTTTCACACAAGGAAATTGAGTTGCCGGCGATTTTTAGTTTCTAGGCGAGAAGGACGGAAGACAAAAAATTTCCCCTAACACCCTTCTCGTCTACAAACTAGCCAGTTTCTAGCAACTCAGTTTCCTAGTTTGAAAGCCGTCAAACCAACAAAAAAAAGGAAGTTTTCGAAAAAGGAAACGAATGCTAGACCCCTTTCACACAAGGAAACTGAGTTGCCGGCAACTGGGAGTTTGTAGGCGAGAAGGGCGTAAAAGGAAGACAAACAATCTCCCCTCACACCCTTCTCGCCAACAAACTAGCCAGTTTCTGGCAACTCAGTTTCCTTGTGTGAAAGCCGTCCTAAGTTCCGAGGGATGCGGCCTGCTTGCGATGCACGGCAGTTAGCTGGCCGGAATGGGGGGGCATCTTGCCCCCGAAACTTAACCTCACCAGCAACAAAAACACATATCAGGCCTGAACTCACAAAAGGTGAAAAAGCGGACGGACACTTACCACACACAAGGGCACTGCGGATGTTGTTGCAGTGTGGCCATTACCCACCCAACCTGTAAATCCGGCGGCCATTATTTGGATCCTCCCAAAGATGGTGGATGATCGGCTTCAGATCATACCATCTTTGGGAGGATCCAAATAATGGCCGCCGGATTTCCAGGTTCATTATTCATGTTTCGTTTGACGAAACAAAGAAACAAAATTTTTTTGTCAACCATAAAAGGCGTTTAGCTGAAGTTTTATTTAATATTAAATTTTATCGTTATTATACTTTACTATGACTTTAAATTTTCAATATCCTTGCAACTTCGCAAAAAGTTAAAAATTGAAATAAACAGAATTTCTAATTACCTACTGAAATGAAAACTAACACAAAAAACGTGTAAATTATTTATTTCCCAACAGGACTATCATTGGACGTTTAAAGTACCCTTTTTGGTACACAATACTTAAACAATATAAAAAAAACTTCAACGCCAGGAAAACAAATAAAAAACAGTCGATATTACTTATTCAGCCCTGAAAAAGATCCAAACCAGAATTGAAACGTTGATAAATAATCAATAAATATTGAATTAAAACAAAGACTGTATTTTTGGGTTTAAATTAAGGATTTTACATTATTAATTTACTCGGCAAAAATGTTACTTCTTATTTATACTTTTCCAGCTACCTGTACTTTTGTTCATGGATATAGAGCACATAAGCACCAAAACTCTGACTTTTTTTAAATATATTTTGAGTACTTAAATTCTCTATATCCCATCTCCCGAGGTTATGGGGCAATTAAGTATTAAGCCAGCGCTCTAGCACCAATAGAAACCGAGAAATTTGAGAAGTGTCACAATGTCAAAATCTGAGTATGCCAATCGATTTAGGAAGGTGGTATTACCTAGTGTTTCGGTCAGCGCTCTAGCACCAACAGAAACCGAGAAATTTAACTTTTCAATTTGACAAGTGTCGAAATGTCAAAATCTGAGGATGCCAATCGATTTAGGAGGGTGGTACTACCTAGTGTTTCAGCCAGCGCTCTAGCACCAACAGACACCGAGAAATTTCACTTTTAAATTTGACAAGTGTCAAAATTTGAGGGCGCCAATGGATTTAGCAACTGCATTTTACCTACAGTCACGGACAGCACTCTAAGCCCAGTGGAAAGCGATAGAATCGCACTCAACACTTTGACAGTTGACATTGGTGACGAAATGTCGAAAATCCGAAAAATCACACCTTTCACTTTGTTGGGGGTGAGATGTCAAGAACCCGAGAAAACCCCCTTTTTGCTTTAACAGTTTTCAGATGAATGTGAAAAGTCGAAAAACCGATGTCACGGTCCACGCTCTAACTCCAAGGAATAATGAGCAAATTTGCACTTAAAATTCTTCACTATCTTTAATGTAGAAATCTATGGCAAATTGAGATGAACAAAATTAAAATATAAAGGTATTTATTTCGTTTTTATTTGATAGTCTGAAGTTACTCCTTTTTTATTGTTTCTGTTCTTTTTCTATCCAATATTAAAAATCTGGAACAGAAGGAGTAATTCCGAACTGAAACAAAGATTACGCTCATCTGTTTCATTGCAAGAACTGCAGTGGAAAAAAACTTTCATCTATTCAAATACATTACTTCATTTTGAAAACTAACAAATTTTTCCGAATCACATAATTTATTAATACTCCTACCTACGCCTCTGCCTTGATTTTTTTCTAACCAAACATTATTTTACATCCAAAAAGTAAAGCATTTTATTTATCAGTTTCGATATATTTTACGCTTGATTTACAAAATCACATGTTTGATTATTCTATTGCAATTGTATTATGAATACCTGTTCATACAAAAGTATTTAGGAAATGTACTGCTATTTAATTTAGGCCCTTTTTCGTTTTCTCTTATGGGAAACTTTGAATGCAAAATCGAAAAAAAAAATTGATAACACATACAGGGTTTGTTTTTCATAATGTGATTGTGATTTTTGATCGATCGGGATAAATCCACTTAAACGCACATTCTCCCGGGCGTCAAAAACAAAATGACGCCCGGGCGTCAAAAAAAAAAAAAATGACGCCCGGGCGTCAAAAGTAAATTGACGCCCGGGCGTCAAAAATAAAACGATGCCCGGGCGTCAAAAAAAAAAAAATTACGCCCGGGCGTCAAAAAAAAAATGACGCCCGGGCGTCAAAAGTGAATTGACGCCCGGGCGTCATTTATTTTTGACACCCGGGCGTCATTTTATTTTCGACGCCCGGGCGTTAATTTATTTTTGACACCCGGGCGTAATTTTTTTTTTTCTGACGCCCGGGCGTCGTTCTTTTTTTTGACACCGGGCGTCATTTTGTTTTTGACGCCCGGGCGTCATTTTATTTTTGACGCCCGGTCGTCATTTTTTTTTGACGCCCGGGCGTCGTTTTATTTTTGACGCCCGGGCGTCGAAAATAAAATAACGCCCGGGTGTCAAAAATAAATGACGCCCGGGCATCAAAAAAAAAATGTCGCCCGGGCGTCAAAAAAAAAATGACGCCCAGGCATCAAAAAAAATTACGCCTGGGCGTCAAAAAAAAAAAAGACGCCCGGGCGTCAGAAATAAATAGACGCCCAGGCGTCAAAAATAAAATGACGCCCGGGCATCAAAAACAAAATGACGTCTAGGCGTCAAAAATAAAATGACGCTCAGGCGTCAAAAAAATTGATAAAATGACGCCCGGGCACCAAAAATAAAATGACGCCCGGGCGTCAAAAAAAAATTATGCCCGGGCGTCAAAAATAAAATGACACCCGGGTGTCAAAAAAAAAATGACGCCCGGGCATCAAAAAAAATTACGCCTGGGCGTCAAAAAAAAAAAATGACGCCCGGGCGTCAGAAATAAATTGATGCCCAGACGTCAAAAATAAAATGACGCCCGGGCATCAAAAACAAAATGACGCCTGGGCGTCAAAAATAAAATGACGCTCAGGCGTTAAAAAAAATTGATAAAATGACGCCCGGGCGTCAAAAAAAAAATGACGCCCGTGGAGGGATGTGTTCGCAGAGTCCCGATCTATATTGCCCGATTTTGTCAGAAATCGTGTGAAATGTACAGGTGCACACAGAACGATTTTTTCCATAAAATTTTTTCCTTGTCTTCTTCATTTTTGTATTGCTGTGCTCTGCGTTTTTCATTGATATTCACTTACACCATCAAACGAACGGCACACTGAAACCGAACATACAGAAAAAAAACTGGAAAGGTGAAAGCGAACATAAACAGACTGGAAAAATCGTTCGAGTTTTGTGGTACAAACAATTTTATCCCTACTCCTCACTTTTACATACCTTCACCAACGATTAAAAGATCAGTACTGGAAAAATCGTTCAATGTAGACCGGGACAGACACAAGGAAACTGAGTTGCCGGCGATTTCTAGTTTCTCGGCGAGAAGGGCGTAAAAGGAAGACAAAAAATTTCCCCTGACACCCTTCTCGCCAACAAACTAGCCAGTTTCTGGCAACTCAGTTTCCTTGTGTGAAAGCCGTCTAACATGCTAAATCGAGTGGTCGGGTTGAAGCCTAGTTCAGACCTGTATGTAAACGGGGCAATTAATCGATTTGTACACGATGAATTAAGATTAATGCGAAATATTCGCCGCGAAAACAAAAAGTGATGCGTTTTTCTTATAATAACCCTGTCGAGAAAGCCTTTTTTAAGAAAAACGCTTTATTTTCATGTCGCGTTAGTATGCACCACTCATAAAACGCTGGGTAACTAAAATAAGACATCTAAAAGACCTTATGTCACTACTACAAAAACGGGTACGTTTCGAAGAGATAACACAGCTTTCTATGAAACCGAAGCGACAAAAATGCAGTTTTTTCTTATAAAAATACTGTCGACAGCGTTTTAAATCTCGTTGCGTTTTCAATTCCTGTTAGTTTGGTTGCATATAGAACATTAAATCTCAAAAAGTGCAGAAAAGGGTGAAAGGAGTAAACTCTAAGTGGAAAATGGTAAACAGAAAACTACTTATCGTACTCTACGAACGTACCTTCGAGATACACAGCAGCTATCAATTGTACCAACTATTATATTCGAGACTCGAATAAAAGACAAAAGTCTATCCGCAGTAGGATTTTACTTCTACTTTTATCGGCAGTACGGAGTTGTATTTGTGTAAAATCCTACTGCACTGGGGACAGCTTTGCCAAAAAAACACACCTAATAATGTTGACCTATTGAGGGTATAATATAATATGATGATCTAAGGATAATAATTAACGATAATAAAAAACGGTTGATATTCAATTTTTAAAACTCAAGGTATAAAGGTTTTCTAACCAAATAGATGTGTTTTAAACAACAATCACTCTGTCGATAAAAATTTAATGAATTGCTGCTCCCTCTCCTACATCCCTGCTACAGGAACCCATATAAAAGCAATAACATTTTTAGAGGTGTGTTACAGGAAACACTGTGCCGATGTAGGTTGGTATCTTTCAGTATATATAATATGGAGTGCTCGTTTACATTCCAAAAACGGAACCATCATAGGGGGTGCGACAGGGGTTTTTACAACAACACCGTCATAGCTGCAGCTGTCAAAATACCCTCCCTGTATTGAAATCACGCCCCCTATCACAGGCTCAAGTACTACAATGCATTAGGGATAGGAACGAGCACTCCATATTATATATACTCAAAGGTTGGTATATAATTTGAAGCAGATTGCATCTGGTAATGCTGCGCTTTATGCTTGGCAAAAAGATGACCATTAAAATAAAGAATTTGTATAATTATTCAGTTTCTATTTAACCATTGTGGTATCTCCTACTCTGTTTCTATTATACTACATACCTTAAAAATAACTTTGTAAAAACCTTAACTATTTGAATAACTTTAAATCTTAATTAAAATTTAGTTTTGTTAAAATTAAATTAAAATTTTGATTTAATTCGTATAAGATTCGACCGTGCTTCCACTAATTGTTATTTTTAATTGTGATTTTTTTTGAATAATCACTGCCCCAATGCAGTTACCACACTTGTGTCGTGTGTCGTGGTTGCTATCGCTACCTCGTGTGTTGTGTTGCTGTGCACCGCGCTTATGAAATATGTTGAGTGACAGTTACATACCCACGAGAAAGTGTTGTTCCGCCCTTAAGGTAGAACTATCCCCCATATTAATAAACGAAGATATCTTTAACTCGTTGACTACATAGGCCTCGTTAACTACATAGGCCTACTTTTGTACAAAAGTACAAAAGTGAGAAATAAATATCTATTCTGAAGACTCCTGCTTGCAAAAAAATAGTGGAAAATTGTGCATGGTGGTTTAATTTATGTGTCAGGACAATTTTCGTTTGGTTTTTTGCAAGCATGTTTCTTTAGCGAGCATTTCAGTTTCTCACTTTTGTACTTTTGTACAAAAGTAGGTCTATGTAGCTAAGGCTTAAGATTTCTGCCACTTATACGAGCAAGCTAAACCACCAAGGAAGGTATATTTATTTGTCCTAGTTAATCCTTCGCTAAACTACCTTCCTTGGTGGTTTAGCTAGCTCGTAAGTGGTAGAAATCTTACTCCTAATCCGCGAGTTAAAGATAACTCGCCGCTAGCTTCGTTTATTAATATAGTGGTATATTGTCGACTTGGTACTTAAGCTAATGTCAAAAAGCAACAAAAAGTAGCTTTCCGAAGGAGAAGTTTACCCTATATTACATTCAAGTGAAATTAATCATATTTCTCTTTTTTAAAAAAAATCTCGGTAATTTAATTTTCAAAGCTATAATTTAGGTCCTAACCCACATGTTTCACCCCTGTTCTAAATTCTGTTTCGTATTGAATCCGTATACAAAATTGAAATCCATACGGAATCAAAATGAGTGTTGAATTTCACTTTTGTAGTAGCCAGTATCCAAACCCTTCTTTCTTTTGAAATAAGAAAAAAACAAATTTAAAAACTACGAAAGCCCTTGACCTTGTTTAGATTGTGACTGCTTAGTGCGTAGTGACGGCAGTTTGTGGGTGAATTCGGTGAGGGGGAAACGAAGGCGGCAGTCATGAAGAAAACAGAAATATTGTAGTGAGCAGTCATGTTTCATTTAGTTCATAATTCCAATATATTCTATGAGAGTTCAGGGATACACATGAGTGAAAACTACAATAATGTAGACACGCAGTGACTGCTCACTACGTTGTGAGCAGTCACAATCTAAACAGTGTCCTTAACAATGATTGTTTAAAATTTTACACCACTGTTTTTAAGGAAGATTAGCACATTCTTACAAAATCAAAAAAAAATTTATACCTACATATGTACATATACATACGTATATTTGAGGTTAACAAATAAACTCGTAATGTCATGAGAAATTCTTCGGTGACGCTACTAGATTCTCCAATACTTCAAACAAATGTCTTTTTGTTTTTGATTAGTGGATTAGGTAGGGGATCGCAATGAGGACGATTGTGCCATGCACAGCCGTGCATATTATACAGTTTTAATATTTAATTAAACAGTAACTGAAAATTATTTTTTTAAAAATTCAAACAAAAACCCCGGTTGGATTTCTTTTGGGGGAGGGGAATTCCTTCTGGGTAATCTGGAGTTTACACTCCCGCGACATTTTAGTCTGGACCCAGAACTAAGTTAAACATCGTTTTCTCCGTTTCCCGTTAAAATGGACTACAGGTGGATTTCAGTCCCGCCTAGTAACAGCTTCAGCCGCATAACGGCTGATAACAGTCCCTTGCCAATGACAAGGCATCAACAACCTGTACTGTACATCATTACCGCTATCGAAACAGATGCCAAACGGTGCAACGACACAAAGAGACAAAGGATAACCACACCTGCCCAAAAAATGCCGAACAACTGTTCTGTAAATTAATTAATTTGCCAAAGTAATCAAAAGAAAAATGTTTGTTTCTATGTAAAAACTCGAATTTGTATTTCACAAAATGAATCCGTGTACAACTAAATAGAGTGTTCTCGCTCTAAGAAGATATTCTTTTCACTTTGTTTTATCGAAACATCAACATATCAACACGATACGAAAATTGTAATTACGTATAATGTATGTATATAATTTTATTACGAAGAGGCGTTAAGTAAAGTAGTTTAGTTTTTAAGTTTTTGTATATACCTATGTAAATTCTTCCGTTGCATCCATAAGCCAACACCGATACCTATACATTGCTTCACGAGCAAGAGCTGTCATAACTCACACATATGTAATCTAGAGCCATGCTGGCAAATTCATTTTATCACCAGTCAAAAAACGAATTAAGATCACACTGTAACTCTTCACAATCACGATTATTTGAAATCGTTTTGAAAATTGTAACATCGTCTGCATAAATAAGGCAGTTTGAAAATTTCAACACAGACGGTAAATCATTTATAAATAAGATGAAAAGAAGTGGGCCTAAATGGCTACCCTATGGTATTCCAGAATTAACAGTGAACTTATTTGATTCGAAGCCGTTGAAAATTACAGAGTAAGATCTATCCAGTAAATACGATTGAAGCCACATAACATTATGTTCGCTAAATCCTAACTTCTTTAATTTAAATACCAAAACTCGATGTGAGAGTCTATCGAACGCCTTGCTAAAGTCGGTGAAGACACAATCTATTTGCCTTTTGTTTTTAAATGAGTCAATACAACTTTCCACCAACTCAATTAAAAAAGTTACTGTAGAGCGGCCCTTGTAAAGCCATGTTGATTTGAAACAATAATAGACTTAACATAAAAACACAGTGATTTACAAATAATTGCCGCGAATAGTTTAGGAATGGCCGATAATCTAGCTATGTTGTAGTTGTACTTAGTACAACATCTCTTCTCTACTTTATAACAAGATATACTTTAAATCTTAATTATAAGCTACCTATGTATTATACTTTATTTCACATTTAATTTGATTATAATAAAATCATTCATTCTGATTCTGAACCTTGAATACTAAACATGGCGCAGCCGATATAATTTAGGAAAGTATGAATAAAGAAAAAATAAGTTCAACACAGAATAAAATAGAAGAAAAAGAAAAAAATTAATCCTAACTCGAGCGAAGAAAATTTGCGAAGTTCTGATAGTGAAGAAAACATTGAACAAAATTTAATCAAAATGGATTATATCAAGCCTGATTCGCTATCAATGGAGGGAAATCTTGCTGTGAATTTTGATCTTTTTCTCAAAGATTTCAATATCTATATGGAGGCTACAGAAAAAACTAAAAATTCTGTAAAATGTCAGAAGGCCAATTCTTTAAATTATATTGGAAGTGAAGCAAGACAAAAATATTATTCATGGGATATTGCTTCTGATGACACTGCAACTTTGGATTCTGTTATTGAAGCATTTAGGAAATACTGTAATCCAAAAAAGAACAAGATTTATGAACGCATTAAATTTTACAAAAGAGTTCAAAAAAGTGGTGAACCATTTGACAACTTTCTCAAAGATTTGAGAGTTTTATCTGATGGTTGCGAATTTAAAACCGAAAAAGACAACATGGTGCGCGATTTTATAGTACTGGGACTAAACAATAAGGCGATTGGTGACAAACAAATGAACACTGTTGATTTAACGTTTGATTCCACCATCAATACATAAATAGGAGACATTCCAATAAATCTTTTAATTTAAGTGTTAATAAAAATAACCCAATAGATTTAAAAAAAAATACTTATTATAATTTTCCTAAAAATAATTTGAGTTTCAATGGACCAATGATTAACTGTGATCGGTGTTTATCTTTACACGCACGAAATAAGTGCCCTGCTTTCGGCAAAAATTTGCAAAATTTGCAAGAAACTAAATCATTTTTATTTGGCATGCTCTAAATTTAACTTTCAAAAAAACAACTACAGAACAAATGAAATTACAAAAACTCAGGAGCCAGAGGAAAGTGACAGTGACACAGAGGATTTTTCAGGTATTGATGAAGTGAAAACTTTTTATATAGATCATTTAGGTAATGTAGAGATAAAAACAAAAAATCGAACAAATTCGCAATGGTTTGAAAGTTTTGATTTTGGGAATTTTCAATTGAAATTCAAGTTAGATACGGGATCTGAAATTAATGTTTTACCATTAAAATATTATAAAAATATCAATCAACCTTCTATAATAAAACCGGTTAAAATGATTATAGAAGCTTACGGGGGCAGCAAATTAAGTCCAATTGGATCGGTGAAACTGAACTGCAAACATAAAGATACATTATTAGAACAAACATTTATTGTTATAGAAACTGATTCGTCTCCTATTTTGGGCCTTCAAGGGTGTCGTGATTATGGATTAATGCAAAAAGTTGACCAAAAAGAGAACTTTATCAAGAAAAATGTTAATCTGTTTACTGGTTTGGGCTGTTTTCCCAAACCCTTTTCAATCAAAACGAAAGCAGGTTATGAACCTACTGTAAAAGCAGCAAGACGTATACCATTGTCCTTACATAATCGTCTAAGAGAACATTTAAAACAACTAGAAGTGCTGGGTATAATTGACGCTGTAGAGCATGCTAATGGTTGGGTAAGCAATATTGTTATTGTAGAGAAATCTAATGGTGAGCTTAGGCTGTGTCTTGATCCTCAAGATTTAAACAAAGCGTTAATCAAAGAAAATTGTCTTATCCCAAAACTAGAAGAACTAACTGCTGATTTAGCAGGTATGAAATTCTTTACTGTACTTGACCTTTAACAGGGATTTTGGCAAATACATTTAGATGAAAAATCAAGTAATTTGTGTACTTTTAGTACACCCTTTGGTTGTTTCAAATTTAGAAGAATGCCTTTTGGGCTCAATATTTCTCCCGAAGTATTTCAACAGTAGATTTCGTTTTATTTTAAGGATTTACCAGGTTCAAAAGCATATATAGACGACCTTTTATTATATGGAAGATCACAACAGGAGCATGACAAAAATCTTGAAAGAGTTTTGGCAAGAGCAAGAAAACTCAACATTAAATTTAACCTGGATAAGGTTCAATATAAAGTTAATAATGTTAAATATGAAGGTCAAATTTTTTCAGGAGAGGGCATGAAACCAGATCCAAATAGAGTTAAATCTGTTATGGCTTTAGAAAAACCGATGGATAAGAAAAGTTTACAATCTTTTTTGGGAATGATCAATTATTTAAGAATCTATGCACCCAATTTATCAGACCAATGCACAAATTTAAGGGATTTATTAAAAAATGGAAAGGAATTTATTTGGATCGATATTCCCACTAAGGAATTTGAAAAGCTTAAAAAATTAATCAGAAATGCTCCAACGCTCCAAAATTTTGATTCAAACAAAGGAATCATTTTGCAATGCGATGCCTCACAATCAGGTTTGGGAGCTTGTCTTTTACAGAGTTCAGGTCCAGTATGCTATGCTTCACGCAGTATTAGTTCCGCTGAAAAGAATTATGCACAAATTGAAAAGGAGATGTTAAGTATTATATTTGCATGTAAGAAATTCCACTTCTATATTTATGGTAAGACTATAAGAATTCAAACGGACCATAAACCGTTAATTTCAATTTTCAAAAAGGATTTAAGTAAAGTTTATGCGACACGGTTACAGAAAATGAGATTGTCACTAATGAAATATTCAATCAATCTAGATCTAGATCATCGCTGACCTTCTTTCACGTTCTTATGATACTACAGAGTCCAAAGACACAGAAGAAGACTATAATGAAGTCGTTCATTCTATAGATATGAGTCAAACAAAGAAACTAACGATTCAAAATGCTTCATTAAAATATCCGCAAATGGGATTGGTAATAAATGACTGTAAAAAAGGTTGGCCCAAAGACAAAAGTAAGGTTCCTGAGGTAATACAATATTATTACAATAATAGAGACAGTATTTATCTTGACAATGGTTTGCTTTTCTTTGAGGATCGGGTAGTTATTCCCCAAAGTATGAGAAAAGAAATTTTATCTCAGCTGCATCAAGCGCATTTAGGTATACACAAAACAAAAGAAAGAGCAAAATCAACCGTTTTTTGGCCTAACATCAATGTGGATATTGAAAAATTGATTCAAACTTGTGTGATATGCCAAAAATTAAGAAAAAAAATATTAATGAACCAATTATTTTTCATAAAATTCCACCATTTCGATTCATGAAATTGGGAATTGATATAATGTTTTTTAAAAATAGTAACTATTTGATTGTGGGAGACTACACTAGTCGGCATAAATATTTTGACAAAACTTTTTTCTGACTATTAAACCTATACTTTGCTAAGTATTGTAAATAATGGTGCGAAAATGATGCGCAAAACAAAGTGTATGTGTTTAGCTCTATGCGTGCCAAATTTTGTACTGTTTACCCTTTGCATTCTCTTTTGCTGATAAGAATGCATGTAGCCAACGAATTTTTGTGTGGCATAAGTATTTTGACGGAATGTTTGAGTACCTGTTTTTACACTTTGCACGTGAAAACTAAGCAGCTTATGCAGTATTAAACTTTAGTTGATGTAAAGCGATAATAAAAAAATTAAAATTTGATTAAAATTTCTTAAAAACCATGGTTAAAACAGCGGAGTTGAGTTTTGTTATCAGATCTTCCATTGTAGCAAAGTTCAACGCTGGAACGGCTGTAAAAGACATTGCAAATGAGTTTAATGTGTCACGTCAAACTGTGCACTATCAAATTAATAAGTTTAAAAAGCATAATGACATAAGAAATTTAACGAGATCAGGTGCTAAGCGCAAAACAACGCCCGCTGAAGACCGAATCCTTTTACGGGAATTTAAAAAAAATATTTTTGTGAAGCCTCAATCTGCTGCAGATGAATGGAATATGACGGCCAAGAATCCAATCAGTGAGGGTACTGTTCGACGACGTTTAAAGCAAGGAGATTTCAAGACAATAAAAGTTAAGGACGTTCCGTATATATCAAAGGTTAACAAACTTAAAAGACTTGCCTTCGCAAAGGAACATCTGCACAAGCCAAATGAGTTCTGGAAAAGCATTCGACGGACAGATGAAAGCTCCTTTGAGTAAAACTCATCAAAAAATAATTTTTTTGTAAGATTACCAAAGTTAGTAAGGCAAAAAAAGGCCCGTTTTACTAAAAGTGAGCCACGGTGGAGGCTCTGTCATGTTCTGGGGATGTGTTGTTTATAATGGGCTGGGTGATTTGGTTTCTATCACCGGCTCTATGAACAAAAGTCAATATGTTAGTACCCTAAATTATAATGCATGTCCTTCCGGAGATAAGCTTATTGGGGAATCATTTATCCTGCAACATGATAATGCCCCATGCCACAAAGCCCGGTTGGTGACTAATTTTTTGAAGGAAGTTGGTGTAACCACTTTGGACTGGCCACCTCAAAGTCCAGATTTAAATATTATAGAAAACGTCTGTTCTTTTTACAAAAGGCAAAAGAACAGTTTAGTTAAATAAAACCAGAGAGGATACAATTTCTGAGATCACTTTCCTTTGGAAAGAGATATCTCCAGATATTCTCTTAAATTTAGTGGATTCAGTACCGAGACGCCTTCAAATACGTTTTTGAAGCCAAAGGAGGTTATACATTTTACTAAATCTTCTTCATTTCTTTACTTTTGTTAAATTTAAACTTTGTTTTCTTAATATTACATACTTGTCAAAATACTTATGCCAACGAGTGAAATTAATAACTTATTTATATCTTTTTAAATTTCTATGAAAACATTTTTGTTTGCTTATTTTTAAGTTTGTATTAGTTATATATAAAAAGGAAAAAATAAACAAAAATTCTTTATAAAACCATTTAAAAGTTAAACTGAAAAATGCGCGATTTTTATTCGTCAAAATACTTATGCCGACTAGTGTACTTTTCAAAATGGATTAAAATTGGAAATGGTGAGAAGATTATGTATCAAAAGCCTAACAATTTATGGTATGCAGGCAACATTTTTAAAAACTGTAATAATACTAGATCATACATCGTTGAGGGCACAAAAGGAGAAAAATATCAGAAAAATAAAAGTGTAATCAACAAACGCTACACCAACATCCTTAACAGTAAAAAAATATACACGAAACGATTTTAGACAATATTTTGAAATCTAACTTGAATTCAAAAGAAAATGAATGTTTGAGTTCCAAATCATTGTTAACAAACAAAAGCAATAACATTGATGCTGAAATTTCCTGTGGATCACATTTTGTCACAAAGTCTGGACGCGTGGTAAGACCTTTAATAAAATTAACAACCAAATAAGCGTAAAGATAAGCACTGAATGCAGTCAATTTTGTTTTATATATTAAATTTTAAATATTCTACTGTTGTAATTTTATTTGATTTTAAGAGAGTTGATTATTTTAATTGTTTTATCCAATAATTGCGTAGTTTACATAAGTCTTGTTATATATTAAAAAAAAAAAAAATGTTATATATTAATTTAGGCTTTAATATTTCAATACTTTGTATATGAAATAGGGGGGATATGTTGTAGTTGTACTTAGTACAACATCTCTTCTCTACTTTATAACAAGATATACTTTAAATCTTAATTATAAGCTACCTATGTATTATACTTTGTTTCACATTTAATTTGATTATAATAAAATCATTCATTCTGATACTGAACCTTGAATACTAAACAAGCTGTAGGTCTATAATTTTTGATTTCGTCTTTTTTACCTTTCTTGTGAAGTGGAATTATAAAAGAATTTTTCCAAATTGATGGAAATATACAAGAAGACAATGAATAGTTAAATAAAACTGACAAAGTAAGGGACAAGTGACTGACACAATTTTTCAAGATAGAAGGTATCCCATCAGGTCCTGGTATACAACTATCGTCATTATTAGATATAAACTTTTCAATTTCGTTAGAATTAGTATTTAAGTTTATATCAGTGAAGTAAGTAAAATGTTTTAAAAGGCCAAAGTTTTTAGGCTTTTCGTCAAATGTATCGCAGTTAGAAATATCACAGTTTAAAATATCACAATTGTGTGTATCACAGTTGAAAGTGCTTTGAAAGAATTCCGAAAATAGTTGTGTTATAATCCGAGGGTCATGGCTTGAAATGTCAGACGGGTAAGAACAAGACTTTCTAAGAAGGGTTATCAAGCTAAAACAACTAACAAACTATTTTTTTCTCGAAAAGAAAAGATCGTATTTGCAATGCTAAATTGAGATTTGTAGAGGAAAATTAGTTGACATTTTTTTGGAAAAAAATTAATTGATATGAACCTCAAATAAGCAAAAGAACGTTTGTTTAATTTTTTTTTAATATCTCGAAAACCACGAAATTAACACCGTAAAATCTGGCATATAACACAACGTACTCGAAAACATGTTAGTTACTTCCAGTAATAACATCACTGTAAACCTAAGGTTATACAAGCATTTGGGGCAAAATTTGGTCAAAGAAATATCTTGCAAATTACCAATCCATAAATTAGTTTTACAAACATCGTTGCTTTCGAGTTGCCAAGAAGCATTGTATATAAAACATATAGTACTATTAATGAGTCGATTTTCGGGACGATAGTCTACGACTATAGGTGGTTTATTATCGCTAGAGAGATTTAATGAGATGTCCAATGTATTTTTAACTCTACATTATCTACAGAGCAAATGCCCTCCCAGGCCAGTGGCACCGCCACCGTCGTTTTGATTTTTTGATAGTACTATAGATATCTATATACAATGCAAGAAGTATCTACCTTTTAATAGATTTTGCTGTGGAAAACAATTTATCATCAACTTTGATGACATTCACTAAGATAAGATGGGTCTATATTTTTTCAAGAAGAAAGTAGGATCAAGATACACATTTTGGAAAAAGTTCGGTGTGGGGGGGGGGATCAGACCCCTGTGATCCCCCTGGCTACGGCCTTGGTCTTGACGATAGCTGTCTGTATACACACCAGTGATGGAAATCGACTTTTTTCGATTGTACTGAACGCTGAAACAAAAAAGTACCGAAAAAGACGAACCAGTACTGGGCCCTTTTATTAAATGAGGTTAAGAAAATAAACACACAAATTCAAAAACAAAATTTATTGATTAACAAGAACAAAAACAATTAGTTTGTTATAAATATTAAAGTAACATAAATAAGAATAAAGTAACTTTTTTCTTTTTACTAAGCGTGCACTTAAAGGGATTCTGATTGTGACTACCCATAAAATGATATACAAATACACGGCATGAGCGATTAGGTAGGTTGGACGTTTGAGAGGATTTAAAAAGAGATCTCATTGGTTTTGAATGTCTGAAGATCACAATGGGAGGGGAAAATTTTGCTGGGTAGATATATTCCACATTCGTGTTGTACGACTAAAGAAGGAAGGGAAGGAATGCAATTGGCTATTTCACTAGAACACTGTAGAAATATCGGTAAAATAATGAAAGACATGTAACATTGCGACCGTGTTCAAGAGATGTAAATGTTTCCGTTAGTTCGTCGATATCAGAATTAAATGAGCTTATTCACATCCGAAGGAAATGAACATAAATATAGAAATGAATATGAAAAACTGATGGTACTATCGTCAGCAAAACAGTTTAATGGATTAGAATTTCGAAGTTTCAGATAAATTGTTAAAAACCATTAAATACAACATGTGTTGAGCAGTCCTAAGGGTAATCTCTAATCCAACGAAGAAGAAATTCATCGATACCAAATGCGCGCATTTTCGATAAGAGAGCTTTATGTCATGTTCTATCAAATGATTTTGAAATATCAAGCGGAGTAATCTTACTTTCTCCAAAACGATGTAGACATTTTTCTACGAAAGCCATACTTCCGGTCATAAAGAAGCTTTTGTACTTCGAGATACTTTTCGAGCTGAAAATAAATCAACGTTTCCATGATCTTGGAAAATAGGGACGTAACACGTAAGTGAAATTGGCCGATAGTTAGGGTTAAGATGATGTGGGAAAGGGTGGACAAATGCTGTTTTCCATCGACTCGGGAAGAGACTAGTAGAGTAGGACATATAGAAAAGCTTACGCAGTGATTTTGCCAGAACACCTCTTCAGAACAACGGGAGGTGTACTATCCGGGCCAGCGGATTAGTGTATACCAAGATCTTTCAAAACTCTAGCAACGAGTGCGACAAGTTTCCGTTATTCGTTTTAAATTGAAATTTAAATTTGTTCGCATCGCACCTATGTAGATTTTTTTTTAGTATAAACAATTGTTCAAACAATTCAAAATAATACTGAAAATGGCATAGATGTACTTTCGTACTGAGAAAATCAAAAAGTACTTAATTCAGTACAATAGTAAGCCTTTTTGGCAAATTCAAATCGGGGCCGAATTACGAAATAAGTGAGTGAGCAATACGTTACTAAATTATCTGGATTTGGGATTCCTTCCTAAGATATCGAGTATCGAATTCGATTTTTGGCATTGATTTTTCATACGATAGATGCTTGGTAGACGAATGAGCAGTAAAATGGCAGAAAAATAAAATTATTCTCTTTTTTCTGCAAATATTCCTACACAATAACAATTAATGGTGTTTCAGGGTGAATTAAAATAAATTAAACATCACCCAGAAAATTATTCTTGCTTGATTTTAAGACACAATAATTTGATTTAGCCAAAAAATATTTTTGGCCAAATTAAATTCCAAAGGCAAATGTAAACAAAACATGAGCCCAACACAAGCAGCTGTGGCAATCGACCAATGAAAAGTAAGGAATATTGACGTTTAGGAAAATGTACTAGAACTATCCTAGTACAACACGAACTCAATTCGATACGTGATACTTCGTATAACATCATACCAATGTGATTACTCGATAGTTCGATAATTGAATTGAATTGATTTGTATTGAGATTTAAATGTGTTTTACATAGTTGACAATTCAAACTTTTGTATACATATACTTAAGAGTACAAAGGAAAATACTGCGGCTATAATGTATGGCCAGCTTTGTCTTTTACAGTTTTGTTCGCCTAAAGGTTGTTTTTTATAAAAATGTTATATTGCTCCTGCTCTAAGAGCACTGACAGTTACGTGTTGGCTTATGGGTGCAACAGAAAATATATACATATAATACAAATTCCTAATGATAACTTAAAAATAAACTAACCTTTAATGACTTCTCCTGAGCACTGGAAATACATATATTACAGCAAAAGAAATATAATTATAAATATCTGTTTCATGTGTTAGAGCGAGTGCGCTCTATGATAGTACAATAATATTATAAATGAAATCAATTACTGGAATTTGATTTTATACAATTAAACATTTGACATTTTAAGAGCGAAAGCGCTTGAAAAAATAAATAGATTTATGACTTTTACAATGTATGTACATTAGAAATTCAAACATTTTTATATGGTTAACTTATTAAAATCACTAGCTTTATAGCTTTTTTTTTTGTTTGTATTTAAAAACTGTTCAGCTTCACCTCGTCTGTGGTGGTTAAGATATTGGTGCAGATTGGTTATTCCCGTGGCCAGATTGAAGCCCGACAGGGTTCCACAATAGCAGATGTTGCATGTTTCCATCTATGTCATCTCAGTAAAGGTTACGATGTACGGCGTAGATGTTCAGGTGTCTCGTCTGTGCTATGGACAGAGACAGTTATTATCAGCCCTGTTAGGCAGCTGAAGCGGTAACCGGCGAAACTGTTTTTCGCCTGGTCCGTTTTAACGGGAAACGGAGAAACGATTAATATTTAGTTCTGGGAACTAGACCATCAGTTGCTGGAGAGTGGACCAGGATAGAAAACCTCCTCCCCACAAAGAGGTTCAATCCTGGGTTTGATTGTACAATTATTTTAAAATAATAATAAAATTACTGTTGTATGTATATTTTTTTTTTTTATTAATAAAAAAAACTGTAGGTATATGCTTGGTTGCGCAAAAGGCACAACCAGCCACCTTGCTGTCCTCTACCAAACTCGATAGTTCGATAACTTGTAAAAGTTCCTCACTCGTTCACTGAAGACGTAATTCGGCCCCAGGTCAGACATTTCGGTGTTCGTTGTTCGTTGTTACCCGAACAACTTGTGTTTAAATGCGAAAACTGTTTAAATGAACATTGTTTTGGAGTGTCGTGCAACTTGTAGGGACATTTTCGAAGTTTTTTTTAATTACTGAATGGCACAAGAAGCCTAGTTATATAAATAAACAATTTTGTAAATAGAGTTTAACTTTCTAATGTAAATGCTTACTTCGTTGTTCGTTGTTGAGAGAAGAACGAACACCGAAGAATGGACAACGAATGAAGAACGAAAGTCTAAAGCCAGCTTTACGCGATCTGGATCCAGAACAGGAGTGATTGTTTCGATTGTATCCAGTAATCTATCGGTAAAAAAACATTGTTTCCTTTTCATCTACTTCTAGTGTTGTGCGGTTTATGTTGTATAAGACCTTAGATCTTACATGCATAGAGTAAAAATTATAAAAAAAAACTACTCAATGTGAATACAGTCTATTATTTCTGTTCAATATGATATGTACGAAATAAATATATGTACTTACATTTATGTTTATGCTTAAATATGCATACGCTTAAATAAATACAGTTAGTTTAAAATATGATTTTTAAATGCTTAACAAAACATCTCAATAAATAAAAGACACTCCTTTTTTCTTGTAAATTTTATTATATATCTTTAAAAATATTTGTAGCTAATGAACTCCTAGTCTCTCGGCAGCAACCAGTCATAGTTGTTGGCATTCTTTCATCTAATATCCGGTCACATAGTACAATATAAAGAACTTACCTCTAAGTATATCTGAAAATCTTTGTATTTAAATGAGAAAATGTATAAATAAATTAAGGATCAAATATCATAAGCCCATAAAATCGTCTTAAAGTAATGAATTGTGCTTCCAAAATACCGTCGCATTAAGATAATAATAATTCAAAACTTTAGCATTTTTGATTTGGATTTGTCATTTATTTTTTTTTTATATATATTTTTTACAATTACATTTATCTCAATAGTGATAATCTTGCTGATTGGTCAAATTCAAAAAAGAATTAAATTAAGAATTTGACAGAAATCATTTTCTTTGTTTGAAGGGAATTCATATTTGTTTTTTTTTTTTTTAAGATTATGCAAACACCTACATTTTGTTACACAAAAGTTTCACAACTATTTCTCTTTCATAATTATGACTATAAACAAAGATTTATCTTTGTTTTTTTTTTTAATATTTTTATTTTACAGGAAATCTTATTAATCCTTATTTAGCTGAAATAAAAAGCAACAGTTCTGCTCAATCCCCAATTAGTTTTGTTTTTTTTTCTTAAAATTTAATTTCTTTTCTACATATGTTTTTTTTGTAATTTTCTTTTATGAGTCTTAGAAATAAAATTATGTAGAAAAATATATTTACAATTTGATATTTTAAATTTTCGTTTTTTTTTTTTAATTTTTTGCTTAAGTATTGTTCGTTATTAATGAAAGTACAATTAAAAAAGATTTACTAATTATATTCTGGCCAGTTTTTATATATATTATAGTATAATCCTTTCTTTAATATTTCAAAACTTTCATTATTTAGTATTTACAATTTTAAGTGCGTTGAATTTTAAGATATTTAATTTGTTGTAATATAATTTCTTTTTATTAAAGCTAATCATTTTTTTTTTAAGTTTCTATCATTTTTTTTTTTAATTTGAATGCCAAACCAATTACAACAAAATAACACTTTAATTTTAACAATTAATTTAAACATAGCCAAATAATTTCAATTTCGAAAATAAATATCACATTAATAATTTTTGGATAAACAATTTTTAATTATAAAAGTGAAATATAATAATATTATAATTAACGAACGACTCATAACAAAATGCTGGGATATCACAAAAATTGTTGATATCAAAATTAAAGTAAAAAAAAACTAACGACACAGCCAAGAACAGATGGTAAAAAATTAAAAGCAATTAATTTGAATAAAAGATCTTGGCACTTTTTTTTTTATAAATAACAATAATTATTCTTCTTTTTTTTTGTGTTTTAAATTTGATTGAAATGCTGCTTCTTATTTTTTGATTTTGTATCAACAAAAAAAGATAATTTCAAAACCATGAATTTTAGTTTTTAGTAGTTTTAGAGAACTTAAACAAAGGATAATAAAAAAAATGATTTACTATTTTCATTGATATATGAAATTTTGTTGCATAGTTTTTTATACATTATTTGTAGCATGAAGAAAAGACGGATATTTAAAATTTAGCTGTCTCAAAAATTCACAGTAAAATCATGTAGGCTTTGTTATAAAGTAAATTTTTTTGTTTGTTTTACTAGATCTGATAATATACATATTTTGATTTTGTTGTAGAAAGTAGGTATTGAAAATATATTTTAGATTTGTGTTAGTATTTTTTTGTATATAAATGTAGTAAAAATTTGATATGGATTTTATTTTTTTTTGTGTTTTGATTAGAGTCAAGACATTTGGTTAAAATGTTTGTTTTAAGATTTTAATTTTTGCATACCATAATAAAAAGCGTCAAAATTTGTTTTTATTTCTTTTTTTAAACAAAATTATGTATGTACACTTAAATTGATATTTAAGGATATTCGTTGATTTTAAATGAAGCACGATTATATATTTAAGTAAACTGTGTTCTTGTTATTTTGTGAATACGAAGTTGACAGAAATTGAATGTTATCATTTTAACAAAACAATAAGCCACTGATCTCTCATGCGAGGTTTTTTTTAGCTTTTTTTTAAGCATTTTGGTTTTAGCTTAAGGGACTTAAACTTAATTTCAACATCAGGAATATACATTTTGTGTGGAAGTTAAGAGATCATTGAAAATATTTAAAATAATAAAAGTTGTTATATATTTTGTTTAAGATATTTATAATTTTATTTTTAAATAAACAATAAGCTTTATGTAACACCAAGCATATCAAAGTTTTTAGTTGAATTAAAAAAAAAACTGTCCAGAAGTGAAACTAACACATTTTTTTACAAATTCCTGTCAACTTCATGACCAACAACGTATATTAAAAATAAAAAATTCATATTTTGAATGCTTTCTTTTTTATTACCTATAATTAACTAATTTTAAAGTACACTGGATTTGTTACTTAGTACATTAATTGACAACATATTTTTTTTAGAATAGAAAAAAACTTAATATTTATAAATAAAAATTCATTTGTTTGAACAAAACATAGCCTATTATTCTCTAGCTTCTTAAGCTTCGAGTAAAGTAAAATTAGGAAACAACAAAACAAAAATTAGGTACTTAAAAAACTAAACTTAAAAAAAATTACATAATTTTAAATACAATATTTTTTTTTAATTTTAAATCTTTTAATAACAATAATTAAAAAAATTAAACTGACAGTATAATAAAAAATTAACATTAAAATAGAAATGCATTTTGAGGTATTTAGATTTTTGTATGTGTTAAAAATTCATTTTTATTTTTAAATTGAATAACATAAAAGATATAAAAATAAGATTTAATTTGTTTTAATTTATTGTTTGTTTTTTTTTTTTTTTAATTTTATATCCTTTAAGTGGCTCAACTTAAATTTATGCATATTGGTATTTTTAAGCTAGTAATAGGAAATTATTAAAACAAAACCTAGATATATGACTAACTTGATCCCTGAATTTCGCAAGAATTTACAGGAAATGACTATTTGTTACGGTCCTTCCAATTTGTTTGAAACCGATTTAATAAAAAAAAACTCAATTAAATTGAAACAAAAGCTTAGAGCAGTGACGTAAATAAAAAAAAACTTATGTATTCTAAATGTAAATTTTAGTATTTTATTTCAGTATTGTTGCCAATTTAAAAAATTTATTTAAAATGTGTAGTTTATTAGTTTCTCTTTTGGATTATTATAATGTAATAATGATTTGTTTTTATAGTTTTCAAATATAAGCTCAAAATTTGTAAGTATGGATTTTTTATTTTCAATTATTGCCGAATAAAGGATAAATTGGTTTCTTAGATGTTTATTGCATTCTATTTAATAAACTAGACTTAATTGATTGACTGGTGTAAAGAGCATTCTGCAGTCACTTTTATTCGGCAGACTTTATGATTTTTTTATGTTTCTTTTAGAGTTTTATAAAATCTAATAAATGCTATAAAATTTATTTATTTATTATTATTATTATATAAAACTAATAGGAAAATGATTGAGTACAAAAAAAAACAATTTTTTTAATAATTACATTTCAAAGTATTTAAGAAAAAAACTACATAATTGTTATACACTTTTTAAAAAGGTAATTTTCTTCTTTTTTTTTGTTTGTTTTAGTTGAATATATTATATTTATTTACATTGAAGAACTTAATTTGATTAATCTGTCAGGATGCTTGACTCGCAGGTGTGAGCGCAAAGTATCAATTCGACTATATGTGGCCGGACAGTAAGGGCACATGGAACGTTGAGCGGTATGTGAATGATAGTGATGCCATCGATTAGTCACTTCTTTGCCGCAAGATCTGCAGCGCCACATTGTACCTGGATCACGTGACGGGGTGAACATATTGTGATAGGACATCTGATGATGTGAATTGTGACTGCTGCCACCGCTTCCGCCACCACCTGTGCCTACAGATCCAGAAGTTGGTCCAATTCCTTGATGGTGATGATGATGGTGGCCACCACCATTACTGCCGCCTCCACCACTGCCAATACTTCCGCCAATGCTGCCGGTGCGATAAATTCCAACATCATGCCCTCCTAACGCATGATGGTAATCATTTTTAAAATGCATTGCGAATGGCTGGGGTGGTGGGGATGATGATGATGTTGTCGATAAGGGAGTTGAAAGATGATGACGTCCCCCCGGCCCTGTAACCAACAAAAAAGACACCACAAATGGGGCGAAAATCAGCCCAGAGAAGACAGAAGAATCAAAATAATAAAAAAGCGACAACAACATAAATAAATTATAAAAAATAATTTGTAAATAATATAAATAATATTATTACTATTTTGTCTTTTCATTCATTTTTTAGTTTAAAAAATCAATAAAAAAATTTCTGTCAGCAAAACCAATATTCTTATTTTTTATGGATATATTTTATTTTTAAACAAAAGCAATGTAGTTGAACTAATAAAATTAAAAAAAAAAAACTCTGTCAATTTGCTTGATAAAAAAAGCTAAGTTCATTTTTGAAATGTGCAATATTTGAATTTCTATTGTTAAGAGACATGACTTTAGAAGCCTTTTTTTGTTTCATTGTTTTTTGTTTTAATTAAAATTCAATTTAAAATTTTTGTATGCATTAAAATATTTGAAGATAGAAAAATATGCTACTGGTAAATAAATATATTAACTAATATATTAAGTGGTTTTGACATTCCAAGCGTTTTTAATTTTAATTTTTTTTTTGTAAATTTTACTTTGTGAAATAAGCGTAGGTATATAAACTGTAAATATAATAATAATTATAATGTAATTGCTTTGCAAATATTACTGGTGGCAAAAAACCTTGTAAAATATATATTTGTTGAGCGTTGGTACACAAATAATGAAAAAAAAAATAATTTTGTAAATTTATTATTATACGTATTCTTTTTTTTTTAACTACGCACTTAGTATTATTATCATAGTACATTAAGTAGATTTTTTTGTTGTTGTTTAAAATGTAAAATTGTATTTTTTTGTCAATAAATTATTACAAAGTAGAAAAAGTGATTAAAATATTTAAGCTATAAATGTATACTAGCAAAGAGTATAAAAGAGACTATATTATAAACTTTCTTTTCTAAATAAGAATAAATATTTTATTATATTTATATATGTATTTCATTCCAGCGTGCAATATTTTTAAGAATAAAAGTGTAAGGTTTTTATTATGTAGTTTTTGTTTTAATTCTATATATCTCTCAGTTGTTCTTATTATTAATTGAAGATTGTAACCGTAATATAAAAAAAAACAAGGAAAATATTTTTATTTTGTCAAGTGAAAAAAGAAAATGTTGAATATGTTTTATTAAGTCCAAGATATTCTTGTTGTTTAATCTGATTGATATTTGATAATATAATTGTTTTACCAGACCCATTCAACAAATATATTTTCACTGCCAAATGTAGTTGAGTTAAATTTAAAAAAAATCGATGTGTTTATTTTTTCAAATTTTCTTTTTAACTCAAAAATTATTGATTGAAGTGAAATAAGAGATCGAACACAAACTTTATCATATACCTATATTTCCGATTAAAACTTCAAACGACATTTAATAATGCAGCAAAAGATGTTTACAGAACATTAATTAAGAAAGTTATTTAATTAATTTCATCAAAAAATTGCCTTGATTTCGTTGTTGTCTAAGAATTAAACATAAATGACTCTCCCTCATAAATATTCTAATCAAAATTAAATAAAAGCATTTATAGCCAATTAAATTAAAAAAAAAAAAAATAGAAAAATCATACGAGTTGTATTGTTTTTTCAATTTTTGTATATGGGGTTTTATTATTTTTTTAAATGCTAAAAATAATCTTCAAGAGCATAAATTGATTCACAGCAGAGCTGTGTACAACACAATTTCTTAATTTTTTAAAAATTATAAATAGTTTGTATGGTAAATGTTGATCATATAAATCTTCAAATGAATATTAGCTTGACAATTAAACACAAATACAAACAAAATGTGAAACACCTTTAATAAATAATTTATATAATAAAATAAGAAAATAACATAATAATAATACCACAACAAAAAAAAAAAAAACAGAAATATTGGGCCGAAGAGGGTTGAAAATTTCAATGATGATAATATATAATATAAAATGTTATATGAAATACAAATCAAATCACAAATATTTTTAGATATATTTATAGCTAAATAGTCGACGACGATTTGGAAGCACAATTCATACAGTTTCTTTTTGGAATACCCAAATAAAGATTCAAACGAGTTTTCCATAGTTGGATATAAAAAAAAAATGGGCACTTATGAAAATGAAGACGACGAAATAAGAAGATATCTTTATTTTGTTTCAAAATATCAGTTTTATTATAATTGTTTATGTTTTTTTTTTAATTAAATTTTTCAATGTTTATTTTTGTTTTTCTATGTTAGTTTTAAATTATGTATATATATTTCTTTAAAAATAAGAAATTCTTAATAAGTTATACAGTTATACATATATATATATATACCATATAGTATTTAATAAATTGTGTGTGTGTTTTTTTTTTATTTTAATCTTAATAAATTGTAACAAATGCTTTGCAAAGTATTATGAATTAAATTTAGGAATTAAAGCTAATTTTTTTTTGTTTTATTTCATTAGAAATTTTTGTTTGTGCTAAGATGAAATTAATAAGAATAAAAACTAAAAAAAATTAATCTGTTTTCATTTGAGTTCATGATAAAATTTAAAAATATACGCAATATATGGTTTATCGAAAATAAAAATCTATACTCTACATACTAGACGTTAATTCTATCGATGTTATATATTTACACATTTATTTTTTGATTTATTATTAATGTTGTTAATTTTTGAATGAATGATTAGTGTATATTTTTCTTTATTAGGAAAAAAAAAAGATCCACATAGGATTTACCAAGTTTTTTGTTTGTGATTTTACTGTTTGAATTTAAGATTGTAGAACCCATTTTTTTTATTATAGAGATGTTTAGTTAAGTTGTTTGTTTTGTTTTGTTTATTTTTTTTTTTTTTAATTTTCAATCAATGCTAAATATTTAAATGTAAGCTACATATATTGTAAATATTTGTGTAGTTTTTATTTGTTCAAAATAAATAAATATTGTTTAATATTATCTTCTTTAGGAATGAGTTCAAATAAAATCTATTACAACAGATTGATTATTATATTTATATAAATAAAAAAAAAATTGTTTTTAAAATAATTAATAAAAATAAAACACAAGCAAAAGTTCATGTAGTTTTGTGGTATACATTTATGAAAAACAACAACAAAAAAATTAATTACTTTATTTATAAAAGTTAAAAATAAAATCACTGTAAAAAAAATAACTAGTTATATTGCACGTTCGGTTAAATAATAATTTATTATTACGTTGGTTTTGTTGTTGTGTATAGTTATTTTCATATATTTTAATGCAATTTCCTTCCTTTTTTTATTTTTATGTTACAAATAATTATTTTTACTTTCTTAGTATTTGCGTGTGAGTGTGTTGTGTTCATGTTGTTGTATCTCTGTGTTTGAAGAAGTTGTTTTCTTTTCTTTTGTTTTAAATAAAATTTTCATCTAATATATATTTGGATTTAGCACCATCAAACCGTACAGTTTTATCACATTCTTTTTTACACAAAAAATATATAAAAGTAAATATTTATTCATGTTTTTTTTTTCTATTCATTTCTTGTTTTAGGTTTTTTTTTTTAATTCCATATATATGTATTATAAATATGCTAACAAATAATTTTATTATTTCTTGTTTTTTTTTTTTTGAAATCTCGAAAGCCTAAAAAGTACATTATATTGGATTTTGAATACTACTAAATCATATTTACAATTTTTTTCGATCTATATGGCCAAACATTTATTTTTAATTTAATTATTTAACACAACCTTTTATTCTCATTCTTTGCTCGTTACTCATTACTATTTAAGTGCTCACTTTTTGTTTTCCTTTAATATTGATTTTTGTATATATAAAATAAATATGAAACATATAAGAATTATGTTGTTGAAAGGGGAAGAAAACTGTTCAGAATTTAATAACTACCTACTTTTAAATTTAAAATAAAAGGGGTTAGATTTTTAAATATATGTTATAAATTCAAGATCTATTCTTATCTAACCTATGTAAATAAAATCAATTTATAAATATTAAAAATTGCGTGATGTTATTATGCCCTAATCTTATAGTGCGAAATGGCAGTTTATTTAAATAATTTTTTTGATTTTTGTTTAAGCTTTTCCTCTGAACGAAAATATTATTTAGATTTTTTTTAGAAAATGTTATTAAATACATTCGGTGGGATTAAATACAAGAAACAAGAATCATTGGGATTTGCGATGTGGATAGATAGATATTTCTATACAAAAAACTATATGCTATACAATAAAACAGTTATTAAAAATTGATATAAAATATTAATACAAGAACTCTTCTGTAACAATTATAAAAAAAAAAATAAAATACAAAATTATAAATTATTCATGCATAAACATTTATGTATTCATTTTACAATCTGAAAATGTGTCGCTCAGAGAAATCGATATACAAAAATATTTTTTTTTTTTTAATATTTGACGAAAAAAGCATTCACAACATCACAAAATTAATTTTAACAAAGAAGTCAATAGTAAAAAATGGTATTTAATTTTTTTGTTGTTCATTAGTTATAACAATTTTATAATTAAATAAAATCTCTCTGTAAATATAACACAAACAACCCTTATAAGTAAATGTATGTTCGATTTATCAAGTTTTTTTTTTTTGTTTAAAGAGTTATGTTTAGTTTTAATATTTTTTAAAAGATGGCATAGTAAAATAGTTATTTTATTGTTAATTTGAAATTAGAATGGAGGTATATTATGAAGAAATTGTTGAAAGGTACTTTCTTTGTCAATAATAAATAAATAGTTGAAGGTTATTTGAAACAAAAAACCTATATCAAAATACTAGTATACAAATAAATAAAAAAATATGTATATATAATATATACTTATAAATTCATAGTTGTTCTATTTTAAGCGTAGCTTGGCAGTAGAGTAGGTTATCTAACTAATTATTAACTTCAGATATTAAAGCAATTATTATACATCGAATAAAACAACATTTGTAAATAATAATAATTAAAGAGAATCTTATAAATTTTGAAGTATAGGTATATTTTTTTGTTTAACTGTGTCAATCAGGGTGTAGCTAAAATTAAAATTTAAGGATGCCGTTAGCATTGACAAGCGGTACTGCGGATCTTGTATTAAATATTAAATATCTTAAGTTCGAGTATAATTTGTGGAGATGATTACAGTTGTATCAGTTCAAAAAAGAATATGTTTAGGCTTTATTGTAGAACAGTTAGGCTAAAGCAATTTGAAGCCAGTACAATTTTACTTTTTAATAGATGTAGGACATTAGTGTTATCGAGCACTAATACAAAAATGAGCCTCAACACGGATTTAAGAAGTAACAACATATGGGCGTCAAGCATTCGAGCAATAAAAGGGTAAAACAATGCATTATGACAAAAGGGGAAGCTAGTTTATTTACGCTCTTCAGATTTTCTGTCGTTGCAATCATGATCATAGTAAATTTTAAATTAATTTGCCTTTGCATTTTTGTCGCGTCGCGTTTTTTTTTTAATCTGTGATTTTTAAGTCGCTTATGTCTGAATTCACATTTCAAACTCATTTCTTTCGTCTTTAAACTATTGTGATTGGTTTTGTTTGCATTTATTCACACTTAAACTTATGTGTTCTATTTTTTCGACCGAAATTGCAATTGCGGCCCTACCCTTAATTGCTGCGATTTGTTCGTATTATATGCGTTCGTTTATGTACATTGGAACTAATATTTAAAATAATATGTATTGCGTTCCTAGACTTTTCGGAATATGTAAAAGACGTAGCGTTGAGCGCCTTTTCATTTTTATAGCTCAGCCTAAATGATGAACAATTTATAGTAAAACGAGCATTAAATCACTTTGAATGTCGATAACTCATGTACTGATATCAGTTTTAAAATCACTTTAAATATCGACAACACATTTAATGAATTAAAATTTTTTGTAAAAGAGGGTTAATATAAATGATTAAGGAAATCAAGTAGTTATGATTAAGGTAATTGAAAAGAAAATGTTACAAAAAAAAAGGAAAAGATGTTAAACTCTACTCCATTGCCATGTACTTCCAAAAAAGAAAGATGTCCAGAATTTATAAAAAAAATAAGCTTCTTATAAAATGTTAATTTTTTCACTTCACATAGATATTAAAAAAACTATATTATATGATGGAAAAAAACTTAACACAACTTGAGAAGTTAAAAATAAAGTTTTTTTTTGTTAAATTATCTAAGAAAATATATTTTTAGGAATTATGTATATAAATATATAGATAAATCGATCACTTTGATAGTTTTGTTTTGTTATTTTTTTTTTTGTTTTAAATATAAATATATGTAGCATTTTCGAAATTCTAATTAACTATAGTTTTATGTAAAATTGTTTTAAATTTAATTTTATCTAAACTTATTTAAATGTAAATAATCGGATTTCTTTGTTCAAAAAACTATTTCTATACTTAGTTGTTCCATGTTCTTTCTTTTTTTTGCATATTAACTTGTCCATACTAAATATATTTTGTTTTAAATTAATTTTTTTAATAAGTAGTAAATAATTTAATGTTTTAAAATATGTAGTTCTGTTTGAGAGTTGTTGATTTCTTTTTTTTTTTTTTTAATTTTAGATTTGTGTGAGTGTGTTTTTTGTGTTTTGTGTGTGTTTATGTATGTTTAATTTTATATAGACAAAAATATATATTTATCGAAAAAAATATAATTTATAATATGTAAGATTAGTTTGTACAAGAAATTTGCAGTACATAAATTTACATAAACTGTTTGAAGTTAAATAAAGATTTTAATTTGATTTTAAAATCTATTTGTTTTTTTTTTTTCATTTTCTAGTTAAATTTTGTTTCGTATAATATGAAAATATTGTTATTGCAAAAACAAGGAGTAAAAAATGTATAAAATGTTTTTTTTATACCTTAATTGTAAAATTCACTTATTATTCACTAATTTACATATAATTTATGTTTTTATACCAATTTATTTTCTTTACATATTTTTTTTTTTCATTTTATATAAACAAAATTTAACAACAACATTGAATATACAATACCAATAATTTTATATTTTAGGTATACATATTGTATACATATAAATATATATAGAGAAAGGAAAATATTTAACACATAGATAGAGTTTCTTATAATTTGGCATTTGTTTTCATTAGCAGTAAAAACAAATACAACTTATGTATAAGTCTTTTTTTGTTTTAAATTGTGATCTATGTTTGCTTTCTATTTTATTAACAAAAATGTATGTGTGCATTTTTATTCTATTTAACTATTCGAATGCTTGACTTTAAAAGTTAAAATTCATCAGATGAACTCAGGATCAAAATTTTGTAGAAAAAGATTTTATATAATACTTTTCCACTCGACATCTCTAACTTCTTTTTAATTAACTTTTAGTTTAAAAAGCAAAATTAATAAAAATGTGTTGGTCTTTTGGTGTATTTCTTATAAAATATTTTGTAGAAAATGAATAAAGAGAATATTTTAAAATTAATTAATTAGAATTTTTAAAGACTTTAAGAAACATGGTTTCGATGTCTTTTTAAAAAAAGAATCAAAACCAGGGAGATGTATGATTTTCGCTTTATTAAGATTCAATTGGCTTATACTCGTACATAGTCCATTCAAAATACAGTGAGGCTTGCCTACTGGAAAATGCGGTATGGTCTAGTGACATCAAAATCGTAATTGCAATCACCTACTTTTAGCAAAAAGTACAAAAGTGAGAAATAAATATGTATACTAAGATCAGCTGCTTGAAATGTTTTGTTTTTTTTTTTTTTTTGTGAAAGCAGGTGCATTTAGCATAGATATTTATTTCTCACTTTTGTACCTTTTACAAAAAGTAGATGATTGTAGTTAAGATTAAAAACACAACAAATGACATCTGATGCAACAAAAATGAAAATGAAATTGACACAATAATAAATGTTTATTTTTAAATGAATCTGTCAAAACAAAGTACTGATTTTGACCATTTTTGCATTCAATTTCCATTAGGCGACGAATTTGATTTGTTTTTTTTTTTTTTTAATTAAAATCAATTTTGCAGATCTTAGCTTTTGATAGATTTGGCACTCTCTTTCGGTAGGTAGGTACTCACGAAAACAACAATTGTTAGCTATCACCTTGCAAGTGTATTTTCGATTTATGTATATAACTAATATTGCTTGGGAAAGAGTTTCTAATAAAAAAAATAAAGTATTGTTTAAAAGAAACCAGACAAGTTTTTCTTTGCAAATTGTAAAACGTCAATACTCAAAGCTGTAACAAATTTCAATTAACCGAACAGATCCATTTATCTTGTTTTAAATAGAGTACATTATGAAATGTGTTTGACAAATCTGTTCAAGGTTTTTGTTCAGAATTTTGTTTGATATTGGTTGACTGTTTGACGCCAAACAAATTTGTAATGTGTACCCGCTTTATTCAAGAAAAATCCGTGCGTTCTCTTAAATTTTGGAGACGATGCATTCACTAACAGAGACATTTGACTGTTGTCAAATTGAAAATTGTTCATTGATATCTGTTCAACCACTTTTGGTGTTTCAAAATTTTCTGCTGCAGTGAGTAAGAACTGAGTTCAGATTACATCTTTTTTAAAAACGGACAGTTTTCACTTTTTTTTTTGAACTATTTATTTTGATAGGAAGAGATTTTTATATACATACAAAACTTTTGAAAAGTAATATTTTTTTCATGTAAAATTGCATTTTCAATAAAAAAAAAATTATTTGATAAGAAATACTGTTCATTATTGCAGTAAGAAAGAGAAGTTGATATCTCTATCGATCGATACACATCCGATGAAGACTTTTCTGACAAAAAATTACTGTAATATTCGAACTTTTTACCTAACTTTCTGTGTGTAGTTTTGTCTTTGTTAAAAAAAAAGAGTTCAATATAGATTGTCGAGTGGATATTTTGACATGCTCTAGGAGTATTTTTTTTTTATTAATAAATTTTATTAAATTGCACTGGTTTGATTTTTTCTTTTTGTTCTCTATAAAACAGAAGATATTCTTTTATATAATGATCTAACCAAGACGTTTAACGCCTTTCTAATGCCTTCAGTTGACTGAGAACTCCACTTAAATGACTAAGGGTATTATTAATGGCTATTGGTTCCATTGCAGCTGAGGGCGAGTTGCCGGAAAGATCCATTGGGTGCATTTTATCATTACAATAATCATTATTATTGTTGTTGTTGTTATTGTGAGCTAGTGAAAATGTATTTGCTACTGAATCACTTGTGGATGTTTTCGGAGTATTTTTCGGCGAAAGATTTATTGATCCATTGGTTGATGGTGGCGAAAAAGATTTGCTGCCATTATGTGCTTCTGGCAAGGTTTCGACTACTTCACCAGCAACACCAATGCGGTTGTTTTCTGATAAGTTGCCATGATTATTTGTAGCCGAATCGGTATGATCTGCCTGCAGATACTGTTGTTTTTCATTCGAATGTTGTTGATCATAGTTTTGCGGTTGATGATGATTGTGAATAATATGGTGATTCATTGATTGTTGCTTCTCTGATTGCGGTGGATAAGTGTTTAATGTTTTGTTGCTATTGTTGCTGCTGTCATTGATATTATTGCTGCTATTCAAGCCATGATAGCCACCATGATAGTTTTGATCATCGAGGTTCCATAAAAAAGGGTTTGTTGATGAGTTTAACATATTTTGGTAGTTCCAGCCTAAATACTGACTATATCATTCGGTTGTTGAATTGCTGTGATGTTGTTGAAGTTGCTGCTGCATAAGATGTTGCTGCTGCTGTTGTTGTTGTTGCTGCTGCTGTTGTTGATGTTGCTGAACAGCGGCTGCATTAAAAGCATTAGCAGCAGCTGCTGCCGCTGCTGCGGCCATAGCTGCTTGTGAAGCGGCGGCAATTTGCGTGGCCGTTGGTGACTGGGCAGATAGTATGTTATCGAATTTTCTTGTATCAGGATTGTACATTGGATGTTTGAATTTGCAATGCGTCCGAAGGTTATCGCTCCGTGTGTATGTTGCACGGCAGAGTGGACATTCAAAACGACCCGGAAAATGCACATGATAGTGATTCCGTATGTGTGTAACAACCTTGCCACACAATTTGCAGCGATGTAAATTGCAGCCGCCAGATAACCGCTCAAATGTCAGACGCATGTGCCACGCCTTAGAGCCTACAACACAAGTTTTGGTTTGTTTGTTTTGTTTGGTTTTTATTTTTTTTATTTTGTTTGTGTGATGATTTTTTTTTGTGTTTCATAATTGGATTGGTAATTTGTATTGGCATTTTATTTTCATACAATCCAATTGGCGAAAAGAAAAATAAAAGAAAAAAATATTTGTTTTTGTTGGTGATTTCACATAAAAAATATAACAAAAGAAAATACTTATAAGTATACAATAAATAATAAACAAATTAGTTTTATATTATAGGTAATAAAAAAAAAATTAAAAATAGGTATATAAAGTTAAGAGAAGAAAAATTGTTATTTTATATTGAAAGTATTATAAAGGTAAATATAAAAAATGTAATAGGTATAATTCGAGTATACATACAATTATGAATTACTTCTTGTTAAATCAAAAAATGTGTTTGGTTATTTTTGAGAAGATTTTTTATAATTTCTGTTTTTTTATTTTTAAAATAGTTTAAGATTATTATTTTGATTTTTGAATTAAGCTAGGGACAACTTTTTTTACTCTACATTTAACAGATTTAATATGTAAAATTTATTTAAAATTAAAAAAAAAAAATATTTATAATTTATCACATTAAAACTGAATGAAAAAATCATGAAAAATATATGAATCTTTTGTATGATTAGTTATTCTGAAACTTGTTCGCGTGAATTTGTCATTAATTGAAGGTAGACGATGGGTTTAAAATTAGTAGAAATTTCTAAAACTATATGAAATTAGTGCTTAAGCCTAGTACGGGGCTAATGCGAAACAAAGAATACCATACAAAAATGACATGATGAAATCATAAATGAAAAATTTCGTAGAACTTTTCGTTCTGCTGTACGGTGTTCGACAGCGATTATTTAGAGAAGGTTCCACTCTCTTCTTGCACAGAATTAATTGTTTTGTTTATTTGCAGTTTGTTAAACCCTCAATGAATATTTTCCCGCCATGTTTTTGTAAGGACTCCGTAGTCTTGTTGGCGACCACATGAAAATTTCGTTTCGCATCAGCAGCGTGTACTAGGCTTCAGTAAAAAATTGGGGCTGCAACCGGAAGTGACCATTTTCTACATATATGTATCAGAGAAAAAGCTTGTGTTTTTTTTAATACATATTTAGACTTCATCCACGATGAGTTAGAAAATTTCACGATCGTATCCTTTACTATTTAATTGGACTCTTACTAGCTTGACCAATTGAGGTCATATTCAAAAAAAAATATATGGTGGGACTCCAGTGAACTCACACAATAAATAAACAATTTTAAGTGTCGCTGTGATCGATTTATTAATAGATTTGAGATTAACAATGTAAAAATCAAGGTTACATTTTCTCAATCAGATTCAATATTATTTTTTTTTTGTAAACAAAATAGTATTAAGAGGGTCTATCATTGTTAAAGGTTGTATGACAGCTTGATATAAACAATTAAATAAAATAAGTTATACAAAAAAGATTCAATATTTTGATCAATGACAATACAAAAATTTAGCTATAATTAAATTTTCTTTGAAAAGTTAAAAAATAAAAATACTTTCCTTGTTTCCTTGATAACAAAAAGATCAAAATAATAAGATTTTTTCTCGTTACTTAAATAATTTTCTTTTGAACAGAGAAGAGAATATAATTTAAATAAAACTGATTGAAAATACTTTTTTTTTTTAAATTGCTATATTGAAATTTGCAAAAAAAAAAATGCGTTAATGAAGAAGTTATTCTAAATGTTGACCCTATACATAAGTTTATTGCATAAGATAATATTTATAAATATGTGGCTAATAAAGTTCAATGTATAAGATTATTGCTTATCGGATTTAAATACACTAAAATGGTTAATTTGTGAGTTTGAATATTTATGCTTTAAGTTTTTTCTTTGTATTTTATTAATAAAGTAATGAATTTATGTATTAGAATTATATAAAACAAATAAGGAAGTTTTATTATTGATTTTAAATGAAATTAAATCCTATCCCATATAAATTATTATTTATATATGTATGTATATAAATAAAAAGTTTAATGATTCAGTTTATGTTATAGCCATTCCAAAAATAAAAAAAAACCTGCACCAAAATAGAAGTATGGTTAAAAATGTTAAAAAATGGTTATAGCCTTAGGTACATTATTAACTGTACAACATTACGAATTTCTTCTCAAAGCACAGCAACAATATCGTATGCTTTTTATTTTTTGTTTGTATATAATGCAATCGTCATTCTATGGATCTCATATGACTATTTTAATTAATATAGTATATCGACTTTCAACACCCCTCCTTCCTGTTTTTTTTTTTAATTTATTAAAATTGTTTTTATATAAATTTTTTGTTTCCAGAAAAAAACATCTTTTTAACAGTTATTATATAATAATTTAAATAAATAATAAAATTTATGAAAAAATATTTATATACGATCTATGAATAAAACAACTAAAAACCTGCATTGACATTTAAATTGATGAGAAAATAGGTAAAATTACATCGAAAAAATATAAATTAACAATATAAATATATTTATACAAACAGATTTGACATACACCAACAAAATATTTATAAATTAGTTCAATTTCAAAAAAGACCTATTATTTAAGTGTAATTTTGTTTCCTGAACTGATAATATAAATTTAATTAAAAAAAAATAAAATAACAATTTAATGGTGCAGTTATTTATTATTAATTACCGTGGATATCAATAAGATCAAAGAATATAATAAATTTATTAAGAAAAATTCAAACTTGGATAAGATGTACCTTAAGGATGAAATTTAAGAGGAGATTTTGATACAAGAAATAAAAAATTCCTCATTTCATATGAAAAAAAACGACAAAGATAAAGCTAGTATTAATTAAAAAAAAAGTTTAATAAAAATATCTTAGCTTGGGTTTGTTTGGATAGATGAACAAATAAACAATAATTTTATGAAGGTATATTTTTTTTTTAATTTTAAATTTTGCATGGAAATTAAGTATCATAAACAAATCATTTATTTATTACTTAAAATTCTACATATATTAATTTCCTATTTTATTTTAACGTTAATAGAACCTTGTTCCACATAAAAATAATAAACAATGTGATTTATTTCTATTGGGAATAGAAAACAACCATACAATTTAAGAAAATAATTATTTAAACCCAAAAAGTTAATGAAATAGAGATAAATCAATTCAATTCAAATACTAACATAGAAGAAGAACAAACTTACCAGTTGATATCTGTTAGATAGAATTTTATCACAAAAAATATTGAATAAACAAACTCGTTAACACATTCAACATAAATATATAGACAGAAAAAAAAAAATTCTTTTGAATAATAGGGCACATTTCACTTGAAGATTTATTTCCATATTCTTTTTTATATTTTCTTAAAACACATGAACGATGTAATTATGAAACATTTTGTACAGCGTTATTGAGTCAAGCGAACATTATGATGATTTGTGTATGCGTATTAATTTTCCTAAATTCAAATTGAGAAAAGAATAGATAAATAATAAACAACAACAATAAAAAAAATTTTGATTGATAAATAAGTTAAGGATATCTTTTTTCTTTTACTATATTATAAGCTATAACTACAGCAATGAAATAAAAAGAACTGGTAGGTACTTGTAAAAAAAAAGTTGCAACTATAATATTATTTTTATTATTTTATACACAAATATACTATGTATATAATCAATAAAATATTTTTAAACAAATATCTGGTTTATTTTACCAAATATTTAATTAATAATATTATAAATATTTAAATGTATAAATGTATTAAAAGAACACAAACAAAATAAAAAATGTGTAATAAATTCAAAAAGACTGGTTTAAAGGTTTTTATTTAATATATTTTATTTCACTTTTTTTTTTAATGTAATTCCTTTATGTAAATATATATTTTATGTGTATATATATTTTAAATAAAATTAAAACTATTTATTTTCCCTAAATTTTTATTTAATTAAATTTTGTTTGATTTTCTTTTTTATTTAATTATAATTTTGATAAATCACCATTTGTTTTTTTTCTTTTTCATATTTCTTGTATTTTATATTAATCGAACTTAAAGAATTAAATAATACTTTGATAAATTATGTTAATTTATGTTTTCTTTTTAACTATTGTTTTCATAAACATTCCCTACAAAAATTGTAGTTTATGCTTTTTGTTTAATTTTAACTTAATTTTGTTTTTTTTTGTTCATTATGTATTTAATATAATATTTTTTTTTTTACTTAAGGTGGGCTTTTTGAGAACAAAATATAATAATTATTGAATATTCTGAAAATGCAGTGATTTTTTTTGTTTTTTTTTATTAAAGATATTTTAGTCATAATTTTATTTATAAGTTAAAATATTTTATCTATTATTGTGACTAGACTGTTATATTTTGTTTCTGTTTTGTAATTAAGTTATTGAAGTTTGTTTTTTTTTTTGTTTGTTGTGTTTTTAACAATAAGAGTAAACTTCTCCATTGACTAGAATGAAGTATTTATTTGGTTATTATTTGTATGGTGTTTCGGTGGGATTTAAGGTCATTTTTTGTTATTGCTGTTTGTACACAAACATAAGAACAAGGAAACAAATATAATGTTAGAGAGAGATTTAAAAATATTAAGTGAATGAAAGGTTTGAATGAAAGGTTTGTTGTTTTTGAATATTGATGGAGGACTTAGGTTCAATTTTTAAGTGCGAGATCATCTAAATTTCAGAATAAAGCTCGAATAAACCTTTTAATCTAAAGGCTTAACACGAGTTTAACTTAAAGCTCGTCACTGAAAAACCTCTGCTTTAAAGATTATTTGAAAATCCTCCAATCTTCGTTTCGACGAAGTTATAGTAAAGTATTTAAAATTAGAATAAAAAGAGTTCAGATCTTGGCAAAGAATTTAAAATGAACTGAAAATTATCTAACGGATGACGACCAAAACATTTCATTTGAAGTGAAAACTTTGTCAATAACATTGCATCAAATGCGTTGGTGAGGCACATTACCACAACCCCTCAAATTTATGAAAAAGTCTCAGAAATTTACATTTAAAGAACCGACTGCTGTCGAAGCTAAAAAGACATTGAAATTGACAATGTTTGACTTATCAGAAATTCTCTATCAGTCAACGCTGCTCGTTAACTCTCCAAAACTGACAATCTCCCCCAATTTAATTCCAAAGTTCTACAAACTTCATATACAAAACTAAATCGACAGAGCTTTGAGAAGTAAACAAACATACGAAAACTAATTTTTTTGAATAATTCAGAACTGTCCTTTTATAAACTTTTAAATAAAATTAAAAACAAAAAAATACCTACACATATAAATTATAAATATTGTCTAAAGATGAGTTTTCAAGTTTTTGTTTTTATGAAGAACTATTTATGAATTTTATAGAAAAAGTTTACTCTTTTCAAATATTTTTTTGTTAATTTTAATTGCAGCTTTGCTACATTTTATGATCTAAATTGGATAAATTTATAATTTGGAATAGTTTTTTTTTAATAATGGCATTTAATCTACAAAAATGTTTGTACTAATTTTTCGTTCATTATATTTTTAATTTGGTTGTTTTATGTTATTTTAATGTTTAAATTACATAATTTTGTTGTTTGTTTAGTATGTTGTACATAAATAATTGCTTTTCTGTTATTTTGTTTTTATATTTATATATACATTTTTATATTTTGAATTTTCATTAATTATAATGGTATTTTTTATTTTGTTGTTGTTAAATAAAATTATTTAATGAAGACGGTATATGCTTGGTTTTATACATGTTTTATTTAAATATTGGTATAATGTATATATTATATGCTATATATATACACATATATACATATAATATATATTAGAACTATTATTACTAAGCACCTAAGTCAGATGGATATTATATTATGAAAATCGATTATTCCTGTATTTAATTATTATTTTTTTGTATTATCTATTAATTCAAGAGGAGAAGAAGAAGAGCTATAAGCAATATTTTATGTACGGATACTATTTTGTATGCGTTTCCGGTTAAATTTGTATGTATGTTTTTTTGTCTCTACAAATTTAAAAAATTGTATCATTTTTGAAGATTTTAAATATTGAATTAAAAAAAAAAAAAACTAAAAAACTAAATAAAACTTTATATTTACAAGTTTTTTTATAATTTATGTGATATTTTTCACTCACGCTAAACAACCTTTTTTTAATTTTTTGTTCTTAATATTTGTAAATGTATGTATATATGCATTAAATTTAATAGGCTCTTTTAGGTGTTTTATCTTTTAAACATTAAAATTTAAATGTACAAGTTTTTATTCGTTTTTTTTTTTATTTTTCTTCTTGGTTTTTTTTGTAAGGTCCCGTTAATTACGTAGTATATTTAATTGTTTTACTTAAAAGAAACAAAAATGAATATGATATTTGTATGGCCAACATTAATGATCAATTTCATATATGAACAATTATTATTTGAAATAAAGAAAGTATCTAAAGAGCATATAAAATGCATAAATCATATTATTTTGAGATCCCTGTATTTTATTTATTTTTATAGACCAGACAGTACCATATCCAATTTAAATTTGAATTTTTAACACTTCTACAGTTTATTATTTATTTTCGTTTTAAAATCACATTTTCAGAATATTTGGAATTTAAAAAATCAATGTAATAATTAATCTATAGTGCGATTGTTAACGAAATTAAAAAAAAAAATATAGGTTTATAATTTCTTTTTGATCTTTTTTATCTACTCAGGAAACTCGATAGATAATGTTTTTTTCAGGCAGCAATTTAATGGATTTTTTGTAGATCGAATTTCTCATTGCCAATATTTTTTTTTTTCATAAATTCATTAAAACATTCGAAATACGTCAAAAGAATAGTTTTTAAAAGTTTTTTGACACACCAGGTTTGGCCTTAGTACCAGAAAAATATAAAATGAATATCAAGTTAAGAAAAGAGAGTTTTCAATCTAGAAAAAAATAACCATGTTATGTTTTGGTGAAAGTATGTAGCCAGCTCAGCAATAATTAACAAACAAAAAAAAAAAAATAACTGATTGTAAGTACTTTGTTATTGCTTGAAGGCAAAAAAAGAATTTAATGCAAATATTTTTTATTATTTTGTATAGGTACATATAAACTCTCACCAAAACACGGCTATTATAACTCAAGCACTTTCAAAATATTAGTTGTACCTACTTAATATCTCTAGTGGATTTATAAAATTTCAGTTTGCTGTTACCTATGTATAAGTTTTTTAATTCATTTGAAAGGACTATAGTCCTTTCTAAGTTTTCACACTTCAGCCACCAAGCCAAACAAATTGGAAAATAGTTAAAACAAAACGAGTTTTAGATAATATTATGCCCAACGAAATAAAATCCTTATTTAAAAAAAAAAATTTATTAACAATGTGTTTATTTAAAAAAAAATGTGTTTAACTTTGACGCTCAGTAATTTAAAAACAAAAACTAGGAATTAATCTCTCTACAATTACGTGCATCCTCTATAAAACGGGGAGAAACAGACCACCGCACCGTTCGATACGTCTTATTTCTTATTTCGACCCAACCTGCTCTAGGTTTTTATCAGATGTGTGAAGTTTTTTTCATTTGCTGAACTAACCTGGACAAACGGT
This sequence comes from Melangyna quadrimaculata, assembly GCA_949320155.1. Taxonomy (NCBI): domain Eukaryota; kingdom Metazoa; phylum Arthropoda; class Insecta; order Diptera; family Syrphidae; genus Melangyna; species Melangyna quadrimaculata. The sequence continues at coordinate 451,443,689 of OX439483.1, read as the reverse complement.
GGACAAATGGTTGGGATTAAAACGATTTTGGTAAACAAATTTTTTTTTGGGGTTGCTATAAAAAAGAAATGTTGAATAACTTTTGAACTAGGGAGGAAAAACGATTATTTTTGGTTAATAATCTTAAACAGCCGGTGGACAAACGAACGCATGTAGGGCCAGTTTGTTCACAGCTGATTATTTTTAATCCATGATAAGTGGAGCTGGGAAATCCTCAAATGTGTTTGTTGATTAAATTTTGTTTAAAAAAGTTCAAAGTATTTTGGTTGATTAGCGTTAATTAATTAAAGCCTATGAAAGTAACATACTAAATTTAACCCACTGTGAACAAACTGGCCCTTAGTCTCATCTTCCTAAGTCATCTAATGAGGACAGTAGATGAGTTTTTTTGATTATGGGGAGTTGCTATAAAAAAGAAAAGCTTAATAACTTTTTTCCTGAGGGCGGACAAACGATTTTTTTGGTTAAACAAACGTGGACAAACGATTGTGATAAACTTCGGGGTTCCCACTTCACACAGATGGTTTTCACCTACTGTAGACACTCAAAAACTAATACACAAAAAGCAAATTAAATGATAAAATAAAACAGAATAGAAGCTCTGACTGAAGTGCATAGATATCCTTCGTACACGTAAACTTCATCAATTACACAATCCATAATAAATACCTCCTAAGACACAGCCTTCCTATATTTTCTTTTTCCAAATTCCTTCATCGTTGCGTGAAAATAAACAGAACAAGTAAACTCGTTCGAAATCTCCCTGTGCACTTTATTCTGTTATATTCGTCAAATGAATTCATCCAAAATGATCAAACTGAAAACCTGTAGGTAGGTTGTAGCATTGAGTTTATACACATATAGCAATCACGTCAGAGTTATGATATCACCAATGTAGGTGGCGCCCTTATTTTCATCTAGAACAAGAACCAGTGATAGGCAATACAAGAACCCTTTGCTCCTTAAAGTAGACTTTTTCCACCTTAAGGTAGACTATTTGTGAAAATATCGAGGAAATAGTCTACCTTAAGGAGAAAATGGTTCTTGTACTGCCTATCACTGGTTCTTGTTCTAGATGAAAATAAGGGCGCCACCTACATTGGTGATATCATAACTCTGACGTGGTTCCTCTATGTGTATAAACTCAATGTTTGTAGGTACCCACTGCAACAGTAGCCATGCCCATTGCCATTCGTCACCCATACGACATACATACGCATAATATTTATTCTGATAAATTTGGAGAGAACTCGTTCGAAAGTTTTCTGTACACTTCAGTCTCTAATTTTGTTGTGTTTTCTCTTGTTTGTATCTATTCCCTTTCCGTAAAGCGTCTTTCCAAATTGTACATTTTGGATGAATTAATTTGAAGAATTAAACAAAATAAGTGCACAGTGAGGTTTCGTACGAGTTTATTTGTTCTGCTTATTTTCACGCAACGATGAAGGAATTTTAAAAGAAAAAATATTGGAGGTGAGTATTACGGGTTGTGAAATTGGGCATATTTGTGTTTATTATTACATAACCTTCGATGAGGATGAAAAAAAATGAAGGATGCAAATGGGTAGGCTGTTGGTAGGTTGTATAATTGGGCATGTTTTTGAGTGAAATTAAATAACGTTCGGTGAGGGAGTTTTTGTCGTTAGATCAGGGTGTGCAATGCACACCTTGCACACCCTGACGAGACGCCACTGTACACATAATAATGGATGGTTGGAATCATTTTTAATTACTTAATACCTTTGTATATGAAAACTATAGTATAATAAAGAAGAGCAAAGCGGGTGGCGCGTCGGAATCTACAATACATGGCCGGCCCTATCTTTACATCGTGATTTAGATGTAGAAGACTCCATGATAATAATACCTTTCATATACAAATATAGGTAATACCTACCAAACAAAAATGGGGGATTAAGATGAAATTGAATCACAAAAAATTTAATTAATTATTTGCAATCCCAATCTGCAATAAATTCATAGTTATTGTGCGTTACGCTCTTGAATATTATTCAACCGGTATCGACAAACACACCTACAAATGTACTTAATTATTAAATATCTTTCGCTTATTACACAATTTTATTTTGTTTGAGAATTCTAATTTCAGAATTAAACAAAAGCAGTTATTTACGTTTGTAAGATAAAAAATGATGTTCTAAGCTTTTGCAGAACTGAATAATCTATATATTTAAAGGCAATGATTTACTGATAAAAAACAAAAACTTAACTCAGCTCAACTCAACTAACACAATCGCACTAAAATAAAAAAAAATAAATACTGCATTTAAGGTTTGAATAAAAATATAAATTCTTTTATAAACAATTTTGGAAGTTATAGATTTTTATTATTATAGTGAAATTATTTTATTTTATAAGCAAAAATGATGATCAATCCATCACTTACTATTTCACATTTTCTTACTTACAATATATATACATACAATTAAAGAATATGTTAAAAAAAAATTAATTCACCTAAATGTTAAATTAAAATTTATTGCATAATTTAATTAATATTAATTATTATATATTTCCTACATTTTATGTTTTAAATATCTTATCGTCTATATCATTTTTTAAACTTAAGTACATATTTTAAATTGCTTCTAAGTTTATTGTTTATGTTTTTTTTTAATACTTTTTGTAATAATATAATATTTACTTAGTTGAACATATTTTTTTTGATTTTTTATTATGTTAATTTTATGTTTGTTTAATTTACTACATAAAAAATTGATCACATATGTACATAATGACTGAAAAATCTATCTTTAATATCAGCATGTTTTATTTTACAATGGGCTTTCATGTTATCTCGACGGGTAAACTTTTGTCCGCAGACCGGACACTCATGACTCTGTGGCCTATGGATGTTGGCATGGTGCCATCGATTGGAAACAATTTTGTTGCAGCTAACGCATCGATACAAGGTAGGCAAGGTGCCAGATAATTGTACAAAAAGTGTAGAATAATCAATATTATGATCGCGTCGATTCGATGCTGCTGCTGCCGCAGCCGCCGATGATGAGATCGACGACGACGTAGATGATGTTGACGAAGTCAGAGGATGACTGAGATGTTGCTGTTGTTGGTGGTGGAGTTGTTGTTGCTGCTGCTGGTAAGCAGCCACAGCAGCATGCTGATGATGCATAACCAAGTTCAGATGTTGCTGCTGTAATGATGTTGATGATGCCGAAGATGTTGGTGACATTGCTGTCATTGCACTGCCATCTACTGGTGATGGTTGGGTAGCCGGAGTTATACCATTATTGTTGCTAGTACTATTGCATCCACTGATACAATGGTTGCTTGTCAAATTTATAACCGTTGGCGTTGTATCATGATGGAACTGGCCATTTGAATTCACAAAGCTACGGCCGCCAGAAATTGGCATTGTGGGCAAGTTTTGTTGGTGGCAACGTAGCGCCAAGTGCAGTTGTTGTTTGCTTTTGATTAAATGACAATAATCATTGTTTGTGTCTTCGCCATCATCGTCATTCACATCATCATCACCTGTAAACAGTTTGGTTTGGTTTTGCTTGTTATACAGGTAATTTTTGGTTTGTTTGCATGAATACAAAATAGGGAAATTATATTTTCTAGCATTTTCAATTGCGTTTGCTATTCCTATAAAAACGAAACAAAACAAAAAAAAAAAAAAACATAATATAAAACGCGACGTTTTGTTTTGTCTATGCGTTTTTTTATGTATAATGCGTTGGGTATATATATATTTTTTTATATATAAATAAATGTTTATTTGAAAACGAAAATAAAATAAATAAAATCAAAATAGCAAAAACCAAAACTAACAGGGTAGCAAAAATGTTCAAAACATTGTTTTTTTTTATTATTTTTTTTTTAGGCGTTGTGTAGGGATATTCTTTATTATCTTGCAATTCATATAGTTTGGAATAATAACAAACCAAAAACTCTTGAACAAAAATGCACAAAAGTGTATTGTGTTTTTTTTTTTTTTAATTTTTGTTTATGACTCTATTTAATGTTTCTACAATTTATTTTATTGGAGCCATTCAATAATAAGATGTTATAGAAACTTTTTCAAAACGAAAGCTACGTTTTGAAATTAGGCTTGCAGATGGTTGTAAAGAGCACCAAAAGTCACGATAAATTTTTAATATTAAATATTTATGATAAAAGTAAAATAAAAGAAAACCTTGTGGTTTTTTCTAAGAGACACGCAAGAAAATATTGGTTTACGTTTGTAGAACTTTATAATTGAAAATTATAAACAAATTGAATAGCCCCACTTTAAAATAAATGTTCTCGCACAATACTGGGATGCACTATCACACGTAAAACGAAATTTTGTTTAAATTGCATTGCTTTTTTTGTTTGTATATAAATCTGTATAAAAAATCATTCCAAATACATCATAACCTTAAATTATTCCTCCAAATAGCCATAAATTGGCATTCAAAATTTTGAATAAATCTGTGAGAAGTATTTTTTTTTTATTTTTCTTATACAAACTTTATACTTTTTATTTTTTTTTTATATTATAACGCTTTCTATTAATTTTTAAAACTTTTTTATTTTTTCATATCCAAAAATAAGTTTGTTTTCTAATTAAATTTAAAACAAACAAAAAAATTTATATATATGTATATTTTAATTAACAACAGACATCTACACTTAAATGTATGTATATATAAATTTATATAATGAATATACTTTTAATATTTCAACTAGTGGTTTTATCTAAGAAATAACAAACTCAAATAATAAAGGTTAAAACTGCTTGTACATACATAATCATAAGAAAAAAAAATAATAAGAAAACAAAAAAATCATGAAAACAATGGTGAACACGATCGGGGATAACAAAGAAAATTTTCAACAACAAATAAAAATCTCTTAATAATAAGTTTAAATCAAAACATAAACAAAAAAAAAGAAAACTTTAAAATATATAACATGTGGGTTCATTTTGTTTGAGTATTTAAATTCATATGGAGATTTGTATATTTAAAAAAGCTTTTTTTTTAGCAAGAAATTGATATACAATGAAAACTTAAAAATTAAAATTTAGCAAATGAATAAAATTCGGGAAAAATAAAAATTTAAAACAAATGAAAAGTACAAAATCCTTAAAAATAAAATTACTAAATGATAATATAATACTAAGTTTTCAACAATATAATTGTTTGCATTTCAGAGTATTCAAATGATAAAAATTGTAAATATTTTTTTTTTATTTTTTTCTTTATTGAAAAATTTTCAACAGAATCATTGCCTTTAAAGTTAAAAAATATTATTTAATCAAATCACAGTGTTCAGTTTTAAAGTCTTTAAATGTTGCAACCATAAATTTGTTTTTATTTATTATAAAGTATTTTTGATTAACTAAATCCAGAAACAAAATATTTTCTTTTTAATATTTATCAATATTTTGTTATATTTTCATTAATCTCCAGTTCTTTTTATTCCACCTACTTGAAAAATAAAATAACTAAAAAAAAACCTTTTGCGATATTTTTGTAAGCATATTGAACTATTTGATTTATTCTTACACAAAAAAAAAAAAATATATTGTTTTTTTTTTTGGTATTGTTTTTGAGTTCGTAATATAATTTATTGTGCGCAGTAACGTTATAAGAAAAAAGAATGCAGAAAGAATAACGAAAAGAAGAAGTTTGTTTGATTTTTTTTTTAATTTCTTTTTTTAATAATATTAAAAATTAACAACACAATAAGTATAATTATTTGTAAGTTATACCTACGACAAAAGCGAGAGATATTATGTACTTTAATATGTTAGTGGTTAAAAAAAGTAATGAAAAAAATTACGAACAAAAAATACTTCTTGAAAAAAAAAGAATAAAGTAAGTTAAGTTAAAGTTTAAATATATTTCTTTATATTTAAGAAAAAAGAAATAAAGGTGCTTAAATTTTGATAAGAAAAATTTAAATAAAAATAATTTTATTTTAAATAATAATTTAAAACTCAACTAAAACCGACCATGTTTTGAGTGTTTTTTATGTGTATAATTAATTAATTAATTTTTTTTATTTACTACAATCTTCATCTGGGGCCGAGTTAGATTTTTAGACATTATATTTAGAAACAAAAATTACACCGAGATATACCTCATATCGATAAATCAACAACAAAACACTTAGTTTAAAAACTTTAAGCCAATTATAAAATAGAGATGTTTATTATGATAGTACAGACATTTATAAATCCATTGATAAATATCAATACTTTCAGACACAAACAAAAAAAAAAAAAAAAATAAAAACAAATAATTTAGAAATTTTTTTTTTATTACTTATAGAACAGTTATTTATAATAATTCCAATTATGAGTTAAAGTTTCGTAAACATTATGATTGTGATATATAAGTTGCAACATTAAAGACAAAAGTAGTAAATATTTTTGTTTGTATTATTTTTATGTTATTTTTTTTTTTTAATAAAAAATAAAAATTGAAATTATACAATAACCAAAATGAAGGAAATAAAATTTAAAAAAATAATAGTAGGTATTAAGCCATGATTAATAATTATAGGAGAGAGAGAGTGTTGTACGCATTTGTGTATATTTTTAAACTGCACTATAATGTGGGGCGTGAAGTTGGGTTAAATTGAATTCCTTTACGGATTTTGCTAAGGTTTCTTTGTCCTTTATATTGAAGACGACGAGGGTTGATTATACTAATTTAGATATGCATAGGTGTGCATTTTCAAAAAAAAAAAAGACACCAATGTTCTTACTCAAAAGTTGTAAGAAATAATCTTTTTTCACATTAGAAACAAAGTTACACTGTAGTAAATCCAAAAATTCAATTTGATGTAGGTAAAAACAGAAAGATTTGTTTGGAAATGAAAACAACAAAATTAACATTTCCAAGCACAAGGATAAGAACAACTGAGATATATTTTCTTTTTTCAAAATCTAATTTCGATATATGTTTGGGGGTGTTTTTTTTTAAATTAAAATGTAAATCATTAAAATAAAAAAATATATTTATATAAATGTGTAAAAAGTAAAGACTAAATCAAATTCAACAGGAAAATACTTTAAATAATAAATAATAAAAAATAAAATATAATTTAAATAATTTATAAATTTTTAGAAGTAGGATTTTTAAGCTGACTACAAAAAACATACATTTCATATCATCTATCTGTATCAAGTATATAGTTACAAAATATAATTTCTATACACATGCAGCATGCACATTCTTATAGAAGGAGAGGTGTTGATCTGTTTTATTTTTTGTTCATTTTCGAAATCTATTTATATATATTTTTTGTATGTATATTTAATAAAAAAATCTTTAAAAGCGACGTATTTTTTTTTGTTTAATCGTACTTTGTTCTATATTTTTTTTTTCAAATTTGTATACTTACATTAATTTTTATTTTTTTTTTAAATTAATATTCTATAAATTATGATTATATTTATTCTATATATAAAAAACAATATAATATGTAGGATTATATTCATATATATATATATATTTATATTTATATATATAAAAAAAAGAGAAATAGACGATTGTAAAAATTTTTGCATGCAAATTAATTTAAGAAAAAAAAAATAAATTATTTATTAGCAAACAAAAGGGAGAACAAGTCAAAACCACCCCGATATTATTACTGTATATAGGTTTATGTATAAAAATAGTAAATTAAAGCTTCAGTTTTTTTTGTCAACAAAAAAAAATATATATTAATGTTTCTAACTAATGGTTATCATACTCTTTGCTTTGTATTTTCTTTTGTTCAATTTTTTTTGTTGTATGTACAATATACTATATAAAATTAAAACAAAAAATAATAATTAAATAAGCTTACCGAAGCTTGTTTGATAAAATCGAACATTAATTTTTAACAAATTTTCGTATAAATTTATTAAACCGATTTGGACAATCAAAGTGAAATTAGTAGCTTAATTTTGTATAGATTTGAAAAAGTAGAAAGGAGAATGCCCAAAAATGTATGGGCGAAAAACCCAAAGTCAATTAAGAAAGGTCATACATGGTTTGATAGGACATTAATTGTCGATAACAAATATGGAATCATTTTCTTAAAAAGTTATCCCCGGGACTGGATATGACAATTTAAAATTTTTAATAACACAGTGTTTCTTCATGTAAAAAAAAGTAAAAAGTGACACATCTTCAGTTGATTCAGGTTATTAAATAGGTTCACCACAAGTCACTAAAATCAGCAGCCACAAGACGATTCTGTCTTTATTCATAAAAATGGCGGTTATCACCCATACCGTTACTCAAGAATTTCGCAAAAAAAATTGTTACCTACCTAAACATTAAGCATGCCGGGCATCAGTTTGAGGAAATAGTATGTGCGTAAGAATTAAGAACAACTTATACATCATTCGCATATTGTTATACTAATGAATAATCAAGAACTGCCTTTTCCTTACTATGTAACATTAAAACTCCGAAATGATAACGAAAACTAAGAATTTTTCAATGGCAGTGGTAAAATTCCGAAATGTTTTGTTTTCATAATTTATTCTGCAATTTGTTAATTCATTTCTTGGATTCGAGTACTTTTAATATATTGGCGAGACTAGTTAAGTACCAATTTTTAACATTTAACACATTTTCGCATTAAAAAAATGCAACATTCAGCGCACATGTATTTCCTCCTATAGCGTCCTATACTATTGCTACCTAAAATACCAAAAAAAAAAAAATATAGCGTTCGTCACGCACACAATTTTTTTTTGAAACATTGTATTTTTGAGCATTGCCTTATGAAAATCAGTTTTTCTTCGAAATATAGTTTTCGAAGCCTTGTCTTAATAGAAACTTTGTTTTACGAAACTTTTGCGCATTACTACGTGTCGAGTGGATGTGTAGGTATGTTTTTTAATCAAAACCTGTTCTCTTCTTTACTGCCCTCACCAATGTTGTATACATGAAAAAACACCTTGCTATTAAAAAATAAATAAATTGTCATAGCCAGTCCCGGGGATAACTTTTAAAGAAAATAATTTTATATTTGATATCTACAGTCAATCCACAGTCTATCGACTCTGGGTTTTGGGCACTCTCCTTTCATCCTGAAAATGTTACAATTTTAAAATTTAATTTAAAAAGGCTCAAGTTATCTCAACTCCAAGATGCGTTTCGCCCAGGTACAGCAGTTTGCTCATCAGTTAGATACTGTCGCATCACTTAAAACAGAACAAAAAACAGAACGGTGACTCATTTAAGTTTGAAGTTTGAAAGTAAAGTTTAATAACATGGTTTGGATAACCAATATCTACCCAATCAAGGTTTCTTCATATCAAACAGTGTTAGCAATATAGTAATTTTGTAATGTTATAAATTAAAGGATCGATTAACCGAAATATTAAAAAGGCAACTCTATAATAAGCCTTAAGATTTTTTAGATCCTGCAATTTATGCGGCAGTAAAACATAAATAATATATTTATTACAAAATACAATTTTAGAAGAATGGTTAAGGCTTTTGGCATTTTATAAACAAACTTCAATGATGCATGATGTATGTATTTATATGCATTTATGCGAGATTTACCTCAATCAAATTCATCAGTATGCTAACATTTCACTCTGATTGTCAATTTTATTTTTGTTATCGAATTCGATTATCAATTAAAAAATGTATTTTATTTAAATTTAACAAATTTTAAATTTTTAAATCGCGACGACTTTACGCAGGACAAAAAAAATGAATACGTAGGCAAACAAAAATTTGATATTGTATGAGTTTTTTTTTTTGGAAAATTATAAAACTAAAATCATATGAAATTTTCTACCTTAAATCTAAAAAAAAACATTATATTCTTGTACACTAAATATATGCTTTAAACAAAATTATAAATCAAGAAAAAACTAGAGTATGGATATTATTGTTTTAATATTTAAATATATAATTTTATATGTATATTTACGGTTAAGTAGAAAAAAATAATAAAAAAATAAATTGTATTTATGTACTCACCATCAATGTTATCAGATTGGTCCAATTGCATTTGTTTGACATCATTTTGGTCCTCTCTAGAGTCTGATTGAAGGCCATGTGATGATAATATACTAGACATGTCCTCAGGATGTAATTTCATACCTCCAGACTATATTATAATGTGTATATTGCACGCACAGAAATATATGAGTTTTGAAAATTATATTTGTTTTATATGTTTTTTTTTTTTTTTGTAATGAGAGTTCATTATAGTTTTATAGAAAAAATCAATATTAAAAAAAAATTAAATATACCAATGTGTTCGATGGTTCCAATTTGAGGAAATTGTGGGAATACAATATTGAAAATAAAATAAACAAAAATAGAACAAAATATATGGCAATAATATAAAGTTTCTCAGTTGCTATTACGAGAAACGCTTACTTTTTATACTTTTGTATTATCTGAGCGAAAGAAAATTAAATGAAGAATTTATTTTAATCTGTTAATATAAATAGCAAAACCACAGAAAAGAGCAATGAGTTTCAAATCAAATCTTAAAGTAGAGCCCGTTTGTTTTTTCTCAGTAAAAATGCTAATACAAACATTTAATGTGTTGAGTTGTACCTATTATTGTTTGTTTGGCCCTATGACGATGCTACTATGTCTTTTATAAAAAAAAAATAAATATTTGTTATTTTCACTAACTCAAGCAGGTTGCGAAAACTAAAATTTAAAATTTAAAAATTATTAACATTTTTGGGTAATTTTTTTTTTCAAATTTCTTTTTTTTTTCAGTCAGCCATGTTCCTTGTAACTTCTTAAATAAACGTTTAAAATATAGCTAATTATGACATTTGTTTTGCTGTTTTACTTTCGACATGAAAAATCTAGCATGAAATACCAATTAAATATAGATATTATTGTTCGATCAATTCTAAGCAACTTGAACGTAAGTTGCAAGCCCTGAATTTAATTTTAATTTTTCGCAAAAATTGTTTTATCCATTTATCAAGTAACAGCCCTATTACAACAAACAGAAGCAAAAAAATCACAGGAAACCATGCTGTTATGAGAAGAAAGGAAACAACAAATACAATGGCGAATAACACTCAACACTCAAATATCATTTTTCCGCTCATAATTAATGGTCTGGTGAATTAATTCTGTGCAAAAAATAATCTGTTCCAATTATCGATTTCGCTCATTGAACAGCGTGCGTACTGTAAAAGGAAAAAAAAACGAAATGGTTCGTCTATGATAGCGATGTGTCATTTTTGTATGGGACATTTTATTTCGCTATAGCAGCGTATTAGGCTTAAAACAATAATAAACGAACGAAATCAAAGCAAACCATGCTCTAATTAAAGATCAACAAATAAAAATACGAACAATCCCAAATGCCATTTTTCCGCACATAATTATTCGTCCGGGCAATTAATTATTATCTACGGAAAGAGAATGTAATCATCAATAAATTTTGCTGGTTGAACAGCGTACCGCAGAAAGTAAAGCAAAATAAAAGCAACGGAATTTCGCGATTATGATTTCGTTAATTCATGACTTTTTGTTTTGTATCAGCAGCGTACTAGGCTAAAATGTGAACTTTTGCGCAACCATTTTCTCATGAAATTGAAATGTTCTGTCAATTGATCTTGTAAAATTCAAGCTTGATTTGCATTAATTTATTAGTATGGGTATTAGAGTATTGTATTAAAAAATCCTTTGTTCTGCTTAAGGCAGTAAATGAACCCTCAAAATATTTTGTGAACAGATTTCTTGATGCCCCGTAGCCTACAAGAAGCCTTCAATATAGCCAATTTTGTTTTTCTCATTATTATAAAACTTAGTCACTTAAATCCTGATTACACGCCTCATATTTTTTATTCGTTACGCCTTTCGTCTTTTTGATAGGCACGTACGTTCGTGATTACACGGTGCGCGAAAATATGAAAGGACTTCCTTTCGGTATTTTGATGTTTATGGAATTTGAGGTTATTTTAGGGAAAATAATCATTAGTAATAATTAAAAATGGTTTTTTAATGACTTCTTTCTCAAATATACTCGTAAAACGAAAAACTATTTTTCAATCGGATAATTTGAGTTTTCATAGTTTGTTGCTAACATGGAGGAGCATTGCGGTTTTCAAATCAGAAAAGTCAAAGTTCAACCAGAAAAAGTCTTGTTTTCGTTACTTCGTTCTCGATACATTTCTACATCTCTTGTCAAAAATACTAAACAAATGAAATAACGAATCCTGTAATCGGGGTCTTAATGATGATCATTTCTTTCGTATTCTCGAATGTTGAAAATATTCGTTTGAATTTGAATACTTTCTGAAAGAGGGCTAGTACAAAAGCTTAAGATCAGGATTTCGGTACGCCAAACTCGCGGAGCAATCCACCATTTTGTAAAAGGCGAATTGGTCTTTATCTCAAAAAACAATGGCTTTAGCTAAAAATATTACCTAACACCAAAGTCGTTGGAAATATATTTTTTTTCCAATGTGGGAAATATTTTTGTGGTTATATTTTTTTATTTTGTTACTTTTTACTTTTTCGCATTTTTCTATAGTTCCTTCAGAAAGTTTTAAATTATTCTCAGAATAAAACTTGAAGAGCATAAAATTTCCAACATTTGTATTATGTTTTTGAGGGTTTAGTCGTCCTAAATTATAATTCCCGTTAAACCAATTGCTTGGATAATTGGTGCTTAGATAATGTTTAATTTTGATAATAATTCATGAAATACTCAAGAATTTTTTTTTAACTAACTTTCCTGTATCTAATACTATTTTCCATAGAAAATTGTAAAAAAAAAACAAATTCGGCTACTCTCAGAAAATATAAACCCTACTTGTGGTTGTGAGTGCAAATGTGGCGTAACCCACTTTTTGTAATTGGGTTTTAATCGATCCAAAATAAGCGCAAATGCTTTTAAAATAGTAATGCTACGTCTTTTTAAAAAAGGTTAGATGTTCAAGAACATAAAACGACGTTTTTAATAATTTATTTAAGATATTCTCGAAAACGTTAGTTTTAAATAAAGTTAAATTTGTATGATAATAAGAAGATATTCAGTTTCTATTATTTATATAAATGAACTCATACAGTTCTTAAAAGTAATTTATTAATATATTCAATTTAATAATTTATCTCCATAAAACGAGAAAATATTATTCTTTTTTATTTTATTTTATTTTATTTTATTTTATTATTATTTTTTTCAAAAAAGAGCTACGCCAATTTTGCTATCACGGCCTACGAAGTTCAAACAAAGAAACACTTCAAAAAAACTAAAAGATTACTTTAAAATAATATATTTCATTTTAATAAAAATAAAAATAAAAAAAAAATAATATTTAATTCAAAACAATTTTTTTTTGTTTGTACACAGTATTGCAAATGCATTATTATAATATGTTTTAATCTTAATCCAAATTAATAACACAACCAATAATAGGACTTTTTTCTTCGCTTTTAACTTTATCTTTTGGTAGATTAGTAATAGTTAGTTTTTGCACACTCCTGCTGCCGCCAGAACCATCATCATCTTTTGACAAATTCGTTGAAGATGATTTTGAAAACGAATTAGATGCAGCATCTGATGCTTCTTTTTGTTGCCGTTTCTCATCAACATCCAGTAATTCTCTCTCATGGCACAAACGATGAGATTTACATTTATTATGATGGTTGACAATTTCTAAACGAAAATTCGAATTTCCTTCGACGAAAGACGTCCGAATGTCTGGAATGTCGTTGGACCATTTTCGGCAAAATTTACAAAACATTGTATTTGCAACTTCGTCGTATTGCAACCAATCAAATTGATACAACCAATTCGATCGAAATCGACCACTTTTTCTTGATGTTGTAGTCGTTGGTGGCACTGGCAAAGGCCCCGGAACTGGAATAGGATGTGCTTGATTATTGCTAGGAATCAATTGCTGATGCGGTGGCATATTTGCCAAATTATTCCCACTCATCATGTATGAGTAGTTGGATGGATTTTTTGGTAGATTTGTAGTATATAAAATATTGTCTGTGGAACTTGTTGCAGATGAACACGATAAATGTTGCTGATGATCGCTGTGTCGTAGGTAACATCGCAAGGAGGTGTCTGAATCTCGTGATGACATCGTAGGTGCATCGGGAGTCCTCCATGTGTGTAGATTATGCTTTTGCAGATTTTCATAATCTTTCAATTGACCCTGGAAATGTTGCATGTCACTTGCAGAAGCTTGCTGCTGTGAAGTATAGTAATGTTGGTCGTGATGTAACGACGATGGAGAAGAATGTTGCTGTTGGTGATGGACATGGTACATTGCGGATGGGGAATGATGTGGATATCTTGACTGATGATGATAATAATACGGAGAAGAGGATGATTCTTGGGTAGATAACGGGGGATGTGGCACCGGCCTTGACGACGGTTGTATATGCGACTGATGTTGAGTTGCTGATAATGTTGCTGATGTTGTCAACATCGTTATCGATGGAATAATTATATCGAGTCGAGGATTATCGAGAATAACAGTTTTCTGTGTTATGTTTTTTTTTTAAAGTGTTGCCGAGTTGTATTTTTTATTTGAGTTTATTTTTATTTGTTACATTAATGAAAAGAAAAAAAAAATAAAATAAAAACAAAAATAACTTAGAAAAGAATAAATACAAAAAAATAAACATAAGAAGGGGAAGGATCGTAATCTGTTTTTTTTTTTTTTAAGATTTTGAGTGCATTTTTCGAATTAAATTAAAGAAACAAATTTAATAATAAAAAAATAACAAACAACAATAGAGTAAAACATAAATCACATTCACAAAACTAAACTTATAGACAAACATATTGATTTTGTTTAGATTTTTTCTTTTTCTCGGTCGATTTACAAATTGTTCACATGCATGTCTATCTCAATAATCCTTCGCCTTCTGTTATTTTCTTTTTGATTTGTTTACTCTTTATTTAAGTTATTTTTTGTTTAATATTTCCAATTCATAGTCTCTGTATTAAATTATAATTAATAAAAAAAATAAAAAAAAAACAATTATATAAAACAAACAAAATTGAAAAAGGGATACAAAAAAAAACAATAATTGGAACCATCGAACCGGTCCAAAGAAAAAACCTTAACAAAACTAAGGGACTTATAATTTTTGCTTTCTTTTACTTAAAATATAATTTTTATATTAATTCTTTATAAAAAGAAGATAGTTTGTAGATGTAACAGATGAACTTAAGGTTTTGAAAGAAAGAATAACGAACAAATAACTTACCGGCAACATTTCGGGGGGTAATGATGCATGGTGTTGCTGATGTTGCTGATGTTGTTGCTGAGCATCTATTAGTTCTTGTTTAATACTTAGCGATTGACTGAGACCAACTCCTTGACTACCTGATAAAGGGGAGTCACGACGACCACCCGTCTCCTCTGATTCTGAATTGTTTCCTGTTTTTGGCGCTGGACTCGATTTGTAATTACTATGGGAGGATGCCTGAAAAAGAGAGATGATCATTTAAATAATCTTCTTCATCTTCTAATTTTTTTTGTAAATATACTTATACATATATTACGATATTTGCAATTATGTTTATATTTCTTTTCATTTGCAATAAAAAAGGGTTTGCGTATTAATTTCAATTTACTAAACCATTCGATGATTGCCTTTACTATGTCATATATCTACTTAATATGTACATATATAATAAAAGTTTGCAAAAGGGTTGGAGGGAAGGGGGACAATTATTATTTTTATCGCTAATTGCATGGAAATTAGTTTGAAATATAATTAGCAGATACTTTTTGATTTAATTGCAATTCGTTATTGGCATTATTAAAGTTGATTGATATACGTATTTTCCTATTAAACACGCGCTTGTTGAAAGAGGTGTAATTAAAAACTATAAATTAAATGGTGTTTGATCTTTTAAATAAAACTTTGGGGTTTGATATGGAAATAATAGATAGAAAAAATGCGTTTCTGGTTCAATCAATTCAATTTATTTGAGACAGTATTTTTTTTAATATATATGTAGATGCCTAAGCGTGTGGTTTTTGAACGATAGCCCCTAAAAATGTAAATGTACAAACATGGATTAGTAGTACCTACTTTACCAAAATTGTGCTTTCTGTTCCTTCTTTGAAGAAATTATCTGGGTTTTTAAAGTATTGCAAAAAATAAACAGCACAAATACAGCTGTTCCTTCATTTTTTACCATCAATATAATTGCTAAATGTACAAAATAATGTACCTATCAGAAAATATTCCCTTAAATTAGGTTACAAAATGTATATATTAATTTTTTTTACTATAAAAACGGAGTAAGACCTTTTGAAATTTTTAAAAACTATAAAAACCAAAAAAAAAATATTAAAAATTTTTTAAATAAATATTTTTTTTTGCAAATAAAATAATAAGAAAAATCGTAACATATTTTTAAGACATTTAAGCCTTTAACTTGGTTATAAATTTTAAATTATGTTTAAATTATGACATCACTAAGGAATCTTTTAACAAAAATAAAAAAGATTTATTTTAAATTTGTGAGCAAAGATAACGTATGTATACTTATTTTAACATTGAGAAACAATTAAAAACTTTTTTGAGGTAAAACATTTTTTTTTTAATATGCATAGATTACCTTAAGCAATGTTATAAAAAGCCTGGAAGCCTGCTGTAGTTCAGCTGGCACATCATCCGGTTTTGATGACTTAAAAAAAAGGAAGAAAATAATAAAAAGTTGTAGTATTTTTTTGATGAATGATGAGTAAGAAGAGTAATTTGTTTAAAATTAAAAAAAAAAAAATAAATAAATTAAAAATGTGTTCTTTAATAAAAAATTTAAAGTTAATTTGGAAAGTTATTTCAATCGGAAGTCAGAAGAAATAATATTTTTAATTTCTTTTAAAAAACAAAAGTAAATATTTAAAGGAGACATTTATATTAAAAAAAAAAAATAAATAAATTAAAAAGTAAATCTATCTGTTCTTTTTTTATAATTCATATTTTTGACTTCAAAAATGTTTGTATAAGTAAGTTTTCAAGTTCTCAAAAGCCAACCTATCAACAAAATTACTTTTTTCTGATATTTCTGCTTTGGAACATGTTTTGTGAACTCTCTAGAAGCACCTGTGCGTTAAATGGATACAGTTCTAAGTAATTTGCTTTTATCAGTACTTTTTTAGATTAGATTTATTTCCAATTACTTAAAGTAGTCACAATAAAATAGAAAACATTACGACCAACATCAGATTTTCTTAAAAGTGTGTGACTGCAGCTTCAGATTTTTTTTTTAAATTTGTATTGTTTTTTTTTTGTATGAAAACTAAGTCCACCGATGAAGTGAGCACTTATTAGTGAGTATTTAGTCCGTTATAGGGCCAGTTATACCCACATTGTTCAGCCTTTGAACCATTGTTCAAATATGTTTTAACTCACCCACTCCGGCAGAATAACTGAGGTTCATAAAAAGCCAATTCTAAAATTAAACCGCTGAAATCCATGGGTTTAAATATTTGATTCGCATTTCAAATATTTTAACAGTGATACTAAAGGTGTAAAAGTACTCAATAAAATTGAACAGAAACCTTTTAAAAGTATACAAGGGCCAGTTTTTCAATGCAAAGATTAACTTTGAGTTAAACCTGAGTTAGTTAATTAGAAGGTTGCAGCATTAAATAATATTTATAATTTTTGAACACGAAATTCATATTCTAACTGTTAATTTGTTTGATTTCTTATTAGAACATTTAATAAGTAGGGTCAAATTTTTAAAAATATAAAAAAAAATATGTACTTAAATACAATATTCAACGGGGCTGTTTTTTTTTGAGAAAACATTTGAATGCAAAGTTTGTACATTTTGTAACCCCATATATATTTAGAAACAAATTTTTAATTTTTATTAATTAAATTAGCAAAATTTAAGCCTTATATAAAAGCTCCCATTAACAATTTTTTTCTCGCAGCCATAATTTGTATGACATAATTTTAAACAAAAAAATTACCAAAAGTTGAAAATACCGGTCTTTAGCTCTTAACTCTTCAATGACGAATTTAATATTGTCTAAAAAGAATATTTGGTCACTTTTTTACGAATATGAAATCAGTTGCAAGATATTCCGACTTCAAAAAATAGTCAACTTCTAATATATAGGATTTTGTTATAAACCTTATATAAAACTATACCGTGTACCTTTTTCGAAAATTTACCCCCACTATTGAAGCCCCTATTATATAAGAATAAGGCATGTTTAATATACTTATGATATCTGATGCTCATAATACCAAATTTGTAGCAAAATCGGTCAACTAGTTTAGGCTCTAGATCAATGTAAATTGGGCGTCAAAAGGGAATTTTTCTATGGAGTTATCATGTTTATACCAATCACCACAAATTTGTATCTCTGCATTGAGGCTAACAATATCAAAACTGTGACTTACATAACTATATACATATATATTTTTTAATTATATTTTATCTTTATTGAAATATAAATTAATTACATGTTCAATAACTAAAAACAGATATATAGAGCAATATGTAACTTAAATCTATAATTATTACAAGGAAAAAACAATCTATCTATGACTAACCTCAGTGACTTCAAATACACATAACTGTTTCTGTTACCTTTATTATGTATGTACATTATGTATGTCCAAACTAATTGACTGAATTAAATTGGCTATTTTATTGGTGCTGTAATGTTCAAAATTGATTTAAGCAATTCTATTTGATTTAAATATTTTCCATATCAACACCCCAAAAGGAAAATATTTACTTTGGTGTCAGAGTTCAATAAATTGATAGGTACGTCGTATCGTATCTACATACATATATCTATATGTGCACATGTACACATATGTACATATGTATTGATTATATTATTGCTTTTGGTTATTGTTGTTTTAATTGCAGAGCTAGCCGTCTGTCGTAGCAGTCGTAGCATTTGCAACATTATTGAAATCGATTTGTCGGCAATTATTTATCTGAACTGAAATGTTTGTTTCGATTACAAAATAAAATAAATATGCACATAATACGTATAGGTATAATATTTCACTATTATTTAATTTTTTTAATTAGATTTTTTTTTGTTTTGAATTTGAAACTTTAGTGCGTGTGAATTATGTTTATGGGATGGGAATTTGCATTGATATTGTTTTCTTGTTAGGATTTTGAGACTCTTTGTTGTTGTTGCTCGTTTGCTTGCCAGTCTCTCCCAAACATCCATAAACTGACTTTTAAGAAATAAAACGGAAAACTGGATCCCACAACATTCTAGTTAGTGACTAGAATGTAGCTAGACATTGACGGTGTATATCAGTGGCATGATAATATTGAGGAAATATTAAAAAGTTAACATACATTTTTTTTTTAAATTATTTATTTAATGCAAGAAAACAAGAAAATGTGGAAACAAAAACCAGAAATAATAGATATTAATTGAATTAAAATTTTTTTAACATTTTTTTGAATGCTTCAATTTAAACTACACTTGCGCTTGCGCCAATCGCGATGAATCTTAATGGCTTTAATTTAAATAGAAGCATACAAATCCGTTGAATAGTTTTCGCGTTATTCACCATTATAAACTAATTCTAGTTAAAGTAGACCAGATTGGGAAACAAATGCTACGCAATATACGCACCCATTTTTGTTTCATTGTTTTCGGGGTGCTTTAAAAGTGTAACATGTCTTGGCCTTCTAGGCCTTCTAATCTTGGAACCCAATGGATACCACGACTTTAGAAGTTTGTCAAGTTGTCACACACAAGGAATAGGTAAACAAATGTGCAGTGGCCCTTTATAGCTCCATCTAAGCCAATCCAATATATTAAAGATCTACAGAAGGTTCAGGGAAACTTGTAAGGTAGTGTTAAAGCCAGGGTCTGTGAGTCAACGGTGGTAAGACTGATTATCGTAATGACGTCTCTCCGAAATCGTACTTTGACTGAGGTCGACGTCCAAAAATAGCAGATACAGGAACGATAAAGAATCGTTAGTTAATGGACAGAAAGGAGACGACGAAGCATACCTTAACCCGAAATATCCTGCCACGGGACCAAAATTAACTGCAGAGAGCAATGAACAACGATTGAGAAGTTCAGCAATGTAGGCGATTTACGTTCTCGAATGAGTTAAGTGGCCCGATTAGGGAATACACAGCGAATCGTTCTAAGTGGCGAAAATGAGTTTTGGTATTACTGATTTCACTTCCGTCTCTTTTATTTTACATTCGCCCTATTTTCGAAATCGAAAACGAATACAATACAATTTTTAACGAGTGAACTTCCGATAGGTTCTTTTCGATTTGTGTATCCACAAGCTCGAAAGTGGTATTACATAATCTATATATTAATACATCGTGATTAAATTTTGTAGTACATTTTACGCACACTTAAACAAATCAAATCATAGCAAAATCTATATGAATGGAATGATAATTTGCAGTAAATGTGCCGAATATAAGTTTTAACTTTAAACATTGCGTTTAACGCAAGTAAAACGCAGTTTTAATTTAGGTACAAATCGCCTGTTCATTACAATGCAGTCACAATTGATTCTTTCAATTCCACACCAAATACAATATGCATGTATTAGAGCGCCCAAAATGTATCTATACTGTGATCTGTGAGTAATATGTAAAAGTTCCACACCGTATATAATATGCGTGTATTGATCAGTAGGCGGACTCCTTCGTTTCTCTTTTAATAACTGACAGCCAAAGATAGTTTCTGGAAGGACCCTTTGCAATATCGGCATGACTCTTTCTCTTTTTGTTTTTATATTTTGTTAGTTTTAGGGGCCGTACACACAAATTTACATTGTCAATATTATGCTGCATTTACACGAATGGCAGATTGCCATTTTTCTGCCAGTATACTGTCAATAGAATGAGCAAATTCATTCTTTGACAGTATAATGGCAGAAATACTGACAATTTTCCAATAGATTAAATGGGGCATTAAGGCTGACCTACCTTCGCCTACTTTTTCCAAAAACTGAGAAATAAACATGAGTTATGAAGAAACCTGGCAATAAAACAAACGAAAATTGTTCTAACATCGCCATTAAAAATTTTTAAATTTTTTTTAGCAAGCAGATGTTTTTACCATATTTATTTCTCACTTTTTTACTTTTGTAGAAATTAGCCCTTATTTTAACTTTTATTTTTCGGTTTTTAGTATCGATGTACTGCACACATCGATTGAAAGGTGTCAATTTCTGTATCACGAATTTGCCACTTTTCGAGTTTAAAGTGAAAAAATGTTTCAACTTTTATGCCTCTAGGACGTTAAGTTAGCTTTGTTTAGCTTTGATTTTGTGCAGAAAATTGGGAAGCTTTATTGAACGGCTTTCATATAGGTAAATGGTCGAATTTCGAACACTGGGCGATACTAGTGTTTTTATAATAAAAATAAATAAAAATGTGTGTTTAATTTAATTTTATAAAAACAAACTTAAGAAATAAACAATCATTTTTTTTTTAAATGAAAGTGTAGGAGCCCAAGACAGCAACACACAAACCACCAATAATTATCAGTGCTTATTGAATTTATAAGGGAAAATGAAGGAACAGCCAAAAAAGCACTTAATGCGCCTGAATGAATACATACCACAAGTAGCAACTTTGGACGACATGCCGAAAATACAACTATTCGGATCGTCGCAGTGTTAGTTTTGATTTGTTGGGATACAAAACCAATACTTGCCCTATAAAGCAAGTAGAAAAGGTTATTACACCAATATTCAAAATCAGGATTATAGGCACATCTATTCAATCTTCAATTTATTGTTTATAACGCGAATTCGAAAAAATCCTTTTTCAATATGCGGTTTGCTATACAAACTAACTTAAGCACTTTATAGTGAATATTTTCGAAACTCTACTAATGCACTTCTAAACTTAAAGTCAACAAATTAAGCTTAATATTTAAATAAAAACCAACAATTACAGTAATTTAACATAAATTAACACTATACATTTTTGGAATTTCAAATAGAAAACTAAGCACCGCGTTAATTCGCATTTGGATATTGTTTTTTGATTACTTTTGCTAACATTTATAGTCATTAGCGTCTAAAAATCAAATATTTAATGTTGCAGCAATTTTCGAAAAGTGTTTGTCTGGATGATGGTAAAGGATAAAGTGTTTTATATAATATTAAAACATTTCGTTGGTCTATAGAGTTGACAATATTGGTACTGGTGGTAATTCCTGGCTATGATATTTAAATAGGCATAAACACTTTAAACCTCATCAAAATAATCCTCCATTAACCACACTCAAAACACACAAATCACTGAATTCTTTTGGGACTTCTGCCAACCAACGTAACGCACTTTTGGATGTAGCTTTTTACATAACAATTAGCATAATAAATCATTTATCAGGATTTCAATATCTCGACAAGCATCATCATCAACATTAACGATATGGAATAGATACACCTATATGTACGTACGTATTCATGATGAAGTGTTTTCGGCAGCGTAGCATGAAATGTTGACAATACAAATTTTGGTGTGCCTCTTCGGTCGTTGGCAAGGATGTTTAATTTGCTGTTTAGAGTTATTTGCTATGGCATCAGGATTGCATTAAGCTTATGATACTAAAACTAATTTTCATGTTACTAAACTTTTGATTTATGTAAATTTTACATAAAGTATATTTTAAATTCATTAAATAGATTTTGAGTTTTTTTTCTATACGTTTATTCGAGTACATTCCATATGCAAATACTAAATCCCTCAATTGAATCATCAATTTCGTGCAATCAATTTTTATTTACGATATAGGTCGTATTAATGTAATATAAGGAACGTTTTTTGATCCTTACAAAAAAATTAAAATAAAAAAATTAAATCACACAAACGGCTGGCAAGTTTTATTTAAACTTTGTACTTGTAGAATTCATGGCATACTTTCTAGGTGTGTGTTTTAAACTAAAAGGTTTAATAGGTAAAACAGGATCTTCCTTAACATTAATTCTTTGCTGACAATACCGGCAGCTTTCGGTTAGCACTTTCAATTTTTGTTATTAAATAAATTCGTATTTATCAGTAATTTACCAAAAAAATATCATTTGTTTTTATTTAAAATTTAATTTAATTTAAAAAAATATCATTTGTTTTTATTTAAAATTTGAATAGGTTGTTTTTTTTTTTAGTTTAAAAACAGTATTGCATACCTTTTATATTTGACTTATGAATGTTAATTTTCCAATGAGTTTATTCTATAATAATAGATACTCGTACATAAATTATTAGTCTTCAGATTTGTATGCAAATACATACAACCCTAACATTGCTTTAAGTAGCAAATAATGTTTCTGTTCAATTTACGCCAGAATAATATTGGATTGTTGAATATTGAATGAATATTTTTGGTGTATAGATCTGTATCAATAAAAATGAAGTTGACAATATGCGTATACATAAAAAAATATAGTTATTTGTTTTTTGTAATAAAACAACAGAAAAAAAATCACAATCGATTTGAAAGAGATAATGCAATCAGAAAGGCAAAAACAATTATGTCCTTACAATGAGTTTTACATTTTGATGAATTTCATTGGTATTGTCATCATCGTCACATTTGTTTGTTTTTTTTTTTTTTTTTTTTTTTTGGTTTCAAATTTACATCATGAAATTACACAGAGATAAATTATTTATTGAAAATTTAAGTTCAAAAGAATTTGATGTTATTGTCGATGTTATATTTAAAATTATGTATTGCAATTTTTATTTCATAAAAATATTAAATGGAAACAAAATGGAAAGTCTTTATTTTTTGTTGTTGTCGAATAACCAAATAATTGATTGCAATTAATATTTCATAGCTAAATGACGAAAACATTTAACGTGGAATATGTAAATGAAAATTAAAGTAACTTTTTTTTTGGAAATTAGCTTTATTCGGATGAAACTACGAAAAGTCAATGGGTTTTACTACATAAGGAGAATTGATTTATGACATATCAAATATATTATGTGTATGCACTCAACAACGGTTGCGTTCAGTAATGTTATACCTCAAATATTTTGTTGGAATATTTTAAAAATTGATGTTAAATTTTAAGCACTTTCAAATAAGTAACACCCATTAAGTATTGGTCAAAAAATTTCAAAATATATTTCAGGCCTTCCTCGAACACCATGAATTTGTATTGAACTAGAAAACAATTTTATATGAGTCTCTTTAGATTTTCAACTAGTCCCCTTTCACACGGGGAAACTAAAGTTTTTTGGAGATTGTTGTTGAGATTTTTTTTTAATTACCTTAACAATCTTTTTTTCCCTTCGTGCCCTTCTCTTCAACAAAATTTAAGTTGCTTCCAACTAAGATTCCCTGTGTGAAAGGAGACTTATGCACTTATAATTGTTGCACGTCTTTTACAAAAGACAAAAATTATAAGTTTATAATTTGGCAGAAGTGATTGAAATAATGCTTCATTATTTTTCCACTTACAAACAAAAATCAGACATCAAGTGGCCTTAATTCGTAGGGTGTTATTACACGTCACCGGCTTAAGCTGGAATTATAATTGTCGGAGGGACACTGAAGTTTGTCTTTAATTATGGATTTTTGCTTTTTGTTTAGTTCCTATCAGTTTTGTTTGACAACAATTTAAACCGGTTCAACGCGGTATGTTTTTAGCTCGATCCGACTCGGTTTGATATAATCTGAGTTATTACATTTTTGCTTGCTCTACAGGGCAAGTTTTGGTTTCGTGTCAAAAAAATTTCGAGGTTTTAATCAAAACGTTATGGGTGTTAGTTTTTATTAAAACCTCGAAACTTTTTAATGATGGAGAAGTCCAAAGTGATTTTCCTCAAGACGCCCGTCGATCGGTCTCTTTGTCCGTGTGTCCTGATGTACATCGAGCTAGAGCCTAACAGTTAGACGGATTTACTTCAAATTTTGGTGAGAAGTGTTTTTATGTGATTCCCTAGAGGAAAAATTCGAATTTTCGTTTTAGCTCATACAACGGGTAGCTGCCATACAATTATTTCGGTTTTATCAAGTTTTCTCGAAAATGGCTCAAACGATTTTGGTTAAACCTTGTTCATATCATTTTTAGAGCAATTCTAATAATACTGCATACCACGTTCTTACCAAAAAATACTTTTTTGTTTTAATTGAATTTTTTATACAATTTAGGTATATTCCCTCATGTCTCGTCATTGGCTTGGTTGCTTTTATCACCATTTTACGATTCAGTACTTTTAAATTATTCAACAAATATTGCATTTATTTATAAATAATCTTTTTACAAAAAAATAAAATAAAAAAGAATTTTTTTTTATCATTAACTTTTTTTCCAAATTTGTTTGTATTAAATCAATGAAATTCAAAATTTCTTTTTTAACATGTTTTTATTATTTTTTCGTTAACAATATAAGAATATTAGTAGACCATCACTACAACATCAATGACTAGCTACAATCTAGTTGTTAGCTTCGAGAGCAAGTTCGTGCGATTCACAGACACAGACGATAAATACTTTGGAATAAAATTGAAAAAAACTGGCAGACTTAAAAGATTTAGGCAGTCTAAAACCGAAACAGACCAATAGGATGTTTGTTTAAATTTAAGAATTTTGTCCTTAAATAGTGTCATTTATCCCTTAAATCTTTCTACGAAGTAGTTATTCAATTTGTATTTATACGCTTTATTATTTCATATACATAGATCCGGTAACAAAAATTGCAAAAAAAAAGGAAAATCGTTATTAACTCGCACGGTACGGCGGCGGCGGCGGCGCGGCGTTTAGCCAAAATACAAACCGCAAACGGAAGTTGATAAGATTTACCGACGATTTTATAAAAATAAGGTTTTTTTTTTATAATTCCCTTACATTAATTATGGTATTATTTTTTTTCTTCACCCCTTTTATCAGTATATGTACGTAGGTACACGAATTATTTCTTTTTGTATTTTTATATAAGCAACAGATCTATCCATCTTCCGAGAACTCGCTTTTACTTTTGGAAACCCTATAATATTGTGTTATTAAAAATTAAGGAAGATAGACAATAGGCCAGTTTAAACAAAATGAGATCTTCGCAATCTCGGAAATATAAACAGTTTAGCAAATTTTTTCAGTGTTTTTATATTAGGTAAAAGTTTCTACAAAATTGACATGCTAAGACCATAAGTTGGTCCGTTGTCAAAAGAATCTAGAGATTTCCTCTTTAAACTTTTCCTCACTAAACCACTTGGTTTTAGCATTGAGTATAAACTCAATGGTTTTAGTGTAAAAAATACAAAGGCCCAGTTTTCAGCAGTGAATTAAACTAGAGCTAGGTAAGTCTGAAGATAGATTTGTCTATGGTAAGTCAAAAAGCTGTTTGTCAGTGGAGGATGAATGCAGAAAGGCTTATACAAAAATCGCAAGTTAAAATATCAAAAGCATCTATTGACTTAAACCAGAGTTAACATGCCAAATCTGATGAGTTAACTCGGGCTTAAACTGAAATCTGCCTTTATAGAAAACATATTTGGTAGTCACTCCTTCGCTTTTTTACGGAGCAAAATTTATGAGATCTCATTTGTTCTAAATTAACCTAATCTTAACTATTAATCTAGCTGAAAAGATGATACTATTTTATTAAAAACTTACCTGAGAATCCTGAGTGTAATGTCTGTCCTGTACATTTGCGTTATGCGTCGAGGTTAACGAATTATCACAGTTGGATGAGTTCTTACGTCTTCTCTTATTACTAATAATATTATGATCTACCGGAGTGGTAGACATTTCTCTATCACGATCTCTATCTTTACTATAGTCTAGCTGCATTATTTCATCACGACTGTCGGCTCTTTCTCGCTCCCTTTCATTGATGATAACACCACCTGAAGCACTGTTACTGCCGCTGCCTGCTATTAAGGGTGTTATACTACCGCTCTCACCACCAACAACAGGCCCAACGCTAGGAGATCGCTCGCTTAAGCATAAAGCCGAAGCTGTGGCCGATTGTAGGCTTGCATTTACGACACTACTATTGCCAACAATGGTGGTAGCACTGCTGCCACTGCTTCCTTCACGGTTACCACCACCAACTCCACAACTTAAACTACTACTACTGCGATGATGCAGTTCACGCTCTCGATCGCGATCACGTTCACGTTCACGTTCTCGTTCTCTTTCTCGTTCTCGTTCTCGATCACGGTCACTTTCACGTTCTCGCTCACGCTCTCGTTCCCTATCACGATCACGTTCGCGTTCTCGCTCACGTTCTCTTTCTCGTGATTCTCGGTTATGAGAGGGCGATGTCGTGTCCGAATCTCTTATTCTGTCACAACTGGTTCTATAGTTTAAATTTGTGTTGTCCGTTAAACCTCGAACCTATGAAAATAAATATTGTTTAAAAACTATTTTTTGTATCTTAAAAAAAGAAAAAAACAACTCTCACCTGTAGGCTCTCAGCTGTTTTTAAAAAGGCGGGTAAGCAACTTTGACCAACGTTCACCTCGCCCTTGTACATAAAATCGAGTAGTGATCTTATCTCTGAGTATCTGACATCTTTTAGAAAAATTATGGGATGTGGGTGGTGATTTTGCAGGAAAATTGTTTCGAAATAAGGGCTGCATGCTGATAGAATTGTCTGATGCGCCTAAAATTATACAAAATAAAAACAAAACATAACTAACTTGATTGTTTTCGAAGAAAGACAAGAAAGAACAATGTTTCCTACTCGAAGGTATTTTGAGAGAATTTAATATTCAACTCAATGCAAGTGTAGAAAAATAGACAACAACATAAAATTTTTTGTAAAGGTTATGAGATGACAAATTTCTCTCACGTATTTAATTTTTACTGCAGCCTTTTAGGCAAAGCGTGGTACTTTACGTGTACGTGAAGAATAAAACGATACGAAGTACGAGGCAAAATAAAAGGTAAGATTTTGGCAATATTAAAATGAATTGTCACACAATTCCATCTGTTTCCTTGCACATTGTGTTTTATGTTACGTGAGGCATTTAACTAATAATTTTTTTTTTTTTATTTTCGTTTGTTTTTGTTGGTAAATGTGCGACTTTAAAATAAAATGAGCAACTCATTGGCCATCAGATTACATATTTATATGCAAAAAGGTAAAAAGATTAAATCCTTTTTCAAAAGTAACCAAATTGGAAGGATGTTAGTTTGTTTTTGAAAGGATTGATAAACTTTTTTGAAGGATTTTTTTATTTATTACCTTAACTGTTTC
Organism: Melangyna quadrimaculata; assembly: GCA_949320155.1. Taxonomy (NCBI): domain Eukaryota; kingdom Metazoa; phylum Arthropoda; class Insecta; order Diptera; family Syrphidae; genus Melangyna; species Melangyna quadrimaculata. The sequence continues at coordinate 451,415,531 of OX439483.1, read as the reverse complement.
ACCGTCACAAGCCAATGTGACATCGCATAACGCCTCCCTCTCCAGCAGGGAGGTCAGCACACCAGTGAGATTAGACGGATGATTGTTCCAGCGTAGACAGAATTGCTGGTCCATAATAGCTCCTTGGTCAGTGTTGTACCTGTAATAGAAAACAAAAATATAAGAATTTGGAAAGATACTTTTAAAGATACAAAATTATAAACGAATAAATAATACTACATAGAAAATTACTTAAGTAAAATTTTCATCATTTGTTTGTTAATTTTTGTTTATCATTTATTTTCTCGTAAGAAACAAATTTTATTTTAACATTTTAATAGAAAATTTCCTGTGAAGAAATTTCGTGTCGCTGATATTTAAATTGCCTTCAAAATGTGTCCCTTATCGTTTGCATAATATAACTTTACGCACAAATAATAATATTAAGTTTACTTTAAATCTAATCACTTTGATATTAAACTTTATGAGCGGGCTTACATAACATATATATGTATTCAATTCATGTTTCACATCGTTATTATAGTGTGAATGAGCGATTCTTGACTAGACTTTGAGTAAACAGTTTTATCTGTATATAGCTACATCACACAAAGCTAAACATATGTAGGTTGTAAGTATGTGGTACTTACGCCTGTAAGTGTAACTATGTATTTTTTTTGATTTGACGGGGGATATAAGATTGAATGATGACAAATGCCAACTTTGATAACAGAATATGTTTTGATGAATAATTTATTTATGTTCAATGTCGAATTGGGTGTAAAATATTTGTTGATAAACAGGAAACGGATACAAACATAATATTTGCAAAATGATTGTGTTACATTTTGTAAAACGAAGATGGTTATCAAACTTGTTTTTAATGTTATAAAATTTTTGACAATTATAAATGTTGATATTTTAAAGCGATTTTGTATAGGTATAAAAAAAAATGTAAACGTCAAATATGTTTGTATGTTGTGTCGTGTAGCTGGGTAAATATTGGCCTGGTGGGGTGATTTTGACATTTAATTTTTTTTTTAATATAAAGGCCTTTTCTTTCTTTTCAACTTTTAGAAAAAAAAGTTATTTATTATTAAAAAACCCTATAAAAACACTAACAAATGTGAAAAGGTTTCAATATACATTTTGTGGAAATACTACTGCCAAATAATTTTAACTCAGTTATGGGGAATATAAAAATTCCTGCACTTTGAGTGACTTTAGCTATGACAAAGTATGAAAAATCCCATCAAAATTATCAGAAAACTTGCCCTAAAAAGACAAAAGATAAATGAATGAAAACAAACAAAAAATCCTCAGTATAAAATATCTCTGAGATCAATATTGGTAGGTGCTCGTTGATTGATTCTAGTCAGTGAGATAAGGAAAACGTTTACCCGGCCAAAGCCACCCAAAACTGCAGGGTGACTTTAGCGACCCAATTTTTGATTTAAATTAGCCAACTGATTTGTATTAAATTTACGATACTTTTGCGAAAAATATTTACTCTATACAAAAATCTATGCAAAAGGTATTCATATTTTAATTCGAAAATGCGCCAAACTCATCCGGTTTGACGGTAATATTTTTGTATTTTCACTGTTTGTTCTTCGAAAAAGTCGGGGAACCCTGAAATCTCCTCCACACAACCCCAGGGTTCCGCGGAACACAGTTTGGGAACCGATGGTCTTCATAACAATTTTTAGTTTTGATAACAAAAAAGGGATCAGTAAAAATGTATATTAATCTCCTAAAATTTGTTTTAATAAAAACTTAAAAGCCATCCTCAATATTGTTAACGTATTTCGACACAGTCAAAGCAATAATAGTTTTCTAGGAATTAAAATTAAAATAAGTGTTTCAAATAGGTAGGTACCAGGTACCTGCATATGATTTAATTACAAATTTAAAATTAATTCCTATAGCTATTTGGATGCAGAATGAATTTCTTTAAGAATTTCATTATTATTTTTAATTTTTTCATAAAAAGTATCACAGCAGTTATCAGGAATGGATATTTTTTTGTTAAATCTTCCGAGAATATACAGATACACTCCCTCTTGCATTTTTTGACTGCTGCTGAAGTCGATGCCATTCTATTTCTATTTATGTATAATGAAGCGTTAATATTATTAATTTTTGTACTAACATATTTGAGTTGTTTTTTATTTACTACCCGTCCAATCTCCAATAAACTTCACATCACAGCAAACTGTTTTGTTTTCGATTTAATAATGACAGACTGAGACTACAAGATAAACTGACAATTATTCATTTAAAATGGAATATACATGGGCTAACGCTTGTTCAATCTTCCGAAAATATATAAATATGCTCTACCGTTTGTTTAATATGCGTCAATTTGTATGCGTACGCACAGGGATGTAAAGTAGAGTTTATACACATACAGAATTACTTCGTTTTGAGAATTGTTGAGGCCGTTGGCGTCGCCGTCGTTTCGTTGGAAAAGCGGGACATTTAGCGGGACAGTTATGGCCGCGGGACAGAGACCTCAAAAACGGGACTGACGGGACGTATGGTCACTATATACGTACAATATGGGAATTTTTGTCAATCATCATCATCTCTCATCAAAAAGGGTAGGTTTTTTTGTTGTTATTTTTTCTTATTAAAATGAAACTTTTTTGAAGCAATTTATATCAGAACCTACATACATCTCTGTTTTATTTATCCAGTCTTTTGGTAATATGTTAGGATATATTTAGGTTAAGCGCTCTTTACCTACAACTAACACTACGACTAAATAATGCTGATTGTGATAAATTGGAATTTCCCAGTATATGGAAGGTAAACAAACCAAACGAAAAAATAAATATTGTGGCAAATGCTTTCATAAAGCAGTAGATTTTGTTTTTTTTGTCAACACAATCTGTGTGTTGAAAAAAAAAGATAAAATAAATCAGCCAAAATGGAAGACTAAGGGCCAGTTTCACAGTGAACACTTACCGGAAAAAGTTGCACTTAAGTTTTGCATATTGGTACATTTTAGTAATTTTGGCAGCCTGGGTTAGTGACTCTTAAGTGCCCAACACGGGAGACTTAAGTGCAACTTATTCAGGTAAGTTTACATTGCGAAAATTGGCCTTTTGTATCTGATATTGCGCACTTAAGTGCAACTTCTATAACTGTGAAACTGGCCCTAAGACTTGGTTTAACTATAATTTTTAGATTTAAGCCCTAAGAACTTTAATGTTCTTGAATTTTAGTTCACATTTAGTTTTTTCCCAAAAAGAAATTCAATTGAACTTACTTACAAATTGCATATAGACAAGATTTTCGCTGGTCAAGTGGGATGTGGGAAAACCCAAGTCAAATGGCAATTTTTGAAGACTAAGTGCCTTTTAATCTTTAACCCATGATTATTGTTGACCATTTTTTATTTTCTTTTAAAGTTTGAGTTGTAAGTCGTGAAATTCTCTGATCAGCCAATTCTGTTTTATTGATCATAATTTTATAAGCTTTAGCTTGTTTCTAAATGCGAAATTATTTTCAAGTGAAATATTATAAAATATTTGTTAATTTTCTTTTTCTCAATATTTTTAAAGATTGTTTTTCTTTTCTAACTTTTTAACAGTATTTATCAGCGGTAGTTGTGTCTCAACATAATGTACTCAGGTGAATAAATAACAAATCTAGTTTTTTGTCATATTATCTAACACGCTAGCTAAGAAATTGCATCGCAAAATATCTTGAAGCTTCAGCGACAGATATGATACTTTCGCTCTAAAAGCCGTTACTACTACTGTAACTCCCTACTTAATAGATAGATTATTTGGGTTTAGAAAATTAAGGTTCAGTTTGTTCACAATGGGTTAAATGTTAATTTTTTCACAGGTTCTTATTAAATGTCATAAATAAACCAAAATCTACTCATTAGTTCATTCAATGATCCATAACTCAAATTATGGATTCTTTGGTAAAAAATGCTCGTTAACGAACACATTCGATAATTTATCAACTGCAATAATTACCACTGATTAAAGATAATAAGCTTTAAATAAACTGGTATTAAGAGGTAAGCAAAAATTAACAAACAAAAAGTTTTAATTCACTGCAAATAATCATGAGTAACAATAATTTCTTGTAAATAGCATTAGTATTTATAATAAATAGTTAAAGCGAAAAGAGAAGTTTTATTAAACTTGTTTTTTAAGATTTTCGGTTTTAAAAATTCGAGTTATTTTTTTTTTTAACTAGAATTTTAATTTCATCAGATTTAAGCTGTAAACACTGAGCGAATTAGTAATCGTCTGACTAACGTAGAATTGCGAAGTTTGTGTTCGTAAGCAAAAATTGAATTCAGACTTAAGCAGACCTAAAAACAAATAACGTCCGTAAACATCAATAGTGTGCAGAAATCAAGTCGGTACCGGGCAGTTTGAGCAGACAAAAAATTCAACTGCAAAAAAAAAAAAAAAAAATTAAAACAGAACCGGTACCTGCATTATGTATAAATGAAATGGCTTAGAAATACATGTTGTGTTCATGTATCATCAGGACATTTTTCTATCACAGAATATTTGGTGCCACATGTCACCCAAAAGCCATAAAATCGATTTTCGCTGAGCGAAAATTTAATTTCAAAAATTTCGTTTTTCATAATAATAATTAAAGAAAAAAATCGTTGTTGTTTTTTAATCTCTAGAAATCCTTCAATGGAATTTGACAGTGTTTACCAAGACAGATAGGTAAGAAATTAAAATTTGGCGTACACCGAATATTTCGTTGCAAATGTCACCCAAAAGCCCCGCGCGAAAATTTAATCTCAAAAATGTCGTTTTTTTTAAAGCTTAGTACGTTGCTGATGCGAAACGAATTTTTTCTGTGGTCTCCAAAAAGACAACGAAATGCTTACGAAAATATTCAGGGAGAGTTTCACAAATTGCAAATAAATAAAACAAAATTTAACGAACAAATCAAACAAAAGCCATGCTGTAATGAAAGAAACAACAAATAAAAACAGGAACAAACCCATATTTCATTTTTCGGCACACAATTAATACTCAGGGCAATTAATTCTGTGCGAAAAGAGAGTGGAGACTTGTCGAAACAATCTGGTATAATCACCAATTTCACTGATCGAACAGCGTACCACAGAACGAAAAGTACAACGCAAATTTACGTTTATGATTTTGCCATGTCATTTTTGTATGCGATTTTTTGTTCACATCAGCAGCGTAATAGGCTTAAATAAAATCGGATTTTCTACGCAGCTATGCTTACGAATAAAAATTTAAATTTAAAAAACTGCCAAGCGCTTGCTTTGTGCGGACAGAAGAAAAAATAAAATCAATATGCAAAAGCTAAGCAGACAGAGATCTGCCACAGATTTTTGTGATTACGAACTCGCCCATTTTGAAAATTCTATTGCATTTAAATTCCATGCTTATAATTGAAATAGATTTATATGGTTTCAGCAGTTTGTGTTTGATTTATTTTTAATTCTTTAGTGGTTATTTTTATTTAACCATTTCAGACGTTGATTAACGTTATGCATAACACAAGGAAAAAAAATTGTTTTATATTGAAAACTTAAAGATATCCTTCTTCTTTAACAACTCCTTATTAATTAACCATCAGTATTACCTTTATCATTGATAAATTAAAAAAAATGTTTTCACACAACTTCGTAGTTTATTTTCCGTTATACTTTCTGAAAGATAAACTATACATGAATAACTTCACTGCTATATCAGAAGAATACCTGAATAAATAATGCAAATATTATGCTTAAAAAAGAGTAGTTCCGAATAAATATAAAATGTAAGGACTTGAATTTCGAATTTGTAAAGACTTATAATATTGATGTTTGCTATGCTAATAATATACTGTGTATACCCCCCTTTGTTGGAATTCAAAATTGTTTAGGCAGTAATTTTTACGACAAAAGAATACAGAAGTTCAAAGGAGAAACAAATGTCCTGTATATTTTACTCTGTTGTCTGTTCTTTGATACTCGTAAAAAGGATAAAATTGTGAAGTTCTATGCAACTAGAATTATTCTCAACAAAAGTTTTTTTTTTAAATAATTTAAATATTTGTAGGACTTTTGAAAAGTTACATCTGGAATAGCAATTGTTTGTGAGCTCAACTTTCGATATATTTTATTTTTAGTAAAAAGAAATTATGCGCATCTTCTTTGAAACAAAGCTGGAACAAAGGTTAGAAGTTTTGAAAAGTTGAAGAGAAAAAACAGATTTAATTCATTACAACAAATATGTTGCATTTCATTTCAAATATGTTTCCTAAAGCGTGTTTCTGTTTATATTTATTTTATTTTCAATAATTGATGTTGTCTGGATACCAATTACCAACTTAGTTAAATTGGCATTTTTCTTGAGCATGGACATAGCCAGGCTCAGTACCTATGCTAAAAAAAAGTAATCTCTGAGAATGTTCACAGCATTAATACACCACTTTCAGCAATAAACTTAATTTTTTGTTTTTTACTTCTTATTTTGATATAAATTTTTCCCGAGATTACATTTTTTATTGTTTAGCAGACAAGAGAAAGTCAATCTCTAGCAAAAATTGAAATACATGTATCGAAAAGTCATCCTTTTTTACAAAAATATTTTCTACTTGTTTTGATTTTGGCTACTTGGCTCTCTCATAAGCAAATTAGAAAATCATATCCGTAACAATTAATAGTTCTTGTCGAAGTCTTATAAAGACAGGTATGAAAATGATGTTTGACAGATATTTTGAAAGTCGAAGTATGTACAATTAAAGTCACAAAACTGTACCTATATAATTAACGTGGGAAATTCATTTAGGTAGATGAAATTGCCAAAGAATATTCACAAATTTGAGCCGAAAGTCATAAGATCCTCAAATGAGCATTAAGCATAGTAAAGAATTCGATTAACTTTATTTTTTTATATTGGCACGTGCAAGAAAATCAAACTGTAACATAAAAAGAAGAACACCCTATATGTTAAAAAAATCTCTGAAACACGGTCGTAGTCATCAATCTCTAAGTATACTAGTACTAAATGTAAAGTGATCATATCTTAATCACACACTAATCAAAAGATAAAAGTATCATTTAAAAAATAATTAAAACTAAACGATGAAGACGACACTCTATAGTAGGTTAGGTACAAGCAATGATTTCTGATCAACAAGCCTCAAAGTGTTAAAGAAAACATGTTTTTTTTTTGGTGCCGCTATATTGCTGATGCTATAACTCTATCAACTATACTACACTACCTAATCATCCTTATAGGAACATTTAAATCGCGTGACTACAACTCATTGCCTTTTCTATGTACATATGTATTTGTGTTTGGGAAGAAGACAAAGTTTTATAAAAAGAATGTGACAGCAAGTGAGGCGTTAAATTGAATTTAATTGTGTGTTTATTTGCTGAATGAATATTGCTGGCTGAATTTCACAAGTTAGAAGTGAGAATGATTTGACCTAGTTGCGAATAAATTTTCGTTTTCTTTGAAGTAGGTACCTATTTGTGTACCTAAATCAATGTCTATGTACATATGTATGTTATGTTTATAATGAAATGATTATTGGAATGATTTTTCGTTATAGGATTTGATTAATTAAGCAAGTTTTGGGGGAAATTTAATTAATTGAAAAGTTCAGTAAGACAGTGAATCTAATAACGCTAGGTATGATAATAAAACATCAAAACATTTGAACATGCACAGATAAGAAGAATTATTTGAAAGTTGGAAACTTCTTGTTAAAAGTGGATCGATTCTTATCTTTTGAGTTACTTCAAAATTCAAGAAGTTATAACTTCGGTTGACCTCCAGCATCCGGTGTTAAATGAGCTTTAGACGTTTTGAAATTCTGAGATTTTGTTCTTTTTTTTTGTTTGTGCACAACCAACCATTCAAATTCATGGGATATAGTTTATGCTTTACGTACTCTATTTCCTAGCAAAACAAATTTTGATGGCCCACAGTGTGTTAATGCGTTTCTCAGGTATATTCTGCACATCTCCGCATCTATGGCTTTCCAACCATATACAATTTGTCGAAATCGGTTGTATACTTTTTGAGTAAATGGTACCACAAACTATTTTTAAGGCTATTTATATATAGATTAACAACATTTCTGGTAGACGCTACCGCTAAAATTGTTTTCTTTAAAAGCTATAATCTTTATTGAGAACATTTTTAGCGACAGCATCTGGAATATTGCAAATATGGAAGATGAATGATATCCTAAAAATGATTTATTGACCAATTTGGAATTAATAATTGTGATTGGAAGTGATTAAAAATAATCTTTCCGTCGGCTTTTTTTGGTCACTGTAGTTTTTGCAATGAAACAATTAAGTTACATTAGCTTTCCCGACGTTTCGGCAGGGGTTGCTGCCTTCTTCAGGGGAACTTTATTTGGACAACAAGAAAAAATATATTGTTTACATTATAATAACAATAATTGAAACAATACAAAATACACTCACTTTAATAAAACTGTGTTTAAATTTAAACTGACATTTAAAATTATTGTATCTAATAATTGTAATATTATTTACAAAAGTAAAGAAATAACCACTTCAAACGAAGTTTAGTCTATGGAATTTAAACAAGGAGTAAAGAAACTGAAAGAATACTGTGTTATGATGAGACAAGAGAACAATAGATGGCAGAGATATTTTGGGTGTCTTGTTTTCTGTTCATGTTGTTGTTGTTGTTGATGATACAATAATTTTAAATGTCAGTTTAAATTTAAACACAGTTTTATTAAAGTGAGTGTATTTTGTATTGTTTCAATTATTGTTATTATAATGTAAACAATATATTTTTTCTTGTTGTCCAAATAAAGTTCCCCTGAAGAAGGCAGCAACCCCTGCCGAAACGTCGGGAAAGCTAATGTAACTTAATTGTTTCATTGCAAAAACTACAGTGACCAAAAAAAGCCGACGGAAAGATTATTTTTAATCACTTCCAATCACAATGATGAATGATATCACCTGATGCTTCGGGGAAAGTTAAGGGGCGGATGGATTCGCGGTTGGTACGATTATCTTAAGAGAAATAAGGTTAATACGTTAAGAATGTCTAGATACGCCCAGAACCAGAAATCTTAATAACTTTTATTATTCCAATCAAACCATGTAACTGGATGACTCAGGGGCTCTCACAAATTGTTTGGAAGAATTCACTCTGTTTATATTTTATGTCGTTTTCGATTGGAGGTTCGGAGTAACTCCCTTTTAACTCTTTTTACTGCAACAGTTTTCACAAGGTTTGTTTCCGTTCCGGATTTCATTATAGGAGTACACGCGGAACACACCCAAACATTTAAACTCTTTCGTCGGAACTCGAATGTAGCAAAATATAACTATGGGATAATTTACTCACAGAGATGGCAAGATGGCTTCTTATAACACACAAAAAAAGAAATCGATCGGTTTCAAAAGGAATAGACCCGTTCCAAAATTCAATCGGAAATTACTTAAATGAAACGTTTTTTTGCATTTGAAAAAATAATTATTCAAAAATTACACAATGAAATAATTTCGTTTTGCAGTACGCCACAATTGTAGTAGATTATTTGTAGAAGTCTCCACCCTATTTCGGACGAAATTAACTGCCTGGACCATTAATTTTGTGCTAAAATCTAACATTTAAGTTTTATTCGTGTTTTTAGTTGAGTTTTCTTTCATTACAGCATGGGTTTCTGTGATTTTTTATTTACTTTTATTTCTTGCCATTTAATTTATTTCTACAACGTTTATTTTTACTCTGTGGTTTCCATAAACATTTCACTGTCGTGTTGGAGCCAACCGACAAATTTCATTTTACATCAGCAACGTACTAGTCATAAGAAAGGAAAAACCACAGAAGGAAAAAAACAAAAGCAAATTGAAATTGGAAGAAACCCTGAAAAATAAAGATCGTTCTGACAAAAAAGCGTATTGAGGAAAAAAGAGATATCAGAGGGCTCAGCAATCTTAGTTGCCTGAACGGGATTGCTCACCTTAAAATTTCAGTTTGGCTGTCAAAATACTGAGAGCAAAAAATTGAATTCGTTTGCTCAGCTTTGGCCGAAGGAAGCAAACTCGTTCATATCTCTATTTCCTGAAGGCACCAAAACAAAAATTGACAATTGACATATTTTTCAGTATTTTATCAAAAAGTCTAACAGACTGTTTAGTATCAAACATTTTTTTACCTTAAGTCAGTTATGAAAAAATTGACAAAAGCTGTCAATGATAGCATATTCATTTACATCAGCAACTTACTAGTCATACGAAAGGAACAACCACAGAAGGAAAAAAACAAAAGCAAATTGAAATTGGAAGAAACCCTGAAAAATAAAGATCGTTCTGACAAAAAAGCGTATTGAGGAAAAAAGAGATATCAGAGGGCTCAGCAATCTTAGTTGCCTGAACGGGATTGCTCACCTTAAAATTTCAGTTTGGCTGTCAAAATACTGAGGGCAAAAAATTGAATTCGTTTGCTCAGCTTTGGATGAAGCAAACTCGTTGATATCTCGATTTTCTGAAGGCAACAAAAACTAAAATTGACAGTTAACATATTTTTCAGTATTTTATCAAAAAGTCTAACAGACTGTTTAGTATCAAACATTTTTTTACCTTAAGTCAGTTATGAAAAAATTGACAAAAGCTGTCAATGATAGCATATTCATTTCTGTGTGCCTTTTGCCCCTGAAATGTTTATACTAAAGGCTCTCACAAAACCAACGAAAAATCGTAGAAAAACAGTCACAACAATTGACAAAAATGATCAAAATGACAAAACAAAAAACTGTCGTTAGCGAATGTTTCGCGTCAATTTGGAAGAGCACTAAGGGCCAGTTTCACAGTCATAGAAGTTGCACTTAAGTGCGCAATATCAGATACAAAAGGCCAATCTTCGAAGTGTAAACTTACCTGAATAAGTTGCACTTAACTCTCCCGTGCTTGGCACCTACGTGTCACTAACCCAGGCTGCCAAAATCACTAAAATGTACCAATATGAAAAACTCAAGTGAAACTTTTTCCGGTAAGGGTTCACTGTGAAACTGCCCCTAAAAGAAGTTCTATCTTGGTTCAACCACATGTTTCTTTAATACACACATATCTATCTCAATGTCAATTTAATTAAAAAGAAAAAAAAAACAACTTTCCTAATGTGGGAAAGAAGAATTCTTATAATCAAAGTTGAAAGAGGCTAGAGATTTTTTTTTTGGTATGAAAATGAACCAACAAAATATTCATAAAAGTCAAAAGGTGTGGTAAGCCTAATGAAAGAAGTGCAAGTGTTACAGTCTGATTGCGACTTAAGTGCCTAATAGCATGTCAAACCCAGCAAAAAATAAAAAATTTGGGGATAATTGTATAAACTCACATTTTTGCTCAACCATCCAAAGACATTGAGCCCCTGGTTACATATCAGCGAGTCCAAGCCGGATTGCGTCTAGAGTTCACCCTGCCAGAACGTTTAAGGAACTCGTTAGATTTGAAACAGTTTAAACCACGTGATTAAAAAATAAAGAAAAAAATAAATCGGGTGGCACAACGGCTCATGAAGAACCAGGGCCTACTGACTAACAACTCGCAACCATTCCTGTGTGCACCCTTCGACGGGAATGGAAGGGACCTACAATTTTATGCCGATTCCGAACGGCTAGACGAGAAGCACTTATTCGTGACAAGTGACTCTTGGAGGATTTGTCAATTCCTCGCAAGAGGCAGTAGCCCTGAAAAAAAACTTTTTAGTTTTTAGGTGGACGAGGCTGGGAAGCGATTCCAGACCTCCAGCGTGACAGTCGAACGCACTAACCATTACGCTACGGGCTACTACCACGTGATTAGCATCGTCAAATGCAACACAAATCGAGGGTGTTTAGGTTGGATCAAGACAAAACAAACATTTTGTGGAAGGGGGTGCATGTTCCCCATGTTCAGGCGGGTTAAATTAAATACATAATTCTAAAAAGTTTAAGAAAACTAAAAAAATCCATTTAGATGCTTTACGTTATTTTTACGTATATAGCAATTCTGCCTTTTTCACTTTACCTACCAACCAATTACAGTCAAGCATGATTTTGTATATAAATTATCGGAATTTAAACCCCTTTTATAAATGTTCACAGTGCTTGTGCTTCAACAACAAATAACTGACCCACGCCAACAATTATAGTAAACAGAGTTAAAAGCACTTGCATTTATTATACAAAGTGCAGTGATAAATTTATGCAACTATTCAATCTCCCCTGCTTGTTGAAATTAAAAAAAAAACATTAACTCATCTAATAAAAATACTCGTATAATTGAGTAAACACGGCAGAATGAATAGTTCAATCACATTCACATGCATTAATAAACTGCACATTGACTGCAATATTGAAAGTGAAACTGATCGTATTCTCTGTTCCGATGACCATATCACTCACTGCATACGTCATACTCAGCGTATTTAATACTCTAAAATAACAAGTTTCAATTATTCAACTACATCGACAAATACACGCTTGCGCGCATAACTCTATGACAGCTTTTTGCTAAATAAAAATAATAATAATCGGTACTCTTAATCAAATAAATAATAATAATAATAAAGCGAACATTGTATAACATGTGAGTGGTTTTAAATTTAGATTTTCACACCTATCCTCACTGCTCCCTATCAAAAAATAAATATTCGTTGTATGAAGCGGTGCGGTGGGCTGCTCTGGCGGTGCCGGCGAGCGAAAGTTTTCTATCTCCCCCGTAAAATGGGTTTGTATATGTGACCGGCAATGGTGGCAAATATTAAATTTAGAGTGTATTTGTGCATATTATCTCATACAAATTGACTCTGGCAAAGCTTTTAAGTTCTCTATAGGAGAAGGAGTAGTAGTGTTTTTGGTTCATTAAACGACTAAAATGCGAGGCGCTATGCGTCTTCGTCGTCTTTCTGTTATCGGACAAATTTTAAGCGAAAGTGAACCGAGATATTATGTATTTTTTTTTCTTTGTTTGTAGGTATCTGATTCTGATGTAATTTTTCAAAGCTTATCAAAGATACTCAAAGCAACGACAACAACAGCAAAAAGTTTTATTGCATGCAATCATTTTGAGTAAGTTATTATAAGTTTGACGAGGCAGAAATCACGTCATGTTGTTTGACAACTGTTTTTGACCGTTAACTCTTTTGTTTTACTCAAAAATTTCTTGATAAGACTATTCAATTTAATTATTTTGTTTAAAGATAATTTGTGGTTAGCAAAAATCTGGAGTACAGGAGTAGAGACTTGTGATAAGGATATACTATTAAGCAACAAGTATTTTTTAGATTTTGTATTATTATTATTTTCAAAAAGTATAATGAAAAGGGAAAACCCAATCAGTTATTTTTCATAGTTGGGCCCTTAGATAAAAAAAATTACCAAACTCTAAAGTTAGGTTTTTGAACAACGAATTAAGCTAGAGTATAGAGAAGATGAAAGTTGGGGTAGTAAGTGAAATGTTAAAATTGTTTTTGAAGAGTCATACATATTCTGATTAAAATACTAGGTAATCATTGAATAAATCAAGTCTTAGGGGCCAGTTATAGCTTTCATTGAAAATATTAATTGTCAATTTTGAGAGATTTTGAAGAAAAATTAAATGATTATTTTGATGCCAAAGTAAAGCTAACTGATTTAAAATTTATTTCTAGGGAAAACAAAATTCAATTTGGCACAACTTTTGTCATAAAATGACTTTTAATTTTTCAATGATGAACTACCTCACCAATGATCATTGAAAACATTAAAAGTTACTTTATAGGGAAGATATAGGTCAAAATGAATTTTTTTTGGAAGAGAAATAATTTTGAGGCCGTAAGCTATATTTCTGCATTAAAATATTCAATGATTAAACTTTCGAAGGTTCTCAAAATCAACAGCTAACTTTTTCAATGATGGTTTTGAATGAAAGATATAACTGGCACCTTAGTCTAACACTTGAAAGCGCGAAATTTACACTAAAAAGTACATATTTGTGGGAGCAACATGGTTTTTTAGAGTCTCGTGTGTTGAGTGTCTTAGAGCCTCTTTTAGATCCACATTCCACACCTGTTGTGATGTGGGGTCGTGTGTCGCTGTCATTCCATATACTTCATGCACCACACAGCGATACAACAATTTAGTTCTACGCATATGAAATACATTGTGGCGATAACCACAAACGACTCCACAACACACGAAACAGATGTGATTCCGGCTTAACTTCAGTCGAATAATGACTATTTTATTTGTTCAGAAAACTAATTGATGAAAAAATGGATATAGGCATTACAAACGATTTTTTGATTCAAAACTCCGAGCTTTCAAAAAGGAAGTCAATCTGATTAAATATCAACCTAAGGGTCGATGTGCCTGTTTGCATGGCATTACTTCTGTAGAGATATTTCTGGATTAGAGAGTTATTTCCATGTCTTGTCTAAAAACGTGGGTGCAATGAGGAATCTCCTGGAGCCTCTTGTAAAATAAAAATGGGCCTAGCTAAATTTAATTTGGTTAAAAGCTGCTTAAGACAATGTTTTGCAGAATCCTGACGAAAGACATTTATTTTCGTCGAATTCGTTAGTCAAATAGCTGAATTTTAGACGGGATATTTTCCCAAAACCTTACACATAGTGTTGCGAAAGAGGCGCCATAGACGCCATACATATTCGCCACACAACCTCTCAGGGTGGCAACAATTTCTCTTAAACGGAAATTGAGTTTTAACTTTGTGTGAAGCAGATTTTACGTGGTACAAAATTGAACAACAATATGACGAATATAAAGGTAAAACGATTTTGAGAAGCTTTAATTATTTTTATAAGAAAAAAAGTTGTCAGTACATATTATTTAATTTTTTAAAAATTGAAGCTATAAAATATTAATAACTATGATTTAAAGACCTGAGGAAAAACGTAACCACGTTTGAAACGACGTCTGATTTACATATTAAAAAAAAATAAATATAGACCTAAGGCCCATTTAGAATTTTAACATTTTAAAAAAGATCACGAAGAAGAAATAATTACATCAATCACACCTTAATACTCTATATTATGTTGCACAATTTTTCAATTTCAGAGTTTTCAAAATAAATTTGAGTGAGTGGGCAGCTTTTTTTTTGGTGAAAGTAACAGTCCAATGCTTATTTGTCAAACAATTCTTATTGCAAATGTCAATCAATTGTGAACAACTACAGAGCTTCTGGAAACTACTGATTGATTTTGATTTTTTGTTTTAATTTAACAAGGACCTCGATATTTTTTAAAATAATAATAATTTTAACTATGTACCTGTCAGACGAAGTGTTTTTATTGCACTGCAAGTCCCGTTAGGAGGAAAGAAAAGAATTTCTCGTGAAATTCCAGTGGTTGCATGCAGTTGAAAATGGTATAATATATATATACAAAAAATGCTGCCTGCTGCCAAAAGTGGGGTCCGAACCCACACCTCCAGGTTAGAAGTCACCCACTGTGCTTTTGCCACCCAGCAATATTACACTGCCTTGATAATTGTTGATAACATTGTATTTATTTATTGATAATTTTTTTACGATGGTTGTTTAGAAAATGTTAAAATTTGTTTCTAAATCATATTGTTTGTTTTTTTAAGTGGCGCCCGGGAAATTTTTTTTTTGTCTAAATTCATGACTCTCTTAAATGTTTATATCAAAACATAAGTGACAGCTGTCATTTCTAGTTAGGTAGATACATATACTTGAATACTTCACATATGTTTGTAAATGCTACTTCATGTCATCATTCCTCTTCTAAAGAAATTTAGTCAGCAAAATATAAAACGCAAATTTGTCTAAACATCATCCTTTCATACTGATGTTAGCTTAAATATGTATCTATTTCACTGCATGCCGAAGGCAGATGCGCCCACGAAAAGGAAGTGGTGGATTCTCAGTGAATTTTCGACACACATCCACTCAAATAACATATCATTTGAATTTGACTGTCACATCAAGTGTAAAAATTGATATATTCGTTGTAAACTGTATAGTAAATGCCAACATAATGGAAAATTCCACTTATCGATATCCTCTGTAGTTGATGTATTCTAATACATTCAATGATATCTATAGGCTATGTTTGCAATCGAATGATCAAGTACAAACAATATGATTAGTCGTTGCAGATTCAATTGACAGCTACAGTTATTGTTTTGATATACGTACGTGTATGTAAATTGTACATAAAAACAAATCAGATGAAACATATTTTGGGAAATATATACATATGTAAGTATTAGTATTTAAGCTTACCTATTAAAATAAAGGAATATACACTGATGTGTTCTTCGGTAGTTAAACTATGAAAATAGAGATTGTAATGAATGAGGGGAACAAATTGTTTTTGAAAATTAGTTAATTTAAGACCTCTATTAATTTTCAAACGCTGAATATGTTAAATTGATTTTGATAGAGCCTGCACTTTGGTTTTGTATGATTTTGACACTTTAATAGATTTGAGATGTGAACTCGTACACTTAATCTAAAGTCCTGTTTTCACTAAGATGTCAAATTAATTTGTTGAAGTTGAAGAATACAGTGTAACATTTATGTACATCAACATCCGTATGCATACCATCAACTCGGATTTTTTCAATGTTGAGGTAATTGAAATTGAAATCGAACCTAGATTTTTCAACATTTGTTTACGTGTGAACATCAGAGCTAACACCGTTTACAATGACCGCAATGGCCCAGAGATATCTGGTCACAACAACAGTCTCATGGCGGTATTTTTATCTCACTTACCATAAAACATAATTGAAAATTGAAAACTTATAAGTATTGGTATGCGATATTTATATATTAAAATTATTAGACGCAGTTTAGTTAGGTACCTTTGTATATAACCATGAACATAAATTGTAAAAATATTAAATGGTAAAATAAGACACAAAATCCTGCAAAAAAAATAATTTCTACCCTCATGAAAGTTGGTGAAAACGTAACATCTATCATAATAATGAAGAATCAAAATGGTCTATAAAAATATCTTGTAGGGAAGGGTGTTTTTTTTAATGGGAAGAGGGGGGAGATTGTTGTGCATCAATAGGAAAAAAAGCCTTGGAAAATTCTATGCATATGGTACCTACATTATTTCAATGATTTTTTTAATGGAGAATCTAGTTGCATTTAAACTAAGACGATACAACAACCTCACAAAAAGTTATAGTCCTTTTTTATGACTATGTTTTCAGTACGATAGGTACAAGTTGTAGAAAAAATATTCCATTTCTCCATTTTTAAAAATAAGAAGAATCCGTAAAAATATCTATGGTAAAAGGGTGTTGTTTTTGATTACACCATAGAGCTTGTGACAGAAAATATTACTCGCATGAAACTTGGTATAAATGTTAAGAATTGTACGAGAATCATGAATCAAAAGTGTTTATAAGAGTATTTAGTATAGTGAACGGTAATTTTTGAGGGTTTGAGAAAATATTGGGTTCTTAAGTTATGATTTAAAGCTATTTTTCACGCTGAATAACAAAAAAGTAAAATTGAGATGATATGAACAGTTATATTACTTTGTATGTGAAGATGAATTTATTTTCCGTAGACCAGGTAAAATATATCCGCTTTATTTAACCTTCAAAAAAATACCATTCCCTACACAATTTACCATAAATTCTTGAACATAACTTGAAGAATTAAGAGCTACACGTGAAGGAGCCATTCGTGAACTGCAGCAATTGCAAAATGAGAAAAACAAGGCAGTAGTCGACCAAAAAACCAAACAAAATATGTTTCGTTCGATTTAAGCCATTTTTTGGAATTAGGTTCTTTGAACCCCTGACAAACTACCTGAATTTTTTCAGATTTTTAAAATTATGTTTAGGGGTCACAAGAATCAATTTTATGCAAAAAGCAGTTTTTGGAGTACCTATTTAATTTGTAAAAAATAGATTAAATACTCCAAAAACTGCTTTTTGCACAGGATTGATGCTTGCGACCCCTAACCATAATTTTAAAAATTTGAAAAAATTCAGGTGTATCATGCGTTTAAAGAACTTAATTCCAAATAATGGTTTTAATCGAACGAAAAATACACCAAATATTAAAGAAAAACTAAGGAAATAGGGAATTGTGACCCTAAAACTCATTTTATTCAAAATTAAATAACTTCTGTCACACAGTGAATTTGGACAAATGGCTAACGGATAATGAATGCATAAATATGTACTTATGTACGATATGAAGACAGGGATGTAAAAACGTCTTTCGGTAATGTATCGAATGTTAAAAAACAGTGTATCGAATTGTACTTTTTGATTTTTTTTTTCAACAAATCAATGTTTATGAAGTGTAATAAACAAACAAGAGCATATTTTTAAATAAAAAAAAAAATAAAACATACCGGTGGGCTTGGAGTGGCAAACAGCTAGGTACCAGGCTTGCCAGATTGCGCGATAAATCGCGAAACACGCGATTTTTTTAAAAGTTCGCGAGCCAAAATTTCATTTTGCGATATCTCATATTTTTCGAGATGTTTGCGGTATTTTTTCCCTGTACAATAAAACGAAATTTCAACCTTAAGGAAAAAAAAATTATCTTATTTAGAACACAACCATTTCACTTTGGAAAAGTGAACTTGTTTTAAGTGCTCTTTCATTACCAGCAAGCAATGCCATTGTTGAAAGAGCGTTTTCCTACATGAATGTAATCAAAAGGTACTCACTTATGTAACATTAAAAAAAAAAACATTTAAGTGATATGATAAATGAATTTTAAATAAATTATTATGTAACGGGAGGGTCAAATTCAATTTTTTTTCTAAAAATGCAATAAAATGAACAAAATTAAATTTTGTAGCCGTTCTAAGATTAAAGTACAATTCTTAGGTCCACTAATGAGGATTATGATTCTTTCCCATTTAAAAAAAATCTGCTGGTACTTCGAAACTTTTTGTAATAATTAAAATACCTAAAATGTCTTAAATCTAATTCCGTTGCTGCAATACAACCTATTTATCGTTTATTTTCTACTAAAATAATAAAAAAAAAGAATTAATCAGCCTTATTCATCTATTTATCGGGGGGAATTTTCTCTTGTTACTAGTCTGCTATTCATTCAAGTGAATGTGGTTTTACGTCGGCAATGTCGGTAATACGGTGTGGTATTCTTTTCTTAACATGAACGGACTCTTTCTATACAATTCGGATCCGCATATAAAATGTGGGTTTTCAATTGTTGGTTGTGTATCTGCTTAGTGCTTGGGAAAATGTGAGTAGAAACCAATTTTTAGTTTAACTTAGAATATTTGTTTTATTTGGGAAAAAAGTCCAAAACTGTCCATATTTGTTTTTATTTCTTTTTTAATAAAAAAGTCAACCAAAACAATTTATTGAAACTTCTTAAGATTTTCACATCCAAAGAGAACAGCTGTTTGAGTGAATGTCAATTTGGCTTGGGATAATGTAGTTCACCCGACGAATAGCAGGATGGAAATACAGAGCGTAAGGGAATCGAATCGGTGAATCGGATCTATGGTTCACATGAATAGCAGAATAGGGCTGTATGTTTGATTTTTAGTTTTCTAAAAAACATATTTTGTTGAAGTAATTAGCTGTTAAGGCAGGGCAAAAGTGTACTGAATTTTATAAAAGTGTATTTGTGTACTTCAGCTATGTCAAGTGTATCGAAAAATGTACAATTGTATCGACTTTTGCAACCGTGTATGAAGACCGTTCTTATTGGTGCTGGACCAGATTTGCCCATTGACCTTTAGTCCCTTTAATTAATATATCATTAAACTTAAAAAAATAAAAACTGTAAGAAAACTGGATTACTTATGATGAAAATCAGTGTAGTTTACTGATCGTGACTGCAGAAATCACAATACATACTACATATATTTTTTAGACAAAAGCATCGTTTCGTACTACGATCTAAAAAAAAAAAAATAGGTTGTAGTTGCTCCATTTTTGACAACACCAACATGTTTTTTTTTTAATTTCACTCGAATAACAGCAAAAAAATTCCACATACGCCACAGTGGTTCTTCCATTTGCTAAATACACTTTGGCATTTATATTTTTTAAATATCGCACAATTTTTTTTTTAAATCAAGTCTCTATCAAACCTAGTCATTAAGATTACCAAATTTATCGAGACTACATTTCAAAGTGATAACATAATAGGAGCAAGAGGCTTAGAATAATTGTTAAGTATAACGTTGTAAGAAATTAAATTAAAATGAATTAATAAATTAAAATTAAGTTAAGGAGAAAAATAGAAATTTGTTAAAGTAATCATACAACAAAACAAGATTTTTTTGATAAGAAAATAAAAGTAAAGTATTTAAACCTTTTTTCTCAAAGCCCTAAGCAGTTCCTTCATAATATACATTTAAGAATTTTAGCTGAACGCGTTTTTGTTCGACTAAAAGACATAAAGACATAAACTATTTTAAGTGTTTATATTAAAGAACAGACAAAAAGTTCCACATACGCCCCAGTGCCCCTTTATAATAAATAAAATAAATTTTTATATATCATATTTATTTTTTACAGATTGGACTTTAATTTTTCTGTTCTTCAAAGCCTAAATCATAATCAAATCTGAGCTGAATTATGGAGATGAAGCTGTTTAAAAACAAAATGGAGCAGGAGCGTAATTTTTAATATTTGTCTTAATAGTGAGTGGGCGGACAAATTTCTAATTGTCAAGTATTTCCAAGTAGAACTGAGTCTTTTTTGGAATCATTGCTGCTCTCTATCTTCCTTAGAACTTACTACAGTGAGTTGGACCTTTAAAAACAAATTTTCATAACTAACTAACGTGTTGGTTTTGTTTTGTACACACTTTATTTCGCTTACCAAAAGATATTGAAAGAAAAATTGATTTAACACATAATATCGGGTCAATGGGGGGGGGGGGGGGTGCCCTTTCACTCCGCAAGGAGTTCCTTTTATAAAGTGTTTAGGATTTAACTGCATCGTTTCTCGCTCACAAATCACAAAAATATTTGAGTCTTAAAATTTAAGAGCACAAAGAATGTTACACATACGCCCCCGTGTCACTTTATTCTATTTAAAGGTTTTTCATTTTTTTTTTAAACGTTTAGAACCTCTGTGGACACGTAAAGTGCAATTGTAGCCATTTTAAAGCTATCAATGAAATTTATTCATGCGTGTACGTCAGTTGAAAATTGTGTTACGAAACTAATATGAGATTGAGCCAAATTTGTCGATGTTTTTTCATAGGCCTTAGCCTTGATTTGTATTGTAGATACACGATATCAATTTTGCCCTTATACAAAAGACAAGTAGAATAGCTGGTACCAAACTACCTCAGTGGAATATCCTTACAAAAAAAAAAAAAGCACGAATGGTCACCAGACAAATATTACCTAATGCGTATGCCTATGCCCCTTAAAGTGTTCTACAATCAAATTAATTTATAGAACATACATACCTACATCCATTCAATCGCTTCTTATGTTTGCTTAGCCTAGAATCAGAATTAAATAAACAAATACAAAAATGCCCAATGAGGTTGTTTTTGTTTTTTGCCTTTTGCATTTTACGTATGAAGAGATAACTATTCTAAATATTATGCGCTGTGTGAGCGAAGATGAATGTCTACCAACCTATAAGATCCAAATCCAAACAGAAAAACACGTGTACAATATCGACCGATAAAAGAACATTATTTAAACAAACAAACAAAAATTATTAAAATCATTCTTGTTTTGAGAGAATCCGGGGAATCATTTTAGTATAGAGATCCCAGGTGCAAAAACGCACAATTGACATAATCAAAAAAAAAAATAAAAAATTGAAAGACAACCAAAATCTCAAAAAAAAAAAAAAAAATATACATAAATGAAATGAAAAGTAAAAGGGGCAACGTGAGATTCACATTCAAAAACGAAAATATTAAACAGTAATTTAATAATATTATTCCAAAGTGCGACGCGGTGCGGTGCGGCTTCTGCGGTCAATGAACTCACGCTTTGTGAAATATATCTAATGGCCTAGTTGAGGTAGGCATCGGTTTTGTAGATACTTATACACTTGAGTATAAGCAGAGTAGGTGTGCGAACGGAACAACAATACCACGACTACACAACTCTATACGCTTTATCTAAAAATATGAAGGGGCATCAATTGTGCGTGTGGGTTTTTTTTTTGTTGTTGTACCTAGTTAACTTAGGCTACAGTATTTGTATTTATATTTTAGGCCTATAGTTCGCGTATACAAATCTATTCCTATACCCAATTTGTAAAGCTTTGCTAAGACAACAAAAATTAAAGAGACACCAATATTGTGCGTGAGGGTATCTATATATATATTAAATTGCGATAAGGATATTTATAAGTATGTATGTTCGTTTGTATGTATTGTTGTCGATATTGATAAAAACAAATAAATGAACCCAAGAATTTGACAAAACAAAACATGGCATTTTAATGAAATATGTAGAGAAGATGAAGAAAAAGGTCATTCTGCATATTTATTTGTGTTTTGTTTGATTTATTTTTTGTGTATGTATAGTTGGTAGGTATCCCATTTAAAAACAACTAGATCCAAAATAACTGGACCGTTTTGCTTTGAAAATAAAACTATACGATTTTCTTTATTTTTAAATCCAAAATTCGGAAGACCAAATAACAAGGATATTATTTATACATTTCATAAAGGTTCGTTTTTAAAGTAAAGTCATTTTTATAGTTTTTTCTAAGTTTATATAGTAAACAACTCAAACAGTAATATAAATACAGTCGACTCCGCTTAACTGGAACACCATAATTACAGACCATTTGTTTCATTTAAGCGGAGTTTTGAGTTTACCGAACTTCAGATTACTGAAACTTGTTTCAAATAAGCGGTGTTTTGCCAAAATAAATTAAATTTCATTTAGTCTGAAAATCAAAAAAAAAAAAAAATTTAACTATGATTTTTTGTATTGTGTCAAAATAGTTATATTTCCACATGAAACAATCAAACAACAAAGGTATTTACATTTTTAATCACAAAACGAATATGAATATAACATAGTTAAAAAAACGGTCGTTTCACTAATGCGGAGTTGAATAAGTGAAAAATGTTCATTTGTGCAAACAATTTTGTTTCAATTATCCGAAGTTTGCAATTAACCGGAGTTCAGTTATGCGAAGAAGTTTGTGTGAAAAATTCTCAAAAATCCTCCGGAATAAATTTCTTGTTTTAGATAACATGACAAAATTCAAATGATCGATATCATTGTTTTTGACAGCCAACATCACTTGTGTACTCAGCTGACATCGTCAATATAATTCTGAGCGATATTCGGCAAAACATTCGTGATGAGCTTTTGCGGCGTTGTTGTAAAGTGGCAAAAATTCGGTGGAAATTCAATCAGGCCGGTGACCACTGGAAATCACGACGCTAACTGTTCATTTCGTAAAGCGTTTGACGGAAATCAGGGCTTGACGATTCAGGGCTTGTGAGCCATTGTGCACTCGTTTCATATGATAATATTATATTGCTGCAATACTTTCGCCATCGCAGAGTTCTTTGAAATGTTGACTGCAAGTTCTTCATCAACTTGCTGTTTAATCGCCTGCCAACATTTAAATACAAAGATAATGCCTCAGTAGTAAGATAATAACTATCAAATCTCTGAATGTAAAACGTCCAATCACAGGCTTTAATTTGAAAAAATTATCACGAAATAAATATATCTATCTATAAAAAACAAACAAATTGATAAAATTTTATTTTATCTGATTCCTTCATATTCCTGCCTCGGTCCAACACAAACCCTAATCAACCCAAAAATCGTCAAAATCGAACGATCCTTTCGGGTGTTAGGCATGTACTAAAATAAGATTTTCCCGTTTCAGATTTTCTGGATACTTTCCGGGATTTTCCGCCAGTATCATTTGTTCTTCCTAGGGACAATACGAATTCATCAAGCCCAGAATCGTCAAAATTGAGTTATGCACTAAAAACAGGATCTTCCCGAATTTCCAATTTTCCGGGATTTTCCTGCAGTGTCTTATGTCCTTCCTTGGGTCAATGCGAATTCATTAAGTCCAAAATTGAGAAAATCGAAGGATCCGTTCTCGAGTTATGCGTGCACACACGGGCGACTTTCCTCTTTTATATATTAAAAATAATAAGATTGGTTCTAACAATATTGAAAATGTAAAAATTTAAAAGCTATTGCATTTCATTCAGATTTAAAAAGAATTTGGGTCACTTCAAATTTTTACTTGAATTTTACTTCTTATTTAAAAAAAAAAACCACTGTCTCTTACTAGTAATCCATCTAAGAAAATCTAATAAAATATGCTGTTAATGCAAAAACCCATAATTAGTGTGATACATGAGTTCAAATTGTTGGGGTTGGGTACGATATCCCGCTTTTTATAATCACGCTTTTTAATAATCCCGCTTTTTATAATCCCGTTTTTTTAAAATCCCGTTTTTTTAATTAAAACAGACCTAGAATAATGCTAGGTTTCCACTTGTCATTGAAAAGACGCAAATTGATAAACTTTCCAAGACAGGGTGAGTTATAGTTGCTCGCTACTACTACTTTCTTTGCTTTTTGTGTTGGTAAAAGCCAAAGCCACCCTGCCCTGGAAAGTTTGTCAATTTGCGTCTTTTCAATGACAAGTGGAACCTAGCATAAGTTTGCGATGCTATGCCTCGTCATTTTTTTGGGTTCGCAGAAACAGTTTTTCGGCACTATTATACACAGACCAAACGTTAGGAGAGTATAGCACTTGTCTTCTCCATTGCGAATGTAGTTTGTTTTAACCCACTGTGCAAAACTAAGTACTTCTTCGTCAGCATTCAAACTATTTTGCAACGAGTCATAATAGGAAGAGTCTTCTTCAGGTGGTACAAAAGCCAAACTTTTCACCATTCGAATCTCTAAAGAGAACTCGTTGCAGTTTCTTTGATCTTGGATAACATTTGAAAAATATAAATCGTGGAAAATAAACAACATGAAATCAATAAGTTTTATTCATGTATTTAAAAAAGACGGTCTTAGCGGGATAAGGCGGGATTTTAAAAAGCAAGATAATAATAGAACGGGATTTTGAACACATGAGATTTTAAAAATGGTATTTTTAAAAAACGGGTTTTAAAAGGCGGTATTTTAAAACTTGTTTGTCGGGATTTTTGAAAAACGGGATTTTAAAAAGCGGGATTCCGATACGTTCCCAAATTGTTGTATTAATAAGGTAAAATTCAATACCCGATTGAATTTCTGACACTATTGAAGTGGGAGCGTCAAAAATGAACCTACAAATGAATGGCTTAAAAAAAGAAGAGGCATAAAGTACCTACTTGAGTTTATTCCACAGTTTTCTTTTATTTATAATAATAAAACTAATAAAAATAATAAAACATGAACAATTTAATGGTTTATTCGACAACAAATAATTTCAAAAAAAGTCAAACATAGAGTACAAAGGAAATCCCAGAAAAACAAGCTGTGTGGAGCAAAAGAGTGAAGATCCAATAATTTTTGTGATGCATGCATGTGGAAAACCCTGTGATTTTGGGAAAAACCCGTTAAAGTGGTATGATTTTGTATGTATTTTTACAAATAGTACAATATCCGAGGACTAACAACGAACTTACAATTACTCGAAGAAGAATGCATTTCTGGGAAAATCAAAATTTTTAAAGTGAGTAATAGTACTCTCAGATGCCGTCACCAGTCTTATGGAGAAATTGATTTTTACATTAAACAAGTAACTAGGGGGGTAATTTCATAATTATTTTGACTTGCTCTATGTGACAAGTATATTGGGTTCGTGTACAAAAAAATCGAGATTTTAATCAAAAACATTATAATGATGATAAGTCAAAAATTGTGAATTTCGACAGAAAGTCCATCGATCTCCTTGTCTGTGCACCTGAGCACCCGTGCTGGCTAATGTGCATCGAGCAAGAGCCCACAAGCGGTTCGACGGATTAACTTCAAATTTTATGTGAAGCATTTTTTTTTGTTATTTTAGAGCAAAAAATTGAAATGTTTTTCTGAACGGGCAACTTACATACAACGATTTTGGTTTTATATCGAAAACGGCTCTAACAATTTTGATTAAACTTTGTAAATGCAATCTCTAGAATGGTTCTAAAAATAATGTATACTGCGTTCTTAACAAAAAAATCGAATAAGTAAAACAATGTTTTTATTGGACAAATTGCCTTTTTATAGTATATGTACTTGTTTAGGTATAATCCCGCATATCTCGTCATTGACTTGGTTGATTTTAGTTCTTAGCTACGAAAGCAAGTTTGTGGAATTCAGTGTTGCATATTTTTTTTCTCACACAAATATTTCAATGTTTTGATCAATTTTTGACGTCACCAATTATAAATGTGTGACTTTTTAAAACCCTGATTTTTTTTTTCCACTTCATACAAAAATTTTAGCTTACGACAACAAATATTCAAAATTGAAAGCTGATAATTTTTTGTCAGCTAAATTTTTGTTTCCAGTCCATAAGAATCGAAAAAACATAATTTGATACAACGATTTTAAAATTTAAAATTAACTTTAACTTACTTACTAAGTAGGTAACTTATTTCTGCCAAAACGTGTGATATTTACATATTTAACTTTATGTGTGCCTGTTTAAAATATATAAAGTACAATGTACATATATGTATGTATACTTATGTATAATATAATTTTATTATTAGAATTTTGTCTACAAAAAGGCTTTACTTATACTAAACTTGCTTTAGTAAATTATGAATTTTTGTAAGACTTTGCGCTTTTACTTTTAAACTACTACATATTTATATCTATAATTGGAACTTTGTGGCTAAAGGTACCTACTTTCTTAAGCGTCGCTATCAAAACGAAAATTGTAACCCAGAATTGTAGGAACATTTATGTTGATCTTAGAAGCACACAAACAAAAATTTATGTATGTTTTACAATTCTGCTATCTCTAACGAGTTAAAAGTTTCATTATCTACGCACATAAAATTATTTTTTTTTTGTTGTCAAAGCAAAAAAATTTATAAATGATTAAAACAAATTGATGTCATTTTTTTTTGCGTGTAAGTTCTGACATACTTGCGTAATATCTCTTTCTGTGTACCTACACACAATTGATGGAGCTTTTGCGATATAGATAGTTGTACATATACTTAAACATGAACATTATTACTTTGTACTTAACGAAACTAAAGCCTTACGGTGTAGGTAAGGTACCAACAATGGCAAACAATCAATTTGTCACCTGTCCCCGTGGGCGATACAGTTGAATGGGGGACAAAAATAAGAATAACAGTTTATCTCCTTAGCCCTATTTTCGAAAAATCTGAATGATACAAATTTAATTGTTAAGCTTTTTGCTTGCAATTATTTAACCATTTGAGTTTGTTTATAAGGGTTACCTCTACATTCAACCGTTTGAAATTTTTAAGAAAAAGGTTTTTTGTGAATTTTGTTTCTAAATTTTGCAGAAGATTTCTAAAGAAAATTCACCTATTAAGTTCAGTTTAATGTCAGCTGTGCTTTTGCATATTTAAAATTAATTTACAATTTCTTCTCTCACCAACTGTTTGTACCTAGAATTTTGTAGAAGGGATAATATTTTTTTCTATTTTAAACAGTTTAAATAACCTTTGCTAAAAACTAACTGTTGTAGCCAACATTTAAATGCCCAAATGTGTATAGACATGTTCCTAAATACTTTCCTACAATGTTCTTGAATATTGTCAATAAACTAGAACATTCCACTTAATAAATCCCATACTGAGAATATACAATATAAACATTTTTTTTTTAATTTCATTTTCTCTCTATTTTGTTTATATTTTTATTTAAAAAAAAAAACAACTAAAAGCGTGTGAAGCATTTAAAATGAATGCACTCATCAAACTTAAGTATAATTCATTCATAAAGCTCATATGAATTCAAGACAGATATGAGACAAAAAAAAAAAAATTATAATTGCAAGTGCCAATAGCTATGTTTTTTTTTTTCTTGCCTTATTTATATTTTCTAAAATCATCAACATGAGCCATACGTTCCTCAAAACAACATTGAAAGGCACCACAACACACTAAATTTATTCTATTTTATTATTAAAATAATGCACCATATTATACACTTGCAATTGTTTACTCTGATGTGTTAGATGACATCATCATCAGGGCCAATTAAGTGTTTGCTTAGTAATGGCAAAAAGCAAAATAATATTTTTAATGAAGGTATGCCTTAATCAGTTAGTAAAATGCACCCTTTTATAAGCTATTTAACATTTTTTGCATGGACGTAAATTGTGTAGGGCGATATCTTTTGGT
Organism: Melangyna quadrimaculata; assembly: GCA_949320155.1. NCBI lineage: Eukaryota > Metazoa > Arthropoda > Insecta > Diptera > Syrphidae > Melangyna > Melangyna quadrimaculata. The sequence goes on along the minus strand of OX439483.1, from coordinate 451,387,288 downwards.
TTTATTTTATTTGTTTTTATTTTTTTTACTTTTTATTAAACGTATATACATATATTTAGACAAATACTAGCTTTACAAATGTATAAGGACACCATTTTTGTGAATTAATAAATTTAAAAATACAAATTTTCCCTTTAGAAAAATAAAAAACCACACCCAGTTCTGTGCAAACAAATTCCATCTAATTTTAAAGTGAAAGTATATAAATGTGTTAAATGCAAGCTTTACACAGATGTTTTTATTTATTTTATATTGACTTCCTCATTTGTTTAGTTCATTAAAAAAAAAATCCATAAAATTTGGATGAAAAGTTCGTTTATTGGGGTGTTTTTAGACCGGAGACAGTTTAATGTCTTACATTAAAGTTTATGTACTATACTTAACATGAGTTTAAATATTTATTATTTATAAGCGAGCAGCGAGAGCAAATGCATTTAAATAGTCTGATTATGTGATATGTGATGTTATGTTTTGTTTTTAAATAAGCACAATCTAAAGTGTTGGAATGTTTAAAAATTTCTCTTCAATAAACTTAAATTTATTTGTCCTTACAATGTAAAATATTTAGTTAGATTTAGTTACACGAGTATAAACTACATTGTTGTTAGTATTCTGATATATTAATTTTTAATTTGAAGATAAAATCTTGTGGTTTTATTGAAATTTTTTATTCAATATCTGTTTAATTTAAAACCGCAATTAAATATGGTAAATTTTTAAAAATCTCATTTTTAATGGCGATTTTAAATTTAATGAAAACTTAATAAATTGGTGGTAAGTCCTTATATATTATGACGTAACAGATTTTTGAGAACCAGAGCCTAGTGACTGACAACTCTCAAACATTCCTGTGTGCAAGTGTCGACAGGAATGGAGGGGACCTACAATTTAATGAGGATTTTGATGGCTAGACGAGAAAGCACTTTTTCATGACAAGTGATACTCTTGGAAGATTTGTCAATTCCCCGCCGGAGGTAAAATTTTTTTAGTTTTTAGGTGGACGATTGTGATAATTTAACCCAACCCTCCAGCGTGACTGTCAAACACACTTACGATTATCCTACCGGCTACTAAGTCCTTCTCAATTTAAATTTAATGAAGATTAGAGATGCTGAAAACTTATGCATATTAACTTTATCTGTGTTTTTAATTAGGTACCGTTTTAAAAGAACTACTAAAAAGGACAAATACAGTACAGTAGGAGCAAAATAAAATGCTGAAATGAACACACGAAAAATGTACTATGGATTCAATGAAAATAAAAAGTAGAAAATGTGGATGAAAAGTCAAAAGCACAAGTTAATAACATTTTTAATTTTTAGTATGTATTATTTGCAGCACTTGGTCCAGCAATTAAAAATCATGAATAAAAACCTGAAATGCAATATTATTGCTTTCAGTGGTGAAGATTAGGGGTGGGGTCAAGGCGATTAATACCACAATGAGAAAAAACTTAAATAGAATGAACACAAAAGTAACTTAAGATTGAATCTCACTTGGCAAGTGCTTAAATGTGAAGTTTTTTGAAGTATTTCGGGAAGTAAGGCAATAAATGGAGAAAATATTTCTTTTTGATTATTTCAAAGGTTATCACTTGAAACGCCGTGAGCAGGAATTTAAGTTAATCAAAAAAATCGCATGTTTAACCACTTTTATACATTGGCCCTTAGTATCGAGAAACAAAAAAATATGATCGACTGGATCGCACGAAATTGCTCTCATAGCTAACAACTAGAATAAAGCTAGACATTGACGGTGTAGAAATAGTAATTGTTTGCTAATATTTGTATTTCACTAACGAAAAATAATAAAAAAAAATGTTAAAATAGCAGTTTTGAAATTTTTTGATTTAATGCAAACATTGAAAAAAAAAAATGTTAAAAATTAAAAAAAAATATTTTTTCTTTGATTTTATTTTTTCCTAAAAAAAAAATTATTCGCACACAGTATTATAGCAATTTTTTAAATTAACCAATGACGAGATATAATTGAATGTACCTAAATAAGTCTAAAAAAAGGAATTATTAAAAAAAAAACTATTTCCATTATTCTATTTTGTTGGTAAAAATATGGTATGCAGTATTATAAGAACTGGTTTAGATACGATATGTACACTGTTTAAATAAAATCGTTACAGCCGTTTTTGAGAAAACTTGATAAAACCGAAACAAATTGTATGGTAACTGCCTGTTCTAGATGAGCTTAAGTAAAAATTAAAATTTCTCCTCTAGGGAATCACATAAAAACGCTAAAGAAGGATATCCGCCCAACCATTTAGGCTCTAGCTCGATGTACATCAGGATGCAAAAAGACCGCAGTCTTGAAAAAAAATCACTTTTTTGGTCTTCTCCATAATCGTAATGTTAGTTTTGATTTAAACCTCGAAATTTTTTTTGACAGGAAACCAATACTTGTCCTTTAGAGCAAGTAAAAGTATCAGCTGTCATTCACTTAATAAAATTATGCCGTAATTATGGCGTAGTTTTATTCTCTATAAAAACGACGATAAATCAGTTTGCTGCACCCGGGCTTATACACACTTTTTTTCTGAATGGATTTTTAATAAGGATTTTTTGGGTTTTTTGGAAGCGGATGATTTTTATTTGCTGGTTGACATTCACATTTAATTCCATAGTTATTTTTGATTTCATTAATATTAATAATATATTAATAATATTAATATTAATAAAAAGTGACAACACGGTAATACTTTACAACTTTAACATCTAGAACTTTTACTAGTAATTTAAATGCAATTTATAAACATTGGATGAGCATGATCATATGACCTCGGGGGTTGCAATGCGTTATAACGCCTTGGCCTCAGAGATAGCTTAGTCTAGGTTCAATTCCAGTTGACGGCAATAATTTATAAAATTAAAATTGAACATATATAGACTAAGCACCACTAAATGAATCTGATCATGGGTGCAGCCGCCATGAAACATCTATAATCCCAGCCCAAAAACAATAGTGGTAGACAATTAAAGTAATTGTTGTTTATTAAAAAAAAATAATATTAAAATCAATGTTTTTTGAGAAAGAAGTGTATAGCGAACATTTTTCACGCAAATCAAAAGACCTTTTAATAACTTTTGTGTAGTTATTTGCGTGTAAAAATGTTTCTGAGTTGCTAATCACTCTCTCAACAAATACAGCTTTTATTAAATTTTGGAGAAAAATATTTGTTTGTTATTTCAAGAAGTACTTGTCTGTAGTCCTTTAATAATTTGGGGATTATATTTACGCGTGAAAGCTTTTAAACCAATATGAAACATTCGCTGATGAAAGTTCTTTGTTGTTCTTAAGCATTATTGTGTATCCTTTATTTTTATTATCGTTGCGATTGTTTTCCTCCAATTTTGCGTTAGTTTCGAAGAGGCTTTACGCCATAATAAAATTTTTTTTTTAATTCACAGGCAAGGAGTTCCAAATTATTAGAAATATTTTCGATTTTGGAACCGAAATTCTATTGCTACCCGTTTCAGATGACCTACAAAAATCGAATTCTTCTTCACATGCAAACGCTATGAAACAAATCAGTTTACCCACTTAGAGTCCATATGGATGCACTGAATTATGTTATATTTGATTGCAATATCGAAGTTTTTTGGACACGAAACCAAGAATTGATGTATGACCACTTTTCGGACTTCTTCATTATCGTAATATTAGTTTTGAATTGTACTTTCCCAATAGAAAAATGTCGCTCTAGATGACATGGAACAAAAACTCGATAGAAAAATATAGTTTTGTCTCCCAATTTCTCGAAAACGGCTCCACCGATTTTGATGAAACATTTGAATAAAATATCAACAAAATAATTTTGCTACCATGAAGATAACTCTTATATGGGTTGCAGTAGAAGCAGTCACCAGGCCGATAGTCAGACTCCTCTTGAGTGGTGTTTAATGTACATTCGATTGATTTTAAACAAAATATTCTTCATATCATTACCTATAGATGCCTAACATATTCTTAGTTTTTTAGGTTTTTTCAGCAATCTTTGTAGAATCATTGACAACTGCAATAGATACTATATAACTGGAATAGAATCTGGTCATTAATACCTATTTATAAAATTTGGAAAATTAGGACAAACTATATTGCGAATATAAAATAAATTTTTATGAATATTTTTTGTATAATACAAGTTCTATATACCTATACAACTCTTAGGCTGAACTTTCCTTTAAGGGCGCACGAATTTTAACACGTGAATACTTTTATTTAATAGATTTATGACTAAAAGTAATAAATATCACAATTTCAAAGTGAGGAAACTTTTATTTATATTTTTAATTAATTTTTAAATTTTCAATTTTTCATACAAAATGTATGCAATTGACGACACGAAGCACTGTTTTTTTTTTCTTTTGACAGTTCTTTACCATCAGGGTATAAACATGTGTAGTATGTGTACTGTGCTCTGCCATCACACAAGTAAGAGTATGTTACTGTGCTATGGTAATTGTTGGGATATGTGGTTTTTTTTGGGATTTTTTTGGGAGCCACAAAAGTTATTGTTTACTACAAAAAACTTTGATAATAGATCGACTGACAACATAGGTGCCTGCCAGACGACTGAGCATACCCTAAGCGGAGCGACGGAGTCGCGTGAGCGGGACTGAGGACCCGAAAAGGGGGTTAAAATCCTTAAACCCGCGAAGCGGGCCACCCAAGGTACTGTTTACTTCAAAGAACTTTGATAATAGATCGACTGACAGCATAGGCGCCTGCCAGACGACTGAGCATACCCTAAGCGGAGCGACGGAGTCGCGTGAGCGGGACTGAGGACCCGAAAAGGGAGTTAAAATCTCTAAACCCGCGAAGCGGGCCACCCAAACCTACTTTTTATCGAAAAAAAAAAATATCCTAATTCGCAAAAAACTTCCCGACAAAAAATCCCAAAATAAAATCCCACACGCCATTCAACACTTATCATAGCAAAGTTGTTGAATAGTAGAACAGTCAAAATAATTGTGTGATTTTTTTATTTAGTGGCCTCAGATTTCATCAATTTTATAACTTTAAATGTTTATTAAAAACTGAAATTAAAAATTATTGATATTTAAATTATTGAATTAAATTATTTAATCTACCCAAAAAAAAGTATTCGCCTGTGAAAATGTGTGCTATCTTAAGGGAAACTTGAGTAGTGTGAAAAAAAGTGCCAAAATCGAAAAATTTAAACATTTTTTAATCATATTTAGGGGGTTTTCCTCACCGTAATATTTTAAAGCTGTTCTATAGAGACCCCTAGCTCACTGTAAAAAAAAATCAAAATTCTATCCGTGCGCCCTTAATGGAAAGTCGCCCCAACTCTTATAAATCAGCCAAGTAGAAAATTAAGCATTGATTAATTTGACTTGTTGAATTATTGACTTAAAATAGAACGGCCATAAGTCCATACAATTTGACATTTCGTCCAAGCAATCTCACTTGGACTCATCAGTTACGCAGTTTTTGTAATATTTAGTTCAACTTACATCTATTTTACGGCTAACTGATGAGTACAAATCAGATCACCATGACGAAACGCCACTTACTGTGGCTGGTTATTTCCTAAAAAGGTTTCAGCATTCATCGGAATTTTATTACTTTATTAAAAAGCTATCAAAAGTGCTTTTATTTTTAAAGTTCAAATAGTGGTTGGGAGAAGGTGTATTTTGAATAATTATATGCACCACCTACAGTAACATTGTCATATATGTATATAGTATTAAATTGAAGAAGGTATGAAGTTAACATTTAACCAATTTTTTTTCAGTGGCCAAGTTTCTTTCTTACTTTATTTGAAAGGCTTCAAAATAATCTGAAAACTGATAAATTTGCAATAAAATTGCAAACACTTCATGTCTACATGAGTTAAAATAAAAATTGTAAATTTTACCATCGTTTTCATTTCAATTTCAGACCTCGAATAAGATTTACCTACATATGTAAGTTGTACCAACCTAACCTATTCAACCAACCCTATATAGAAACTGAATTCACAAACAACAACAAAAAATATATTCGTTTAAACAATCCTACTCACAAGTAGTGCTGTTGTACACAGATAAATTCATAAAATTTTATCTACACTCATGAACGGAAAAAAAATATAGTTGTTGTATCTAACAAATCTAGTACCAACCTACATCTAATCCTATACAATATGGGCGCGCGGTAATAAAAACAAATAAACGACACATATAGCATTGAGCAAAAAAGTACAATGGCCCTAATTGTGTGTTGGTTGCGAAAAGCTTTTGCAAAAAGTTCTATTTCAATTTTTTTTTCTTCTTAGGTACCTACGAGTAGATATGTGTTTCTATTTTATTTTTAAAATTAAATAAAGGAACAAAAAAGAGAGAAATAGAATATATAGAGCACGCTGATCGTCAGGCAACAAACATATATAAGGCACCACCACGCAAAACCGATTTTGATGATCAAAAAAAAAAATTGAAAAAAAAAAAATAATGAAAAAGAGAAAAAAAAAAACGAAAGAAAAAGCTCTTAAATTACACGCGCGCACCCTTTTTTCCAATTGATTGATTCGCAAATGAGAATAATGACAATAATGATGATTTACAAACTCGCAATGGGGACATACCTATGTAGGAGCAATTAGCAAATGCGAATCTCTAAATAAATTCCACACCCTTTTTGAATAATTGTTGTTTAAAGTTCAGAGTCACTATAAATTCAAATTCGGAATAGATACCTTTTTGATGTTGATGTAATATTTGAAATATCCAAACTGATTGCAGGTAGTAGATTTTACATTATTCAATATCCAAATTTGAAAAGCTAATGTAGGTACTTCCTATGGTTGGGTTTAGTTTAGTTTTATTTTTTTTTTTTTTGTTATTGTTGGTTACATAAATGAATATTTTTTTTTGGCAAGTAAATCAGGCATCACAAATATTTGTATAAAGATTTTTATGTTTAAATGGAAAAATAAAATTATATACACTATTTTTAGCACTTAAGACGTTTTTTATATTGTAAAAAAAAACACAGAGGGATGTTTCTGAAAAATTTATAATGATCACTATCACAGCTGGCACTTTATTAGTTCCATTCACCGAAGGATATTTCTATCAAAAAGCAAGCAAAAACTTGTGCACGGAAATGATCGACATGCAAATTCTCAAGGCGGACAACAAGGCGGGTAAGAGGAATTTAATTTTTCACCAAAGTAGTGTCTTTGCAAAATTTGGAACTACGCGAACGCGAAATAGCGCAAAAAAAAAAAACACCGAACCTTGATACTGATCATAATCAACTACGGCACACATTTCACAGCAGATCCCATAGCCCAGCAGCAGCAGTGGTGGTATGGTATGGTATAGTATAGTAGTAGCGCGCGGTGCGGTGGTGGCAGTTCGCAGGGGCGGTGGTGTTGGCGGGCGGGTTAGATACGATAGGTCTTTAGGTTTCTATGTATTTGAAACTAAGCGAAAAGATGAAGAAGAAGCGAAATCAAAAAGCAAAATAGATACAACGAGCGCGAATTTTGTTTGTTGGTGTTGTTTTTTTTTTTTTTTGTCTTCGTTATTTAAACATATAAAAACTTGTGCACAAAAAAATTCGCACAAGCAACAAAACTCTGCGAATTTTTTGTCTTCTTCTTCTCTCTATTTAATTTTTTTTTGAAGGTCAACTCTCCGCACCCGAAACGACGTCGAACATGACGGCGGCGACGACGATGAAAACGACTATACGAACCACCAAATAAGCAAAAGTTTTGTATATGTGTATCTATGTAGATTTCTGAGTATTGCGGGTACCTTATAAGCTATAACTTAATTTTTTTTGTTTGCAAAAATTCAAAAACGAAAAAAAAAAAAAAAAAAATAATAAAATTACAATAAAAAGTAATAATAGCAAATAAAAAAGCTTATGTTAGCGAACCGTCCGTCGTCAGATGGCCCTGTATATACAACTAAATATATGTGCTCAATTTTTTTGGCGAATAAAAAACAAATATCACTACACAAATGAGAAATTATAAGAAAAAAAAAATGAATTAAAACTAACATTTCTCTTATACCTACTTACCTAATCTATGTATAAATACATATGTTGACTTTTCATTGTTTTTTTTTTTCGATATGAAGTACCTTCTATAAGGGCAAGTAATGGATTTGAAAAAAAAAATAGACGTCAAAAGCTAATTTTATTTAGGAAATCAAAAACTGTCGAATAGTGTTTGTAAGATCGAGTTTCATGGATATTGCTCATTTATCCAACAATATTCCTCAGGAAAGATGTTGCAATTGAACCATCCATTTCCAGCATTGGTATTCCATTTCTAATATGTACAGTTCATGCATTGAAGTAAACGCTTTCTTGTAGATGGAACTTTAAAATACTTCCAAATTTGAATGATTGTTTTTAAACGTTGAGTCGAAATATCTTTTTTTTTCGATTTCGATTCCTTTCTTTAAATATTTTTTGTATAATAAAGAACTATCTCATAAACAAAATAAAGGTTGCAACAATCTTGCGTATTAAATGAGGAATAATAAGCGAAAAATAATTTCAACTGATAATGGATTGTATTGTTAAGAGCTGTTAATATTTTAACAACTAGTTATATCCATTTTTTTAATCTAAGAAAAAAATTGCAGATTCATTCATTATTTATTATTTTTCTTATGATTTGTACTACAAAAATATTTTTAAAAACCGATAGCTATATATTATTTTGTTTATTACCTATAGAGCTTTCGATTTCAGACAAATATTCGTGTCACGTGTACACGTATTGTTAATTATTATTTACTTATATTTGTTTTGTTAACTTAAAAATAATTGTTTAGTTTGTGCAGAAAATTGATGCTCATTTCATTTTAAGAAGCTTACAACATTGCAAATATTTTAGGGATCATAGAAATACTGTTTAAAATAGAAGCCCAAAAGCGCACTACTGGGTTGAACGCTCTTAAGTGCAATCACATTGTTTATTTAGAAACAAAAACATTGTTTTTGTTATATACACTTTTAAATATTTTAAAGAAAACATTTTGGCCAACCAATTTTTAGTATTTATAAATCTGCAGTTAAAAACTTAGTCTAAAAGTGAAGTAGAGTTTCAAAAAAATATTTTTGTATTTTTTTTTTATAACCCGAACATAGAATTCAATTTGCAGGTTTTTTTTTCTACTTTTAGTGCAAATGCGTTTCGCTCTAATAGCAACAGTTTAGCTTGTCAGAAAATATTTTGTTTTGAAAATTTTAAAATACAATATTATGTAAGATGGTTTTTGCATAATTCTTTTATTTAAGTTTGGATTAGCCAATGGTAAGGATCGAAAATCAAAATAAGCGGAAGTGTAAGTACTCATTTTTTTGGTAAAATATATGTTTTTGAAAAAAAAAAATCCCTCCACTGTTTTTTTTTTTTTATTTGTGAGTTAGGAACAGTAAGTCAAAGAAATTTGATTGCTATAAGAAACTTTGTATAATATTCAAATATTCAAAAAGTCCTACGTGCTGAATTTTGAGAAAATCGACCTAGTCGTCTTTGAAATACATTGCATTAAAAAATTTCATAACTATTTACTTTAACCGATATCCTTAACTAATAATTTTTTTGCATTCACGTTTATGTTTTATATTTATTTTTTGAAAAACAAAATCTATTAATATAATAGAATAATATAATAGAATAAGTTCTTTTTCTAATAATTTCAATTAACCATTTTTATATATTCATATATATATTTTTTATATATTTAAAAAAAGAGCTGTAAAATGTCATTCATCGCAAATATCTCGAGAACGGAAAAAGATATCGTCTTCGGATTAATTTTCTTCTACACGATTGGTAAAAACTAACAAACCCAGTTGAAAATAATTTTAGTCTCAAATATTTCAAGAAAAAATAATGAATTTGAACCCAGTTTATTTTTTTCTACACATATTGCCGTGGTGAACAACTGGTACTTTTTTTCAAAAAAAAAAAATTTATAGACAGTTTTTTAAGAACAAAAAAACTTCAAAACAAAACTACTTAAAACTCTTAAAATATGTTTTTCAACTCGAATTATTTGAGAACAAACAACAAAATCGACTTCAATTTTTTTTTCCATAAATACCATCTATATATCTTGTGTAACTAAGTATTGCTAATGACACGCTTTCATTTCAAAAGTTCTTGCTCGAATTAGTGATTTCTAAATGCAAGTACATATGTATATGGTTTTCAAAAGCTTATATTGGTAGTTACTAGTGTGGGTCGTATCCAGCTTATTTTTTTAAGGACTATAAATAACTGTATTTGCCATAAAAATTCTTTTAGCCGCTAAGCAAAATACTATTGTTTCTCAAACACAATGTTATACACACAAAATCACTTAATTAATATAAGGAAAATCTACAATTGTTTTTTTATTTTAAAAAATTTTTTGGTTATTGATTTTCTCAAAAACGGTTTAGTCGTTTTTTTAAATTTTTTATTGAGAAGCACAAAGTGAATTTTTAAAAACTTGTTCCTAGAACCAAAAACAAAGGTACTTATCATACAATTGTTGAAAAAACCGTTAAATAAAATCTGATTTTTCTCGAAAGTAGATGCAATGATTTTATGGGGCTTATTGCGAGAGTCTATTCGACCTTTTTCGATTCTATCAAATTTGAAATTAGTATCGCCTTGCTTAGTAGACTTTTTGAATAGAATCGATTTTCGAAAATAGAATATTAAAAGCTCTCGACTACAGCTTTAGACTAAAATGTCAAATCTCCCCAAGAGTTTTAGAAAATAAATATAGTTTGACGAAAATTTGACGTTTTTTCGATGAAATAAATAGTTTTTCTTCAAAAAAAATAATATTTCAAACCACGACTAATTGCAAAAATGAACTCCGGTCCTTTGGAATTTAGACATTGGATGAAAATATGCAGACATACATTTGTATAATATTATTATGGTGTATACATATTTATGAAAACGTGGTAGCTTCGCAGACTCCTTTGAGGGTGCAGTGGTGATTTGTGCATCTTCAAAATGCACTTTCTCTAAAAGCCTTAACAACAGTTATAACAACTTGAAAAATCATTTCGCAGTTGAATGTAAAGCTCCCTTGTACCAAATATGACATTGCAGCTTTTTGCAAACGGAAGGACATTGAGAAAATTGTTGGACATCCATATAAATATCAGTAAATACATCAGCATCAACTATTAAGACTTTTTAAAAAAAGTGCATTTTATGATGCATTTTAAAAATGCATAATTTCTAAAGAATGTATAAGAAGTATGTAAACATCTTTAAAAAAATGTATTATGGTAGCAAATTTTATATTGCAGCACATGTTAAGATGATTGAGCATCTTGAAGGAAGGACACCAAACATGGAACACGATATGAAAGTTCATATTGTACCAGAAGATATTCTTTTCCACTAAAATACATTCGTATTATAGGTTTAAACAAAAATGTACACAAAAGTCAATCAGAAATTCTTGATCAAAAAAAAGAAAAAAAAATGATTCTAATAGAAATTCGAAATACCGATGATAGACTATAAGTCTATTCGACTTTAAGTCTATTCTGAATAGACTCTCGCAATAAGCCCCTATATTTTTTTAATATCGATTTTTGAAAACAACAAAGTTGATAAATTGTTTGAAATTAATTTTATATCTGCACATTAATAATTATTCAAAATTGTCGTTCCATGTTTTTTTCTTAATATGTATGTATTTTGAAAATTTTACTTGTGAATTTTTTTCTAAGCCCTTCAATGATTCTTTTTGCATATTGATATCTGTTCAAGAAATTAAAAAAAACATCTCTTTTTGCTCATCTCTAATATCAAACTACTATAAACTATAGATTATGATTTTCAGCAATTACAAAAAAAAAAAAAAAATAATCTTGTTTTGGAAAAAAAAAAAATTAAATGCCGATTTTTTTAATAATACTTGTGTAGGTACATACAATTTTCGTAATTTTACAAAAGCAATTTGAACATAATATGAAATTTGTTATTTTCAACTCTTTTATTAAAAATTTCTCTTTAACGACATAAAAACCTCGAACCATTAGTTATAAACTCCCAATGTGTAGCTACATTATAGTTGTTATAACTACAAGTGCAGGTTCGTGCGACCCAGTCGCGCATTTTATTTTTCTTACTAATTTGTCCAAGCTTTCAAAATTCGATACGATATTACTTGAGTTAGCTTAACACGAATTGGTTAAAAAATTATAAATATTCAGTGAACATTTTATATTTAATTTTAAGCTTTTCTTAAAAACAAAATGCTGCAGAATATGAATGATCTGACGGAGAGATTAATTTCGAATCTTTATGTATTCCAGAAACGTCAATGGAGCGTTCACTTAATAAAATATACATGTTCTTGTTTTGTTTTACTTAGAGGCAATCAACAAGAGCCTTATTTGATTCCTTGTTATAATGCAGTGTCAGCTACAAGCTATAGAACTTGGGCTGACACTAATTTTGCCTTTGATCAAAAATAAGTTGTCGATTTGAAATATGTTTAGGTATGTACTAAATTATACATTTATGCAATGAGCATACACAAATCAATATTTTTTAGTTTATAAATCTTCAAGCAATAAACTCCTGTAAAACAGCTTTAATGGGATTTTGTTGGAATCGGTTCTCATAGAGTTTTTTTTGTCTTAAACTAGGCTCTTTGTGTACTCTTATTGCTATTTTGACAGGAAACAATGTTGAATTATTAATTTACGCTCTTTGGATAAATATTTAATGTTTGTGTTTGTGTTTAGATAATAATAAAAAATAATTTCCGAAGCAAGTTTGTACGACAAAGTCAAGCATTTAATTTATATATAATTATTATGTAAGAATGTAAGTGTAGTAACAAAAAATTAGGACGAACCATTAGAAAGAAGGCACACACAACAAAAAAAAAATATGATTGTGTTTCATTTATATTCATTTTGTGGGCACAAAGTACCTAACATACATTTAAACTATACTGAAAGCTAAAAAATCTAGTCGCGTATTTTGCACACTATTCAAAGAGTCAGCCCAACAAGAGAGATTCAAATCCGATCCCAAAAGAGCGAAGTGCCTCATTTTTTTTTTTATTATTATTTTTGCGTGATTTGTTTGTGTTAAGGTTTGTACTTCGCAATTTTTTTTTTTTTTTTTGTCTGGTTTTTCTCTGTCTGATGTTTTGTTTTATTTAGTGAAGCTGAAGATAATAAAAAAAAGCTTAAGTAAACACTTTACAGGTACTTAGGAGAAACGACGCGTTTGAGGGAGTTTAGGCATAAGCAGGCAGACACGCTAAGTACACATTCTGTTTGCGCCGAATGCGTGGTAGAAAAAAGTCGATAAGTTGTGATAATATGGTTATGACTTTTAGCTGGGCAAAACATTTCTAAAAAGGGTCAGCCAATTTGAATGTAGGTAATCAAAGATTGTTATTCAGTTATTATCTATTAAGGAAGTATATATTTACTGTGTTTATTTAATTAGCAAATTATTATCTTCATCCATCCATCACAAACGTGCTTTAATGTTCTGTGGTTTTTTTGTGAATTAAAACAATCTAATCAACCCACTTAAGCCCTTAAAAAAATGTAACCAAGCCTACATACATTAATATCTGATTGGAATCGTTTTAATGACTTACACATTTGTATGTTATTTTTAATGACGTAAACAGTAAACCCATGTGTATGTACAGCGAGTTTGTATTATTATCTTACTGACTGACCACAAACTGAAGATTATGAAGAATTTCTATACGTCTACATTCTTTATAATCTTCATTTTGTGGCCAGTTTTTTTTTTTTATACAGAAATACCTTTCCATGTAAGAATTTATTTTAGCTTTGTCATGTTTGCCAGATACTTGTAGAATGCACACCTAAAATCGAGGTCTTTAAAAAAACTATTTTATTTGCGGATTGAAAAAAGCGACTGTTTTTTTTTTTTATTTTTATTGACAAATAGACCGTGGAATAGTTAATTTGCAATTATGACAATAACTATCTGTAACAGAGTTCATCTCAAAGGAAATATTGGCATATCATTGCGTTTTCCCTTTTACGGAATTTTGTTGACGTACTGAATTGGTATAGTTATTGGTAAACATTTATAACTATAATTGTTATTATGCAAAATATGTTCAATCTCAGTGCGTTTTAATTTTGTTTTGCAAACAAATAAATAATTACACTGAACCAAATCCTTACGTTAATATAACGAAACATTTAATTTGTTCAACGAATTTATCATTAAAAATCAGCTGGTGATAGTCCTAGTTGGTAGTTGGATCAAAGCATAATTATTCATTTGATAATGAAGCTGTTTACTAAACAAATAATTTTTATTAAGTCTATGAAAATATTTCATTAGTTAAAATTAAAATTCTTTGGCACCTTAGTGATTAAAAAAATAAATATAAAAATTATCCATCGATTATTGATTTATTCGTTGAGTAAATGATTTTATTCGTTACGGTAATGAATTTGTTCTTCGACTCAACGAATACATATGTCTTCGTAATACTTTATTTGTGAATACGAAAATATTTTGTTCTTGTTGTTCCTGATTTAAAATAACTTAAAAGGCCCTTTCGAACCTGACAATAAAATAGCTTGTTTTCTTAGTTTTGGTAAAACGGAACAAAAATTGCTTATTGACAAGTTGTCCCACAAGTCAAAAATGATGATTCCAAATAGGCTATTTGAAATCCTCATTTGACTTTTAAGAATGCTTGTCAAAACGCAATTTGTAAAATTGTTCTGGTAATTGATTTTTGAATTTTTGACAACATTTAAATTCGATTTTCATTAATGTATAAACTTTTCGTTGACTAGGGTATTTTCAATTAAACGACAAAACATTTAATTATAGTATGAAATTTTGTATTGCTTTAATGCAAAGTGATAATATTTATATTTAAATGGATTTTATTCATGCAGTTGTCAAAGCTTTCAAATAAGCAAATCGCTTCAAAGTAAAGGGAAAAATGTATGAATGCACTTTTATCAAGGCAATGATAACTTTATCAAATAAAGAATATTTTAAATGAAGTTTTGAAGTTTGAAGTTGATCAATAAAGCAAATTTTTCGCTAATAGTTCACGAAACGGCTGTTTATGTAGTGATTTTTTTTTAATTTGATATATTTTTTGAATATATTTTTTTCAGTGTTTGTACAATTTTAGTATATTATGGAATTTTTTGTAGGCTCTAGTAAAATTGCCTCCGACATTTCTCCCCTCAAACATTTAAACCGTTACACCCGCTCTGCTAGGAATGCTCATCATACCTCTGAGCCAAAACTTCGGTTGTACCGTCAAATACAGAGATGCTTTTTTAGCCGTACTACACGAATGTGGAATTCCCTACCCAACTCTATTTTTCCTTCCCATTTCAATATTCAAACGTTTAAGACAAATGTACATATCGTTATCTTCTTTTCAATCCTCCCTCCGCTTCCTAAATGCTCGCACTGATTTAACTTTCAACATTAAAGCTAGGTGCATATTGAGACGCGTCCGACGCTTGTGATGCGACACAGCACAGCACGAATTTTTGTAAACAATATAAATCAAAAGAACAATGCATATTGATAGAGCGGCACGAGCGACTTGACCTGCCGCACGTTTTCCGAAAATCGCGTGACACAGTGATTGAAACACAGTTTTCCTTGCGAGACCGGCGATTGTTTGTTTTTTTTTTCAGTCAGAAAATTAAATAATAAACTGTCGTTGGTTTTGAAAATTTAAACTAAATTTAAATTTGCTGCGCAGCATTATTGCAGAAAAAAGTCTTAAATAGTTGGTATTTGGGATTACTCATATTGACATCACCTGTCATTGTTTAAAAAAAATTGTGTGTGTTGGTGATTTTTTTTTTTAAGAATCCATGAAGTCGGTGCTGCCGCTCGACAAAATATTTTGGTTCCACATTTTCAAAATTCAAAAATCTAATTTTCGTTCCACGGTAAAAAACACAAGTTCTAAAAAAAAACAATATAAAAAAGTGGTGTGGTAGGAACCTACAACAAAAAATACCTTTTGAACCATTCGTGTCTTGTACATAAATAAAAGTTTCTGCTTATTTGTACGTCATTTCGACAAATGTTCATATAATTCCATCAAAATTCGCACTTTGTTTTTTAAAATGTAAATTATCCTTGAAGTAAAATAATGGAGATTATAAAACTGCTATGTCGAATTTCGTGGCATCGTCCAACGAAGAAAATCTCGTTCCAAAAAACACTATCGTGTCACATCGGCAACGCTGTGCTTTCATGTATTTGTTTCACATACTTTTGCATCATGAATGTCAAAAAATATGCACATGTATTTCGCGTGCAGCTCTGCATGCATCTGTGCATTGCTGCTGCACATCTTTTAAAGCCATCTTGTTTTGATTTGTTATGTTCTAAGTTAACTGTTAACTCACGACGACCTTCGTAAGAAACTATGTCATCGATTTCGTTGATTTTTATTCGTTAACAAATGGATTTCGAAGCTTGAAATTTCAGAAACGACGACTATTTTTAATATGGATCTTTGGTAAACATTTTTATTTTCTAACTTAGCGATACGCAGAACTAGTAACAGTGTTAGACTGCTTCCAGTTGTGCTATATTAGCATCATACTCGCAATGGGTTTTTCAAAAGTTTCACAATTCCACAACAATAGATCATGAATCTATTTAAAATTGCCTGGAATCCAAAGAATTGAAATACATATGTTGAATCGACCAAAAAATATTTCAAAGCTTCAACCGTATTTACTTTTAAAGTTCTTAAGACAATTTAATTATTTAAATTACATTTTGGTAACAATATATATGCATTATCAAACAATAGGTTCCCTCCGACGGATAGCAGAATGGAAACTCTTAAGCGAACGTTTGGCAGAATGGGACTGATTGTGTCAGATAACATAAAATATTGGCCTATCCTAAAGGACATTTTTAGGATCTGAATATGTGATACTTAATCGTTTTTAACCTCTAAGAGGGCAACCTCTTTCTGATTGATGATATAGCCCGCTGCGGTATCTTAGCTCTCTAATTTTTTTTAGAAGATTTGTTTACGTGGCAGGCTGAACTGCATCCTGAAATATTTACTTTGAAGTGCATTGATGCGATAAAAAAAAGCTTATATAATATCTGAACCATCAGCTTTAAGGCAATTTTCAAAAATGTTCCTCCAAAATTTTATTTATAAAAATTGTGCTGAGTTGAGATCGAGCCTGAGTTGAAAATATTTTTTTATATTTTGAACCTAAGCGAAAGGAAGTAATTTTCAAATTGTGCTGCCAACTTTCCAAATATAATTTAGTTTTTTTAAATACCCCCGCCCCCTCCGGTTTTGAATATTTGTAAGGCTCTGTGATGAGTGTTTTTCGAATTCTCAAAAATTCATAGGGTTGTATTTAAATATTGTTTATCAATTTAAAATGTTTAATTTTATTTTAATTAGTTTTCGGTAAGATCTATAGCCATTTGCAACAATTGAGTTGAGATAAAAGGCCTTCAACGCTCTAAGATCCTATTTGCTACTCCAGTGTTGTATACGTCAAGCGTATAAAATGAAATTTTGTTTGTGTATCGAAACTTTGACAATGTGAAAACACTAAGGCAGGGTTTCATAAGACGCGACAGTATATTTTTTATAAACTTAAATTTGACTTGCTATTACCTTTTTCAAACTTTATTGATGGCCCCATAAAGTACAAAATAATCTCACCCTACTCGTTTAAATATTTTCTCACACTAACAATCAGAACAAAAACAACAAAATTATGAATAAAACCACTTAACAGACCGAATAAGGTTCAACCCACAGATCCAAAACGAACGAAAAAACAGATTTTCAAAGCCCCAGAGGCCTGAGGCAAGCTCATGTATTCTCCTGCTTACAGCAATACTTTGTACAACAAGCATCAACGATATAATTAGTCACACCCAGCAAAAAGACTGAGGATTCAAGAATGCTGTTCCCTTTTTGCCTTTTTTTTAAATTAAATGTTGTATACATATATTAGCACGAAGTTGTTGCTTTTTTGTGTGTATAATGTATAAATTGGATTTGACACAATCCAGAAACAGGGTTATAGGGGAAAAGAGAAACCTACACCCCCGCATTGTGTTTCATTCTGCGAGTCAGTCAATCGGTCATTTGTGGAACGTTGGATCGTGATATTTCAGCCCTGCTTCTAGCCAATTTAAATGATAACTACAACAGTACATGTAGGGTATGGTTATTTGCCATACCAATTGCGGAGTCTCTAAGTATAAAGTATCTAATCACGAATCGTTGACTGAGTAAGTAAGGTATAAATGTATAAAAGATTGGCAGAAATAGGGTGTTGTAATATTAACCTAGCGCTAGCATTGTTAGTTTATTTGCGTAGTTCTCTAAAAAAGCAAGGTCCCTCTCCCCAGCGACATTACCATCAATAGACTCAGTCCCTATACTTTTTATATTTTTTTTGTTGGTTTACGTTTCTCGCGCTATTTAAGGTGTGCGCTAAGTTGGAGCTGATGAATGCTGAATCTAAATAGAACTGAATGAAAAGTTCATGGGTAAACACAGCGTAGGTACTCTTCAGGTGGGATGAAGACAAAAAAATTTAAAATGACTACAAAACTTCGGAACAGATGCTCATGCCTATAGTAGGTAGGGAAGTGTTGCGAAATATTACGGGTATCTACCACCATGAGTACCCATAGATATCTTGCATTATGCTCGCAAACCTCTAAGAGAGTGCGAAATCGCATATTGATGTCAGGGAGTTGGACTTAACTTTTTATGTTTAGGTTTTTTTTCGGATTTTTTTTGTTCATAAAAAAGAATAGTCCGCACGCCCTGAGTGCCATGTTGCACTTGAAATGATATTCAAAAGTTACACAATAGTAGAGGTAGCCAGAGCAGTAGTCCTTCAATTTCAGTTGTTGGTTTGTAGTTTATTTGGCATGTTAAACACCCTCAACCATGGATTTCGTGGTTGTAACTGCAACTGTACTACCTACCTACCGTTGCATATTGTTGGTAAGTATAATTTGTAGCATTTTATGCAGGGTTGACTTTCAATTTGTGGTGGCGGTATCGTTTTGACCATGGTTGGCTTATGGAAGCGTCATGCGTTGAATAATTATACAGAAGTGTCTACTTTCTGCTGTAGAGATATAGCTGCCTTGCACAAGAGTGCCCTCAGTAATTCAGTTAAAAATATTTTTCTTGCATTATAACTGTGTTTTTTTTTCCATTCCCTTTTGACATTATCTCACAATCAGCTTACATAAAGTAATTATTATATTTTTGTTTCACATGTTCTAGGTTACGTGTAATGCTGAATAAAGGCGACATTTTGATTACAACATTTCAAAAATATAAATAGGTTATTTAATTAAATTTAATTACGATGAAAGAATCTACATATATGTAATTAAACTAATGAAAAAAACTTTAAAACATTGGCGAATAAAGCTTATAATAATAATAATAGTAATAATAACAATAATAATAATAATAATAACAATAATAATTCTTTGAAATTTTGCATGTAGGTTCCTCATCCACTTGCAGATCCAATGTCAATTTCAATGCAGAATGGTTCGACCCCCTTCTAAGTAGAATCAATCCCCCTAAGAGGCCAATACCAAAGGAATCTCAGATCTCGTACGAATCGTAGTCAAAATCAGTGAAATCATAAAACAAAATCCAATTCCACTAAAAGCATCAAGGATGAAAATTCCACAATTTCCGTTATTACTTCATTGCACATCTTGACTCAATACGACACCATCAAATCCATTTCTCGGTCGAGTTCTCGATGTCACTTTGACATGTCACTTTGACAGCTGTCACTTTAGCATCTTTCACTTTGACTTATGTCACTTTGACTTCTGTCATTTTGATATCTGTCATTTTGACATGTGTCATTTTGACATCAGTCACTTTGACATCTGTCACCTTGACATCTGTGAGTATCACATCTGTCGTTTTGACACATGTCACTTTGACATCTGTCACTTTGGCGTCTGTTATAACATCTGTCACTTTGACATCTGTCTTTTTAACATCTGTCACTTTGACACCTGTCACTTTTACATATGTATATGTCACTTTGTCATCTGTCTTTTGACATCTGTCACTTTGACATCTGGAAATTTCCGGAACATTCTCCATAGTGTCCTTCCTTGGGTCAGTACAAATACATCAAACCCAAAATCGTGAAAACCTTACAATTAATTCTCGAGTTATACTGCTGAAAAACGAAATGTGCGCATACAGCGCCACCTTTTGCTAAACCTTATCCTTATCCTAAACCTTCGGGGAACAATTACAAACAAACCCCCAGAAGGAGGTATCCAATTCGGTCGAGCTGTTTACAAGTTTTAAGCAGCCGCACAAACCACGATCCATTTTTTATGAGAGTTAGTAATTTCAGCTTTTTCAAATTATTATGTTACCTGCTAGCTTAATACTCCAAAAAAAATTGTGCTATGACAAATATTTCATTAAAAATCCGGTTGCTACAATCAACATCTTACATATTTAATGCTAAATGCTTTGATCTATTTGCTTTAAGCACCTGGTTCCAGACACGTTCCATGCTAGAATGTTAATGTAAATAAGTGAAGTTTCGAGGCTAGTATAGGTACACAAGTTCGTGTTCCAATTATAGAAATATTTCTACCTTAATCTGAGTATGGTTTACTTTTAGAAGTTGTTGAATAAATGGGTTAATCCACCAATAATGTTTGTATTTAAACAATTCTCTATGTAAATAAACTAGTTAAAATGCTGAAAAGTTCAAAACACGAGACGAGAAGAGTCTCGGCCTCGGTCTCGTCATACGAGACAAGACTGCCTTTTAAGCATCCGAGACGAGACCGAGACGGAACTGTTTATTTGGCCCGAAATTTTCAGAAAGTCTAATAAATTAAAAAATCCAATTTCAGTTAAACATTTATTTTCTTCTGCACATCTTCAAACTATAATCGAAAATACTTCGTTCCAATAACCAACATATTGCCCGAAAATTGTATTTTTTAGAGCCGAGACCGGAACGAGAATTAATTATACGAGACCAACGCGAGACCGAGATGATGATAAAAATTTTCGATTTTACCGAGACCGAGACGCGAATTACAAAAGTCTCGCCAAGTCTCGTCTCGTGGCCAGCCCTATCTCAAGATTCTAATCGATAAAACATGACATTATGATGATAGGTAAGACGAAAAAAGTGGGTCGAAAATTTTCAGTCTCTTCTCGGTCTCGTGTCGGTCTCGTATAATTAAGTCTCGTCTCGGCCTCGTCTCCGAATAATACGATTTTCGGACAAACTGTTGATTATTGGATCGAAATATTTTCGACTATCGAAGAAAATAAATATTTAACTGAAATTGGATTTTTTAATTTATTGGACTCTCTGTAAATTTCGGTCCAAATATACGGTCTCGTCTCGGTTGCTTAAAAGACAGTCTCGTCTCGTCTTGTCTCGTCTCGTCTCGTCTCGTCTCGTCTCGTCTCGTCTCGTCTCGTCTCGTCTCGTCTCGTCTCGTCTCGTCTCGTCTCGTCTCGTCTCGTCTCGTCTCGTCTCGTCTCGTCTCGTCTCGTCTCGTCTCGTCTCGTCTCGTCTCGTCTCGTCTCGTCTCGTCTCGTCTCGTCTCGTCTCGTCTCGTCTCGTCTCGTCTCGTCTCGTCTCGTCTCGTCTCGTCTCGTATCGTGATCAGCCCTAGTCTGTACCTGCGCCAACAGTTTAAACAGCTGGATGGATTCTTTTCAAATTAATTTCCTAGTGTTTTTTGAGTAACATGCCTACAGGTTTTTTGATCTTTTTATGACGAACAAACAATAATGGTATTTCTTTGATAAATTTAACCTAGATTTAATTTTTAATCTCAAAACTGTAAATATTTTAATTTTTAATAAATCTAGGACGTAGGTAAGTACTTATTCCTCTTCTTTTTATAATTGAAGATCCGACAATTTTATTACTCACAGTAATCAATACGGGTTTATTAGATAATGCATATATTCAATCAATAAATTTAAAGCCTACCAGTCAGAAGTCAAAATGAACGTCAACGTTTCAGGAAATTTATTTTTTCTAGTTACATTTTATCAACTTTAATATAAATAAAACAAGAATATAGATATTGCAAAATCTATAAGGTTAATTGTATATGAATGGACATTATGTGTACTTTTTTAAGTTACATTAACTAACCATAACACATTTTCATACCAATAGGCGTTGTTAAAGCTTCAAGCTTTAATCGAGCACACAGCAAACATATTGCCACACACCAACAAAATTATTACATTAAAACTCAATTAAATGTGAAAATTTGTTGTAATTGCTCTTTTGGTGTTTTTAGTGAGTAGGTGACCTTTTCAGATTATAAAACATAGCCAATCGGCCCCCTGCGGCGGGGACATTCAATAATTTTGTCGAATGGGTATCGCGACATGTTACACCCGCCATACAAAACCAAACAAAAATTTAACTCGTGTTTTATTTGCAGTTGTTTAATTATTTTTTTTTTTGTTGCTTTATTTTGGAACTTCAATTTGGATAATTTTACTACCTGAATTACAACATCTGCTTAGTGGTGGATTTGTGTGTTTGTATGTGTGTGGATGTGTGTGTGTGTATCTGTACTGACTGATACTATATCTGTCCGCCCCCAGCATTTTGTGGTAAGTCCACTGGCATCACACTGGTGGTCAATTCGAAATCTGGAATTGACAGCCACCGGAATATAGTGTCCTGTTGTGGTAATTCTGAGGGCTTTGTAATTTTACTGAAATACATTTTAAATAATCCAATTGAATCTACTGTTGGCATACATGCGTGGGGCGAACCTTTTTACAAAAAAAATATTAAAAAAAACATTTCATGGTGCTCCAAAAGCATACCAGGAACGTATCTAGTATTTTAATGAGGAAACAATGGATAGTTTAGGTACCTGGTGTTGAACCCTATTTTAACCAAAGACAGTCAGTGTTAGACATGTTTTTAAATAATAGAAATACTTAATCTTATTAAACCTAATTGAGCTTAAGATTTTTCTTTTTTTTTTTAAGATTCGACGACGTTTCGGACGTTGTTAATCATTTTTATTGTCAGAATATGTTTAAAAAACCATTTAAAATCAAAACAAGAAGTACGGGAATTATACCACTCATTGCGTGATGCCCCTTCTTTATCCCACCGCCCCTGATGCAGACACATAAAACCTAACCAAAAAAACACTTTTTGAATGTAAACACTTTTGGCGTATATCTTTTGTGTGTTATTGAACTAGTGACCTACCCGCTTTTTTATTGGATATTTACGCCTGTGTGTAACAGTATTATTGTTTTGTATTGTAAATGTAGGAATTAAGTTTGTAATAAACAATTCTAAGTGCGTATATATAGTTTTCGTTCATTCACCCGTCTTACTATATGGTTTGATTCTTTGGTTACAATTTTGCTTTTTTGTTTTTTTTTTTTAATTTTGCTGTTGGTTTAGCATGCCTCAGAGCGAGGTGTCAATACCAATGATTCTGGCGCAGTTGATGGCATTTAAGGTGAGCTGAATACGGATTATATACGAGAAGGTATATGTATGAGATTATTGCAGAGGTGAAGTGAGGATAAAAGGGCTTGTTTGCCATTTAAAGCCGACTGAATATGACATCAAGATGAGTAGGTACATGAATTGGAATGCTAAATTTGAAGATGCTAAACGAATTTAAAAGGGCTTGTAGGCGTTAAAAATGTGTCGAGGAGTTGGAAATAATGATGTTTGGAAAGTTGTGTAAAAGTTACAGAATCATTAGGATTTTTTTTTTTTTACAAATCCATCGTAACTGGGACAGAGCAACTTCAATAGATACAACTCGTGACTTCATTTAGGTCGATTTGATGAAATGAAACTTAATCATTTAATAAAGAAGATGAAGAAATTTAGAAAAAGAAAAATTACTTCTAAAGGTGTTTTCTCGTGATAACACTTGCAGTTAGGCTGCATAGCTTTCGCTCCATCATATTTACATTGAAGGTTTTGAATGAACAACAACCACTTGTGTTGGCTACCGCCAAGTATTACATATGCAACGAATTGTTGCGGTGATAACGGAGAGGAAAAAAAGAAAGAACCCGAATGAACAACATCTATCTTGTGTGTGGCTTGTAAAAATGCTAGTTGTCCAAATGCAATTGTAAATTAGAAAAACCTTCAATTGGATGGGCACGATCAGGTGACCTCGGTGGTGCAATGCGTAGTGCAACGGCCTCTGAGGTAGCTTGGTCTAGGTTCCACAAATTTATCTACTTACAGTTAAATCAAGAAGCAGTTTTTAAGTAGGAGATGCAAGCAAAATGACTTAAAAATAAGAAAGATATACTATGAAAAGCGTTTGTGGAGTTAATCCAGAGTTAACTCATCTCAAGTTTGGTAAGATAACTCCGGTTTAACTTTAACCCCACACTGAAAAACTGGCCCTTAGAGCCGATTTTTCAATGTTTAGTTTAGGTATCAAAGGAATAAATACTAAAGCAACAGGAACAATTTGTTGCTTTATCTGAAGAATAAGCTACTATCTGAATGTGAGGCTTAACTGATTATTGAAAAATTAACTTTTAAGCCTTTTTTTTCAATACAACCTTCATTTACGTGACACAGATGACGTTAGCGTGAAAAAGTACTTAACAAGCACTTAAGTTGAACTTATACATATTAAAGTTTCGTACCAGAAACCGAGTAGTGTAATACTAACGTTTCGTACCAGAAACCGAGTAGTGTAATACTTACGTCAAAGGTTGTTAAATAGTCTAGGGAAAAAATGTAATTTTTGGCACGAACCCAAATTTTCGGTAGTTAGCTATAATAAATTTTGATGAAATCTATTTTGAAAAAATGATGCTGAATCCGGAAATGGCGGGTATACCTATGACATCAATGTAAAACTTCTGATTGAAAGGCGTCAACTGCCTTAAGGCGTCAATCCCTTATATGGGATTACTATCAATTGGGCACTATACTCTGTTTACTTCGTATTTTCAGTACAGGCCTTATGGGAGAGCTTTTTCAAACATACACGTGCTGGCTGGTGTTTGCATCGCACTCAACTTAAGAAATTGCCTGTGAAATAAAAAACAGAACCCCTGACTTCCATTGCAATTGTTTTTGTAATATTCCATGACCTGCCTGCTCCGTGGTTGTGAGGAGACTGAAACAAGAAAGAACAAGATACACACAATTTGCGTCTCGCTCGCTCTTAATGTGTTTATAAAAAACAACACATTGATTCAGAGTTCCCATACGTCAGGGGATGGAAATTCTAATACCTTTTTCTTTGGTTCTTGCTATGTAGCTTTCAGAGTATAGCTTTATAATAGCTTTTGAGAGCATTATATTTTATATATGTGTGTTAAGTGTTATCACTTCGTGTTTTTCTGCTTAAATCTTTTCGTTTTATTTTTTTTCATGGTTAAAATGCTGCTATACAATATTTGTTGGGTTATTTTTTTTTTTTAAGGAAGAATTACTATTTGAGAAAGATTGTGATGGAGTTCGGTACATTAATGAACTGCAATTTGAATTACCAAATAGTTTTTTTTCTTCATGAAGATAAAAATAAAAAGAATAAGGTTTCGTGTTTATTGTAATATTTTACGAAAGGTTCATAAAATAAAATTTATTTCCTTCCTAAAAATTCTAATAAGGCATTACTTATCCTTTTTCCTGAAATAAATCTTATAATCTAATCTAACCTAATCCTTAAAAGTCATACAAAATTAAGAATACACAACACAAACAAAGCAATCAAACTTAAAGGAACAATAAACATTGTTTGGTTCTTATTACATGAAACCCCCATATAAAAAACACCTTTTTTTATTTTAACCTGACCTGCGTGCATTCAAAAAACTGTGGAATTATCCCGGATATAAATACCCGTTCACGCTTCCAAAACGACAGTTTGATTTTAAAAGCGAAAAAAACGCGCCTACTATCTAACCTCTTGGTGGTGTGGAAAAAGATAGATTTATTTTTATTTGCATTTACATTAATTTTTTTTAGATTTAGTTTACGATCTACATTTTTTCTGTTTATGAAATCTTAATTAGCAGTTGGTAACCCTACTGACATTTGAATGAGAGAGAAGAGAGAAATATGCCAATTTATAATGCGCGATACGGCAACCATGGAAAATACAAAAGCTGTTTAAAAAAAGAGATAGCTTATTGAAATCCATAAAAGTAAGGGTGAGAGGTAAATACCCTATCTTCCCTGTACTGAAAATACGAACTGAACAGAGTATAGAAACGCAGAGCTTATGAGTCCATATAAAAAAAGTACCATATTTGGTATTCACATTCACAGTATCTTTTTGATTTGATTTTTATAAGAGTCGGTAAACATCGACCAAATTTTGTGTCTTCGTAGGAAATGACAGACTGGACACTGAAGAGCTCACTGTCATATCTGGACGAAACACAGTAATTTCTGGAGTTGCACATTTTAATTGAATTTATTTTGGGGGAGGTCATTATAAGTGGGGGAAAAGTGGAGGTGGTCAGTGAGTGAAAAAACTCAACT
Source organism: Melangyna quadrimaculata (assembly GCA_949320155.1). Classification (NCBI taxonomy): domain Eukaryota; kingdom Metazoa; phylum Arthropoda; class Insecta; order Diptera; family Syrphidae; genus Melangyna; species Melangyna quadrimaculata. The sequence goes on along the minus strand of OX439483.1, from coordinate 451,360,714 downwards.
TCTTGGAACTTTGCTTAATCCAATAATTTATTTTATTTAAATAATTTTTCTTTAAATAAAAAGGTAATTTTTTGAGTGCTTTTATCGTTTTGGTTTTAGTATCATAGACGAGACGATTGTTTTGTTTCTACAAACAAGTGCACCTCAAGCAATTATTTCAAATTTTAGCATTTAAAACCTAAAGTTTCGTTAGAGAAAACCTTGTTAGTAAAATTTTTAGGAAACTTAATGCTCTTTTATTTTTTAAAGGAAATTATTCGCGAAAAAGTCGACGATTTTCGAGTTAAAAGCTAAAACCTCCAAAAACTTTTTTTTAAGAAATTTAGCATGTTGTGTCATAAAATTTTGTACGCAAATCTGAAATTAGGATTCAGCACTTTAAAACACCTAAAGCAAGGATTGTTTTATTTTGACCAAAAATATCGAAGAATATTTTCAGAAAATAGTTTTAATTAGATTCTGAACAAATTAAGTCTATACCTTTGCAATTTGAACAATAAAATAATCCCTTTTTTAAATAAGTTATCCAATTTGCATTAGTTTATCGTCGCGTCGTCGATTGTAAGGTCGTCAAATCATTGTCTTTAACGGTTTCTTGCATATAAATAATACCATGCCGTCATTTAGAACGACAGAAAAATGCAAACAAAAAAGTTAATAGCCACGAGTTCAAACTTTTAGGTGTTCCAAAGGACATAAATTCCTTTCTTCGTAAATGAATCTCTGATTCTTTATTATTCTGATCTTAAAATTGTAAAACACATAACTTTGACCTTCAGTTTGTTGTTTTCAATTTTTATTTTAATAAGTTGGACATCCACTAGCTATTATTACGAGATTTGACTGGTCCCTAGGGAGCTAACTACTATTTTTTAATTATTTTTTTTTTTTATGATCAATTTTCCAAAAGCTAAGTTATCAGATGACTGAAAAATATACATACATAAATGTACATTTTTGGAAAACATTTGTATTATGATTTTTTCTAATTTTGTAATTTTTTTATTAAATTATTAATTGGCTAACAATTATATTGATTCTTATATATTCCTTGAATAAATCCGAAATCATTCCCTTTTATCCTTCCCTTATATCCTTTAAAAATTAGTAAATCGGTACCATTGACTTAAAACTTGATACCATTGACTGATGCCGATGCCACTGAACACAAGAATATTAATAATATTTACCTGACTTTTTGAAAAAAATGAAGCTTATCATGATGATATAAATCTAGTCCTTTAAATGAAGTGGAACTTACCTATAAAGAAAGAGAAAAAAAAATAGAGTTAGTATTAATTATTTTTGTATAAGAATTTAAATTATGTAGTGAAAATAAAAGATATGCTTGTACCTTCAATCAACTTCGTACCAACTTATTTTCTGTAGCTTTTTATATCAACACAATGGTAAAACCACCTCTTCAACGTAGTTAATTATGCACAAAAGAACGAAAATGCCCTTTTTGTTCACACAGTTGTCGACAAATGCCCACGATGTTGCACACGAAATTATTTATACAAAAAAACACAAATTAAAGTAAAAATATAGTAAGACTTTTCATTTTATTGAGTTCCAATATTAAATTAATCGTTTTAAAGCTTTTTTTCGTATTTTTATATACTTATATTGGTACAGTAGCATAATCAGCGCTATTGTGAGTTCCGCGTGAAAGAAAATCCGCCCGCAAAAATTACATTTCACTCTTCCCTTATTGTGAGTTTGGGCGGAAAATGTACCCTGTTCGTAAAAATTCCTTTATTAGCACTATTGACAGCATTTTTGTGGTGTGAAATATGGCATGTCATTTTCAGCAAGATTTCTATTTAATTTTTGGTGACGAACGAGGCCACATTTGTTGTAAAATGGAGAGTGAAACTTACAATAGCTTTTGAAAATCTGGGCGAAAAAAACATTTTGGGACGAAATGTTTTCCGGTCGAAACTCACAATAGGGCTGAATGTCTTATGCTTAAAACTAAGTTATAAACTAAGGCATTTAAAACCCTCTTGCCAGGTAATCTGGAAACGTTTCTTGCTTCCCCTTTCATCAGACATTTTACTATTGAGGAATACCAAAAACATTAGAATTAAATAATAATTAACAATATTGTATGAACATAAGTATCTATTTAACAGCCAGCGAAACTCCTAAACAGAAAAAGACAAGAGCGATCCACGCTACTTGTAAGACACAAGAACAACTGAAGTCGATATGAACTTAGCTAATAAGTCCAAATATTCTGTTCTTAACTTAAGTTCCGATAAAAAACTGTATCTTCAAGCTACACAAACATTCAAGAAAAACTAGCATACTTATCAAAATCTTACAACTTATAGTCACTGGACCATTGCAGGTGCTCTTAGTTAAACTTTAATAACTTAATACTAATGCTTTGTTTGCCTTACAAATATTTTTAAACTAAACTTTGAAGCTGTTTTACTGTATGTGTTTCAAGTAAGTTCCATTTGACTATGTTTTTTTGAAAGAATGTGAGTTCCATTATACTATGGTTTTGAATAGGTACCATTGACACTACAGATTAGCTTGACAACACAACACAAAATCACCAGTGTGATCGCAAATAAAGACTAATTTTGTGACACCCAATAGTGCATTTTATTTTTTATTCTCTTCTTAGACTAATTAAAACAAAAATTAAAAATAAAAACTACACACATTTTGTCCACTCAGTGGTTCGTTTTATTTAATGCGGTTAAGTTGAAATCTTTTTTGGTAACCTCAATATTCTTTATTATTTCACGCTCTTAACGTTTTCAGCTTAAATTTTTGAAAAACATTGTTAAGTATTTATAACATATAAATAAACATGCATACAATCAACAATAAATGGCAATTAATACAATTACGTGGGTAAGTTGCCTAAACAAAATCTACTTACCCAAATCTACCTTTTTTATTCTGTGCATTTCAGGCACACTTGTTGACAAAACTTAAATAACCCCTCATTCATAACAAATGAAATATCAGCAGCAACAAATTCGCTAAAAAGTAGGTACTTGTTGGTAAACACAACAAATAATAAGAGGAACTTAAAAAAAAAAAAAAAAAAAAAAACCCTCATGAACCTCAAAAAGTTTCACATCCGTACATAACACATTATTGCTTGAAGCAACTCATTTAACTTTAACATGCATCCGAACACAACATATAGTTGCATTAGAGTGCACATCTAATTCTAAACAAAAACAACAACAACAACAAAAAAGATGCAAATATAATCTCAGTATATTTGACATGAAAATAGAATTTTAATTGAAACCTTCTCCTTACGTACATACATAGGTACCGACACTGACGACAACGTTTCGAAGCGTGTATACTGTTTTCGTGTACATATACTAACAAAACTTTACACCTTCCGTAATCTGCACTTTGGACTGAGTAAAGAGTAACAACAACCAACAACCACTCAAAACAAACCCACATCTATTTATCGCATGGATGCCTTTCTAACTCCTTTATAAAGATGAAGGATACCATTAAACTACGATAATTTTATTCGTCTTTTATCAAAAGCACTTCACGTTTGTGTAAAGTTGAATAAATTGTGTAACACTCTATATACAGAAAATACCGATACCATAACACCTGAATAAATAGTAACAAAATAACAATAACGCATAAACATACCTACTATATGTAGATACAATTTATAACCTTAACTGAATTTGTAACTTTTTGAGAATTGAGAATGTAAAAGGATCTACTCGTATGTATGTATAAGTACTATAATAGGAGTTGGATTATCGAATCTGGGTTTGTGATAAAATTTGGTTAGAAAGTTTGATGTTTGGCTTTTTGGTCCTTGATAAATTTCTCAAATAATGTAAAGTTATTAACAAGATTTTGTCAATGTTTTTTGGTCAAAAGTCATATTAAACTACCTGCGACTATGTATACACCAATACATATAGACTCATTTGTTGTAAAAATGTTCCTTCTGGTGTCTTGATTGTATGTGTATATTTGTGACATAAACATTTTTGTATAAAATTATTTTAAGTTAATTATTCGATAAATTGCAAATGCACACCACTAAGAATTAAGATAAATCTTGAAAATAATTTTATAGAATGTTAAAATTTTATAGTTTGCACTTTCTTTTGATACATCATCACCAGTGACTGCATTTTTTTGTGTATATTCCACGCGCGCAAAAGGGGTTATGGCTACCCTTAAAATGTTTTTAACACAGCACGAGCGATTAGGCAAGTAGGAGAGGATTTAGAAGGAGATACCGATGCACATTGGTTTTGAACTTTTGCACATCGAAATGGGAGGGGAAAGCAGAGTCAGGTTAAGCATTCCACATTCGTGTGGTGCGACTGAAGAAAGAATCTCTGTACATTACAGTACGTCCGAAGTTGGGCTCGAGGGTGAACTGATGGGCATTCCTAGAAGCGCGAGTATTACGGTTGAATTTTTTAAGGGGAGGAATGCAACTGGCTATTTCACTAGATCACTGATTATTATAATAGCGATAAAATAGAGAAAGACACGAAACATTACGACGGTGTTCGAGAGATGTAATTGTTTCTGTTATAGATCTTTCGCCTATCATTTTTAAAGCTCTCTTTTGAATTCTGTCCAACAAACTCAAGTAAGTTTTTGGAGCTCCTGCCCAAACATGAGAATTGTACTCAAGTTTTGGACGAATAAAGGCTTTGTTGATCACAGCCAGATCAGAAGGGGAAAAAACTTCTTGCATCTACGGAGAAAACCTAAACACTTAGCAGCGTTTTTGGCGACATCAAATATGTGGTCATTCCACAAAAGGTGGTCTGTGACACACATACCGAGAACTGAGAGCTGTTCGGTTTCCTCGATGCAAGTGCCGCCCATGGATAGCGGCATTGGGGTGGGTATCGCTTTACCGACAGGAGACAACATTGAGTTTTAGAAGCATTAAATTCTACGCGGTTTTTGATTCCCCATTGGACAATGCTGTCGAGATCAGTATTTAATGAGCTTATCATACGCTGCCGTTCAAGTTCCACATCCGAAGGACATGGATAAGAATCTGTTAACGAATATGAGAAGCTGAGGGTACTATCGTCAGCAAAACAGTTTAATGGATTAGAAGTTTCAGACAAAAGATCATTTATAAAAATAAGGAAGAGAGTCGGAGACAAAACGGAACCCTGGGGCACACCAGCATTTATTTTGTGGATTTCAGACTTGAAACCGTCCGATACGACTTGTATTACACGGTCCGAAAGGTAATTTCTAATCCAACGAAGAAGAGGTTCATCGAAACCAAATGCGCGCATTTTCGATAAGAGAGTTCGGTGAGATATACCATCAGATCACCAGTGGACCTGTTGCTACGAAAGCCGTACTGCCGGTCATTAAGAAGCTTTCGTTCCTCGAGATATTTCTTGAGCTGGAAATTAATCAGCGTTTCCATGACCTTGGAAAGAAGGGACGTAAGTGCAATTGGTCGATAGTAAGAGGGTGAAGAAGATACGCCTTTTTTAGGGACAGGCTGGATAAATGCTGTTTTCCATCCACTCGGATAGAGACAAGTAGAGTAGGACAGATGGAAAAGCTTACGCAGTGGTTTTGCCAGCGTTGATGTTTTATATATACCTAACCCCAATTTATTCAGATCTTTGTGGTATATTCTGTTTGAACTCGAAAAAAAAAAAAAAAAAAAAAAAAAAATTTCATTTTAAGCATTTTTTAAAATAGATTGAATAGGTATATTTTATTGAAACAGATTATGGAACACTAGTACTATTCATCAAACTTTGTTTCAATCTAGCCAATCGCTAAAACATACACATGTGCATAAATAGTTTTTTCCCATTAAAAATTTACTCTGACATTTTAGTAAAGAAGAATTTGTTAAATACCATTTCTACCTTGCTTCAATGTTTTTTTGTAATCCTAAAACTTTTCGTTTTGATTTTCAAAAATTCAACAGGTCTTATATTTAACTTTTTTTTAAGAAAACTTTGCTTTCCTGTCGACAGGCGCACACAGGAATGGTTGCGAGTTGTTCTTCATGAGCCGTTGTGCCACCCGATTTATTTTTTTTTTGGTTGAGAAAAATATTCAAATTTTTGGTTTACATTTCTAAAAATATTGTAGAGGTTGTCGATAAAAGATAATAACCCCAGTCCGAAATAGGCAATGCAGTGACCAAAGAAGCAAAATGTTTTAAGTCTATTGACACAGCTCAAAGAAAGGCTTCATGTGCTAATGTTTTTTTTTTTTTAAGTAGCAGAAATCCTGTAGAAAACAATTTAAATAGATAAGCGGTTCTCTTACTGCCTTTGTTTCTTAAGATCTATAAAAACAGAATCTGGAATTTTTGTAAACATGTAGTAAACAAAAAGTATTAAAAATAAAAAAAGTACGTATACGCCCAAGTGTACCATTTGATATTTTTCTTTTTTTGATAATGATCCTCTTGTTTCGGTTGAAGGGATTAGGTATAAGGTATATCAGTTCACAAATACAAACAAATTAATTCTTGCAGTAGTTCTACAAATGGATGATTTGCAAAAGCTACACGTCTAAGAGATGGATTGAAACACGAACAGGGAGGGAAAATGTTGTTATACAGGTGGGTTTTACTGATGCTTAAGTTAAATAAAGCTGTGAAATCTTCATAAGATTGATGTCAAACAAAGTTTCAACAAGTTATGAAGGTTTCAGCAGAGCCATATCATTATTAACTTCAAAATGTGTATGTATTTTTTTTTTTTGATAGTCTTTGAGGTAAGCAAAATCAAATCAAGTTTTCATACAGTTTAATTTTTGTTAAACGTAAATTATTGTTAAACAGAATTTTGTACGGACTTTTACAACAACATCTCAAATAACTACAAACGAATTAACATTAAAAACAAAAAAAAAAAACTGAAGATTTTTTTTTGCATTTTTAAAAATTAATGAAAGTACCACTTTGAGCTAAATAAAAAAAAATACCATATGATTTCTTGAACAAATATGAATTAATTCAAAAAAATTAAAAAGCACGACTATATCGCACAAACCTTCTCTCGTAGCTAACAACTTTTAGCTAAGAATTAAAGAGGTGGGTATGTTATTAGTTCAAAATAAAGTATGGTATCTGATTTTTTTTGATAAATACCTATAAATAAAACAAAAATTGAATAATCGTTACAGCGCTTTTCTTAAAAATGTATAATTTATACATATATACAATTTGTTGAACCTATTTAAGAAAAAAAAATTTGGTAGCCATTTTTAAGTATTTATTAAAACACAATTGTACACACAATTTAAAAAAAAATCACCGACCCGATTTCAAAAAATTTAATTTTCAACAAAAAAAAAAAAAAAATTATATGCTTAATTATTAAATTTGTGAAGAGCCTCCCGTTTACAAAATTTCGTCAAAATCGATGAAGCCGTTAAAGGGAAATTTGAAAATCAAAAAATTACACAATCAACTAATTTTTTTTTGTCAAAGTCAGTATTGTAGGAATAGTGGCTAAAAAAATTGAATTTAACCTTTATTTCGACTCGCCTAAGGAAAAAAAATATCGAATTTTCAAATAAAAATTAATTGTTTTGGGAACACTTGCATGATGGTAAGACAAGATGAAGCAAGGGTTTTTTTCAAATCACTTGCTGCAATGCAAGTGTTTGCCTCTTAGTTTCCATGGACCATCTAAGTTTTTTCGAATCCAAAAACAACAGATGTGGCACACCAAAAGTTGTATGGTTTGCAAAATATGTATTTTATGCATGTCATAAATATTATTGCAATTATATAGCTGACCCAACAGACGTTTTCTTGTTTAAATTTAAATTTTATTTGTTTATGATCCTTTTTGAGAGTTTCTGAAAACTTACCACAGTGCTATCGGTCAAATGTTTAGTGTAGATGAAATTAACAAACTTAACGTGAACAAAAACAGATGTATTTGATTTTGTTTAAAAAGTGCGTATATGCCTAAGTGTACAAATGTAACGTCGTCGTTTTTCGTCCTATGGCAAACATTTAAGAGAAAAAAATGAGCCGAATTGGGGCAGCATTTTCTCAAATGATGGGCTTACCAATTACCATCATCTAATTTTTGTTGCCTTTAAATTTGATAAAACTCCATTTGCTTAAGATTCACCCAACGCAAAAAGACTTAGGGCCAGTTTGTTCACAGCTGATTATCTTTAATCCATGATTAGTGGAGCTGGGAAATCCTAAAATGTGTTTGTTGATTAAATTTTGTTTAAAAAAATTCAAAGTATGAGTTGCTAGTCATGGATTTTACTAATTAGCCAATTTTGGTTGATTAGCGTTAGTTAATTAAAGCCTATGAAAGTCACATCCTAAATTTAACCCACTGTGAATAAACTGGCCCGTAAATTCTTAAAATTCTTAATTACAATTTATTTGTGTGTACTGAGACATTGAAGAACAATAATGATCTTAAATCCTAGTTTGCCTACATTATTTGTAGAATAGCATCTTTTAGATTAAAGAAGGGGGAGCTAGCTATAGGTCCAAAAAAGATACATTCATTATAATTCAGGAAGTACAGGAAATTATAAAGAAACCTAATCTAAATAAAATAAAATATTTTGCATGTAGGTTAGAGGTTGGCGCCCTCTTTGTTAAAGGAGATTCGAACACACCAATAAATTAAAAAAAATCTTATTATCATAATTATAGATATACATTTTCTATTTCACTTATCGTAAGGAAGCTATTCAGGCCCTCCAATCTTTAATTACCTTAAGATACACAATTATACTTTATGTTCTAATACAAAAAGAACCGTCTTATTAGTGAATACACACCGCACATCAATAAATCTAAAGGTGAAACACATTCAGAATAGCACCTATAAAAAGACCCAATTGCTTGACGTAGGTACATATGTTCCTATTCTCATAAGGGACCCCGTAATCAAGCCCCATAACTCGCAAAACAGACGTTTTTTCGGTCTGGGTTCGGTACTGAGTATTATGGAGGTTCATTAGACTTTTTGCCCGTTTCTTATCAATGAACGAATATGCACATTTTAAAATTAATTGAAATTGCATAATCTGCACACACAGCGGCGCGGCACAGTGTCTACGTTAAGAAGAAGAGAAATAAGGTGAAATGTGCATAAACTACAGAAATGCGGCGAAAAAGCAGCGCAAAAGGGAAACCACAGCAAAGTGCACCCGTTACCTACCATAACATTATATACCCAGACAAACAGTAATAGTTATTAAAATAAGTAACAAGGCACCGTTTTTTTTTTTGCAGTGAGTAAAGTTACTGTTTCCACGTCTCAATGGTTCAGTTGGTTTTAGTCTGTGCTTGTTTTTTTTTTATTATTTTTCTTTTAGTCGTTGCTTTTCTCGAAATATTTTTTTTTTATAATTTTTGTTTAGCTTCGTTGCTCTGTGTGCACTTTTACAAAAACAACAAGAACAACAACAAACATTCATTTAATAAACGGCTAAAAGAAAACCCAAAGAAAGAGCAATCAAAAGAAAGACAAGAAGACGAGGGAAAAAACTTTTTAATCATTATCAAGTGACTACCTTGACCCCGAACAACCTTCGTCATGGTAGTGGCATATATATTGCGCGGTAGTAATTTATGCTGCTGTTTCACTTTTTAATGTTGTTTTTGTTGTTGTTGTTTTTTTTGTTTGTGTTAAGTTTGTATCTGCAGCTCTAATTACACCGTGAAGTCAGCTTAAATCTTCAGATAATCGATTACAAAAAAAAAAACAATGTGATGCACACAGTTCAAGCAGATCAACTGCTTGTAGCGGATCTAGGATTTGGCTCTGGGGGGGCTTGGAGATTGGAGATCCAGTTTGAGACCTTAAGTAATAAAATTAGGTTGTCCTAAGATACATTTTATAATTTATTACAAATAATAGAGAGTTTAGGTTTAATGCATGACCGTACCAACTTCATCCGAACTACACTTCAGGACAACGCGGCAAAACATTATTTTTTATGAAATTTTAGGAGCTATATCGCACTAAGCGGCACCTGAACTTCATACAAATTCATACGAATTCGTGTGAAGTGTAGTTCCGATGCTTGCAGTTCCGGCGAGTGGTGTCTAACTTTTAAGGTTCAAGTATTTTTTTCTTTGGGAAAGAGATATATGGAGATACATGTGTAGTTAACGAATTTTGACATTTCCACTTTCATTATAATGATATCCGTTTTTTGTGTGCCTTTATCCGCTCCTGTCGCGCTTTAAAATGTTTTCAATATCTACAAAGTACAATAACAATTATTCATACATAATTGCTGTTGCGGAGATAGAAGCAATAATTCAAAGGTGCGCCAAAATAATAATTTGAGCCATATATGCTTGAACCACGCGTAGAAATTCGTTTATTTATATTATTTAAAAATTGATTAGGTACCTACCTTAGGCTCGTTTCACACACATTCGGTTTCATTCGGTTCGACCTATATTCGGTTTGTATTCGGCTGTGCCTGATATGTGTGAAACGATAAAACGGCAAAAATAAAAACCTAATAGAAACCGTATAGCACCGAACGATCCCTCGACACGAATCGGTTTCATTCGGTTTCAAAACGACACGTATTCGGGTCTAGGGTACATAAAGTAAACGTAGCGTTCACACATATTCGGTTCGTTTTCGGTTTTTCTGAATTTAATTTTTTTGTTTTTAATACATTTTATTTAATTTTAATTATTAGTGAATATAAACCGAATATGAACCGTCTGTGGGTGAAGGGGTCTTGACGGAAACCGAAATCGAACCGAATACAGACCGAACCGAATATGTGTGAAACAAGCCTTACACTTGTTTTCATTCGGTTCGGTCTCTATTCAATTTGTATTCGGCTGTACCTGATATGTGTGAAACGATAAAACGGCAAAAATAAAAACCTAATAGAAACCGTTGAGCACCGTTTTATCGTTTTACACATATCAGGCACAGCCGACTGAAACGAGTCTTATGTAGTTATATTTTTAAATAAGCTGTTGGTATGTTTTGAACTTCCCATTTTTGACAAGATTTGAAAACCGTTTATTATTGGCTAGTTCAGAAAAAATATATTTAAGTGTTCGAACTGACAAAAGATCATAAATGTGCTTTGACACGGTATCAGTCCTCTGAGATCTCATTTTTCCTGAATTAGCCAAATCAACGAGAAACTATTTTGTTCAAGCTGACGGACTTGAGCCCCCAAAACTCTCTGGAATAAGGTTAGTTTTTCGGAAGTAAGTTGCTAGGTTTTTTGTAATATTCTCAGACCTTATTGCTCCAAAACTGTTTTTTTCTTCCCAATTTTCTGGCTTTTATTTTTAGGGAAAAATTGTCGTTGCATGAAACATGTCCATCTTCATAGCCCCCAACTTAGTTTTTGTCCAATTCGCTTCAGACTTTAGCCCCAATCTTAGGGCTTAGAAAAAAAATTACATAACATGTATGCAAATAGTTCAACCCCAACCACGTTATTTTGTCCATCAAATCTCATATCTTAACAATATTTTAGACGGAATATAAAATTCTACACGTTGTTATGTATTGCTTTCTATATTTTGAATTATTTTATGATTCGGCTGTGGGGGGGGGGGGGCTTGAGCCCCTATAGCCAGCCCCTGGATCCGCTAGTGTCTACATGGGTAAACAAAAACATACACAACACACATACATACTATTATATTTATTTGTTTAGATTGACTGGCGTTAAGATAACACAAAATGATGGTTTCGACTGCATAATATAATTGCTGTTTTATTTATTTAATTTAATTCGACTTGAATGCTATAATAATGTACACATTGATTTTATGACTAATCGTATGCATTTTAACCTGATTATTATAAATGACATTTTGTGTTGTATTTTTTGCTCTATGGAAATGTTAAAATTAAATTTAAAAAAACTGGTTATACAATTTAACATGGAGTTTTGTGGATTTGGAATTGAAATAGGAACATAACTATAATAGTTCTCTTATTGTAAATATAATTAAATAATATTTATTCAAATATAAATAGAAATTTTTCATAGACATTTTTTTTTGTATTGAAAGTTTTTTAAAGCGTATATTAAAATTTAACAATGAAAGAGAAAGAAAATTTGAGAATGAAAGAGATTTTTGAAAATTAATATAAATTGTATTATTTTCCGTCTTATTTTTCTATTTTCATGGTTAATTTAAATTTAATGGAGAGTGAAAAAAAAATTAATATAAAAATGGAATCTTGAAAGGCAGAAACACAATTTGGAAGGCAGAATTTCGAAAAAAAATTGACCCTGGCATAATTTCGACCCCAAGCCGAGTTGAAAACGACGAACATTTTCGACTTTAAATTATCTCTCTAGCCCAGGGCTTTCATCTGTGGCGATGAACTGAACATGACTTTGAGATACCGTGCATTATATATTTTCATTTAATTTACATTTTAGATTTTCAATCTAATGGTTAGTACACCATTTTTGGAAAGTTTTGTGCAAATAGCCCAGTTTGTTTTCTCCTTAGACTACAAATTAATCATTAATATTTGTTTCTGTAAAAGTAACCATAAAGGAGATATTTAAGAAAAACTATTTTTTGGGAGACTTGAACCCCCGATTAAATTTTGTACTGCCAATGGCACTTATAAGGGGGCTTTAAATAAATCCTCAAGAACACTAAAGGAAAACTGTTGGAACACCAAAAATATGATTTACCCTTTATTCTTCAAAAGTCACTATATTACTGACTATAAAAAATAAAACGGAGTTCTTGCTCAGAGCAGGTGCTCGTTATAAAAATCCGAGCAGTTTCTACAAAAATGTTAGTATTCAAGAATAGTGGTGTTATATTTTGTTCTTCTGGAGCACCTGCTAAAAATTCTGAATTTTGAGCATGTACTCCGTTTTAGTAAACTATTTATCAATAGATTGAGAGCTAGCAAAGGATCGTTTGATATCATCGGTACTTGGATGGAACTTTGGTCACAGATAGTTTAAGTAATCAAATACAAAACAAAACATTCTATCACTCCAGTCGAGAACTTATTTTCTAAACGGTAAGTGATAGATAAATGAATAGTGTTGGTTTTTGGTAGGTGAATTAAAAAAAAAAATTATTCAAATGTATAGGCTTTTTTGTACCCTTTGGTATTTTCATTGAATTTAACATCAAAATGCAGATAATTCTTCTATATTAGCATAATAGTACCAGGGTTTAAAAAAAAAACTAATTAAAATATATATGCCCTTAGTGTTGAAAAATAGGAAATGAATTAAGAAAAGGTACCGATGCACATTGGTTTTGAATCTTTTAATAAATAAGGCCTAGTTATAGCTATCATTGGAAACCATCATTAAAAATATTAATTTTCAATGTTGACAGATTTTGAAGAAATAATATATGATTATTTTGATGCCAATCTAAAGCTAATTGATTTAATAATTATTTCTAGGTAAAAAAATTCAATTTTGCACAAATTTTCTCATAAAATGACTTTTAATTTTTCAATGATGAACCTTACCAATGATCATTGAAAGAATTAATTGTTACGTTATGGGGAAGATATGGTTCAAAATAAATTTTTTTTGGAGCAGAAATAATTTTGAAGTCGTAAGCTATATTTCTGCATTAAAATATTCAATGATTAAACTTTCAAAGGGTCTCAAAATAAACAGCTAACTTTTTCAATGATGGTTTCCAATAATAGCTATAACTTGGCCCTTAGGAATCGAATGGGAAAAATAGAGCCGGAAAAGGCATTCTACATTCGGGTAGTGCGGCAAAGAAAATAATCTTTATACTTCACAGTACGAAATCCTAGAAGTACGAGTATTAAAAAAAAAATTATTGATTTTTTTTAGGGGATGAATTTGTGTTTGTGTAGAAAGTAAGGTTACTGGAACATCAAATTTGCCCAAATTCATCTATGCATTTCTGAGAGGAAGGAATGTCCAGAATATTTTCAATTTTTTGGAAACTCGAAAACTAAAGTGAATTTACGAATTTAAAATTGTGACACTTTTTGTTTGAAGTAAGATTTTCTATTAAAATGGATTGATTAAACATTTAATGAAAAAAAGGAGCATAGATAGGAGATAGAACAAATCGGAAAATCTATTTTAAAATTTCCTTGCTAAACAAAGGATAAAGATAGACCTTTTTGCGGAAGGAAATATAGGACATCTGATTTCTTGTATCTCAACGAGAAATATTAAAAAAAGCTTAAGTTCTTGTTTTCTGGAGCCCATACCCCTGGTGTATTCCGCCACTTTTGGCAAACGCGAAAAAGTGTACATATATCTCCAAAACTATTGATTTTAGTTTAAAAAATGTTAAACCAAAACTGTTGGAAATATAATTATCTTTCATTTCCATTTTTTCCATTTTTTTCTGCGTGGGCAATTTTTTGATGTTGTCATTTTTTTTTTATTTTTATTATTTTATATTTCTCTCACTCCCAAATTTAAGTTAATTATTCTTGAAATAAAAATTGAAGAGCGCACGATTTCCAACATTTTGATATATTTTTTGAAGGTACGCGAACGCAATATTGGAGTCCACAATTATAGCTCCATACTGGCGGTGCCAGGATATTTTGTTTCATTTAACTATATCTTGTGGTTATCTTCCAAAAAAATAAATTAAAACACACGATTTTTGGTAGGTTTTTGTTAACTTTTGCGTCTTAAATTTTTTATACAACTTTTGAGTTCATCCATTTAGAATGAAATTCTAATTTTAAACAAAAATTGTGTTAAGTTAAATATTTAAAATACAGATTAGTTTTCGCGCTATACCAAAAGTATTAAAAAGTGAATAGCATGACTTTTTTAGGAATGCACATTGGTGAATTTTTGCAAATTGTGTGTTTAAGGAATATTCAATAGTAAGTAAAATTCGTAAACACATTTGTTCCAATCTGCATTATATGTATGTGTGTATTATATGTATGCATAATTTTGCGGCCAGTTTGGTTATAATATTTAATTAAGTAAGAAGGTATCTAAGTACTATTTGGATAATCAAATATTTTGAAAAAAAAAAAAATGTATGTTGAACCGTTTGATAAAAAAAACAAATTCCACTGCAGTAACAATTCAATAAACTCAAGTACGATAAGACCTGTAAAAGAAACCATTAAAGAGATATTTATGAAAAACATATTTGCGCTTAAAAAATAAAATCATAAATCATATCAAACAAATTTCAACACATCTGATGCTTTTTTGTGGAAATTTGAGTTTCACATTTCGCTATTTTATTTATTTTATTTTGATAAAATCGCTTAGTCTCATGAAAAAAACATTCACAACACTGTTGCATCATTGTAACAAGATATCTACCACCACCGCAACAAAAAATATATTCCCCGAATTTATTATACGAGTTTACACCCTCAACTCATATGATGCCTGCCTGTAATCCACCTCCACCTCCACCTCAACCCAATTTCCATGCTAATAATTAAATCATGAGCATCACGAGAAGAGAGCGAATGAACGCAACAAGTTGTCGAACCACTACAACACCAAGTCGTTTGCATTCATCCCAGCTATACATCAGGGATACGGATACGGACAGGTGGAAGAGGCGGCATCGGCACCATCACCATTTCGTGTCGCTGGAAGCTACAATGTAATATTTTCGAATAAATGCAGTAAGTGAGAAGTACAGAGGACCCACAGAGTACACGAAAAAAATCATAAAAATAAATGCAGAATAATATCGAAGATAGTGATAATGGTGGTGCTGACGACGAGGACTGCGATGATGCTCCTTATGTCAATGGTGAGGACATTGGTGGGAATACGGATGCAGAATTTTTCGTTCCCCAACGTGCACTAGATGGAATGAAATTCTTTATAATTTTCACTCCAAGCAAAAGACCCCCAACAGTACCTACGAACTATCACTCCCTCGAAAGAGGAAGTTATACGTGTGGAACTAAAGGGCTTCAGAATATAGTTCAGCGGAAAAAGGGCCACCAGAGAGTTACATACATATTTTAGGAGAAGGCGGTTTCTGTAGGACACGAGAACTTCATTTTGCCAAATTGAATTTCAAGAATGCGATGAACGAACAGCGATGGACTTAAACTTCCTAGCTTGTACATCTACATTATATATAAATAGGTGTATAGGATAGGTAAGGTGTATTCTGAAAGTTAAGCTTGCTTGTGCAGTCTGAGTTACACGGATTGGGGATTTTACTGCACACAGATCCTGCCTTTGCGGAGTGCCAGCGTTTCGTATTTGTTTTTTTATTTTTTTTTTTAATTTAAATTTTTTATTTTACGTTTTTTTTTGTTTAATTTTTGCTCCCAGCTCCGTTAAGCTAATTTGGTACGAAGGACGAAATTCACGTTACATATACGTCGCGTTGTAGCATTTGGATGTTTTTAAACGAACATGAAAACTTGGTTAGAGTCAAAAAGAGTAAACATCAGTGATGGTAAAGGGCCCTTCGTATGAGAAATATTATTTTAACTATCCTCTATGGAAAAAAAAGAGAAAATCCTTGCCGCCTCTTTGGTGTGCACTTGTAATTCATTTCTTTTTTTGTAGCCTTACCTTCATACATATATGCACACATATGAGTTTTTTAAATTGTTAGTACTTCATGAATTAAGGGCATTTAAGTAAATTAAATTTTCTTGCGTTGTAATAAAAAGGCATTTAATTGGTTAAATGGGAGAGTTGCGGTAACACTGGTTTAAGAAAAAAGAATATGATGTGTTACTACTTTAAATTGGTTTCCCTCCAATTTTGTTTAAAGATGTTTACATTAAAATATTTTTTTGAATATGATTTTGAATGATTTAAGAACGCAATTAACATAGAAAAAGTTGAGAATTCCATTCTGGTCTTTAAGGATGCATGTAACTAATTAAAGGTAGGTTCCATATCTCAGAGTGATATTACTGGCAACGTAAGGGTTGTACACCCTTAACTATTTGTTTTGCCAGTGCCGTCGAAAAGATAGTATAGTACCAAGTATCTTATTTTTTTTTTAATTTGTGCAAGGCTCAGTTCAAAAAGAATTGGATCAACTTGGGGTGTTAAAATTAAAAGTTCAGATCTACTTTGTCATAGATGTATAATTTTAATATTTAGGGGTTCGATCAAGCTGATGTCACACACCATGAAGATCGTTGAGCGTATATTGGATGGCCGCCTGCGAAAAATATTACGGCTATCTGACGACCAGTGTGGGTTTGTTTCAGG
This sequence comes from Melangyna quadrimaculata, assembly GCA_949320155.1. Classification (NCBI taxonomy): domain Eukaryota; kingdom Metazoa; phylum Arthropoda; class Insecta; order Diptera; family Syrphidae; genus Melangyna; species Melangyna quadrimaculata. Next base: position 451,343,530 of record OX439483.1, on the reverse strand, counting down.
TAAAACAACCACAGATGCTATTCAGAGTATAAGAATCAGAATGGAAAAATATAGGGATTCCTCGAGAGATTTGCATATTGTATTGGCTGATTTTGAAAAAGCATTCGACATACAACTGATATGGGTTGCACTTAGGCAACGAAGCGTTCCGGAAGTCTACGAGCGGATGGTCATGGACATGTACGAGCAAGTTAAAACAAAGATAAGATGCCCCGCAGCAAACACCGAAGAGTTCCCAATTAGAGTAGGTGTGCACCAGGGAAGCGTCTTGAGTCCTTTGCTCTTTATTATTGTCCTTGACTTTTTGCAAAGTGAATCAGTTATTCTTTGCTGACGATGGAGCCATCATAAGTGAAGATCCTGTGTCCTTGCAACGAGCACTTGATGTATGGGTGGATGTTCTGGAGGGAAATGGATACAGCATTAACGCGAAAAAAACCGAATACCTATGCTGTCCATTTTCTGATCCACACAGGCCTATTCCGGACATCTATTTAAATGGAACAGTGCTTCCCAAGTGCGAAAAATTTAAATATCTTGGATCAATGATCAATAGCGAAGGATCTTGTGATGACGACTTCAAACATCGCGTAATCGTAAAGTGGATGAAGTGGCGGGAAAACTCTGCCATCAGGTAGGCGCAAGGCAGCACAAGGCAGCACAAGGCAAGCGCAAGGCAGGTGCAAATACTCCTGGATGAAACAAATGCAACGACACCTGCATTTAGTTGGCCTCAGACATGGAACAATACAAAACCGGGACGCCTGTCGACGTTTTCTAAGGTCAACCCGGCAAACCCCACAAGTGGAACCCTAGGTTAAGCAGCTGAGTGGGCGAGTTGTGGTCCCCCTCGAGATCATGACAATCGCCGGTTAAATGAAGAAGAAGAAGAATTAAGTTTTATATTAATTCTTTTTTTTGCATTAAACATTTTATATTTTTGATATTTTGTTTTTCAAACTTTAAAAAATTAAATTAAAATTTGAGGAGACATTTAGAGAAGTCTTTTAAAGATGAAATTACATTAAACAGTATTTTACAAAACAATTAACTGTACTGATCGAATTAGCAGCTGGACGAACAAATACATATTCACGGCCTGAATACTTTGTCATATTTTTTTTTACTGATTTTCTAGCGCCAATTTTTGTCTGTTGAATTCAAACAACATACAAATATTTGGGAAACGTAAGTTTTATTTAATATTTCAATTTAAGGATAGATCTATGGTCGGGTAAACTGAATACTCTGGTTAATTCTGACACTTATTAACTTCACTAGTTGTGGATAGCTGGTATTCTTATGGTTTATGTTTCTTATATTATGATGGTATATAATTTGCAAATAGGGTAACATTTTGAGGGTGTGTCTTCCCATATGAGCTTTGGACGAATTAAGAGCTTTATAGATTACAGCTAAATCAGAAGAGGAGATAAATTTTTTGCAACACCACCGAAGTAATCATGAACACATTTTTGGAGACTCCGTTGAAGTTTGAGTGAATTCTTGGACGAACTATGAATATCAGGCTTGAAAACAAACAATCTAACTGAGAAGTGTTTCATCGATACCGCTTCCACTTTTTCGATGAGAAAGCTTTACGTGAACATTCAAAGACTTGTTAAATATCAACTGAAATTATATTAATTTTCCAATACATTATAAAGAAAATTACCACTGTTCAGTGAGATATACCACCAGGTCAACAGTGGGCTTATAGCTAAGAAAAGGAGTTCACTCAGAAAGCTTTCGTTCTTAAGATGAAAACTAACCAGTGTTTCCATGATATAGTATAACTGCAATTGGTCGATAATTAGAGGGTCAATAAGAAACACCGTTTATATGAACAGGCTGGTCAAATTCCTTTTCCAATTTTTCGGAACAATATCAGTAGAATAGGATAGATGAAAAACCTTTACGTATAGGTTTTGCCAGCGTTGAAAAATGAAGAGTTCCTCTTGAAAACAATGGGAAGAATAATATCCAGGCAAGCGAATTTCAAGATATCAAGATCTTTCAGAACTCTTGCAACTTGCAACTGCAAGAGTGCGAAAGAAAAATTTTCGTTCGTTAAATCGCTTGGAATCTCAAGTACAGGAGGAGTTATTACATTTTCTGGCAGCACCAGAGTCGAGTTAACAGAAAAATGCGATAGCAGGTATGTGATATTGAAGATAAACCATTTCTGTTGTCAAAACGGTTTACTAGCATTAAGCCATTGTAGTATTTTTGGACTTAGTTTTTGATCACGTAGAAATTGGGTTTGTCGAATTTCGACCGTTACAGGACTTTCTGGCTTGTTGAAACTTTTTCGGTTTTCTTCGAAAGGGCTGACTGAATAAATGAAGATTGCTTTTATTTTTATTTGACCATGGAGGGAGATGCGCGGGTTTGTGATCTCCATACCCCTCTAAATAAAGTTGCAATCTTATGCATTTAAAAATTTGGTTGTTGTATTCCCTGACCCAAACTTAAGCCCTTAGTATGGGCTCGTCAGAGATTTAATTTTGACAATATACCTACATTCCGTTTTAAAATCCAAGAGGATCGACGGACGATAAAGGTTCCATCGAAAATTACAAGCTAAGGTATTCAGAAGTCCCTCTTGTCACGAGATTTCACATCATTGTGAAATTTGACGCATAGTGACCCCGACCCCATTATCAATATAATATTGTATGTGCAATATGATTTGAATAGAAAGTTCCGCATATACTTTAAAAGTTTATTTATAACAGTTCATATTCCCAAGAAATGTTTGTCTGCCATTTCTAGAAACTCAAGCTTTAATTACGTTTCTAGAAACGTTACACCACAAACAGGCTAAAAAAGCTCTCGTAAATTAGCAGGTACTTTACCCAGGTAACACAGCTCAGCACGTACCTACTAGGTGGCACTCAGCAGGTGTATTTCAATTTGGTAGATTAGCAAGTTGTAGTACCTTGGTGACACTATTCAGTTAACAAGTACTAAGCTACATGTGGCACTCGACACGGCTTTAGACCTAGTAGATCAATAGTTTCCACGGGTGGGAAGAAGCATTTGGAGGAAATGGCTGGATCGCGTCTTTAAATTAAACTGATTATTAAACCACCTTAACAACTGAAGTACATACATACTAGATATTACTTCCATATTCTCTTTATTTCAAAACCAAGCGAATGTAAGCTGCATTACTGATGGACAAAAACTACAATCTCTAATGAATTTACTTTGATTTCCATACATGCTTATGTTTCTTATATAGCAGCGATTTTGAAAAAAGTTACTTCTCAAATTAAGACATGGTAACCCTGTTGTTGGTGATAAAGTTTTATCCAAGGCTCCTTTGTTTCATTCGATATTAAATAATAGGAATTGGGTAGCGACCAGTTATATTTTCGAATATTTAAAAATTATACCTAGAAAAGCAGTGTCGTCCGTCTGTTATGAATGTAGGAAACGAAGTGATGAAACATAGAACTATTCGTCATTATATGATATTTTTCCGGGATTCGTATTACGAATAAATAAACAAAATGAAGTCTTAAGATTTGTCAAATGGAAAATGTTCCCATTGTCAATTTGCATTAATGTCAATGTTTTTTTTAATTTTTTAACTCCTACGCTTTAAAAAAAAACACAAGTACTCTTGTATTAGGTATTTGTCATGTTTTTCAAAACAAAAAGTAAAAAATTTCTCACGAAAAATTTGTTATAACCTCATTTGTACGCACTTAATAAATCACTCTCACCTTATTCCCAATTCAACTGTGCAATTGACATATATGATGTCAGCTTAGTTTAACCTGCCCCACGCACACGACTAAACCAAATGCACAATAAGGTCACTCCAATAGTGCAACAAAAACACAATTGGCACTAAAGACTCCCAAATAAGGGCATGCACCGAGTTGTGCTCTTTCTAAAAAAAAAAAAAAAAATTGCATTGGAGAGACAATATCGCACAACCATAAAATCGCATTAGCGCCCACCCAATTGTCCTGGATAAATTCTATAAATAATCAAGCGCGGTGACAAAATATGCTAATCACGATCACGTTGCACATATTATAGACATTGTAGGTACTGGTACCACATATAGCATGGATTCGGTGTGTAGTGTTAAAGAAAATGTTGTTTTCGACCACATCGTCGTCGTAGCCATCGCCACCGTGTTGTTGGTCGTCGATGTTATACTTCCAAGTTTGCAAATAAGAGTGCAGAGTGTACCTGCACCTATACCTATATTGAATGCCAGTTCCATTCAAAGGTATAAGCATCAACCATCTAACCAATTGTGGCTGTCCTTCGAAGAAACTCAGTTGCGCACAGATGCATATAAGATATAATGTATACATTTGGCCCAAAAGGCCGTAAACATATTGTTTGTTCTACTTGCTTGCAATATAAGGCTTACCAAATGTGGGCATACAAGCTAGGCATAATACAAAGCTTTAAGGCAATCCCATGATGGCGTCAACACGACGACGGTGACTATGATGGCGATGACTATACAACACCAGCATCCACATCCAGCCAAGCACCAACCAATTGGACATATTGTTATATTTTGTACCACCATACCTTCTTATACCTACCACCATCACCATGGGCCATATGGGCCTTCACCGTTGCATTAACTTTTCGGCACAGTTGGAGCCAATAAAGTCCCGATAAATGCACCGTGTCGTCGTCGCCGTCGTAGCCATCATGTAGTGCCAGTGCGCGACTGCTGGTGCACTCTTTGTCGACCAGATTCATACTGCAAAACGACAACGATGTCAAAAATACCTGTTGCAACATTAGATCATACATGAGATCCGTTAAATGTGAATTTTCCTACGAGGAAAGGAAGGAGTATATTTCCATACGAATTCCATGTTTCTTTTGTTATTGAAACATTTTCTAACCAGTTGGTGTAGGTACATTGCATCTTATGCAGTAATACAGTGATGTTAGAAATTATTCAGACGTTGTATATAGTTTTAGACTTTTAACATAAACTTTCATTCCATTGACGGACTTAACTTCAGGTAGTATGAAATTTGTATTCAAAGTAAGGAGAATGACCACAAATGTTAGATCATTCTCGAAAACCAAAAAAAAAATTAAAGCTTTTCTGCAAGTTTATAGCATGCTTGCTTTACGAGATACATAATGGTTTTTAAATTAAGGACACCAAAGTTTGGACTCAGTCTATTATTGAGCCTTGCTGCAATTCCTAGTATACTTAGAGCCAATTTATTCACTATTGCTCAACTTGATGAAAACTCCAAAGTTGGCCAACTTACAAGTTGACTTCAAATCCGTAGTTGAACTGAAAGTTGAAAAATGCTTTTATTCACTACTTCGAATCTGAACTCCAGAGTTGAAATTCAAAAGTTGACCAACCTGCAGTTTCTTAAATATCCTTGGGATATTTGTGACACATGACGCACAAGACGTCATTTTCAACTTTTGTTTTGCATTAGAATTAATTTTGCATTTTGAATAATTTTTTATTCCATGTGAAGCGCGGAATCAAAAAAAATAGCAAGCTTAATTGAAAGCTATACAAAACGGATTAGGTACAAATTTTATTTTTTTAGCAAATAATTAACACATATCTAGCAATAAGATGTGACTTTCCACACACTATAATTTGTTCTTATAACTATTTTGTTTTCCTAAAATGAAATTATAAAGGAAGAAACACAAATTAGCACAGAGAAGAATAATGTAGGGACAAACAGGAAAGGCCAAACAAAGATCAACAACTCCATGAAACGTAAAAACTGTTGTTGTGAAATGGAATCATGAATGGATCGATGATCATGAGTATGTTTTTACACTTGTCCGGCGAAATCGTCGCCCACTAAACTTAAACATCACAAGACCAGCAAATCATTCCATATACAACATGGAACACAAACACAATACTGAAGTGTATTGAAATTGTACACTTGTTCTATTTTTTGGTGGGGAAAAGGCACCATTTTTATAAACAAATTTCAATTATAAAAATATGAAACCAAAAAAAAAATCATGCGGTCCTCCATCTTAGTACTAACTCACCCGACGATACTTGATTTCGGTGATCGGTCAATAACTGAATAGCATGAATGAATGGACAGAAATGAAGAAAAATCCCAAGTTTGGTCGCTAACTTCTACTATTGCGGGGAGTTGAGAAAATCCAAAGTTGACCAACTCTAGATTTTAAAATAAATAGTTGAAAACGTCAACTTTGAGTGAATAAAAACTATTTCTTAAGTTGACTGTTAAAATCCCAGAGTTATGTTCAACTTTGACTGAATAAATTAGGCCTTAGTTCTGGAGATACACTGCGTTACTTGTCATTTTCATTGTCAAGGCATTTTTACTGTGAAGTCGATTTCATGAAATTTCTTAAAACTACAAACTGTACAAAACGAGATACACCATATGCAATCTGCAAAATTCACTGTGATTACATCTACTCGATTACACCTACTATTTGGTGAACTACAAAATTGGGAATAGAAATGCAAAAAAAAGCAAGAAAATGCAAAAGATAAACTGCAAATTACAACATTGGTCCCATTTATCTAGCTGAAAGTTGCCAACTAATACCAACTTCAAATCAGGCTTTCACAGTTTTATTTTGATTACAAGTTCTCAGATATAATGTGGCTTTACATAGTCTCTAAATTATAGAAACGTCAATTCCCCCTAGTGTCACCCTAGGAAGTTACTAATTAACTTCACTAAAATTGTACGCCATAAAATTTTAGAACAGTAACACGATTTTATGTATAAATCAACAGACACAGTGCTGTCTTAACTAACGACCATGTTAAGTTTATCAGGTTAACATTGTTAAACTTACTATATGAACCATTCAATCAACATGCAGTAAAATTATAATTTACACATTGCGGTGATGTAAAAATTAAAAAAAAATATTTACAAGAATTTGTTGTTTCAACATGAAATCTTTTTAAATCAACTATAATTTTATCAAACAATTTTAACGACAGGGTCCTTGAGATAATCGCTTTTGATTTTCGATCAGTCACCTATAATATTCGAATTGGAACTACTTAATCGATCGAATATTTAGTCCGTTGTTTAAGAAGCAGCGTAACCGAGTTTATAGTCTCAAGAGTTGTGGCCCTAAAGTACCAGTTCCGAAGCAAATTTTGTAAATGCTGACCATTGTTAAAGGCAAGGCGATACAACATTCTCCCTCATCCTGCTCTCGAGTTTTTTTTTTGTTTAAGCTGGTTCGAATTATTCTGCCTCTCACTGTTTGCATCTTTACAAGCTTGGAATGTTGTAAGCCAAAAAATCTCACAAGGTTCACTATCTTAGTGTCGGTGTCACTATCTCAACGGCATGGTCTAGTCTAAAGCATCTGCATACATATATACATTATTTCTGTCATAAATTAAGAGCCCTTTCACAAGATTCTATACAAATATGTATGTGGGTAAGCTGCAAACAGTAAGAACAGATTGGATGGCATTGGTTTGGCTGTGGCCGTTAGTTTAGAGAAGTACATAGTGTATTAGTTAATAGGTATGTATAAGAAGCGCACTCGCTCTCACACAACCTCTGTGTGTGTAAAAACCTATTTTGGCTAAAAATTATTAAAAATCGTGTAGCTGTTTGCCTGGAGCAGCAAGTAGGTACCATAGCTCAGACCTAACTGCAGATATAGCATAGCAGTACCTAACTCTATTTTGCGTCCTCCTTATGTCCAATATGGATAGGAGTAGTTTGTTACTATAGTGACTATGAGAGCCAGGCAGGCACACTTGTTGCCGTTTAGTTTTGTTGCGAAACTTGTGTTACCAGCTTTAGCTTGTGTGATTCGCTTGGTTTAGCTGTATATATCTGCGTTCTGTTTATTATTTTTGTCCATTTTTTTTTTTTTTTTTGTAAAATGTTATCTTCTGTTGTTTGTTGAATGGCTTGGTCGAGGCAAGTGCATATCATACACAAGTTTTTTTGCAAAAGAACCGTTTTTTGGGCTCTCTAGTAGTATCTACGAAGTGTAGGTATTTTGAAGTAGAATAACAAAAATAAATTAAAAAGAAGTTAAAGGTATGTTGATACAAGATATGAGACAGGTTGGGGGGTTAAAACTTCTTAAGGAATTCTCTCCAAAGATGGTAATAAAATTACACTTGTTTGTAAACTTCTGCCTCTCTAGATGAGAAGTTTATTTATAAGAACCTTGGATCTGAAGTTGGAATTAGATGTCGATAAATGCACACTGATATAAGAATCTAGAATGGTTTAAGATTATAGTTTTTACCTACACTACCTGTGCAGTGTTATGATTGAAAAACATACATTTTTTGTATTCATTTTTTTATTGTCAGAATTTTTGAAATTGGAAATCAAGTTAATATGCACTAAAAAAGCTATAGAACGCCATTGTTAGTGTTGCCGTTGTTTTTTATTTCAATTTAAAGCCAATGTCTTCCTTTCTGCTTATACAGGACGACAGGAGGAAATACACCCTAATCTCGTATGTATACACAATTCGTTTTCCTTTGTCTCGAGCCAACCTTCCAGCTCTAGCTTTTTATCGCATCTCATGTTAATCGCTCAAAATAAATATATAAATATTTCATACAAATAATTTTTGAAATTGAAACAAAAAATGTTGATTTCGTTGGACCTGCTTTTGAAAAACAATCTTAAATCATTAAAAAAAAACGTGCCCAAACTCCGAAAAAAATCAGATTATTGCTGGTTAATATAATAAGGAGAAGGTGGGAATATGGAACCCCATTTGGTTTTAAAATTTTTTTGTTCATACCCGTTACCTAAAGATTTTAAAAATTGTTCAACTATATAAAGAATATAATCTTACATTATATATATGAAAAAAAAAAACATATTCTGAATACTTTTTGTATTAAATTTTGTACTTTATTCAAAAAAAGTCATTTTTACATTTTTCATTTTTATGTTCCTTATATGGAACCCCGGGTTCCATATTAAATGTGCAAACCCCGGTTTCCTTCGTGTGCAAAGATCGGAAACCTAATAATCATGATCGCCCATATGTTGCAGGGTTGACACAGAACTATGAACAAAACTTTGCAACGTTGTTTGAGGAACTGAAAATAATTTCACCGCCCTTTTCAGGCTTATTTTTTCCCTAAAACATATTTTATTGCATCGATCATTTGGTTTTTGTCCCAGGGCCAGGACTTTCTTTCTGGTTTAGATGGCGTTTTTATTTGGCTTCGCGGCATGACGGTAGTTTAAGGAAAAAAGAAAACAAAATTGGTCGGTAAATAAGAAACACGTAGTGGTAATATGGAACCTGGTTCCATATTAGGTGCCTCTAGGAGTTCCGTATTAAAAGACTTCATATTTTAAGACAAACACTGGTTTTCATAACTTATTCAAAGAAATAAGAAAATTCTTACCTGAAAAATAGGTAATCCAAACACTAAGTACTATTTCTGAATTAACTGCAGAACAAAAACGGGACCCGACATTAACGTTTTATGCTTTCATAAACATTGAAAAAAAGTTTTCCATTTCGCTCGGTTATTGGAAATAACTTCACGGCGAAATGATCGAGGCGAAAGCTGGGTAATTATTTAAAATGACTATTTGATTTGAGTCTTCACAACGTGTAGCTGTTGCGTAGTCACTAACAGTTTTCGTTCTAGAAGGGGGTTCCGATTTAACTACAGGTTCCATATTTCCACCTTTTTCTCTATAATAATACAATACATACATAATGGGCCATATTCATAGTCGCAGATAGACCCAGGTTTAACTAAACTACAGTTTAAGACAATTTTGGAGCAATGAACACAGACCGATTTTAGTCACAAATTGTTTGTTTTATATTTTTATAAGATAATTAATTTGGTATACACACAAAAAGCTTCAAATATTTTGAAATGATAAACTTAAAAGAATAGAATCAACGTCCGCAAATTCAACTAAGCCTATGCTTAACTTTGAACCAGGTCTAAAATGACTATGAATACGCCCCAATATGTATATTTTTTCTACCTAAGGGACCACTTATAGCTATCATTGGAACCTATTGAATTTTGTAATTGTGTTCTTTTTTCTTTATGATATTTTGATTAAAAACTATAACTTTCAACTTAATTATTATTTCTCCTCAAAAACAAAATTATTTCGACGCGTGTCTTCCCCATAAAGCGAAAGATTTGTCACTGAGTGAAGTTGAGCCAATTCGAATTTTTTTTTTTACTAGAAATATGAATTAAGTCATAAGCTTAACTTTGGTATCAAAACACATAATCATTAATTTTTCTATCAAAACCTTTCAAAAATAACAAATAACAGTTATGCATGTTGAACGGAAAAAAGGGTGATTACTTGAAGTTTAATGGAGAACGAAGTGTTTTAAATCTTGTGTGGGAGCATGCCCTTAAGTTATCTCGGGATTATTTTGCACACTTTACACCGGAAATCCTTGGCCATTTTATTTCATTTTCTTCTTTTTGTGAAAGTCATTTCATATTACAACTTTGTCTCGAGCAGTCGAGGTGTGCAAACTACGTAAGTTTCTTTCTGCAATTTTGTATCTATAAATTAACTTTGCCTTTTTTCTAGAAATAAAATATATATTGAAATACGTTATAGAGCACCTCCCTGTTGCACAAATGACATTTTGTATGCTTAATTAGTTAACTAAAAAGTTTTTTTTTCAGGGATACTGAAATTGACAAATCCTCCAAGAGTATCACTTGTCATGAATGAGTGCTTCTCGTCTAGCTGTTCGGATTTGGCATAAAATTGTAGGTCCCTTCCATTCCTGTCACACGCACACAGGAATGGTTGCGAGTTGTTAGTCACTAGGCCTGGTTCTTCATGAGCCGTTGCGCCACCTTATTTATTTATTTTTATTTATTTTAATTAGTCAACTCTTTCCAAGACACTTTTTATGTAGTGATCAGACAATTTTTTTTTTTCATTTCGCCAGATAATATTGCAGTATTTTGTCATGCAATTTAATAATATTCAAATAATTGTATGCCAATTTTTGATTGCCATGTTCCCAAGTTTTGCAAATTAAATTCGCCTTTGTGGAAATCAAATTCACCTTAACATATCAATATTAGGTGTACATAACCAAGTTGGTTTTCAAAAAGTGAATTTGAATTTCAAAAAGGTTAATTTTACTTGCAGAGGAATGGAATTAATTTGCAAACGGGTGAATTTCATTTACAAAAAGGTGAATTCAAAGAAATAAATTAATTGGCAAAAGATTGAATTTATTGTGAAAAGACATACATATGTACAGCGTCGGATAAAACAAAAGCAGTCAATTTCAGTTGGTTACATTTTGCTTAAGTAAATTTCTAAACTTGAATTTATTTAAATGAATTTTATTTGGTTAATGTAGGTAAACATTAGCTCTTGAATCGCAAAGAAAAAAAAATATATTAGTTACTCAGTTAAGGAAATACAGCAAAAAACTAAAAAAAAATATTAAAAGCAATTGCGACAAAACTAAAGCACATAATTAAATTCTGTACTTGTTTTTCAATACTTTGTTATAAAGCCACTATTTTTGATAACTGATGCTTGAAAACTACCAGGCATTGCTCAATGAAGTTCTTTATGGTTTGCTGGGGGATACTTCCAAGACATTTCTGTTAGAACAACAAGAAAACCCTTCTTTTTGCATTTATAACGTTGGATCTGGCGATCTTCAATCTCCAATGGGGTTTTTTATGTGGATGAGGTCAGGTGACTGTGCCGGCCACGGAAAACGTTGAATTTATTTTCCAAAAAAACAATTTTGCACTAATTTAGCGGTATGTTTTGGATCGATCTCATATAGGAATGTCCATTTGAAGGGCATTTCTACTTCTGCGTGTGGCAGCATGATGTTTTGAAGGACGTCATCATACGCAAAACGATCCATTACACTATCTATTTTATGAGTTGGGCCGATTCTTTGACTAGAAAAACATCCCCGTTGTTTTTTTGTGCCTTTGTGAAACCTTGGCTTAGCATTTTGTCTTTCGGTCTGCGGACTTGCTTCATTCCATCGGACCCATAGACTGGAATGTTACCAAATAGAAAGCAGTGTTATTTTCGGACGAATCCAGCAGTTTAATCTGCAATGTTCTGATGGAATGACGCAAAAGGCTAAGCCCAAGTTTCACAAAGGCTCAATAAACCACGGAGGAGGAAATGTTTTGGCCTGGGGTTGTTTTTCTAGTCAAAGAATCGGCCCAACTCATAAAATAGATGGTATAATGGATCGTTTTGCGTATGATGATGATGACGTCCTTCAAATCATCATGCTGCCTGACCTCATCCCCATAAAAAAACCTATTGGATATTGAAGATCGCCAGATTCAACGTGCAAAAACAAGGGTTTTCTTGTTGTTCTAACAGAATTGTCTTGGAAGTATCCCCCAGGAAACTATAAAGAATTTGATTGAGTCAATGCCTGGTAGTTGTCAAGCATCAGTTATCAAAAATAATGGCTTCATTTTTTTTTAATTAGAGATAATAAAACCTCTACAGAACTTTTATACGAACGAATCTGTTAACGTGTTGCTTCAAAGACCATAAGTAAATTCACAGAAGAATGTTTGAAATTCGATTGAAATTTATTTTGACAGTTGTTGTAGACGTGGAGTTAGAATTGCGAAAAGATTTTCATCCAAACGGCTATGACACCACTCCATATGATTTGGGTCACCTCTCTAAATAGAATAGTCTTATTGGGTCAGTGAACAGTGTTCCAAACAAAGCTATTTATATACATATGTCTTTTTTCCAAAACAAAATATAGATCCCTACCTTTGTAAGAACAGTAGGAGCGCTGGAATTTCCTAAACAGAATTCGTGTTCCGACACTGCTACAAGCTCATTTTAAACAATTAACAACTAGCACGTCAGGCAGATATTATGCATTTTCTGCAACGAACTTGTGTTTTCCTTGCAATAACACGTGCATTTAGTGGTAATTAAAATATTTTCTATATTTAAAAATAATTTATGATAGAGCTCCAAAAACCTCTATAAATTAAATTAAAAAAAAAACACGCCAGTAATACCCAATAAAGTAAAATAACCTCTTCTACACTATAAACTTACAACAGACCCTGGGTTATAAAATCACGAAGCATCTCCCACGCTGTAGCTATTGCCAAAACCATAATCCAATACTCTTAATGTTGGTCAATTAAGAGACTGGACTATATACACGTTTTTGTATTTGTTTTATTTTATATATTATTTTTTTTTCGCAAATACGGTTTCATAATCGACCTTCCCTCATTAGTGAAATAGCAAGTTAACAAACAAAAAAAAAATAACAACAAACTAGAAAAGAAAAAATGCAAAAAAAAACATTGTCACGTCAAAATCTATCCACGAATTGGAAAAACAAAACAAAAATAAAGATTCGATTTAAATATCTGCACAACATATCCATTCACACGCTACCGGTCTATACATGCATAGGTAGGTACCTTACCTAGACATGATGTAGATTTGTATTTTATTATAGAAAACACCACTTTCCGCTCTGATGACCATAAAAGTCGTTGAACGATCTCCACCATTTGATTTTCTATTTTTTTTTTTTATTTCAATCAAAAGCATTTTTTTCTTATTTTCCATTTGCAAAAGCAACAAACAAAAATGTAAAATCCCGCCTGCTATGAGTATAGACTCTGGGAAAGAGTATCATCATCATCCTATGAAGGCACAAACATGTTCATAAGTCTCCTGCAACACTAACTATATAGCATTGCTTTTGCTAGCTGTGGCGCTGGCTTGTGGTGATGGTAGTGTCATGCATTTGCCATATGCCATATAACCTAACCTTAACGATTATTACTCAATTCACAACCAACTGACCTCGATAATAGCGCAAATTTACTATTTTAATATTAAAAAGAAAAAAATTAAAAAAATAAACAGTGTGTGGCTTCATGGACCCGCTTGTCGCGCACTGTATCTTTTTGCCAGTAAGACGTGGAATACTCGTATCTCGTACAGACTACAGCGCCAGATACGACGTGTTGTCAACATGCGTAAAAAAGGCGCACTAGGCTTTTGCGATCAATATGACGTCACTCACAGAATAAAATTACCATTGCTAACTGTCTGACATGCCACATGACACACATGTTTGAGATTCTAAATTGGCTTTCAAGTGGAAAAACATTCAAATCAAGGGTTAAGAGAGAGAGAATCTTTTTTTTTAATAAATTGTATATTAATTTTATTTCTAACATAAAACTTAGCATCGCAGCTCCAGATAGAGTGACTAATCGAAAGTGTATATTATTTCTATCAATATCAATATGAATATCTTACCTATATAGATAGCAATACATCATGTTTGGATTTACTTTGTGAATTTTTAATATCAAACGTTTTCTTCTTATTTTTTTTTTTTATTTTTACCTTTCGAAGGAATGAGAGAAATCAAACAGAAAAAGGTTGGCACTGACCTAGATTTTCAATTGAATTGACGGTATATTTTAATAACCAACCAAAATTTGTTAGATCATAACTTGTAATTTTTTGGGTGTGTGATGATGTGTATGTGTGTGTATGTTTGAGTTTGAATTTTTTTGAAACTTTTGTTTTATTTAATTATTTTTATGGGTTTTAGCGATAAGGCATTTTGTTTAAGTAAATAGGTAGTACCTTAAAACTGACAAACAGCTGCGCTTAAGTAAATACAATTTTTTGAAGTTATATAAGATACCTACGTTGGATAAGAATTATCTTTATATTTAACTTATTCCAGTCATATAATTAGGCGTAGGTACAAAAAGATATCATCAAATCTTTCTGAACATCAGCAAATACCTATTTCCTTGTTTTTTCTTTTATACAGGGTGTCTTTTAATTCTTCAATAGTATTTTAGGGCATGATTCTTGAGTGTATTCAAAGAAAAAAATTGTTCTACAGTAAGGACCTATCTGCAATTTTGATATCATTTATCGGGGATTTAAGAAAAGTCTTATTTTGGTGTACCCTGAGCCATGTTTACGGTAATTGTGCTGTTAGTAATAATGATAGAAACTTTGTTTAGGCCTTTATTTTTAGAAGAAATACCAGCCTTTGTAACTGCGTTTAAATAAATTGTATGTCTTTTCTGAGTCTTAAGATATTTAGTTTTTAGCCTGTTCCATTTTTCCTGCCCATGATAATTTTTTGACTTTGGTGTCAATTTTCTCCAAAAAATGCGTAATAAACATGATGTTTTAATTATAATTTTTTTGAATGTATGTAACAATATTTAAAATAAAAGTCAGTAACAAATTGGCCGAAAAACCCATAGATTTTATGATAATTTGGAAAAACAGCAGCAGGTAAAATTAAAAAAAAACAATATTTTTTTAGCTTTAAGCTCGAAAAGCAATGAATAAAAAATGATATATGTGGTTATCGATAATTTGTATTTTCTGTGTGAATTAAAACAGTTATAACAGGTGTTCGAATGAGTGCTCTTTGATTTTGTATGCATGCTAGAGCCCGTTTTCGTATTTCACTGACATTGATATTAATGATTTTAGCTACTGCCTCACCTCTGAGGACTCTTTGAGCATGCGCTCTTCCAATTCACTTTAAGTTGTTTTTCTGGTTGGATAAATGATTTATTTCATTCTTCCCCATTCAAAAACAATCAATATTGTAGGGTCAGGTGGTCTTGCAGACCATTGAACTGCTCTTACTTTTTCCTATCCAACGATTACCGCTTACTCTTCATCTTGTCAATTTTAGACCTCTCGAGCAAAGTGGGCTGAAGCACCATCAATTTAGGAATAAAATGAAGCTTGTTGAACCAATGGAATGTCTTCCAATAGTCCTGATAAATCATTTTGCAACAACTACAGATAGTTTGTAGAATCCAATTTGAGTGGCTACAAAAATTAGCATGTATTCAAACCAAAGAATGTCAAAGTGCACCCGTTATAACTGTTTTAGTAAAAAAAATACTTAAAAAATTACCTATAACCACACAAATAATTTGTATTCATAGCTTTTCGAGCTTAAAGCTAAAAAAAAAAACATTTTTTTTAAATTTTTCCTGCCGCTGTTTTTCCAAATTATCATAAAATCTATGGGTTTTTCGACAAACTTGTTACTGACTTTTATTTTTAGTATTGTTACATACATTCAACAAAAATTATTAAAACATCATGTTGGTTACGCATTTTTTGGAGAAAATTGACCCCAAAGTCAAAAAATTAGCATGGACAGGAAAAATGGAACAGACTGAAAACTGAATATCTTAAGACTCAGAAAAGATATACAATTTATTTAAACGCAGTTACAATGGCAGGTATTTCTTCTAAAAATAAAGGCCCAAACGAAGTTTCTATCATTATTACTAACAGCGCAATTACCGTAAACATGGCTCAGGGTACACCAAAATAAGACTTTTCTTAAATCCCCGATAAATTATATCAAAATTACAGATAGGTCCTTACTGTAGAAACAATTTTGTTTCTTAGAATACACCCAAGAATCATGCTAAAATACTATTGACGAATTAAGGACACCCTGTATTTTAGATAAAAAATTGTTCCATTTTTCTTAAAACCGTAATTTACGCTTTCTGATATGAAAATCAAATATTTAAGTTTACCTTAACTTCTTATGAACTTATTCTTATCTGCATACTTTACCACTTTGATGTTGAACTTAATTCTGTCAAGAAAGAAAATGACATGAATCCAAATACTACAGCTAGAATTTTTTTTTTATAATTTCGTTATAAATTCATTTTTATTATCAATCAAGTTAGAATAAATAAGATGATTCAACAACTCGTGAACTAACAATTTTCAACCATCCATCTGATCGCGTTGATATAGACGGAAGGAACAAAATGGAAGGGAACGACAATTCTCTTCCAAAGTGAAGGCGGAGGTGAAGTGCTGAGTCTTAAATATTGAATAAAATTTCTATTCAACAAGATTTATACTTTAAAGCCTAGTACGCAGCTCGCACTAAATTTTCGCTTCCATACATAATTCTCTCCAAACTTATCGAAGCTAAAATTTAGCTGAGCTTTTGAGCCGAGAAGTACGCAGCTTCAGCTAAAAAAAAAATGTTATGTTCGTACTGTACATCCACTATCTGTCAAAATTTTCCGGGCAAAATAAATGCGCGGCACATTCTTCTTCAGCTTAATTTTGACAGATTTATTTTTGTTAATTTTTTCTTTAATTTTGCCAGTACGAGGACGTACATACGTGTTAAAACAAATTGTGAATATAAATTTCAGAACGCCATGTTGTGGATTGATTAGTTGTTCTCAACGATTGTAGAATGAAAAATGTATAAATGGGACGGGCGGAGAAAAGAAGTGCAAATAAAAAAAGATGTGAATTTATGCAACCTACGAAACAAATATAGTTTTAAGAACACATTAAGGTGCAATAGTGACACAAAAACTCAATAAATATTCATCTAAAATCAATAAATAATCATCTAAATCATTTTATAAACAATTTTTTTGGTATTTTCGTGATTTCTGTGACATTCTCCACAAAAATTAAGCTGGGATTTTAGCTTGGGAAAACAGTGCTAGCTAAAATTTAGCGCGATCTGCGTACTTGGCTTAGAGAAAAAGGTGTTTTAATATTTTTCGGAAAACAAAAACAAAATATTTTATTTAAAAATTTCCTCAGAAATATTGTAAGCAAAATGATTTTTTTTTTGTTATAACGGGTTTTGAATTAGTAGCAATGGTTAGTTTATTTGACTAAAGTTTATATTTAAAGCTTTGTTGAACCTTTGTCGCTTGAAAAATTAGCTAGCTTTGATTTTTTGCATTTTAAGCAATTCCTTGATTTTTATATGGCAGATAAAGTAGTAGGTTTGAAAATTGCTCAAAAAAAGAGGTAGATCTGTCACAATTGTGGTGAAGTGACAACACTGATCGCCATTAGACGGAGAAGTAGGGCCGGGTTAAGTTTTCCACATTCGTGTGGTGCGACTGAAGAAGGAATCCCTGTTGTTCAAACCGATGGACCTTGAAATAAATACGAGCAAAATATTGACTTGTTGATATTTTTTTTCAAGAAAATTAAAAATTGCGTACGATATTTCGACTTATAAAATATTGACATTCACTATCTCGAAAAAAAATATCGACTGGTCAAAACAGTCGCATAACTGGGTGCTTCAATGATAATCAAAGACAATGTGAAATCAGCCAGTGAGAAATTTTAATATTCTACATTTTCATAGTCCTCATTTTGATCAGATTACGGTTTAGGGAATGGTGTTGACAAGCATGCGTTTGTCAACAATAATTCATCATTTTGTCGTGTATAACAACAAACTCTGAAAATGTCATCAAATTCGTTGAAGAGATTTTTAAAAAACGAATACAAAAAAGTAAGCGGATCTTAATAGAACGGATTTCTATATTTTGTTTTTAATTTCTGAAAATTCCAACCATATCGTTAGAGCCGTTTTCGAGAAACTAAGAAATAATATAAATGGGCGTGACGTGACAGTGGGCGAATTTTACTCAAACTCCTTTTTAATTTTTTTTAATTTGCTCATAAGAACTCGTTTGAATAGTTTCCAGCAGGAAAAGGAAACAGTAGTTCATTTCCTCTGCAAATGCCCTGCTCTGGCCAAAGCTAGAAAAACAGTCACTCAGAAGAGCATTCTTTGACGACATTAACGAAATTTCTGAAATGAAGATCAAAGACTTGATTTTTTTTCTCAACGCGACGAAATGGCTCTAGGACAAATTTCGGCTACTTCTGCATTATACCTTCCGTCGATTCCCTATGATCACAAGATAGTGGACTAGGGTTCTGGTGGGGATTTGTGGTGCACAGCGGCCGGATGATCATCCAATCAGATCAGTGGACGCTCCAGTGCCAGCCAACGAACTGCCTAGTGGGCTAACTGTGGATGGTGCGGGTGCGGGTGCTGATCTGGTTGAGTGAGTGATCGACTTTCTGATAATTGTGCTAAAAGCTACAACAAAATCCTATTCTAAACTAAATAAAAAGGGACGATATCCTGAGGATATGCCCATATTTTCTCTCTTGAATTCCATCCACAGGTTCAAATGAGTTATGGTATCAAAACGGCGCACTTCAGCGCTAATTGGCCTATGGGCTAGACTGCCCGTGGCCGCCATTTCTACCTACCTACCTAGTTTCCGAAGAAAGAAGAGGTTTTTGAAAAAAAAAAAAGAAACGAAAAAAGTGTGGCTCATTTTTTTTCTCATCTAAGAAAAAAAAAAAAACAACAGAAAATGTATTCCAAATCGTTAGAGCAGATTCTGAGAAAACAAGAAATAACAAAATATGGGTGTGGCAGTGGGTGAATTAATACATTTTTTCTGTTTTATGCTAGTCCTTATTATAACTGACACAATTTAATGACCTCACCTAAACAATAAGTAGGCCAAGTAAGCCCCATTTAGTTTTTAGGGACTTAAGGATATTGATGGTTCTGTTCTGAACATTTCCACCAAATTTAATTTCCACCAATTTGGACTGTAGCTACTATTTTTTCTCTCAATCAATATGATCTTATCGATTTTTAGTCAAACCAGATGGCTGTAGGACTTATACTTTTTTAGATACAAACAAATAATGAAACCAGCTGGTTTCATCAAAAAGAAGAAGAATCCGTCTAAATGATCACTTGAGTTTATTTGGATGTTGTTTTTTATTCGTAAGCTATTGTTTTAAAAAAAATTATTCTCTTACCCCCATATTAATAAACGAAGCTATCTTTAACTCGTGGATTAGGAGTAAGACTTCTGCCACTTACGAGCTAGCTAACCCACCAAGGAAGGTATATTTATTTGTCCTAGTTAATCCTTCGCTAAACTACCTTCCTAGGTGGTTTAGCTAGCTTGTAAGTGGTAAAAAACCTACTCCTAATCCGCGAGTTAAAGATAACTTGCCGCTAGCTTCGTTTATTAACATGGGGGCGACTGGAGCAAAAAGTATCATATAGTTGTTTAAGTGATAGTCTAGTAACTTTGTCGTTTATATGGAAGGTACCGTTTGCATCATATCTGGTATTTCTGATTATTTGCTGAGTTGTTAAGGATATTGGCCTAGTAAATAACTTAAGTTTTCGACTTCGAGCGGCTTTTTTCAGTTATTGGTGATTTAAGTCTTAAAGAACTAATTTTAAATAAAAACATTGTTCTACAATTTAAAGTAAGTTATTAATATGCTTCAACTTGAGCCTAAGACCCTTTCTGTAGACACAATTATTTCCAAAATACAGCATTTCAAAATTTAGCGAATAAAAAAAGTTAATAGGTATAACAAGTAGTATTATCAAAGATTATAATGGCAAATAAAGAATGGTTGACATAGAGCACAGGAGCGTGTAGTTCGGGCCAAAATAATAGAACAATCATACTGGAAGGGGGGTCTATATACCCCCGTTAAGATGGGAGGGGTAATTTGCTAAGTAAATGACTTAAAGTAGAAACAGCAAAAATCAATCCTTGATTAAAGATAATCAAGTGTGGACAAACTGGCCCTAAGACTTAAATCACCAATAATTGAAAAAAGCGCGGGAAAATCGCGTTTTTTTATTTTTGACCATGAAGCGGTACCGCTCGAAGTCGAAAACTAAGGTTACTTACCAGACCAATATGGTGAACAACTCAGCAAAAAAAACGAGAAAAACCAGATTTGACGCATTCGTGACTCAGTCGACTCCGCTTAACTGGGACACCACAATTGCAAAACATTTGATTCAGTTAAGCGGAGTTTTCAGTTAACCGAACTTCGGATAACTGAAACATGTTTAAAATAAGCGGAGTTTTGTCAAAACAAATTAAATTTCATTAAGCCTGAAAATCAAAAAAAAAAAAATTTAGGTATGATTTTTTGTATTGGGTTAAAATAGTTATGTTTCCATGTGAAACAAATCAAACAACAAAGGTATTTACATTAATTTTAATCATAATGGCGTCAGCCAAGCCATACGTTTTCTGTCTAAAATTTTTGTGGCTAAGCCAAATAATAAAAAAGGTTTTGATTTCAGATTTGACATTCCAAATTCAAAGGGTGTGTTCGATTTAAAATTCGATGGCAGCGTTCAACGGTTCTTTCACTTATGCGGAGTTGAATAAGTGAAAAATATTAATTTGAGGCACACACTTTTGTTTTAATTATCCGCAGTTTGCAATTAAGCGGAGTTCAGTTATGCGAAGCAGTTTGTGTGAAATATTCTCAAAAAGGCTCCGGAATAAGTTTCTTGTTTCAGATAACCAATGTTTTCAGTTAAGCGGAGTGCAGTAAAGCGGAGTTGACTGTAGTTACTGTACTTTTAAAAGTAAACAAATATTTAAAAAAAAAAATCTAATGAGACTGATTTCGGGGAAACCGCTCAGTTTGAAAATATTTTTGGCAACTACTATCATTTGTCCTTGATAAGAAATATGTACTTTTTTTTGAGAAAACCTTTTCCAGGAAACCATTAGCTTATTATTTATGTTTCTCTTTTCTTATCATTTTACAAACAAAAGTTTATTTTTAGTTTGTAGGATTAGTTTTTATTTTAGTTTACGATGTTGTTTTAAATTCATTAACAACGAAAATTAAAAATTAAATGTTTGTAAGGCCAGTTTAGCTTTTTTAGATACTAGCTGTCCCGGCAGATGTTGTTCTACCGTTTTGAGTAGATAGTGCGATGCACCGATCTTAGCCAAATTTGTATATTGGCTGCTTTTGCTTCAAAGGGTTTATGCCTTCTTGTTAGCTATGCATTTAATGAAGTTAATTTTGGGACTTTTTTGTTAAACTTTTTGTGGTTTTGATTTGTCTGACTTTGTAAATTTGAATTCTGGCGGTTTTTAAGCAGTCTTGATGACGACCTACATATTGTAAAACCAGTTCAGAAATTCAATGCTAAGGTTAAAATCGCATTTATAAATTCTGGTGTTGAACAAACATTCCCGAATTACTATCGAATATACCCTCAAAGGGGTGGTAGATGAACTATTAAAGTCTAAAAACACTCTTATAAAATACTCAATTTTTAACCCAACCTTCTTTCTAAACACCTAAAGGGTAATCAAAATTAAATGGTCAACGTCACAGAAAAAAACCTAACAACATCAGTTAAAGGTACATGTAATGCATTTGCGCCTTTCGCAACATCATATTTATAGAGGTATCCTAAGCTTACTAATGGCACTTTATATATTTATTTTTGATTAATTGCAAAACCAGAAAAAAACAATTTACAATCCTTAATCAAGTCCCAGAGTGAATAAAGGTCATGCTACCTCGCACAGATTTTGAACTGCCATGCCGGCCATACACCCAATATAATCTATTCCTCTTGAGCGAGCGTGGATCCCAACATAACCAAACCATCCTAAAACCCAGTGTGTGATCATCTTGAAAAATGTCTTCGTGTAACCTACAGTTAACTCTATTCACCTTTAGTAAAATGGCAACAAAAATAAATATAAATGAAAACTGGCCATCGATAAATGCCCAACCATAGGCAATCTTTTCCCGGGCTGCTCAACGATGCAAACGTAGGCTCCAAACATGCACCCATAGCTGTGGCAGCAGATGTGTGCCACCAATCCGCAGAAGCCCACGACTGAAGGAGATGATGATGATGGCCATGATGATGACCATGATGATGATGATGAGAATGATGATGATTGCTGGGATGATCATGTTGTTGGAAGGTAGTACGAATAGGTACGCTTCGATTATTTTGCCCTGTTGTACCGCAAGGCAAATAGAAGATAAAGGTGCAATTTACTTCCTTGGTTGCAGGTTGTTTGGGCGGTTAGTTGTTGCTGTCGCTTCGCTGTTGCTTGGTTGGATCAGTCTTTGCTCTGCCTACTGAAGCAAGTAGGCGCATGCGTCCAGTTTGTCAATTATATTTACTGTTGTTGTTGTTGCTGTTCCTGTGCTGTAATTTAAACTCCCTCCTATTGGGTACCTATAGAAGATATCTTCTTCGATTGAAATTCTTATTTTTATTTAGCCATTTGTTTGCAATGAGCCTGTTTCTGTTGCATGAACCTCAGAGAATGTAACTGTATCTTGCATGTTGCATGGCGGCTTTTTCACGTTCAAGTTATCGCAGCAAAAGAACGTGGATGGATGGACAATGACGATGGACCAAAGTGCTTGATGCTACCTTTTGCTATCCTCATACATACCAACCATCATAGAAAAAACAGTAAGCCAACGGAACGGAGAGTCATGTGGCACGCTTGAATTTTTTCCTATTTAATAATCCGATTAAAGTGCAACCGGTTGTATGTAGGTTGATAAACCCTTTCGCGCATGTGAAGATATTTTTTTGCTGCTGCCAAAGTATAGTTATAGTAACTAGGGAAAAATACCTCAAGCATATAGAAAACATCTATAGGCAAAGTAAAAAAAAAAATAATCCAAGCAAAAACGCTCTCAGGTGTTCGGCGTTTGGCGTTGTTGTCGTTTCATTTTATGTGCGAGGTATGTGTACTTGATTTTGAGGCATGGCCATTTATGGATTAAATTTTATTGCAGGTATATAAAATATATGGAGACGATGGAACTTTAATTGCTCCACTACACAGCAGCATCGATGCAAAGAACTCTATTCAAACTCTATATACAAATTATTTTTATCGTACAATGACAATTTAATATCTGACCTCAATAATTATTATATACTCGTACTTATACTATAGATAGGGTAAAACTTGTCGCCGCTATAATATAGTTTGAGGTTTATCTCTTGATACAACATTGCATGGTTGCTTGATGGTGCAGCAAGCTAGCAATGAAATATCTAGATCCGATGGGTGACAGGTGGCAAATACTCGAAATTACAGTTGCCGCTGTGCACATTTTGTGAAAAATTAGGCTCAGTGGCGCAATTTTTCTAATATCCGCTTGCTTTTGAAAAATGTTTGGAAAAGTTTAAAACTAAACATTTTAGGATTGATAATGGTATTTTTTAGTGAAAACTGCATTTTGCAGAATTTTTATTTTTTCCTGAAAAGTTTGACTAAACATCAGGATGCGACAAAATTTGGAGCATGTATATGTCTTATTCCTAACGTCCGTCTTTCCACCTGTCCGTGAGTCCGTCAGCCCATCTATTCGTTTGTCCGTCTGTCCGTCTTTTCGTCTGTCCGTCTGTCCGTCTGTCCGTCTATCCGTCTGTCCATCTGTCCGTCTGTCCGTCTATCCGTCTGTCTGTCTGTCCGTCAGTCCATCAGTCCGGCTGTCCATCTATCCGTCTCTCCATCTCTGCGTCTGTCCGTCCATCCGTCTGTCTGTCCGTCTGTCTGTCTGTCCGTCAGTCCGTCAGTTCGTCAGTCCGTCTGTCCGTCTTTCCGTCTGTCTGTCTGTCCGTCTGTATGTCTGTCCGTCTGTCCGCCTGTTCGTCTGTCCGTCTGTCCGTCTGTCCATCTGTCCGTCTGTTCGTCTGTCCGTCTGTGCGTCTGTCCGTCTGACCTTCTGTCCGTCTGTCCGTCTGTCCATCTGTCCGTCAGTCCGTCTGTACGTCTGTCTGTCTTTCCGTCTGTCTATCTGTCCGTCTGTCTGTCAGGACCTCGACTTGCAGCCTAAACTTCATAAGCGATTTTCTTCAAACTTTGTTTTTAGGGGGATTCTCAAGAATGGCTTAAATGATTTTGATAGAAAAATTTTATTTTTTTTTTTATTTTTTAAGGTATGTAATATATTTTGGTTAAAACATTTCATTAACGGTTATAAACGGTACCTGTGATAGAACCGATTTTTTACGATTTTCAAATTTCTCGTTTACGGCTTCACAGATTTTAACCAATTTTATAAAACTAGAAGCCCTTGCTAATTTTAATAATTTAACATATACAAATTATCAAAAAAAAATTAATAATTCAATAATTGTTAATTATTGTATTTCTCGCTGGGATTATTATTTGAAGGCTTTCTGATTGAGTTTCGCAAGGTTCAAGATTCACTATATTAATGCAAAAATTTTGGGTTTCAATATTGACTTGTATTTAATTCATTACAGTATTTATTTCAATTAGTTCTTTACTTTTATAACTAGTGTTTCGAATTTTTATCACTTAAATTACATATTGGCAACCCTGCTCGGAATGCAAATAATAATTCTATATAATTTTATGGGAGGAAATATAATTTTTTTTTATTTCAGAGAAGGATATAAAGAGGAGCGGAGGTGGCACTCTTTTTGGGGCCAAATGCCCTATTTATCAGTAGTATGTTCTTACGTTGTCATTAATTTTGTTTTTTATTACATAAATTAAATTCTCATAATTTACTTATTTGTTCAAAGGAATCGGTTGGTGTTAAAATAACGAAATATTAAATGATAGTATAAGTTAAGTGAATGTGTATGGTGACGTATGATTATTATTTGGTTCTTGATCAACCTCTGAAGAATGTTTTACAATTAATTTATTTTTGAGAAAAAAATAATGAAGATTTGAAGTATATAAATCTTGCATCTCAGAAAGCTTATAACACACTTTAACTGATGAGGCTAGAAGAATACGATACGCATTTTTACTTAAGATTACAAAAAAGCTATCAATTGAATTTTAGCCCACTAAAACAAAAACAATACTTTTGCTATTATTTACATTTATCTTTTTCTTATGCAAACATAAAATCCAAATATTAATATTTGAGTATGAAATTTGATCGTTTAACATGTTATTGTAAGAAAAATAACGAAAGAAAAACTGTTTAATCTTAATTATCATGTATTAATGTTGAGTAGCAATAAAACTGCTACTTTTAATTTGCATAAACTTTGACCTTTCGGGGAAGGTAAAAGGTTTAATTTATGGACTTAAAAAGTTACAACAATCTTGCACAAGTGAAACACTACAATCATTGATAGTTTGCGAAACTCTAACAAATTAATTTTTCGGTAAGTATATTTTTAAACCAAAATTGATTATAGGTAAATTATTTTATTTTGCCTTAATCACAGGAAGTTAGAAAGTATTTATTCAAATATTAAAAACTTATTACTTTGCATGCTGAATAATAATTAATGCCTGAGATATCGACGAACAAATATACCGATATTTCCCAAAAAAAAATCAAAAATTGTCGCACAGAAACCAACAAAAACAAAGCAAGTTGAAGCTAAGAAATTAATTTGAGTAGCTCTTAAGTTTGTTAAGTTGGGAGAATTTTATTTTTGAGTTAAATTTTTTTTGTCTTAAAAGTAGATTCAAATACTTAAATAATTGGCGCTAAAGAAATTACCTTATATACTAAAAAAAAAAAATAAATCGGGTGGCACAACGGCTCATGAAGAACCAGGGCCTAGTGACTAACAACTCGCAACCATTCCTGTGTGCGCCTTTCGACAGGAATGGAAGGGACCTACAATTTTATGCCGAATCCGAACGGCTAGACGAGAAGCACTTATTCGTGACAAGTGATACTCTTGGAGGATTTGTCAATTCCTCGCAAGAGGCAGTAGCCCTGAAAAAAAAAACTTTTTAGGTGGACGAGGCTGGGAACCGATCCCACCCCTCCAGCGTGACAGTCGAACGCACTAACCATTACGCTACGGGCTACTACTTATATACTAAGATTCAGCTAAATTAACCAGGTTGTTTTCAAAAGATTGAGTTTTCCAAAAAAAATTGTTTTTATAAACTTCAATATATAAGTTTAAGCTAAGAATAAAAGGTCATTTTTGTTGATGCAGCTGGCGTAAGTATCACTGCCTTTTATCATTAAATGAATACTAAAGCATCAAGTGAAATATCTATAACAGAAAATAAGCATTAAATTATGATTAAGAATTTGTAAGATGTTGAAGTTTTAAACATTATGGACCCATAAAAAAGGAACATAATTTAATTTGGTAGGTAGACTAATTAAATTTTTTACAAAGAAATAAATGCAACTAAACCAAAATATACTCTTACTTCTATTTTAAACTTTAGATTATCCTATACAAACAAATAATAATTTAATTGCATCTTCCATATATTTTGAAAACCCACTTTAACTTTGTAAATATACAAATCATAACTGGTATATATCTCTATATTATCAGAAAATACTAAAATACCTTCATTCTATCGACAAAATGTATTAAACTTAAATTAAAAAAAAATCATTTACAGATTGTAACTCCCTCAAGCAATTTGTCCTCAATTTCCATTTTAACTAAAACATAAACTTTCTCTTCTGCCAAAAACTTGTCAATAATTTTAATCCGCAGCAATTACACACATGACCTCCTGCGCACTTCCTTTTCCCCCAATTATAATCAAAGCACATACAAATTCTCATCTCTAAAGAAGATAGGTACACATAGGTAAAAGTTTACTTCGAAAAGCCTAGTGTTTCAAAATTAAATAATGCACTCTCTTTCTACAATTTTCCGTCTCTCTCTCTTTCATTCTTTCTATCGGGTGCCAAGCAATTAAAACACACAAATTGAGCAACAACTCGTGTGAACATAATAATTTTCGAAAACCGAAAATTTGGCTTTTTCCTTACAGTAATGTCATAAACTTAGAGGCTATCTATAGAAACTCATATAAGCCATAAACTACTGCATCCATTTCTTACCCTTCTTTCTCGCCTTCTGTATCCTGCATCAGTGAAAAGCCAAAGACAAACTTTAACTTTTACTTGATTTACCATATTTCAATACACAAACACACACATACTCACGCTTACACTTTGGGTTTACCATTTTTTGTTTCTATTATTTTAATCGAGTATCTGAAGTGCAACTTCGAGTGTATCCTAAGCTATTTACCGGTGCGCCGATATAAAATAGACTAAAGACGAAGATGAACAAAATTTAAATTTACCTTAACTTAAAATTCAAAGTGATATGGAAACTATTTGTGAAAACCTCAAACTATCATCAGGAAAAAGGGAAACTGTATCGTTTAAGAGGCATTTTGTTTTAGATACAAATTGCTACGAATAGGTATGTATGTAGAAAAACGGTTACTATGTTTATGCATTTTGGTAAAGTTTTCCTTTTGACTTGATGCTGCCATTGCGTTAGAAGTGTTGTCGTCTTTTATCTAGTTGAGTCTTTAGTTTTAACTTAACTTATTCTTCCTATATGACCTACCTACCTACACACACACCTTCTTAGATAAGCAAATTGTGTGAAATTCCCTAAAAGATGCAGTAGATGACAAGAGAAGAAGGAAGCACAAGCTGTTGGTCAGAGTTTAAGAAAGCAGGATCTCCTTGGAGTTAAGAGTTAAAACATTTGACCTTTCTTCTTCTATAGTCAATATACAACACAATATCCTTTGCAGGGATATTTGCAGCACGTGTAGGATTATCATTTTCCTATCTCAAATTTTGTAATGGCAAAATACTTAACCATATAATATGAAGTTCGAAAAGGAATTATTTATATTGGTCTATCTGTATGCATGTGCAACTTACGAAAGTAAAGTGTAGTAGAAATTTGTGGTTTTTTGGTTGAAACAGGATTTGCATTTTGTTCACCTTTAACCAACTGTTGTTTTGGTTGGCCGATTATGTGAAAGGTGCAGGTTAAAGTTTATGTTTTTGTTGGTTAAAAGTTTTTTTTTTGTTTATTTAATAGAGATTTTTTGTGTGGCACAGGGTGATTGTTATAAGGTACACCAAAATGCTGTAACTAGTAGATTGGCTTAAGACAAGAAAAAATCGTATGGGAGGGGGATCTTTTTCCCATCCGTTAAGGGGGGAGGGGCAATTTTCTAAAAAATTTACTTAAAACAGAAAAAAATTATTTAAAAACAACGGTAAAACTTGCAATGCCCTGCCATACCTTTTTGGAAAGCCAAAATTCAATTTCCATTTCAAATTAAATTTAAGCGTTTGTGAATAGTTTTTAAAAAATTAATTTTTAAATTCGAAATTTTGACAAAAAAAAAAAACTAAATTTTTTTCAAACTAATTTTTTTTTTCAAAATTTTACGTAATTAAGTATTATTTTTATTTTCAAAACTCAATGCTGTTATTAATTTTTAGTCAAAGACTGAAAACTAAATGGATCTAGGACTTTTACTTTTCAAGAAATGAAAAAATAAATGAAGCAACTTTCTCATAAAACTATGAAGAATCTGGCTAAATGATTATTTCTTGTTTTAACTAAGATGCTGGTTTCTTTATTTTTTAATATCTTGAAAAGTCAAAGTCCTACAACCATTCCATTTTCAGTGTTTGACTAAAAATTGACAGGAGCATTTAGTTTTGCAAACAAAAATTATGATTAATTACATAAAATTTTGAAAAAAAAATTGGTTTGAATTTTTTTTTTCATTTTTTTAGAAAATTGCCCCTTCCACCTAAACGGAGGGAAATAGACCCCCCACCATACGATTTTTTTTTGTCTTAATCCAACCTGCTCGATACAGCTTTTTGGTGCACCTTTTACCAATCACCATGTATAAGATTAAATATTTAAGAGAATAAGAGATCGCTTTGATCTGAGAGGTATTAAATAGTATTTAGAATTTTTAACCTAAAAGTAACGCTTTAATTTTTTAAACAAAATCGATCAAACTACGAGATATTCCTAGGTAGATACATATAGCAATTATTGCTCTAGAAGCTTAATTTAAATAGTTTTAGAAGTTTTCTAAGAAAACTTAAAAACATTAGAAATATTTGAATGACATTTACCTATTAAAAAATTATCTAAAACAAAAACTCTAATTTCCACCACAGAGAATGACAAAAAAGTTATCTGTACGAAATTTGAAGAACATTTGTGTAACTGCCTAGGCATTAGTTCCATGCACGTTCTGAACGCCAATTCAAAACCAATATTTGTCTTAGAGACAGGGATGAAAAAGCGTCTTTCGGTAATGTATCAAATGTTAAAAAAAAGTGTATCGAATTGTACTTTTTGATTTTTTTGTACAACAAATCAATGTTTATGAAGTGTAATAAACAAACAAGAGCATATTTTAAAATAAAAAAAATAGGTACCAGGCTTGCCAGATTGCGCGATATATCGCGAAACGCGCGATTTTTTTAAAATTTCGCGAGCCAAAATTTTATTTTGCGATATCTCATATTTTTCGAGATGTTTATGGTATTTTTTCCCCGTATAATAAAACGAAATTTCAACCTTAAGGAAAAAAATTATCTTATTTAGAACACAACCATTTCACTTTGGAAAAGTGAACTTGCTTTAAGAGCTCTTTCATTACCAGCAAGCAATGACATTGTTGAAAGAGCATTTTCCTACATGAATGTTATCAAAAGGTACTCACTTATGTTGTCAAGTAAAATTTAAAAAAAAAAACATTTATGTGATATAATAAATGAATTTTAAATAAATTAGTATGTATCGGGAGGGTCAAATTCAATTTTTTTTCTAAAATTAAATTTTGTAGCCGTTCTAAGATTAAAGTACAATTCTTAGATCCACTAATGAGGTTTATGATTCTTTCCCATTTAAAAAAAATCTGCTGGTACTTCGAAACTTTTTGTAATAATTAAAATACCTAAAATGTCTTAAATCCAATTCCGTTGCTGCAATACTTCCTATTTATCGTTTATTTTCTACTAAAATAATAAAAAAAAAAGCATTAATCAGCCTTATTCTGCTATTCATCGGGAAGAATTTTCTCTTGTTACTAGTCTGCTATTCATTCAAGTGAATGTGGTTTTACGTCGGCAATGTCGGTAATATGGTGTGGTATTCTTTTCTTAACGTGAACGGACTCTTTCTATACAATTCGGATCCGCATATAAAATGTTGCGGGTTTTCAATTGTTGGTTGTGAATCTGCTTAGTGCTTGGGAAAATGTGAGTAGAAACCAATTTTTAGTTTAACTTAGAATATTTGTTTTATTTGGGAAAGAAGTCCAAATCTGTCCGTATTTGTTTTTATTTCTTTTTTAATAAAAAAATCAACCAAAACAATTTATTGAAACTTCTTAAGATTTTCACATCCACAGGGAACAGCTGTTTAAGTGAATGTCAATTTGGCTTGGGATAATGTAGTTCACCCGACAAATAGCAGGATGGAAATACAGAGCGTAAGGTGCCAGTTAGGGGCCAGTTATAGCTATCATTGAAAACCATCATTGAAAAAGTTAACTCTTGATTTTGAGACCTTTCGAATATTTAATAATTGAATATTTTAATGCAGAAATATAGCTTACGAATTAAAAATTATTTAACCTCTAAAAAAAATTCATTTTGACTCATATCTTCCCCATAACGTGACTTTTAATTTTTCAATGATGAACTACCTTACCAATAATCATTGAAAAAATTAAAAGTTACGCTATGGGGAAGATATGGGTCAAAATTATTTTTTTTTGAAAGAGAAATAATTTTGAAATCGTAAGCTATAGTTCTGCATTAAAATATTCAATGATTAAACTTTCAAAGGGTCTCAAAATCAACAGCCAACTTTTTCAATTATGGTTTTCAATGATAGCTATAACTGGCCCCTTATAGCTATCATTGAAAACCATCATTGAAAATATTAATTGTCAATTTTGAGAGGTTTCGAAGAAAAAATAAATGATTATTTTGATGCCAAAGTAAAGCTATTTGACTTAATAATTATTTTTAGGTAAAACGAAATTCAATTTGGCACAACTTTTCTCATAAAATGACTTTTAATTTTTCAATGATGAACTACCTTACCAATGATCATTGGAAATATTAAAAGTTACGTTATGGTGAACATCTGGGTCAAAATGAATTTTTTTTGGAGGAGAAATAATTTTGAAGTCGTAAGCTATATTTGTGCATTAAAATATTCAATGATTATGCTTTCTAAAGGTCTCAAAATCAACACCTAACTTTTTTAATGATGGTTTTCAATGATAGCTATAACTGGCACCTAAGGGAATCGAATTGGTGAATCGGATCTATGGTTCACGGGAATAGCAGAATAGGGCTGTATGTTTGATTTTTAGTTTTCTAAAAAACATATTTTCTTGATGTAATTAGCTGTTAAGGCAGGGCAAAAGTGTACTGAATTTTATAAAAGTGCATTTGTGTACTTTAACAATGTCAAGTGTATCGAAAAAAGTACAACTGTATCGACTTTTGCAACCGTGCTTAGAGAAGCTAAAAAGTTAAAATGTAAATTCGATGCAAATTAATTTAGACTTTACTTTCTTTAATTTCTTCTGCTTTTTCTATGGAAGCTTTTACCCACTTTGTCACCAGTGGAAAAGTGTAAACAATTTATTTTACACAATAAAAAAGCTTGATTTTCATTTAAAGTTATTCATTGACTCATCAATTCCGTTACTATCTACAACAAAACAAAATTCCAAGGTCAATACCAAAACTTCAGAATTATATCAATTTAAATTTATCTTAATTCAAATCTATGTAAATGCTTGCTAAATAAGGTAGAACGATGTAAATGTTTCTTTTATCGTTACACAAATGTGTAAATTACCGAAATAGTGACCCAAAGGCAATGCAAATTAATAAAATAAAAAAAAAAAAAAATGGAAGCCAAGGTTACCAAAACAAAAAAGTAAAAGCAACAACAAAAAAACAGACGAAAATAAAGCCAAAAGAGTAATAAATAATTCAGTGCCCTTTACTTTGCTGACACACATTTTATGTAAAAGAAAATACATAATTATGTATAATGTTGGTATGTAGGTATATACATTTGGTGTTTTTTGCAATTCCGGCTTTTTCTTATCCTACACTATTTACTACGAAGTATATTTGCAATTTCAATATAATTGAATTGTAATATTTAACTGTTGGATAGGTACGCAAGCTTTGAAAGATTTACATTGTGAATGAAGTTCTAAAAGTTCTGTCTCTCTTGTTGGTACTTGGTACACGAGATTATAACTTTGTGGGAGAAAAGTTCACTGTGAAGTTAATTTCTCACTTAAATCTGATTCATATTATTTCAACAAGGTAAATTGGGCCATTCTAAAACTGTTATTTTAAACAAATTAAAATAATTTTATCATAACTTAGGATTGTAATTCAATTTAAAAGTGCAAGTGACCTCAAATCCAGAAATTAATGTGTTTCGCCCAGGTATAACAGTGGGCTGTTCAGTCAGTCTGGTATACGGTATACCCTACTAAGACACATATTTTGGTCGTCGATGTTTACGAAAATCACAGCAAGAAGATACTGTGAACTTTATTATTCTACGGATATTTGTTTAAATTCGTATGTATATGCAACTTATTTGATGAAGTTAATAAAATTAGATTATAAATGAATATTTTGTTTATAACAGATGACATAATTTTCTGGGCATAAAACTATGTGCAATACAAAATAAAATGCAATAATATGCAAAAATATGGCTACCTACTAAAAGATATTAACAGCGTATAGGTATAAATTAAATTTTCTTAGAACTAATTTTTCAACCATGCATCGGTTAAACTAAGAGGAATAAATAGGTCTGTTCCTTTACTTTGAATTTCTGTGATTTTTAGTCCGGAGTCCTTTCAAAATGCACAGAAATTCAAAAAGCGGAAAAAGTGGGTCCCTCAATTCATTCTGTTTATCTGTCTGGGTGTCTGTACCTCAACCTGCAGCCAAAATTACTTAAGGGATTTTCTTCAAACTTAGCATTTTAGGTTTTTGGGGGATATTCTTTATAGCTTGAGAAATAACGGGACCTGTTTTACAACCAATTTCCAAAAATGTATTTATTTAAAAAACCGGCTGTAACGATTTTGACAAAAAAAAATTATAAATGCTATTTTGGTAAAAACAAATTTTACCAATAACGGTTAATAACGGTACCTGTCGTATAACAGATTTTTTGATCTTGAAATTTCTCGTTTAAGTCTTCACCGATTTCAGCCAGATTCTGTACACTGAGAAAAAAAAAATGCGCCTATAAATCAAAAGTTCGCATATTTGAAATTAAATTGTGCAAATCTTAAGTTTTTCATGTCCAAAATAAAAAAATTGGTAAAGTTTAAAGGAAATTTGTCTGTTTTAAAACCTTTAGAAATCACTTTTAATTTCCCAAAATTAAAAGGAAAAGCTTCTGTTTTCAAATAGTTGTTTGCTTTGAAGTAAGAGAAATCACTTTAAATTAGCATTCGAACATAATTATTTTAAAATGTAATACGAACTAATTTAATTTTTAAATTTAAGTTTTTAAAATTGATAATGTAATTAATTTAATTTTTGTATTTTATATAGTTCACATTTACTTTAATTAAAATTAGTTATAAGTATAAGTATTAAAGTGTACCAAATTCGAGCACATTTTTTGTACTTGACTTTTGGTTTTGGTTAGCCAGAACTTTAAAGTGAACATTTTCCAATTTATTTTAAAAGTGATCCATTTAAATTTTATTTTAAATTGAATTTAAAAGTGAGAGCTTTAAAAACATATTTAATTTAATAGTGAGCGTTATAAAATTGTTTTAAAACTTTTAAATATGTTTTTAGAGTTTTAACTTTGAAAAGACTTTAAATTACAGATTGAATACTTTTAAATGGCCTTTAAAAGTGCCATTTTTAATTTTAAAGTTTTAACTTTTAATTTTAAAACGATTTGCGTTAAAACTGAAAATAGTTTAAAGTGTAACTTTTAAAATAAATACGTTCACTATCGGTTAATTTTCATACATGTAAGCTTTTAATTTTAAAGTTGTTTGTTCAGGAATTTAAAGTGCTTTTCCCTCAGTGTATACAGGAGGCCTTTTTTATTTAAACAATTTTGCAAACACAAATACTGTGTGGCTAAAAAATCTCTATATTATTAGTGGTTTATTATTTAACTAATGCTTTTTTAATTCTTTATTTGTGTGATTTACATAAGACTCCACGAAACCTAGGGTGTGTAGGTTAAATCAGATTAAATAGAAGTCATACATGTAGGAGTAAGTAGTAGCCCGTAGCGTAATTGTTAGTGCGTTTGACTGTCACGCTCGAGGTTCTGGGATCGCTTCCCAGCCTCGTCCACCTAAAAACTAAAAAGTTTTTATTGTTATTATTATACTATTCGTACTTTAATGTCAGCTTATTAGGCTTGACCATTCTTTATTCCATCAATTTCATTGAATTATTGAACAACAACAACAACTTATAGGCGCTACCACCAATTGTTTGCCTGGAGATATAGAGATATAGATATAAGGAAAAAAGGGATAGTTTTTTTTTTCAGGGCTACTACCTCTTGCGAGGAATTGACAAATCCTACAAGAGTATCACTTGTCACGAAAAAGTGCTTCTCGTCTTGCCGTTCGGATTCCATTGTAGGCATACAATTGTAGGTCCCTTCCATACCTGTTGACAGGCGCACACAGGAATGGTTGCGAGTTGTTAGTCACTAGGCCCTGGTTTTTCACGAGCCGTTGTGTCACCAAATTTATTTATTTTTTACGTGTAGAAGTAAAATGTTTTATAGAAAAAACAGTTTAAATTTTATTAATGAACGTTAGTAACAAAGAATATTTTCCAACTAAACAAATTATTTTCATTTTTAACAAATACAAAATCAATAATGTTATAGATCATTATAGTTTTGATAAAGCAGGTATTCATAACAAGTAGACACAACAAGGAGGTTGATTATAATTTTGCCCATTTAGGCAGGATGGAGAGTAAGTTAAATAAAATTGCTTTAAATAGAAACCAAATATTAAAAACAACGACAACAATTAAAAACAATATGTGGCATCTTTTTGAAAGCTTTATTCTTTAAATTTACCTTTTTTTTGTTCTTTTATTTAACTTTTTTTTTAATAAATTGTTTTCGAATTTAAAAAATTAAATATATAGCTACTTTATTTATCTAATTTAGTATTTTAGTTTTTCCACAGAAATGAGGGAAAAAACACCCCTTTCTAAACAATTTAGTTTGTGTGTGTTCTCAACCTACTTTTCCTAGATTTCTAGGCAGATTTTATGCGACTCACTCTGTATGGCATATAAACACTTCTAACTGTTTTTCTCTATACAACCTGAAATATTTTTTATTTTATTTTCGAAAGGCGCCAGTTATAGCTTTCATTGAAAATCATCATTTGAAATTTTGTTTTTCAATTTTAAAAAACTTTAACAAATAAATAAGATGGCGTTTTGGTACGAAAATGAAGCTTGTTAGCTATAGATTTTTTTTAGTCAAAATTTTTTTAAGAAAAAAAACTTTTAGTTTGCTTTAACACTTTTTTATAAAATCAATTTTAGTTTTTTAATGATTAAAATCGTTTTCAATGAACAACTGGCATTCTGTTCTCAAAAGTGAAAGACAATCGTTCCAATGTTATTATAATGTTTCCCTCGATATTTACTGCATCAGTATATAGTAAACCAAAATAACATCTAAATATTTATAACTATACTAACAATTTCATTATTTAAGGCAATATACATGTCTTTTTAATATTTTTCCTATGACAATTATTTAAAATATATTTTGAAATAATTCAGAAAAGTATTTCAAGGAAGTTCTTAGAACTGAAAATTCCAAATCACAAAACACCAAGAGAGGTGACATGAATTCTTGTGGTATTTTGAGAATTACGCGAGGACTTCTTTACTTTTACTGACAAAACAAGCGTCTTTTTTTTAGAATTCTCTAAGACAATCAGCTGCAAGAAAAACAAAAAAAAAAAAAAAACTAAATTAACAAGCGACATCATTTAATTAAAATAAATTATCATTTCAAAATAACCAGAACGTACATTACACCATACGAGTAGAACAAAGTACTTGGAGTGATATGAGCGTGGGTGCACAGCACAAGTATGACAGCATTTTTATTATTTTTGTTTTTATAAGAAAACCTCATCCTCAATCTCTTATAAAATAGAATCTTTGAATAAAATGTAATAAACAAAAATAAAAAAAATATTTTCCAGAATCGAAATAGGACACTGTTTGGACTTTAAAAAGACAGGCAACAGAAACAAACAAAAAAT
The DNA here is from genome assembly GCA_949320155.1 of Melangyna quadrimaculata. Classification (NCBI taxonomy): domain Eukaryota; kingdom Metazoa; phylum Arthropoda; class Insecta; order Diptera; family Syrphidae; genus Melangyna; species Melangyna quadrimaculata. Next base: position 451,306,704 of record OX439483.1, on the reverse strand, counting down.
AAATAGTTTCCTTAACGCAGAGAAGGAGCTGTCATGTAGAAGATGTATGCAGTTAATTTACATCCTCCGCAGTTAGAACACATCATCAGCGTATATCCCCATCAGCTAGAGGAAGTGTGGAACTATTAAATATTATTTTGTATACAAAAATAAGAGCACAACCGTCAATTAGAAACAATATTTTTCATATTTCTTATTTAACCATAGAAAAATTGTCGTTGTAAATGCCACCTCTTATACTAGATACAAAACTCTGAACTGAACTCGTTCTGTCTGCCAGATTGGATAAGTTAATTTTTCTTCTCCAAACGGGACACACAAATATTTGTGATGAATGGTCCTAAGCACTTGTGTGTTGCATGTGTGGTTAGTGTCATGAAAGGTACGTACACATGTATAAACACGAGCAAATTAAAGGCAAACCGAAAAATTTGAGTTGGCAAGAAATTTTCTTTGGTTATGTGAAATTTACTGAATTCTTACATATATATGTACATTGTACATACACTTCACATGTATGAATATTTTAAAGAATTTTGTTCGTTTTTATTTTTTATTGTAGTAATTGATTTTTTTAAGAAAGAAAATTTAGCTATAGGTTTTCCTCTAAATCCTTTTATAATTAATTCACTGGTTGGAGATGACAGTTACATACATATCCATATGCAATGCACAGATAATTAATTATTTTTGACGATATCTATATATATAGGGCATCAGATTTAAATTTGGAAATTTCAAGATATCACGTTGCGTGGGTGCTACTGTAACTTGTTAATATTTTTAAACGTACGAGGTAGAATACAAATATCGGTGGACATGAGGTCAAGCAATTTCATATAAAAAAGGTTCACTATGGCGTATGAGTACTATTTCTTATATCCAACTAACAATTTAACTTCTGTAAGAGTCTATCGAAGTTATTTCCTAATCAGAAAATTTGACTCTATAAGGCCTTAGAGAAACACATTTGGCCCACATTGAGAAGCTCGAATGGCTTTTAAGCAATCATTTACAGGTTTATTTGATGTACTCAATTTATTTCGCTAAGGCCTTATAGAAAAAAACTTTACTCAAACATTGCAAATGTAGTAAGTAGTATAGTTTTGTTCAAGTGTTTTGATAGACACATCGAAAACCCCTTATGAAAGGCTTGTCGAGTCCTAGGAGAAGCCTTTTCGAAGCACAATGCAAAACAAAATAAAAATTAATTTTTATTTTCATTTCTATATTTTCTCCTTTATTTTCATGCTAGTAATGATTTTCTTCTGGAAATTAATTCACAATAGTTATTTACATCTAAAAAAAAACACAATACTTACTTGATGAATTTTGCGGGAATTGAACCGAGGATGGTTGGGTTGAGAGTTGGGCACCTTAGGTATCGAGCTAGCCTGGCATATAAAAATTGAGTGCCAAATTGGAACCACTTGAAACCGAAATTAGCTTCCTAAAAACTACCTTGGGGCTTCCTGATGAATTAACCTAATTTAAAAATTACAGGTGACCATTCGTCCGTTGCTTCCAAGGAAGTTTTTTTTACTTAATGTTATTTTTTTTTTTTTTTGATTCATGATTACTCATTAGAGATAACATGGAAGTGGTCACACAAACACACATTTTGTGAGACACAAATTGAAATATAAGTTTTTTTTCGTTGAATTTGATTGTTTTTTAAAAACGAAATGCTTTGATTTGAGAAAAAAAAATAAGAACTCTTTTATGCTCCATAAAATATGTACTTTTTATTTTGTACACAAACTACTTATTTACTGACATTTTTATTTTGTATCTATTTTAAAAACACTAATTTGCCAAAATAAAAAACATAAACAATAACGACCATCATTATTTTTTATTTCAACTGAAAATAGCTACGTAGAATAGATTTAAAAAAATTGTAATAAAAAAAACTACTGAGAAATGAAAAGCTTCATACTAAGAAAATTTTTAAAAACATTCGAGTTTCTTAACGTGACAATATTTTTTAACGCTGAAACAGAAACGATATTATGGTATGTAAATAATTCAGCCAGCAGTAGCTTATTTTCACATAAATACTACTTTCCATGCGAAGTACCAGCTTTTAATTCTTTCATGTTGAGTGTGCAACCCTTCGCTAGGACCAAATAATCGGAACTATTACTTCCAGCGCATGCGCCTCAGAGGATGATTAAAATTATATTTGCATAACCACCTCTTCACAGGTCTTATAGAAACAAATTGAGCTGACATCACTTCGCTGAGGCAAATTCATCGAAATAAATGCTTCTCGCACATGCGTCTGACATAGTTCACACATTTATTATGCTTGTGTCGGGCTTGTGTTAACTGGGTTATAGAACCAAAATTGGATGTCATGCTTAATCAAAGTTACCACTGCGATCAAATTATTTCTAAGGGAATCATTTTTATTGGTGGAATCTGGGATATTATTTTTTTTTATAGAAATAAAAAAAATAAAGACAAACTACGAATATGAATTTGTATTTGTAGTGCAGTTTTGATTATAAATACATAATTATGATCCATGTAAAGAAATAAATATATTTTTTTTTGTTTCGTTTTTTTTTTATCAAGTGAACATAAATTGTTTTCTTTTACCATATTTATCCAATGCAGAAAAAAATGTTTGTTCCGTTTTTGTTTTGCAAAATATAAAAGCTTTAATATTAGACCATACCTACTCAACGAATTGGTTTAATTTAAATTTTCAAAATGATACAATTTTTCCTATTTTTATTTTCATAAACAATTTGACCTGATGTAGTAACCCTCTCTTGGCAGTAGAAACATACATGCGCCGAACAGTGCACAAAATAATGCTTGTATCGGGCTTTTGCGCAGGGGACTTACACAAACAAAATAAATTGACATAATTCCACTGACAATTATATTTTCATAAGACTTGCGTAAATATTATAGCTTGTTTCAGGTGGTTGTAAGGTGGCCCTTCGTGAGCTCTTGGCAATGTGCTTCTTTATGAAAGCTTTTTCTTTGCTTTTATTTCGCATGCTTCTAGAAACAAATTTCTGGGAAGCCTTATTAAAATTATAACCAAATTGTAAATATTCAAACTTCTAAAAAAATTATAGATAGATAGATTTGTAGCAAGCTGTTTTCAAAAATATAGCTTCGAAAATTTGCAACTTCGATTTCCAAACTAAATACAAGCCTTGTAGAAATAATAACTTCTAGAAATACAAAAAATGGACCTTATGGAGGAAAAATTGTTAGTTGGGATGCCGTATAAGCAAACATGAAATTTGTAGTACACTTTGAAAGGTTTCTAATAGAGGTAGAGGTATAAATTATTATACCGTCGTAAAGATTTTGATCTGCAAATGTTGGCAAAATAATATTTATAATCACTGCTTGCGCATGTAGCGGTATAATGAATTAACGATTATTATGAATTTTTGAAGTTTTTGGCTTTTATCTTTTAAATGGGTGGTTATAGAAGTCTGAAATATTAAGAGGATGAGGTATATTACTTATTTTTATCTATGGCTATAAATCTATGACTGACTGTTAAGTGAGTGAAGAAAATTACATTTCCAGTATTAATTACTTAGTGCGCGTACATGAGTGTGATTTGATTTTTAATGGACTCTAGAAAGTGTATTGTGCCAGTTTCTGCCTGTCGGTTTGATAATATTATTAAATATATATGACGTATAATACTAATATCGCCGACACATGGTCAGGCAGCGTGAAATGAAAAAGTACACTATGACGTATGAGAACTTTTTTTATATCATATAATAAAACGGCAAAAATGAAATAGGTTTACGGGTATATAGGTATTTGTATTTGTATTTATTGAGTGAACATTTTCTGTACAATAAGAATATAATTCTTTAAGGCTGCACAGTATAACATAATTTTAGAAAAAATAAAAGATAAAAGTTAACATATTTAGAAGAATTAAAAAATAATTTAAACATTGAGTAAAGTTTTAAAAAGCATGGTATAATATAATCGGTAAATAATAATAACAAAATATTTTACATTTAAATTAACAAGTGATAAAGAAAAAGATTGAGAGAAACAAAACTTCACAAGTTTCTAAAATGGGAAAAGAGACACTGGGAAAAATTTCTATTATTAAGATTAGTTTTTAAGTTAATTGTTAGCTGGTTCCAGAGAAGTATTGCGTGTATAAAAAATTGCCTTTGAGTTATAGTGCATGTGTAAATGTATGGTCTTATCATTTGTGTACGTGTGGATTGAGAAAATGTGATTTTATTAAATAAATATGAAGGTTGTTTTATTGATATTATTTTAAAAACCACTAAGCAAGCTCTGAAGTTTAGATATTGCTCAAGCTGACAATTTTATATCAACCGAGAGTAAGTCGATACATGGTCATACCTCCGGAGCCCATAAACAAATCTGACAACCGAATTGAATGCAACATTGACCTTGCGAATTGAATTCGCATCTGTTCTTCCAAATAGCTCACAACCATAGGAGATAATAGGTACAATTAAAGCCCTCACAAGTTTCAATTTGAATTCCGTTGGTAATATGTCTGGACAGATGGAAAGACCACGTAAAGCAGTTAATGTGGTCACTCCATGTTAAAGTTCTATTAATAATAACACCTAGAAGCTTGGTCTTAGGGACTACTTCAACGGAAACACCATCTAGTAAAACAGGTGGAAGGGAAGTATTAAATGGATGTTTATATATTTGTAAGGTTTAAGTTTTAGAAGGATTCAATAAGACTCCATTTATATTAGACCATTCTGATAGAGCCATCAAATCTTCATTCATTCGTTGAACAGCATCTTCCATTAGACCAATAAGGAATGAAATATAGAGCTGGACGTCATCAGCATATATGTGAAAGAGGCAGTTTCGAAGAATGAAATGGAGATCATTAATGAACACGAAGAACAGGAGGGGACCAAGTACTGAACCTTGAGGAACACCGATGTTAGTTTCTGGAAAGTTAGAGGTCATTTGGTTCTTTGAAACAGCTTGTAATCTATTAGATAGAATAAAAAAAAATAAATCGGGTGGCACAACGGCTCATGAAGAACCAGGGCCTAGTGACTAACAACTCGCAACCATTCCTGTGTGCGCCTTTCGACAGGAATGGAAGGGACCTACAATTGTATGCCGAATCCGAACGGCTAGACGAGAAGCACTTATTCGTGACAAGTGATACTCTTGGAGGATTTGTCAATTCCTCGCAAGAAGCAGTAGCCCTAAAAAAAAACTTTTTTAGTTTTTAGGTGGACGAGGCTGGGTAGCGATCCCAGACCTCCAGCGTGGCAGTCGAACGCACTAACCATTACGCTACGGGCTACTACAATCTATTAGATAGATAATACTTAATAAGCTTAGCTGAATGGTTTGAAAAATTGAAAAATCTTATAAGCATAAGTATGATTGGGTTGACCGAATCAAATACCTTTGAAAAAATCAACAAGGGTAACTAGAGTCACCTCATCTCGGTCAATAGCCTGGCGTATGTCATCCGTTATTTTAATTAGATTTTTTGTATGTAGACAATGAGGCAGGAAACGGTTATTTAAATTTATTAATGTATTTCGTTTTTATCTTTGGGGTGCATGTAGAAGTCGGAGGTTCAAGAGAATAATGTATATTATTGATTTTAATTTTTGATTACTAATTGAAGCTTATAATCAACCGCTAAGTAGTTGACATTCTATTTATAACACTTTAAGTTCTAATTAATTCAGTTAAGACCGATAATAAAAATGGGATTTTTCTTATTAATTTCCCATTTTAATTTTCATTTTAATAGAGGGTGAATAAATTGAAGCTAAATTATTAACTAATTTATTTTTGTGTAAAAAAATCGAGGTCTTTCATACATACATAATGATAATGAAGAAGTTTCAAAAAAGGTGATTTCCGATAGTACGTCCGTCGGTATGTTTGTCTGTGCGTCCTTAATTACATGCAGCTAGTGCCTAGCACAGTTGAACTGATTTGCTTAAAATTTGGTGTAAGGCATTTTTATGTGATTCCCTAGACTAAAAATTCAAATAATTGTTTTAGCTATTCCTGTTTATGTGACCTTTTTAATTAATTAAAATTATATGACTGCTCCGTGGGCTATAGGCCTTGTGTTTGATTTTATTTGTTTAAACAATTTTTAAAATCGTAACGTAACATTCGATTAAATTGAAAAAGGAATTTTAAACAATTAAAAACAGACAAAAACCTATAGCCCAAGGAGCAGTCATATAATTTTAATTAATTGTTTTAGGTCATTTAAAACTCTAAAGTAGCTGCTATACAACGAAAACGGCTCTAACGATTTTGATTTAACTTCGAACATTCAATCTAGAATAGCTTTAATAATATTGTGTACCTGGTTTTTGTCAAAAAATTCGAATAACGGCAGTAAATTTTTTTTTGTTTTCAAATTACCGTTTTTTTTACTCGTTTTAAGATATTCTCGAATATCTGATCATTGGATTGGTTGATTTTTTCATTATTTTGCACTTCGGTTCTTCTTAAAGTTAGTCAACAAATATTATAAATAAAATACGCATGAATCATTTTTTTACAAAAACATGAAATCAATGAAAAAATCTTTTTTTTTTTATTCTAAACTTTGTTTCCTCATTTGTTTGTATTAAAATTTTTCAAAATTTTCATTATTTCTTTTAATAAAAAATTAAAAATGGTAACCGTTAGTGCTCGGTTCACTATTTGGCTACATTACGATGATAGGCTAATTTTTTTTTTTTTACTAAAAGTACATTTCATAAAAAATTTTACGTATTTTGAGAAAACAACACAAAATAACCTTAAATAAAAACGTGTGCTTAAAATACATAGAGCCGCGGTATTTTATTTTTGCCCTTTAATAAAAATTTGAAACTAGTTTTTATAAAAATGAAAAGAAATATAACTTTATAAAGAAAAAAAGTTTTTTTTTTTTAGTTTTTAATTTTCTGTAAAAACTAAAATACTCCAAATGACATTTGTATGTCACCCTTATTTATTTGAATAAAGTTAAATATTTTTATTTGTGTACCTAGGTATGTTGGAGGGCTCCGTGAAATAACTCCCTAAGCAATAACCCCCCAAAAAATTATGAAATAACCCCCCAACAATTTGTGTGGAAATGGCGAGTTCTTTCATATAAGAGAATTCCCCATTTTTGGGGATTTAATTCATGCTTTTTTGGGGACTTATTTCATTTTTAATTTGGGGAGTTACTTCATGATGAAATAACTCCTCAAATCCAACTATGAAATATATCCCCAAATTTGGACACTTATTTCATTCTTCAATTTTACATCGATTTTTGAATTCTTGCTGTAATGAACGGTGATTGTAAAGGTTTATTTTGTGATAATTAGGAAATCAGTCACCAACTTTAAGAATTGCCTTACCATAAAGTATAAAAAATTTCATATACGATTTTGTGATGCGTGATCACAAAATCGCCAAGCCGCCTAGCAGCACCGCCGGCTGCGGGGCGTATGCGCCGTTACACCACCGTGCCGCCGCGCGCATCATGCCGCGGCCGCCGGGCCCCCACCCCCTCCGCGGTGATCACGCATCACAAAATTGTCTATCAAATTTTTTATAGTTCATGGTAAGACAATTCTTAAAGTTGGGGACTTGTTTCAATCCTTTTTGTGGACTTATTTCATGCCTTTTTGGGGATTTATTTCATTTTCGAATTTAGGGATTAATTTCATAATGCAATTAAAGCCCCAATTCGGGGGGTTATTTCATTTTTTTGTTTGGGGGGTTATTTCTTGGGAAGTTATTTCTTTTTCATTCGGGGTGTATACGTAATTTTTTTTTTAATTATGCAAAATTTAGACTAACGTTCAGAGTTTATTTAATGTATTAAAAAAATAAAATAATAATGTTATGTTTTCAATATGTGGAAGCCGATAAGATCTTTATTTTCTAACGGACACAATTTAAAAACAATATTCACTTGCATAATGTATGTTCAATGTGCATAGGTACTCTGAATTTCTCACCTAGCTTTATTTCACCTCAAATAATACCCTCAATCGTATTTTAAAAAAAAACCCTCAATCGTGTAAAAAAAAAAAAAAAACAAAAACAAAACTACAAAATGTGATACATTTATTTCACTTTCCCCACTTCGATTAAATATATGGACTTAAATTAACACAGATCATATAACACACATTGATGAGTTAAAGAAGTTGCATGTGAATATTGACATGCAATTGTACTTACTCCTTTATATATCTACACAAAAAACAAATATTATATTTTGTAAAAAAAACATAAAAAAAAATTAAAACAACAAAAATCATACGCGACTATTGTTTCATGTCAATGTAAATAATTTGACTGCTTACATTTGATTTTCCGTGCAATTAACACTTAACGAAGGTGTTAAGTGAATATGAGTGCAAACAATCATATTCAACGCGATCTTATCTAAATATTCTTATGTCATATAAAATAAACGAGCAAAAAAGCACAAATAAATCTGAACAAAAAAAAACAAAATAACTTTTTTTTTTGCGTTTATAGCATACCATTAAACTCGTATCAGCAAATCCGAAAGTGTGAGACTATTAATATTAGTGATTATTATTTTGTAATTGCATCATATTACACATTGTTTGATAAATAAATAAAACCTTCTATCTACTTACATACATACATAGCTAGTTGTTGAAAAGTGAGAGTAAGAAATGTTGAATTATTTTAAATATGTTTGTAAGCTTTAAAATGTTGATAAACAGATACAGGGGCATTCCATGAAAAGTGGTAACTTTGTATGTTTATATATTTAATTTGGGAAACGAATGAAAATATTTTGTATATAAAGTACCATCCCTAACCTAACTTCTATGAGTAGTCACATCTCAAAAACACTTAAAAAGTAACAGGTCAAATTAAACAAAAATTTAACTTGCAAACAGTCCAACGTCCTTACAAATTAGCATGATCTTAATTTGAAAATAATTTAGTTTGTTTCATGTATTATTAATACTTTTTTGTATTATTTTTTTCTTCGATCTTCCCTTTTGAAACGTCAGCACTTATTTTTTACTAGTAAGCCAAGTAGAGGCATCAATTTATCGTTTTTAAATCATATTGTCAAAATATCGGGCACATGACAATTCAACACTTTAATTTTAACCAAGCTTTTTATAATTAACGATTTAAACAGCGCATGAAGGGAGCTATTAAATACATAATTTTGTTGTTTAATTTTATCGTGAAAATAACATGTAAAAAAAGGTGATTAACATATTGTCAGGCAAGTGACGCGTTTTATTAAAAGTCTTTTGAAAACCAAGAAAAAGTGTTTATTTTCTAGTAAAAATATAATATTTTATAGAGGAGCAATAGACGAATTATAAGCGTGTATACTTTGTTTTTTGAAATTTAAAAGTTTTTCATCAAGTTTTGAATTTAAAAGAGCCAATATAAAGTTGACGGGACATTTACACACCCTTTAAGCATTACATTTTTCGCCCCTCCCTAATAATTTGTATACAGAAATTTAGCCAAATTTGTAGGCTTTTACCTTAATTTTAAGGATTTGACTAGTAAAAATGAAGTTATGATTTTTTAAAAGGAAACAAATCCGATTTGAAATAAATAAATCGGGTGGCACAAGGGCTCATGAAGAACCAGGGCCTAGTGACTAACAACTCGCAACCATTCCTGTGTGCGTTTTTCGACAGGAATGGAAGGGACCTACAATTTTATGCCGATTGCGAACGGCTAGACGAGAAGCACTTAATCGTGACAAGTCATACTCTTGGAGGAATTGTCAATTCCTCGCAAGAGGCAGTAGCCCTGAAAAAAAACTTTTTAGTTTTTAGGTGGACAAGGCTGGGAAGCGATCCCAGACCTCCATCGTGACAGCCGAGCGCACTAACCATTACGCTACGGGCTACAACCGATTTGATTTGAAATAAGTATTTTTATTCAGATAACAAAGGTTGACAATGAACAAAGCAGAAAATTTCGATGGATGTTAGCCGATTTTTGATAAATTTAATTAATTCGATTGTTACACTAATATAGCACGTAGATCAACAAATGAGGTATGAAATTAATCGTTGTTTCATTCAGATGCAAAATAACAAACAACTAAATCAATCGATACACAAATTCAAAAGTAATTAAGTAATATGCGTTAAAAATATTGTTTTATCAATATCTCCATTCGACGGTTATTTAGGAAAACAATTTTTTTTATACACACTAATATAAAACACATCTATAAATCATTCATACATTTTAAACCTCTAGGCTTACTCATCGCCGATACGCCACGGAAAAACTCATCAATAACCTAACAGGAGTTTTTAACGATATACTGCAAAATGGATGCATACCACAGCAATTTAAGGAAGCACTCATTTTTCCGATCCATAAAAAGGGAAGCACGATGGACCCTGAAAACTATAGAGGTATTTCATTCTTAAATGCGCCATACAAAATTTTCACATCGGTACTGCAAAATTTTCTCAGAACGTGGATAGATGTAAACAAACTAATGAGTGAATTCCAAGCTGGTTTTAGACAAGGATATTCTACTATAGAGCACATCTTTGTTCTTAGAAGTATATCAGATTGTTTCCTATCCCAAAATAAAAAATTGTATGTCTTTTTTGTCGACTTTAAGGCAGCATTCGATACTATTGACCGAAATGCCTTGATATATAAGATGTTTGGGTTGGGAATGTCCATTCGATTTGGACGCGTTCTACAGAACTTGTACATGGACACAACTGCAGCAGTATGGGACGGAGAAAATAGATCGGAATGGTTTCAGACGAAGGCAGGCGTGAGGCAAGATTGCACGTTAAGTCCAAGTTTATTCGCACTCTTCGTCGAAGACATAACCAGTTTTTTGCCAGGAGGAGTTCAGTATGCAGGAAAACTTATCAAAGCGCTTCTTTTTGCAGACGATATCGTTTTACTTGCTTATACACCAGAAGCACTTCAACTAATGATAAACAAATTAACTGAATATTGCTCATTGTGGAAATTAGTTGTCAGCTTAGAAAAGTCAAAGGTTTTGATATTCAAAAGAGGAGGAGGAAGATCGAGCCCAAGAGAACATTGGACTTATAATAACGAGAAGATCGAAGTGGTTAAACATTATAAATACTTGGGAGTTCACTTCACTAAAAATCTTAATATGGAAAAACATCTCACCGAAAAATTAGAGAAAGCTAAAACTACCATAAATGTAGCATGGAAGGAAATCTTAACCAACAAGCATATTTCACATAGCATTAAGTTCAAAGTTTTTGAATCAGTCTCGGAAGCAACTTTATTGTATGCAGCGCAGGTATGGGGAGGAAAGCAATATGAAACCGTTGAAAAATTGCTCCGCTTCTACATCAAACGTATATTCCGACTCCTAACTACATGGTCATGCTCGAAACAGGTATCTCTCCATTGTTTATCAAAACCTTGAAACTACAAGTAGATTTCATTCTGAATGTCCTGAATATGCCAGATTACCGTCTTCCAAAAAAACAGCTCTACAAGCGATCCGGAAAAAATCAGGTTGGTTCAAGGAATGGTTGGAGTTAGGACAAGATGCTGGTATAGAACTAAACCTTAACGACTACAGTACATGGAAGTCTACACTCTATCAGCTGATTGCGAACTTAGATGACCGCTATAGAGTTAGGTACGCGGAGGAGGCAATGTACAGGATGGTATATAGCAAGCTTAATCACAATTTAAGTCATGCAAATTATTTTCGAGATGATTGCTCAATAGAATGAATTTCTAACATGTTTAGATTGAGAGGCGAACTTTTGCACCTGAATTTCATACCACATCGAGAAGATTTAACAGTCACTTGTAAAATGTGTAATAGGGCGGAACGGGAAGACATTTTTCATTTTCTGGGGAGATGCCCAATACTCAAAGAAACAAGAAGACGTGTTTGGAGAAAACTTCTTATCGGAAGAATTAACATTAAAGTACCTTAATGAAATGGATGTACCGAAATTGTTCAAGTTTTGTAAAATTGCATTAGCATATAGAAGCAGAATTTTAAATGAAAACTTTTAATAATTGCCCGTAGAAGTTATTAATTTTGTATTAAATATGATTGTCAATCAGGCAGACGGCAAAGCCAAGCTTTAATGATTGTTTGTAAATTTGTAAATAATAACACTAACAGAATAATAAATAATAATATAATCTTATCTTAAATCTATTCATCAAAAAGATATTGATAAAAAAAAAAACAAAAAAAAGAGAATTCAAAGTTTTTACCCTTTCTCAAATAAATTCACCGTATGGCTGATAAAAATTCTAAAATTTTCACCAGACATGTGCTATCAAATATATTTTTAACCAGGCAAAATTTCAGATTTTACCAACAACCTTTTAAAAAGATAAAAATCTCAGCAAAACACCCATGGGTGAAGGTCAGTACTATTCCAAGTATTTCAAGATTTTATGTAGGTACTGCAGTGTGATGGGAATAAAACGCATGCTAAGAAACACTATTTGGACCAACCAGACCAGAAATATCTATGCATTGTCAGTTCTAATTTCGTACATGTCGGGAACGTTACAAAATTGTCGGGCATGTTACGGCAATTATAATGTTGAAATTCATATTAAGTACATTGTGTTCAACTATTTTTTTTTTTGTTTAAAAAATACTTATTTGTTAATTATTTTGTAGAATGTGCTATAATTTTGCTATAAATATTCAAAGCTTAGCTGAAATAAACCAATGATTAATGAAGTTCTGAACTTTGGTAGTTTTAATGTCGGGAACGTGACGCAAATCAAAAACCAGGTTTTTGATTTTTTAACTACAAATCCTTTGCCACATCAAAGCCAGAATTTCAAACGACCTAAAAATGTATGAAAATAATCTAGATTCTGTAGTATTATTTTGTTGTTTTAAATTTAATTTAAATAGTGAAAACTACGTACGAAAATCGGTTACGTGAAAATAGAATGCCCCTACAAAAGGAAAGGAGAAGTAGTTTATATTTAATAATGTGCGTTATCGCAAATAAAATTTCAATGGAAACGTAAGTTTCCCTTCTTAGAAATTAAGGAAATGAGGTCAATGTTACTCGGTAATTTCTATCGAAATTTAGTGGTACCGGCAATAAAATTTCCTGGGAATTTGGTTGTCATTTAATTGAATTTTTTGTTGGAATGAATTTTCTTTGCAATGGAAATTAACGATAGCAAAATAATTTCCCGGAAATATTCGAAGTTAAATAAGTCATTATGTGAAAAAGAAATTTTATTTTCCGGGCAACAACAATATGACACCACGATTTTTCGATTAAATTAAATTTAATTGTTTGAGACTTAGATTTTAATGTGACCATGTACAAAAAAGTCTCCATAATTTTTAAATACATAATGGGTTTCTTTATTTTTTAAAATCTTGAAAAGTAAAAGTCCTAAAACCATATGATGTTGATTGTTTAAAAATAAATTGATAAAAGCATTCAAGTTTGGAAACAAAAAAAGTACTCAATAGTACACAAATTAAAAAAAAAAAAATTGGTTTGATTTTGAGTTTAAAAAATATTTTTTTTTTTTTGTAAAGTAGGGAGTTCTGGATTTACAAAACGGTACGAGAATGCATTGTAATTGTTACCGTTTCCCTTAGATATTTGTTTTGTTGTTTTAAGTCAGGGGGGGGGGGGGCTAGGTGTCTTTCTAAGCTCATCTTAAAGCTCAACATTTTGTCATATATAGGGTGTCCCAACAAGAGCGCCGGATTTAAACATTCGCCATTTTGTTAATACGAGTTGTACGGTATTTTTTTTCGAAAGTTGTCACGTACAGATCACGCGATTTAAGAATATGAAGAAATATTCAAACCAACAATGTTTAATTATTGTAGAAACATATTACAAAAATGGTGAAGGTTTTGCGAAGACAGGAAACAGTAAACAGTTTATATGTGGTAGACTTTTTGATTTTGTTGATGCTTTAGTAAAGGGGAATGGGCATTTTCGTAAGGATTGCGTCCCATTGTTGTAACACTTTATTACGTACATGTATCTTATGAAATGTTTCAATAAGTGCTATTTTGTCTGTAAGGACATTAGTCTGTACCTCATGCTAGAAACGTGGCAAAGTTTATATACTATTGACGTGCATTTCAACACTTTCTCCATATACTTGTTAGGCGCCAAGTGTTGTAGCACTTTTTGACCATAATCATATGAAAGGTCTCAGTAAGTCTTATTTTTTCCTTCTAGACATAATTCGATATCATGTGCAGGGCAAGTATTATAGCCAAAGAACAGAAAACTGTCGAAATGCACTTTAACAGTTTCCTTCGAGATACAGACTAATTCCCACAAAAAACACAGATCTTTAAGATAAGATGCATAACTAAACAGGTGAGTCCATTGGAACGAAACTCCAAATTTCGTTTGCAGAATTAAATATCGATAAACATTTTTTGAATTGATAATGACTGCATTTCGATAAACAAAACACAAATAATTCAATTTAATCGACATTTTGTTCATTAGAGCTGAAAACCAAGGATTTGTTTGATGATCTCATAGGTATAAAGCTTATGCAGCTAGAATCCTTAATTTTAATTTAGTTAGAACATAATTTTCTATTTAGATAACAATTGCCTTTGAAAATGTTTTTAAAAACATAAAGGTTGATCAGTTCCATTACCTTTAGATACCAACATACTTAATTCTAATGGTAGCTATATTGCATTTATTTCCTTTTATTTATTTTTTTTTTGAAATGAAATGATAAAAATTCTTGCTCACCATCGAATTAAATTAATGATGACCTCATTCCAAGCTGCCATAACATTTAAAGTTATAACAAAACAGAGACACACACAACATGTGGTGTTAGAGTTGTTATTGTTGTCCATTGCCCTTTTGTGTCAACCTCCGTCAAACGGGCCTCACCCAATAGTTTTTCGCATCAGATAGGTAGGTAGGTAGGCAGCAATAAGCTCATATTCACACAACATACTTACATACTTATACACACAAACAAAAATAAAACAACAACAAAACTGAATGTGCAAGTATTTCTTTTCGTATCTCTCAAATACCTACTAACTGACATTGCGAATTCAATGCGCGCATGCACAACTGAATAGAATCAAATCAAAGTTGATTTTACTCTATGCTCCGAACACAAATTTTCAAGCTTATCAAAAACAAAAAAAAAAAACAACATCAATGTTTAGATTGTCCTTCAAAAATAACCAAAAAAAAAAAAAAAAGAAACCAAATGACAGCCGCAAATGAAAAGACCAGATGAATACATATCTAAGCCATCGCTAATTTATATGCACTAGGGTTTGTTTCGATATGATTGTCGCATGCCAACATGTGTGTGCAAAAACTTCAAAAAAAAGACTGCAAAAAAAAAATAAAACAAACTTACAGACACTTTTTTTTATTTTTGAAGACTTCTATTGGTAGGTAGATTCGATTTTACTCCATCAAAATATGTCTGTATCTACCCGGACTCCAACATTGTTGTTATTTTTGTGTTTTTTTTTTTGGTTGCTTTATTGTATTAGTTTTTTTTTTTGTTGGTGCTGCTTAGCCCGACTAAGCAGCTCTTCTTTCTTACCTGCATTTCGCGCACTATGCGCACCTTTGTATATATTTATTTGCACACATTCGATTGACTATTGTAAATTTTAAACCAAACCAAAAGCAACAAAAAGGAAGCAAAAAAAAAAAAGAAAAAAACAAATCCCAAAAAAATGTATCTTTACCTTGATAGATAAATTGTGCTTGTATGTCACGTAGGTATGAGGAGAAGGTATAAATGATGTTTTTATTTTTGTTACCAGCAACGACGACGCACGGCGACGACGACGCCTCACTGACAATGCCTCGATTCCCTTGCCAATTTTTTTTTTTTTTTTATTAGCGATGCAAAAAATAGATTTTTTTTTTAAAGATACTTTTCAGAAATATTTACGCTTTCTGATGGTTCCAAAAACTGAACTGCAAAACCAAAAAAAAAAATCAATCCTAAACTCGTTCGTAAAGCACGAAGTAAAAACCGAAAGAAATAAAAAAAACAACGAAGTGTAAATTTTTGTTTGCAAAATATTTTTTTTTTTACCAATCCATCGTCATGAGTCGCTGCCATCGCTTAAGTGCATGTTGTGTGTGGAGCATCAGTCAGTATGGTTGTGATGAAATAGAAAAACACAACACACGTGTACCGCATACATTTGAAAGCATAGTGTATGCAAATCAGGCAGAACTGCCGAAAATTAAACAACTTCAAGCACAAATTACAAAGGTCAAATTGATAATAAAATGTTTTTTGTTTGCTTTTTTGTATTGTGTTCGTATTCTATTTGCAAAATTAATAAAAAAACAAAACCTTTCAAGGACACACGATTTAAAATTAAAAAAAAAGAACGCACAAATACAACCAAGAAATGTGTTTTTTGTGGTGTCTGGAAATAGTTAGTATGAAATTGCAAAATTTCGCAAATTCAACGAACAAATATTTTGGACAAGGCCTTATTTATGTTAGGTATACCTACATGGGTACGCCGTTTGCATTGAGCTGCCATAATTGCAGCTAAAGTTTGGGTGTAAGGGATAAGTTTGTTGAATCTATTGAAAATGCGAATCGACAGCCATTGCTTGCACGTCACGTCTCACGTTCGTCATCGTTTCTATCTATCAACAAAGTAAGAGCCATACCTATCGCCCATATGTTTAGATGATTGTTTTGCGAATATACCTACTCGTACATACATTACCCATGTATATTTTTCAATTGAAATCTTTCAGATTTGTTTTTTGTTGATTGTTAGGTTCCGAAATATATTTGCTTTTCCTCTGTGCTTTGTGTTAGTTAACAGCAAAATGGCAATGGGAAAGGACTATTTTATATGGTTGTGTTTGAATTTAAGTTGAGTCGAATTATTTTCTATATTCGGTTCCCTTTTTTTAAATTTATTTTCCAAAGAATTCACATAATTCTTGATTTTGTAAAAAAATATAACTTGCATTTAATTGCGCAGGAATTTGGATCGTAGTTTCGGAAGTTGTATTATGTATGTCTAGGCAAATATTTATTTAAAATTTATTTTTATTATTAAGTTGGTAGGTACCTACATAATTATTATTAACTTGAGGAAGATTTTATGTGGTCCTAGAAAAAATAGCTGATCGTTTGATGAAAGTAATGGTTATATAACTCCACAATTAAATAAATTCATCTGAAAAAGGACGCTAATGATTTTCGTAGACATTTTTTTTACATTTTATACATACATACATACAGATAAGAGTAAATTCAACTCAAATGGGTACCAGTTCAAAATCCAGGAATTAATAAATTCAAATTTAGTATGGAACACTTATGTAATGGTTTAGAAAGGAAATTATTTTATAAGAGATCAATGTTAAATATTTTAAGAAGATTCGAAATTATAATACCTACATAACAATAAATAAATAAAGTATAACAATTTTGAAAAAAACTTGAGAGTAACTAACCGTAGAAAGCAATATTTTGTAACTGTAAAAAACTATTGTTTGGAACATTCATCTAATAGAATTCAACGCTTTTGTGATGGGCTGTAAATACAGAGAAACTGAAAGGAACGAAGATAAAGTTAAACCACTAAAGCTTAGCAGGAGCTTAAAAAGAAATCACAAATCAAAAAAAGTCAGTTTTGTGTGTTGTTTTCTTTTCTAGTCATGTAGGTAACACGAGTTAAAGACGAGCAGTAATGATATCAAATACCTATTATGTTTATAAAAAGTAAGTACTGTATCACGGAGAAAAATCAACTACTTTAAAATAAGGTGATCAAAATAAATAAATAAATCGGGTGGCACAACGGCTCATGAAGAACCAGGGCCTAGTGACGAACAACTTGCAACCATTCCTGTGTGCGCCTTTCGCCAGGAATGGAAGGGACCTACAATTGTATGCCGAATCCGAACGGCTAGACGAGAAGCGCTTATTCGTGACAATTGATACTCTTGGAGGATTTGTCAATTCCTCGCAAGAGGCAGTAGCCCTGAAAAAAAACTTTTTTAGTTTTTAGGTGGACGAGGCTGGGAAGCGATCCCAGACCTCCAGCGTGACAGTCGTACGCACTAACCATTACGCTACGGGCTACTACTAAAATAAGGTGATGGTTATTCGCAAAGCCAATCTACTTAACACAACTGGATGTCTTATCAAAACATATGGAATCCGTTTAAACTCTCTTAGATTCAATAGAGTTCATCATTTCATTCTCATGAGAATTTTCTGCTTAAACTAACCATACTTTTTCTGCT
Source organism: Melangyna quadrimaculata (assembly GCA_949320155.1). Lineage (NCBI taxonomy): Eukaryota > Metazoa > Arthropoda > Insecta > Diptera > Syrphidae > Melangyna > Melangyna quadrimaculata. The sequence continues at coordinate 451,288,423 of OX439483.1, read as the reverse complement.
TGATTTAATTTAAGTTAATTGATTCAATACAATTTTCTTGAAAAGGTGAATCATTTTAAACTAAGGTGAATATCTTCTTAAAACAGAATTGTTAGTTGCTTTTGGTTTTATATTTGCAAGGTTGATCATGTATAGGTACGGTAGACAAACTTACGGATTTTTCATAAAAAGTTAGTGGTGACTCTATTTGAAGCAGATGCCCACCTTAATTTAAGTTGTGACTCCCTTTTCTAAGGATTTCATTGTTTTGGTTCAGTTTTTTGAATCTAGTTTTAGTTCGGAAGACTCATTGTATTGTTAATTGCGGCCGTTAAAGTGACCAAAAAATGTCGGAAAATCTAGAAGGAGTTTTATTTTATCATTTTGCTATAAGGTCTCCTTTCTGAATGGGGTCTCTGTGAAACATCTATTGCATTGCTTCAAGCGCAGGGTGTACATGAAAATGGAGGTTAAAATTAATTAAACATTCTGATCACTATTGTTTGTCTTTCGAAGTATAGGGGATTTAGATGCAAATCATTGTGCAATGTGGACCACCAATTCATTTTTTAAATAACGGGCTCAAAGTCGTTCTGCCTAAACTTTAATATTAAGAAAACGTAAAATATACTGTAGAACTGAATTAAGTTTTTATTTTTGGAAATTTTGCAGCATTAACAAATGATTAATGAATTCAGTGCTGAACATATTATTTTAAGGAAATGATCTTAAAATTAAGAGAAACTTCATTTAATTTTAACCTAGTAGAAGTCTAAAAAGAAACAGGTTTTCTTGTAAAATATATTCGTAAACGTGTGATACGGAAGTGCCGAACATTTAAATTTTAATTGAACGCACTTAAAATTAACATATGCTTCACTTAATGTTAACGTTCAAAATGTCTTAAGAAATGTGATAAGAATAAAATCAATCGGATAACGGCTTGCATTAAAGTGCAAGGCACATTATTTTTATGCAAATCCATTTCAAATTAAGAAGTTTTCCACTTGAATTACCCTGATAAAATTCTCAAAAGAGAATGGTTTTCTTATAAAACCAAATGGATTCACCTTAAATAAAACTTTCATTCACCCTACCGAAATTAAGTTGATTTTTCCAATAACCTTAAGCCGCTTGGCAAAAAACCACGCAGAAATCCACTTAATTTAATACAGATTCTTATTGCTTTTAGTAGGACTTTTTTCTCCGCGTGGGGTAACAAACAATTTGACTACAAACATTATTTTTATAATGTTTTTTTTTTTAATTAAAACAAATTAAGAAGAATTTATGAATTTTGAAAAAAAAGAATACAGTGTAATTCTGAAAATGTTAGAATGTTAAGTCGATTTAAATGAAGTAAACTGATTTAAATAAATACACACCTCTACTAACAAGAATTCAAAGCAAAAAATTAAAAACAAATAAAATGTAAATTAAAATTTTTTGTCAAAAGTGGTATTCAAAATTTAAAAAAAAATTTGATTTTACTTACAAATTGTTGGTTTATATGTTTTTAAAAGATTATTAACCTGTTATTCTTACTATACAAATAACTTGAAATGTTTTGAAATGATAATATTAAAAAAATTGAAAACATAAGCTTAAATATGACTATGAATACGCGCCCAGTGGCTTTTAAGTATAGAAGTAGTCTGTCTACCAATTTATTAAATGTCAAAATACTCACTGATTACTATTCCATTTTGTTTCATAAAATATTTGTATTCCTCTACATATTTTAGAATTTATCTTTTATTACAGTACAAGCTTTTTTGCTTTCAGAGACGAACTGAGTGAGGAATAGTTTTAAACCTTAATACAAATATTTTTAAAGTGTGTTTTTGGTGTTTTTGTCGTACATACCATTTCCATTTTAATTTTAACATAAATTATTATTTTATCCTATTTTTAAATATTATTTTGACATTCAAACATTGTGAAAACCCTTATTTATGTAGTTTTTAAAATGTATGTAGGTATTAACTTTTTTGTGTATAATTTTAAAAATCTGAAAAAAAACGCAGAAACTTAATTTCAAAAGTTGCCTATAGTGTAAAAAAGAATTTTACTATATGCATGTCAGAACTAAGGTATTTGAAATGAAATCACCGGTACTAGTTATCTAGTTAAAAGGAATGGAAGGCAAGGGAAAGAAAGAAAAATTAAAATTCTGAGCCCATTTTCTTATAGAATTTGTTTGAACAACAACCAACGAATTTTTCACGGTATCATTTAAGTAACTTCATTAACAGCCTTATTCTGGCAACCTCAGTGATGCCTCACAAGTCACAATAACCTCATAACTCGTGGTGAACTCGCCTCATAAAAACTTAAAAATTATGATCTGGTCCTTGGTAGATCACAACTCACGTTGTTCTTGTGAGGTTTATTATGAGGGCTTCCACAGAATCCGAAATTGTGCCCCCCTTATACAAAAACAAACTCACAAAAATTGTGACCTGTGAGCCTCACAACGGTAGAATAGGGATGTAAATTTGACTAACCCTAATATATTTATGTACATACATTATTGTGCTTATATATACAATTTGTAACAGCCTGAACTTAGAATTTTAATTTTTCTTAAAGTCTAACGCAAACACAATACCTTGCATATTTTCATCTCATTTTCAACTCGTTATTTTTTAAAGCGATTTTTTTTAATTCCTGTAGTTCGAAGTGTGGATAAGAAATACCTAACATGCTCTTTTGAAAAAATAAAATCCACAAACTGCACCCAGTTGAAAGCATGAAAAAAGTTATGAGACTTTGTAGCCATCCATCTCGTTAGCCACTAACTAAGCAAAAAGAGTGGGATCTAAATTAACAAATGCCGAGAACTACAAGGCTTTGAAGTAATCCGCCAGTAATATAGTCTTGAAATAGGAATCAAACTGTCCTTGTAGAAAAAAAAAAAAAAAAAAAAAAACTGTATGAAATTGGCCTAGGGTGACTTTGGTCATATAATGGACCCTTTTTCTAATTGTTTTTTTTTTTAATATGAAGATCTTTTTAAAAGTGTATAATTTATTATAATTTATTATTTAACAAAAATTATAAACTAAAGATTTTGTATTAAAAACCTAACAAAAACCACACACAAAATATAAAAATAAAAAGATAAATGAAATCCTCAGTGTACAAAAATATCTCTGTTATCAATTGTTAGGAGTTGCAAAGATAACTTGCTTCTAGTCAATAAGAAAATAAAGCGTTAACGTTTACTCGGCCAAAATCCGGTTATTTTTAAAAATTAAACTACCCAACTGAATAGCTACAAATTATTCAAAATTAGAGATTGAGTCAAGTAGGTATACAGCAAAAGATCTTTATTCTGTAAAAAAAAGCTGTGCAAAAGTTATTCACAATTTAATTTAAAAATTGGTCAGGGTGACCTGATTTGACGGTAATTACAAAAAATACAAACTTAAATTAAATCATGAGTTACTCTGCGGAAAAAAAACATAAATATCCTTAAAATTGAAACTGTTTTAATTCTCAGTATTCACACAGTTGTTCCTAAACATCGAAAAGAGGCTCTTAACCCCTGCATTTCTGTAACGTCACAATCATCGTTTAATACTTATTTTTTTTTTTTGAGATGAAGGTTTATCTTTGGAAGTAAGTTTTTAGACAGAATTTTTTGAAGTGCTTTGTTTTTAAGTTAATTTATTTTTAACGAAAGTGAAATAAATAAACCTTTAAACGAAAGAAATCTGTTAAATATAAAAAGAAAATCAAATGAATTGAAATAACAATCAGATAAATGTGACGTCATACGACGAGCTGAACATAATGGGGCAATTTAACAAGCATTGCTCTAGTGAAATAGCCAGTTGCATTCCTCCCCTTAAACAATTCAACCGTAATACTCGCGCTTCTAGGAATGCCCATCAGTTTATCCTTGAGTCCAACTTCAGACGTACTGTTAAGTACAGAGATTCTTTCTTTAGTCGCACTACACGAATGTGGAATGCTCTACCCAGCTCTATCTTCCCCTTCCATTGTAATCTACAGACATTCAAAACCTTTCTCCTTTCAAATCCCCTCCACTTTAAGGGTATTCACAACGCCTTTAGCGCGCGCTAAATATAAAAAAAAACTTCATAGTCATTTTAGAACTGTGCCTTAGGTAAACACAGGTTTAGTTGAATTTTCGCACGTTATTTCACGTATACCGAGTTATTTATTTTATAAAAATATAAAACCAACAATTTATAATTAAGTTGTTGGTTATCTTATAAAAGTTAGTTAGAGTTAGTTATCTTATAAAACTATAAAACCAACAATTTATAATTAAAATCGGACTGTATTTATTGAGCCAAAATTGTCTTAAACTTGAGTTTAGTTAAATCTGGGTCTATCTGCGACTATGAATATGCCCCAATGTATGTATACATAGACATAATTTGTATAAATGTTGTTTTCATTTATAATAGAGCCAAGGCATTAAGGATGTATAACAATAGTTATTTTTATTATAATGACTGCGATACGAAATAAACCACTCCAACTGTTAATTAAAAATATTAAGGATTATTTTGGCTTTACCAAAGTTATAAAGGTTTAAAAGTTTTTTCGTTTCTCGGTTTCATTGTTACACAGCTACTAGGATAGAAATGCTAGACCTAGACTGTGTGGTATTTCAAATAGAAAATGATTTCTAAGCTCAACTTATAGGAGTCATCTTAGGATTGGCTTAGATTCCTTAAAATAGCTTACCTTAATAATTGTTTTTCATTCAAACATTTACAGTCGTATTCATTAAAAAAAACACCATTCGCAGCTTAGCTCACGTGTAAGCTGACACATGGATATAGAACATATCCGTTTGAAAACTTATCTTATTCATAAAATTATTTTTGCTGTATTATATCTTACATCAAATCCTGAATATATTCTAATACATGTGTCACACACAAGCGCTGATTAATGACAAGTAAGCTTGTGTTGAATCGATTCTTATAAAAAGTACGTGTGTCTGTTAAGAATTTATCTGTTCCTTAAACGCAAAACTTGGCAAGTTAAAAGTTATCCGCTCGCTATGACATGTCACAAATTTATTGAATACAAATTATGAGTTAAAACACGCGTTAGTGTTGTCACGCCACGCCGCCGCCGCCACTATCATAAGTTTATGAATAAGGCATTTAAAATAAAATTTTTCTAAATTGCAAATAATGCAAGCTCTTAAACAGAAATAAATTTTGCTTTAAATACATACAACTAAATTATTTAAATTCAAATTATATTATTGAATTCTTTATGTCTTTTCATTTTTCATATGGTGTTGATAATAATCTTACGCGAATGTAAAGAAATTTAATACCTCAAGACTTCAATACGAAACAAAAGTGTCTGCCATTTTTCATACACTAAGATTTTGAATGATAGCTAACACACAACATAACCTATTCAAATAAATAACTCATTCCTTTATTTAGCGAATTTGTTTAATCTCACATCATACAAATAAATTTACAACAAACAAAATCAACGTTGTAGGTACAATTTGTTCTTGAAAACTCTACTTATACATATGTATGAATGTATTTAATATACTTACGTACATACACAAGTTTTTATATATAAAAATAACACCCTTTGATTTCAACATGTAATTTTAAAAATTAGCACTTCTTAAAAAAAAAAAAATAAACAAAAAAATTGGAAGGTAATAAAAATTAATTTAAGTTCATTAAAACATTTTCGCAAACTTAAAATCGTTTAATCAATCAACCACTAACAAAAAGAAAAAAAATTGCAAATAACCAAAAAAAAACCTTTCAATAAATATGTGGCTTCCAAGCAAATGTATAGATGTGTATAAATGTATAAAACTTCCTTATTTGATTTTATCTCTTTCATTTGCTTCTCTGCCTTGAGGGCCATATTATTGCCATTATTGAATAAGTGATTACGTTATACATATACACGATATATCCATCCGTAAAAAACATTAAATTAATAGATATGCATATATGCGATGTTGTTACATAATTTTTTTTTGATTTCAATCTAATTTAGTTAAACAAAAATCTTGTCTTAAATATCTTCGAGTATAGGGTACCTATATGCATCAAATTTTGCAAATGCTATATTTGAGGAACCGGATTAGTTTTTGTCTTCGTTTTTTTTTTTGCGAATTAATTTTAAGTAGATTCAAAGATATTTATTAAGATCAAAGTGTTTTTTTTTTTCCTTTGAGTTTAAACTGATGGAAACAATAACTTGAGTTATGTATTTTGTAAGTTGGGTTTATAATTTGAGAAAATATTATAAGGATTCATTCTTCGAGGGTGTGATATATTTCAACGAAATTTAAATTAAAAATATTGTTTTCATTGTCAGTTTTGTTTTCAATATCAATATTATGTATATATGTACATATGTAAATAAAATGCGTATCTTGCCAACTAGCCAATTTTCAAAGCTTAGCAGAGGTAAATAAGTTCAATGTTCTCGTAAATAAGTTAAAATAGATTTAATTGACAATAACTAAATCACGATGCTAATGACATCTGCTTGTGAAGATCTTAGTTCTATATTCGAACCCAGTTGACGGTAACAAGTTTTTGAATGAAAATTTACATACTATACTTAGCACCAGCAAAAGGCGTCTAAATTCCTCAAAAGGCTACACTAGGTGGTCGCTTATGTTATTTGTTATTATTCGATATGTTATAATGATCGTGGAAACGTTTAAGCCTATGCTGAGACTATATGTTATCAAACAAAATTGTCGAGCATGTAGATAATTTAATTTATTTAAGAATCAATATGAGGTACAACAAAAATGTTAAGGCTTCGCGTGTTATATAGCTCAAAAAATCGGATTACCTAAAATTATCTGCACGAACTCAAAAGCAGGTAGTTACTGATTAAAAGAACTTATACGTTGAAGAACAAATCATATCGCCCTAGCATTTAAGTATCTACCGCACAATAAGGCTTTTGTTTTTTTTTAAACTGGGTATGTTTTTTTTGTTTTAAGGCGCTCTTTTCAAATCGTTTAAAATACGTTTGTTTCTATGCAAAAAAAAGTTTCCATCAAAATCATTAAATTAAACTTAACAGAATAAAGAAATTAAGAAAATTTTGACCCAATCTTCCGAATTTTTACATTTACGGCAAATTTTCCATACAATTTTTGAAACACAGGTTTGCAACAAAATATTTTGATGCGGTTGTTTAGAAGTAAAATTCTAAGTTTTGATCTAGATCGGCCGTAGAACAACTATTTCGTAATTTTCTTAAAATATTTCATGAATATTAAACTTCGCAGCTGTTTTGTATAAAGTGATGAAAATTAATAAACGCAGATAGGTGTTCCACGATTTTTTTTTAGGAAATCACCTTGTTTTGGGTTTATTCTCGCATATCTCCTTAATAAAGTACTTGGCCACAGTTCCAATTTTACACACAAGTACTCCCCAAAAAATATAGCATTACATTATAAAATATAATTTTTTTTTTAATAACAAATACTAAAAAATTGTACTTTTAAATACAAAATAAGGAAAATTCAGGCATACAATTAATTTTTAAAGAACTTTTACCTCTTTCATAATAATATTGCTTAGCAAAATAGAAAACCCGAACATCTTAGCATGTTCGAGTGAACTTGTCATTATTTAGTTTAGTTTAGTTTATTTTGCCAACAAAAAAGCCAACAAATAAACAATAATATAATAATATTTTAGAAGAAAATCGAATATAAACATATACAATTGTTTAATGTTAAGACCAACAAAATAATAAATATATGTTGGTACATTTATGTAATAAAATTATGCAATAAAAAAGAAATAAAAACAGACAAATGTATAACATTTAAAAAACTAAGAGGTAAAAAAAATTAATTATTATAACGAAAAGTAACCATCATTTTTTGCAAAATTAATTAAATTAAATGTAATTAAATGTATATCTAGTCATATTCGAAAATATCAATCTCTTCCTTATATTAATAAAAATCCATTAAATTGTTTCGCTGACGACAGTACCATCAGCTTTTCATATTCGTTCTTAGATTCACATCCATGTCCTTCGGATGTGGAACTTGAACGGCAGCGTATGATAAGCTCATTAAATTCTGAACTCGACAGCATTGGGGAATAAAAAATCGTGTAGAATTTAATGCTTCAAAAACTCAATGCTGTCTACTGTCGTTAAAACGAAACCCACCCCCACTGCCACTATCCATGAGTGGCACTTGCATTGAGGAAACCGAAAAGCTTTCAGTCCTCGGTATGTGTGTCACAGACCACCTTTTATGGAACGACCATATATTCGACATCGCCAAAAATGCTGCTAAGTGTTTAGGTTTTCTCCGTCAATGCAAGAAATTTTTCTCCCCTTCTGATCTGGCTGTGATCTACAAAGCCCTTATTCGGCCAAAACTTGAGTATAACTCTCACATTTGGGCAGGTGCTCCAATAACCCACTTGAGTTTATTGGATAGAATCGAAAAGAGAGCTCTTAAAATGATAGGTGAAAGAACTATATCAGATTCTCATCTCTTGAGCACCGTCGAAATGTTTCATGTCTTTCGTTATTTTACCTTTATTTCCATAAACAATACTCTAGTGAAATAGCCAGTTGCATTCCTCCCCTTAAACAATTCAACCGTAATACTCGCGCTTCTAGGAATGCCCATCAGTTTACCCTTGAGCCCAATTTCGGACGTACTGTTAAGTACAGAGATTCTTTCTTTAGTCGCACTACTCGAATGTGGAATGCTCTACCCAGCTCAATTTTCCCCTCCCATTGTGATCTACAGACGTTCAAAACCAATGTGCATCAGTATCTCCTTTTAAATTCCTTCCAATCTACCTAATCGCTCGTGCTGTGTATATCATCTTAAGGGTAGTCACAACCCCTTTTGCACGCGCTAAATAAAAAAAAAAAAAAAAATAATTATTAAAAATCTTTGAACAACGACTAAAAGCAATGGCGTAGCGTGGGTTTTTGCCGCCCAGACAGGCCCAATTTTTGCCGCCCCCCTGATTTTTTTTCAGCTTTAAAAAACTAGTTATCAAGTATCACGGCAATAAAATTATTTTAATGTGTATTTGATTGAATAAAATAAGAAATTAATGATAAAATATAAAAAAAAATCGAAAAAACCGATTCCATTACCGTGGCTGCAAGGGTGCTACATGAACAGGTACATAATAAAGATTTATCTTGGACCATTTGCATGGAAGAGCAGCCAATAAAAAAATTTTACAAGAAATTATAGCAATCAGATTTTTTTTTAAAACAGTAAAATTGTATAACAGCTTTTAACCTGGTACAAAAACTTTGAAAAATTTCCGCCATGGGATATCCCTATTATATATTTAAAAACACTGGCTCGCGGCAAGAAAATTTTAAAACTTAATTTTCGAGAGCGAGAAATGTTTACCCTGCATTTTTGAGAACATTGTAATTTATTTGGCACATACATTTATTGATCAATTTCCTATTGTTTAATCACCATCTATCGAATTTCCAATCTTTTTAAAAAATCAGAAGTAGTCCGTGGCGTAATGGTTAGTGCGTTCGACTGTCACGCTGGAAGTCTGGGATCGCTTCCCAGCCTCGTCCACCAAAAAAAAAAACTAAAAAGTTTTTTTTCAGGGCTACTGCCTCTTGCGAGGAATTGACAAATCCTCCAAGAGTATCACTTGTCACGAATAAGTGCTTCTCGTCTAGCCGTTCGGTTTCGGCATAAAATTGTAGGTCCCTTCCATTCCTGTCGAAAGGCGCACACAGGAATGGTTGCGAGTTGTTAGTCACTATGTCCTGGTTCTTCATGAGCCGTTGTGCCACCCAACTTTTTTTTTTGTAAATCAGAGAACCAACGTTATATCATTATAAATTGACTAATATTTAAATTGCAATTCTTAAAAGAAGCAGAATACGACATTTTTCTAATTCACTTTCTTTTCAATAATTGTTTCCATAAAATGCTTTTCTTTTGACATATTATAACCTTTAACTTATATGTAGAAAGTCTGTATTTGTATGCACATGTCTGTGTCTATGTAAGTACAGAAGCATATGATGTGATATTTTTATTCAGCAACGTAAAACATAATCAATGTCTGATTATTGATTATGCCTATGAAGCATTTTTACCACTGGGGAAATTTTGAATTGGATTCTTTGGGCTCACCAAATTAATTAATTTGAAGATTAAAGGATTTTTTCTTAATTCCTTGTCGCTGATTTTGCCGCCCCTGGCAAGGTGACGCCCGATGTGGTCTTTTTGTTCAGCAACGGAGAACATGAAACACAATCCATGTCCGATTATTGCCTATGCCTATGAAGCATTTTTACAACCGGTGAAATTTAATTCAATTCTGGGCCTGTGCCCCCCACGCTACGCCACTGATTAAAAGTCTTATGAGATGCATGATTGTCTTTGGAATTATTTCCTTAAAAAAAATTGTTGGCTCTTAAAGTTTGAATAAATGGATATTTTCAAACATAAACATTATGGTTTGATATAATATAACCTTTCTAGAGTTCAAACACAAATTTCGCCTCAGATAATTCTTTGCGATTCTGAAGACTAAACATATTAAAAAGCTTTAGGCGAAGAAAAACGAGGCAATACAAAATTGTCAGAGCTCCACCCCAAACCTGTCAGAGCAAACAATTGAAATTGTTTTTGGACAGACTCAAGTTTTTAATATCAACACCATAAAATGAAGACAAAACAGCACTACAATTTACTATCAGAGACCGAACAATCCCTAGCATGTACCTAGTATTACCATTTCAGAAAATGACAGAAGGGCGATTTTGAGTTTTATATAGCGGGACAGCTGGGTTTCAGGGGGGCAAAATTTCAAAATCCTCTACTTTTAATTTAGTAGTAGCCCGTAGCGTAATGGTTAGTGCGTTCGACTGTCACGCTGGAGGTCTGGGATCGCTTCCCAGCCTCGTCCACCTAAAAACTAAAAAGTTTTTTTTCAGGGCTACTGCCTCTTGCGAGGAATTGACAAATCCTCCAAGAGTATCACTTGTCACGAATAAGTGCTTCTCGTCTAGCCGTTCGGATTCGGCATAAGATTGTAGGTCCCTTCCATTCCTAGGCCCTTGTTCTTCATGGGCCGCTGTGCCACCCGATTTATTTATTTATTCTACTTTTAATTTAAGAAATTAAACCAAAACCAACTTGTTTTTATATAAACTTTTATTTTTGAATTAAAAGAATTAATTCTTTTTAACAATGGTTCATTATATACAAACCGACTATATACATACGTACCGACTTAACTAAAAAAATAAAAAAAGGAACGTAAGCTCATGTATTCATGTTTTCGTATACACATTCGGTGAGATAAAGGTAAGGATAAGTTAAAATCCTTCACAAATTATATTTATCGCCTGTTTTTTTTTTTTGCAGCGAACTGCCATTTTTATTTACAAACTTTTCTGCCAGGTGTTAAACATAAGACATGTAATCAATTGTAAGGACTTTCAAAGTTATAATGGAAGTATCCACAGATTTGCTTAAGAAAACAATTAAAAAAGTAAATATGAAAAAGAAAGTACCTATAGTTTTTGAATGGAAAAGTTGAAAAATTGAGGATGCGTAAAAAAGGTGGACATTTGCGGCCCCCTTTATCATTTTCTGTGTTGGGGGGCAAATTTCTTGATGAGATGAAAAGGTAAGGGGACGAACGGTAACCCTACATATACCTATACATGCTTTAAGAGTGTATGTTGTCTATATGGTGTTTAAAAGTAAGTTTTCTGTCAAGTATAACTTTTATGTTGCTCAATGTATTTATAACGTAGGTGTTGCCAAGTTTATTAATTTTTTCATCATCAGTTAAACTTTTGTGGGAATTTTTAATTGCGTGAAAACCAAATATATGAATATCGAAAACCTCTCCCTAAAAAAGTTAATATTAAGAAATTTATTTTGAACTCAGAATCATAATTTTTCAAAATATAGACAACCCTAATTAAAATTTTCTTCTATATGGTATGTAGGTACTTTACGTTGTTGAGATTCGTCACTCATACATACAAACATATACCAACTTTTTATTTCATTTAAATTCTATTCTCTTTTAATTTAAACAAAAGATTAAATATTTTGTATTGTTGTGAACTATTTTAAATATGTTTTTCTTATAATGATAATAATGCTATCTATTCTCAGTAAGAGATAGGGTAGTTGCTGTCCAAATCTTTCGCCCTTATCAACGTTTGATGCGGTAAAAGTTGACCGCATACAAATATTGGGCATGTTCAGATTTGTATCATTAAGAGCTGTCTGGAAAGCTTTGTGCGGTTATAAGCATACTATGTATAAACATTTTATAGTATGTATTTTAAACTGGCAATAATTCACTCTGCTCTAGGGAAAATATTGGTTTCGTATCAGCAAAAATCGGAAGTTTTAATAAAAACTAACGCTACGATGATGAAGAAGTCAATAAAACTGACACTGTGTACGTCCTGATATACATATGTACATCAAGCTAGATCCTAAACGAATAGATAGATTTGCTCAAAATTTAGTGTAAGGCAATTTTTTGTGATTCCCTAGAAGACAAATTCAAATTGTTATTCTAGCTCATCTTCTAGATCACCTGCCATACAATTATTTTTTTTTTGTATAAAATTAAAAAATCCAAAAATTGGTATCTTTACTTGTATTTTAATATTTATTAATTAACGATATTAAAATATTTCGTCAATGTTTAGCGACTTTTTTTTAATTAATTGAATTTTGGAATTTTATTAAATAAACTGTTGCTTTCAGGAACGTTTATGACGAGATTTTTGTGTGCAATAGTTTTGTTAGATAATAGTCTTCCTTTTTCTTAAAGCTTTAAAAACCTTAAATGATAACTAGTTTTCTTAAAAGGTTTGTTTTAAATGAAATTTTGTATTTTTCTACAGTTTTAAAGATACGTACCTACACACCTACTTGCTTCAGTAAACGTGTTTTTTTCGTCTTCAATAAATTTACTAGGTACCATGTACCTATATTGTTTTGTTGTACTCAAAACTGAACCTATTTTATGTTGTAAGCTTATGGGCTTATTGCGAGAATTTATTCCAAATAGTATAAAAGTCGAATAGACTCAAAGTCTCTTATCGATATTTCCAAAGTTTATTCGATAATATTTGGCTGTCCCTGTGTTATAAGGAAATAAAAGAATGATAATAAAGCGTCTTCAGAAAAAGAAGATTAACAGTCTAAGTTACCTAAATAGGATGTCTCAGCAAAAAATCTCAATTTGGCTGTCAAAATACCGAGACAAAAATGTTTGATTCGCTAGCTCAGCTTTTGACGGCGGAAAATCTCTGATATCTCATTTTTTCTGAACACATTTGATTCAATTAGTAGTTCAATTCAACGTGTTTTTTTAATTCAATAAATATAAGGTAATTTCTTTAAATCACTTGAAGAAAATTAACAACTAATAAAAACCAAATAGGTTTCTTATATTTGCTGTAATTTCTTCAATTAACTTTAACTTCCTTCGTAATGAAATGTATTAAAAATTAAATAGTTAAGATTTAAATATATAAATTATATTTAAAAAAAAAATAAAAAAATAATAATAATCGTTGTAACAAACCTCGTCATATCATGCGAATTATATAATCCAAAGTATTCATCAGTTTTTATAGATGGCAGTACTTTTTTTTTAATAGAATGTATGTTTTTTTTTATTTTAGTCCTCCCTTCTTCCGAAAAAAGGACGAGTTTCACTTTTTATATTCAAAGTTTACAAATTCCACAGAAAAGTATCTATGTTAATCGACGTTGCTGCATTCAAAAATAATAAAATCGGAAACTGTTTTACTTTGTATCAATTTAATTTGTATTTAAAAAAAATCTTATTTCCAACACTTAAGAATTTCACTCCGAAGATTTTGATATTTTATTCAAAAGGATGTCAAAAGAAAAAATATCCACAACATACTGTTTTAGTTCACCAAAGACGCATTAGATTTTGTGTTACACCGCATCAAAACTGCAGAACCACCGAACTACTTAAGACCATTATTATCACACATCAACAAAACCCAACAACGATGAGAGGAGCGAGTGTGCGAATACAATAAAAAAAAAAAAAAAAAAATTAAATTAAATAAAGTCCAAAATTATGTTCGTATTGGTGTTTGGAGCTATTTGTCTGTCTGAATTACATACAACTTTTATATATATATAGATATGTTAGTTATATCTTCTTTTTATTTATTTGCCAAAAATCCAAAACATAAGGAACTTAACGCGAGATCGCTCTTTACTAACACACATTCATGTTTGCAAAAAAAAAAAAATGTTTTTTTTATTTTTTTTTGTTTTACTAAAAAAAAATGTTAGCCACCCACAACAACAAACGAGAGTATATGTTTATCTTGTTAATTTTTTAATTATACACAGAATATTTAATTCTTGTTTTTTTAAAATTTTTAATGCATACGCGTGCATATATTCAGTCCTTATTTAAGAAGAAAAATTAAAAAAAAAAAAAACACCAACGTTTGACGACTATGAAGCTTAAATTTTTTTGCTTCGTTATAAGAATTTTAGCTTCCAGAATTTTTGACTGTAGCTAGTTCGTTTGCGAATTTTTTTTTTTTTTACATGTGCGGCTGATTAATCAAAAGAAAAAAAAAACACTTAAGCGAAAAAAAATATCAAGGGCAAATTTAACACGTCGTCATTTGCACAAATGTATATTACAGAAGAGATTTTATGGTTTTGTGTAGTTGTTGATGTCTGTTAATCGCATAAGTGTTGTATAGTTGTTGTTGGTTTAGATACACAGATATAATTTGGGACCACCGCGCCGTTTGTATACATTAACTTTTTTAATTTGACAGCCGTTGCCAAATTTTGTGTAGTACCTACTTGTATAGATATTTCTCTGTTTGTAGATAGGTTTTTAATATTTTTGTTTGCACAATCGTCCCGAATGAATTTTATGTAGGTAACCATTTAGTTTGTCTACTTTTTCTTATAAAACATTGATGATGGTTGTGTTTTTTAGGATTTACAATTTTGATGTACACATACCTTGATACTATTTTTTTTTTAATTTTCAAAACCGATCTTAATTGATTGCAAAGTAATAAAACCATAAATGGCTAGTTGTTTCATTTGCTTCTGCTGACCTCATCCTTTGAGATTTTTCAAGACATTGAATTTAATAAAAGCGAAACAAAAAACTTAAATGAATAACAACTGTTACACTGAGTGTATGTTTAATGTATTTTTTTTTTCGTATGGGAATATGATGGAATTATGTTTATTTAAAAAAATCTGATTATTTATTGCACTTTGTTGATTGTTTTTTTTTTTTATGTTAATTCAATGAATTTCTTTTAAAAAATATACTTTTTTAGAATATTTTATAGTTTTATTTATTTTTAAAAATTTTATTGTTTCAAAGAAAAACATAAAAAGTTGTATTAACAAAATTTTGATTAAATTAATCGCGCATTAGTAGACGACATCGACGACGACGATAACGACGACTGCAGCATAGTACTATAATAGAAGAGCATTATGTTCAAATCCCAAACGAACTATTATGACACACTTTATCTAATAAACAGTCGGCTAACTACTAATGTTAACCGCGTGCATACACTATTAGTAAAGTCAAATTCTAGAGCTTGAATTTGCGGAAAATTACACCAGCAAAAACAAAAATAACAAAAACAACAACAAATTCAATGAGACACGGCGAAAAGATTGGCTAAATCGGAGAAGAACGTGGAGAGGAATATTTTTTGTTGTTGTAAAAAAAAAGTAAGCAAACGTATCTAATACAAGACGAAAAACTAAAGCGATTTCAACAACGACGATGGGCAAAGTAAAAGAAGACGACAACGACGACTATACAATGAAGACGAGGAGAACAGGAAAAAAAAAATTAAAATTAAAAAACAAAAAACGAAAAAATTGAAACACACTGTGCAAATATCAATAGAGAGGTCCCCGCAAAAATTCACGAGAGCGAGAGCAAAAATTTATGCACACAAAAAAAAATTGAAAAAAAAATCAACAGAAAACATACATGAAAAAGTATCTAAAAGTGAGCAGCCGAGCAGCTAAAAAACAACGTATCTCCTCGTATCGGAACCGCACAAGCAGCAAAAGTTAGAAAACAAAACAAGTTGTCCCTTGTCTAACCTAAACTACCACTACCTCCTCTTATGCGATCACGAATACAGAATACACCAAACACCATCACCATTAACCTTACATAGAGTAGATGTATCTCTCTACTACCAGGCAAAGAGAAAACCCTCGGCTCTGTGCGAAATAAACATTGCGAAAAAATAAAACACATCACGATCAATGTGTAATATTATTCAACATATTTGCGAAATTCCTTATAATAGCACACAATACGGTTCGGCTATGGGTAGTTTGTGAGCTTGTATTTGTAATAGATACGCACTCATATATTTGCGCGATCGCACGCTCGTCCAACATTCACCTACAAGGGACTTCTCCTCAAGTGTTTGTCTCTTCTAATAAGCAAGCACAGCCAGCAGCAGGCCCCAACAAACCAACCAACTAACTTTTAAAATGATCTACACTACACTCGGCGAGTTCCTAAAAAAAAAAGAGACCGACGACAGCGGCGCGGTGTGGCGGTAGCAGTAGCTAGCAGCAGCCGGTAGTGGTACTGCACTTGCTCTTTTACTCTTTTCCGTTAGATAAACACATGCGAACAAATCCTAAAGATACACTAACAGCAAAGCACAGATAAATGAAATTCGCAAATAACAACGCTCCTTTTTCCGTCGCTAAAAAAAAAATAAAACAACAACAAAAGTAACGAACGAAGATGAACGAAACATCGCGATTGCGATGTGGAGTAAAAGAATTAGCGATAAAAGTAACGCAAAAAAATAAATAACTAGAATACCCCAGATCGAGAGCGCTATAAAGAAATTGGCACACAACAACAAAAGATCTAACAGTCAAGATAAAAAAGCAAAGCGATAGATACAAAAATAACAACAACAACAACAGCAGCGAAAATGGAAACAGACATGTGCGCGAGGCACGAAGCACGATCAATAAAGCCCGGCGAAAAACTTTACCTCATCTAGAGTCAAGAGAGACAGACAAGATCTCGCAGGTCTTCACAGCTCACAGCTAAGTTCTCCTTGTTGTTCCTAATACGAGTACAAAAATATTTCTATACAATATTTAGGTATTACAACAAAACACAAGAAACAAAAATTTGCAAAAAAAAATAAAATTCAACTGTAGGTATGTATAATGTGTGTGTATCGGAGGGATCTTTTTAGATAGATATTTTCGCCGCAGGCAACATTCCGATTTCAGGTCCCGTCCGTGTGCTATCACAATCCAAAAACATACATGCAAAACTAACACAGGTGTAACGGATCATCCGCAAAAGGGTTGTTAAAATAACAGCTTTGCCAACCGAAACAACCTACAAAAAAAAGAATATCCTAATATATGTGCAGTTCATACGAATATGCATACAAAAAACAACACAATAGTATCTCTAAGCATTTTTTTTGTTTAGATGTAGTAGTTTTAGGAGAGCCAGTAGAGAATATCGCGAATTATGCGCGAA
Organism: Melangyna quadrimaculata; assembly: GCA_949320155.1. Taxonomy (NCBI): domain Eukaryota; kingdom Metazoa; phylum Arthropoda; class Insecta; order Diptera; family Syrphidae; genus Melangyna; species Melangyna quadrimaculata. Next base: position 451,270,844 of record OX439483.1, on the reverse strand, counting down.
TGATTCTTTTTATTTTTTATTTGTATTCTTGTTCATCTCTTTGATCATTATTTTTTGGTTCATTCGTATGTCGTATCTATACCTTCTGCTCACCACACCCTTCGTTTAATATTATTTGCAAATATTTTGTTTGCAACTCTATGGGTGTCTGTTAACGCAATTTGAAGAGAGCATCGGGTTTTTTTTTTGGGGGAAAGATAGGTTGAGGCGCAAAGATAACAAATGAAAAGACACATGGTTGACTACTAATAGATACGAGGGGTTTATGAGTTGGTTTTAAGTATTGAAAGTTCTTGCTAAATATGTTGCGCAAGGAGCATTGCCAGATGCTTATTTTTATCGATTTTAAAGTCGCGTATGATAGCGTGAAAAGGGACGAATTATACAGAGCCATGTCGAGTCTCGGCATCCCTGCCAAACTCGTCCGCCTGTGCAGGATGACGATGGAGAAATCTCGCTGCTCCGTCAAAATTGTTAAGAACACCACCGATTCCTTTGATGTTGAGAAAGGATTGAGGCAAGGCGACGCGTTGTCATGCAACCTATTCAACATCGTTCTTGAAGCCATTGGACGCAACGCACATGTCAACACCAGCGGTACAATCTATCAAAAGTCCGTTCAATTGCTTGCATATGCGGATGACATAGACATTGTCGGCAGAACAAAGCGAGCTGTGGCAGGGGCATTTGCGAGCATTGAATCGGAGGCGGCTAGAATGGGATTGGCGGCTAATGAGGACAAGACGAAGTATATGCTGTCATCGAGAGAGGAATCTCAACATCGTCGACTCGGGCAAAATATCACGATGGACAGATATAACTTCGAAGTTGTCAAGGACTTTGTCTACCTGGGCTCCACTATTACATCGCAGAACGACATCGGGGCAGAGATCAAGCGAAGAATTACTCTTGGCAACCGCTGTTTCTTCGGTCTAAGAAGGCATTTAAGTAGTAAGGCCCTCTCTCATCCCGGTCCTGCTTTATTGGTCAGAAGCATGGACACTGAAAGATTCGGATAAAAATCTGCTAGGGTGCTTTGAGAGGAAGATTCTTCGTGTGGAGAAGATTCAATGACGAGCTATACACTAAACCAATACGTCCCCTCAATAGCAATTAATATAACTTTTACTTTTTTAATTATTTAACGTAAATATGCCATGAAAACCAAAAAACAATTCTGCATTTTTATTTTTATCAAAAAGAATTTTGATAAAATTTGCGATGATTTATACTGACGGTGCACGGTGGCGTATACGTAACATATTTTTTTTTTTCAATATTTATTTTATATAAGGCTGGTTTACATAAGGTCACGGTGTGACAAAAAGGATATAGTGTACAGGTTTGGTTGAAACAAGTCGAAAATTGGTAGAGAGGGGGGTCAATTACCCCTCATTCACGTGAAAGAGATAATTTTATAAAAAAATGTCTTAAGAAATCTATAAATTATTAAAAATATTACGGATACATTTAAAATGATATTTTGTAGCATTGCTTTGAGGGCAGGACTCCATACTTTAATTTTCCTTTCAAATAAAGTTATTTCAAAAAAAAGTTTTTGATAAAATAATTGTGAAAGTCAAAATTAAAAAAAAAAATGTGTATTTTAACTAATTTTTTGTTCATGCTGCTCAATTTCAAGTCAATCACTTAAATCTTAATATTTGTAGGAGTCTTACTTTTCAAAATATTATAAAAAAAACAAAATGGAACTTGTTTGTTGTTTCTGGTCGTTATCAGGAAATTATAGTTTCTTTATTTTTAATTTTTATTGTGGAAAGTAAAAGTTTTAATACCACTTGGATTATGATATACTAAAAATAGATAAAAACATTGAATATTGAAAAGAAAAATATTTACGTTAAATGAGAGTGGCGTGGTGGTCATTTCTGATTTAAATTGATTATCAATGCGAGAAAAATTCAAAACAACTTTTATGAGTTTCGTCGAAAATAAAATCCTAGGTGAAGATTTTGTGATACAAAGTTCACGGTTAAACTGGAACTGACTTTGTATCGTCTTTTTGTTTTGCGAAAATAAAAAAAATTACAACAAAAAATTAATTTGGAAGGTTTTTGCGACCTATAGATGTGTTTCACTCCGACAACAACAAAACATCTCTAGCTCTCTACTCAGTTATATTGAGAAAAAAAGTTGCTCATACGCCACCACACCCTAAAAAAAAACAATTTTTGTTATTTTTGGGACAAATATAATTTCGTTTCTTTTCAAACTAAAATATTATTTGTTGGTTGAAAATGGGGAATCATTAAGAAGATCCTTCTTTGTGGGAATTTTCCAAATGATAAGGGAAAACCGATTTAGTTTATGGGAATAAATAAAAGTCATTTTCTTTTTCTAATATTTCTGCTGAATTAATTTAAGTTTTTTTTTTAATTTTTTTCATCATATTTATTTCTGAAAGTAATTTATTCCTTAATTTAATTTATTTATAAATTATTAAAACTCCATTTTTATGCAAATATCGTATTTGTGTAGTTTTCTACTGTGTGAAATAAAAGGGGAAAGCAGAAGACAATAAGAAGTTTTCAGACTGGTTAAGGAGATTTCTTATAGAATCACTCCAAACAGCAACCAAATTTTCAAAATGATTTAATTATTTAAATAAAGCTAGTCAAACAGTCAAGAATATTAAAAAAATAATAATTATAATTTTTAACTTTATACCTGTAAGAATTAAGGACTTTTAAATGCAATACACGGCAATAGCTAGAAGTTATAGAAGGAAAGAGTTGTTGGAGATTCCTAGTGTGGGAGCGAAGGCAAACACACACCTTAAAGTTAGCAGATATAAACACTAAATAAATTATGGGAAGCCCTGCGTTGGATAGCAACGATTATCAATTTAGCTTTGAAAATCTTCGGAATAGCCATAAATCGAAATAAATCATAATAAGCAGAACAAACAAAAAGAAAAAATAAGGAATCATATACGGAGAAAATGTGACCATGTTTAATAAGACCCTAAAGGCCAGCTTTTCAATGTGGGGTTGGAAATAAACCCCAGTGAGTTAACTCCGGATAACCTGGAAAATGCTTTTAATATTTTATCTGCCGTTTTTGAAGACATTCTGCATTCATCCAAACAAAAATTGCTTCATGACGTAACTGTAGATAGATCTATTTCCAGAGTTAACTAACCCGGGTTTAACTTGACACTGAAGAACTGGACTTAAGTTAAGGAAATAGAAGCCAAGTAAAAAGCTAGTTTATTTGGATTTTCAGACAGCTATAAGAAAATGAGTACATTATGAACATAAATGGGATGGGATGGGATCCCACAAATTTTTTTGCTTAAATGTGCCTCTTCTTTAGCTATTCCGTTAACGACTATTTTCAACCAATCGCTTGCGAAAGGTGAATTTTTAGGTTGTTGGAAATTGTCTTATATAACACCAATTTTTAAATCTGGATCTAAACAAGAAATAACAAATTATAGACCAATCTGTAAAATATCTGCTCTTCCTAAATTATTTGAGAAAATAGTTTGTGACAAGCTTACTTTTTAATTAAAAGGTTTTATATCCGAGTTCCAGCACGGTTTTATTTCTGGAAGATCTAAATCCACTAATCTTTCATTAATGACAAATTATATCGTAAATAATTTTGAATCTTATCGTCAAACTGATATAATTTTCACGGATTTTGCAAAAGCATTTGACCGTGTTAATCATAATATTCTTTTACACAAACTGTTGGAACTGGGTTTTCATTCCAAGTTCTTCGATTGGATGAAATCTTATTTAACATCGAGAGTTCAAGTTGTTAAGATTGACGATCATCACTCTAATCAAATATTGGTTCCATCCGTTGTCCCTCAGGGTGGCCATTTAGGCCCATTAATGTTCCTGCTATTTGTTAACGATATTCCTGAAATCTTTAAAAATTCTCAGTGTCTTCTATTTTCAGACGACCTTAAACTATATCGTAGTATAAAATGCTCGGATGATTGTGTTTTGTTAAATGATGATCTGAATAAACTGGCTGAATGGTGTAATATAAACTTCCTACATCTTAATATTTCAAAATGCCAAGTTATGTCTTGTTTTCGAAAAATTTCTCCGATATTGTACGACTATCATATTGATAGTTCTTCTTTGCATAGAGTAACATAAAAGAAAGATCTAGGTGTTATCCTTGATACCAAACTTTCTTTCCGCCCTCATATCGACTACATTATAAACAAATCCAACCAAATGTAAGGATTCATTAAAAGAAATAGTAAGGAATTTACAGATCCGTATACCATAAAGACTCTTTTTATCTCTATCGTTCGATCTTTGCCTTGAATACTGCAACACAGTTTGGAACCCATAATACAATAACTCGTGTGTAAGAATCGAAAAAATCCAAAAAAATATTTCAAGATTTATGTATTATAAACTTCATTGGGGTACTGTTATCCCATCTTATGAAACTAGATGTCTCTTATTTGGAATGCAGAGTTTGGCAAATCGGCGTGCTTAATTTGCGATAATGTTCATTAGAGATATGCCTACTTATCATATTAAATGTGCACAACTTCTAGCACTAATATCTATTCGTGTTCCCATTCATAATTCCAGAGGTTATGTTCTTTTTTACGAGCAAATTCATAGATCTAACTATGGTCGCAATGAACCGGTTTCTCCTTGCATCAGAGAAGCAAATTCAGTTTGTACTAGGTTAGACTTTTTCAGATTTTGCAGTAGAGATAAGTTTAAGATGTATGTTTTAAATGTACTTAGATCAATTTGACGTTTGTATATATTTATATATTTATATATTATATATTTTTTGCTTGTATATATAAATGTAGCTATAGTAAATAATTGTTATCTATTAGTCTATAAAAGAACTTTGTTCTTTGATTGATGAATAAATAAATAAGTAAATCGACGTATGTACATATATGTAGCCAACAAAAAATAAAAAAATAAATAAAAGTTGAATTCATTAATTGAAGTAAAAGTACACATTTCCCAATTTTAATAGATTTCTTAAAACTTGCAAAAGTAATAAAGTAGACCTGCAAATTTAAAACCAAAAAATTGACGCTGGCAGCGTTTGATCTAATTTTGTGTTAAAGCCTTCTCAATACACTTAACCATTCAATGATCACCAGAAGACAAAATCATATACACTCACACTGATGAAAACCGGCGAAATTATAGAAATTATTTCAAAGCAAAAAAAAAAAAAAAAAAAAAAAAAATTGGCAATGATTCCACTTGTTGGACTTTGAAAAAAAAAAGACACAAATCCATTCCATCTGATTGAGACCTCTTTCTTTCTAAGCAACCCAATCGCAAATGTATACAACACATAGAGCAAGAGCAGTAACATCGGTATAGGCAGAGTAGAGAACTACGTTATTATTTAACCTTCTTTCTAGCGCTATCCTCTTTTTGCTTTTTCCATTATCTCTGCTCTGAGGCTCTGACTATGCTTCTTTTTTTTGTACTTTTTTAGTTTCTTGCAAAAACAAAATTGAAAAGTGTGTGAGTGAACATTTTTGCACTTTAGTAATTCCCGCAAGGTCGTTTGTCGTAACTGATATTGAGCTCGGCTCGGAGGCAGGCGTGAGCACAAAACGAAATTGCAAAAAAACGAAGAACAGGCGCTTGCATACTATATGACTGTGACTGTGACTGGTGCGAATGTATATACCTATGCTAGAGAAGCATGAGCGGCCTTAGCCAAGCTTTTTCCTTAACAGAACAGCAGCGAAGCAGACATTGCCTCTGCTGCTGCTGTTTGCTGTATGCTGCCGTTGCTAGTAAAGTTGAAGTGAAGATGTTGGCGCGCGTTGGGTATTGGGTTGGCTATGGCAATGGTTGGATAAACATTGAAATAGATTATTGTGGGTATGGGTACTGCTATTTTTTGCGTTACATTTGTATGTGTATTGGAGCGGTTCGGTGCGATCGTTTTCTTTAGTAACGGCATTAAAAGCTCGATGCTCGCTTTGAAATGAGAGAAGACCAACACACTAAAAGGGAAAAGAAATTGGCAAACAAAACCGAAATAAAATAGTAATGTGGGCAATAAAACGAATTAATGTAGCGAAAAAAAGGTGAGCGGTTGTGTTGGGGATACAGAGGGGGGAGGTTCTAAAAAAAAGACCTTCGTAAAAAGCTAGAAGAAGAAACTAGAGGAGGAAGTATGTAGGTACGAGTATATTATTTGCTACAAGGTTTGCAAGCTGGATGTATATTTTGCGAAAACTTGGTGGCACGCGGAAGTTGAGTGGAGCTGGGGGTAAGAAAAGTTAGTTAGTTGATGGTGTTGGTATGTATGTACATATATGTAGATAGGTATACTAACTTATTGCCTTTTTTTGGCGTAGGTTTACGATGTCTTTTTTTTTGATTTCAGTAAGTTTATCGTTTTAGGATTATGTATGTAACTGTGTTTAAATTTTGAGTGTGGAAGAACTTTGACATTTTGCCTTCATTTTACTATGTATTTTTTTCGATATAATGCAATCGATTTGAAGTTTCTGATTCGACACTTCTTGAATGATTTGATATTTTGTTCATGAAGTCAAGAAGCTTTTTGATTTTTAGAACACACATTCAAAACACGATTTTATTCAATTTCAAAGGTCTAAGAAGATTTTTGATTAACTAGTTTGTATTTTAAGAGGCAGTGCAAAGCTATACAGACTTTTAACCGGGTGTGCAATACGCACACACAATCGCACTATAGTGTAGTCTGTTAAGATTTAAGAATCAGATTGTAACAGTCTGTCTGTATTGTGCCCCATTTCTAATAGTTTAAAAAAACTCTATGGATAAACTATACTACTTCCTTCATCTTCATTAAATGGTCCTGGCCCTAGTGATATCACTTTAGAACGACAAGTAAAGGCCCCAGTATTTATCAGTTATAAGCCAACTGTTATGGTAATGGTTGATAAACGTCAAAATCGATAAATTGAAAAATTAATTCTTAAAGTCCCTTAACAAAATTTGTTAAGTTGATCATAGGTACATTTTTTTTCAAATTAATATCAAAATCAATAATTGCATAAATAAATATATTAAATAAATTGGGTGGCGCAACGGCTCGTGAAGATTCAGGGCCTAGTGAACAACAACTCGCAAACCATTCCTATGTGCACAGGAATGTAAGGGACCTACAATTGTATGTCGAATCCGAACGGCTGGACGAGAAGCACTTATTCATGACAAGTGATACTCTTGTAGGATTTGTCAATTCCTTGCAAGAGGCACTAGCCCTGAATTTTTTTTTTCAGTGCATATCGTGTTCAGATTTTGTATAGCGTGTGATTTAAATAATGATTCAATATAGCTTTTAACGGCCTTTAGTCCATACAAATTGGCGTTTCGTCCCGGCGTTCTCACTTGGACTCTTCAGTTGACAGTGAGGGCCTTGTCAAGACGCAATTCTTATTAAATTCAGTCCAGCTTACATCAATTTTACAGCGAAAATCAATTGTGAACTATATCCAACCCAATTAGAATTTCTAATCAAGAATTGTTGGGAATTTTGTTACCCGTGGCCTGGCATTGTTTACATATGAGTGTTTTTTTTATTATTCAAATTCTATATACTACTGAATTTTTATTGCGTCTTGACAGGACCATCACTGTCAGCTGAAGAGTCCAAGTGAGAACGCCGGGACGAAAAGCCAATTTTTATGGACTAAAGGCCGTTAAAAGCTATATTAAATCAATAATTCAACAAGTCCAATTAAATAATGCTAAGTCTTCTACTTGGCTGATGTATTTCAGTAGTATATAGAATTTGTATTATAAGAAACACTCATATGATTTAAATAATGGACTAAGACCACACTCAATTAATTTCTACTTGTACTAACAGATGTTTTAATCAATCGAAATCAATGTTTTGATTGCACGCTTTGACTTTCACTATATGTTATCATTATCGTCTGGTAACAATAACATTCCTAACATTGATTAAAATTTGTGTTTGTAATACTGAGTTTACACACAATATTTGAATTGTATATTATTTAGTATTTGTAAGGGTTTATCCCACTTTATAAAACTGAAAGTGAAATTTGTTGATATGTCTGAAAGTGAAATTTATTGATAAGATTACACAAAAGAAAACAATATCAATACTGATCCAATGATTGGCCCAAGGCTAGTATGACGTTCTGTAATATCTATGCTATCTAATACTTATGACCAGACAGCCTATTGAGATACAAAGATATTAAGGTTGTAAATAAAAAAATAAATCGGGTGGCACAACGGCTCATGAAGAACCAGGGCCTAGTGAATAACAACTCGCAACCATTCCTGTGCGCCTTTCGACAGGAATGAAAGGGACCTACAATTTTATGCCGATTCCGAACGGCTAGACGAGAAGCACTTATTCGTGACAAGTGATACTCTTGGAGGATTTGTCAATTCCTCGAAAGAGGCAGTAGTCCTGAAAAAAAACTTTTTAGTTTTTAGGTGGACGAGGCTGGGAAGCGATCCCAGACCTCCAGCGTAACAGTCGAACGCACTAACCATTACGCTACGGGCTACTACATACGTAAGGTTGTAAGTACCATTTAAAAAATAGAACACTTAAAAAACAGCCTTTGGGTAGCCTTGGGTTTAAGGGAAATCTTTATAGAGTTATTTCGTGTGATTAACATCTGTTGTATTTGTTCCATAGGACAAGTATTATATTTAAGTAAAAAAATATTGAACCATGTGATTAATTCCATAAATGTGGTTTTACCATACCTTCCGTTTCGTCGGTCTGTCTGTTAGTAGTACATCTGTACGATCAATTTTACACATAAACATTTATAGTATAGATCCGAAATGGGTGGGTGGATTTAAAAGAAAGCTTTTAATTTTAATTTAAGTTGAATTTATTTAAAATGACAGGCGTTTGTAGTAATTTTTTATTTTTTTTTTAACTTTTTTTTACATTAACCTCATTATAATGATCAAGAAAAAGTTCAAATGAAACAGTTTATATTAAAATCTATGTCGACAGATTTTAAAATGTTCCTTTGTTTTTAATTAAAAAACAAATTAAACTAAATGCATAACTGTCATTATAATAATTAATTTTATTTAAGTCTAAAAAAACTTAGTCACAATCAACAGTATATGACTTTACAGTTTCTTAGACTAACATAAAATTAATTAAAATATTCCTATTTAAAATAATCAATTTTGTCTATAAGATGACTCTTTAAAAATATAGTAAGTACACTGTGGCGTATACGTACTATTTTGTTTTAAGCTATGTAATATAAATTTTAATAAATTATTTGTTTGTCATTTAAATGGCTTGATGGATTTTCTTCAAACTTGGTGTGTAGTACTGTTTTTTTGGTTAACATGCCTTCAAGTTTTTATTTGCTATATAGGGCAAGTATGTTGTAATGTATTGGTTTCGTGTTAAAAAAAATCGTGTTAAAAAAATTCCTAGTAAACAAAACTAACATTACGATGATGGAGAAGTCCACAAAAGTGATTTTTTTACACAAAATTATTTTAAAAATCACTCAAACGATTTTAATATTTTGTATGTATTTTTAATGTATATTTTATGTATTTTTTATGTATGCATATAAAATAATCAAGATGACTTTGTAAAATAATAGCACACTGTGGCGTATACGTACTTTTTTTATTTTATTTTTTTTGTAAATTTTTTGAAAACAGGATTTTAACTTTTTTGGTAACAGCTTAGGGGTGTCTAATAATTTTGTTTTGTCAGATATTCAAAATGGGTATCGTGGATCTTGTAGAGGATACCCACACAAGTATTTCTACGTCCCGGAATTTTTTTAAAATGGTACTTCCAGACTCCGCGTCCGTTTTTTATGTAAAAAACACGTTTTTTTCAAAGTCAACAAATGATCAAGAATTTCGGGTATCAAACGTGGTTTTATCGACTTTAAGAGATTTCTTTTGACTCTCTAGGGATGCTAATAATAAAGAAGCACGAGTTACTGCCCCTAAAAATTTCAAAATATGCCTTTTTTACTCGATAAATGGCTGAAAACCCCCCAAAAATCGGTTGATTTTTAAGTTTTTCTCGATTTTAAAGACCTACATGAGTTCACGAACGAGCAAATAAGACTCGTATCATAAGTAATTTCGTGTGCTGAACTCAAATCTATGATCCGTTTTTCGCTATCAGCTCTAGTTTTTGAGATATTACATTCTGAAAATGGAATATAACCATTTTTTCACCTATTTTTGAGATTTTTTAAAAATTCTAAATGCTTTTTTTCATAACAAATGCACCGATTCATCAAAGTACTGCACTATGACTCATGTTCATGTATGAATCGGTGCATTTTTTTTTTGAAAAAAAGCATTTCGAATTTTTATAAAATCTCAAAAATAGGTGACAAAATGGTTATATTCCATTTTCCGACTGTAATATCTCAAAAACTAGAGCTGATGGCGAAAAACCGATGAAAGATTTGAGTTCAGCACACAAAATTAACATAGATACGAGTCTTACTTGCTCGTTCCTGAACTCATGTAAATCTTTAAAATTGAGAAAAGCTTAAAAATCAACCGATTTTTGGGGGGTTTTCAGCCATTTATCGAGTAAAAAAGGCATATTTTGAAATTCTAAGGAGCAGTTACTCGTAATTTTTTTTATTAGCATCCCTAGAGAGTCAAAAGAAATCTTTTAAAGTCGGTGAAACCACATTTGATACGCGAAATTCTTGATAATTTGTTGACTTTGAAAAAAAAAACGCGGGGTCTGGAAGTACCATTTTAAAAAGTTTCCGGGACGTAGAAATACTTGTGTGGGTATCCTCTACAAAATCCACAATACCCATTTCGAATATCTGACAAAAAAAAATTATTAGACACCCCTATAACAGCTCAATCCAATTTTGGTCAATTTTGCCAAAGTATAATTCTTTATCGAAGATAATATTACAATACACGTTTTTTTAGGTCAAAATTCTACTTTTTAAAATTCAGTTTAATTAAATTTTGGTTTTAATTAATTAAAAATTACAACACTTCTGATTTTGGTTTTTGTTTAACATTTTAATGATTAAATAAAAACCTTAAGTTTATTTCAAAGATGTCTTAAGTTGAGAGAAGTAAAAACTCGTATACGAAAAGGGTATTATCCTTGCTGTAGGGCAAGAAAAATAAATTGCATGACTGGATCTCACACACTTGCTCTCGTAACTAACAACTTTAATGTAGCTAGAAAATGACGATGCACATATGTATTGGTTCCATAATGTTATGATATCATTAAAAAACTTTTAAAAACAAATTAAAATGTAAATTTTTACTATAAAAAAAAATCAAAATTTCAGTTTACCCGCAAGGGAATCACCTTACCCTCAAGGGAATCACCTTTAAGTCCAAAGTTTGAAGAAAATCACTACAGCCATTTAGGCTGCAGGTCGAGTTACGCATCTAAAACTTGTCCTTTAGTTCTATATCGCAAGTAAAAATATACATAATGAAAAACTAAAAAAAAGTACGTATACGTCACAGTGTACCTACCATTAATTCCCAATAAATTCACCTTATTGATTATTTTGATGAAGAATATTTAAAAATTTATAAGCGTAAATTTTAATGTGAACTGTTACTTAATTGAAGCTCCGTTATTTCTTAATCTATGTATTATAAAAACAAATCCAATTGAACTTAAATGTTGAAAAAAAGTGTTAATTTCTGTTGTCAATCAAGGGAGACAAATTGGAAAACGATCAAAATATAAGAAACTTCCTAATGAAATTTGGCACGGTCAAGATTTATTTCAGGATAACAGCTATGAAACTCGATCTAATAAGGATTTCTACCAATAAACCTGTAAAATCGCGTTTAACCCTTTCGGTACGGATGTGGTAAAATTCCATATAAATGTTCTTTGTCTTTTACCATTCTGTCCCGAAAGGATTAAATTAAATCCCCTTCCTAAAAAAAACTCAATTTCAACGATCCTAGTCATTATTTCAGTTAACATCGACTCTAGACTCTATTTGATTAATGAAGCTGTCTCATTGACAGTGCCGTCCCATTTATGTAATATTTAACCCGATAAACTTTAAGGCCAGCAAATTTATTTCATACATGCATATGCATAACCAAATCAAACAAATAAAAATGCACCAATGTATGTTAGATACTCCATACACTATCGATACACACTATGAACAACATCACTGATCATCATTTCCTTAAAATAAAAATAAAAATTATAATACCCAAAACCACTTCGTGATTATGCTAATTATTATGTGCAATAGGTTACCAAATATGCGGGTAACACATTATATGTATTTCTTGTTTAAGAAATTAGAAAAAAAAACTACAAATTATGTGAATTTTTTTTTGAACATTTTGTTCTTGCCATTTATGTAAATTTTAATTTTTTTTTGTTACGATGTGATCTACATATTTTTTTTTTTTAATTTGAATTTGGAATTAAGTAAATTTAATTTGGACTAAATGATTATTTAATGGAGCTTAATTACCTCACATATTATTCAACATTTTTCTAACTAGGATTTTCCTCTATTGCTGTTTTGTGTTAATATAAAATGTTTTTTTTTTCAAAATTAACATTAAGGCTAGGCGCATATTGAGACGCGTTCGACACGAGTGACGCTACACAGCACAGCACAAGTTTTTGTAAACAATATAAATTAATCGATCAGAGCATATTTATAGAGCGACACGACATGAACTGACGCGCGTTTTCCGAAAATCGCGCGTGACACAGTGATAAATACATAGCTTTTTTGCGAGACCGACACGTGTTTGTTTCTTTTCTGTCAAAAATTAAAATAATAAAATTTCGTTGATTTTGAAAATATAAAATCGTTTCCTTTTTAGAGATTAATTGTTTTTTTTTAAGTTAATTTGAATTTTCAATATGTCAGACTATTTTTGCTTCAATTATTATATATTTTGAAACGAGACAAACGAATCAATTTGCGAAGACTCGCATCACACGTTTCTATAATCGTGTCGTGCGACACGTATCAGGTCACGTCACACGCGTCGGACGCGTCTCAATATGCGCCTAGCCTAAGGCTAGGTGCATATTGAGACGCGTCCGACGCGTGTGGGGTAATTTGACGAGTGTCGCAACGACACGGTTATTGAAACGTTTCATGCCGTTCTCCGCAAATTGATTCGCGTGTCTCGTGTCAAAATTCATATTAATTGAAGCAATTTTGCTGCCTGGTATATTGATAATTGAAATATACTTTTAAAAAAATACAATTAATTTATAACAAGTAAACGATTTTTTATTTTCAAAACGAACGACAGTTTATTATTATATTTTTTGACAAACAAAAAAAAAAAAAAAATAAACACTTGACGGTCTCGCAAGAAAAAATGTGTTTTGATCACTATTTGCTATTGATTCGAAAAACGTGCGTCAGGTCATGTCGTGGCGCCTAATCAATATGCGTTGTTCTATTGATTTATATTGTTTAAAAAAACTCGTGCTGTGCTGTGTAGTCTCACTCGTACCGAACGCGTTTCAATATGCGCCTATCCTAAGGTGCTGATTTAATGAAAAAATGAGACTTTTTAAAATAAACAAAAATTATTTTGTTCCTAAAAAAGTAAAAATTTATTTCGTAAGAAAAATGTAAATTCTTTGATTTTGTAATGTTTTCTTTGAATTGGGTTTTGTTAATTTTTTCATTCTAAATTTTTTTGTGAAATTTTGTTAAAAATCCATTTCGATAGAAAATTTAATTTTCTGCAAAAACTTTTAAAAGTTGAAATACTTGGCTTAGTTTCTGAGTTAGGTATATCATAAATATTGAAAAGTGACCAGTATGACCATTCACTCAGAGACGTAAGGGTGCATTTAGTAGTATTTTGGGTTTAAAGAATCTTTAGTCCCGCAAAACATATAAGTTAAAGTTTAAGTTTATTTATTTAGTTTATTCAAATATTTACATTAATATAAATACATTTACACAATTGATTTAACATAGGTTCTAATAGTGCGATTTAACTTATTCAATAACTTTTCTTTTATATATTTTTAAGTTTGTTTCATTTTTGGCATCAGCGTTTAAACTATTGAACAATTTAAATCCTTTGTAAGAGAATTTTGCGTATTGGCATTAATAAAATTAGGAAGCCTAAGATTATCTCCGTTTCAAGTGCATGTGGTTGTCAATAATAAAAACTCTTGATCGCTAGCCTTTAATAGAAACGGCTTTTAAAAGTCAAGCTTGTAATAGAAATGGCTCAAAAAAGTCTTTAATTATTTCTTTAAAAAAATTTAAACTTTTGTTGGTTGCTTTTTTTAAGTCAAACAGATTTTGTTTAATATATCTACAAATTGTACTTGTTCAAAAATAATTCCAATAGCTAATTACAACTTTTTAACAATATCTAACCGTACCACCTTATTTGTGACTAAGAACTCAAAACACCGACTTTCTCTAATTACATTTGATTGTAAATGACATTTAGGTCGGTGTGGATTACAATGAGTTGTGCAAAAGTTGTACACTAAATCAATCTGGACATTTTTATCTGAATGCACAACAACCTGTTAAATGCAGAAAATTGAACAATAAAATTAAAAAAAAAAAAAAACACGGAAAATAGAAACTATCCAGTCACATTATCTAGTTCGGCAAGGACATTCACCTTACACATCATGCACTTCGTAGCGCAGCACTGTTGAAAACTCACTTGAACCTAGACATACGAATGTATCATACTCGCGTACAAGAAGAATCGACCCTAACTGCAATTCGGAACTTGATTTTAATCTTGAGAACATACGAAAAATGCCTATTTGCACATTCAGTGTGGTTGGTTGGTTCAGTTTCTCAGTTTACAACTCTCTACTTCGTCTCACCCATTGGATATTATAATAAAAAAAATGTTGAACAAATTAACTTTTTTTTTTTTGTTGCTGTTGTTAAAACTTCTTTCTCCGAGATGAAGAGAGATTTTTCTTCTTTTATTCTTCCTTAAATAACAGAACCACGATTCGCCGTTATCAATTTCAGGTTTACCCCGGTTTTGTCTTCTTCTTTTTTCTAGTTTTTTTCTTCAGTTTTGTTGCCTTTTATGCATTACTGTTTACCTCTCTTACAATTGATGTAAAAATAGCCAATGCCAATATGCGAATCGCAACATGAAACATCCGCAAACGATTTTCTATTAAAATACAATTGCGATACCTTACCTACTACCTACAAGCTGGACAGATGCCTCCCTACAGCATCATTCGTTTACTGGTTATAGAGTTGCCAATGAAATGTTTGGTTTTGGAAAACACCATGGAAAAACCATAAATGATCAACATTAAATTGTTTTGAAAATCGTTTTATTTATGGATAACTTTTTAAACTCTGACACACTCGTTCTTTTTTTTATGGAATCAAAACACAGTAATTAATCCAGGAAAAATAGACAACAGTAGCTAAATAAAAGACAAAAATATTGAGAGGCTGAAATTTGATAAAATAATTGGTAAAGAGACTTTTTCTAAACTGGAGAGAGTTTATAATCAATCCGATTAGCGCCAGGTCAGTTACGAGTGGTCAAAGGTCAGATTTTTTTTTAAATTACTCAAAACGGCTTGTTTTAGAGGTAAAAGTCGTTGCACAAACTTGTAGTGCAGAAAATTCTCCACAAAAATAGTTGTGCGCGTTTTGTCCATATTATTTACCGTTTAAAAGTTACAGCAGTTCAAAGAATCGAAAGTATCGCAAAAGGGTTGGGGTCAAAATACTGTATGGGTCATAATACTGTATTTTAAATACTGTATCTCAAAATACTGTATTTCAAAATACTTTATGTACAAAATACTGAATGATCAAAATACTGTAAGTCAAAATTCTGTATTTCAAAATTCTGGTTGGCCAAAATTCTGCATTTCAAAATTCTGTATCTCAAAATTCTATATTTCAAAATGCTGTAAATAGGCTGAAAAATAAAAATAGTACGCACTTTTTTACATTTTCAAATACAGAATTTTGAAAACAGAATACTTTTTTAAGAATATATCATAATAACTTTTCATTGGCATAATATTCTGATATACTTCCCTTGAACAATAACATGTACATATGATAATTCATAAGTCTTTGAATTTATTTAAACAAAAACAAAATAAATGGTATCTTGTTCTTATTTTCTCTTTCTCATTTTCTTCTTCTTAGTTGTTTGTATCTCTCTCACATTTTCACATTAATTGTTTTAATCATAATCCACAATTGCATCAAACTAATTGATCTGTTAAAACTTCCACGTGTTCATGCCTTTCTTTGATGCTTAAGAGCTTGTGCAAATTTAAGTGTTAAGTGCTATATCTTGTTATTTTTTTAAATGAATATATCGATTGTGAAGTCAAATAAAGGAAAAGACAAATTATTAGTTGACGGATATGCATTTTGTTACGAAAGAGTTACTTTACTCATACAGCATTTTGAGATGAATAATTTTGAGATACAGTATTATAGTATACAGTATTTTGATCATACAATATTTTGTACTTACAGTATTTTTGTAATACAGTATTTTGAAATACAGAATATTAACCATACAGTATCATACAGAATTTTGACCATACAGTATTTTAAAACATTTATACTGACTTTTCAAAGGCATTTGATAGGGTTAGTTATGAATTATTATTGAATAAACTTAAATCTCTAGGTTTTCATTCTCAGATGTTTGACTGGATTAAGAGTAACTTGTTTAATAGAATTCAAATCATTAAAATCGGTTCCATGAAATCAGTGCCAATTTCAAATTACTCCGGAGTTCCCCAATGTAGTCACCTGGGTCCTCTATTGTTTTTACTTTTTGTAAACGACTTACCGAAATTTATTTTAGATTCACAATGTTTGATTTTTGCAGATGATGTTAAGATATACAGGCTCATCAATTCAATCACTGACTTTTAACAGCTCCAAGATGATTTAGAACTACTATCAAAATGGTGCCATTTAAATAATTTTGGATTGAATATCAAAAAATGCTGTGTTCTCACGCTTACTAGATCTTTCAATCCTAGTATCTTTGAATATAGTTTATCTGCGAGTGTCCTGCAAGGAGTTTCAAATTATAATGATTTGGTAGTTGTATTTGATTCTAAATTAGATTTTAGAATGCATGTAGATTACATCGTGTTTAAAGGTAATTCTGTGCTTGGATTTCTGTTTAGAAATTCTAGTGAATTTAAATGTGCTTATACAATAAAGTCTCTTTTTATCAGTTTCGTTTGACCTATTTAGAATATTGCTATGTAGTTTGGTCTCCCTACTACAAAAACGCCTCCAATAGAATTGAAAGGATTCAAGAAAGGTTCACTAAATTACCCTTACCATCATATAAATCTCGGTTCGTGTTAATAGATATAAAACCTCTGGAGACTAGATGAATTTACTTCTTGATTTCTTTTGCAAGAGACGTTTTAATTGGTCATATTAATTGTACTGAATTACGTGAACTATTCATCAAACATACTCCAGCTCGTTGTTTGCGGTTTAATCATTTTTTCTTCACAGCTCAATACTCGACTAATTATAGACTAATTGAGCCTATTACAAAAGCTTGCCTACTTTTTAATAAATATGCCGATATAATCGAACCTCAAGTTCCTAAACATGTATTCAAACAAAAAGTTATGAATTATATTACAATTAATTAAATTAAATTTGTATATATTATTAGTAGATATTATTACTATTACATTATTATATTATTATTATTACTCTTTTTATTATTAATTTTTATCATTAGGGAAATATGTCTAAGAAAGTAGTTTGACAAATAAATAAATAAATAAATAAAACAAAATACAGCATTTCAACCCGCTCCCATCCCAAAATTAGACCTATTTTTAATATTTTGAAAAGTTAGAGTCCTAAAACCTTTTTGTTTTTAGAGTTTGACTAAAAATTGATAAGAGCATTGGATTTTGGAAACAAAAATGGTACTTAATAACGTAAATTTTCGACAAAAAAATAGTTTTAATTTGTTTTGTTATTTTTTTTCTTTATAATTTTAAGTTTGAAAATTATTTTTGAAAACTGTTCACTAAAAAAACCGTTATTTAAAAATACAATAAAAAAGGATTTCTGGCCTTAAGAAAAAGTGTACCATGGAATTAGTAGTGGTGTACCGATATTTTGTAATAATTTCTTGCCTGTTTTGATTATTTGTTTTTAGAAAACTGCCCCTCCCCTTTAATGAAGTGTTTGATAGACCCTCTCTCACACGATTTAAGTTTTGTTTTGGCCCAAGTAATTAGCTGTAGCGCTTTCTTCCCTATGCGAATCACAGTGTACCTATGTTATTATAAAAAACATTTCTTCTGTGAAAAATGCAAAAAAAAGGGTGACAAATTGAAAACTGTGTTTTTTTTACAATTCAACAATATCAATGCGATGGCAACCCTATGAATAGCAGCATCATTTAATGTTTGCCTACGTAGATGCGGTGCAGCACACTATCCTTGGGAAGGGAAATCAGTTAAAGGAATTACATGTGGGTATGCACGGAGGGTTCCGTAAGAAAAAAAAAAACAAACTGGAAAATGGTTAGAAAGAAAAATATCTTCCATAGCTAAGAAAGAAGAAGCATCTGAATGAACTTTCGTCTTCCTGAAACCAGCAAACCTGTCTATCGTATGCAGAGCAAGTCCATTTGCGCTTCCTTATAAAGTGAGCCCTAAAGGAAACAAGTTTCCCCCCGCAAAACAGCCACCGCTACACCAACAATATAAATACACACACACACGGATAAACATTATGTAGCTGCAACTGGAAAAACAACAACGCTAGGCGAAGATGATCTCTGACAGTGCACTGTTCTGGTGAGCTGAACGGACAGTGCAACAAGTTGGCCTAATCTCTTCCTCCTTGTTGCCTATTCATTATTATTTATTTTTTTGCCCTCCGAAAAGGTGGGCTTTCTGTAACCATCGCAGGATGATGATGGTGGAAGCTAGAACAGAGCTGATATGCTGGTTGGATGGTTCATCGTTGGCATTGGCATCATCAGGGGCAACCTCAGTAGGAAGACCATCATCATCATAATACTTACATTCCCTGGAAGATACAGAGTGCGGTGTCCTCGATTTGGGCCTACATAGATTGAGAAATGGCAGTATCAAAGTATAGTGCGATTCTAGGAAGTGATGCGGCTCGTATGGCAATGTCGTTATTTCATGAGACCTTGCAAGGGGGTCGAAGCGGTATAGCAGACGAGGCAGAAACAGTTGGAGGGAATAAACAAATTCATCCCGCAACAACCTGTAGCACCAAGATGCAGAATTGTGCACACACTGGTGTGACAGGATGTTTGTGCTTTTTTTTTGTATTTATTTACCAAAGTGACTGGTTCACATGTTACTTCTTTTTTGTTGCTGCCTGCCCGATCGAGGGAGATCGATTACGATTTCTTTTTAATTCTAGGTTGTTATTAGAAATAAAAAGAAGAAAAATAAGAAGTAGTTATTTTTTCCTTTTGGGTGAATGCAGATTGCGTTTGTATGATATGATTGTATATATGGCTGAGAAGGCCCTACGCAAAATGTTGGTTTAATTTATTGGCAAAAGTTAAGGACCTTTTCAGAATCTTAGTATAAGGGATTTTAATGGTTGTATGGCCTTAACGAATCAAATTGGAAAATATAAGTTAAATGTATTTTCAGAACTATTTCCTTGTACATCATTCCCCACACGGTTCTTACACCAGTTGATAAAACCTGATTGGAGAGCTTAGATTAACCCTATTAGGCAGGTTATGTTTCTGTTCCTGGTATCTTTTATTTTTTTCCCACAGGTTTTGTACGTTTATAAACACCTATATGCTTATAGGTGCATTGTACAATTGTATATACTGTAAATTATTTATAACGGAAGGAAATCTAAATTTGGTCCATGTGTCTTTTAAAATTTAAACTGACCATTTTACAAAAATGTTGTACTTGAATCACATATTTTTAGTTAATAGATCTTCGGTGAGATTTAAACTAATTTTTGAGTTGTATAGATGTTGAAAAACTTGGCTAAACAATTTTGACATATAAGATGATGTTCCAAATAAGTACAAAGAATAAATTATTTATAAAAGCTTTTAGTCTAGTTAGGGCTGGCCACGAGACGAGACTCTGCGAGACTTTTGTAAGCCTCGTCTCGGTCTTGTTAAAATCGAAAATTTTCAGTATCGTATCGGTCTCGTGTTGGTCTCATATTATTAAGTCTCGTCTCCAAAAAATACGATTTTCGGAAAACCTGTTGATTATTGGAACGAAATATTTTCGATTATAGTTTGAATAGGTGCAGAAGAAAATAAATATTTAACTGAAAGTGGATTTTTGAATTTATACAGTCTCGTCTCGGTCTCGTCTCGGTTGCTTAAAAGCCAGTCTCGTCTCGAGACTTTTCTCGTCTCGTGGCTTGCCCTAAGTCTAATATGTTAGTCTTTTTTTAAATATGAAAATAGGTTAGATATTTTGTTTATTGCATTCGATAGGGAACCATGAACCTTTATCCCTAAACTTACGACAGTTAACCTTTTGCACTGTTGCTACTACTACAATTAAAGCTGAAATCGTTTTCCGCGAAAAACATCCGTCTTTTTGATTTTATCGAAAAAAAAGGTTGCTTAACATATAATTGTTCATACTCACTAATACTAAAGACACACATGGGGTTTAAATACTATAGTTCAGATACTATGGTATGGACGATACCACGACGGGTGACACACATCCTTGTATAGTTTCAATTGGCAGATCTACATTTTTGATATTTGTCAACATGTTTGCTGTCAATAATTAATTATACTTACAAAATTTTTTTCTGAAGAACTGAATATTTTTCTTTTTTTGTTATTCATTTTGGTTTTGTTTTATTTTTTTTTTTTTCAAAGTTCTGACCTTTATATTTTTAATTCGATTTTAAAATTTATAAGACACAAACAAAAATAATTTTCCTTGTCAAATTGTAGTTGACGTACTCGTCACTTTTGGAGAAACGCGCTAGTATCGGTAAAAAGCAACGTATACTACGGTAAAAACCCAAGTTTTGATACCATGCTGATACAAGTTTGCTTTCGTTGTATAAGGATAGTATGACATGACACACTGTGGTATAAGCGAATACCATAGTATCCGTACCACCAGTGTGTCACGGGTATAAGTGGCACTTTATAACTATTTATAGAATCTCTATACAATCTAAACTACAAATTGCAGTTAAGTATGCGAAGCTTGCATACCAATTACAATTTATTTATGACACGTATAAATAATTCTCGTTTAGTCGACTTATTATCTATTAGAGTTAAATTAAAGTAAATTAACTCATAGGCAAACTTAATGCTTATAAGCTGTTCTCCTTGAAAGAAGTTTAATTTGGATTTTCTGCTCTCAGCAGTACATGTTGAGTTTAAATATCACAAGACACTAAAAATTCGTCAAAAATATGTAAGATAAAGATCAAAAGCAAGTGTTTTTCTTACATTTTAAATTTTTTTTATTGTACGCAGAATTTTAAAAAACTGAATTTCAGAGAGTAGTACATAGATAAAAATACTCAGACCAACCAGAGTTTTGCGCTTTTTTTGGGTTTTAAAATTAAATTTTTAATTAAAAACATTTTTAAGCAAAAAGTTTGTATCGCAAATTTGAAGTAATTATGTATATACACATACAAATTTAATTTCAAAAAAAATTTGTTGACCAATTTTTGAAAAAAACGAATTTTCAAATTGAAATATTTCAAAAAACCAAAAAAAAATGTTTCAAAATTTTGATATGCAATATTATTTTAATTATTTATTATTTTAATTTTTTTAAACAAACGTGTGGGCATATTATATTATAGCGAGAGACAGACAGTCAAATCAGCTTTCTCTCTCATCGTTGTGTTTTTTTTTTTTTAATAATTTAAGTTATGCCTGAAAGACCAAAGGTCTTTTAAATGCAAATGCACACGGCATTTGCTAGAAGGAATAGAAGGGAACAAAATAATGTTTGTTTCCAAATTAAAAAAAAAAATTGCTCATATGTCATATTGACTCAATTTCGTTTTTTTTATTTTTGTAAGCCAAAACGTCAAAGTGAGCTTCATAATTATTGAAACTTGTTGTGTTGATCGTAATTTTATGCATGAATGCATATAATTTCCCTCCAGAAATAACTATAGCAAAAGCTGAGTTACGAATGTACTCGAATATTCTCAAAAAATTCTTCGATCAACTCTTTTGACTCTCTTCATTCAATAACTTAAAGTATTAAATAATTCATAAATATTTTTTTTTCGAAAAGGCAAAAATAAGGGTGTAACAAAATAAGGCAATTTATTCAATAAAAACCAGAATATTTTAATCACAACCATTAGAGCCGTTTTTGGTCAAATACATTTAACGTATATCTGATCAGTATTCACTTGATAATTATAGTGAAAGGAAACTTAGTTAAGGTCAAGTATTGATATAGTGGAGTGATAATGATTTTCAATGCAAAGGAGCGTATCGTGAGTTTTTCCGACAAGAAATATATTTGATCGCAAATTGGCAGACATCAACCTACAAAATTCAGAGGTATTCTCTAGGGGGGGGGGGGGGTAATTTTTTGCTCAAAAAATGACGGTCCCTGTCATTCAACCAATATACACAAATTAATTTATTTCAAAAACGGCTCAAAAGATTTTGAAAAAAATATATGAGGTACTATTATTATTATAATACATATTTTAGTAGAAAAAAATTATTTAACCGTTATAAACGGTACCTGGCATAGAACCGATTTTTTAGTTTTCAAATTTATCGTTAACGGCTACACCGATTTCAACCAAATTGTTTATATAAGAGGTTCTTTACAATTTTAACAGTTTTGCATATACAATCTTTCGAAAACATTATTTTTGGATTTTTAAAAAAATATTATTATTTTTGTTTTTTAATTCAATATTTTGAAAACGAGTTAATGATTTTTTTTAATTTTGTGCAAAATTGTGTTTTATTAAATACCTTCTTTAAGTTGGTATACCTACCTAATTTTATTTTTCAAAATGTTCAAGAATTTTTAATTAATCTTTAAGAAAATCGCTCTAATGAGTTTTGAATATTTTTTTTTCATAAATTCATTTTTATCAAACAAATCATATGGCATACTTTTTTTTGACCTCTATCTGTTTTAGCTATTAAAATAACAAATTTATAGTAGTTTATAGAAATTAATAGCAATTTATATTAATAATTTATATTTTAACTTGTTTTTTTTTACAACTTTTTCTTAATCATATCCAATGTTATGGAACCAATACATATAAACATTGTCAAATTCAAGCTACGTTAAAGTTGTTCTCTATGAGAGCAAGTTTGTGCCATCCAGCCGGGCCCATTTTTGTTCAACAGGGTACGATGTCATAATCTTTCAAATCCGCTTTTTAGTTTTCGAGAAATCGTTATTTTAATATTTTTAGCCTTTTCCTGACCTTACATCCCTACATCCCTACACCCTACACCACGCCACGACTTTGTAGTTGTTTCGCATATTTTGCTTGTATTACTGGTATTGTAGATGGTTCTTGAACTTTTGTTTATTAAATTAATTTAATTATTAAATTGAAGTCACCTTTGTGGGCTTCTGGTAAGTTTTTGATTGTTCAAGTGACGTTTCAGTCGTATTGATGACCTTCAGACAGCTATAGCGTAGATATTTTTTTAAACAATCAAAAAGTGACTAAAAGCTCACAAGAGGTAATTTTAATTTTATAATTAAAAGGTCAAGAAGACAGGAAATAATTTATAATCCAACATTGGTAAAGTTACAAAAATTTAAATAGACAATTTTGAATGACACTTTTGTCAACTCCCAATATTGTATAAAATAAAAATTTGTTAGCAAAGTTCGACAAGTTGTTTGTATTTTCAGTTTTTATAAAATAGGGCCCTAGACGCATAGACAAACAAACAAACGAACGTGATGACGAAAACTACATTTTTGCACTTCATTATTGTTATTTGAATACATTTTTTTCGTCAAGAACCCAATGTTTGCCTTATGGATTAACTAAAAACGTTAATGAAAAAGACATCTTTAATTGAAATTTCAAGAGGTATCCTTCCTAAAAATAACAAAACTTCTGTATGCATGGTTTCTAAAATCCATAAATATGGAATACATATCTTTATGACTTAAACCAACCTGTTCACAGCACCACGCCACGCAGAGTCTACTGTGCATCAAATTCTCAGCTCTTTACTTATATGTTCCCAAAAGAAAATATAAACATCAAGAATATGTGTAGGCACTTTAATTCCCATAAACGGTAGTTGAAAGGATCTATAATCGTGGTAAAGTTATTCTGTCCTGTGAGTATCAAACAAAAAAATTATACCTGCATACCACATTCCACAATGCAACGATTAAGTAAGGCATACAACTCTAGTGGCCTGTGAAAATTGTGGCACTAGCTTAAGAGCCCAACCAACTGCAAACACAGCTCCAGCTCCAGAGTATGGAGCCCATGAGATATCTGAGTTGCAGGTTGCAAAAATAAATGGATATTTTGCGACCCAAGTCGAGTGGAAGGAGAGATTCCAAAAGGTATCGGTAGCGGTGGTGAAGAGGGTTAAAGCCAACATAAAGTGGGCTATGTGTTACTGTTGTTGCGGTTCTGCCTATTTGTACTTGGACTCGATAGGTGATCGTGGATGATGATGGCCTTTATAGGAGCTAAGTCTAATGGTAGGTTGAATTTGTCTCCATTGCGGCGAAGGGTGATGAAGGGTGGACAGAGCGAAATTCAGGCAGATCAGTTACCTGCTATAAGGTGAGTGTTTTTTTTTCCTTTTATTTTAGTAAGATTGGTTTTATGTGCGCACACGCAAATCTTCGTAGAAAAATGTTGTACACCGCTCCTCGACCAATACATTTTTGATATTTCTCTATAGGAAGTCAAGATGAAATATTTTCCTAATTTGTTTTTACCTACAAAGTATTTCTTGTTAGTTTTAAGAGTTTCGAAGACCGCCCGCGTCCGTCCGTCTTCGTCGTTGTCGTCATCGTGATCGTGTCGCTCAGGTCATTTTCTGTAAGGAGAGCTTTGCGTGTTTTAAGCTAGAATTTTATTGCGAAACGATCAAAATAATTACAAGTAACGTAAAATCACAGTAAAAATAAGTACCCATACGCAATCTCAAGAAAATTCTTAAATCCGGTTTCGGTTTCAGGAAGATCCTCATCTGGTTGGAATGCCTTGGGTGAATGGATTTATGTTTTTTTTGTTCTTCTTTTTTTATTTTACTTACATGGAAGTATGAGTATGTAATACTTTAAGCACATGGATAGAGGGAATGCAATTGAACTGTTAAAGGGAAAATGGAAGGATAAAAATGTTTTTCCTTAACGGAAAGATCGATGAGAAGCATATGGTGGTAGTAAGATAGGCATTCGATGCAAATCAGGTTGTTGTTTAGTTTAAAATACTTCCTTATGTTGTATACAAGCTTGTGGTGTTATAGCGGCTTTTGTGAAAAGTTGTTATTTATAAATTTCGATGAAGGGATTTAGTGTTGCATTAGTCAAAATATCTTAAAGCTATTATTTTAAATAAAATTCTTAATGTAGATAGAGATTAGGATCATAAAATTTTTAAAATATATCACTCTTGATATTTAAGCAGATACTGTAATGTCAATCTATTACGCTCTACTGGAGGCCTTAGGAATAGAGTTTAAAAAAAAAAACAAAATCGAATTCCTAGATCAGAATATTAAGAAAGACACACAATGTGGTTTTTATAACGTAAAAAAATGAGTTTTTAAAGCTGAAGAAAAAATTCTTCTTTTGGTGATGAATACAAAGTTGTTAGCGGTATTATAGAAATATGAGTGCAACCTAATTTCGTGAATGTCCATACAAATCTGAGACAGAAAATGTATCAATTGTTTCCAAAGTTCTGTACTGCAAACAATTAATTAACAATCTGTTCAAATAATAATCATTTTGAAAGAGACTGCATGGGCTTAGACTATAGCTGTTCTTAATAGTCTAAATCTGAAGCACATAAGCGAAAATTTGGCGTAAGATTATCTTTTAATCTCATGCCTTAGTTTAATTTTCCATTAAAGAATTGTTTTGATTTCTATTATTCGGAGAAAAATGTGTACAGCTAAAAAATGTTTAGCTTGAAAAGAATCCTTCAGTCTGTTTGTTTATTTGAAAATTGAGCTAGATGCTTAACGAATATGCTATTTCCGTCAAATTTCATAAGCCCACTTAAGTCCTAATTTTCTCATTAATGGAAGTTAGCTTTACAACATTTTAAAAGGTACATACTTATTTAATTATCTCAGCTGGAAAAAGAGTTATAAGCAAATAAGTAAAAAAAAAACATAAAAAAAGATTTTTTTAATTTTTTTTCTCATTTTAACACATTAAAAATGTTTTTAAAATTTTTTGAACATGTCACTTCTGTAGTAAATTTTAGTCTCTACAAAAAAGGTTTTCGTAATTTTCTCAAAATGTAGCTTGATTTTCAAGTTATATGCAAAAGGGTTGCAGTTACCTCCCCTCCTCAAACTTGCGTCCTTTCGTTTAAAAACGCTACGTGGTTTTCTCATTTGCAAACCCTTGAACGTCTTAGTTCCATTCTATATGACATAATCAATAGCCTATTAGTGGCTTTCTGTAATATGAAATATAACTTAATCACGCTCTAGCCGATGCATTTTTTCGCCAATTTAAATGATGAAGGTGACAAACTTGTAGAGAATTAAATATTGTTTACGCAGAAGCTTAGATTTTCTACAATTACAGGCATGTTTTTTGAGCTACAAGCTAATATCTATAGAGAGAACTGTGTTTTCCAAAAAGTACGAAATTTTGGTCTTTTTTCACAGTACTTTAGTGGCCAAACTATTACTCCTAAAAAATAAATTTGCAAATCATTTTTATAGAAAATTTTATGTTCTATAAAGTGTAGGAGGTAATTTTATCCAAAAAGTGAATATTTTGTTGACTTTTTTGCAAAAAACTGAAAAAAGGTAAATAATTTTGAGTTTTTTTTGCAATTTTCGCTGTGAAGCCATATCCGTAGGAAGTAGCAAAGTCGAAATTCGGATTCAGCGACCCCTAAAACATAAAAAACGAGTGAGAAAAAAACTTTTATATTTTTTTCCTTGCGAAAACACCATTGACTAGTAAGGCAATTTCCTCTCTAGAGAATCCCCAAATAACCTTAAGTCCAAAGTTTGAAGAGAATCGCTGCAGTGCTTTAGGCTGCAGGTCGCTACAGATAGACCGACACACAAAATTGCGAGACCCATTTTTTTCGCGTTCTCTATTATCGTAATGTTAGGGAAAATTATTATCCCGAGTTCGATTTTGTGCACGAATCCTAAACTTGCTCTATACTGCGTATATCGCATGTAAAAATAGTAAACCGGTGCACGCCAAAACAGTAAAATAGACTTTAGCCGTGTTTTTTGAGAGAGTGACTAGCAACTCAGTTTACACGCAAAACAATAACAAAACAAATTATTATAGAGAATTTTGTTTGTGTTTTCCGTTTTAAACTTTTACTGAGTTGCTAGTCACTCTTCCAAAAAACACGGCTTTTATTTAATCTTAGGATGACGTCTATTTTTACTGGAGTTTCTGGTCCAAACATATATGTAACTACACGATCCCCTGAGGTATCAATTTGGATGGGTTACTGGAGCTGGCCAACAAATTACTTAGCTTTGCATATTTCTGTCGAGATCAAAGCTCATAGCTTGTCCGATTATCTTGCTAAGAGTACATACATATGTGTAATAAGTCCCTTATCTTAATTTTAGTACTTAGCGCTACAAAATTATCCATGATCCTCTAGTTTTGTTATTTTGAAAGTAAGTTTTTTGGCCCCCCCGGGGGGTAATTGACATCTTATAAGAAATTATTTTTATAATAATTGACTTTTAAAAATATTATTACATATTGGCCCAAGAGCCAGCAGCAGATTTTGGTCGTGAAAGGAAACCAAAAGATATGAATAGTATACGTAGTCCTGGTGAAGGTGATAACGAATGCGTTCGTCTGCCAGCATGTAGTGGCCCCGTTACCACGTAAAAGTGCATCAAAAGTACAACTTTTCTGAAAATTGAAATGGGGTGGGAAACCATTTCAAATGTAATACAACTTGAAGCCATGAACTCCCTGATTACAAAACTGGTTTCGACAGACGTGTAGGTGGCCCCAAAACCCAGCCAGACGTCCCCGAAAACGGGTTTTTTTTCGCGTTTTTAGGCTTTTAGGAAACCACCTGAAATTGATCACAACTTTTAACCATGGACTCCCTGAGTGTGAATATGTACGTGACAGACGTCTAAGTGGCCCCGAAACCACTGAAAGACGTCCCTGAAAACGCGTTTTTTTGGCGTTTTTTGTCAAAAAGGAAACCACTTGAAATGTATCACAAACGAAAGATCTTGACCTCCTGAGTGCGAATATGTACATGAGAGACGTCTAAGCGGCCCCAAAACCCCCGACAGACGCGATTAAAGTCGCGGATTTTTTATTGAAATTTTTAGATAATTGATGTATGCTACCAAAATGTATCGCAATCGGAAGGTCTTGACTACCAGAGTATTAATCACTTACATTTTATTTTTTTTTGGGTCAAGATCTTTTGATTGGGATACATTTCAAGTGGTTTCCCTCAAAATCCTCTTACTTAAAAAAATAAAAGAAAAAATCCGCGATTTATTTCGCGGTTTGCCAGCTGTTGGGTGACACTATAAACTCCTTGTTTTTATACATTAATACTCTGGTAGTCAAGACCTTCCGATTCCCACTACTTGCTGGCAGACGAACGTATTCGTTATCACCTTCACCAGGACTACGTATACTATTCATACCTTTTGGTTTCCTTTCACGACCAAAATCTGCTGCTGGCTCTTAGACTATATTAATAATGATTCTACATTTTATCTCTGATTGAAAGAAAAATCTGTATTAAATATAAAATTGCATCTTCAATCTAATAATTTTTTAAAATAGTTCCTTTTCTCTATATTATTAAGCCAACCTTTCAAAGTAAACTTAACTTTATAAAGCCACATTGAATTAAACTTAGAACTTTAACTGAAATCATCTTTCATCTCCGTTATATAGTTTATCCAGGATTTAACCATCGTTCGATAAGAATTACTGTCAGTTTCTTTCACACCATTTAAAATATGTGTAGCTAGGTATACCACAACAATGCGTTGAACAAGATCTAAAGAGTCTTATTCAGTCAATATAGCTTTTGCTGGGTCAGAACTTCGCTCGTTGTTAATATGTACAACTGTACAACAGATTACGATATGATGCACATCAACAGCACTATAGCAAGCACAAACCATAACCACACTGCTGCACCAACTTAATCCTCTTTTTACAACCCCGTTAACACTGCCCAACACTCAAAGGCAAATTCAATTTCGAACTTCTCTCTTTTGTATCCCTATGTACAGTGTGAAAAAGTTCTTGGTCAAGGTCGACATGCAACAAGAGATACAAAAAAAAAAAAAAAAAAGGGGAAGTATTCCTTCTTTCCCGCTTTAGTAATCATTTTTAAATTTAAACTAAAGGAACCATGGACAAAACAAAAGAAAAACCAAAAATAAAAAATAAGGAAGAAAAACATTTAAGTTTACAGAAAATGAAATATCCCACCTCTTAAGTGATTATGAGAGAAGATTGCTGGGGCGGGTCTAATGCGGGGGGAGTTGTAGAGGGGCACTGTTTTTAGGTGATGTTTTGTATTGTAGTAGCCCGTAGCGTAATGGTTAGCGCGATGCACTGTCACGCTGGAGCTTTGGGTTCACTTCCCACCCTTGTCTAAAAGTTTTTTTCAGGGCTACTGCCTCTTGTCAGGAATTGACAAATCCTCTAAGAGTATCACTCGTCATGAATAAGTGCTTCTCGTCTAGCCGTTGGGATTCGGCATATAATTGTAGGTCCCTTCCATTCCTGTCGACACGCGCACACAGGAATGGTTGCGAGTTGTTAGTCACTAGGCCCTGGTTCTTCACGAGCCCTTGCGCCACCCAAATTATTAATTTTTTATTTGCATGTAAAAGGTGTTTTTTTGACGCACAAAATGTTAAAAAAAAAAACAGAGAAATTGAAATGTTAATGGTCATGTTATTGACTCTATTGAAAATATAATTTTCTGCCATTATATTATGAGTCCGCAATTATGGTTTGAACGTATCGTAATTGTGAAAGCTTTATATCCAATGTAGAGAGGAGTTCGCCTATTGGGTTACCAAACGTATGAAGCCCAAAATGTCGTATGACTTCAATTTTGAAAATTCTTCAAAAAAAAAAAAA
The DNA here is from genome assembly GCA_949320155.1 of Melangyna quadrimaculata. Classification (NCBI taxonomy): domain Eukaryota; kingdom Metazoa; phylum Arthropoda; class Insecta; order Diptera; family Syrphidae; genus Melangyna; species Melangyna quadrimaculata. Next base: position 451,240,523 of record OX439483.1, on the reverse strand, counting down.
AAAAAAAATGCATTGCAAGAATGTAGTTCTTCCATTTTCTCAATTAAAACAAAAATCAGAAAAGTAAGTTTTTTCATTATAAATTTCATCACAAAATTACTTCGACTACGGCCCTGAACAATGCTATAGAAGGTGTACTGTAGCTTCTTCCTTGAAGTAAATGTCGCAATACAGTGCCAACGTGTCGGTATAGAAGTGAAAGAAGAGAACATTACAGCCACAAAGTTCACAAGGATAAAGTTTCATAATGTGATTAATAAATAAATTCAATGGAGAATTATACCACAAAATGAAAATAAAATAAAGAAAGACAGAAGAAAACATAACTTGCCAGGTTAAATTAGTACGACCATTTCAGAAATATCCTCTCTACCTTTTTTAAAGGAGTACGAGTATTGTTTTGTATCCTGGATGCCTGGGTCCATGCCATGGCTGAAGAAAAAGAAGAGCTCATTTCGCAACATTTGTAACCAAATTGTAAAGCTATACAATAAACCATGGTGCATTTAGTATCTGACTTGGGTGTTTAAGTTATTAATGGAGAAGTATATATCAATGATGAGGACGTGCGAGAGTGGGCGAAACTGTAAGTGCGCGGCTGGGTTGTTATAGGTGTGTATATGCATTTTGCTGCAATATAAAGCATATTGCCAATAATATAATTGGAATCGTGTGGTAGATATCTAAATATTTTCAACTTGTACAGACACTGGCCATCGTTTTTACACTGCTACACGACACGACACGACACAATTATCATCTGGAAGCCGTAAAAATCATATTACAACAATTCACTCTCGGAAAAGTGGAACAAATTTAATTGACTTCTAAATATTTTGTTGGTGGTTCTTAAAGTATGGATGTTTCGAAAGTGTGTGTTTTGGTATTTAGTGAATGAAGGTGGGTCAAATTCACCAAAAATTCATTGACTAATATCCGTTTGCATAAAATCTGTAAAATAAATTTTATGAATGAAATAAGTCCTCGGACAAGCGTGGGATTATATTATGTACATTGTACATATAATATTCGGGAGATCGTAAAAAGTAATGGTTTAGTTTTTATTTTGCGTTTCCTCCCAGCATGTGCAGTTTTATTACCTTTAAACAGGTGTTTAGCTAAAAGATATGTAGTAGGTATCTACTTTAAAATAAATTACAGCAACAGATTGGTACATATTAGACTGAGGGAAATAAAATTTCATATTTTAAATGTGTTTTGATTTTTTTTTTAGAGAAAAGAGGTATGTTGGTATGTATGTTTGTAGGTACGGTACATACATATGTCTTCAAGTTTTCAAGAATTATTTTATAAAAAAATCTGCTTAAATTTAAGGTTTTGCATCACATTTCTATGCAAATGATTGAAAATAAGTATACTTTTTTCTTTTTTATTTTTTAACAGACGTTTTAGTAATTCTAGATCATCTTATGACTTAATTTAAACCAGAAAATGTAACTTAATATAAAAAGAAAGGAGAAATATTTAAAACTAGAATCTTAAAATATGTGTAAGAATACGAATAAATAAATCGGGTGGCACAACGGCTCATGAAGAACCAGGGCCTAGTGACTAACAACTCGCAACCATTCCTGTGTGCGCCTATCGACAGGAATGGAAGGGACCTACAATTGTACGCCGAATCCGAACGGCTAGACGAGAAGCACTTATTCGTGACAAGTGATACTCTTGGAGGATTTGTCAATTCCTCGCAAGAGGCAGTAGCCCTGAAAAAAACTTTTTTAGTACACGTACGAGTACATTTCAAATAATCTCTTAAAAATCAACATGTTTTTGAAATATTCAAAATTAATTTAAATTAAATTAATTAAATTAAAAAAAAAATTAAATACTTAAAGCGTTCTGAAATTTACTAAGTTATAATTTGTTAAGTACCTATCAAAAAAAGTAAGAAAATTATATCCGTCAAAACCGTAAGAAGTGTTTTTGAAGTAAATAAATGTTTGTTTAGTGGTTGTATGGCAGGTAATTTTGTAAGATTTCTATTTTCAACTCCCTGCCCTCGCCAAAGGCCAATAAAAAAAAACCTGCCAGACTTTTGAATTCGATATCTCAAAATATGCCTCTTTAAACCCCCATTCTCAGATTTTGGGTATCCATACATCGACTCCCAACATTTTCTGTCGGCACTTAGACAATACAAATTTTGGGAGTGGATGCATTTATACTCAAAATCTTGGTATGAGGTTTTAAAGGGGCATATTTTAAGATATCCAAATTCAAAAGTCTTACTTACTTTACTTTACTTTTGATGGCGCTCACAGCCCAGGATGGGCTTCGGCCTCAACTAACAAGCCCCTCCAGCCAGCTCTGTCCCTAGCTAGCCGCTTCCAGTTGCGCACACCGAGTGCTTTGATGTCGTCATTCACTTAATTGCGCCACCTGTTACGGGTTCTTCCTCTGCTGCGTACCCCATCGGGGTTGGATTCGAAGACTCGTCGGGCAGGTGCGTTGCTGTCTATACGCTCACGTGCTCCAGCCATCTCAGCCGCTGTATTTTCAGCTTTTTGACCAGGTCAACGTCGCTGTATAGCCCGTATAGCTCGTCGTTGAATCTTCTCCTCCATACTCCTTCGATACACACCGGACCGAAAATCACACGAAGAATCTTCCTCTCAAAGCACCCTAGCAGATTTTTATTCGAATCTTTCAGTGTCCATGCTTCTGACCCATAAAGCAGGACCGGGATGATTAGGGTTTTGTATAAAGTCTCCTTGGTTCGCTGAGAGAGGGCCTTACTACTTAAATGCCTTCTTAGACCGAAGAAACAGCGGTTGGCAAGAGTAATTCTTCGCTTGATCTCTGCACTGATGTCGTTCTGCGATGTAATAGTGGAGCCCAGGTAGACAAAGTCCTTGACAACTTCGAAGTTATATCTGTCCATCGTGATATTTTGCCCGAGTTGACGATGTTGAGATTCCTCTCTCGATGACAGCATATACTTCGTCTTGTCCTCATTAACCGCCAATCCCATTTTAGCCGCCTCCGATTCAATACTCCCAAATGCCCCTGCCACAGCTCGCTGCGTTCTGCCGACAATGTCTATGTCATCCACATATGCAAGCAATTGAACGGACTTTTGATAGATTGTACCGCTGGTGTTGACATGTGCGTTGCGTACAATGGCTTCAAGAACGATGTTGAATAGGTTGCATGATAACGCGTCGCCTTGCCTCAATCCTTTCTCAACATCAAAGGAATCGGTGGTGTTCTTACCAAATTTGACGGAGCAGCGAGATTTCTCCATCGTCATCCTGCACAGGCGGACGAGTTTGGCAGGGATGCCGAGACTCGACATGGCTCTGTATAATTCGTCCCTTTTCACGCTATCATTCGCGACTTTAAAATCGATAAAAAGGTGGTGTGTATCGATCTGGAATTCCCGGGATTTTTCTAAAATTCAAAAGTCTGAAAGGTTTATTTTCTCAGCCTTTGGCGAGGACAGGGAGTTGAAAATAGAGATTTGGCAATAAATAACCTGCCATACAACTACTACTACAAATATTTATTTACTTCAAAAAAGCCTCTAACGGTTTTAACAAAAAAAAAAAAAAATAGGACATAATATATAATATTAAAGGTGTATGGCCAATATTTTGGAAAAAAAAAATTACCAGAAACGGTTAGTACCGGTACCGTCATAGAACCGATTTTTTTACTTTCAAACTTTTCTTTAACGGATTCAATGATTTAAACCAAATTTTGTTTACGGGAGGCCTGCCTTAGTCTGAACAATTTTGAACTTGCAAACCTTTTTGGATTTAAAAAAATACATTAAGGGCCAGTTTCACAGTGAACACTAACCGGAAAAAGTAGCACTTAATTTTATCATATTGGTACTATGTAGTAATTTTGGCAGCCTGGATTAGGGACATTTAAGTGCCCAACACGGGAGACTTAAGTGCAACTTATTCAGGTAAGTTTACACTGCGAAAATTTTGTATCCGATATTGCGCAATTAACTGCAACTTCTATGATTGTGAAACTAGCCCTTAGTTTTTTTATGAAAATGAAAAGAAATTTATGCAGCGTGATTCACCTTAGGTGTGACAAAAAGATAGAGCATATAGGTTGAGTTAAGGCACAAAAAAAATCGTAAGGTAAGGGGGGTCTATTTCCCACTGTTAAAGCGGGGGGAGCTTTTCACTAAAAAAATTATTCAAAACAAAATAAAGCAACAGTTTTTGAAAAATTAATTTTCAATCTCAAAATTTTGAAAAAAAAAAATGTTAAAACTATTTTTATTTTTTCAAAATTTTACGTAATAAAGTACTATTTTCGTTTTCAAATTTTAATTGCTCTTATTAATTTTTAGTCAAACACTGAAAACCAAATGGTTCTAAGACATTTATACTTTTCAAGATATTAAAATATAAATGAACCAACTTTCTCATAAAACTAAGTAGAATCCGGCTAAATGATCATTTCTGCAATCAGTTGATTATAATCAACCCCATTTTTTCTTGTTTTTACTAAGATGGTTGGCCTCGTTATTTTTCAATATATTGAAAAGTAAAAGTCCTAGAACCATCTGGTTTTCCATATTTGACTAAAAATTGATAAGAGCATTGAATTTCAATAACAAAAACAGTAGGTACTTAATAACGTAAAATCTTGAAAAAAATTAGTTTGAATTTTTTGTTTTTTAATTTTTATTTTCAAAATTTTGAGTTTGAAAATTAATTTTCAAAAACTTTTGAAAAAAATAATGTTATATTCTTAAAAAAGGTATAACATTGCATTGTAATTGTTACCGTTATTTTTTAATATTTGTTTTCTGTTTTAAGTCATTTTTTTAGAAAATTGCCCCTCCTGCCTAAACTGGGGAAATAGACCCCCGTCCGATACGAATTTCTCTTGTCTCGACTAAACCTACACGCTCTACCTTTTTGTCATACTTTAGGTGAATCAGCTTATATAAACAAAATTAATTTTTACGAAAATCGCTAACTATTTTTTTCATAAATTCATATTTACCAATTTTGTTTTAGTTAATTTTTTTTTTAAGTATGTATTTTAAGTGATCGGCAGTGTAAAAACAAATTCGACCCACAGTGTATAAGTGCGTGTTTCAGGTATGTTCTGCACATCTCCAACCATATACGATCTATCGAAACCGGTTGAATACTCTTTGAGAAAATGGTATCACAAAATTTTATTAAGGCTATTATATATAGATTATTGTGTGAATTAAAAAAAAAATTAAGGTCAATAATCAAGTGCAATATCAAGGGGATGGTTGGCAATTTGCCTGTATTCCCAAAATTTGTATTAGCTTTATATCTATACTAGCTGACCTGGCAAACTTCGTTCCGCCTAAATTTCGTTAATGTAATGAAATTAATAATGCCGAGCATGCACAATGCTGTTTCATGTAAGTCGGTCATAAACAACAATGGAAATTCAAAAGTATTGGACTTCTAACTGCGATTCGCAATAAGGAATATGGAAGTCTGTACATTTCAGGCACTTAAACCCGGATTTCTGCGTTGAATCGAAGAAATAGATGATATACACAATACATCAGGTACTTGAAATCTGATTTATATGGAGTGATCGAATTAATTATATTAAACGATTGTTATTTAAATGAATTTTATTATTGGGCCATATCCCTCTTTTATGCATAGGTACTTATAACCTAAAATGCTTACAAAGAATTTACTCATTGCATAATAACTAACGATGAGCAACGATCGACCACCGTGGTTTGGTGGAAATTCAATCCGGCCGGCGAATTAATCCACTGAAATCACCCGTAACCAAAAAATTGTCTACAGAACTCTGCAGCAAACTGATCATTTCGTAAAGCAACTCGCATGTTTGATTTCAATATGCAGTTTTCACGTAATGCCAAAAAGCCCATGCCTTCAGTCAAGCGTTCAATTCATGAGCTGAAGTTGATCCTAGAATGCCAGGTAACGTTTGACAAAAATTGCCTGACAGCTAAATTATTGCACCACCGAAAACTTCGTAAATCTTTCTACGTGCACTTCAGGGCTTCCAATGGAACTTTGTGAGACATTGATCTGCACTCGTTCCAGATGACAACCTTACAGTACTGCAATAGTCTCGCCATAGCGGAGTTCTTTAAAATGTTTTATATAGATTCATCATCCACTTGCAGGTTCAATGGCAATTGCTATGCAGAATGAGCGTTCGACCGCCTTCCAACAACCTAGCCGCTATTCCAAATACTTTGAACACAATGAAAATTAAAAAAAAAATTAACATTTTATTTTATCTGACCGAACGCAATAGCAAGTCCAATTCAACTTTAAATGACGAAACGAACTGGGCATCTAATTGCTTCTTGGGCCAACACGAACCCATCAATCCCAAAATTGTGAAAATCAGGATCTTCCCGTTCCAGTTTTTCTGAAAATTTTCTGAGATTTTCCACCAGTTTCCTATGTCTTCCCTTGGGCCAATACAAATTCATCTAGGCCAGAATGGTGAAAATCAAAGTATCCGCTCTTGAGTATGCACTAAAAACTGGAGCTTCCCAGATTTTTGATTTTCCTGAAAATTTTAGGGATTTTCATACAGTGTCCTTTGTCCTTCCAATACTTATCAACCCAAAAATCGTGAAAATCGAACGATCCGTTCTCGAGTTATGCGCGCAAACACGGACGACATTTCTCTTTTATATATATAGATAGAAGAAAAGATTTGCAATTACAAAAAAAAAAACGTGAACCCTGAAATTAAAGTTTTTATTTGAAAGTGCTGCACTATACTACTTGTTTACAATTTGCTTTGAACAAAAACTGTGAGTACAAATCGCTCATTAAAAAGAACAACGGCATAACTCAAAAAACCTTAACCTTCAGAAATCGCAATTTAAAGTTTGCATGGCTGTATTTCATAATCATCTTCATTTGTATCTACTTGTTTCTTTTATCTTGGTAGAGCTATTAATTAAAATTTTATCACAAAATATGACACTTTTAAAATATGTATTGGACTGTTTTTACTTCAAATGTCCCTGCGTAAATGAAAAAAATTCATTTTTCCCACAAAAAAAATTTAAAATGACAGTGTACCCATATAACGACAAATGATGCTTTATAGCCTTTAATTTTTCGGTTATAGAAATGACGTTTTGCCAAAAAAATTTTTATAGAAAATGAGTTTGAACTGTATCATTAGGTTAAAATCGATGTTTTTTTGAGTAATGACGTTGTTCTTTTTAATGAGCGAAATATTCAGAACTATACAGCGGCCTTAAAAGTATTGGGACGTGGCTAACCTATACCAAGTTCTACCAAGTAAAAACTTAACCTTATATTGAATGGCCAGAAGAGTAATGCAAACGTGGTAGTTATAGGTGATGAAGAAGTTCATTTTGTAATTCCATTTTGTCTTCAATTGGGAAGAAAATCCCAAGGAAATTGTAGCTTCAAAGTAAGATCCTGACACATAACATACAATTTTAATCGAAAAATAAAAAAACAATTTTAATTTAATAATGTATATCTCCGGCAGGTATTATAAGATAGCTTTCTTTGAACCAGATTTTTTAAACTAAATTCACTCTACCATAGGCCTCTTAATTCTTGTTGGCATCAATTAACATCATATTCTATAGGCCCTCTAACAAGCTTCTGCAACATTATGCTGGTTTTTTTTGTTAGTTGTGAGGTATACCTGAACCACTTAACCAATTTAAGAGTGCACATTCCATGTTGTAAGAAAATAAATCACATTTACCGTTAGAAAAAGAATGTGTGTGCAACATATGAAACCAACTCATATTCAGTAAAGACCCGTCTACTACAAGAAACCTTAATCAATTAGCAGTTTAAGAAGCAGCTGAAGAAGCCAAAGCAGAAGCAGCATCAGCATTAGCACCAACAGCAGCATTACGGAAATAAAAAAATAATAAAATAAACAATTAAACATTAGGAGAAACAATTAATACACTCGAGCTCATTACCCGTGTCGTACTCATCGCTTATAGCCAGGTTAATAATTATAAATTAATAAATCCTAAGCTGCTCAGAAGTGCATCCGAGCATCAAGTGTGGCAAGCGAATTTGTGGCTGTAGAACAACATCACCTCAACACAAACATCACGCAGTATATGGTCTTCTCATATAAGCATGAGCATCAGCCGCAGCCGGCAGGGGGCAGTGAACACCATCTCTTTAAGGCGTAATAATCATTTTTGCACAAAAAAGGTTCTCAATTGTCGGTCGATTCGAATTAACTGACTCGCTGGACTTGCCCAAAGAAGCACTAATGTCTGCGGATCTGCACCGTGCAAGCCTGCGCCTGCTGCACTGCACAAGAATAATTCTGGTTTTATCTGCGGACGGACGGACGGATGACGATGGCCTGACCAATAATGGTCAGAGTATACAAAATAAATGCACTGCGCAGTGTGCTTTAGGGCCACATCACATATGATGACCATTGGTTTCACGCGCTTGCGCCATCCTCTTCTGGCTCATCATATACATAGGCTGTGTAAACAGTGCGCCCGATGGGCTTGGGTACAGCACTTCTTCGCCTAACTGCACATCTTAACTGTTTTTGCTTGCATCGATGGACGAGTCTGCAACAGATGCATGCGTGCTGCAGTCCGCTATGGTCTTAGCATATTTTAAAGCCTTGATTTAGTAATCGGGGGCTTATTTTCTCTGGGAACATAACGATCTTTCGCGGTAAGGGAATAATAATTCAGCACGGAGTTATTATGGGCCTTAGCCTTATTGCTATTAGCATAATGTACATTTTGTGAACAAATTAAATTACCATTATCCACGATATACCCACACACACACACCATGTATCTATTATTATAGAAACAAGTAAAAAAGATTCTGTTTATGATGATCTCTATTGGCCGATGGGTATGTTTTTTATTTTATTCCCTTATGCTTGCGTGATTTTGATCAATGTTTGTTCTATGATTTTCTGATGCTGCTATAAACTGTTATAGCTGTTTCCTAAGGAGCTGTTTTATATTTAAAAATTAAACATTTTTAGGTATAGGAAATGTGTTTGTTATCTTTAGTGCTTATCATCAATTAACATTTACATTTACATACATAATTAGATTAGTATTAGATGTTGGATTTATACTCAAAACTATTTTTCTAAATTTTAAATACATACGATGAGGTGGATTAGCTTCGATTTAAAAATTAACGAAATCCTTTAAAATTAGTTCCACAGATTTTTAAGGGCAAGAATCTTCCGTGAATTGTCCCACTCACACGAATGACAAAAAAGCGAACAGTATTAAGATGTTTTGTGAACTCAGTTGTTTGCCCCACTTAGTATTAACTGCACTATATGAACCAAAGGACCAACAAAAAAATATAGCAAACTGGTATGCCAAAAACGGCTTTCGAACGCTTGGCCCTTCATAGGAATTTAATTCAAGACATCAACTGTGACTGGAATTCACGTTATTGTTCTTATGAATATTTTTGAACAAAGAGTATAATTATTCTATTCACTAACGCTAGTTAAGTTTTGACTTGTATTTGTGTTTCATCAATAAAAAATCCGCAATGTTACGGTGTAATTTAAAGGAAACACATTTTATTATCTGATGATTTTGACACACAAAAACTTTTAAAATCGATATTTATAATTTGAAAAATAAAAAAAAATGTACTCCAAAAATCTGAAAAAATTGGTACTATTTTAGGTAGAAGAAAAAGAAAAAGAAAGAAGAAAAAATGTTATCGTAGATCTGCCAACTAGAGCAAACAAAATTAATATTTAAAACAAATATTCTAATATAATTTTATTTGACATTTGCTGATGCCTTTGCATGTAATTCTTCCATAAAAGAAGTCCCACTGACGCTGTTAAGTCACTACATAAAGCCTTTGAAGTCGATTAAAAATAATTGTCGTTAATTAATTTTAAAATTTAATGTGTTTTTTCAGTTAATACTCCTATTTAATTTATTTTTTTGTTTTAAGCTCGATTATTAATAATTTGAGGTTTATTTAAAATAAATAAGATTTTTGGAAAAGTATGTATATGAAAGTTTAAACTGTTTTTGTAAGGAACAATTGCGTTCACGGGTTTTTATTATTGTTTATGTTTTTGTGGAACTTAAGCTTACACAAAATTCGCATAAATTCATCTATGCGTTTCTGAGAGAATGGTCAGACTGGTCATTATTCAATATTGTCGGTAAAACTCGAAAACTGAGCCGAATTTGTGAATTAAACTTATGAAACTTTTTGTTAGATTTTCTATCAAAATTTTTTTAAAAAATTTAAGCAGTGCAATTTGTCAAAAACTGACATCGAAAAATCACTGATTTTTTTTTAACTAAATTGCTCCTAAGTTTTTTGGAGCAAAGGTTTACGAAAGATATATCAGAATGAAACAAATAAGATGCTCAAGCCTTTAATACGACGGATCAGAAATGTTTTTTGGATGCAAATTGGCGAATATACAGGGTGTCCCGTAAGTAATGGATAACCCTGAAATGCCGCATAGTAGACTTTATGACCGTCCTGAAAACTGATAAAAAAAGTTCTATCCCAACCACAAGAAAAGTTATATGCATTTTTTTGTTCAGTGCATTATTTTTTTTCTTACTTTACATTTTTGAATACCACGACTACAAGTGAATGAGTTCCATCATTTTTGTTTTGCAGGAATATTTAACATTACTTGTGCCAACACATAAGTAGAAGAAAATTATTATAACTGTTGGACTTCTTAGAGAAAAAAATTATTTAACATTGAATTTCAATGCAAAATGTGAAAACAAATAATTTTTGAAAAAGTTAAATCATAGCTGGTATAAAAAAAATGCATGAATACCTGAGTGGCCAACTATTTTAAAAATATGCGCGTTAAATGCAGATTTCAAAATGGTATTACTTATTATTATATCTAGAGTCAATAGCAAGTTATTGGTAAAAATCTGCAATACGAGAGTAAATTTAGCAAAAACAAAAGTTTTCAAAATTAGCAAAGTAAACGTGAAAATAATACCAAGCGTTGAACATAGCAGATTTTTGATTTATTGGCTGTTTCTACGATGTTGTCCTAATGATAAATCCAAGCTTTCAACTTCTAGGGCCGAATGTATTATTGATAAAAATGTCAAAAAAGTGCAAAAAACGGTTACATTTTCGAGCTTGTTTTGAATTTTACCTGTTCTATTGGGCTTTAACAAGCCCATCAAATATTTTGTTGGTTGCTATTAGTTTATTTGTTATTTTCTCTAAACAAAAAGTTTTTGAGCCAGCTTTTAATCACATGATCACTTAGTTAGAAAACAAAAACAAAAATAGATAATTTTTTTTTTTTTTTTTTTATTTAAAGCAAATGCTCAAACTGTTTTCCACCCACTCTTATACACGTTCTGCACCTCCGAATAAATGAACGTCTTAGTGAACGTGCAAGGTTTTGCTCAGAAATTTGTAATGCAGCTGCCTCCACACGATTTCTTAGCTCCTCTAAAGACCTGATCGGCTTGCTGTATACGATTTCCTTAATGCATCCCCAATAAAAAAAATCGAGTGGATTTAGGTCTGGTGAACGGGGTGGCCATAAAATTGGTCCCAGACGTCCTATCCATCTGCCTGGATATCTGGCATTTAAATATGCCCGCACGGGCACAGCATAGTGTGCTGGACAACCATCATTTTGAAGCCAATGGGATTCCTTTAGTTCTTGAGGCACTTCTTCTAGCAAGGTTGGGAGATCATTTTGGAGGAACTCCAAATAACCTTAGTTAAAATCCCCGGCAACTCAAAGGGTCCAATTATTTTCGCATTGAGAATCCCAGTCCAATAGTTTATTTTGAATTGGTACTGGGACCTGACTTCCCTCATGATGTTTGGGTTTTGTAGTGCCCAGAAGTGGAGATTATGGAGATTAGTATAGCCATCTCTTTTAAATGTCGACTCATCGCTCCAAAGAATTTTGTCAAAAAACTGCGGATCTTCTTCAATTTTCATTATCATTTGTCGACAAAAACTCATTTTCGTTTCAAAATCTTGCGGCTGGAGAGTTTGCAGCCGTGTTAGGTGAAAGGGATGATATTTATATTTACTTAGCACATTATGCGCAGTCGTCTTTCCGATTCCAGTGCGTCGTGCTATTGCTCGGATTGATACTGTAGGATCTCGGTCAAGTTCCGCAAGCACTAAGTCTTCGGTATCTCCTCGAGGGGGTCGTCCCACGCCAGCACCACCAACACCACTACCAGGCAGCCTTCCTTCCGAGAAACAGCTATGGACTCTAATAAACACTCGATAATCCGGGTGACGTGCGTTAGGGTACCTTTCCCTATACAGAGTTGCAGCTTCGTTTGCGTTGCCTCTGCACTCTCCATAAATGAAATGCATGTTTGCATATTCTTGTGCAGAAAACAGAATACGTGGCATCGAAAAAGTTCAATCAAACGTCTTAATTATCAAAGAGCAGGTTCAGGAAAACAGCTATTTAGACCGTTAATTTTTCTGAAGAATGAACAATAAAAACGATATCAATAAGTGTTCGTCGTGGTCTTAATCTTATGAATTAAGATCAAATTACAAAAACTTTAATTCAAAATTTAAAAAACTTACGATTTTATGCGTTCTCACTTTCTCAGGATCTTACAATTTACTATTCAAAAAAGACAATTAAAATTGAATCAGAAGTCTTTTTGTTTGGAGAAAATAACAAATAAAAAATAGCAACCAACAAAATATTTGATGGGTTTGTTAAAGCCCAATAGAACAGGTAAAATTCAAAACAAGCTCGAAAATGTAGCCGTTTTTTGCACTTTTTTGACATTTTTATCAATAATGCATGCGGCCCTAGAAGTTGAAAGCTTGGATTTATTATTAGGACAACATCGTAGAAACAGCCAATAAATCAAAAATCTGCTATGTTCAACGCTTGGTATTATTTTCACGTTTACTTTGCTAATTTTGAAAACTTTTGTTTTTGCTAAATTTACTCTCGTATTGCAGATTTTTACCAATAACTTGCTATTGACTCTAGATATAATAATAAGTAATACCATTTTGAAATCTGCATTTAACGCGCATATTTTTAAAATAGTTGGCCACTCAGGTATTCATGCATTTTTTTTATACCAGCTATGATTTAACTTTTTCAAAAATTATTTGTTTTCACATTTTGCATTGAAATTCAATGTTAAATAATTTTTTTCTCTAAGAAGTCCAACAGTTATAATAATTTTCTTCTACTTATGTGTTGGCACAAGTAATGTTAAATATTCCTGCAAAACAAAAATGATGGAACTCATTCACTTGTAGTCGTGGTATTCAAAAATGTAAAGTAAGAAAAAAAATAATGCACTGAACAAAAAAATGCATATAACTTTTCTTGTGGTTGGGATAGAACTTTTTTTTATCAGTTTTCAGGACGGTCATAAAGTCTACTATGCGGCATTTCAGGGTTATCCATTACTTACGGGACACCCTGTATGTATACCTTATAAAAAATAACCTTTTTTTATATTTGTGTGCAGTTTTTGCTCGTAAGCATCTTTTTGACTTGCAATTCATTGGTACTATACGGCAAATTTCCCATTCTGGAAATAATTTTAAGTAGAGATTTTGATCAAATATATCATTACAATAATAGAGAATTCGAAGCAAGTGGGTCCTGCAGTTTTATCTCTCCATCTGTCAATTTGTAACACCTAGACCTACAGACTGAACGGACGGATCGATTTCTATAAAACTTAGTGCTTTCAAAAAATTTCAAAGAAAGAAAGAAAATTTTTAGGTTACAACATTTTAAAAAGGTTCTTGATACATCATGTTTTGAAATATATATCATGGAGTATGGAGGAGAAGATTCAACGACGAGCTATACCGGCTATACAGCGACGCTGACCTGGTCAAAAAGCTGAAAATACAGTGGCTGAGATGGCTGGGGCACGTGGAGCGTATGGACAGCAACGCATCTGCCCGACGAGTCTTCGAATCCAACTCCGATGGGGTACGCAGCAGAGGAAGAACCCGTAACAGGTGGCGCAATCAAGTGAATGACGACATCAAAGCACTCGGTGTGCGTAACTGGAAGCAGTTAGCTAGGGACAGAGCTGGCTGGAGGGGCTTGTTAGTTGAGGCCGAAGCCCATCCTGGGCTGTGAGCGCCATCAAAAGTAAAGTAAGTAAGTATCATGGATTCCTTCTTAAAATATTAAATAAAATAATAAAATAAATTATTTTTTAAATTTTTGTATGCAATATTACTAAGGTTGATTAAGAACTTACTTGCTCCAAAGAAGGAAATGCAAAAACTGGTTCTATGCAAGCTACAACTATTTTTGGTCCAAAAACAAAAATTTCAATTAAACATATAAAACATACCTTACAAACAGAAAGTACTAAGTTTTATAGAAATCGATCCATCCATTCAGTCTGAAGGCTTAGGTGTTTCAAATTGACAGATGGACACATAAAACTGCGGGACCCACAATTTTTGAATTCTCTATTATCGTAATGACATATTTTATCAAAATCTCTACTTGAAATTATTTCAAGAATGGGAAACTTGCCATATATGTAGTACCAATGAATTGCAAGTCAAAAAGATGCTTACGAGCAAAAAGCTTTAAAATATATAAAAAAAAGGTTATTTTTAATAGGATATATTTTCGCCAATTTGCATCAAAAAAAAATTTTTATCCGTCATATTAAAGGCTCGAGCATTTTTTGTTTCACTCTGATATATCTTGCGCAAACCTTTGCTCAAAAAAAGTTATGAGCAATTTAGTAAAAAAAATTGAAATCATTGTTTTTTTTTTTTAGGTCAGTTTTTGATAAATTTCCCTACTTAAATTTTTTATAAAATTTGTTAAACCTCTAATTTTGATAGAAAATCTTATTTCCTACAAAAAGTTTCATAAGTTTAATCCACAAATTCGGCTCCGTTTTCGAGTTATACCGACAATATTGAAAAATGACCAGTGTGACCATTCTCTCAGAAACGCATGGATGAATTTAAACGAATTTTGTGTTTTAAGTAGGCTTAAGTTCTACACCACTTCCCTTAAAAATCCGGTCTATTCAATACATAGCCTACTATATTTTTTTTTTAGATTTATACAAAATATAAATTCAAGCTGTTCTAGCTACATGATCAAAAAATATTAAAAAAATTAAAAAAAAAACTATAAAAAAGTACGTATACGCCCAAGTGCACCGTCGTTTTTTTTTTTTTAATTTTTTATTTCTTTCTTTATACTTAAAATATAAATATGAAATATGTAAACTTACACAGTGTTTTCAAGTATTTCAGTTGGCATTTACATGTACCAACTGCAAGTTAAAGACATGTGGTTAATAATATTTAAGAAAAATCGAGCTTGAAACGGTCTCTCCTGCTGACAATATATATACTAAATGAAATCCTGATGTGGGCTTAAGGTCTGTTTTTGAAATTCTTATTTTATTTTAATGGCAATTAAAATTTACAAAAATTTACCTAAAGCCCACATCAGGATTTTTACTTATTAAGAAAGGTCACGAAAAAAGGGAAATATTTATTTAAGTACTATATGACAAGTCATTTATTATCGAAAAAAAAACTAACTCGAGATATTAATTTTCCTTAACATAGCGATTTTAGAGAACGCAGAAAAAGTGGGTCTCACAATTCTGTCTGTCCTCCCCCTACAGCCTAAACGGCTAGAGCAATTTTCTTCAAACATGGAACATAGTTTTTTTTTGAGTTGTAAGCCCACACGTTTTTTTACAATTTTCTTTTAGAACCAAAAATAAAGTACCTGCCATACATTTTTTTTTCGCCAAAAAGCAAAATAATATTTTTCTCAAAAAGAGCTCCGCGGATTTTATTAAAAAAAAAATCAAATAATTAAAATAACAAATTACTCCTTTTTAACAATTTTTTATTTTTAAAAGTTTTTTCAAAATGGTTGTTCTGGAGGTACCGAAACCTCCAGAACAACCATTTTTTTAAGTTTTTGATTTTCTCGAAAACAGTTGAGTTGAAATTTGTATGGTGAATCTTCTAAAAGGTTAAAAACATTATTGGGAACCAAATTTTCTTTGAAAATAAAGAATTTTTTTTTTTGAAAACCAAATATTTTGCAAACGACTTGGTCAATATTTTTAAAACTGGGTAAAAAATAATTTTTTATTATTATTTAGAATAATTGAAAAAATCAAAATGTTGAAAAACCGTTCAGAAAAACCTTTTTTTCTCGAAAACGCCTTCGAGAATTTTGATAAAAAGATGAGCGTGGTATTAAATTAGTACATTCTACTTTTTAATTAAAAAATATTTTTTTTTTCGTTTCTTATTAACAGTACTTCCTATAGAACAACTTTTAATATTTTCGATGTTCAAATTAATTAATTATTAGTTTATGTTTTAACTTGTTTTTACAATTTTTATTTTACCGTTATCATACTATTATTAAATTAAAAAATAAACATCGTCATCGTTTAAATACGTTTTAGTTGTTAGGTACGAGAGCAAGTTTGTGCGATTGAGTCGTGCTCATTGTTTTTAAAATCAATACATCCCTAAATGAAATATAAAAATCTTTTAAAAATAGCTTGATCTTGGAAAAAAATGTTGTCCTGGTTCATTTACTCGTACATTTAATGCCTTACATTCCCGATTCATAATTTTGTATGAGATTGTTTGGAATCCAGTTTTTTTTTCGATTATGTAGATACGATTTAAAATAGTTAATTTTTTTTGTTGAACTTTTATCAGCTATTTTCAGTGCAAACCATTCAGAATTTTCAAATAAAAGATCAACTCAGCGAACAACAGTTTTCTTATAATGTGTACCATTGAAATTTAAGGAGGGTCTGTTCAAATTGAATGTTCATCTAGACATCCGAAACAAGTCCTTATACCTACAGATAATGAAGGTAAAATAAAGAAACAAATATGAGAGAGCGGAATTATTATTATTCCAATTATACAACATTAAAAGAGTTAAATTATTCTTTTAAAAAAATGCATTAAGTTTTAAAACACCTTTCCTCTTTTACTGTTAACCAAGTTACTAAAATAATCCATAATCCGTTTACCGATTTAAAACCCAAAGTCAAAGTGACACCATAACAAAAGCCCAAGTAATTCAATTATTCAATGCATGGTGAAAAAATTATCATTCAAAGTCAATTTGGTTCACATATTGGAAACACACACACTTATAAAGGCTTCCTGTCATCCCTCCTATACCTATATTAATTTATAGCAGCATATGAAAATGCCTTAAGAGGAATTTGGGACATTTTTTTTTGTCTCAACTTTGCAGAATTTATCCTGACGTTTCTAGACTCTGTAATATTTGTTAAAAATATGCCATGCAGGAATTGGTATGGGATAGTTTTTTTTTTACAGGAAATATAGGTTTTTACGTGAATTAGAAACACGTGCAAAAAATTGGATTCCGTTGCTTGAGTTCATCTGTTACAAAGGACATAGATAGCTTTAATATTCATACGAGTAGTGAATTTATAAAACCTTTTAACATTTTTTTGTGTTACCTATAGAAGGAGAATAAAAAAAACATGTTTTCGGCTCTTCTTTTTACAGAAGATCTTTAATCTGAGGTTCGTAAAATTTTAAGTGTGTCATCGATAGAGAATTTTAAATTATTGAAGCTTTATATTTGGGACAGCCCAGGTATATCCAAGTGGCAATTAATTATAGTGTACAAAACCCATTTACAAAACCGCAAAACAAATTGTTGCGAAACAATAAATCACAAATCGAAATAAGAGGGGGTGTCTACTCGGTCAGAGTTTGTTAACTGTTTCTACCTGCGCGTTCAACAACTCTGAGCCCCACAACCAAATTATACCAAAGGTCTCCCTTTTAGAAGCCTCTGTCATTTGTCATCCCACACATATACTGGGAGTATAAATCCCTGCTGCTGCCTAAGCCAGCCATCACAGTTCACAGAGCTACAGCTACTCTAGCAATCTCTACCAAATATCTCTTAGAGAGTCGTTTTCTCGTTCCCAAACATGTTGCAAGCTTACTCCGTGGTGTGGTCATAACTCATTTAAAATGTTTTTTGTTTGCCTACACTACGAGTACGAGCACGAGCACACCAGCGAGTGATCGGGTGACAATCCATGATCCTCAGCAATTTTATTTATTGCTTGTGGAACCCACTCCGGGTAATGGATGGCTTTTCCCGCCTCTTTTGCATTGTTGCAGCAACATGTTACCTCAATTCTGCTAGAGAGATAATAGATTTTCCAGTGAAATACGCGCGCGCGCCACATGAAAAGACGAAAGATTCCGGCTGTCGGGCAGGTGGAAAGCGGAAAAGAATTTTTCTTACTAACGCTGCCTGCCTGCTGCAACCAACGGTAAGCGATCCTAGCGCTACTACTCCTGCTATCACCGCCATTGTTGTGGTTGGCCATTGATTGTTTTAAGGTCGCAATTATTTTCAAATGGTTTAAAAATTTGCTACGAAGATTTATGGTATTGGTGTAATCGGATGATGGTAGTTGACTAAGCTAAAAAGTTGGCCGCTGCTGAAAGAACCTGAATCCGCCTCTGCCATCACAGATAGGATCGTCCGTTTGGCTGTCCGGCGAATAACTGCGCACAGGTGTAATGGCCATAAGTGGATGTTGTTGCGCAGTATAGACGTATAGTAGTTTGCAGATGGTTGTTATACTCGTAGTGTGCTGGTTTATATATTTTTGTGTTCTTGGCAGATTGTAGCTATTATACAATTGCAGCCCCTTGCGTGTGGTTTAGTAGATGGCAGTGACTCGTGTCTAACTGGTTTTTACAAGCTTAAATTAAAGCGTAAATTGCGTTAGGATAACAATCAGCTTAGGAAGGTATATATTGTGCAGTTTATATGCACGATGTGAATGTGTACTACTGGATTGCTGTAATGTATTATAATACGGCAACAAACTATCAGATAACTGGTCAATCAGTATAAAACACTGAAAGAAATGGCCTGCGAACAAATTGAACATACCTACTTATTGTTATTTGAAAATAAGGTCAATTGAAATGATAAACATTCTTATAGGAGATTTGAACTACTAGCAATATTTAAATTTTAGAATTTTTGTGCTATATTATGCACAATGTAACAAAATGAAAATGATAACAAAATAAAATCAGATGTAATGTTTGAATATGGTTCCTGTTACAAATTGAATTACTTTTATAATATATTTTCCTCTTAGGGCCAAATTTTCAATAGTCAGTTAAACCTCATATATGGGCACAATAGGTCTCAAGGTCGTGGTGCAATATCCCTCAATTCAAGCACACATATGTAGTATTTAGGTATTCATCAAATAAAAAAATAATTTGTTCCTGTTGCTATAATAGGTATTTGATTCCTCTGATGATTGAAACATCAGCTATAAGTCTTTTATTAAATATTCAGACTCTCAGTTCACGGTGCTCAAAATCAATCATTTTCCAACTCACAGATATTCCATCAGAGTTTATAGATAAATTACACATGCTACTACAAGAGTGTAAACACGAAATTTCGTAGTGAAAAGTCATAATATAAGCAGGGTCACTCACTAAGAGCATCATAATACAGCAGGAGGAACAAGTTTTTGATTAGGCGATAAAGATTGAGAACTGATTTTTGTAGAGGGGTTAAAAACAAGCATTTTTTTAAAACGGGAGGGGGTCTATCTTGCCCCGTTTAGGAGGTAGGGGAAATTTTAGAAAAAATGATTTGAAATGGAAACAAAAATTATAAAAAAAACGATGGCAACACTTACAATAAATAAGTATAAGGGTCTTGAAAGCCAGGAATCTGTTATTTAATCCTAAACTTTAAAATTCGCATTCAAACTCAAAATATTGACAAAAAAAAAAACAAGTGAAAAAAAAGGTTAGATAGACCAATTTTTTTTTTTTTCAAATTTTGATAAATTGGCTTTTTTGTGATCAATGCTTAATCTAATACAAAAAACCAAGTGGTTTTATGTCTTCTAGTTTTTGAGAAAATTAAAAATTACTTAAACTACATATGTACCTACTTTATTGTTTATTTGCTTGCTTCCATAAATATAGTGCTAGCACCCAGCACTACGTAAAAACAACGTATAAATAGTGAGCAATGTTTGGGGAGGCTGATTGCCCCCCTACAACCCCCCTACTTGAACACACTATAAGTTTTGCAGTCGTTAAGAAATAACGCCCAAGGAAAAATCGCCCAAATAGCATTTGAATTACCGCCCAACTACTTTTTATCGCCCCAATAATAAAGCAGAAATTGGAAACATGGCCCAAAATTACGTTTGATCAATAGTAAAATGAATATGTCGCCCAAATATTTTGAATGTAAATTGTTTTTATAAAATTTGGGTGCTCTTTCCTCAATTTCGTACGATTTCTCCAAACAAAATTTCAACGCAATTTACTGTCAATATTGTCAACAATAGTATCTTGGGTGGCCAGCTTAGCGGGTTTAAGGATTTTAACTCCCTTTTTCGGGTCCCCTGTCCTGCTCACGCGACTCCTTCGCTCCGCTGAAGGTATGCTCGGTCGCTAGGCAGGCGCCTATCCAAACAATTAATTTTCTTGGGCAACAGTATTTTTTCAGAAATAGATGAATAATCTTGTAGATTCATTAAAATAGTTTCAGCAAAATACCCACTTACAATGTTTTGGTTTTGGGCGATATTTCCTTGCATTTGGAAATAACTTCATTATTAACTTCCCATTGGAAGTTATTGGAATTGGTGCGATTTGTCGAATTGAAAATTTTGAAATATCGTCACGTTTTGAAGTCTCTAGAATCAGAATCCGTCGTTTTTAGCAAGATGTCTGTATGTATGTCTGTATGTGTATGTACGTACGTTCGGGGTACTTTTTTCGTCCACCAAATCTCGAGAACGCATAAAGATATCGACCTCGGATAAATTTTATTTTACAGATAATATTGCCATGACATGCTGAAAAGGTTTTCTAACAAATTCAATAAACCGTTTTATTACTACAGCAATTTAAAAGGGAGCTGTAAAATGTCATTTATCTGGAATATCTCGAGAACGGAATAAGATATTCACTTCAGACTAATTTTATTTTACACATAACAACACAATACCAAATAGGTGAATATTTAAAACAATTCAACAGACACTTTTTTTTAAAACTAAGATAAACAGTTGAAAAATAATTTTCGTCTCAAATATGTCAAGAACAAAACATGATTCCTAACCCAGTCTGTTTTTTTTTTTTACATAAAATGACGTAGTCGACAACTGGTAATTTAAAACAAAAATCAATATACAGTTTTTTTTTCGAGCAAAAGAACTGGAAAAAAAAAACAATTAAAAATTCTTAACAAATGTTTTTTAACTCAAATATTTTGAAAAAAAAAAACAATGATATCGATTTCAAATTCTTACCAAAAATTATACTACCTATCTAAATGTTGTGTAATTTTGTGATTTTTAAAACTACCCTTTAAAAAGCTAAAAATCAAAATGTTGCAAGAAAAAACTGTTCAAAAATGTTTTAATTCGAAATATTCTTACTTCAAAATCGACATTTTGCATATGACACTTAATTTGCCTTTTTTTATTTTTTGAAACCATGTTTTTTTTAAGTAGACACACTCCCCTTAATTTTGGTATTTTTTTTTAACCAATAGTCAGTTTTGAAATAGTTGGCTAAAATAATTAATACCTCTATACCGAGAAGAGTTACGAAAAAAAGTATAAAATATAGGTAATGTCACATTTTGCCCTGTATCTCTATATCTATATCTACCTATATACTGATTATCCAAAAGCCCAAAGTTATTACACTATAAAATATATAATTATATAAATATGTACATATGTACATATTTATAATGTATATGGTTTTCAAGTGCACCCAGACTCATTTTTGTGCAATTGTTAAGGCTGGCCACGAGACGAGAAAAGTATCGGTCTTGATCTCGGTCTCGTATGACAAGTATATGACTCCTTCAATCAATTTGTGAACGACTTTTCCAAGCTTCAGCTTGTTAGAACTGTATCGACGCCCTCTACGGGCTATACCATAGGATTTATCATAGGTTACTTTTATGGGGATTATTCCCAGGTTATCACAATGGATCTACACTGATCTAAGTGTGACGGTAACAAGATCAATTGTTAGCCCACTAACCTAACCTAACCTGACGAGACCGAGACGACACGAGACGAGACTACCTTTTAAGCAACAGAGACGAGACCGAGACGAGACTGTATATTTGGACCGAAATTTAAAGAGAGTCAGATAAATTAAAAAATCCAATTTCAGTTAAATATTTATTTTCTTCTGCACATATTCAAACTGAAATCTAAAATATTTCGTTCCAATAATCAACAGGTTGTCCGGAAATCGTATTTTTTGGATACGAGACCGAGACGAGACTGAAAATTTTCGATTTTAACGAGACCGAGACGAGACTTATAAAAGTCTCGCAGAGTCTCGTCTCGTGGCTGGCCCTAGTAATTGTTTTTGACAATACTTCCTTTTTTTGGCCTTACTTACAGTTTTCTAATTTTATTTAAAATGTAGGACATTGTTTCATCTTGATTAAGATTGCAAAATATGGAAACAATGCCCAAAACTGAAAACATAATTACAACAAAAATTTGGTCAATCGATGTTTTAACCCCTCTATTAGAAACCGTTAAAGTTATCGTAATCTCCCCAATAAGTGTTTAAAAAAGTCTCAAAATAAATTATATAAATAATATAAATTACTATACTTTTTTATTTAAATAGCTAAAAAAGGCATTTCTAACAGCTAGGGCAAAAATTTAAAATTCAAAAATTATGTTTTCGAAGATGTACATATGTATATGCAATCGAAAAAGCCGTTAACGAGAAATTTTTCAAATAAAAAATCGGTTCTATGAAAGGTATCTACCGTTAATAACAGTTATTTAAAACAACAAAAATCCAAATGTATTCACGATAGGTACTTTTAAAATTAGTTGACAGTTTTTATTAAAATTGTTAGAGCCGTTTTTAAGATAAATAATTTTTTTGTACATATGTATATTGGTTGTATGCCAGGTTCCGTTATTTTTGGAGTTAAAAAAAAATTCATTCCCCTCTAGGGAATATCCTAAATATCTTAAGTCCAATGTTTGAAGAAAATCGCTTCAGTGGTTTAGGCTACAGGTACCAGTACCGACATACAGATAGATAGATAGACAGGCGACAGACTGAATTGTGGGACCCACCTTTTTCGCGTTCTCTATCACGTTAGAGAAAATTTTTATTTGGAATTCGATTATTGTTATGAATCCAAATCATGCCTTTTTTTACCTAATAACGCATGTAAAAAATATCTAAAGCATTTGTTGAGTTATGTCAGAGTAATCTCACCAAACTATGGTTAAAGATAATCCCGAATTAACTCATGAATTATGGTTAGTTTACTCTGGATTAACTCAGTAGATGCTTTTCATATTGGCCGAGTTTGTTAAGTAAGTATATGTTCATCTGCATGAAACACTGTTACTGATAACTAGCAGCTTATTTTTTTTAAGAACATACAAAACTGCAAAAAAAAAAAAACAATCACTATGGGCAATCCAGATGGAGTCGACCAGACTTGTTAGTTTTTCGATTTTGACGAAATCGAAACGAAATATATACCTTCAAAAGTCTCGCCCTAAGAAGTCATAAACTTAAAGATATTCAGACAAAAATAAATTTATGCTTTACAGTTAAAATAACTGTTCATATTTTTAAGAAAGTATAAAATAACAAATTTATTGAAGAAGTTTTTAAAAAAATAATGAACACATTTCCCCATGTCTGATGTCGATATTAACTCAAAAACCTGATAGGTACTATTGCAAAACTGTATAACAGTGTTGGTTAATGTATATTCTTAATTAAAAATTAACTTATTCAATTACAATTTTTTGGACGAGAGCAATCAAAATTTATTTTGCAAACAATTTATTAATGTCTTCATGAGTAAGCACCAAAGGAGGTTGATAAAACTAGTTTACAATTTTTTTTAACGTCTTTTCCTACCTATTACGGAAAAAAAATTCTTCTTCAACGAATCTGGGTTGTAAGTTACCTTCTTGATCGCTAAGGATCCCCAATGCCTGTGTGTAGCAAAACAAAAATGTTAATGTCATATTTGACTTGACAACTTTTCAATTTCAATATAACACAACCGAATAGGTACAAGTAATCTTTTAATTTGTCAAAAACAGTTAAAAAACTATAGAAGTCCAACAACCTGCTATAAGACCACCATACACCATCAAATATACCATATCAACTGCCTGCGACTGGAGCTAGTGACCGTATAGTGGCCAGTTCTTACCGTGTAGGTACCGTAGTGAGATTTAAATCATTGATAAAAGCAGCTAATCTAAACAAGTTAAATTGTGAATCCGTTGTGGCATAAAACGTTAGCGCCCTGAATCTGAAGAATGCGCCTCAGCGATGCCATGTGCAGTTGTTGTTTGTAGTGCAAAAGCAAATGCATGCAGATGCACCGCATGCTGCCAGATTGGCTCGGCTCCTCAAATTGAAACTTGAGGCTTTTTGTGTAGCTATCGTATATAAATGATGATACAGCTATTGCTTGCACTGGCTTCAACTTCGACTTTGGCCTGGGCTTGCTTGCTGCCTGCCATCAGAGCCCCTACCGCAGTTACAATGTTTGTGCCACCATGGCACCAGATAAGTGGTGCACACATGTTTATGAACTAAATGTTTTGTTCTGGATAGATGCTGAGATACTATCATCATCATCATCAGCATCGTCATCATCGAATCGAACTGCTTTGTCGTTCGTATCACACAGTGGTCCACAATTCATTCAGCTTAGGAAAAAAAATCAAAATCAAAGTTTATAAATCTAAAATGTTAAAAATTATAAAAGTTAAAAATTATATAAATATGTTTGAAACAAAACGAAATTTCTTGAAATTGAATAATTCATATAATTTTCAAACTTTTTTATTTTTTCTTCATTTAAATTAAAGAAATGGTAATATTTCAATGCAACTTTGACTTAGATTTTGATTTCATAAAACAAAAACAATTGTCTATAAAAAAAAAAACTGAAGAAATTCAAATTTGTCCAAATATTTCATTATCACTGTCCCACTGTAAATTTTTGTCGTGCGCTTGTATCCTTTGCTACATATGCGCCACATCCCCAGATATGGGAATGCTGGAGCAAAAATAGGAAAATAGAAAACCCATTAATTGCCAGAGAGCACAACGGCAACATCAACATCAACAGTACCTAACAACCAAAACAACCGGTTGGATTGGATCACTGTAATGTGTCCGATTGTGTTCCTCACCAAAGAACGGACCCAAGCAATGGACAAACCAAACCAACTAACCGATGAACAAACGGACGCGACGCAACGGATGGACGGACAACTTGGGCACCACCAAGAGATTGGAGTTTTTTTTTCTAAAACATACGTGCGCCAATTTGATGGCGATGATCACATTCGCGCACAAGTGACTTAAGTCCGTTAATATCTAATGAGTTTTGTAATTTGAATTTATTTTTAATAGCACGTTGACCGTTGCCAACCAACGGTGAGCTATTATTCGGAATCTAGGGTGGTTACTACTACTGCAATGCAAGGTTTTGAGCCTGTCGAGTCTCGAGCTCCACGCGGCCAGCGTTCATCAGGTTTTCACCTTAATTTAAGTTGATTGTTTGTAATTCTAGTGTTCATTGGGACATTGTAGAGAGCTCTGGGTGGTATTATAAAGCTCGTCCACTGCGCGAAAGCAATTTTGATTAAAGAATTGATTTCCTGTTGCGATGAAGCTACTTTCTTGATGAAGGATCACACCACCAGAAAACACATCAATTCAAAGGTGTTCTCTTTCGTTTGACTGACGAATTGTGGATTAAATATATATGATTTGGCGTATGTTGCTGATTTCCTCGTACCTACACCTTAAAAATAATATCAGTGCTTCTGTTTTTTCTTAGTAACATTTTAAGGTGTTATTTAAGTTTCTATCTACCTGTCATTTGTGATAACTAGAACAGAATTGAGTAGACCAATGTCGGTTGTGAAGATAAAGGAATCGTGCCACATTAAACAGAGTAGTTTGGTAATATAAAAACTAGAAATAAAGAAACCTAAGACATTTTTTGAAGTACCTACACATATCCTAAAGGCACGGGTTTGTCTATTGTAATAAAACACGGGGAACAAATAACGTTTCTATTTAATAGACAGCTAACTTACACAAAATAGGGCCAAATGTACCGGATATTTCCAAATCAGTATACATTTATTTGAATATTTTGTTGTTCTGTTTCTTTGAGATTGACAGGGGAACAACAGTCACTGGCCCAGGCTAAAACCATAGGTTGAGCGTTGGAGAAGTTTTAAGTTAAAAAACTTAACAAGTAATTTTCCCGATTCAGCTTCATTTTCGAACTATAACAACAAATGATTGAAAAACTACTTTAACACTTAAAATGCCATTTTATACCTTTTGTAAGTCCAAAAATCCAGTATTTTATTTTATATTATTTTTTTTTTAATTTCATTTTCTTTTTTTTCTTTTATTTCCTTTCCTTTTATTTTCTTTTATTTTCTTTTATTTTCTTTTATTTTCTTTTATTTTCTTTTATTTTATTTTATTTTATTTTATTTTATTTTATTTTATTTTATTTTATTTTTAAATAAGTAGTGAAAATATTTTGAAAAAAATTAAATTAAATTACAAAATCTAAATTTTGAAAAAAAAATGAAAAATAAAATTTCAAACTAATTTAAAAAAAAAAATTGCATAATTGGGTATAAGCAGGTGCCTCATCACTTATTATTTTTCTCTACTAAAGTGTTAGGGATAGCAATATTGAAAACGATATCGTCCTATCGTGTTTGTTTAACGTGATGAGGCCCTCGTTCTTTTTCAAAATTGACGGATCTTATCAATTCTTATTCAAGAACTGAAAACAAGATGTGTTTAGCATTTTCTCTATTCAAAATACTATGAAAAGAATAGAAAAAGCAAGAAGAATCGGGTTAAATGTTTATTTCGACATCTTGTGTGTTTTTTATTGTTTCTTATTAAGAATTGTATTTTTATATTTTATAATATTTTAAAGGATATAATGCCTAGAAACATTTGTTTTTCAGTTTTTAAATTAAAATTTATAAAAGCATTGAAGATTACTTACAATTTTGAACACAATACCGAGGCTACACGGGCAAGTACTGGCAAGCAATTTGCTATATACAAACACTTTTTTTACAAATACATACAAACCTAAGCAACTTGTTCGTCTACTGGCATGGAATATCTGAAGCCAGTAGAGAAGCAAGTTGAAAGGCATGTGGACTCGTTCAGACTTGTATAAAAAGCAATCTAAGAAAATACATAGCTTTTTGTGAAATTTTTGGAATTCAAAATATTCTTTCTGAAACAATATTCTTAGGGAGGAGGGGCCAAGAAATTTAAACATTTCGAAAACAAGCAAATGTCAAATATGATTATTATGATGGATTACAAAATCCCAATTTTTTGAGAGCATATTTTTAGCTTAGGAAAAATGAAAGCTTTGAGGATTTCAGGTGACATTTGGAACATTCTGTTACTGATTTGTCAAGCTATAGACTGTCAAATTAAAATGAAGGATTGCTACAAAGATGATGTATTGTAATGCTAGGTTTTCACTTGTTATTGAAAGACGAAAATTGACAGACTTTGACAAGACAGGGTGGGTAGTATCAACAAAAAAACCAATGAAAATAGTACCTAGTAGAGAGAAGTTACAACCCACCCTGTCTTGTCAAACTGTGTCTTTCAATGACAAGTGGAAACCTAGCATAAGAACTTAAGGAAATATGAATAATTTGAGATTAATTTTTTTAGGCGGGAAAAGGCGATTTTAGGGTTTTTGGGTGACATTTGCAACGAAATATTCCTTTCCCGACATAGTTTCTTAGTCTAGAACCACACTGGTCTCATGTGTTGTGTTGTGGATCCGTGTGTCGCTGTCATTCTATATATTTCATGCGCCACAATCCGACACAACACACGAAAGAAATGTAGTACCGATTTTAAATACATTGCAGCGATAGCGACACACGACAACACACGAGATAAGTGTGGATCCGGCTTTACCTATCCGTCAACGTACAAGCTTTCAATTTCCATTGAAGGATGGCTACGATGATGATGGATTTAAAAACATCAAAAAAATCCTAATTTTTTAAGAATTATTATTTAAAAAATTGAAATTTTTGAGACTAAATTTTTAAATTAAAAACTGAAATTTATGATTCAGCTAAAGGTCTACCCATGTCAGATTGCAACTTTGTGGTTGTATTTACTCTTCATCATTGAAGTACGATTTGCATTATTTAAAGTAATTTTAATTAAAATATAAATTCAGAACCCTAGAAAAGGCTACCTTTTAAAAACAGAATGCCGTGTCGGTTCGTCATTAAGAAACTTGAAAGCCAAATTGCCTGGCAACTTGCCTGGCAAGTTGCTTGCCGGTAACCAAATTGCTTGCCAGAATGCCAGTTCTTGCCCGTGAAGCCTCGGGGTAAGTTTGAAAATTAATTTTTCAGGAACTGTTCACTAAATCAATAATAAATAAAAGCTATGTACGTACATTGTACATTTATAGTAAAAGTTTTTAAACATTTTTTGTAAAAACTAAATTTCGAACTTTTATTTAAATGTTTTTTTTTCAGTGTTATTTAATTTGTAGTTATGCAAATATATCTCATTTGTTTTTTTTTAATATTCCTAGGAAATCAAGGCCATTGTTGTCGTTTTTTTAAGAACTTCTTTTGTGTATACAAATTTTAAAATATTTATTTTCTTAATATTGGACACTTTGCTAACTCTTATCGTGATTAAACCATTTTTTTAATAAACTACTGCTGAACTCTGGATACAACTAAAACAATGACAATAATTTTTTTCAATTTTGTTTGAATAAATGTCCGTGTCATTTGAATCTATTATATTTTAAACGCATGTTGGTTTCTGAATCTATTATATTTTAAACGCATGTTGGTTAATGGTTACGTTGGCTTTAGTCCCTTTTGAACTTCTATACCCTCTGCATTCAACACCATGGAAGTAGGCGATTGCAAGACACCCTCTTTGGTTCAAACACGTTACTGGTAATGATGGTAAAGATAGAACACAGTTCCAAGAAGTCTTAAGTAAATCGGGGCTCTTATAAAAGTATAAGAGTAGGTATGTAAATTGAATTATGAGTTCATGTGTTTTTAGGTAACCAACTTTAAACAAAATCGTTTTGATGTGTTTTTAGTTTTAACATACCGTAAATATTTCTAAAACACAACTTAACATACCTTCACATATGTACATTACCCACCAACCATCAAAGTAGATAAAGGTCCTTAAGTTTAAACAGTTACACTCATCGCGAAGGAATTCATATACTCCACCACCTGTAACCTGTTATGCCTTTTTTTTGTCAAATAACCACTTTCGGAGACACATATACACAGACAAACATCATCCCACGCACAATCAGCGACACTTCCACATCAAACAAACAAAAAGACAAGTTAAAAAAAAAAAAAAACTTTGACAGCGATAAACGAAATAAATTGAATATCTGACACAAACACAATTTGACATTTACTATTTTTTCTACATTTCGTGACATTCCCTTTTTTGTATAGGTAAGCTCTTCAAGCTTGGATCCAACTCTTATTACATTTTGTGCGTTACATCGACAAATAAATTTATTTAATAGAGACCGCAGTTCACAGACTTTTGAGGACATTTCAAATTAGGTACATTGATATTTTTTTTATTAACTTTTTTGGTATTTATTTATAATTTGAAAACTCACCGAAAATTGAAAATATTCTGTCATCTCTCAACTTGCAAACAATTTTTACTTTTTTGCTTTTAATTTTATTTACGTTCGAACAAAGTACAAACCAAACCCGATGTTATGCACGTTATTTTGTTTGCCTGCGATTTGACACTAACTTTTGAGTGGATTTATACATTATGTATGAAAAAAAAAAAATAATTGAGTGTAAAAAATTTGCACTTATTGAGAACAAAACAAAAACGAATTGGAATAAATAAGAATTTGACGAGACCACAAGTGGGCGGAAAGTTAAATAAAAGAGACCACAAAGTACAAGCAACCAAACAACAACAAAAAAAATAACTGCAAAGGGATACAAAAAAATAATCGGCGCTCATTCATATTTAAAATTTCACTCGGAATCGCCTGTTTTTTTTTCTTGCAATTTAATTTTATGTACAAAGTCGTCAAAATTTTGCAAGCACATGTTCAGCTGAGAAAAAGTGTTGCCGTGTTTAATTTGTTTTGCAGATTGAAGAACTGAAGTACAAAATTATGAAATGAAACGTATTAGGGTGGGTTAAATAAAAAAACTAGTTTTTTTCTAAGAAATTGGTTGCTAGCGATCCGAAGTCTTTAAAAAAATGGCACCTTAACATGAGATCCTGAATGGCAATTTTGATTTTCCCATAGAATTGATTATTTGGTAAGTTCAAACGTAATAAAGTTACAAGGTTCAGGAAATGAATATACAAAGTCTGTGACATGTTTCAAATTTGAATGCAGTATTGTAAGGGAGTTTCTTGTGGGTGATTCACCTGAGGTGTGACAAAAAGCTTGAGCATATACAGTGGTGGCGGCCTAATTAAGAGCGATATTTTTATAAAATTTTAAAATGCATAACTTTTGTTTGGGATATACGTTGAGGTTGAGAAGTGCGTCTAGTTTCTTGTTCTGAGGGCTTCTTATTTTGTTGGTCAGAAAGTAAATTTGATGTAAGAAGCCCTTAGAATAAGAAATTGAATCAAAAATACACTCTTAAGACGGTACCGAGTACAGGATAAAACTTAATTTAATTTCGGGTGCATAGTATGGTCGATAAGTTAGAAAAAAATGTTCGAATTGACCAGAAAGTTTATCAAGACATTGAGGAACATGTTATGGAGTCTTATAATGATAAAAGTCTTCAACGGATTGCTTAGAAGGTCTTTGCGTAGTCAAGAAGTCATATTTTAGATAAGACCGTCCGTTGAGATCAGAACGTTCTAAATATTGAGAAAATATGATAGAGTTCACCACTATCAAGATTCCATGCCTTACTGCCTAAGCAAGGAATTTAGTCTGAAATTATAAAGAACCATATATTCACATTATCTAACATATTGAAATTTTAAAGATTTTTAATGTTATGACAACCTTTTGTTTCCGTTCTTAATAATATTGCCAGACGAAATAAGAGTTAAATTAATGTTTATTTTTTTCCTACCAATATACTCATGCTTACATTTTTTGAACATTACTCAAAGTGTACCGTAGTTCATGGGCTATTAATAAAACCCCTTCTCAACCTCAACAGATTTCCCAAACAAAAGTTTTGCATTTTAAAATTTTATAAAAATATCTTTCTTAATTAGGCCGCCACCACTGTAGGTTTCGTCAAGACAAGAAAAAAATTGTATGGGATGGGGGGTTTATTTTTAGGCAGGCGGGGAATTTCCTTAAAAATTGACTTAAAAAACAAATCAATTTATTTAAAAACAATGGCAACACTAACAATACCTTGTTTTACTTTTTTGTAAACTTAAAACTCCCTTCTTTCATTTTCTTTTTAAATAAAGTTGTTTTAATGAACAGTTTTTGTAAAAATATAATTTTCAAACTCAAAATTTTGAAAAAAAAAAATATTTTAAGTATTATTTTGGTTTGCAAAATTGAATGATCTTATTGAATTTAATTCTCAGGGCCAGTTTTTCAGTGGGGGGGTTAAAGTTAAACCGGAGTTAAATCACCATAATTTGGTAAGTTAACTTTGGATTAACTCACAATAATGTTTATGATATTTTATCTTCCGTGTTTTCTGACGTTACTGTAGATAGGTCTATTTCCAGAGTTGAGAAACTCGGGATCAACCAAACACTGAAAAACTGGGCCTTAGAAAACCGGATGTTTCTAAGACTTTTGCTTTTCAAGATATGAAATCAACTTCTTTGTAAAAACACAAGGTTGATGATAAATCAACTGGTTGATCCTTTTAAGCCAGATTCTTCTTAGTCGTATGAAAAAGTTGGTACATTTAATTTGTAATACCTTGAAAGATAAAAGTTCTAGAAACATCCGGTTTTCAGTGTTTCACTAAATATTAATAAGATCATTGAATTTTGAAAACCAAAATAATACTTAAAGACGTCCAATTTTGAAAAAAAATAATTAATTTATTTTTTAAGTTTTAAGATTAAAAATTATTTTTTTCAAAAACTGTTCAATTAAAAAAACTTTATTTGAATAGAAAATAAGGAAAGGAATTTCTAGGTTTGCGAAAAAGTATAACAACGCATTTTTAATACATCATTTTTTTTTCAAGTCAAAGGGGAATACATATTAGTATTTACATATTTTTTACTTGCGTAAAATTTTAAATAAATACTTTCTGACAATTACTACTGAGTTTCTTTTGGGTAATATGCCCAGATGTTCTTTTGATTTGTTTATAACCGAAAATAGCGGTACCTGTCATACAAATTTTCTTAGCCATTAATGAAATTGTTATTTTACTCAAAAATGGTACTGTATACCAACATTTTTGGAATAGTTTTTTTTGTAATTAAAAAAAAAATCATTTTTTTTTTTTCTAAACTCAATATTTCGAAAACACATAGGCCAGTCAAATTCGACAATTAAATCGCAAGGCACGATGTAGTTCTTTTTTTTTGATATATGATTGAGGCATTTCAGCTTCGAAAAACCTATGCTCGCTGCAGGCAAAATTCAACAGTGAGAAAAACGCTAAAAATCTCCCCATTTTTCTGATATTTTCCTTTTTACTTTTGGAAATATGAAACTTAGAAAAAAGTCATCCATTATAAATTTGCTTGTTCTACAAAACCACATTAGTTTTAAATTCATGCATGCTATATTTGTATTGCTATCTAACAAGAAATAAAAAAAAAAACAATAAATTATAAAAAATGTATACATAGTATGTGTTTTCCTTGATTATTGCTATCTATTTTTAAAAAAAGGCTCAATTTTTCTGTGCATTGTTATTAAAAGTATTTCCCATAGAACCATCTTGAATATTTTCGACCATTATTTGATGAATCGATTTGAATTAATTTTTTATATAGACGCTTCTAAAAGGTTAAAATAATATTTTATAGGTACCCAAACTAGGTAGAAACTTAGAATTTTTAAATCCGGGTAATTTCAAAAATTGTGTACTCGCTAGAGTATTATTGAAAAGCATGGATATAAAAGTATGAAATTATTGTTTATAATTGACTTACCCTTAGGTAAGTAGTTCGGGCTAAACAAAAATATGAAATTTGTTTTTAAATCAAAAAATTATAGAATAAGATTTTGACAAAATTTTTAGAAAAAGCAATTTGGAATGCCAATTTAAACTATTTATATCAATAATTCAACAAAACATTGATTTGATCGCCATCCATCCAAAGAATGTGGACTCCAAATTTCAAGTATATGTATTGGATTTCCTGTAGCTCAATTCGTTTGTACTTCTAGGATTTTCACACACTTCTCTGAGAAACAATTTTTTTTATCAATTTTTGTCACAGAAATTTGGAAGTATAGATATTTGCCCGTTTTAATACTTAACTTAATGAAGAGGCCACCTCTTCGTTTTTGTTAAAATAATCTTACCACAAACATTAAAAAAGTTGTCTGGGCTTAATTTAAACTGTCTTGGAGACATTTTAAAACAGTAAAAGTTGAACAATTTAGTTTAAGAAATCAATAATAACATGAATAACTAAAAGCCAATATTGATACTGCATGAAAACTTCTAAACTTGACGTCATACAAATTTGTGATATATATTTTAGTATTAAGGGGAAAAAGAGGGACAAAATCTAGAACATTTTGTAAGGTAGTGAAATTTGTCAAAAATCCAAAGAAAACATTTTTAGGGCAGCAATAAAACAGAAGGGACGACTATGAAGACATTGTTTGCAATATATTGAAGAGTTATAAAATGGGAGTAAACGTAAGCATATCATTATAAAATCATTTTTTAAATTCGCACTTAGATTTTTTTTGAAAACCTGGGAAGCGAAAATGATGACAATGGTGAACATTTTGGTCAAGATTTTAAGTCTTAAGAAGAGAGGTAAGAATGTTTTTGCGATCAACAAAAACTGACATCACGATAGTAAAAGAATATTTTATGCCATATTTGATTTGTTTGTGATCTATTTAAGTAAAAATTTTAAAACACTATATAATGGATTAAGAAAAAACTTGACATACTAATTTTTTTTCCACTTCGGTATCCAATTAAGGGGTTATAATTCCAACAATTCCCGTTGGTTTCGTTCATGGGTAAGAATCGTTGTAAATATGAAAAATCAAAACACCTTTTTTTGAACATTTTAGTGGAGCCCCTAGTAAGATTTCAGTAGGGAAAATCTTGACGAGGAAATCTTGTCAGATACTTAACATGCCGTCGCTGGATTTCAATACCAAACATTTAGACGAACAACTTCCACGTTTAAAGAAAAACAAAGCAGACTCACAAGGCCGGTTCTTACATTTTCCTGCACTTCTTTTACCTACAATCTTGCGTGAGTGCGTACACAATCGTTTATCGCGTATACAATCTAAACAGGGTCATAGGTACTCATAATCAAAAGAACATCCTTGGAGGAAATTTCGCTGAAAAATATTTCGCCTGTGGGACACCCGGAATGCTCCAGCCAGTTCTTCATTATGTATTTAATTTCATCAAAATCATTCAATGAGCTCTCATAAAGGCTGACATATTTTTGAAAACAACTTCCTATACATAAGTACATGAATATAAATACCCTAATGCGTTATTTACATTAAAAAAGTTAACTAAAATTATAATTTCACCCAAAAGTCTTGAAATTTACAAAAATAAATCGGCCTTAGTAATAAATTCATAACAGACCATTATTCCAGATTATATGCTCAAGCTCATCTCATGCTCATGTTAACATTCACTCTTAGGCTCTTGGTTGGTTAACATTAGAATGTTAGAATGTCGTCTGGTTCTGCCTACGCCAAAACATCAAAATAAGGTAAAAGAAACAGCAAAATCGTACTAAAGTTTATTTTTCCAGAAGCTCTCGCATTTACTTGAGTAGAATTTTTGAAAGCTTGATGGATAGAAGGTATGTATGTACCCAAAGTAACTCAAAACAAAAAAAAATATAATAAACTCTGAGTTGACTTTGCCCTACCTCGTATATCACCTCACTTAAGGGATGGATTTTTGAGTAAATAATAACACATTTGTTTTCTTCTATATTCTTTAAGGCTTTGCTTTTTACTTATTGTATTATGTATTGTCCCAGAAGTAGGTGAAAGGGTCATTATTATGTTTGAATTGAACACATAAAAATAACTTTAGTCAATATCAATAGTTCCAATGCCAACTGTCTGGGTTTTATATTTGTTCATATTCATAATATGGAATGTGAAGAATTCAAAATGTTACCAAGTGAGTGCCAACATAATATTGGCATATCTACCTACATATTTCTGTAGGTGGTTTGGTATCTGTTAAAAGTAGTTAGCTAAATTACATGTAAGGGTATACCCTGCTGAAGGGTTAAACGCATTCAATTTTATTTTTTGTTAAGTGTTGTACGTTAAGGTTAACGAAGCCAATTGGTTTGAATTAAATTACAAAAATGATACGTGTGAGTTAAAAGAGTAAGTAGGTACAGGCGTAGCTACTGGATTTGTTGCATAATTTCAGGCTTAGTTAATTCTATTAAAAGTATACTATATTTTTATTCGTTCTATGAGAGTTTTTCTTACAGTCTGTTTACCAAGAAAGTAATATGGAATTATAAACGAAAACTTTTAACTACACTCTTAAAATCTTACTTTACATTTTATTAGCAAATAAAATATGAGGAAGAAGGATGATGGGCAAAGTATGAAATCTTGTCGCTAGACCAACACTAATGAAATTGGTAACAAATGAAAGGTGATTTTGAGATTGTTTCATAAGGGCAATGTTTTTAAAATCGTACATGGTATATCCGAGCCATTCCATTTTCCTATCAACTATGCTCTAGTCGGAGAGCATAGGATTTAATTACATTGGATTTGGATTTAGACATAGAAAAAACACTCAATAGGATCGAAGTTCGCATACTAAACTAACATATCTACACTGTTCCAACTTGTTGACTTGTAATTGAAGCGAAAATCGACTCAACCGTGTGATCGTCCGGCCGTTGTGCACCATAAGCCTCCTTCAAAAACCAGTAGTGTTCTAGCTTACAGTCATAGGAGTTCGAAAAAGAAAATAATGCAAAGGAAACTAAAGTCAATCCTAGATCCTTCGTCGCGTTGAGGAAAGAAATAAAATCTTTGATCTTCATTTCGGAAAGTTCTTTAAATTCGTCAAGAAAGACCTTATACGAAAAGATTATGCTCTCATTCTGGCCACAGCGGGAAGTTCACGGAGGTAATGAAAGACTGTTTCCTTTTCCTACTGGTCTCCACAAATACGACAGTGAGTATTGTAAGGCATGCCCAGCTTCGCCGCATACTCTCCTATTGGCCAGTGTGCATGTTACAACGAATACTGGCTATGTGTCGCTTATGGGTCTACATATTATATTAACACTTCGGGTTGTATAATAGGTGGGCCAAATCTTTCTAGAAATGACGCAGTTGGTTAAACTGTTCCACCTACCATTTGATTCGGTGAGGAGAATATATTGGCCTTCATAACTCCGAGAGTCTTTCTGGCCATTCTTGCCTGGCCATCTCGTCAGGTTAAAGTTTAGACTTGAAAGTTCATTTTGGCATTGCCGTACCAATTTAAAGGAATATGTAGCTGAAATAATGGTTTCTTTAACAGACGCTTGACTGCCTGAGAAAAAACCGTGTTTCAGTTGTGGTTCGGATCTTGTTTAAGTAAGCTGCATGCTTCCCTGATTTCCAGTAATTCAGCTTGAAAAATATTAGCGAAGTCTGGTTGATCGACTATAATATTACGTGTCTATGTTTTGCTAAAGTATATACGATTGCTCTACGCTTTTGATTAAAACAAGAAGTGAATGAATTTCAGCATAACAGGAAAGATCGTCATCAAAGTTGAACACCATCAATCATCAATGTAATTTTTCTTTTAAACCTTTTTAAAAATCTCAGGGTACCTTAATAATTTATCTCCTACTGTGATTGCTTCGCCTTAAGTCCAATCACAAGAATTTAAGTCATCATTCTAAATTATTTTTTTCTAATCAATTTTAAGGATATAAATATTCATAACCATTCACACGATTTGTGATCAATATTCGAACTTGTAAGGTCAAATTTCAATACCCAGGCCACCTCAACTCCATAATATACTGACCATTTCACATATAGAAACTAAACATTTTTTTAAAAGAAAAATATCCAAATCGGTTGCCCTTCTTTGATCTCAATAAAAAATAAAAACAAGTTTTAATGAAAAATGCACTCTAAAGGATTACACAAAAGGAAATGCCAACCGAAAAAAATATATTTATACCTACCAAAGATTCATTTTTTATTCATTCAGTTCCGATTTTCTATTCAAATAGATAAATATTTTCAATCCGATTTATTGCCTTTGAATGAAAACCCTATTTAACGAAAGATTCTTACGTCGCCGTCGTCGTTGTCGGCGTGTCGTATACATATACCCTTTTCAATCTTTTCCACTTGACAGTGTAATCGAGAGAAAACTTGAGGCAACTACGTATAGAAAGCTTTGGAGAACTGTATAACACAACTGCTGTCACCATCACCATCATCATCGACTACATTACCACTCAAGTGATGAGTAGCAAAAGATATGCAGCGGCAGGACGAAAGGCATCAAACTGTACTTATCCTTGTTCTATGATGCCACAAGGAATAAGTGTTTATGCAAATCAAATCGTCGGCTTCATTACAAGCCGTCTTGATCTTAATTCTGATCCCATGATGCTACAAAACGAACGAGAACGAAGAATAAGTGTACGAGTATATTGTGTCTTTCATTCTTTCATTCATTTTCGGATATATAAATTCATATCCTTGCAGTTTTTGTTATTTTTTTTTTGTCGTGTCTTGTCGTTTTCGTTCTCAAGAAAATCGCTCAATTCAAGTCCTTTTTCACGCTCGATTAAATTTTGGGGCCCACTTGTGTTCCGACCTCTTTCTGTCGTTTGTTTAACTTTCCTCTCCGAGCGGGCGGGGAGGTAAGCTTAGGTTCCTATGAAGGTACTTTTGCTGTCGTTTTCAGAGTGTGCGGTGTGAAGTACATTTGCGAAAGCGATTCAGTTGTCACAAAACTCCCAAGGATGCAGAGTATAAGAAACATGAAGAAAGGATATGCCAAACCAACTCTCTCATGTTGTAATGTAAACTTCTTCATGTGAAAATGTGCAAAATGGGAAATTCTATTAAAAGAACACGAAAAAAGTTTTTAAGGACTCTCAGGTACTATTAAGGTTGGCTTTCCACTATGTGCGAGTTCCACAACATATATGTCCTTATTTTGAAATTTGGTATAAACGAAGCACAATTTTTGTGCTTCCTTATTTTTTTTGGGTGACCTATGACATGTCTCAATGACAGTACTGATACCGTTGTCACCATCATGTGCGCGGCGACGACGTTCACCGTTCACCCGTAATCCTTGTCAATGGAAAACTTTTTTTTGTACCTCACAATCACAAGTAATTTTTTTCGTTGGTCGTCCTTATGTTCGATGAAGATAAAAAAAACTTTTACACATCAAGGATCACTCGAAACACCTTTACCTATAACCGGAAAAAAAATAAGCAACTTAAACTCTATGTTCTACCATCAAAGCCACTTTGGAACGAAGTCAAAGGACACCATGCTAACTGTTAAACGTCTGTGGTCCTAGCTCTATCGGCTAAATGAAAACGTTAAAGGACTTTTTGTGTAATGGTAGGTATAGTGTATATATGGTAAACCTCTAGCCGTATGGTTGCATCTATTTAAGTCGTGTTGTACGTTTAGTCCTAGAGAGAGAGAGAGAAGGAATCCTCTAAGAAAGTTGTAAGGAAATTGAATTAGGTTCAAATGTGGAAAGAGGCAAAGAAGTATAACGACGTTTTTTGTATGAAAAGTGCAATTTCTGCCCTTAAGAAAAAGTTAACATGGAAGTTTAACAGGTTGTGATGTTTTTTTTTTCTTGTTATTTTCTTACTTTTTAGCTTGAGATATTTATCAGGTAAAAAAATACGTATAGTAGGGAAGCTATTTACTTTTTATACCAAGGTAAACCTTCTCAGCTTTTGAAAGGTTGATATTTTCCACTTAAGCCATACTTGAGGCAGACACTTGTATGGGATGAAATATTAAAAGGCTATTTAAGTAGAACAAAAACAATACTTATTGAAATTTT
Source organism: Melangyna quadrimaculata (assembly GCA_949320155.1). Lineage (NCBI taxonomy): Eukaryota > Metazoa > Arthropoda > Insecta > Diptera > Syrphidae > Melangyna > Melangyna quadrimaculata. The sequence goes on along the minus strand of OX439483.1, from coordinate 451,201,123 downwards.
CATTTAAAAACTTTCTTTTTTATAATTTTAGAACTAAGGTAGCACCAAACCTTAAAAAATGAGTTAATGGGGCATTTTCTCCTACAGAGAAATGCAAATGGAAACGCAAATGAGATCATTATACCGAACATACAATATTGAGAAAGTTAATAATTTGTTAAGATATATTTTTTTTGAAAACTTCGTAGACTAAACTTTAAAACTTGTTACGCTAAGTGTCCAGTTTTCCATCACAGGATTGGCACTTAAGTGGGATTTTAAGTATCCAAGAGACCCATTTTCGCAGTCCACACTTGACTGAATAAGCTCCACTTAACTCCCTAGTGTTAAGAAATGACGTGTCAATTGGTAACTCAGAGTGCAAAAGTGTCCTTAAATTATTAATTAGAAAAACTAAAGTGCAACTTATTCAGGCCCATAATAAACTCGAACGTAAATATTCCATAATTTACGTGTTTAAAGTTGGCAAAGCAATACGGGCCTGAAAAGTGTATTTGGAAAGAGTGATATTTGTTTCGTCTATAACAACAAACTCCTTGGAGCCATTTTCGACAAACGAAGGCTGAAGTTGTTTTCCAGAAACCAAGAAATAGTTAAAATTAGATTGGCAGTGGTGGATTTTATGAAAAAAAATTTGATTTTTTGTTCGCAAAAACAAATAATGAAAATTTCATGCAAACCGTTAAAGCTTATTAAAGGTACTATAAGCTTAATAGAAATTAAATTAAAACTTTGTACATAAAAAGAGAATCATTAAGACAAAAATCAGACATCACAGATATCCAAAAGAACGAGCTCAAAAACCTAAGAAAAGAATGTAAAAATACAATGAAAAAAGATGTTCTTGAATATAACAACAGAGTCATAAAGGAAATAATAGAGGGAACAAAATCAATAAAAAAAGCTGAAAAGGAATTAACTGTTGGAAAAGAGTGGATACTGAAACTCACAAAAAACAAGAAAAATATACAAAACAGAACAGATATTAACGGAGCAGCAACAGATTTTTATGAAAATCTTTCTTAAACTCAAATGACTTTAGAAGAGTTACAAAATGAAATAGTTAATACGAGTATAAACGGAAATGAAGAAATAGTACTACCATTCTTACCATCAGAAATTGAGTTGTCTTTAAAAGAATTACCAAATGGCAAGTCAGGCGGACAAGATGGGATCAGAGCCGAAATGCCAAAATTGGAAATGGTAAACTTATCAGCAGCCTTACAAACATGTTCAACTGGATTCTTTTTAGTGAAGAGATCCCAAACTAATGGAAAGAATCAACGATAATTCTATTGCATACAAAAGGAGACACGGCAAATATAAATAATTACAGGCCCATTCGTCTTATATCTGTGATATACAAAGTATTTTCGAAGTGTTTATTTAGAAGACTTCGTACTAGCTTAGATGAGCAGCAACCAAGAGATCAAGCCGGCTTCCGACGAGGATTTAGCACAACGGACCACCTGCAAACAATAAATCAAGTCATAGAAATATGCAACGAATACCAACTTGACTTAAGACTAGCTTTCATCGACTTCACTAAAGCGTTCGATACAGTAGAACATACAACAATTTCGAAGGCACTTAAAAAGCAGGGTGCAAATAACAAATATATAAGAATTAAAAAAAACATATACACGAACGCAACGTCCAGAATTTCTTTAGAAAACAAAGGAAGACAGTTCCAGATTGGTAGGGGAGTAAGACAAGGAGACCCACTATCGCCGTATTTTTTTGTGCAGTTTAAGAGGACACAATTCGGAAATTAAATTGGGATTGTTTAGGATTGAAAATAGATGGAGAATTCCTCAATAATTTGCGATTTGCTGACGCCATTGTTTTACTAGCGCCATCATGTCAAGATTTAGAAAAAATGATGTTTGAGTTACAAAGTCAATGCCAATCTGCTGGCCTTGAAATGAATGCAGAAAAAACAAAGCTGATGAGCAATGGTGAACAGAAAGAAATGGTTATAGACGGAAAAGAAATAGAATATGTCGATAGCTACATCTACCTTGGGCAAACTATTTCTATGGAAAACAGAGAAGACAAAGAGATAGACAGGAGAACAACCAACAGCTGGAAGCAATTTTGGAGACACAAACACATCTTTGATTCAAATCTTAGGCAAAAATCTAGAAAGTATCTTTTCGACGGATTCATCTTAGCCGTCATGACGTATGGATCCCAAACATGGAGTATGTCAGCTAAATCAGCGGAAAAGCTAGTAACTACACAAAGAGCTATGGAAAGGTCCATCCTAAAAGTTTCAAAGAGACAACACTAGAATGAACGACAACTGCTGGACTCTTAGATGCACGAACTGGATACCAAGGAACGGGTTACGAACAGTAGGAAGACAGTTAAGACGTTGGAGGGATGATCTCGCTCGTCAGGACAGCAGATGGGAGAGAATTGCCAAAGACAAGGCAGCGTGGAAAATCTTGGGGGAGGCTTATATCCGCAAGTAAAGAATTTTAATGCATTGCAATTACCAAAAAAAAATAAATTTATTTAAAATCAAATATGTATATGAAATAGAAGATGGATGAATAAAGCTTATAATAATAATAATAATAATAATAACATATTTTTGGGTAACTTTAACATAAAGAAAACGAGAAAATAATTGCAGTTTCCCTGTTATCCCAGTTTAGATGAGCTTTAAGCCTAGTACATACTTGTGAACGATCTCAGTGAATCAAATTTCACTTTTTTGTTCTCCCGTGAACGTGCTAGTGAAGCTGAATTGAGAACAAACTGGAGAGTTTTCGTTCACGGGTAATTTACGAGCAAGGCTTTAGTGATGAAAATTTGGAACCGTATAAAGCTCCTTTAGAGGGATTATTTTTGTTGTTGCACTTTGAAAGTGCATTTTAGTGGTGTTGGGGCTGCGATATCGCTGCCAGACCGATGATGGCATGTGGTTTGCACTGATACAAACGACATGGCCACAAAATTTGAAGCGGTATAAATCACTTTGAGTAAATGTTCACCAGCTATCGGGCTATAAGCTTCAAAAGGTAGCCAAATCAATATTTTTTCAAGATTTGTTTTTTTTTTTTATTAAAAATCGATTTATTCAAAGGTGTTTTCTCGTGATAAGACTTGCAGTTAGGCTGCATAGCTTTTCGCTTCGTCGCATATTCAACATTGAAGGTTTTGAATGAACAACAACCACTTGTAATGGCTACCACCGAGTATTACATTTTGGCTGGAATTATTGAAATTTCATGGCTGCCACACCAATCATCATATTCCTTTTTAGTGGTGCTTAGTCTATAGTTCCAATTTTAATTTATAAATTGTTTTCCCGTCAACTGGATTCGAACCTAGACCAAGCTACCTCAGAGGTCGTTGCACTACGCATTGCACCACCGAGGTCACCTGATCGTGCCCATCCAAATGAAGGTTTTTCTAATTTACAATTGCATTTGGACAACTAGCATTTTTACAAGCCACACACACGTTAGATGTTAATCATTCGGGTTCTTTCTTTTTTCTCCTCTCCGTTATCACCGCAACAATTCGTTGCATATGTGTAAAGAGGGAAATTGTATGAAAGATTTGACACTGGTTAAGAATTAAATTTCATTCAAAGGTGTTTTCTCGTGATAACACTTGCAGTTAGGCTGCATAGCTTTTCGCTCCGTCATATTCAACATTGAAGGTTTTGAATGAACAACAACCACTTGTGTTGGCACCACTAAAAAGGAATCTGATGATTGGTGTGGCAGCCATGAAATTGCAATAATTCCAGCCAAAATGTAATACTCGGTGGTAGCCAACACAAGTGGTTGTTGTTCATTCAAAACCTTCAAAAAACGATTTAATTAGTGAACATTTAATCCAAGTCCTCTTACTGTCCCTGTTGTTAAATTTATAACCATAAAACTGATGTCATATTTTAAAGAAGGTCTGAGGCAATGATTCCTTGTAATTCGATTTTTGACATTTTTAAATTTTTTTTATCATACATACATACATAGCTTCTAAATTAAAAAAAAAATAAAATTGATTGCATCTATACACCCATCCATTATTAAGTATGACTTTCGTCTGCCTTCCTCGATATTTTCGTACGCAATGGAGTGTGGCATTTGGACTTTATTTTTATAATTTTTATTTTTGAAGATCTGAGACTTAGAATGGAAGAAATAATTTTTAGAAGGTGTGCGCTCTAATTGAATTTCTCTCTAATGATTCATTTAGTAGTAGCCCGTAGCGTAATGGTTAGTGCGTTCAACTGTCACGCTGGAGGTCGGGGTTCGCAACTATTGGATTTTTAAGTTTAAACCTTTAATTTCAGCAATGATCCATGATAACTTTAAAATTAAGTTTTGTGAAAAACAAAACCATTCAAAAAATTTATAGTTTTCGTATATCCGTCCGCTAACTTTTCAGAGTTCTTTTTTTGCAGAAGCTTCAATTATCTACACAAAAAGTTTTCGAGTTCCTAAAAAAAACTTAGTTTGATGTGTTTGTTTGACTTAAGCTTTCGTACAGTGGTTTCGGTTGTATGGAGAGAGCATCAAAATTCTATAAAAACTGAACCACTCAACCGATCTTGATGAAACTTTAAGGTATTATAAAAGATTTCACAAGATTTCCATAAATACAAAAATTCCGCCTTCTGACACGCCCACTTTAAACAAAAATAATATAGTCCCTAAAACTGATAAAAATTTGGGTTGGTATAAGACAATTTTTTAGACAAGGCTTTCTTATGAATACTTAAGATTTTTGCCGCGCCTACTTTTCGGAGGTTTTTTAAATTTGTTTTATCTTATTCATGAGAAGTCTCATTTCAATAAAATCTGAACAAAAAAACCTACTTTAATGCAACTTTCAGGCATGGTAAAAAAATTGCGCAATAGTAGGTACCTATACAGGGTGTCCCATAAAGGATGGTTCAAAATGAATATGGTGTAGGCCAGGTCATGACCTTTCAGAATTTAGTATTTGTTCATATCGAATCATAACGGTTTTTGAGTAACGGCTATTTTTCGAAATTTAAAGAACTTTACTTGGAACCAGTTTTTTGCTCACCCTGTCCATAATTGACTTTAGTTTTTCCAATTTTTAAACTAAAACTTTGGCTAATAGTTTGACTTATTTTACTGAATACAAAAATGTTCATTTACATCACTATTTGCTTACAAACTAAAAGATAAACTTGAACTTTGAGCAAACATAATTTTTGACCTCAATCTTCTTAAGAGCTCCATGAATAAAATTCGTATGATACAATACAAGTTTTATCTTCCAAAAATATCCTCTTTTTCTGTCGTTTTTAAAAAGATATAAAACTTGCTAAAGCGGTGCTCAGATAGAAAGTTTGAACCGTTTGAACCCAATAAAACAGGTTAAAAATAAAACAAAAATAAAACATTTTTGTTCAAGTATATCAATAAAATTAAAATATTTTTTCAAATATAACTCAGACAAAGCTGAATTTTGGTTCAGAGCTTCATTTTTTAAATAAAAACCTCAAATTTGGGCAAGGACTTTCGATTTTGTAGGGTAAAAGTCCAGTATTTTTGAAAATTTCTCGAAAAGCATCAGGTTTTTTAAGAACTGTCTTTGGAAAAACGGTAGCTATTTAAAGTGTGCACAAAAAAGATTAACCACTTCTTTCGACGGAGCAAGAGATTTTGAAAAAACAGGGATAAAATGTGGCCTTACTTTAATGTGATATTTTCCACACCGTTGCATTTGTGCTCATTTTTCTGTAAATCCATTAGTCTAACAAAAAAATTATAGTTATCTATTCCTTGTAGAATATTATTAGCTACAATTTTTCCAAAAATATTTCTTAAAAAATCTGATGGTTTTCGAGAAATCTTTGAAAATACTGGACTTTTCCCCTTTCACCCTACAAAATCGAAAGTCCTTGCCCAAATTACCATTAAAATGAAGCTCTGCACCAAAATTCAGCTTTGTCGGAGTTATATTTGAAAAGATATTTTAATTTTATCGATATACTTGAACAAAAATGTTTTATTTATGTCTTATTTTTAACCTGTTTTATTGGGTTCAAACGGTTATAACTTTCTATCTGAGCATCGCTTTAGCAAGTTTTATATCTTTTTAAAAACAATAGAAAAACGGGATATTTTCGAAAGAAAAAAAATCTGTATTGTGTCATACGACTTTTATTCATGGAGCTCTTTAGAATATTGAGGTCAAAAATTAAGTAGGCAAATGGTGATGTAAATGAACATTTTTTTATTCAGTAAAACAAGTCAAACTATTAGCCAAAGTTTTAGTGTAAAAATTGTAAAAAACAAAAGTCAATTGTGGACAGGGTGAGCAAAAAACTGGTTCAAAGTAAAGTTTTTTTTTAAATTTCGAAAAATAGCCGTTACTCGAAAACTGTTATGATACAAACAAGTTACCAAATTCTGAAACGTCATGACCTGGCCTATCACCATAATCAGTTTGGACCATCCTTTACGGGAAACCCTGTATATATATCGCAAGTAAAAATAACAAAATAAGATTTCCGCTACTGATTCCCTCATTTTTGAGCGGCCGTCCATGTTTTCAAGAATAAATAGTTTCTTCTGTGCGGCATGGTATTTTTTAACACTATTTAACTATTCCGCGAATACATTTGGCACAGTATGTAAACGTTCACAGGGTGTAGAGGAATCTTCACAATTATAAGTTATTTTTAAAGACAACAACAAAAACTATTTTTTTTAAATTTATACCAACTCGTTCTACAGAAAATATAATAAAGTAAATAATTTCACATTTCAAATTTACACCAAACACATTTTCGTAATAAACCAAGTTAAATACCTTGAAGCTAGTTTTCTTTCCCCCACAGCTACTCGTAGTATGTGTTTGTTTATTTGCACAAACACATACATCAATCTCCTTAAAACACTACTTTTCGGTAAACTTCAACGAAAGAAATTAAATTTTCAGCTTGGATGAACTTTTGGTTAAAAACTTAATTAGTTCGCATTATTTATGTTGTTTGTGGTCGCATGGTTGTATGGTTTTATTTTGTTATACCTTTGCGGGATTATATTAAAAAAAAAATTAAACTTAAAAGAAAAAAATAAGAAGTCAAAAGTAATATACGAAGGAAGTAGTAGGTTTGGCTTATACCCATAAGCTGGATGATTCTTTCGCTTGAAAGCTATAAATTCTCAGGTGTGCTGTTATATAGCCAAACACAAACAAGCACACACACGCTTTTGAAACAAGGATTCTTAATTTGGCTTTTTTGAAGGATACGAATACCAAAATTTCCCAGTAAGAGTGTTGAAAGTGGAAAGTTTAACATTTCTCAGAAAGTTGCTGTTTACATTTTCCCGAGGATAACCAACACATATAAGTGTACCTACTGTTTATCAAGGATAAGTTTATGTAGTGTAGTATACCTAAATGTTTGTCTATATGAAACTTATTTTTGTTGTGCTATTAATCACTTTTGTACTTGTACGTCCTTATGTGCAACACATATCACTGACACATGAAAGCTGGTCGGATATAACGGACACACCTCCCTAGTCAACCCAGTTTTGGTGCTGTCGTCTAAATCAACGGCCAAAGTATTTACTTCGCAAGGCTAGTCAAATGCTGCCTACTTACTCACCTGTGGCGATGTAAGGCACTATTAGGACACTACTCAAATTACCAGTTTTAGTATGTGTCCCATAGGTGATCAAGCATCATTAAAATCACATTTAAATGTCCCATACGTTACATCACTTAAGCATTTTATTCAGAAATTCTTGGTTAAGTTTGTTTAGAAGGCAACTCCTCGCAACATCGGTGCTTCAAAAAGACTGGCGTATAAAACTGTAAAGTATTGAACATTTTACTTTTAATTTTACAGTTAAACTTACATTATTAAAAAGAGTTAAATTCTATATAAAAACATAAATTATTTGTTTGTAAAGAACCAACATCAAATTTGGATAATTTCTTGAAACTTCTAAAAATTCAATATTTGAACACAAAGTTTCATAGATGATTTTGACGGGATCATGACATTATTTAGAATGACAAAAATCTCGAATGGACAAAATCTACAAAAACAAAAACAAAAATCTCGAATGACAAAAATCTCGAATGTACAAAAACCTCGAAACACAAACTCTAGAAAAGTCAAAATAAAATCTAGAAAAAAATTTAGAATTTTGTTTTATGTAGGTATGCTCTCTTAAACTGTTGGGAATATTTTGAAATACTGTTGAATATACAGAAAGGTAAAAGAAACGACTTTTTTTCTATTTTGTATGTTCATACATATGTACGAGTTTTTTTATATTTATTCAAAGAAACACGATAATTAAATCAATTAAAAAAAATAAGTAAAAAACCAAACGTAGACATAAATAACAGCGTACTTACATGGACTGTGCCCAAAGTTAAAGTAATAATAAAAGTATAATGGCAAGTAACTGTACAAAATCATAGAAATAACCATGCAAAATGTTGTTGCTAACTGGCTTTAACATTCTAGGTAAAGCGTTCACTACGTTTACACAAATTTCACTAGCGATGCAAAATTGATAATAGCCGTGTTTTTTTGAAAGAGTGACTAGCCACTCAGCAAAATGTTTACACGCAAAACAAAAACAAAACAAATTATTAAAGAGAATTTTGTTTGTGTTTTCCGTGTAAAACTTTTACTGAGTTGCTAGTCACTCTTTCAAAAAACACGGCTAATGTTTATTTACTGTATGTTTCAAGTTTAAATTATATTACCTAGGCGTGATGAAAATGATCTTCCACATACATATGTATGTATGTGAAGATTGGAGAAAGAATAGTTGAAAGTAGGTAATGTTTTAGTTTATCTAATCTGTCTTCTGTGAAACTAATATCGTTATTATATTTTAAAAATTACCTAATCGTTAAAGATCTCGAAAAACCATTCACTTTTGAGACAATGCTTAAGATTTGCGCGCGCAAATCTTAAGCATTGTCTCAAAAGTGAATGGTTTTTCGAGATTTTTGTCGTTCTAGATTTTGTGTTTCTAGATTTTTGTTATTCTCGATTATATGCATTCTATATTTTGGTTTTCTAGATTTTTGTAATTCGAGATTTTGACATTCTAGATTATGACTTTCGAGATTTTGTCTTTCGAGATTTTGGTTTTCTAGATTTCGGGGTGGACCCGATTTTGACAAAAATTTTGAATGTTATGTGTTGAGTTTGTGCTATATACTAACACATATACAAACACGGTTGTTAATTCCTTTTAAAAGTGGTAATACGGCCCACCGCAAAAAGGAACTAACCCCCGCGGGCGTTTTTGCTTTTTTGAATTGGCATTAAGACCCCCACTTCATGTTTATATGATTCTTAAATACTTTTTACCCAAATCACTGTTTACTTAAAAAAACTTTGAAAGGAAACCGACTGACAACATAGGCGCCTGACAAGCGAATATCCTGAGCTGTGCGACGGAGTCGCGTGAGCGGGACAGAGGACACAAAAAGGGAGTTAAAATCCTTGAACTCGCGCAGGGGGCGAGCACAGTTCTAGGACAAAAACTTTGAAAGCAGACCGACTGATAACATAGACGCATGCCAGATATGGGTTTTATTTCCATATTAAATTGGAATTTAAATCCGCCAGTAAAAGGAATTAAACCCCACGGGTGTTAGTTCCCAACCCGAGGGGATTAATTCCATTTTTTTTTTTTGGGAACAAACACCAGCGAGGGTTAGTTCCGTGGGCGCACTGCACCGAACGAACAGTGTTTTAAGTTTTTTTTCTTAAAAAATATTTAGTTCCGCCACATATACATATATGTAATTTTTAAAGTAGGAAAAGTGCAATTTAGTAGCTATACTCTTTGTAATATGTTATTAAACAAATATCTAAGAAACCCTTACATTTGTAATATGTAATGGAAAAATGTCTTATTACCCATTTAATTTGAAATGGAAATTTAAATATTATTTACTTACTCTGGGCATTAGTTTATGGTCTTTATTTGGGGGTATTGAACCCTCAAATCAGTTCACAGTTGGGGTTTATTTTATCCAAAATTTCACCAAACTTCAAGTTCAAAATTATTCTTGTAGAACAACCTTCAGTCTTTATTTTTTTTTTATTTGAAAAGGTGTTGGATTGTAGATGGATTATGGGACAGTGAATGTTAGTATTTGACTTAACTTCTAAGTTCACACATGTGGGTCAGTGGCGTAGCTAGCCCTTCATGGGCCCCGTCTCAAGAATCTTAAAAAGTCAAAAGTCATCCTAGGATAAAAATTTGAAAAAATTATAATTATTTGTTTGACCATTTTTTTTTATGTTTATTTCTTGATTCTGTGTCTGCAAAATTTTTATAAAATCATCAATAGCAATATAACTTAATTTTTTTACTACATCTTTGCTTATGCACTGGACAGCATGAATACTTCCGATTACCGTTCTTGTCTCATATAGGTACTTAGAAAGCAAGCTGTTATTACCCCTACCAGTAATCATTTTGTGAGCTTCTTAATCAAATTAATTTTCTGAGATCCTTATTTTAATCAGGTTTTCACTGAATTTTAATTGTTTATTTTAGGCTAGGTAGATTCGAATTTGTAAAAACTTGGACAAAAGTTATTGTTCCTCAAAGTCTTAAACAAACACAATATATATTTGGCGTATTTATCCACCACCCATGACGCTTCTTAGTCTTTTGCAACAAATATTATGGTTTCAATTTTTAAGCTCAGGGGAAAGTTTGTTTCTTACAAATGACGAGGCTTTTATATCCCGAAGCCTTGTTTTATTTGTTTCCATCTTTCGAGCTTTTAGGATATTAAAGCTTAACTTGAAAACTAAATTCCCTCAAAATTTGAGCTTAATCGAACAAGATTAAGATACGGCCTATGAAATTACTAATTTCCCTTCTAAAAAAAAATGTATCTTTTCAATACTTTCTTTATCTCTTAATAAAGTTTAAGTTTGCGCCTCCCCTTAGTCAATGAATGATTTTTGTGGCGTAAACTAACCTCAAAAATAACGAAAAACTCGTTTTTTGATACTTTTAGACTAGCTAGTTACTAGTTTATTTCCAAAACCTGAGAGAATGCCTGTTCATGCCAGTACAAAAGCCAAACAAAATTTGTAGGATTTTATTCATGGTACCAAAGCAACTAAAGGGCCTGAGTCAGTAGGCATAATACTACATAATAATTGAATGGACTAAGTGTGTAATCCAAAATATTCTGTTAGCTTTTTTTCATATTAATTATAATTAAATAGCACCCTATAATCTGTATAGCAAATTAAATACTCAGTAAATATTTAATATTTCAGTAACCTTGCTTTGCAGTTTTCCAGAAAGGTATATCAAACTAACTGTAACTAGTCTTAGATCAAAAATTATAAGAATTTCAGTGTACCTGATATTTGAACAAAAATGATTATTTGTATTATGTTTTTTGTATTGCTGAATTAATGACAAATTTTCAATTCACTAAAAAACCGCACCCCTTTTAAGAGGTCTTACAGTCATACCAAATACTTTGTATATGCAAAGCTCATCAATTGCATCGAATAAGTTTTCGTTTTACAAAAAATATAGTTGATTTCAAAAATTCCTGAAATAATTTCTTGATGGGATTTAAATATTTCGATTTTTTGATCTCAACATTTTGTCCGTTCTTCTATCAAAAAATGAACATTTAAATCACGTTATAAGAATAAAATTCTGATTATACAAGTTTACATATTTTGTGTTCTATGTTATAATCTATGTCAAGCTCCTTAAACAATATGTGCTTATAAAGTGTTTATTAGAGTAAATATGGGTCGCTTAAAACGAAAACGAGACTTTTTTTTGTACAAGTAAATGTTTTCGAAATATTGGTAACTTAAAGTGTTAAAAAACCCGTTTTGAGCTATACTTTTGAGGCAAAGATATATACATGCATCACGAAACTGTTTTTGTTTTCCAAAGGCAGTCCGGAAGTATTAGTTTTCTTCTTTCAAATAAATTTTAAATACTTCCGAAATTGTTCAACCCTAGCAATAGTTAGAAAAACAAAAAAACATTTTTTTGTCATGTCTAGGAAACAATAAATTTTCTCAGGAGCCTAAACAAATAAACTATCAACTGTGGTAATTGAAAAATTTAGATTACTAGCTGGACTTTTCTGTTCCTAAAGGCATTTTCTTGCTGCGATTCAGCGAAATAAGATTAAGCTGCCATAAAAAATAAAGAGAATATAGAGAAATAACTGAGAGTAAACAAATCAATAGAACAACAAACAAAATGGTGTCAGTACCGTGACTAGGAGTTTCAGAAGGTACTTGTCTTGTAGTTTTTTAAAAGTTGTAGTAAGATGTACCCAACACTTTGTTTAAGTTGAGAATAAAATAGTAACTGATTAGATTTCCCTCAAGTGGGCTTTAGGTCAGTTTTCGTTTTTTGTTGAAAATTTAAAACAACAAAGAACAAAAACTGACCTTAAGCCCACTAGAGGGAAATCTTATTTAGTAACTGATTTATTCAAAAGTATAAATTACAAGCTCGACTTTTTTCTTCAAACTGTCCTTCTTTCAAACAACCCCTCTAGTTCTATAGATACGTATACGGCCATGAGTACAAGTACTCTAAAATACACTTATCCTTTACAGAACCTACTCTCTATAAATGCATACAAACGAGGAACCAGTTATAATACGGCTGGTGTCAGAGACGAAAATACAATTAAAAGTCATTTACAATCGAGTGCATTTCAGTTTGCTGACAAAAGCTGCTTTTAAGTGATTTAAAATGAGGCACTGGAGAGATATTTGCTTATATACACTACACAGCCAGCCCCTAGAATTTCATCTATCGGATCGGCTACGGTAACGATGGTCGAAGGGTTTTTAACAAGCTTTGAACTGGATTCCCTGGCACTCTTACATAAACATACCCAAAATACAACAAACCAATTTTCTGCATCTAAAGTATCCTTTTTGAGGATGCATTTTGTGCTGTTGTTCGTCCATCAGGCGAAATGCAATGCTGGGGCAAGTATTACCCGTCGCGTTTCAATGGAGGAGTACCTATACCTATGAGCTTTAACGTACCTCGGGACCAGTCAGTCCTCTTTACGAAGGTGATGTAGACGACGACAACGATAACGACGATGAGGACACGTTACTTGTTGATGCCCTGAGGTGGTATTTCCGATTGCTGTTTCTGGCATTTCGTTCCGCTTAGGAATAACATGTGACTTACTTTACTATTATTAGGTGTTGGTCTTTCATTTCCTTTTTGCAAATGTTCCAGAGGTTGCCCGACTCTAGAATTGCTTGTGTGCAGAGGAGAACCCCGCTCTTAACATAACACACCCAATAGCACACCAATTCATCAGTGCATTTCAGATGCATTGAAGAAAACTGAAACTAAATTGATATCCAATCTCAGGATGAACAACCAAGTGGAATCAAATGGGAAAGTGTTACATGCCTTTGGGTGTTGTTGTCATTTAGATGTTGTGATATTGGTGTCTGTTGGGTCTTAGTCTGAGTTCTGGGTCTGGGGCTTGGTGTATGTTTGAGTTTGAGAGTGAGTCTGAGTGATGCAGGCATTACAAGAATTTCTATCCCCAGTTGATTGCTTAGCAATTGCATTTTACCAAAGAGCACACTCTTGTTCCTTCTTGTATATATAATCGTCGTATTCTATGATGATGCACCTCTTTGCATTGGCATATCATCGTTGGCGTTGTCGGTAGATATAAAGAGACAATAACTCAATATGTAAATTCGATACGATTCTAATTAAAAACGGGACTTTTGAAGACCAGCAAAGGTTTGGATGTCAAAGGAAAATTTTTAATTCTTCGTCAATGTGCAATGTAATGGAGTCAGTCCCCAGAACGAACCCCCCATAGAGGGGAGTTTGTACTTTTTATTTAAATTTTTATTTTAAAACCTGATTCATGTAGCCGACAAAAAGGATGTATGGAAAGTTCAAGAAAAAAAAGTTTATTTCTGAGTGAAAATCGTTTGACTAGTTATAAAGAATAAGAGTTTGTTAAATGCAAAATTCGGCTTCCTGAATTTTCAAAAAATGTATCTTTAAAAGTTCAACCACAAAAAGGACTTTACTAGTATATCTACTAAACCTAACACTTAAAGAGAACAAAGTAGAACTGTTCTTTCCAGTCAAAAAGAATTGATAACCTTGGTAGCCTTTTTCTAAGCAGATCTAGGTACAGATAAATTTGTTTTGCTTTAACGGATTTTATGTGAAAAAAAAAAAAATAAAAAAAAAAACATTTAACGACCTCCTTTCTATTCATACACCATCCCCCATACCTGAGGAATATTACAATTTCCAATAATGATTGCTATAACATTTGCGACTTGTTAGCATCCTTATCCAAATATTCCGTCTACTCGTAGGTTTTCCATTATTTATTTGCCCTTACATACTTTTAAATATGATGTAAATGTTGGCCTTACAAAATTACCATAACGACGGAATCCCGTAAATAGGATGCCTTTTAAATGTTTAACTTAGTTTGTAGACACCATTCAAATCAATTCAAATTTATATTATATAGCATATAGCAGTACGATTACTTTGGTAAGACACACTGAAGTATAATATCGATTACCAGCGATTTACTGTTAAGAAGTTATTTTGTAAATAAAAAGCAATAAATTAGTATTGAAAGAAATAAAGGACATGTGTGAGAAAAATAAGAGGAAAATTATTGATGTGATGTATTTAATGTAGGTCTTCTTTATATAAGACCGAACTTGAGAAAATAACAATACAATGTAAAGAAACTGCACACCAGGGGCTGTTTTAAGAAAAAATCAGAACTACCAACAAATCATTATTGAACAAAATTAAACAAAAAAATTTTGTTTCGATTTAAACTGTAGTTTCCTATACGTAGCCCGTTTATCGGTTGGCTTTTTTATCGGCATTTTCTTAATTTTGTTGTTCTTACCAAGGGTAATTTTACCGCGTTAGCTGAAATACTTTCCAATTAAATATTTAATTTTTGAAAAATCGATTCAGTACGAGTTTCTTCCGCAGAACGTGATGCTAAACCCAATTTTTTTGTAATTAAAATTTGATCTTTTTGTAAAAATTTCTCACTTTTGCTGTCGAAAGGCTGATGCTGAAATTTGTTTTTTGCTTGCCCAACGATTTTTTGTCACATTTGATTAATTGAAAAGAGTTGTTCCAGAATCATAAATAAGTCGATAAAAAATGTAGGTTTCTTTTTAACTTTCAATTCAAAATACATGTGAATTCGTTGAAGCTATAAAAAAGAATGCCCCAATTCTGTGCGGGTAATAGGTGTATTGAAATTCGACATTCGGAGAAGTACTTTGTGTTGAACTGGTCGAAGAAAGGTTAATGTTAAATAATAACTACCAGAAACGTGATTTAGAACTACCAATTTTAAATATCAACTACCAGAGAACATAACAACTACCACTTAAAACAGTCCCTGCTGCACACGACGCACATTGAATTTACACTTGAGGGTAACATAAAATAATAAATTTTTTAGAATCGTTTCTTTGCACAATTGAAAAATATAAACTGCACGAGTGGATCGCATAAAACTTGCTCTCGTAGCTAACAACTTTAACGTAGCTAGAAATTGAAAGTGTACATTATGAGTTCAATAATTATAATGACTAGTATCGCCCACTGGCCGAAATTCGACTTTCGACCACCACAAACTCACATTCACGGACTCTAAAGTCAAACAATTTGTTTGAAAATTAAATCACACAAAATTTGTTCTATAAATTTTAAATAATTTTTTTTTTTTAAATATGCACAGTGATCGTCAGTGCAAAAGAAAAAATGACCGACAGTGTGTAAATGCGTTTCTAAGGACGTGTGTGAAGTTGGCAGGGCAACTTTTACCTAGAGTAACGGGACCAACGCAGGAATTTGCAGTTTTTTTGCATTTCTATTCCCGATTTTGCAGTTCACCAAATAGTGAGTGTAATCGAGTGACCTCCTAACTTCACATTGAAGTTAGCAGGTCACATAGTGTATCTCGAGATCTAAGCATGCTAGGGACTTGAGGTAAGGCTCCAAATTTGCAGTTTATTTTGCATTTCAAGAAAATTTGGGTCCAAATTTGGTAGTCCTTTATTTGAAAAGAATTCATTTCAGTCAGAGGGTATCTCGAGAAATAAGCATGCTAGAGACTTGAAGTAAGGCTCCAAATTTGCAATTAATTTTGCATTTCAAGAATTTGAAAAAAAATTCATACTGCCCTGCAAACTTCACTGTGCAGGTCATATAGTGTATCTAGAGGACTAAGCATGCTAGGAATTTCCAGTAAGGCTGCAAATTTTCAGTTTATTTTGCATTTCAAGAAATGTTAGGTCCAAAGTTTGAAGTCCCTATTTTTAAGAAAATAAAAAAAAAAATGACTTCAATAAGAAATTAGCAAGTCAAATTGTGTATCTCGAGAACTAAGCATGTAAAGAATTTGCAGTAAGGGTCCAAATTTGCAGTTTATTTTGCATTTCAAGAAATTTTAGGTCCAAATTTTGAAGTCCTTTATTTGGTAAAAAATTGATACTGCCATGCTTACTTTACAGTGAAGTTAGGAGGTCAGAGTGTATCTCGAGAACCGAGCATGCTAGAGACTTGAAGTAAAGCTCTAAATTTGCAGTTTATTTTGCATTTCAAGAAATTATAATTCCAAATTTTTAAGTGTGTTATTTGAAAAAAAAAAATGTCATACTGCGCCCTGCCAAGTTCACTGTGAAGTAAGCAGGTCAATATGAAATTTTTTTCGAATTGAGGACTTCAAAATTTGGAATTATATTTTCTTGAAATGCAAAATAAACAGCAAACCTATGGCTTTCAAACCATATAAATTTTATCGAAATCGGTAGGATACTTTTTGAGCAAACGTACCACAAACAAAATTTGAGGCTATTTATATATAGATTTTATGTAGATGTTGTAAGAAACGAAATGTTAAAAAAGTTTAAATGTAAATTAGAATGTAATTGTTTATTAATTTTATTTTTAAATAGCTAAGGCTGGTATTCACAGAGCGATCATAACTTAAGGGCCTCATGAACCTATTCACCAAGCAATATTAATGGATATTTACGAGCGCTCGCAAAAGTTATGAGTGGTCTCGAGCACTCCTAAGTTACGAGCGCTCTCTTCGAAAGGTTGTCCGAAAACGTTCGCAAATAAGATTTTGGCATGGATGTAGCTTATAGTATCTTAGATTTATGTGGGATTCGATCAGAAATAATATAAACAACGAGGACATGAGGTTGCTCCCACTGAAAAAGGTGTAATATTTCCAGGAAAATTCAAAACGTTAAAAAAAGTGTAATATTCACGCCATGCTTTTTGTTATTTTCCTATAGAACTTGTGAGATATATGTACTTCTTTGGAAAAAAAAAACATCAAGAAAAAATGTTCTTGTTATAAAATTCTCCACAAGATGAAATTTATATAAAAATTTCTGGTGTTATATTTTTGTTGCTATTCAGCGTTGAAGTCTAAAAAAAACTGTAAAAATAGGGTTGTTTTGAAAAGCTAAACTGACAGATAAAAAATGGTCCAATTCTACTATAAATGTGGACTCAAATACTCTGGGGAATTATAAAATGAAATATCGAAACCCGATTCAAATTGTTATGAGGGATAATGTTAATTAATTGCACCTTGAAATGTTTGCGTATATGCAGTTGTCAAAGTAAGACATTTCAGTTGTCGTTAATTTCTGTACTTTTCGTGAATAATTGAAATGTCATGAAAAAATTTGTAGAAAAGCGTTGTGTAAAATCTATTACTGTTTTTTGAAAAAGGCTCACAAAATGTTGATAGAAAAATCTATGTGTTATTATAAATATTAGTGGAATCTACTTTTAAAGAAATACCCCCTTATTTATAAAGAAAAAATAGTTATTTCAGCTCCCGTGTTTAGGAAAACTACACCATGGAATAAGAATTTTTGGGACTCAAACTAAAGGCACTTGCTTAGTGCTCCATTTGAGTCCGGAAAATTTGTATTCCATGGTGTAGTTTTCCTAAGCACGGGAGCTGAAATTAGTGGCGAATCCAGGGGGGTAGCTATAGGGGCTAAAGCCCCCCCATAGCCGATTCTTAAAATTTATTGAGATACAGAAATGAATACATTACAACATGAAGATTTTTATGTTTGTCAAAAAAATATAGCCGAGCAGTGATGTTTGATATGAGTCATAAAGTCGTATATCCGACTTCACTTATTGAGAAGTTTACAACATCGCAATATCGCATAGGTATGACTGTTCGTATTTTATCATTATTCCGAATCTAATATTGATTCGAATTAAAGTCGTATTTGTGTTGCTTATTCGTCTTTTGAAATCTTTTAAACAAGTTTTATATTTTTGTGTTGCTATGCATGAAGGTTACTTTTTCGATATTGTTTCGCATGAGAGCGATACCGCTCTATGAAAATCTATCTAAGACTATCGAAAAAAAAACTTTCAAAAAAATATAACTGGCCGACACAATGGTGTAGATGTAGCTGTTGCATGTAGCACTGTCAAAGTTGAAAGATACGAAAATGGTATACATCGACACAATGGGAAGCTGTAGCTGTAATATGAAAATTGTCTGTCGCGAAAGTCGACTCAACTTTAACTTTTGGCGGCGCTACAAGCTGTATTTGAGATGACATATGGGTTTCCCATGTCGTTTTTCGACTTTTCACTTTTTTTTTTGGGAACGTTCAATGCATTTGAGAAGTTTTTTCTAGTTTTTTAACTTTTTTATAGTCAGCTATCATATACATTCTGTTCGAATATAAATCTTATATGCGTTGAACCCGTCTCGAATAAATTTACAATTCCAAACAGCTGTGATGATGCGCTACATCATGGTTGACGTCCTTTGCTACATAAGTGACCGTTTTTATTGATAGATTATAATACAGCGATTATTTTAGCTACAGCTGCTTAAAATACGACTTTCAGAATATGGGTGAATATCGCAAACTGGATTTCGCAAGCCCCCCCACAGCCAAATCCTAGATCCGCTACTGGCTGAGATAACAATTAATTTTTTTATAAATAGGGGGATACAATTTAAGTTTGCTTTACTTCCCATAGAACAATTTTTCATATTTCCGAATTTCTCATTATTTGATAAGCCGATTCAAATAATTTTCTTTGTATAAAATAAAAAGATTCTACAATATTCAATTAATATTGTATAACTAAATTTCCAATTTTTTGAAGCGTCACTTCTTACCTTACGTAATTTCAAGAAAAAAATCGATAGAATCTTAGTTTGTTGAGGGCAAAATTGTCTGTCGCGAAAGTCGACTCAACTTTAACTTTTGGCGGCGCTACAAGCTGTATTTGAGATGACATATGGGTTTCCCATGTCGTTTTTCGACTTTTCACTTTTTTTTTTGGGAACGTTCAATGCATTTGAGAAGTTTTTTCTAGTTTTTTAACTTTTTTATAGTCAGCTATCATATACATTCTGTTCGAATATAAATCTTATATGCGTTGAACCCGTCTCGAATAAATTTACAATTCCAAACAGCTGTGATGATGCGCTACATCATGGTTGACGTCCTTTGCTACATAAGTGACCGTTTTTATTGATAGATTATAATACAGCGATTATTTTAGCTACAGCTGCTTAAAATACGACTTTCAGAATATGGGTGAATATCGCAAACTGGATTTCGCAAGCCCCCCCACAGCCAAATCCTAGATCCGCTACTGGCTGAGATAACAATTAATTTTTTTATAAATAGGGGGATACAATTTAAGTTTGCTTTACTTCCCATAGAACAATTTTTCATATTTCCGAATTTCTCATTATTTGATAAGCCGATTCAAATAATTTTCTTTGTATAAAATAAAAAGATTCTACAATATTCAATTAATATTGTATAACTAAATTTCCAATTTTTTGAAGCGTCACTTCTTACCTTACGTAATTTCAAGAAAAAAATCGATAGAATCTTAGTTTGTTGAGGGCAAAAAAGCGAACAAATTTAAAAAATATAATAATTTTCATGTAGTAAATGTTTATGATTATTGATTTCGTTGATTTTTATATTTGGATTAAGAAGTTTGAAATTTGTGGTACCTACGCCTTGCTCAAAAAGTATCCAACCGATTTCCATAAATTTTATATGGTTGAAAAGCCATAGGTGCAGAGATGTGCAGAATATACCTGAGACACGCATTTACACACTGTGTGTAATTTTTGTTTTTTGCTCTGCCGATCGCTGTGCATACTAAAAAATAAAATAAAAACTAAAAAAAATGTTTCTTGATTTAATTTTCAAACAAATTGTTTGACTCTAGAGTCATGTGAATGTGAGTTTTTGGTATGCTCGAATTTTGGCTATTAGGCGATACTAGTTAATAATAATACCCTAAAATAATAATAAATAATGAGTAATTTTTGATATTTTGTATTCAAATGTTGATAACAAATTGAAAAATTTCAACAAAATTATCTTATATAATTATTGATAAAACACTTCTCTAGAAATATGATTGGGGTTTTATAGCTGTAAGTCTAAGAGAATCACATTCTTCGCAACGAAATCGGTTTCCATTTAACAAAATTAATTAATATATGAAAGAGGTCGGTTTAAGGTTATTATGTTGTCCGATCTTTCTAAAAATAATTCATACTAGAAATGTGATTTAGTGAAATAGTTAGGGCGTTAAGGCCATATTTTAGGTCAAACCTTGCACCTCATTCTGACGGGATAAGCTTTGGTACACTAATAGTCCACATTCTAATTTTACTTTTAAGAAGTGTTGCCACGGTGGCAACACTGGCAGATCGGAGGTAAGGGTGCCAGATATCGGTTGATGTCGTGGAATGTCTCGTGGGATTTAAAATACTTGAAACCATAGCAATATATTCATTATTTGACCCCTCCCCCACCCTTATAAGCGGGGGGAGCAAAATACCCTCAGCAAATAAGGGTTTTTATTTGTCAGAAAATAATGGTGATTAAATGAATATGCATACAATTTTAAGATGAGCATCCACGTAGAATTTCATACTCTACAGCATATCCGAAGTATATTTTTGTCCATGTATTAGTTTTTTGTATAATCGCTTTCAAAATGGGGGGAGGGGAAAGTGGGAGTATATCAAACCCCTATATATTTGTCTTGGTATAATCTAAGCATATGACACATGACCTTAGGGTAATTTTTAATGCCCAATCTTATACAATCAAAATAATTTCAATATAGTTTCTCTAGAGAAAGTTATAACCTTTGTATGAAATGATGTCTAAATTTTCAGTGAAACGAGCATAACATTACCAAATTTCAATGGTATGGTGATGAAACTTGGCACACATGTCTCGTTTGTCGTAAGAAATTAGAATCAAAAGAGTCCATAAAAATATCTGGGCGAAAGGGTGTTTTTTTGAGTGAAAGGGAAAAGTGAATTACTAATACCAGTAAACCTCTCCCAAAACTGGTATGTTGATGAAAGTTGGTAGAAATGTTTTATTTCTTGTTAGAACCAAGACTCAAAAGGATCCATGCAAATATATTGGTTCCAGGGGTGATTTTCTTAGGCGGAAGGAAAATATGGGATATAAAGTCAACATTTTATGTTGGTCTAATCGGGGTACAAAAATTTAATATGGTACATGATTTTAAGTTACTTTTTAACGCTGGATCCAATTTAAGTACAATTTAGACGATAAAATCATCATTAAGAAAGTAATCGTCGTTTTAATGAAAAATTAATGTATTTATTTAAATAGAGCAGATACAAAATTTTCCCTCAAAAACCACCTTTGACAATAGATATTTGATTTATCGTTTTTTATTCTTGGTAACAATAAAAAAGAAAACATTCCTACCAGCTTTTATCAACGTACTAGTTCTAGGGGGGGGGGTTTACGGGGCATAGTCTTACAATTGTATGTTTCACTCAAAAAAACACTTTTTAACCCTAGATATTTGTATGGATTTTTTTGATTCTTATTTCTTACGACAAATGAGACACGTGTGCCAAGTTGCAGTACGTGCAACACATCAGTTTAGTAATTTATTTAACTTACTATAAACTTTGATATTGCCATAAATAAATTTATAATTTTTTTTTTTTAAGAGGTAGTAAAAAGGTACATATATGTACATTGTACGTGCATAGATACATACCTGCTTAGCTTGGGTAGTTCAAATCAATTTCGGCAAATTGTTCTTCTTTCCTTCTTAAGAAACCACATTTCATCACTTTAACGTTGCCTTTATTATTTTTATTGCTTTCTTACAACGAAAATTGAACTTTTCTTATTACATGATATCTTACCCAATCATCATAGTAATCCTAGGAGCAAACAAAGATATGAACTACGAGAGTTTATAGGAGGACTTCTTGCTTCAACATTTCAAATCCTTTGTTAAGATGCTATCTTTATAACAAATCACATCACTTTGATCCTACATAATCCTTAAGGATAAAGTTAAGTGAAAGGACTTTCATTTCTCAGATGCAGTGCAAGAATGTGTTATAAATCATATCCAAAGGATATACTACATGTATTATACTCACTCTTGTTAGTGTGTGTATGATGAAGAATATAGAGGATAGATGTATAAGTGAAAATAACTCACAGTTAACAAATCATTCTGCAGGGCAGGTCGATTTGAATTAATATAGAATTTAAGTTAATGCAATTTATTTGCAATTTGGTAGACACAGGTGTCATGTTTAAAAAGGATCATCACACATTTGGCTGGTATATCGTAATGCTTATAGAAAAATCCTTCACTTAATAATTAAAGAAGTAGATTCCTTTTTCAATCTCTCCCATCGATTTTATCGTAACTATTCAAGCCAATAAAAAGACTTGTCTAAATCACAGACAAAAAAAGATAAAGTAAATATCCAGGAGGATAACTCTTTTTCAAACGCTGATTTTGTGTGAAAACAATCATTGAATTCAATTTCATTTTTATTCGACAATCGATATACTAGAAAAACATAACACACTCATCCCTAGAAATAGATATTTTTACAGGACAAAAGGATAACGGATACGAGTATCTATATCTACCTGTTCTACAAAACAAAAAATAAAAATGTTTTCAACTCGAAGCTAGTAAGCGAAAGCACGCGAAGAATAGCGTTTATGTAAGTATGTACCTTCAACAACAAAAAAAAAGTCTGCAATGACGTGCAACACATGCTAGCTGACTCTTGGCTCTCTGGCAATGACAGTGAAATACTTCAACGGCAGAGGCAAGGAAAGGTGAAATACCTAGCAGGTATTTCAATTTATATAGATTTATAACGTATTTGATTTATAAGTTTTTCCTCATTCACTCGCCATTGGTTGTCCATGAAAAAAAAATCTTTGGAGGACACGCCAAGGAGTATCAGTCGGGTAAAAAACGGTAGAGAATCTTTTTTTAACAGGCTATATGGACATGTGGTGAAGACCGAAGAATATTGAATGGCAGTAAAAAGTAACTTTTAAGCTGAAACTTTATTATGGGTGTTGTGTTCATCTTTTCAAAAGGATTTCCGCGAGAAAATAACTTATTTTTTATGTTGAATTTTTCGTTTTGACTTTTAATATTAAGCTGACGATATAATGTACATATAGGTACCTACTTTACAAAGCTTGTAGTACAGAAAAGGCTTAGGGAATTAAGTTTGCCACACATGGAAATTAATATCTAGAAAAAAATTGATTTGTAGAGGGGATTTAATAAATTATAAAAGTGGAAATAGATTCTCAATATTGAAAAACCGCAAACAAAATCGTTGTTATTTAAATGGAACAATTTGTGACCTAATTTTGTTTTGTTTTGTTTTTTTTTTATTTTGAAAATATCAGAACAAACGAGAATGGGCATTTTGGTCTAGTTATTGCCCACGTATGATATATACATCGTTGGAAAACTTAGCCCTGTATATCATTTGGCGCACAAAGCTGTAAGCCATGAGGTTTAGGCAGTAAATGGCAACAAAGATTGCAACTAGAGCAAAAGTTAATTGCAACAGTGTTCCATTGAAATTATAATATTGGTCACTTTTGATGAACTGAATAAACCCTAAAATAAAGGAAGTTTTATACCAATGACAAATAATAGCGAATAGTATCAGGGTTGACGAATAATTCGTTTAGCAGTATGAACAATTTTTATTCGATTTAGCGAATGAAATGAATGGGAATAATTGTGCCTCTTGTGCCCACAGCTGAGATATATATATATATTTTGGAAAGCTTAGTTCAACAGCATCATTTTAACATATACAGGCACAGAACTGTAAAGCATGGGGTTTCGGCAGAATATAATAAAATATAAAACAATTCGTCTATGTTTGCAAAGTGTTTTTCTTATTTTTTTAGTCGCTTGTTTTAGCCAATTCACATTGTATATACTCGTACGTTGGTACGCTCCATAGTACCTAATCATTTTCATAGGTCTCGTTTCTGGGCACTTGGTAGACCAGGTCCCATATATTTTTGACCATTTTCCTTTAATTTTATCAGTTTTCATTATTTGATATGTTTGTGCTGAATATAGGTAAGCTTCCTTAAAACACAAAATTCACTCATGTATTTCTGGAAAAATGGTCACACTGGTCACGTAAAAATATTTTTTATATAAGATTTGTTTATTGAGGGCCTTCAGAAATTCTTGATCGAATTTAATTTTCTATCAAATAGAAAAATTCATATAATTTCATATACTTCGTTTACATGGAGAATTGAATCAGACTTAAAGTCGGATTCAACTCCATATAGACCTGGATCGGATTCAAACAGGATTTCTCGATCCGATTCCACTTTGCGAGCTGAATCGAATCGAAAAATAACAGTAGACCTTTATTGAAAAATTACAGAATCGAGTTTTAAGTGTGTGTATTTCAATTTGCTTTGTTTTGTTTTGTTGTTTTTTCTCTCTCGTAGTCACCATATTCATAAACTTTTCGATTATATTTGAATTCGATTCAGTGGCCTCACTAGATCGAAATATAAATCCGACTCGATTCGATCGTCGAAACCTTTCATGTAAACGGAGTAATAGTAATCTGACAGAGAAATAATAACGAATAGATTTTTGAAATATCGATAGTAGACTTTAAGTCTATTCGACTTTTGAATAGACTCTCGCAATAAGCCCCTGAAATTAAACTTTCTGTCAATATGTGTGTTGGTTTTATGGTAATGACAAAAAAAACATTGGTACAAAAAATAAAACTTATGAAAAGATTAGTAAAAACAAAATTGAATATCACTGCGTTTTTGATTGACTCTCAAGTCGTTATCATATAACATATTATACTATTTCCGGAATAGAGCCATAACATTAACATTATTTGGTACAATTATTTTCTCTATAGAAAACAATGTTATTAAGTTTCATTGTTCGTAGTCTGAAAAGAATCAGTTCTAGCTTTACTTTTTAAGTAATCATCTTCTGAATCTGGTATTAATACTGACACAATATGATGGCTAACCCACATACCATACAACAAATCTTTCAACGCTTTAACATCATCATAGGATTTGGACAATATTAAAGTCAAGCCTCTGTTCCCTCAGTCTCTCTGCTCGGCTACAGAGCAGGGATAAAAATACTTAGCCCGAAAAGTGAAGCGAAAAAAAAGAAGATAATGGCATAAAAATCGAATTGGTTTATTTTGATTTTATTTTTTTCTGCACAACCCTCGTTGGTTTCTTTTGCTGCGTGTTTTCCCAAACACGAAAATTATTAAGTTTATAACACAAGTTCTATATACAATAATGAAGTAAAAGGCTAAGCACTTTATAGTTTGAGTTGTAATTTTTTAATTGTTGGACACTATGGTGTATACGTACTTTTTATTGTTTTTTTTTTATTTTTTTATTTTTAGAGATTTACTATTATTTATTTATTATTATTATTTATTATTTATTTTTTTAGATCAATCTACAGTTTTTTCCCATTTTACCAACAAAATTCTTTAAGAGAAATTGAAATTAATTTATTTGACACTGCGGTGTATTTTTCAATTATATTTTATAACGATACGTAACATTGAGTTATTGGTGCATCCGCAATAATGATAAAGATAGGTTTTACAATTTCATAGAATGCCTTAATAAATTGTGGTTGGAAGGCCATAGTTGCGGAGACACGCACTTACACACTGTGGCTCATTTTTGTTCTTACGCTGCCAATCTAGTCCAGGAAAATAAGATGTTCACTTCAAAAAAAAAATCAGACAAAGCCGAATTTTGGTGGAGAGCTTAATTTTTGTGTCCTAAACATTTCCTGAAAAGTAAAGGGGGTAAAATTCACTTCTTTTTCTAAACTTTTCGAAAACCATAGGTTTTTTTTGCAAAAATTTGTAGGTACATATTGTTGCACATAAAATTGTAAACAAAAAAGATTATAACACTTTTTTTTCGCATAAAGGATAGATTTGGAGAAAAACGGTCAAAAACGTTTGGGTGCAGTACATTAAGTGTAACAAATGTAATACCTTATGGAGGATATTAATTATATTTTTGGATGGGAATTTGTTTTTTAGGGTTATGTTTGGGAACATATTTTTTATTAAGGTACCAAGTTTTAAGAGTGATACCGGAAGAGAAATGCCACCATCTTGAAAAATTTAGTTTCTTAGAGTGACAAACTCTAGTCAAATTTTAGCCAGTAGGTAATACTATTTTTAATCCATAATAGCAATTGGCATACGAATTTGTTTTGAAAACAAATCAATTTTTTGGAACATACATAGTATAAAATGAAAAGAACTGAGAAATTGAAAACCACAATTGAATATTTCATTCAATTTCATTAGTTCATTAGTTCATTAGATCATTTATTCACTTCGAAATCGGTTTAAAATCATTATTGAATTTTAGGTACATATATAACATACATATGTACATATGTACATATGAACATATTCAGCCTTATCGGGAAAAAAATCTCCTCCGTATATTTTCCCCCATATGATACTCTCCAATCGTTAACATTTTCCCCAAAGTTGAAAAACTCTCAAGGAAAAAAATAGGAATCGTAAATCTATTTTCCGGAGGAAAATTGATGATATTTCCCTGAAAAAATTCGCCTCAATTTAGTTGGAGAATATTCATATAGAGGCATATAACTAACTACTTGTGTATTTTTTGAAGGATTTATAATTGTTTACTTGCACAAGTTTTGGTTTGGTGTCAATCAAAAATATCGGATTTAAAAAAAATTTCATTTCGATGACCGAAAAGTCCATTGGTATTGGTATGTGTGGCTGTACGTGTAGGTCCACTCTACAAAGAGCTAGAGACTAAACGAGTAGATCGATTTGCTTCAAATTTGGTATAACATTTTAATGTGATTCCCTTTTTTCTATAACTTTCTATCAAATTTTAGAAGAAATTTACTAAACACCTTCGGGTTAAAAAGTAACATAGTTTTGCACAGAGGGAGGGAACAAAAAGTAAAAAAAAAAACAGATATAAAATCCATTTTTTAACTATTGGCTCTTTTTAAGCTTTCCCTTAAGACGGGAATTATTGTATTTATAACGCAAAATACGCCTTTATTACCACATATGGTTCAAATATTTAATTAGATTTCATAAAATAATTTACAAACATTGACAGGTTAATTATTTCACAAAATTAATTCTCTCAGAGTTTTTGAAAAATGGGGGAGATTCAACTCGGTGGAGATTGGCGATAGGAGTATTCGAATATCAGGTTCAATAAAATGAAGTTCTAAGATGTATTTTATTATTTTTTAGCACCTGGTAACCTTTTTTAACTAATTTCTGATATTCTATAATTAAATTATAAAATATCGTTGTTGCCGTTGTTTTTAAGGCTGGCCACGACACGAGAAAAGTCTCGGTCTCGAACTCGGTCTCGCATGACGAGAACAAGACGAGACGAGATTGACTTTTAAGCATCCGAGACGAGACCGAGACAAGACTGTATATTTGGACCGAAGTTTACAGATAGTCTAATAAATTATAAAATCCAATTTCTGTTAAATATTTATTTTATTTTGCACGTATTCAAACTATAATCGAAAATATTTCGTTCCAATAATCAACGAGGTGGTCGGAAATCGTATTTCGGAGACGAGACCGAGATGAGACTTAATTATACGAGACCGAGACGAGACTGAAAATTTTCGATTTTAACGAGACCGAGACGAGACTTACTCGTCTCGTGGCCAGTCCTAGTTGTTTTTCAAAATATTTTTTTTTTTTCTATAGAATTTTATAGAGCATTTTTTCTCCCTGCTTATTTAGAAGAAAAAGGTTTCTTTTTCCCAAAGATTTTTTTTTCAACAATTTTGATTTAACCTTACCTTATGCAAAATACACAGGCGCAAAATTGTAAACAATTAAAACCGGCTCTTAATCACTTTTTAAATGGAAGTCAGCTCTAAAACCTCTTTGTAAAGCGAGAGTCTACTCTTTGGTAATTTTAAACGACATAAAATAGTTAAACGTTAAAACACTCTTCTAACTTTAAAAGCAGCAAATCGCTTGTTTAACTTCTTATAGTATGCTTTTACCACTTGAGAATAAGTTTATAACAACAAAAAAGTGTAGGTTGGTAAAATGATATCGACGGTTTTTTTTATTTTTTCAAAAAATATTAAAGAGCTCAGCGGCATTGATTTTTTTCTACCAAAACATGGGCACAAGCAGCAATCATACAGACACATCAACCAACATACAACGTAGGTACCTACAAAGATGTCGTTGTCCATTAGCTTTTTTTTTTAGAATCAGGGATAATAAAGTAGATTTCTCTTCCACTAAATAAAGATTTAAACAAAGAACAATCATAACCAATATACACGAGAAACACATAATTATATAAAAATTATTTGTTCTGAATTTGTTTGTTTATTTTAACATTTTTTGTTGTTCTATAGCTGTGTTCCTTCTCTTCATCTGTCAAATTTGTGCCTGTTAAACCTTAATTTGCTTACGATAAGTTGCGTTACTTTAGTTAGAAGAGTTGTTTAACGTGCTTAAAATTATGAAATAAGGTAGGTTTACAAAATAAGGCCCGGTCCCTAATAAGGCCCAGTGCATAAAAAACCTATAACCAACAAGTAACGGGACTTTTTGTTCTATGTCTGTGTTAACCCGTTGCAATCCAACACAAACGTAACAAACAAAAGCCAGCTGCTTTATTCGTTTTGA
The DNA here is from genome assembly GCA_949320155.1 of Melangyna quadrimaculata. NCBI lineage: Eukaryota > Metazoa > Arthropoda > Insecta > Diptera > Syrphidae > Melangyna > Melangyna quadrimaculata. Next base: position 451,171,966 of record OX439483.1, on the reverse strand, counting down.
GTCTGGCAGCAGAAACGACTTGGTGAAGTGCACCTCACGCAGCATTTTATAAAAACAGGTTTAACAAGCTTTTACTTTTTCGGCAAATTTAATGAAGAAATTATGATTATTAATTTTCATGGTAAAATAATATAAAACGTAGATAAATTCTTGCTATCTTTTATTTATGTATGTATATCATCATGAAGCTGAAGATCGCTGCATCCGAGTTTTTTTTTTGTTTTAAAGTAGCAGACCTCGAAAAGTATCAATGATATTGGAAAATTTCAAATACCAAAATGTTGTGCAAATAATTTTCCAGGGGCGATGTCCGTTACTTTTTCAAATTTGCATCCCGCTATATTAGTTTTTAACGTTTTAAAATTTACTTTTTTTTAAAAGCAGATAGACCAAACCAACGGTTAAAAAAAATGCGCTGTGTAGAACATACCTTTTTCTAGAGGCGATGTTCCTTAGTTTTTTTTTTTATTATTTTATTAAGCGTTCTTAACAATGAAACATAAAAAAGAACAACAGAACTTTAACCCCTTATAACTTCGGATCAACGAATGCTACATACAAAAAAAGTACACAGAAAAATTGAGTTTTCCAAGCTCTAGAGGCGATGTTTTTTATTTATTTTTTTCATGTTCTTAAGCCATTTATTTTCGCCTAGCATTAAAAAAAAATCGGGTGGCACAACGGCTCATGAATAACCAGGGACTAGTGACTAACAACTCGCAACCATTCCTGTGTGCGCCTCTCGACAGGAATGGAAGGGACCTACAATTTTCTGCCGAATCCGAACGGCTAGACGTAGCCGTGAAAAAAAAACTGCCGGGCACTCTTAATTCCGCACTTTAACGGGACAACACTAACTAGTTAATGTCAGCATGATGCTTTTCGAGAAATTTTCAAAAATACTGGACTTTTCCCCTTTCACCTACAATATCGAAAGTCCTTGCCCAAATTTAAGGTTTTTATTTAATAAATGCGTAAGACGTAAATGAAGCCCTCCACCAAAATTCATCTTTGTCGTAGTTATATTTGAAAAGATATTTTAATTTTATCGATATACTTGAACAATAATGTTTGATTTTTAAACTGTTTTATTGGATTCAAACGTCTATAACTTTCTATCTGAGCACCGCCTTAGCAAGTTTTATACCTTTTTAAAAACTAAAGAAAAACGGAATATTTTTTGAATATAAAACCTGTATTGTGTCATACGAATTTTATTCATGGAGCTCTTAAGAAGACTGAGGTCAAAAATTAAGTTTGGTCAAAGTTCGAGTTTATCTTTTAGTTTGTAGGCAAATGGTGATGTAAATGAACATTTTTTTATTCGGTAAAAAAAGTCAAACTATTAGCCAAAGTATAAGTGTAAAAATTGTAAAAAACAAAAGTCAATTATGGACAGGGTGAGCAAAAGACTGGTTCAAAGTAAAGTGTTTTTTAAATTTCGAAAAATAGCCGTTACTCGAAAACCGTTATGATTCGGTAAGAACAAGTTACCAAATTCTAAAAGCCTATGACCTGGCCTTTCACCATATTCAGTTTTGACCTTTGTTCTCGAGATATAAGCTAAATCGCGTTTTTCAGAATTGCGGCTGACGCACAACAATTAAAGCCGTGGTAATTTTTTTCTATACTCAGAGACAACCCATTTACGAATTTTAATCATAAAATTCGAGCGGTATATTTTTGCAAATTAAAAAAACCTGCTAGGCAAAAATAAATGGCTTAAGAACATGAAATAAAAAAAAATAAAAAACATCGCCTCTAGAGATTGGAAACCTCAATTTTTCTGTGTACTTTTTTTGTATCTAGCATTCGTTGATCCGAAGTTATAAGGGGTTAAAGTTCTGTTGTTCTTTTTTTACGTTCCATTGTTAAAAACCCTTAATAAAATAACAAAAAAAAAACTAAGGAACATCGCCTCTAGAAGAAGGTCTGTTCTACACAGCGCATTTTTTTTTTTTTTACCCCGTTGGTTTGGTCTATCTGCTCGTTTAAAAAAAAAGTAAATTTTAAAATGTTAAAAACTAATTTAAAAAAAATATAACGGGATGCAAATTTGAAAAACCAACGGACATCGCCCCTGGAAAATTATTTGCACAACATTTTGGTATTTGAAATTTTGCAATATCAGTGACACTTTTCGAGGTCTGCTACTTTAAAAGAAAAAAAAAAGCAGCGATCTTCAGCTTCATATATCATCTAGATTTTTGTTTATACATTTATAAACAAAAGTCTTTCATGTTCCTAATAAGGCCCATACAAAATGAAATGAAAATGAAATGAAATTTTCATTTGGTTTCATCCAAAATCCCAAAACCAAAGACAAATTGGACTGAAGTTCATGTGAAAAATGCCTTGAAATTCATTTAACGAAGTTTAGTATCGCAGCATGAGGCTTAGTTTTAATGTCTTTGAATTAAAATTTTTTAATTATTAATCTATTTCAAATTAATTTTAATTTTTTTTAATACAGCAGTTTTTTTAGCCAAGAAGGCTGTTGTTATTTTTTTAATTCAAAATTAATTAATTTATTCAATTTAGTTTTAAGTCTTATAATTTATTAATTTATTTTGTTAATTTTTAAGATTTGTTTAGTCAAGCAGGCTGTTTTTTTTTTTGTTTTTGGTAAAAAGGGGGGTTCACACTCATAGACAAGTCGATCAACCTGAGTCGTGTTGCTAGCGTTCACATTCAACGACCGCCTCATCAACTTCTTTTGTAAATAAATTGTCAAAAAGCAAACACGGCACAGATTTAATTTGTTGCACCAGTTTCAGCGAAGGAAATTCAAATCTTCTCACTTCCTTTTGTGGGTTTTACTTCTATTTTAGCCATTCTCTATCAATCTCACTTTAAAAATTAAAAAGAAACACTAAATTCCAAATTTTCATACTTCTTAGTTGTTCAACTAGCGCTCACATATGCTACAGCGGTTGTTCGACCGAGCAAAATATCAGTAGTTCCGACAGTAGTTCAACTTGTGTTCACATTTAAAATTATGTGACGTTTCGACACGAGATGAGAACTTGTCGATGTGTGAACCCCTCTAAATAAATAATTGAAAAAAAAAAAATATTTTGATTACATATTTGTCCGTTTTCTTTGTTTTTATTTAAAAACAATTTTATTTTAGCAATAAATTTATAGTAGTTTCGAAGAAAAATGTTTGGGCCTTATTAGAAGCAGGTGTTCCCAATAAGGCCCAACGTAAGGTTTTTCAAAATGGTCGAAAAATATAATTTTGCTTCATTTTTTAAAAAATATTTTTCTGCTTTCGTGCGCATAATTTAACTATTGTTTATAATCCATTTCGTTTATTTACATATTTAATACGGTTTAAAAGTTATTCAGGAAAAATAATTAGGTGGGCCTTATTTGGCGCACCTACCTTAGTTAGACGAGGGTTTGCACTAAACGACGAGAGCCGGTTCTATTTCTTAAACGAGCAATGTTTAAAATTTTGCACCACTGCAATTGACTGTGTTTAAATGATTAAGAGCCAGTTTTTCATAATCAGTTAAACCTCAGATAGTCCTTTTTCTTTAGATGAAGCAATTATTTGTTCCTTTTGCATTAAATTGAAAAAAATATCTAAGCCTTAAAAATTCTAGGCGACTTAAACTACAAGAGACCCAGTGGTGCTGTTTGCTTATCAAAAGTAATCTTACACTCCAATAGCATTTCTATAGCTTTTGTTTCTTAAGGTCTAATTTTAACCCAAAGTAACCACTCCATTTAAAAGCTATTTATATTTTTGTTGACCTCAATTCATAAAAGATAATGTAATGTTATCCTTACAAAAACATGTCAGTCAATAAAAATAATGAGGAACCTACTACTAAGGAAAATAACACTCACCTTTATAAGTATTGTTACGAAAACAACAAAAAGGCTCCAGTAAAGTTGATCCTTGTAATATGTTCATATTTATATTTTAATTTGATGTTGACACCATTACTAAAGATTCATTACAATAATCTGCTGCATTGTCAAAGATTCACAATATCACGTGCCAAATTGCAAAATAATTCTTCCTGGTATATTATAGGCTTCCCTTTTATACGTAGCTTCTTTCGTTTTGTAAGGATGGTATTTTGTCTGTCTAGATTGTTGTCAAAAAACCAAGATGATATTATATCAATATATAGATAAACAGGAAGACAATAGACGCCACCGCAGGAAGAATTTGCCTTTTCGTTTCAAACAAGTGTGACGGGTGGATGAGAGGTGATGGTTGTTATTATAACAGCTTATTCACATAGAACCCAACTATATTCTGAATAAGTATTCATGTACCTTATGTCCTTATGGTATGCTGTATGCATGTACGATGTATTGAGTATTGAAAAATGTCGATGATCTAGTAGACGCGAAAATAGTTTGTTTTTCTTTTTTATTTTCAAAATTTGATTTGTGGCAAGGATGTCGTTGGTAAGCTCCATGACTATGGAACAATATTTAGTGTAGGTATATCTATGTACATAGTTGTAGGTTTTATAAGAAAAGAAGAATTGTTGAGTGTGCTCTTTGCTGTATAATGTGTGAAGTCCCTGAGGGTTATTAAATTTAAAGGATATGTCAAACAAGAGATTCTACACACAAATACATGCATACATACATATGTAGGTATCTACAAATATTTTATATAAATTATTATATTTTGATGTCAAAGAGTTTCTTATTTTTTCGTATTCTTGTCTTTTTTCGTTGAGTAAAGGAAATTATATTTCGAGTATGAAAAATGGAAAATAAAAATCATTTTCTTTTTATAGTCATACGAAAGGAAGTATATAGAAAACAGGAGCATATTGTCCCTTACCTCTTTTAAAAATTAATAATAAAAAAAAAACACAACATTTCTACCTCGATATATGGAGAAGATTAAAACGGTTTTTTTTTAATACAATGTCCTGCAGATACATTTTGTTCGATTTTGTTTTGTTTTTTGTTTTTATTTTAATAATAATTTCGGTGGTCAGCCATGATGGCTTTACTCTTAATATCGTTTATTAAAGTGAAATGAGGGTTCTTTTGAATGGCGATACAAGTGGTGGAGGTGGTGGTTTGTGGACGATCTTGTGATGTCCAGTTAATATCCTGAGGCAATGTAGACATGATAATAATATGTGTAGTAGGTATATAAATTTTGTAATCGGTTTTCCTTGTCTTTGACAAGATGAATGTTTTGCATATAAATGACAGGCTTTTATGGTTTTCCAGATAATATTTCGAGTGAAATGTAATTAGGTATTGTTGCTGGACTGTATATGGATACCTATAACTATACCCACACCCCAGGCAGTGATATGAAGTGTCTGTATCTTCGTTATTTAAATATCTAAAGGAGTTTTTCTATTTAAATTTTCCCTCTGATATTTCTTGAGAATGTCTGCAAAAGAAATGATGTAAAAGTTAACACCAGTTACCATTCAAGCTGATTTCATAACAAAAAATATAGTGTGCAAATATAAGTTGAAAAACCAAATGACTTTTGTAATATCATTTTATTTAATTTACGTAAATGAAATTTCCTTTGACTTCTTTGGTTACCATTTCTTCTGGAAAAGTCCAAATTATTAAAATATTTTATTATTTGTTTTGGCATTTTACTATTCTCCTTTACATTTTCCTCCGTTACTTTCCTTAACTCTATATGTTAACAGTAGATGTTTTTTTTTTCTACTTAAATTCACTTCCGCCAGACAAAAGAAACACACATTTAGAAACTATAAGATTTACTTTATAGTTCCTACCTACTTTAAGTTGAGTTAAGGATTCCTTAACTCTGTAAAGGGTTTGCTTTTTTAAGCTTAAAACTTTTAAATTCATATTAAATGAGCTTTGTATGCAGATAAAGAGGATTTTTGAAAAAAAAAAAAAAAAAAAGATTTGTCACTGAGTTCATGTAAATTGCATCTGTTTTTTTGCTTTTCTCTGCTGCATTTTTGGCATCAAAAAGGAGGGGATGTTATTGAGTGTGGTTCTTAAAACAGTCATTTTAAAATCCAATATGAACACCAATCATACCGGCTGCACAGACAAATCCTTGCAAACATTTCAGTACTGTCTTAATTATAAACACGTGCTATTCATGGCTTGAGGTTTTGCATAGAGGAAAGGAGAATGGGCAAAAATATACGGGACCTAGTCTACCTAGTGTAGTAGCCCGTAGCGTAATGGTTAGTGCGTTCAACTGTCACGCTGAAGGTCTGGGTTCGCTTCCCAGCCTCGTCCACCTAAAAACTAAAAAGTTTTTTTTCAGGGCTACTGCCTCTTGCGAAGAATTGACAAATCCTCCAAGAGTATCACTTGTCACGAATAAGTGCTTCTCGTCTAGCCGTTCAGATTCGGCATAAAATTGTAGGTCCCTTCCATTCCTGTCGACAGGCGCACACAGGAATGGTTGCGAGTTGTTAGTCACAAGGCCCTGGTTCTTCACGAGCCGTTTGTGCCACCCAATTTAATTTAGTCTACCTAGTGCCCAGAAACCAGACTTATGAAAACGATTAGGTACTATGGAGTGTACCAATGTACGAATATTTTTTTTGTCTTAAAAATGGGACTTAATGGGAGAGCGACTAAAAAAATAAGAAAAACACTGCAAATTCGAATAAATATAGACAAATTGTTTTATACTTTTTGATATATTGCCTACGACCCATGGTTTACAGTTCCGTGTCCATGTTCAAAAATGATGCTCTTGAACTAAGCTTTCCAACGTTGTAGGTATACCTCAATTGTGGGCACTAGACGAAAAATATTATTCCCATTCATTAAATTCGCTAAATCTAATGAAAAAAAGTTAAAGTTCCGTACTGTTAAGCGAATTATTCGCCAACCATGATATTATTCGCTATTATTGGCCATATTGGTATAAAAGTTTCTTTATTTTGGAGTCTTTTCAGTTCATCGAACTGTCTTTTCCATGGAACACTATTGCAATTTTTGCTCTTATTGTCGTCTTTGTTGCCATATACTGGATAAACCCCATGGTTTACAACTTTGTGTCCATACAAAAAAATGATGTACTAGAGCTAAGCTTTCCAACGATATATATCTCATTCATAGGCAATAGGTATACCAAAATGCCCATGCCCATTCTCCTTTGATTCAAACCAACCACCAAATCCACATTCGCATAGCATTTAATTGACACAAACCATAATTACACAGACTTCGACATCAACTTAAAAGCATTACATATTTGCAAAAAAGGCAAAATACTAGACGCGACTGAAGAGTACGAAATATATAAAGCCAATAAACAAGAACAAGACAGACTATTAAACGACAAATTAACACTTAAACAAAACGCACAATACGATACAGCAATCAAAAACCAAAAAGACAGAAGAAGACAAACATAGCAAACCCAAACCTTAACTTAAAATAAAAACAAAAATAAAAATAAAGCTCAATCACAATAAGAGAAGTAAAGAGACTAAGGCTTTACATTAATCAACATCAAAGAAGCAAAGTAAAACAAATTTCGCCCGATGATGGAGACACACTCCGAAACGCGTCGCTAAATATTATTATTATTATAAATTAAATAAAGTTGTGAAAATTATTAAAAATTTAAAATAAATTTAATAAATTATAGTGAGCTAAATAAAGTTTATCTTTTATTTAAAATTTAACATATATATTAAATACGCAACTTGGAGACAAGCACTCACCAAAATGCATCCACATCGTTGATCAGCACTGCTGATATACACAAATCAACATAATGTGGACGCTGTTTACAAATACAATATCGCTAGTAACTCTATATATATATATAAGAAGCTTAAGTAAAATCCTACTGTGGATAGATCTTTGGCGTTTATTCGAGCCTATATTCTAGCTTCTTATCGGCTGTAGAGCTACTAGCGATATTGTATTTGTAATGTATGTACAATCGTACACTGAGGCAAAAATGTATGGGCTCAGTACAGAGATATTTATGTAAAATCTATGTACTGAAGTTTGTATAGGATTGCGATGAAAGCTCTATTTACTGAGTAAAGTTAACGTGTGCTGGTTACATTTGAGTTGATGTACCAAATAAAACCCACCCTCAGTGAGCAGAATTCATGTAGTCAGTATATAGAAATGATATAACTTGCATTGAATACAGGCAACATTGACTCAACACAGAGCTATTGACCAGCTACAGTGGCATATGTACTGACTAAATAAATTCAAAAATCCGAGAGCAAGCAACGTTTGTTCATTCAATACTATTGTAGCTGCATTTATTCATCACATAAAGTTATATGTTGAGTACAATGTAACGTATAACCAGTCTATATTTTATGTGTGAATATCTTAAACTCGGAAGGTTTCTTCATAAAACAATGTACTCATCACACGAGCAATGCGATGAGCTTAGGCAACGTATCCACTCAATAAGAATGTAGCAGCGTTTATTCATCACATCACGTTATGTGTTGAATACAACACAACGTGTAACCAGTCTATATTTTATGTGTGCACATCTTAAAATCGGAAGGTTTCTACATTAAACAATTGACTCATTACACGAGCTATGCGATGAGTCTAAGCAATATGTATTCAACGTTTGTAAGTAAATGCAAAGACGTTTAACTTATTAACATTATGGACGAGAATATTATATTGCGAATTAGTTATAATGGTTGAATGCTCGCTCGGTGCTTGAAAGGATACCAGTTCAAATCCAGGTAAGTAAAACTTGACATTTTTCTAATAAAATAAATTTGTATTCTTTCAGAATAAAGGGTAAATCAGCGTGGGTAATATCAGTGAAGAAAGAAATTCCCCACAGTAAAAGGTGAAAACATCTTTGTGATAAACAGCAAAGTTAAGAAAGAGATGAATATGTATTGAGTACATACAGCTTGTACCCATTTTTTTTATGTTATGTAATGTTATGTAATGTATGTTTATGTAATGAGCATATGATTTTTTTTAAAGTTATTTAATGAGTACATATTATTTATGTAATGAGTACATATATTTATATAATGAGTACATATTATGTATGTTATGAGTACATTGAATGCCGCTGAGAAAATTTACTCACTACATAATCATATACTCATCACAGATCACAGACGGATATTTATGTTATAAATCAACTGAGAATTTATATTTATAGAACGAGTGCATAAAATATAAAAATAAAATGTACTCACTCCATAACCCGTACACATTTATGTATTGGGTCAATTAAACATTAATATTTATTTAATGAATACATAGAGAGGTGCAACGTAACTTTACTTTTTATATAGTGTTATGCGATGAGTATAACCAACATGTATCCATTCAATCCTAATAAAGTAGAACTTGCTGGTTATTTGTTGAGTACAAAGCAACGTGTAGCCAATCAATATTAGTGAAGCACAATTTACTCATCACAAGAGGTTATGTGTTGAGTGCAAAGCAACGTGTATACAGTCAATATTATTGCTGCAGAGTTTATTCATCACATAAAGTTATGTGTTGAGTATAAAGCAACGTGTATCTAGTCTATATTTTATGTAGAAATATCATAAACTCGGAAGGTTTCTACATAAAACAATTTACTCAGTACACGAGCTATGCGATGAGTCTAAAGCAACGTGTATCCATTAAATTTTCTATTATATTATTCATCACATAGGGTTATGTATTGAGTATAAACAACGTGTATTCAGTCTATATTTTATGTGAAAAATTCGAAAAATCGCATTTTATTTTAGATATCCGACACATCTTTAAGCGATGGGTGTATAGAATTCTTTATTGAATACATTATGGCAAAAATGTGTGTACTCAGTACAGATTTATCATTTAATGAGTACATAAAGTAATGTGTGTAGAAATCTATGTAATGAGTCAACACATTTATGTGCTGAGTACATACATTTTTCCCTCAGTGTACTGTACTATGGATGGCTTTTGCAATAAAACACGCCTAATATTCTCCAAGGTTTAATTACATCCCTTTAACCTTTGTTATGTTATTAAACCTCTTTATTATAACATCATCAAATGGTCAATCATAGCCTTATCTCGTAAAAACAATCATCAATATACGACAAACCAAAACAACTACTTTAACCCAGGTCTGTTCATGCACAAATGCTAAACCCTAAACTGCAACAAACTATTTATCATTTTTTGTTGGTAAAATTTTCTGAACGCAAAGAATCCTAATCAACTCGGTGCCATCTTGACTTCCGTGTCAATAGCAATGCAAAATTACTATTGAGATTACCAATCGAGATCTCGAATTGATGAATGAGCACTCCTGGTCATTTGCAGAGGCATAACATTATCTATGACTTGTGTGCTCCTTCAGGAATCATGACCTCTATTATATTGCTTTGTGTGTAGGTATGTATGTATGGAATGTATAGCCTCTCGCACATATTAAACCCAAGTGGGAGGTGGTACTGGTAGGTAATGTGGTAAAGTGGTTTTGCACTCGTCGTTATTGTACTACTTAAGTTTTGTGTGAGAATATGCCAGCAGAGAGTAGAGAAAGAGAGTCCTCTGCTTCTGATTCGGAGCTTCAGCCTTTGGCAATGAATATATGGCTCGGGATTGCCTTACACCATCATCGTCGTCATCATCAACATACTTTGAATTTAATCGATTCCTTATTGCCGCAATTAATTGCCCAGTTCTCTCTCTCTCTCTCACTCACTTGATCTAGGACGTTATAATGTTTGTCCGAGTCAGAGTGTGTGTGTTGTTCCTTTGGCTATTTTGTGTAGGTACTGTGAAATTCCAATGATGATATTAGAACAAAATACAAGAAGTACAAAATTGGCATGACTGAGATGTGAGACATTATATCTGTAGCTACAACAGTCGATATAAAGACAGAGATAAGTAATTGAGTGTCAGATATGTAGACGTTTTTGGGTAGAGTTAGAGTATATATCTTCTTCGGGTGAAATAAATCCTTAGAGGTTACTCATTTGACCAACAGCAAAGCTTGATCATGGAATTTTCTATTTCTCTCTGTGCAATCATCACTTTGAAGTTGGAAATGGATATAATATGGTCAGAAGAACAATTGTATGTAAAATTCATACACCTATCCAATCATACCTATAGATATCCTTAATTTGGAATTTGATACTTTTCACAAAATCCTCTTTGGTCTAATGATTTCCCTTAGCATATTGCACCACAATAATATCTTAATTTGCTTTGTTTTTTTGTTGTCCAATAAAAAGAAGGTTCTTAAAAGTTTCGTCCTTAAAAGCCATTTCTCATACATTTTAAGGATCCTTACGAAAATATTGAATTTTATTTTTGGATTATTCCTTCATAAACTTATTATCTCTTAGTTGGAACAGATGACATAACTTTCGTTGGTCTCGATCGAAATAACTGCAGTTCAAAATTTATAAAACACCAACATTTTAAAGCTTTTCACTTTAATTGTAAAGCTTAATCACTTTAAACAAGTGTGATAACCTATAACATTGTGGAAATCTTCATTGCACAATTTCGGAACTGCGTTCATAATTTATTCAAAGCAAAATGATAATTACTTTATGATTCCTTTTCTCTAGCAAAATAGATTAAAATCTTTTACCAGCTTTAATAAAAGGTTCAAAGCTAGAGACTGAAGCAAGGTAGATACCGATTTTTTCTATCCAGGTTTCACATCCTGAAACCTGCATCTAACACACACACATGCTTTAATAGTGGCAGGTCGAGTTTCGAAACGCATAGTGCCACCACACCACCATAGTTTGAAATTTATGAAGACTCCCAACTCTTCTACTAGCCATGTCACTAGCCCCTGTTCGTTCGCTGGTGCTCCCTGGCATCACCACCAACCGCGCTGTGCTATGCCGAGCCGCACAACGCCGCGCTGTGCCGCTACCAACCGCCATCAACCACAAGGTTTAACACTAAAGTTTGTCCTTAAATGTTACTTTAAACGTTATACGCGCTGAACAGAGTGGGTTATAGTAGCGAGCTTATAAAGGGGTCGTGGTTTTGGTCGACAGCGTAGATATACATAGTGTAGTTATAGTCGGTTGAAATGTGAAGTTTTAAAAAGTTTCACTTTTTCAATGGAATGGACGACGACAACATCAGCAGCAGTATTACAGTGTAACACTGGTAAAGTAAAATATCATGCATATTCATTCTCAAAGGATATTAAGGATATAATATAGTAAAGAACATTATTATTATATACAAGATGGAGATTGCTTTAATTATAACGTTTAATGTAATTAGCGGAGAAGTGGTATATGACCGAAGGAAGATCTAACACAATATATATTTTATTAGGTGTTAAATAAATTAAAAGACACTTTAACTTTGTGTGCTTGTAACCGTGTGCTTATTTTAGAATGATTGATATATTTTAGAAATCATATTTTAATTAAATTTAATTAAAACTATAGCTAAATTTGTACGTATCTTAGAGTTAAGTTTACTTCAGGTTTTAATTGAACTAAATAAGTATCTTCGGTTCGCAAAAATGTTGTTTACTATCGGAAAGCTTCCTAATTTATACATAGATACGTATGTACAATAAGTATTCATCTGAAATTTTATCTCAGAAATTGAAGGTAACGGGAAGTTGACAATAGGTTCCTGCCAGTTGCCACGGTTAGATCATAAGAGAAGTTTTAATGATAATAAATTATTTTTCATATTTGAATACCTACTTAAAGAAACTGAGGTAAAAAGTTTGATAAAAAAATCGGTTAAGGTTCTAAGCTTCTAAGATCTTAGGCCGTAAAATAGACCGAAGAAGGGAACTCGTTTGAAATAACTTTATACAAACCTTTGAGGACTTCTTCATGATCTTCTATTTTTTCTATAATGGACAACTGAAGGTAGTGCGTAGTCAAGCGTTATTTACATGAGTCCTTTCTGATGGCTTGTAGATTAACTATATGCTTTGACTTTGTCCGATTAAAATAATTTATTTTTTAAGAAGCTTCTAAAATTTTACATTCTGTTGTATTATAAAATGTTGAAAAAATAATACTGAAAAGTCGATTTTCCAAAAAATAGAGGTTTATGAAATTTTGAAAATTGAATTTTAAACTGCATATTAATAATTTATTTAAATTTTCGTTCCCTATTTTTTTTTAAATTACATATACATATGTATGTACATATACATGTACATATGTATGTATGTATGCATCAAAAAATATTACAAAAAAAAAAAACTAACAGTTTTGAAAATGTTTTTGTTTTTTTTTATTTGCACAAGAAATCATTTTAATTTAGGTTAAATTACTATTACTTTAAGCTATACAGTAGTAGCCCGTAGCGTTCGACTGTCACGCTGGAGGTCTGGGATCGCTTCCCAGCCTCGTCCACCTAAAAACTAAAAATTTTTTTTTTCAGGGCTTCTGCCTCTTGCGAGGAATTGACAAATCCTCCAAGAGTATCACTTGTCACGAATAAGTGCTTCTCGTCCAGCCGTTCGGATTCGGCATAAAATTGTAGGTTCCTTCCATTCCTGTCGATAGGCGCACACAGGAATGGTTGCGAGTTGTTAGTCACTAGGCTCTGGTTCTTCATGAGCCGTTGTGCCACCCGATTTATTTTTTATTTTTAAGCAACACAAAAATTAATTTCATTCTTCATCTACGATGTTATAAAACATTTTTGTTCTGTTGTAAAATTGTTACTACGATTGTTCTCTTAGTAGTAAACAATTCTAACACTATTAACTGAAAAATCAAAGAAAATTATTTGATATTTTATAATAGGTATCAAAATTTCCAAAAAAAATTATGTTTTGGTATTTTAAAATGATTTTGAATATACGATATAAAAATGGCAATAGCACAGTGGGTATAGTGTTTGACTTCTAACCTGGACGTGCCCCACTCTAGGTAGCATTCTTTCCTATATTCCCCAGTTTCGACTGGATGCCACCCATGGAATTTCATGAGATATTTAACAACTAATTCTCGATCCACTGTGCCAATAAAATCTATCCCTTACTTCTATTCCTTCTGCCGTGCATTGCATTTAAAAAGACCTGAGGTCTAACAGGCTTATAGTTAAAATTATTATAAAAAAAAATGAATTCAGGATTTTATTCTGAAATTCAAGTTTGAATAATTGTGTACCTATTAATAAATAGATACATTCATACATTACATTTTTCCATTTTCAAAATGGGGCTATTTTTCATTATGAAAAAAGCCTCAAATTTGGGGACATTTTTCATTTTGGGCTATTTTTCATTTGGGCCAAATTTCATGTAGCCCACATTTTCACCCAATTATGTTACGGACAATAAACTGTGTGCAGAAAAAAGTGAAGTTTTGACATTTTCCCTTTCTCATTGCGTAGCTTCTGCTGAATAAAATGAGAACAACATTTTTCGTTTATAATTTGTATGTTGATTTGTATGAAAAGTTTCATTTCACTTCAGCTGCGTACTTTGCTAAATTAAAAAAAATACTTATTTTGAGGTGTTTTTAAGTTGTTCCAAATATAATCTTTTATTTATTAAATCAACGAAAAATTGTATCGTCCGGTACAAAATTTTGTCTCTGAGGTAGCTTGGTCTAGGTTCAAATCCAGCTGACGGCAAAACAATTTATAAATTAAAATAATAAATTAAAATTGGAACTAAAGACTAAGCACCACTAAAAAGGAATCTGATGATTGGTGTGGCAGCCATGAAATTGCAATAATTCCAGCCTATAGTAATACTTGATGGTAGCCAACACAAGTGGTTGTTGTTCATTTAAAACCTTCAATGTTAATATGACGGAGCGAAAGCTATGCAGCCTAACTGCAAGTGTTATAAGGAGAAAACACTTTTGAAAAATTTTGTCGTTTAATGTAAAAAACATACATACATAACTCAACGAAAAATTCAAACATTAATAAAAATCGAATCTAAATATTTTTAGGTTTTAGTTCGCACAAGATTCTTATCAAATAATTCTATATGTTAATGACTTAGACAAATCAAATAAACTACGTGTTGACAAGCCGCCTAGCAATTTAAATGAGGATTTCATAGCCTTTTCGAAATCATGCATCGTTTGACTTATGAGACACCTTGTCAACAAGCATTTTTTGTTTCCTTCACCAGAACTAATAAAATCTCTTACTCAACAAATAAATCAATTGTCGACGAATAAATTTTGTATTAATTTATTATTGACCAAAATTAACTGACTCAGCGAAATATAAAAATATTAGTGTATGAATGAATTTTGCGTTTACTAATGAAATAATTTAATGGAATTAATGAAAATTGTTTATTTTAAGTGCTTCATTATCGAATTATGCATTGAGCCAACTAAGATCAGCGTTGGTTGAATTTTATTCTTAAATGATACAATTTTATAAAATTTATATTTAATTCAATTTATTAAAAAAAACCATTGTATTGAGATTAAATCCTCAGAACTCCAAAAACCATTCTCACAAAGTTTGAAAAACGTCAAAAATATTGAAGCAACAAACTTCTTATTTTTTTTTGACGATTTCATATGGAATGACTCCCATGTGTTATATTTTAGAAACTAGAGCTGATAGCGATTCCTCTTCAAAACGTCTTATATAAAAATCCTCAAGGTTGCCAGAGGTATACCCGGCATATTCAGATTCAGCACTCCTTTTCCATGCGAATACCACTAAAACATTTTGTATATACCGACATTTTTGGGTTCGGCCCAAAAAAGCCACTTTTTCCCTAGACTTATTATAAATCTCGACGAAAAAGCCGATAAGCTCCTCCTAAAAAGCTAATATCTTGAGTTCTATTGCTGGGATTGCCAAAGATTTAGATGATTGGACTTAAGAATAATGACAGAGCATCATAACATATATTTTTAAAATTTATTGAAGTGGTAATACCTCTGAGAAATAATTTGGAAAATCACTATTTTTAAAACCCTACAAACCCTCATAACATATAACATTCACATACTATGGTAGGCAAAAACAAATAGTCACAACGAATCTTGAATTTTGGAACAATTAGGAGGAAGCGAATGCTAAAGTTCCATACAATTGTTGCAAGATTACGTTATTTTATCTAAGGCCTTACCTCTAATGACAGCCAGACATCTTAAAACTATTAAACTAATCGTATCATCTACGGTGTCAAAACTAAACTAATTTTTATATACTCTTTGGGCAACTATTTAGCAATCACAATTAGAGATACCCCTATAGTGTGGACTTGGCTACGTGAAATTTGGCCCCAAACATAAAATGAAAGATAGCCCAAAAATGTATTATGGGAAACAGCAAAAACAAATTAAAGTTTAAAAATTTGTGAATTGGGCCATTTTTCATGGTTTTGGGCATTTTTTTCATTCTTAATTTTGGGGTGAATTTTCATTATGAAAAATGGCCCCAAACTTTTATTATTAAACCAAAATACCACAACTTTGATCACAGACCAACTGACAACTTAGGCGCCTGCCAGGCGGGTAGGGTATTCCCTAACGTGATCGGGACAGAGGACCTAAAAAGGGAGTTAAAATCATTGAACCCGCGAAGTAGGCCAGGCAAGGTACTTTTATGGCTATCCCAAACACTTTTTGAATGATTGCAATTTTTCTGTTGTTATTGCTTCTTATACCTACTTTGTGCAATTTTTCATTTTTTGTCATTTTCCATAAGTTTTTGAACATTTTTCATTATGAGCCCACATTTGGGGACATTTTTCGTTTGGGCCATTTTTCAATGGGACCAAGTTCCATATAGCCTTCAGACTTACACATAATCAAGAAATAGTAACCGATTTAAATAAAGGAATACGATCCATCGCGCTTTCTAAAATAGACCAAAAAACAAATTTCTGTTAATAAACATTCACCCTTATTACGGTTGTAGTTTCACTAAAACGACAGTCCCTGGAGGCGACGCCGGCCGTCGTCAATTGATGTTCATTTCAAACGAATTTCGTCATAATGCTGAATTGCGTGGAGATTGGAGAGAATGTCGAAGATTTGGGTTTATTTAAACGCCAACTGTCGCCTAGAGCCTTGTTACAGTGTACATACATATACTTCTTTTGTAAATAATACTTACTTTTTTTTAAATACTGATATACATACACACAAACAAATTATTTTTTGGTATTAAACCTTAGTCTACTATGGTTCAACATTTATATATTTCCTATGGAAGTTGTTTTTGAGCAAAAATATATAAAAATATAACTTTCTCTGTTGTCCGGCAAGTTATGAATTTTAATTTTTCACCAAAAAATCCAAATAAATAATGGTCACCATCTCCCAAAATTTCAGAGTTCTAATCCGAACCCTTAAAATGATAAAAATCATTCATCTGGAAAAATTCCAATGTCCATTAAATGCTTTAACAGCTACATACAGACATAATTTTTGGTTTCTGCACATCTGTGGGGCAAAACCTTTCCAACGTTATATAATTTATGTTCCGTTGAGTATTTACAGAGAAAAGTGTACCGTTAGGTTTTGCTTAAAGTATTTGGTAAGCGTATTAATATACATACATACATGATCCAGTAAATAATGGATAACCTTGGAATGCCTCATAGTAGACTTTATGCCCGTCCTGAAAACTAATACAAAAAAGTCTATCCCAACCACAAGAAAAGATATGTGCATTTTTTTGTTCAGTGCATTATTTTTTGCATTACTTTACGTTTTTGAATACCACGACTACGAGTGAATGAATTCTACCGTTTGTTTTTCTCGTAGCAATATTTAACATTGTTTGTGCCAAAACATTAGAAGACAAAAATTATAATAACTTTTGGAATTCTTAGAGAAACAAATTATTGAACTTTGATTTTCGGTGCAAAATTTGAAAGAAAATAATTTTAGAAAAAGTTAAATCATCTGTGGTATGAAAAAATGCGTGAATACCTAAGTGGCCAACTATTTTTAAAATATGCGTGTCGAATGCGGATTTCAAAATGGTATAGTTTATTATGATATCTAGAACCAATAGCAAGTTATTTGTCAAAATCTGCAATACTAGAGACATTAAGCAAAAACAAAAGTTTTCAAAATTAGCAGAGTAAACGTGAAAATAATACTATGCGTTGAACATGGTAGAATTTTTATAGATTGTCTGTTTTTATGATGTTTTCCTAATGATAAATCCAAGCTTTTAACTTCTAGGGCCGAATGCAACATTAACAAAAATGTTTAACAAAGTGCAAAAAAACGGCTACATTTTTGAGCTTGTTTTGGATTATATCTCTTCTATCTTCTTTTAAAAAACCATTCCAATATTTTGGTAGTGGTTATTACCAAATTAATTTTCTTATAAGAGGTGCATTAAATAAATCGAATCAATAGCCGATCAGCTTCTCAGAGGAGGTATGCAATCTTGTGCAAGCCGCTGCATTGCAAATATGCCAGAGATACAGGCAGATGGACATGAGGTCTGGTGCCAATTTTGTGGCCACCCCGTTCACCAGACCTAAGTCGAGTTGATTTTTTTATTGGGGCTGCATTAAGAAAATCGTGTACAGCAAGCCCATCAGGTCCATAAAGGAGATGAAAAATCTTGGGGAGGCAGCTGCATTACAATATTCTGAGCAAAAATTAACAAGATTATTATAAGATTTTCATTTATTCGGAGGTGCAGAACCTGTATTAGAATGGGTGGAAAACAGTTTGAGCATTTGCTTTAAATTAAAAAAAAAATCTACTTTTGTTTTTGTTTTGGAAGTTGGCTCAAAACTCAAAAGACTATTTGTTTGAAGAAAATAACAAATAAACATAAAGCAACTGCGAAAATATTGTATGGTTTTGTTAGGGCCCAATAGACCAGGTATAATTCAAATCAAGCTTGAAAATGTAGCCGTTTTTGCACTTTGTTGACATTTTTGGTATAATGTTGCAATCGGCTTTAGAAGTTAAAAGCTTGGATTTATCACTAGGATAGTATCATAAAACATGTAATCAATCAAAAACCTACCATGTTGGACGCATGATACTATTTTCACGTTTAATTTGCTAATTTTTAAAACATTTGTTTTTGCTGAATTGAGTCTCTTGTTGCTGATTTTTACCAATAACTTCCTATTGGTTCAAGATCCAATAATAAATTATACCATTTTGAAATCCGCATTTAACGCGCATATTTCTAAAATAGTTGGCCACTTAGGTATTCATGCAGTTTTTCATACCAGAGATTTTCAAAAATTATTTTTTTTTTCACATTTTGCATCGAAAATCAAAGTTCAATAATTTGTTTCTCTAAGAATTCCAAAAGATATTATAATTTTTGTCTGCTTATGTCTTGGCACAAACAATGTTAAATATTGCTACGAAAAAAAAACGGTAGATTTCATTCACTTGTAGTCGTGGTATTCAAAAATGTAAAGTAACGCAAAAAAAATGTACTGAACAAACAAATGCACATATCTTTTCTTGTGGTTGGGATAGACTTTTTTGTTCTTAGTTTTCAGGACGGTCATAAAGTTTACTATGAGGCATTCCAAGGCTATCCATTATTTACTGGACACCCTGTATATACATAGATTCTAAAATCAACTTTAAATTACAATTTTAATTCTACAAAAAAACAACATTTTTTTATTTGATTATAAATACATTGCTATTTTTCTGTGTCAAGTTTAGAGTGTAAATAAAATGGAAATGCTAAACTGTCGGCGTGTAATTTTTAACTTTACATTTCACAGCTTCTTGTACGCTTATTTCCTTGTGGATAAAACAAAATTAAAATATGGTCATTTGAAGTTTGTGGAATACATTTATTATTAGGTCCGTTCCTTTACTTTAAATTTCTGTGATTTTCTGTGCATTTGTGTGATTTTCAGTCCAAAGCCGTTCCCGTACTCAAAAATTTGGCAGTTTTTGACAAATAGTCTTTTGAGTTTTGAGCCAACTTTCAATCACTTGATCACTTAGTTAGAAAACAAAAACAAAAGTTTTCCACCCATTCTAATATAGGTTCTGCGCCTCCGAATAAATGAAAATGTTCTAATAATCTTGTTAATTTTTGCTCAGAATTTTGTAATGCAGCTGCCTCCCCGTACTTGTCTGGCACATTAGGTAATACGGAATTTGGTTGAATTTGCGTTCCCGTACTTTTGCACAGTTCTGATATTTTTAAGAATATTTCAACGTTGCTCTCCAAAATCTGACAGTTTTTGATTTTCTGTACACAAAGTAAAGGATCGGACCTATTTATTTCAAGAAAGATATGAGTTCTAGGCTTAAAGGAATAAAATGATAGTAAAACAATTTTCAGTGGATTGAGTGTAAGGTATGAATTATCTTTTGAAATCCATTGGGGGGGGCATCCAGTTGAAAGTGAGGACGTATAGAAGTGTGAGACTGGACTCGAACCCTCACCACTAAAATAGTAATCAAACATTTTATCCAATGTGCTATTGTTATAACCACTACACTATCCTTAATTTAAGTGCGTTGATGGTAGGTCGCATAAAATGTTATATATGCTCCTATAAAATCCCATGAATACGATTTAAGTATTAAAACCACAATTAATGAGGGCCAAAGCCTAATTGGTACCTATGTGGGGACTAAGTTCAGTGCACCTACCTTATTTTTCCATGTAAATTTATTTTTTTTTTTTATAAAGAAAGCTATTTATATGTATGATATATGTACCTACCCTTTTTAAACTAGGCAACCAGAATAATATTCAAAAATTTACATAGCGAAAATTAACATGAAATGTCAATATTAACACATGATGCACTACTGTAGGTATGCAAATGTATAGCTGGGTAGAATAAGAAAATAAACCCTCAAATCCTCCATAGTTAAAGGGTCAATTATGCTTTCAGCTATACATATTTAAGGTGTGTTAAACTTCTAAGATACACTCTCATATCGCTCAAGCGGTGTTAAATTATGCTTCAAGCAAATTAATCACCGAAGCGTGTTAGCCTCTTAGAAAACCAACCAAACACACAAGAACGACAAGATATACATACCTATATATTCGGTTTAATAACCTCGCACCGGACAAGGCAAATATTAAGTGTAATAATCAAGCTGTTAATAATCCAAAGGTGTTGGCGGTGAAGTGGCGGTCGACGGACGGGTCGCTTAATATTAAATTAATCATTCAATTAGAAAATTCTATTTACAATTCACACAACATATTATTGTTGGCATTGTATGTGCTGGTTTTGTGTTGTGTTGAATGAATGTCTTCAAGGGTTTTCGACCTGCTAACCCCACGTCATCGTCGTCAGTTCCCTGTCAGCAATAATTAACTCAGATCGTAACTACACTGATGGTTGCAACTTGATGTATTTCCGTTTCCTATATTTTAAATGTTTTTTTTTCAAAACTTTCATAGGGCTATATGTTGGAAGTGTGGGGGTGAAGCTAAGGCATTTTAGATGCCTTAACCTTTACTCTATATGGTAAACTTGAAATTACCAACAACATACACCCCTTGATGCCCATGCAGTAGTTTATACTTATGTTTATTAACACCTCCTTTGAATTGCTTTAGGGGAATGCATGTTAATGAAAATAACACAAATGCAATTAATTAGCACGCTTGCTGTTGCAAAAGGGTACCTCGGGAACTATATTGCCCTTTCCATTGCATCTTCATCATCATCATCATCCTTTATAATCGGAGCGAAATTCGGCGAGTATTTTAATTTAAAACTTTCACTCGTAAGGTATGCTCGTGTGGCTTCTTCTTCAAATATGAATAATTTTAAATTAAATTCACTTTCGGTGTTGCCGAGGCATTAAGAGCTTTTAGTGTCGTAATTAATTTTTGAAAGTTGTTTTTATCCCTGTTGATTGATATTTGCGAGGCAGATGTAAGGGATCTGCTAAATGTTAAACTACTATGAGTTATTAATTTTTTTTTAATTTTCCAATTAGCTGGAAGAAATTATAAAAATATCACTGATACACAATTTTAAAATTATATCCGTTGTAATCGCAAGAATTCTATAAGCAATTTAAATTCACTAGGGTATATTCATAGTCGCAGATAGGCCCAGGTTTAACTAAACCACAGTTTAAGACAATTTGGACTCAATGAATACAGTCCGATTTTAATTACAAATTGTTGGTTTTATATTTTTATAAGATAATTAACTTCGTATACTACACAAATAGCTTCAAATATTTTGAAATTATAGACTTATAAAAATAGAATCAAAGTCCAAAAATTCAACAAAACCTATGTTTAACTTAGACGCAGCTCTAAAATGACTATGAATACGACCCACTGAGTTTTCTGGAAATTTATTCTATCTAACTACTGTCAGCATTTTCTTTGGCCACGCATGTTAATGATCAACTATTTCGGCTGCCAAAAAGTCGTTTCGTAAGTATTCAAGTTTCTGGATGGTGTCCACCGTCCTTAGAAATGCCAGTTCCAGGTATTAACGTCCAGGTTTTAACTTCTGACCTTACCTACATCCAATGTTTGCAAAGAGGATTAATTGAATCATCATATACACGCAAATAAAACCGATTCCAGGACTTAATTTCTTGAACTACGGTATCGCTGGCCTTACATTTCTGTAAAACAGACGATATTTTAAGGTAAAAACTGTCAAAGTAAAACAGTTAAAACAACCCAAACAAAAAAACCAACCACTCGTCAGGGGCTGCAAACACAGTATTACTTACACGACGAAGTTCAAAATGGAATGCTCTTAGATGTCCTTTTGGCAGGATCCAAGCATCCTAAATTTGTTGTGGACTAAAACAAATGGCATTGGAGTATCCGGTGGTCGTATATGTGTTTGTCCTAAGTACCATTTGCAAATATACATAAGCGACCTACCTGTGGTTATTAGTGAATTTTAGCCATGCTTTTTTTGCGAGTTGCTAACTAGTGTTTTTTATTTTTTTTTTTTTTTAATTTAAGGATTTGCACTACTCTTTGGAATAACTACGGTGTCCTGTGAGTATGAAGATTGGAATCGTAAGTTGTTTTACATATTTTCTTGTTTTTGTTTTTGTTGTTCGCATATTTCTATCCATGCACAAACAACAATTTTCGGATGAATATGTAAAACTATTTGCAGGAAAACTTCACACATATCCAATTTGTGTGATGCGGTGGAGTGTGGTGTTTGTGCAGGGATGCAAGTTGCAGAGGCTTATTCCACCTTCTCATAGAATCCTATTTCTCTTCTGTATATAGAAGGTTTAACAGCAAGGAAGATTATTGGCTTTATTTTGGAGAGCCTTTGGAATGAAATGGTCATCAAGGGCATTTAATGTACACATCAGTGCAATAGCTTTTTACTCTAATACTAACACACAAGGCAAACATACTTACATACATTATATGTGGATGAATTTTATTGCTTAACTCTTAGAATTTAGTTTTTGGGAATTAATCTGGGGAATACATAGGAAACAACTTGCTGTACACGAGTGTTTTTGAAATAACTTGAAATATCAAAAGAGGTTATGTTTTTTGCTTCATTGTTGTTGTATTGTATGTGTAATTGAGGAAACAATTATGTTTAGCAATTATGCAGAAATTGATTTTCACAAATAAATAATAGTGTATACTTTGCATTTTTCAGAACTTGAATCATTCTTTTTAAGAATAGTCCCCAAGCAGAATTTATAAAATCGATAGATTAAATTAATTGAAAAATCATATTAGAACAACATAAAACAATAATTCATACTTTAACGGCTTTAAATTCGAAAAAAAAATAGAATTTAATATAATTTTTCTTATTAGGAAACATTATAGTATATTTGAAACTTTTATAGCTAGTAATTAGTTATGTAAGTTGTGAATAAATAAATAAATAAATAAATAAATAAATAGTTGACTCGAATGAAATCCGAGTTAATACGCAATTTGTTTGCTAAGCTTAGTTTATCTCGTTAACACAACAGATTTAAATTCTTTCAGCCCTATTCATAAACTCATATTAGCGGTGAGGCAACTCTAGCACGTTTTTAACTCATAATTTGTATTCAATTAATGTCTGACATTCATAGCAAATGGTAAACCTAAAACTAGCAAAATTTCACGTTTAAGGAACGGATTACTTTTTAACGCAAGCAAGTTTTCATGATTTTTTTCAGAAAACTGCAAAACAAATCGCCATTAGGTTGTTTTCATTAGGTGCAGTGCATAAACGGCGAATATAGCCACCGCGGTTGCTATTTCCCAAAAGAGAACCCGCGTGGGTTAATTCCACCACAAAAAAAGAACTAAGACCCGCAGCTGAGAATTGGCAAAGCGGCCCACCCAAAGTACTGTATAGTACAAAAAAACTTTGATTACAGATCGACTGACAACATAGGCGCCTGCCAGACGACTCAGCATACCCAAAGCGGAGTGACGGAGTCGCGTAAGCGGGACAGAGGACCCGAAAAGGGAGTTAAAATCCTTGATCCCGCAAAGCGGGCCACTCAAAGTAATATTTAGTACAAAAAACCATCCTACTGGTCCAACTTACCCCACTAGTGGGTCAAGTTTGACCACTTGTACTTCCCAACTAACAATTTTACTCTTTCACTCATCCATAGAAGCTATTTATAATCGTTTATTGCACTCTTTTAGTCTCTCTTTATTACTCCATAGAGTTAAAAAGGAGAACTTTTCAACTCCTATAGCACCTAAATGGAGGAAATTCAGTTGCTTTGAAGAACATTCTTAGAGAGTTCGAAAGAAGTGTTAAAGGAGTAAGGTATAAAGTGTGGAGAAAAAAATAGTCATGTAGGTAAGGCTAGGCATCGAACTCACGATGCCTCGCACTACTTGTCCAGCTCGCTAACCGCTCGGCCAATCTCATATATAAAATACTTAGCAATAAAACCGGTAGACTTTTTGCTTCAAGGAATTTTATTACTTATAATTTATTAAAAATATCTATTAAAAGCGTTATCGCCTGCCGCACGCGAATTACTCAATATCTTCATTGCACATAATTATTTATACAATTGTTTTATTATTTGTTATTATTTATACAATTGATAAAGATGGCCACATTTTTGGAAACCTTAAGAAGCGTGCGCATAATCGCGTTATTACAAATTAATTATTAAAATCACACAACTAGTTTTACTTGATTTGCAAATGGTGGCAAAATGGAGTCACAGCGTTAGCAGTATCAGACTTACCATAATTGCTTACATGTATAAACATTATAGGTACCAGAGTAAGTTACTAACTTTAAGAATTGTGTTAATATTTCTTTGGATCACTATTGGATATGATTCAAGAAAAATCAGTTCATCGCTTTGTGACGCTGATGTAATTGCTAATTAAATATCTAATGGATCAGTTTTATCACCTTTTACTCCTATACCGATTTTGCTTCCCGTCAGAAGAATTTCTTGGTCACTAAAGCAACGAATGACTTTTTAATGTCTGAAATCAGAAGCAGTTTTGTTAGTTGGGTTGGTGCTCTTGAGGCTAAATAATTTTTCTACTGTTACACATTTTCATTTCTTTTTAAATTGCATTTAGACGTCAAAAGTCCATTCTTTTAACTGATCCCAGTTTCATAGTTGTATTATGAGTGGTTTGGTAACTATGACACTTCCAGAAAAAAGTGGTCCAACTATCCACGCCCTACCTTACATTAAACTTTGTGTGTGTCTATATATATAAAAAGAAATAAGAGCATCGATCAAGAACAGTTAAGTGAGTACTTTATAAAGTACATATATAAAATTTATTGAACAAATAAAAATTAATTCATAAAACTCTAAAGTCTTGGCTTTAAACAAAAGGTATGGCATAGGTGTTGCCGTTGTTTTTTAATAATCTATTTTGCATTTAAGATATTTTTTACCGCAGAAAACTGGCCCTCGTATACAATTTAGTTACAATTTTGTTTATTTTCTTGAAACAACTTATGTGCCCTTTATTTTTGTATTTACAAGTACATACATACATAATAATCAAAGCATCGCCCTGCAATTTCTAGGGCTGGCCACGAGACGAGAAAAGTCTCGGTCTCGATCTCGCATGACAAGACCGAGACGAGACGAGACGAGACGTGACTGGTTTTTAAGCAACCGAGACCGAGACGCGACTGTATATTTGGACCGAAATTTACAGAGAGTCTAATAAATTAAAAAATCCAATTTCAGTTAAATATTTATTTTCTTCTGCACGTATTCAAACTATAATCGAAAATATTTTGTTCCGATAATCAAAAAGTTGGCCGGAAATCGTATTTTTCGGAGACGAGACCGAGACGAGACCTTATTATACGAGACCGACTCGAGACCGAGAGGAGACTGAAAATTTTCAATTTTAACGAGACCGAGACGAGACTTATAAAAGTCTCGTGGCCAGCCCTAACTTTTTTCAGCGAAGTCTGTTTAATTTATGCAAAAGTACTAATAATTTTCTTCTAAACGTTAGCTTTTATCCATTTAAATCTTAAGACTTTTTCTTTGAAAATTAAATTTCATACATAAAGATTACAACCAAATTCTTCCAGGTTCAACAGTATAGGGAGTTGTAAGCTTCACAAGTTTTTCCCACTTTTTCCTATACAATTTGTATAGAAATAAAAATAAACGACTGATGAGGTCGCACGAACTTGTTTCAGTGGTTAAGAACAAGAATGTAGCTAAAATTCGTTCGAGCTCTGATGTGTTTACAAAAAAACTTGAAAAACTGAAATAGTTCTATGTCAGCTACCTTTTCTAGATATGAGGTAAAACAAAAATTTGAATTAAGCCTCTAGTGGATAACCTTAAAATGCTTTAGACCAAATTTTAAGCAAACTAGTCCAACGGCTTAGGCTCGAGCTCGATGTTCATTAGTACCCAAAGCCGCACAGGCAAAACGACCGACGCAACAGACGTCTTGTCGAAAATCTGTTTTTTTTACTATGTATATAAACTTATATATATCATCATAATTTCGTTATGTTAGCTTTGATTAAGACTTTGACATTTTTTTGCACGAAACCAAAACTTGCCCTTTAGAGCGAGTTAAAACAAATAAGCGATGAGGAACCTGTTAACGTTTAAATTCTTAGCCAATTTTGTTTACAGAATTTGTTGTGAACCCCAAGCACACACCAATTTGTATAGTATAATCAAAATCAAAGAAACTTCTTTCAATTTGACCCACCCTAATATATACATAATTTAAAAGTTGAAAAACTTACAACCAATATGGTATCATTTATTGGGACAAGAGTATCGAATATGTTCAAAATACATTAAACTATGAATGTATGTCTTCATGTTCCAGGGTAACTAGTTAAAATACTTCAAATACAAACGTGGCTTAAAACACTATATAATGTCTTGCATCAAATACTTAATTATTTTTAGCAATAGCTACATTTGTTAGGTCTTTTAATATACATCTAGATCAAATTAAAAAAAAAACAGTGAATTTATAGAAATTAACATAATTTAATTCATGCAGTTCTGCAATAATTTACTTTGCACTTCAGCTATGTCTAGATTCCTTGTAACCAAATTTGTTGCGGTACTCCGACAATTGTTTTTTACATGCAACATTGCTGCTGAAGTCTCTATAAAATACCATTATTACATAATAATGTCAAAACTCCTTGTTTTTTTTTTTACATGCATACCCACCTACATATTACATTATAATGCAGGTGTATCGTGTGTTTGTTATTTTCATTTTCTAAATATTTAAATTTTAAACTAAGTGCAATACCACGTTTGTTGCATACTTATCGTGTTGACTTTTAAATGCATGTTTTTATATAATTTAACTTGACGTTTACGTGGTTTTGTGTGAAATATTGCACAATTATAGATAGATTAGAAGGTATCAAAGGGCACTTTGTGCAACATTACTTACACGAAGCAATCTTTGCCTTACCTTTTGCTTGGCCTGAAATGGTGAACCTTAGGGAATATAATAATTGTGCATAAGAGAAACAATACGCCTTTTAAATTCTATGCCTGGAGTTCGATAATAATAGTGTTGAAGCTAAAATCAACACGGTGTTTGTATGCGGTTCCACTTAAAGGGTGTCTGTGTCTATATAATAGTATTTTTTTTTTAACTCAGTAGGTAGGTACTAATCTCGGTTTTTGTTAATATATTTTTAACTCGTTTTCAACATAATAATCATACAGTGATAGAAAACGAATTTTGTCATGCCCAAAGTACATGATTTTACTAATAGTTTAAAAATAATATTAGTTCCGTGCAATAAATAGCTCAAGATTGTAATCAAACATAACATTGCGAAGATAAGATATTAATGAAAAAAGCAAAATGTTTGGCCTAAAACGTATTACCCCATACGCCATGGCGTCGTTCGCTCATCGTCCTGTTATTAAGGTTTTTCTTTGATTTTTCAGACTGAAAACTGATTACAAACTGAAATTGCTTTACTTTTAACTTTAAACTTAATGACCAACAAGTCATACAATTCTCTTTTTCTACAGAGGAACTTGATGACAAAAAGATCAATCTAAGCAATTTGCTACTAGACCTTCTTCTCTGGCGTACTAACGAAATAAAGTATTTTTTTTTCATTTGTTTTTATTGATTTGAAAGCATTGTTGTGTGAAAACATTTTCATTTCAGTGCTGTTGGTCACTTTTTGTTATGTGTTGTGTTTTGCCATCTATTGATATCAAATAAAATGAAACAAAATAGAAAAAGACCAACCACCAGTCACAATTGAAAAACTCTTCCGGGTCATCTTTGAAGATTTCATCAAAATATAATGATTCCTTAAGTGCACCACAATGCCGGCATTGTGCGGTCATCATTATTGATCTTTTAGATGATTTTCCGGTTTTATTTTTCGGTTTCTCAATTTATTTATATCCTTTTTGTCAGTTTTGTGTTACCACCGGAATTTGAAGTTTAATGAATTGAAAAGGAAGTTCGAAGATGAGCTTAAATGGTGGTATTCTTTAAGGTTTAAGAAGTCTTAGAGAGTTCTTATAGAGATGTATGATATGTTGAACAGAAATAATCCTAAAAGTCATCTTAAGTAATAAACGTCTTAATAACCCAGTCGAACAAAATCTAACTAAATGTCTGAAACTGAAATATAGAGCTAATAGTACGGGAGGCGACCGTTGTTTTACCAATCTCATCGCGGCTTCAGAAAAGAATGATGCGAATTCATAGCTTTAGTCCGCTGCTCGGACAAGGTTTTTCAGGTGCCAATGCACTTTTTCGGTTGCGTTTTTGGCTTAGGATACCTAAACCATGATGGATTTTTATAAATGGGGTATTAAATAAAAGCTTAGACTGCCCTCTTTACAAAACCAGTGGTCGGACAGACTTTTGTTGGTTGTTGTGGCGAGTCCGACCACTTTTGTAAAAACAGCTATTTTTGTATCCGTTGCGTTTAACAGGTAACTATGGAAAACTATTTCACATAGCCTAGAAAAACGCTTAGAGTTACTTAGAGTTTTTTAATCCTTACGCAATTAAAGCAGTTTATACTCCTCTTGTCCGCCCCCATTTTGAAAACGCTTCAGTAGTATGGGATCCGTTTTACACAGTTTCAAAAAATCGAATCGAAAAAGTTCAAAAATCATTCACTAGATTTTTGGTTAGACAAATAAAATGGAATTTGCCGGAAATGCCAACTTACTCCATCAGATGTGCCTCGATTAGTCTATCTACGCTGGAAAATCGACGCCTTGTAAATTGTGTTATCTTCGTTTATGATATACTGTCTTACCATATAAAATGCCCTGTTTTGCTAAATCTCTTAAATATCTATGTTCCAGGAAGACATATACGATCCAGACATTTGTTTTATATCCCCTTGCATAGATATAATTACGGTTGTAATGAACCATTCACAAGATGTATGAAATTATTTAATGAACTTAAATTTAATTTAGATATAAGTCTTGAAAGAAATGTATCTAAATTACAATTAAATGAAAATGTAAATAAGAATTAAGTTTATATTAGTTTTAAGCAATCTGTTAGAGGAAACTCCATAGATGAATGAATAAACAATTAAACAAAAAAAAAATAAATGCATTTTAAATGCAAAGGTTAAAAAAATAGCTCTTTTTACAAAAGTGGTCGAACTCGCCGCAACAACCAACAAAAGTTTGTCCGACCACTGGTTTTGAAAAGAGGACAGTCTAAGCTTTCATTTGATACCCCATTAATAAGAATCCACTATGGTTTAGGTATACTCTAAGCCAAAAATGCAACCGAAAAAGTGCGTTTTCTAACCTCGTCCGACCAGCGGTTTTGTTAATGTTAAGAATAAAGCTATGAACTGGCATCATTCTTTTCTGAAGCAGCGATGAGATAGGTAAACCTACGGTCGCCTCCCGTCCTATAAAAAACGTTTCATTTGATAATAAAATCAATTAAAAGGTTTATTAATTCATTAGTATAATTAAAGTAATATAAAATTGTATATAATAAAGGCTCTCCCAAACCAATGCGAAACATTCGTTGCGGCGAAGAAACACTCGCATGTCAAAATTTATTTTCATGCTGATATATGAGAGTGCCCACACCAACGCGGCGGAGAAACATATGAATTAATTTTGACTGACGAATGTTTTTTCGGAGCACGAATGTTTCGCATTGGTTTGGGAGAGCCTTAATTCTCGACTCGACTCGACTTGACTTGCGGAACAACTTCACAACTAGACTTTTTAACTATTGCCCTTTACTTTTTTCATTAGGTATTTTGACATAGAACTTATCTTTTCATTTTATCTTTACAATTTATAGTAATAATAATGGATAACTTAAACTTTTCTTCTAAGATGTTTGTTCTCTCAGAGTTTAAACTTTTTTTACTTTTTCGAAGGTTAAGAATTCTCTTATCTCGAATCACAAATACATACTCAAGAATTCTAGATTCTAGATTTTTTGTTGGAAATTAGATTTTCTATAAAAATGGATAATTTAAACAAATTTAAGCAGAAAAAAATAATAAAAACTACCTAAAAAAGTCGACAAATTATTGATTTTAATTTTGTTTACTAACTGATAATAACATTTTTTGTGCATAGACAGACGCAAGACATACATATATTCAAAAGAAGAAAAGGCTCAAGCCTTTAATATGATGGATTAAAAAGAATGCTTTGATAAAAATTGGCGGAAGTATAACCATCCAAAAATAACCATTTTTTTTATATACTTGAGATTTTATCTCGTGAGCCTAAATATTTTAAGAATGAGTTTTTCTTAATGTTGAATTTGAATGTATAAAAATATAAACACTCCGCTCCACTTGAATAGAAACAAACTTATTTTTACTACAGAGCGTGTAGCGGTTTGGTTAATTTATAAATTCACCTTTTGGTTTTAGTTCCTAAGAGAGGGATATATTGCGAATAAAACTGCAGGAACAGAATAATTCAGGAAAATATCATTATTAGGTTATTTTGTGCCACTTTTTTAATTACTTCATTAAATACACTGTTTTGTTTGCGCCACGTATAAAAAAAAAAAAAAAAAAAACAATTAACTTAATCGGAATGACATTTTGACGTTTATAATTTTCTAACAAATCTAACAAATACTTATAATTATTTTATTTTAGTTTTATAATTTAAGATAATATTGATTAAAACAAGGTCTCAAAGAACTCAAAAAAGATTTCATATTAATATGTATGTATGTATATTACATATATATTTTTTCAATTTGCGGAGCCCATACTCTCTCCTGTTTGCCCCAAGAAGAAATCCTCACATTGTATTCACTTATAGATGATTTTCTTTGCCTCCTTATCCTCAATGTTTTCAAAGTCTATATTTTCCTTAGAAAAAATAGTGTAGTAGTCCTTGCAGTAATTTTCATTTTTTTAATTATTTTGTGCGCATAGAAATAGTCATTTAAACTTTTGTCAAGTGAGAACACTTATTAGGGGTTTTCGGGTTTTTATCTATTTAGCTCAGAGCAACTGTTAACAAAGATCAGTGTTTCTTTTTTAGCTCAAAGCATTCAGAGTGCTCAACATGTGTTTCTTTAATCAGAGCTAGGTCGGAGTGAATGGAACACAAAACTGAGCGCAGCCAATGCCACTTTTTAAAAGTCAGTACTTAATTTTGGTGGGTTGAACGCGGCGATTCATATCGCATCGTATGACAGTTCAGTGCTAGATTTGTTTCAAAATTATATCGGAGAGCTCTGATCATACTCTACTCATAGTTACCTCCGATCGCTCGAGCTCTGCTCCATGCTCTGCTCGGAGCTAAAAAAGAAAAACATTACCAATCAAACAAATAGGTTTTGTGAATAACCTGTCGGGAAATATCTTTACGAGTGAGCATAAAATGGATAAATTTATCAATAGATTGTCGCAGCCTTGCACATCAGGTATAAGTGGAAGCTTGGCCGGTAGCGGTGGCGGAAGCAAGGCAAAACAAACAAAAAAATTACCTCAATTACTGACTTGCGACCGTAAGCCCCCGAAAAATTCTTGACGACCCCCTAGGGAGTCGCGAGCCACAGTTTGAAAAATACTGGTTTATCGTTTAAAATATATGTTTATTTAAAGAAAAATCAACTTACCATTTTTTGGAGAATGCATATCGATCGTATGTTGATTGAAGATATAGTATTTATGATACAAATATATACCGTTAAAGGTTTTCATTTAATAAAAAAAATCTACATGATATAATATAGTATACAAAGTGATTTAGTATTTTAGGAATAGATATTACATATTAAGTATGTATGTAGTATATGTAATTTTAAGAATTTAATTTAAATTTTGTTTGGGTATATGTATATTGTATATTATTACGTTAAATTAACCATGAGTTATATTTTTGGTTTTTGGTTTATTGAGTAAAAAGATATTTTTTAAATATATTTATGTTGAATGTTGCAAGATTCATTGGGATGCATTTCAGAAAATTACAAAATTTTACATTCTTTAACACATACCCTGAAATATTTCACTCGGTATACTTTTATATTTGTACTTTCGGTTAAAAATTTTATAACGTGCTCTTTAAAAATTTTAACTGTTGTTAATTTTATTTTGTATTTTTTTTTTCATATTACGGACAAAAATGATTTCAAGATTCAAAAACGCAAGAAACTGAAAGTATTCTATAGCATAAATATTATCTTTTCTACTTATTTTTGCTATTTTTATTAATTATTTTAAATTTAATGATTATTCTTGTTGCTTTGCTGAGATCTTATAAAAATTTTAAAAATGCTTTAGTATCTGTAAAGTTTAAATTTTTATTTTATTTTAATATTTTAACCTATTTTAGTTTTAATAAAAAATATATAGTTAATATTTTTTAGTAAAGGGTTCGGCAGTGTATAAAGACACCAAAACTCCCTTAAAGAGTATACAATTTAGAATTTTAGCTTTATAATTTTTTCATAGTTGAAATGTATGTAGTTTAGTACCTACTCGTATATCTACTAAGATGTCTATTAGTAAAAAATTCTATTTAATATTATTTTGAATAGAATCTTAGGATATAATTATTATTTTTATTTATTGTTCTTTATACGTATTGGAAAGTTTGACTTAGTATTTTTGTTCTTTATTTGGCTTAGTAAAGTTTTTATTGTTATGAATAGGATTTTTTTTTTTTTTTAATGATTATTTTTGAAAGCCCAAAGAATAGTATACAGTTTTTGATATGATTTTATCTTAGTCTAATAGTATACTTAAGTTCTTATACATTTAAATTAGCTTCAGCATAACAACAAAATTCAACTCAATTTAATTTTTATTTTTTTTGATTTATTTAATTAATTTCCATTCAAGGATAAATATTTAAATCTACGTTTCTGGCGTTTTATCTTACTTATAGCTTAGTTTTATTTTTAAATATTTTTCTTATAGAGTGGGCGTATGTGTCCAAATGGTCCTCGAAGACCGTTCAAAAAGCATTTTTAACTTTTCATTTGAATTCAATAATTATTTAAAAAATTAAATATTAAAAAAAAAAATCATTTATATGTTGATTGTAGAATTTTACGTTATTCCTGTAGTCATATCTAAGAGTTGCCATGTGTTGAGTGTTGATATATTTATTTTTTTTTGTTGATTGAAGATATGTGCATATTTTTAATAATATGTGTTTTCAGACGGAGGATGATTTGGGGCGATTTGTTTTTTTTTTTTTTAATTCTTTTTTAGTTTCAAATTTTTGACGGGATTTTTGTAGTTTTAATATATTGTTGATGATGTTTTGTTGTTGTTGTTGAAAACTACAATGTAGTTTGTATACATTACCTAGGTGGTGGGGGTGATGGAGGCGGGGGTGGCGGCGGTGGTGGTGGTGCCGCTGTTGTGTCGGCGCTTCTTTTGCTTCCTGTAGTTTGTAAATCGAGGGCAAATGGAGTAACTGGACTTTCTCGCGGCCGCATTGTTGTGGGCGGACCTCGAAAAAAATATGGATTGCCGAAAAAATCCGGCGATGATGGCATCATGTTAATGTTTGGGTATCTGTAACGAAAAAATAAATAAAGAACTAATTACCACAAGTTTACGAGAAGACAACAAAAGTAAACAGTAAATTTATTGTGATGTTTAGTATAAATAAATCGATCTAAAGTATCAATGTGTGCTTTTTTTTAATTTCTTATTTGCATGGACATAAATCAGCTGCAAATTAACAGAAAACTATTTTCTATTTTTTTGTCAGATTTTAATTCTATCCCATATAGTCGCTGTAAGCGGTTTATGTAATTACCGTTTTGTATAGTGTTTCACATAAAGTTTTGTCTTGCGTAAGAGAAAAAAAAAACTGTACCTACTGGAGGTGGTGTCCTTCTGCCCTTGTTTATTTGGGAGGGGCAATTTTCTTAAAAGATTTCGTAATTTTTAACTTTCCCAGGAATTAAATTCAGTTCATAAGTCCTTATATCAACAAATCTTTCACTAGTCAACTGATGAAGTGAAGTGAAATCGCCCAGATGAAACTAATTAAAATTAAATAAATTTATATTAAATATAAGGTAAGATTTTGAGAAAAAGTAATAGTTTCTTAACTTTTTTTCTCCAAAATTTTGTGTTTGAAAATAAATTTTTCAGAAACCGTTCTTTTCAATAACTGGAATTAAAATCTTATACTAGGCCTTTAAGACTTTGAAAAAAAATATCACAAATTGCTGTGAGAGCTGCTGTTGATTTCTTAAATTTTGTGCCGCCTTAACGGAACGGGGCACTTAGTCCTAGTTCACACGAGAATATTTAGCTGTAAACATCCGAAAAAATGAGCAGTGGTGCATACATTTACATAGAACTGTTCACACGATGATTTTTCTGCAGAAAACGTGTTTACCTGTAAAATTCGGATGTGAACAGCTTAAAAACGTGCGGTGTAATCTCGTGTGAACTAGGCCTTAGGGGCTCGAGCCCGCACCACAGCCGATATTTACTTAAATTATTTGTTTGAATTGCTTAAATTCCTAAGCTTTAAAATTTGGAGTTGAGCACGAAAGAAGCTTCCAATTGATTTTTTGAACTAATAAGAACTTATGAAAATAAAATTAAAACGTTTAAGCTGTTTTAAAACAAAAAATAGTTTTATACATATACAATTTTGAACATATTTTTATGAATAAAATTTGAAACGCGAATTTTAGGAAATTATTTAAACACACACAAAAATTAAATTTCAAAAAATTTCATTAACATCATTGAGAAAATTAATATTTTTTTTTGCGTTTGCGAGTAACGAATTTCGTTTGCTGTAATTGTAATACATTTGCTGGAAATGTTATACAATCCCTGCAAACGTATTTCATTTGTAGCAATTGTATTACAGTCGCCACAGAAAGTAATTCCATTGCATCAAACATATAACAAATAACCCATTCGTTCGGAGCTCAATTTGCCTGGGTTGATTACGGTAAATGACAATGTTTCCCAAACTCAAACGACATGATGTTTGCAAGCAAGTGTAATTGTTTATGGCAAACGAATGAATCGATTGCGAACTAAGCTTTTGAAATGCAGTTTGCTGCAAAAAGTTGTACGTTTACTATATAAATTACAATTGTTTGCAACTAATGAATCGAACATTTGGGACGAAAGGTTAATTCGTAGAAAGTAAACTAATTTGTAGCAAACGATTGAATGATTGCAGGGTATATATTTTTAAATCTTATTTTTACAAATTAACTTAATGCTTGTGGTAAAAATTTAATGCTTTCGAGGCGAAAGAAGATTTGATTTTAGGTTTCTTTAAAAGAAATTCGCTTGCAGCAATGAATTTCCTATTAGGAAAAAGTATTTTGTTTAATTCCTATCTAACCAATTTCAGGTAATCTATAGGGCAAGTATTGGGTACGTTTCAATAATTGTTTTGCTTTATCAATTTGGTATTGTTCTGAAGTTCAGCACTACTTGTACAAAAAATCAAATTTCAATTGAAAATATGTTGCATTTAAAAAGAATGCGATTTAAAATTGAAAATTTGTTGCTTTAAAAAATAGCAAAGTCAAAATTCGAAAATATTTGCTAGTTTAAAATGCTAGTTTAAAAATCTTTGCATTAAAAATAATTGTTAAAATAATTACATTAAAAATAAAAGTACAATTTTAAAAATGAATACAAATTACCTACATCTCCGTTGTTCATTTCGAAAAACAATGGCGCAAAATTTTAGATGATTAAGTACGATGTTAAATCAATTTTAGCGTGATACTAGGTACACCTCAATATACACAAGGGGACTTGGCGGTCGCGTGATCAAGTAACCGTCAACCAAATCGACCACGTTGCGATAGACGCGAGACATGCTTCCAGTATCTTGGACGTCCGAACGTTCCGAGGGGCCAACATTGACTCGGATCACTACCTGGTGGTAGCTAGACTACGTAAGCGGATATCCATGACGCGACAACGCAGAGCAGATGCTGTGAAAAGATTCGATGTCGAGAAGCTTAAATCGCAAGAGACTGCCAGAACTTTTGCAGACCACGTAACTCTTAATCTCTCAGGAGGTCCGCTACCAGCATCAAGTGCAGAGGACCAGTGGGAACACTGTCAACAAGCCATTAGAAGTGCCGCCTCTGATGTGCTGGGTTTCACTAGGCGAATACAACGAAACCCCTGGTTCGATGAGGAGTGCCGGCTAGCGCATGCAGCTAAGGACGAGGCCTACCAGGCAATGCTGCAGACTCGAACAAGAGCTGCTGAGAGAGTGGCCCGGGAGCTCTACGGGCTGAAACGAAAAGAGGAACGCCGACTTCTCAGGAGGAAAAAGAGAGAGCACGAGAAGCGGGCGGTAGAGTCTATTGAGGGTTGTAGCGGTAGGGGAGATGTTCGAAAATTTTATCAGAGGGTGAAGCGATCCACCCAAGGATTCAAGGCTAGAACGGAAGCCTGCCGAGATGAGAGTGGGAATATGGTAGTAGACACACAGTCAGTGCTGAGGATCTGGAAAGAACACTTCTCTAGACTGCTTAATGGCGAAGACAGCCAAGATGCCGCTAATAGGCAGAACGCTCCATTCAACTTGGACGATGATGGCCAAGAGTTCCGTCCACCCGACCTAACCGAAGTTCGGCTGGCGATATCCAAACTTAAGTCGTACAAGGCTGCAGGTGCGGATGGCTTACAAGCCGAACTATTTAAATCAGCGGGAGATGAATTGGCTAGGAGCATACACCAGCTCATCTGCAAAATTTGGTCGGAGGAAAGTATGCCCGATGAATGGAACCTCGGTATAGTGTGCCCCATCCATAAAAAGGGAGATGTTCTGAAATGTACCAACTACAGAGGAATTAGTCTCCTAAACGTCGCTTATAAAATCTTGTCGGCCATCCTGTGTGACCGCTTAAAACCTTTTGTCAACGATCTGATCGGCCCTTATCAGTGCGGTTTTAGGCCAGGCAAGTCAACCGTCGATCAAATGTTCACACTCCGACAGATTTTAGAAAAATCCCGGGAATTCCAGATCGATACACACCACCTTTTTATCGATTTTAAAGTCGCGTATGATAGCGTGAAAAGGGACGAATTATACAGAGCCATGTCGAGTCTCGGCATCCCTGCCAAACTCGTCCGCTTGTGCAGGATGACGATGGAGAAATCTCGCTGCTCCGTCAAAATTGGTAAGAACACCACCGATTCCTTTGATGTTGAGAAAGGATTAAGGCAAGGCGACGCGTTATCATGCAACCTATTCAACATCGTTCTTGAAGCCATTGTACGCAACGCACATGTCAACACCAGCGGTACAATCTATCAAAAGTCCGTTCAATTGCTTGCATATGCGGATGACATAGACATTGTCGGCAGAACGAAGCGAGCTGTGGCAGGGGCATTTGCGAGCATTGAATCGGAGGCGGCTAGAATGGGATTGGCGGTTAATGAGGACAAGACGAAGTATATGCTGTCATCGAGAGAGGAATCTCAACATCGTTGACTCGGGCAAAATATCACGATGGACAGATATAACTTCGAAGTTGTCAAGGACTTTGTCTACCTGGGCTCCACTATTACATCGCAGAATGACATCAGTGCAGAGATCAAGCGAAGAATTACATTTGCCAACCGCTGTTTCTTCGGTCTAAGAAGGCATTTAAGTAGTAAGGCCCTCTCTCAGAGAACCAAGGAGACTTTATACAAATCCCTAATCATCCCGGTCCTGCTTTGTGGGTCAGAAGCATGGACACTGAAAGATTCGGATAAAAATCTGCTAGGGTGCTTTGAGAGGAAGATTCTTCGTGTGATTTTCGGTCCGGTGTGTATCGAAGGAGTATGGAGGAGAAGATTCAACGACGAGCTATACGGGCTATACAGCGACGTTGACCTGGTCAAAAAGCTGAAAATACAGCGGCTTAGATGGCTGGGGCACGTGGAGCGTATGGACAGCAACGCACCTGCCCGACGAGTCTTCGAATCCAACCCCGATGGGGTACGCAGCAGAGGAAGAACCCGTAACAGGTGGCGCAATCAAGTGAATGACGACATCAAAGCACTCGGTGTGCGCAACTGGAAGCGGCTAGCTAGGGACAGAGCTGGCTGGAGGGGCTTGTTAGTTGAGGCCGAAGCCCATCCTGGGCTGTGAGCGCCATCAAAAGTAAAGTAAGTAAGTACTAGGTTAAAAATTGTGTTTTGCTAATTTTAAACGAGTTTAGCATCGTACTAACCCCTTACATTTTACTAAAGTTAAAAGTTAGCATCGTACTATCCCCTTACATTTTACTATAGTTAAAATAACATCTTTTTAGTATCGTACTAAATCCATATGACTGGAGAATGGAAAATTTTACTCCAGGTATAGCATAGATCCGAGGGTTGCCGGTTCGATCCCTGCTGGTGCCCAACTTTTTTTTTTTTTTTTTGTAATCTTGAAGTTAAAATGATAAAAATATAAACATTGAATAATTATTTAAAGCACATGTTGGGTTTCCATCAATATATATAATTAATTTAAGACGCATAAAAACAATTATTGTGTTAAACAAAACGATTTTCTTAAAAGTTTTGATTCAGTCCTAGGAGCCGTCTACGTAGTAATAGTTTAAAACAAAAACTGACCCAATATTTTAAATACTTCGGTCGTCCTCGTCATAGTTAAAATAATTAAAATACATGAAATTGTCTAAGCCACATTTCTTAATCAGTACAATTCCTCTGCTCAACTAAAAAAAAGGAAAATGTGTGAAGTTTTCAAGTGATTAACATTTTCCAGGAGGATTTTATGTTGCAAATCAGCTCAGTAGATGCATGCTCGCTCTCGATACGGAAGGATACCAGTTCAAGTCCAGGTAAGTAAAGCTTGACATTTTTTTCAATTAAAATAAAATAATATTATTTCAGAATTAAGGGAAAACCAGCAGTCACTCTATTGATTGTGACAAACGTACAAGTCATTAGCAACAAACGTGTTATTCATTTGTCATAACCACTTTGATCTTCTATAACAATTGACCCATTCGCTTGTCGTTAAAGTATTAACGTTTACTCTAAAAGCACCATTCGTTTGCCACAAACAGTAAATATGTTTACAAAACACCATTATTCGTCTGACAGAAACACTACATTCGATTGACACAAACACTCTATTCGTTTGAAACAAACGATAGAATTTTGCTACAACAGTATGAATTGTTTGTCTCAAACGAATTTAAGAGTTTGCTGCAAACGAACTGTCAAAACTGGCTGGCAAACGAAAAAGTCGTTTGGGCAATTTTTACGTTTGCCGCAAACGATTCCTTCCCTCAGTGATGGTTTACATTATTTTCTCAAAATTTTAATAATTTTGTAGTTAATCTACTGTTAAGAAGAATGCAACAAAAATGTGTATTTATTTAAAAGAAGATTGTTCCAACTAATTTGAAACTACACGCAGCTTTTTATCAAAAATCTTCGAGCCGTTTTTTGAGAAAATTACAATTTCTTTTAACGATTTTGTTAGATTTGTGAGAAAAGTACCGTTGTTTTCAAAATATTGGTTAAAAAAAATTGAAATATAATATAAGTTGAGAGATATCGGAGATTTTGCTGAGTCAAACATTTTTTTCCTTAGTACTTTGACAGCCAAACTGAGATTTTTGGCCGAGGACCTCCGAAATCTCTCTCTTTCCTGAACACACCAAATAGTTAGAAAGGACGTATCAAAAACTTTGACGATATTGACTTAAAAATAAAACACTTTTTAAATTACCTAGGTACCTACTTTGTATTTAAGATATTCAATTTTTTTTTAAGTTTTTGATACCTACTTCATATTCAACTAGACCAAGAGCCCACAGCAGATTTGGGATGTGAAAGTGAACAAAAAAAAAATAATATGAGTTGAAAGGTGTGTTAAGGTTATTTAAAGAAATGCAAGTCTTGCAATCCCTGGTGGCGGCTGTTAGGTGGGAGGAGCAATTGTCAATTTGACATTTGAAAAATGAAACATTTTTAATAAATTTCTTCCCATTCTTGGGATAGGTGTAATGATCAGAATTTCATACCTTCTCTTTCCCTTGAGAAAAATACCCTCTCGTCATAGATATTTTTATGGACTCTTTTGATCCATTATTCTTATGTCAAATTAAATGTTTATACAAATTTTCTTTTCAAGGCATTTTTTTTAATAGTTTACCAGTTTTACTGAAAAACAGTCATCTTTAAATAAAATGGAACATAATTTTTTTTAGGATTATTGTATCGCTTTAATTTTGATGTCATTAGATTCAGAATTGAAAAATACTCTAAAATCATGTATCATATGTCCAAACTGTATCAATATAATTTTTTAATGTCTATAAGTCATACCACCCCCTTTCCCCCTCCAAAAAACACCCGTGGGATACAGAAATTTTTTCGGACTCTTTTGATTCTTTATTCTTATGGTTAATCCGACACTCCCACAAAGTTTCAAAAATGTAAGAAT
Source organism: Melangyna quadrimaculata (assembly GCA_949320155.1). Lineage (NCBI taxonomy): Eukaryota > Metazoa > Arthropoda > Insecta > Diptera > Syrphidae > Melangyna > Melangyna quadrimaculata. Next base: position 451,130,741 of record OX439483.1, on the reverse strand, counting down.
TTTTGTCCGCATGTTTGTCCTATTTTAATTGGTTGCTGAAATGATAATTTAACCGGATTTGTCTTATTTTTATGAGAAAGCTGGTTCATTTACTTTTTAATATCTTAAAAAGTAAAAGTCCTAGAACCATCCGGTTTTCAGTTTTTGACTACAAATTGATAAAGACATTGAATTTTGGGAACAAAACTAGTATTTAATTACGTGAAATTTTGCGAAAAAAATATTTTTTATCATTTTTTTAATTTTTTTTTTTTCAAAATTTTGAGTTCAAACATTAATATTTCAAAAACTATTCATTGAATGAACTTTATTTAAGCAGGAATTGAAAGAATTGCTTCTGGCGTTTCATAAAATTATAACATCGCATTATACATGTTACCGTTGTTTTTTAATAAATTGTTTTCTGTTCTAAGTCAATTTTATTAGAAAATTGCCCCTCCCACCTTACAGCCGCCACCAGGGACTGCAAGGACTTGCATTTCTTTTATTGTCCTTAACACACCTTTCGACTCATATACTTTTTTTTTGGTTCACTTTTGCACACCAAAATTTACTGTGGGCTCTTAGACTAAACTGTTTATTTTTATACATCAAAAACCAATATAAGAAACAAATCATCAACCCATTTCTGAAATATTTAGGCTTACGAGGAAAAACCTCGATAAATAAAAAAAAAAAAAATACTATTTGGATGGTTATATTTCCCCCAATTTTTATCAAAATATTTTTTTTTTGAGCCATCATATTAAAAGCTTGAAGGTCTTCTTCTTTTCACTTCAACTTGTCTGTCCTTGCACACAAAAATGTTACGAGCAGTTTAGTTTGTTTGTTTCACCTCACAAGAATGGAAATGTAAAAATTGTATCCAAGAGGGTAAGCTGTTTATTGGAGTTTTAAATACGCTTTAAAGCATCGTTTCACTTTATTAAACCTCTTCCGCAAGATATAAAACATTAAATTGTTTTTTTTTTCGAAATAAACTTTATCTGACGTTTGAAATTGGCCTTCATATACATTTAGTAGATACCTACCCTCATATTTTTTTTTTAACACCAGAAATGTAAAAGTATAATTCCATTTAATAATGGATAGTTTATCTTCGTGTTCCTAACCCGATTTCAAATTAAATTTAAGCTTAAGATTGAATATTTAAAGCATTGTTTCCTTCTTGTTTGCGTTAACAATAAATTTATCTGCATTCATTTTATGCAGGTATCATTGTAATTTATTTGCAAATAGTAGGTAATCGTTTACATATTTAAATTGCCCTTCTCTATTACAGCATTCTCCAAACCCTTTAAATCAGTGAAATTTAATTTTGCACCCAGAGAATATATCATCAAATGTTTTTTTTTTAATTTTTTTTTTCACTAACAAAATCAAAAGTTCCTGCTAGAATTTCATTTTTATTTGTCAGTTAAATTTCGTTGTAGTATTCTATGTCACGCAAGCTGTACACCAAATACAAGCTCCATGTAAAATCCTGAAGTGCATTCATGTGTTGTACCGCGCTCTCTAACGAATTCCAAATTTCTCAATTGCATTTTTTCCTTCTGACTTAAAAAAAAAAAAACAAGAAAGGTACCTGCCTGCCTAAAATAAAGCCAAATTGGTCAACATATGTTCGAATGCAGTGCGCGGTGGCAAATTTTCTATTTAAACCTTCACCAAAAAATCTCTAAGTTTCAATTGTACCAGTGAGGAATTGCATCAATATCACTAGCAGAAAAGAACCATGGGCAAAATATGACACCGTGATTCCTTGTTCCTATATTTGCTGCAGGTGCATCATTGCCAAAATCTGGTGATGGTATTGTGAAGTGCATCAATGCCTGATTCCGGTGTGTCCAGACCATTGGTATAGTGGTTTCAATTTCAGTTTTGGTGGCGTGTTAAAAAGGATAACTTCAATCTTCACAAAAACCACCACTGCAATAAGGAGTGATGCAGTGGATGCAAGTAGCCCCATCATAAACAAAACACTTTCAGACTAACAAAAACTAAAAAAATAACTAAAACAAATAAAATGCAATATGAAAAATTAAAAAAGGCGCATTGCATTAGTTAGTTTACTTATTTATAATTTTTTTTATTATTTATTTAGCAAACAAATAGTTATAGAAAACATATTATGTTCATTTTGTTTCATATTCATCAAAAATAATATATAAGTTCAATTTTGAACAATAGCGGAGACCTATGTTCATGATGTATTCATTGTGCCTAACGAAGCGGTGATTTTCGTTAATGGATTCCAATGAATACAAATGTCCGTCGTCGTCATCTAGACAAAAATAAAAATAAAATTCCAAATATATATATAATTTTTTTTGTTATATTTGCATGCATGATGTTTTTTGAACAACAATCATCGGGGAAAGGATTAGCTGCAGTTATTTAATTCAATAATCATGAAAATAATAATTCATTGATTTTTTTTAAATTTCATTAGAAAAACCGGAGAATATTATATTTTGATACGATTTTAGTTTAGATTTTTTTTTTTTTTTTTATTTTGATTTTGATTCAACTAGTTCATAGCAATCCACTAAATTAATTAACTATTTGAGAAAAGACATGGATTTTTTTATTTATGTATGTAGAAGTTAAAATGTTGTTTTATTAACTAAAAAGTATTTTGGCCAAAAAAAGAGTTGAAACTTGAGGGATGTATCTTTAAAAGAGTATTCGTATATATAAGGGAAAGTTGTGTGTACCTAGTACCTATGCAAATTGCAAAAATAGTGAATAATGCGTGGTAACTATAAGATTTAATGAAGGTTTTGAACGTAAGTAAGCAGTAATTTCCCCTTACATTATACGATGATATAAAACTTGAAAAAATGTGTCTCGAAATTATGTCTGACTGTTTGTGTGTCTGTCTCAGTGTCTCTGTGACCATCTTAAGCCTTAGCCACTGAAGCGATTCTTTAAAACATTGAACTTAATGTTTTTAGGAAACTCCCTAGAGCCTAGAGAGAAATTTGAATTTTTTGTTCAGGTCTAAAAATAAAGGTACCTATAGCTGCCAAACAGTATACAAAAAATTATTTTCATCAAAAACAACTTTAACGATTTTGATACAAAAAAAAAATACTAATTTCTGTCAATATTTTCGTAAAACAAAATGTAAAAATAAAAACGGTACCTAACGGTTCCTGTCATAGAACGTAATTTTTCATTTTCAAATTTCTCGTTAGTGGCTTCTTTGATGCAGGACGTCCCTAAAAATTTACACAATTTTGCTTATACAAATTTTAAGAAAAATAATTTTGGGAGTTTAAAAAATATTAATTTTTTTTTGAAAATTTAATGATAAAACAGGTCAAATATACAGGGTGTCCAGTAAACAACCTTGCAACCGGTTATAGCTGGCCTTGAGACTTTTCAGAAAAAAAAAAAAAAAAAAATATAAAAAAAAATATTTTCCTTGTAGTTTTTATGTTGTGATTTAAAACTAAAAAATTACGACTTCCCTCAAATTTAGGAACCCTATAACCACGGTTGAATTGTGTTTGCAAAATGCACGCAGAGTTGTAAAATAATTTAATCTTTCTTGAATGCAGTCTTAAAAAAAAATCAATTATTGAATTCAATTATATTGGATGCGTTCTCAAAAAAAATAAAAAATAAATCGGGTGGCACAACGGCTCATGAAGAACCAGGGCCTAGTCAGTAGCGGATCCAGGGGGGTGGCTATAGGGGCTAAAGCCCCCCCTACAGCCCATTACTTAAATAATTTGAAATAAAGAGAGCAACGTTTTACAACGTGTAGAGTTTTATTTTCGTCTGAAATATTGTCAAGGTGTGAAACTTGATGGACAAAATAATGTGGTTGTGGCTGAACAATTTACATGTTGTAATTTTTTTCTAAGCCCTTAGCCCTAAGCTAAAGCCTGAAGCGAACTCGACAAAAAGCAAGTGGGGGGGTTATGAATAATGGACATGTTTCATGCAATGACAATTTTCCCTAAAAACTGGAAAAAACCAGCTTGTGGTTAATATAGTCCGAGAATATTGGACAAAAAACGTCAGGGTTAAACAAATAACAAATAATAAGGTTAGTACCTTATTCCATAGGGCTTAAGTCTAGGGCCTGTCAGTCCGAAGTTGGGACTAAAGCTTGAAGATATAATTTAAAAAAAACCTGGTCGGGGCTTAAAATTAACATGTCAAATTCAACAACTTTTTACACTTAAAACTTAGCTTAGTTGACGAAAGAAACGCAATTGAGGCTAAATCTATTGGAGAGTAACAGAGATACAACAGAAATTGTTTCTTACGGCTTTGGCTGGGGTTAGATAATTTTGGGGCCTAGTTTTCAAAATTTCAAAGGTCCAAGGCAATTGTACAATGTACATACAAAACATTTTTGGACTAAGCAATTCTGTAGTCAAGGAGCCTAATTCAAAAACCATCCCTATAGACTCTAGAGTGACCTGCAAATTTAACGACACATTCATTGAGCAGGAATAAAAAGTATAGGTATGCAGCGTACACGAAAATTCATTTACACTGAGTTGGGCCGTGAAGGTTATTTTTTAGAGCAGCTGTTTCTTACGCCCGACTAAAAGATTTGAAGTTTTAATATTAATTTTTCGATCCGCGAAATAATATTTTTTGTTCTTTCCAGTGACAGTTTGAACAAAACAAGTAGGTTGTTTGACTATAGTTCAGGAAAATAAGATCTCAGGGCAGTGGCACTTTCAGAGCACTATGAGCTTTTGCCAATAAGACCACTTAAATGTAATTTTTCTGAACTACACAATTACAAATAGTTTTGAAATTTTATCAAAAATGTGAAGTTCAAAGCATACCTTCAGCTAATTTAAACAAAAACTTACATAATGTAGGAACCTACCTACTACCTAATGAATTATTACAAAGCAATATAAATAAACGAATTTATCTAAAAATTTAAGTTATAAAATTAGTTATACTGCCATGTTTTGCTGAGCCTTTATATTGGCTTCTAAAATCTTGTTATTGTTCTTTATATTTAAATATTTTAAGGCGCGGATATTTATAGGAGTGGATATAAAGGCACAAAAACACGGCCATTATTAAAGAAGGAAAGTGATAATGTCAAAATTCGTTTTTTGTTATATACATAACTTCATATGTACAAACTAGATCTCCAAACTCCAAGCCCCCCCCACAGCCAAATCCTAGATCCGCTACTGGGCCTAGTGACTAACAACTCGCAACCATTCCTGTGTGCGTCTTTTTTGAAAGGAATGGAAGGGACCTACAATTTTATGCCGAATCCGAACGGCTAGACGAGAAGCACTCATTCGTGACAAGTGATACTCTTGGAGGATTTGTCAATTCCTCTCAAGTAGCCCTGAAAAAAAACTTTTTAGTTTTTAGGTGGACGAGGCTGGGAAGCGATCCCAGACCTCCAGCGTGACAGTCGAACGCACTAACCATTACGCTACGGGCTACTACGATGCGTTATCAAAAGTCTGTTAAATATATTCACTTCTAAAGACTTCATTCACGAAATATTTCATTCTTCAACAATTCTACGCGCATCAGGCAATCAAATTGAAGTCGGCTTAGAACAGACGACATACTTTACCACTTATAAGTTGCATATAATTGACTATTTAACATAATCAATTTCCATTTGAGAATATAATGAATAGCTCTTTTAGTAGATAAATGGCTAATTTTACGAGTGGCTTTTAAAGATACAGGCATGTGTTGTAAACAGGCAACTTTTTAAAATAATTGGCCACATGCTTTCATATTTTTTTTTTTTATTCTAGAGATGATCAAACATTTGTGAAAACAAAAAAAAACTTTGGTCTTACTTTATTGAAAAATAAATTTCAAAAATTATTATAAGAAAACTGCAACAGCAAGTGTTAAATTTTGTGAACTATCTATTATTTCAATCATTCAAGAATATTATAAAAATAAAAAAGCAATAATAATCATTCAACTGTGTTTCTAGGGTTCATGTATTTAAGAGAACTCGTAATTTTTAAGTTTTTTTTTTTAATAAAAATCAACCTAAAGACTACGAGGAAAATATTTTTTTCTGATAGGTAGGCCCAAGGCCAGCTATAACCGGTTGCAAGTTGATCCATTATTATTCACTGAACACCTTGTATATAAACTGTTAATTCTTTTTGTTTTCAAAATTTAATGATAAAACGGGTCAATATATTTTTTTTTTTTTAATTTTGTGCAAAATTGGTCAATGTATATTTTTTTTTTAATTTTTTTTGAAAATTTTAAATTTAAAATTGGCATATCAGTTTTTTTTCTTAAAGTTCGATAATATTTTATATAAAAGAAATATCTTTTTAAGAAAACTACTCTATTAATTTTTGATTATCTTATAAAAATATAAAATCAACAATTTGTAATTAAAATCGGTCTGTATTCATTGAGTCAAAATTGTCTTAAACTGTAGTTTAGTTTAACCTGGGGTCTATCTGCGACTATGAATATGTCCAATTGCATATTTTATTCTGAGCTTTGGCTATTTTAAATATTTTTTAGCTATATAAATAGTCAAATTAAAGTAATAAATAGTACCTTATAATTTATATTTTAACTTCTTTATAAATTTTTTTAACGATATAATGTTATTCAATAAATATTTTTTTTTTTAATTTTTGACCATGAAGTGGTTACCGCTTGAGGTCGAAAAATTAGGTTATTTACTAGACCAACACCCTGAATAACTCAGCAAAAAATCAGAACTACCAGATTTTATGCATACATGGTTTTTTTTTTTTAAGTTTGAACAAAATCTGGAGATTGATTTTTTACGAATGACAGTTCTCCATACATGTAGTTTGTTGTTTGTAGTTCCTATAATTTACTTTAATATCAAAAGTAAAAATGATGGAAATGTGTTTGATGTTTGTATAAGAATCAATGTGTTTTTGTATCATAAGTGAGAAATTATTTGTATCCTGTTTTCAACATATTTAAATAAATTTATCCCTAATATTTCCATTTTTTTTAAATACATGATGTATGGCTGAGTTCCAAAATGTAAAACAAAAAGTTTTGATGCGGCAGCAATACCCTAATCATACGCATCATCAGCTACGCAAACCTGTTGCTTTGTAAACATTTTACTTTGCAGGCATTAAACAATATTTATGTGTCAAATCCTTACTGTTACAGGAAATTCATACATAACATAAAGAGCAAATTTCTGTTCGTAATTAGCTCGTTATTAGGGACTTAGTAGATTTTAAGCTCTTTAATTATGCATTTTATATCAACTAAGGAGAACCTTTGACAGCTTTTTGTTGGTATAAGTGTGCCTAATACAATCGAAGAATAGTAATATAATAGTTGCACAAAATATTTTATGTTTGTGTGATGTGTTTATATATTTGTATTTGTGTGAAGTATTTATAAGTATTGTAAAACTTCATAAAGTGCGTAATGTCAACAAGATAAGTTATTTTTTATATTCGAACAGAATAAGAGAATTATTGTATTTTTCGGTAAATAATTGTGAATTTTAAGTGCGCGTTATATCACAAATTTGTATGGTTTGCTATCTCGCCCCCAACTGTCAACTGTCAAAGCAAAAGGTGTGATTTTTCGGATTTTTGACATTTCACCACCATCACTGTCAACTGTCAAGTGCGATTTTTTTGATTTCCACTGGACTTAGAGTGCAAAATCCACCTCCTTAATCGATTGGCGCCCTCAGATCTTGACATTTCGACACCTGTCAAATTGAAAAGTGAAATTTCTTATTTTCTGTTGGTGCTAAAGTGCTGGCCTTTAGGTAATAACACCCTCCTTAATCGATTGGTGCCCTTAGATGTTGACATTTCGACACACGACCTGCAACGCACAGAAGAGAGGAGCTGTAATACGGCAGTTTTTGCTCTTATAGCATTGCTGTTACCATTTTGGTTATCATTGTGAATGATTTACTCTAGGGAGCGAATGTTTCTCACTGATTTGGGAGATTGTGAAAGTATTCGCCGTGTTGATTTCAACATAACTAAATTTTCACCAACCATGTAAATCAAACATGATTGGTTAAGATTTTACCTTCCACCAATCAACAACCAGCGCATTTTTACTTACTTGAGAATTATATCATGCCATTCATTAGCCTTTCATCACTACTTATTATATTTTCCAACATTCTAACATTCACTTACGCATTCAACAAAAACCAGGCAAAAAACTCATACGCACTTAAAACGTCAAATCTCATAGCTAAGCTTTGTACAACGCTCACGTCTTGTTCAAAAAGTTATATTTTTCGCCATGTCGCTGCATGGACTCCATTGGATTTTTTCAGGACATGTTCATAATCCTGCCATCTGTTTAATCGTATCAGTCTTTAAAATTGTATGGTTGTCTATTAATATTTTGTATGTATTTAAATAGTGAGACAACGACCTTTCCAAAGACATCTAAATTTTGAAATTCGGATAAGTACTTTCCGATTTATAGCCAATTTTATGCAGATAAATTGACAATTTTAAATTTATTTCTGGATTTTATCTGTAAAAAATATTTCTAATGTAAAATTTTAATATTTGAAATTATTTTGTGCAGCTTGTGAGCAATGCGCAGTTATTCTTTATATATCAAAATTTTTATCAGATTTTTAGGATTTATAATTTTCAAATTTGAAAATATTTTATGGGCGTGGTGAAAATATAAAAATAAAATTCGTTGAAAAAGCATGATTTGTTGGTAAATAAATCAATAAAACTAATTTTAGAGTGGTTTTTGTTGAAATAATCACTAAACATTTATTAGCAATATTTTAAAAGAGGATTAGAGCAATTGGTGTGTTAGTTTTGTTTTTCAAAATTTATCAATTTTTTATTAACTTTTGCATTTAAAGTACCAAAAATTGAATTGATTTTTCACTAAATCACATTTTTAGTATAAATTTTTTTTAAGATTTTGCAAAACTTTTAACACAGAAATTTTTACGCGTATCTTAACGAATCTCAACAAATAACAACATTCATCTTAAAAGAATTTTTAACATTTTATCTTTTCAAAATAATCTTTTCAAAAAAGAGCTATTTCCGGCAAGTATGTTCAGTTCAGTTGAAGTGTTAGATAAATCCCAGTATCAGATATGAATGGTCCCATAAGTATATAATGTTAGTTTTGATGTTAAAAATATCTGCAAAAAATAATAGTTTCATTATTATAGTAAACGCATATTTTGACTCCATTAAATCAACACTTACTCAAAGTTTCATTTAGTGACTTTAAACATGAAATATTCGCTGACAAATATATGTAAAGTTTTAAAAGGCTATATCGCACAAAATTGCTTTTCTGCTAGTACATAGATAGAATTTGAGATTAACTGCTGTCAACAGAGTTCATCCACTTTAATTGGCATAGTAAACGGATGTTCGTCCATTAAGAGAGTGTTTATTGCTACATTATGGAAATTATAAAACGCGACGAGGATATATTTTGCTCGGCCAGATGCACGCAACCACGAAACTTTTATAGAAGGTTGACTATGATATCCTCACCGGTCGACGCCGCGTGATGCGGTGGAAAAGCGAAAGGACTGAGTTTTCAATAAAACTAATTGAAATCTGCAGCTTTTCACTCGCTTGAAATTATTTTATACCTTCATATAGGTTCAAATTCTATAGTGATGGACATTTTATTTGTTGATATCCATTTGATGATATTATTTTCTCATTTTGAGAAATTTTATTTCCGACCAAAACCCCCTCATCGCCATTACGTATCAAGGAACGGCTTGGAATATCAACCGAATGCATTGCCACCGAAATCAGCACACCCACATTCACAATATCTGATGCAAGTTTTTTTTATCCAACATTATATTGGTTCGCGCATCAGTAGGTATAGAGCGAAATGGCAAAGTGACTTCCAACTTCCATTTGTCCCCACCTTTTGTGTTTTTGGTCTTTTTATGCTTGGACATACTACATCGAGGGCATAGTTTCACGATGCGATGAATGCTTTCAGTGTTATCATCATACTCGTAGGCACGATATGTCATTTACTACGATTTTTGATCAAAGTAAATGTACCTTTTGTGTCTTTTATGATCATCCGCGTGTGTGATGATGGCGCGGTATGGCCATGATAGACTCATGGTGCATTAAGAGATGAGACTATCACGTTTAACTGACTTCAAATTGTGTTTTAAATTCGAAATGGTCAATGTAAAACACATCTATAGACAACAAATAAATTATTACAATGGAGTTTCTAAGTTCAACCTTTGTTGCGGATATTTTAAATCGTGGATTTGCTATAGAAAAAAATTTTGTTGGGATCAAAATAATTTATAGATTTTTTCCTTTTTTTTTTTTTTATTTTACATCTATATATATATATTATATATACATTAGAGTGGGCCTTCTAAAGGTCATTGTCTTATTTTGATTGACGCACCTCCTTATTTTTTCTAAATAAATACAAAAAAAATCCTGTAAAATTTAAGCTCATTTTATTAACGTTAACCCGGCACCAAGATGTCTGAAGTTTTATATGAAAAATCCCAGGTTGTACATCCAACTTTAAAAATTTATAACTTTAGTAATGAAAAGAAAATTTAATTTTTGCACAAATGTTGTAATTTTTGTCACATTTAAAAAAATTTACTAAATAATTTTTACAAAATTTATTAAAATTAAAAATAAATAAAAAAAAATATTTTTGTTTAAATGGTTATAAGTAGGGAAATAACTTTTGTAAATTTTTGTCTGATACATTTTTATAAATATGACAGAAGTGACTACATGTGTCCCAAAATTCAATTTTTTGCATCACTCATTACCAAAGTTAAGATTTTTCAAATTCGGATTTACAAAAATACATGAAAGGTGATTTCTCGTGATAACACTTGCAGTTAGGCTGCATAGCTTTCGCTCCGTCATATTTACATTGAAGGTTTTGAATGGACAACAACCACTTGTGTTGGCTACCACCAAGTATTACTATAGGCTGGAATTATTGCAATTTCATGGCTGCCACACCAATCATCAGATTCCTTTTTAGTGGTGCTTAGTCCATAGTTCCAATTTTAATTTATAAATTGTTTTGCCATCAGCTGGATTTGAACCTAGACCATAAGCTACCTCAGAGGCCGTTGCACTACGCACTGCACCACCGAGGTCACCTGATCGTGCCCATCCAAATGAAGGTTTTTCTAATTAACAATTGCATTTGGACAACTAGCATTTTTACTAGCCACACACATGTTAGATGTTGTTCATTCGGGTTCTTTCTTTTTTTCCTCTCCGTTATCACCGCAACAATTCGTTGCATATGTAATACTTGGCGGTAGCCAACACAAGTGGTTGTTGTTCATTCAAAACCGTCAATGTTTATATGACGGAGCGAAAGCTATGCAGCCTAATTGCAAGTGTTATCACGAGAAATCACCTTTGAATGAAATTTAATTCTTGTACAGTGTCAAATCTTTCATACAATTTCCCTCCTTACACATATAAGACAATGACCCTTACAAGGACAAGATGTAAAATTAAAAAAAAAATGGAAAAATTCTATAAATTATTTTGATCCCATCAAAATTTATTTCTATAGCAAATCCACGATTTAAATTATCCGCAACAATGTCCTTTATAAGGACCACCCTAATATACATACACATAAAAGAGAAAGGATCGATCATTTTCACGATTTTGGGCTTGATGAATTCGTATTGGCCGAAGGAAGGACACTGGAGGAAAATCCCGGAAAATTTTCAGGAAAATTGGAAATATGGGAAGATCTTGTTTTTAGTGCATAACTCGAGAACGGATACTTCGATTTTCACAATTCTGGCTTTGATGAATTTGTGTTGGCCTAAGGAAAGACATAGGATAATGGTGGAAAATTTCCAGAAAAATTGTAACGGGAAGACACTGTTTTTTACAATTTTGGGATTGAGGGGTTCGTTTTGGCCCAAGAAAGGAATATAAGGTATCCTGTTCGTTTCGTCCTTCAAATTTGAGCTGGACTTGCTATTGAGTTCGGTCAGATAAAATAAAATGATATATATTTTTTTTATTTTCATTATGTTCAAAGTATTTGGAATAGCGGTTAGGTTGTTGGAAGGCGGTCGAACGCTTATTCTGCATTGCAATTGCCATTGAACCTGCAAGTGGATGAAGAACCAACATGCAATATTTTAAAGAACTCTGCTATGGTGAGACTATTGCAGCACAAGATTGTCATCTGGAATGAGTGCACAATGGCTCACAAACGTGGATTGGAAGTCCTGAATTGCACGTTGAAAGATTTACGAAGTGATAAACGACGTTTCGGTCAGGCGATTTTGGTCAAACGCTACCTATCATTCCAAAATCAACTTCCAGCAGATGAATTCAACGCTTGACTGAAGGCATCGGCTTTTTGACATTACGTAAAAATTGCATATTGGAAACAAACATGCGAGGTAGCTTACGAAATGATCAGTTCGCTGCAGAGTTATCCGTAGACAAATTTTTGGCGATGGGAGATTCCAGTGAATTAAGTCGCCGGCCGGATTGAATTTCCACCGAAGTTTTTCCTCCTTACAACATCACCGCAAGAGCTCATTACGAATGTTTTGACGAAAATGGCTCAGAATTATATTTGCGATGTTGGCTGAGAGTACGACCGATTTTGGCTGCGAAAAACAAAAAGATGTCGAGTAAGTTACATTAATTCAAATCCGTCGACTCCATGATGGATGCAAACGAAGACGCTAACCATCCCAAGTAATATTAGAATTTTTAAGATATTCCTGGCTTGCCGCCACATAATTTGAAATTGAAAGTCGGCTCAGTTATAATTTTGATGCGCGACCTCAATTCACCGAAACTTAGTAACAGAACGCATTTGTTTATGAAGAACATCAAATCAATTAAAATTATAGCCACGATTTTGAAGTGAAAATTTAAAGGCGGAAATGTTCTCATTTCGCTTATTTCGAACAATTTGCCATTCGTATTTAAGCGTCATCAGTTTTTCAGTGCGTCTTGCTTTTGCTTTGACAACCGCATGGACAATTGCTGGATGTTTATGGCATCAATATTGAATTCCCATGTTTCTCAGAAGTTCCATTGTATGTGGCGTGCTCACGTGTCGGCAAACCTACCACCTTGTACATGTACGCGCCCGAGAATAAAACGAAAATAGTTGTTTACCTTAAAACACTTCAGTAAAAAAGCGGAATGTTGGCCGACACGCCACATCATTTTGGTTTGAAAACACATCAACATTGTTATTTTAGACATTTGTAATTTGTATTGTTATTTTATATTTAAATCGTCATAGAGACCAATACGTTGCAATGACAGCACCCAAGCTTAAGACGTTTGACAAGGGAAAATACATGCAATTTTTCTGCGCCAACAGAAAGGTAAAATACCACGCTTGAGAATTTAATCTCCTCAACAACAGTACCGTGCCATCATAAGGTATACTAAAAACAAGCAATGACAACGCCCAAGCTTAATATCAGAAATCAATGGATATTCGGAAACTTTCTAACACTAACTAACTAACTGCTGGATGCAAAACAAAAACTCTTCAAATTTAATTCACTGGATCCGGCATTCTCTTAGTCGAAACTAAGAAACAATCTCATTACCATTGAAGGAAATCAGATGATGATAAATAAGATTTGGGAACATATCCTCAATTGCCAAATCCAAGAATCTTCACGTAGCTCTGGAATCGCTTCCAACAATCAACAACAGTCATCTTGAACGATTAAACCATCTCCAGATTAAACTCTCTGTCTTACAACATCAAGATCTTTCCAAGCTAAACGACACTCTATTTTACAATAGCTTTGTAATTACAATTATTTGCAACCTTCGGAAGAGAGTGAACAGTAACGTCAGGTCCTAATTCCTCACCAGTTCCATAAACTCGAACACAGTGCCTACAATGTCTACGTAAAATGCAGGTGGCAATGGCACAGTGGATATACTGTTTGACTGCTAACCTGGACGTGTGGGTTCGATCCCTAGGCTAGGTAGCATTCCTTTCTATATTCCCCAACTTGAATTGGATGCCACCCGTGGAATTTCATGAGATTCAATCCATGAGACTCAATCCACTGTGCCAACAAAATCTTTCCTTTCCTTCTATTCCTTCTAACTAGTGCCGTGCATTGCATTTAAAAGACCTGAGGTCTTACAGGCATATAGTTAAAATTAAAAAAAAAAAAATGAGAACACAGTTGAATTGACCAATTCAACGCATTTAAACGTACTTAAAGCAGCATAAATAAACAGTTACCAAGTGTTGACAACGACAATATTCAGAAATGGGTGAAAAGTATGCAGAAAAGACGCATATGTCCCAACAATAAAATTCATTTAAATAACAATCGATTTGACTATTAATTCGATCGCTACATATAAATCAGGTTTCAAGTGCCTGTATTTTCTATAGCATCTATGTCTTCAATTCAACACAGAAATCCAGGTTCAAGTGCCTAAAATATACAGAATACCATATTTTTCTTTTTGCGAATCGCAGAAAGAAGTCCAATACTTTTGAATTTCTATTGTTACTTATGACCGAATTACATGAAACAGCATTGTGCATGTGCATGTGCATGCTCGGAACTATTAATTTCATTACATTAACGAAATTTAGGTGGAACTAAGTTCGCCGGGTCAGCTATAGTTTTACAAATTTTATAGTTCAAATATTGTAACTAGGTCACAGCGACATGAACTACAAGACCAAGTACATGCAACCCAGTGGTCAATTTTATTTTCTGTGGGAGACAGAATAACATCAATTAAGTGACTTATTTTTTTCTTAACTTCACTTTAATATCCCTTAACAAATATTGGCTCTTGTCATTTACCAAGAGTATGTGGTAGATTGAGGGTTTTGTCAGTTTTGAATTTTGTCTTTGCTTATCCTTCAGAAGGGTAGTAGATGTCGAGTGATGTCCTTGCGATCAAATTAAGATAAACCAAAAAAGAAGAAGAGAAAACTACTTGTTTGCTTAGCTATTGTTGGAAAGAGAGTAAATATAAGGAGATGGTAATCTGATGATGATATGGGGATGATGTGTTTTTTTTTTATTATTTTTCCAAGTTGAATGTAGACTTGTAGAGTAACCGTCACAAAAGAAGAATTTGTAAATTTTAACATACTAGACATGGTATATACTTTTCATACATATCTTCATTTATATAGATATACAGATAATATCATAAGTTTTTTTTTCATTGAAATACGAGTTATATGGGGTAACATTGAAAATGTTTGTTTGTATACTTAAAAATGAATTTAAAGGTTCTTAGGTTTACCATAATCAATATGCAAATTTGTAAATGTAAATAGACTTGAGTTATCTTAAGATTTATGTAATATCCTTGTGCATCAAAATTAAAGATGATTACAGTGATTATTATTTATATATTTTATTTCTTGACCGATTAAGACTTATTAGGATGGATAGCTTTTTAAGTAAATTTGTCCAAATTATTGTAATCCAACTCATAGCAGTTTATGTGTAATCGTTTTTTGAACTCAAGATATCCATTAAAATATTTGTATTTTGTTCCTCTATTGAATTTGATATTATTTTGAGCCATAGTAGTAATTGGAAATAGCCGAAGTCATTTTATTACAACATCTCAACGGAATTGACATCTCTTCTACCAATATCGCTTATACCAATCATGGCAAAATCATTCTATACATCGCTCCAGAAATGGCTTTGCAAAATAAAAGAGGAAATAATGATAATCCCATACGATTAATTTTGACTTAGAAATAAGCATTCTACGATTAACCATGTTCATCCAATTAAAGATGCAGTGGAAGACGCACTTGAAGAAAAGCATGTATATCAGTGGCGGATCCAGGGGGTGGCTATAGGGGATAAAGCCTCCCCCCCACAGGCGGTTCTTAAAATTGATTGAAATATAGAAATCAGAATTAGGAGTCAGAAAAAATAACGAGGCTGGGGCTACGCAATTTATATGCTACGTATTTTTTTCTAAGCCCCAAATTAATTAGGTTGGGGCTGAATTCTGAAGGGAATTGTACAAAAAACAAGTTTGGGGCAACGGATAATTGACAGAAAATTGGGACGAGAAAAAAAAAAACAGCTCGCGAGTAGGGCTTGACAAGAATTGGACAAAAAAACGTGGGATTAGAAGTTGGGGCTAAAGCTTAAAGAGATAATTGAAAAAAAAACGGGGTCGGGGCTAAACGAAAAAATAATTCACCCTATGAACTTCGCTAACTTTGCAAAAAAACGAAATTGGGGCTAAAACCCGTGAATAATTTGGGAACAACAAATCAAAATCTGAGTTTGTTCTGGCCACTCAGAAAATCATGCGTGTGAATATTTGCAGTCCCTCTAGACTGACGTACAAATTTAATGACAGATTTTATTTTCTGCTGGTTCAAAGCTTGACGTGTCTGAAAATTGAGGGTATATATATTTTTTTTTCTATCTCCACTTAAAAATATTTTAAATGTTAAATACTACAGATGTTATTGTATGTAATATTGAAATCATTTTAAACCGGGGATAGAAGCTGATATAAATACACAAAAAACAAGGCTCTTCTAAAAGGAAAAGTGGGAATGCCAAAAATCAATTATTTATATAACTGTAGATTTTCACAAAAAAAAACCTTTAAGCCTTAACTACATAGACCTACTTTTGTACAAAAGTACAAAAGTGAGAAATTAAAATGCTCGCTAAAGAAACATGCACGCAAAAAACCATACGAAAATTGCTCTGAAACATAAATTAAACCACCATGCACAATTTTCCATTGTTTTTTTGCAAGCAGGTGTCTTCAGAAAAGATATTTATTTCTCTCTTTATACACCTATGACAAAATTAAATGGAAAATCGCTATTTTCAAACCCCCAACCCGCAAAAGGCTGAAAAAGAAACCTGAGAGACGGTTGTTTTTGATACCTCGATATATGCACCTACAAACCATCATACTCATATTTTGGTTATCAATCCACTCCCAAAACTTGCTGCCGGCTCTTAGGCTATGAAGTTTAAATGGCAGAATACATTCGTTTAACTAGAACTACAGAATTATCTAAGTTCAAGGTTTACTTTGAAACCGAATCAAGTGCTGAACTTAAGTTTAAACATAAAATATTCGACCATTTTCTGATAAAGGTTTGGTATTTCGAACTTTAGTTAAAACTTGAAAATTATCTTCCCAGAGAGTACAACGAAATACCGAAATTTTAAATAAAGGTACCGACCGACTCTTAAGTACAGCAAGACCAAAATTATTCGAAAGTAAAAAAAAAACTGTAACCGGTGCACCTCAAGGAAGTGTCCTAGGACCAACCCTTTATTTGTAATATACATACTATAGGGACATTCCTGCAAAATTATAATGACCACCTCTTTGCTATTGTGATATTGGTATACCTGAAAATTATGTTACGAAAATCTTCAGAAAAATTTCAAAATTCATAAATTCATCGATTAGGTAAGAGTTTGTATGCAGCAATGGCGTATCGAATTCAATAAAAAAAAACGACTCTACAAACAAACGAATAATGATAAATACTTTGGAATGACTTTGGATGCAAAGCTTAGAGTAAAAGATCAGATCAACAAGAAAAGACAAGAACTTATAATTAAATACCTACAAAAAATGTACTGGTCAGTAAGAGAGAACTCTGAAACAACTATCTAGCTGAAATCCATTTGCACGTATGTGTGGAATCTAACTATGAACCTGTAGAAAGAAAACAAATGCTGAACTTAAACAAAAATTCCAAAACAAAGTCCTTTATGGGATAACACATATCCCTATAATAGCGGTTACCTTCAAATAGAAATGGTTACAGAATATGATAAAAAAAACAGAAACAGTGACTGGACTGCCTCCTAACTATTCCCGAAATAGAAATCGTCTTTAATGTATATATAATGTAAATGCTAGCAGGCTAAAAAGAACGACATCTCAAGAGCTGATGGTCTTTAATCTATTAAAACTTTAAAATTTCCCGAATGCAATTTTAAAATAAGAAATACCAAATTATTAGTCGGTCTTTCATATATTGGTCGTTTATTGCGAGCCTAAGGTAAACAAACGGCAATTGAATGAAAAACTCTTAGAATTAAATAAAATTAAAAAAGTGCGTACATACGCCCGGATGTATTCTTTTTTTTGCTAACATTTTTTTTGACAATGTGTTGTACATGAATACAAAGTACATGCGAGTTGGATCGTTATTATAAAAATTGTTTTTTTTTTTTTGTTTGCATATCGCGTTTTACACTTGAAAAACTTTGCAAAGTCATATGAAATCGCTTAAGTGTCATTTCTCAATTTTATTTAATTTTAGATAATTTTCATCATATTAAAGGAAAGGTTATCTTTATTTCATTTCTACTGCTCAGATTATAAATAAAGTTAAGGTATTTGTGACATATCTAATAAGGCTTCGGGGCATAAATCTGTAGGTGCCAAAATTCAGTTTCCAAAATTAATATAAAAATGCAGATAACTATCCTATATACCATGATTTCTATAAAAAAAAAACTTGGTTAAAACTTCGGGTTGCTGCATTTTAATATTTGTCTTTGCGTCCGAGAAAACAGTTACTACTCTAAATTACGTTCACCATTATTTACAGAATTAAAAAATTATTTAAAAAATCCCTATTTGCATATTTTTAAATTAAATTTCCTTTCATATTATATTGTTGTATATCATTATTGATTATATCAGACCACATAAACTCAATCAGATAATTAAATAAAGGCAAAAATGAACCTTCGAAGCGTGGCAACCCTATGTTATGCCTATTTGTTTCTAGGCAACCCATGTGCATATTGTTTGTATAAAGAATACAAGGTATGCTGGATGTGATACAATAGTTCGCCATCTTGTATTCGTGTGACGTCATAGCGAGTGGCAGTTGGTTTTGATTGGTAGATTTCGTTTGCGAAAGTAAATATGTGTGCTTTCTATCCTTTTTTCTCCATCTGACAATTGAGAACCAAAGAATACCATGATTTAGAACATACACTAGCGATGACGTCAAGACTCAGACGACCAGAACTGTCAAGCATACCTTGTTATTCTTTATACCATGTGTTTGGACACTATCTAAAAAAACTGTATTTCTCTCATCTGGTAAAGAGATGCGGGTAGGTCGTTCTATGGCGGGCTCCCCGACTAACAGTTGTTTATTGAATTAAACATTAAACGTCAAGTCTTTTTTTGTGATAAATCTCTTCAATTGGGTAAAATCGTCATTAAAGTTGGAAAATTTATTAAGTTATATATTGACTATATATAAAAAAAAAATGGCAATATAAAATTTAATGAAAAGTTAATACCTTAGGTCTCAGCTAGAAAACAAATTTTTTTTTCAGTTTGACCTTTCTAGGACAGTATCCCAGATGGCTAGGTACTATGTATGTCTAGCTAAAACCCAAACAATTCAAATGATGTCATTTTTGCCACCCCACTTTTTGTCAATTTCTGCTTTTATATAATTATGTTTGGAGCATTGGAATTTTTTTTTGCATTTAACACTAAAAACTCTATTTAACTTCAGATCAGATCAGGAGCCGAAACGCGTCCTCCTTGAACGAGTAGCTCGTTCATGGAATGTGGTAGTTTGGGATCGCGACTTACGTGAACGTATGTTTGTGAACGTATAAGGCAAACGAAATTTGGCATTATGTCCTACGTGAATGAGTGCGCAGTCGTGTACGTTCACTCGATTTGTCATCTGTCAAGTCTAGAGTTAACGGAATTGTATTTTAGTTCAATTTATTTTTGAAGAATGTGAGTACAAATTTAAATTTTGAATTAAATAATACATTTTAAAATTTGACAAATAAAGGAGAATGGGCATTTTGGTCTACCTATTGCCCACGATGAGAGTTGGAAAGCTTAGCCCTAGTACATCATTTTTGTGTATAGACACGAAACTCTAAAAACCAATGGGCTTAGGCAGTATATGGCAACAAATTTTGCAACTAGAGCGAAAATTAATTGCAAAAGTGTTCCATTGAAATGACAGTAATGATCACTTTTGATGAACTAGATAGACCCCAAAATAAAGGAACTTCTATACCAATGGCAAACAATAGCAAATAATATCATGGTTGGCCAATAATACGCTTAACAGTATGAAAAAAATTAGTGAATTATTGAATTGGAATAATTGTGCGTCTAGTGCCCACAATTGACATAATACAACGTTGGAAAGCTTAGTTCAAGAGCATCATTTTTTAATATGGACACAGAACTGCAAATTATGGGGTTAATGCAGTATATTACAAAATATAAATCAATTCGTCCATGTTTATTCGAATTTGCAAAGTGTTTTTCTTATATTTTTGGTCGCTTATTTTTAGTAAACTCCCATTGTTTAGGACAACAAAAATAGGTACTCGTACGATGGTACACTCCATAGTACCAAATCATTTTCATAGGTATCGTTTCTGGGCACTAGTTAGACCAGGTCCCATATATTTTTGCCAATTCTCCTTAACATAATAACAATTATCGTAGGACAAATTACAACAAAATAAATCTGACCCAAAAGTCTATTTTGGAGGAGTATATGAGGGAGCATCCAAATTTGGCCAAAAATCTTCTGCCGAATACATGTCAAAGTAAAGTCATTGCCATTAAAATGTGGAAGAGCTTAAGTAGAAAAAAAAGAACCTCAGATTTGGAAAAAGGTTAAAAAATAGAATTTGTGTTAATTTGATTGATATAAAATCTTATTTTAAGGTTTTTGCTGATCAAAAGTTTCAATCAAAAAAGAAGCTTTCTTTGAACAAAACCAAGACTGGAGGTGGCCCTTACGAGGAAAATGAACTTACAGAAGAAGAGCTACTTATAGTTGAAGCTACCGGACTGAAAGCACCGGTCGGAGGTCTCTCAGGTGTGAAATTGTTTGGAAATTTCTAAATTTACGATAAAAAAATAAATAAATAAATCGGGTGGCACAACGGCTCATGAAGAACCAGGGCCTAGTGACTAACAACTCGCAACCATTCCTGTGTGCGCCTTTCGACAGGAAAGGAAGGGACCTACAATTTTATGCCGAATCCGAACGGCTAGACGAGAAGCACTTATTCGTGACAAGTGATACTCTTGGAGGATTTGTCAATTCCTCGCAAGAGGCAGTAGCCCTGAAAATAAACTTTTTAGTTTTTAGGTGGACGAGGCTGGGAAGCGATCCCAGACCTCCAGCGTGACAGTCGAACGCACTAACCATTACGCTACGGGCTACTACAAATTTAAATTTAGAGAAGCCGCAAATCAAATTTACTTGAAACCCGGAGAACCCAACTGCAAAATTTTCTGTTGGAGATTCACTTCGTTGTCTGTTTTTTTCAATCTGTTGGTAGGGCTGGACACGAGGCGAGACTTCACTTTTGTACGTCTCGTCTCGGTCTCGTTAAAATCGTAAATTTTCAGTCTCGTCTCGGTCTCGAGTCAGTCTCGTATAATTAAGTCTCGTCTCGGTCTCGTCTCCGAAAAAACGATTTCCGGCCAACTTGTTGATTATTGGAACGAAATATTTTCGATTCTAGGTTGAATACGTGCAGAAAAAAAATAAATATTTAACTGAAATTGGATTTTTTAATTAATTAGACTCTCTGTAAATTTTGCTCCAAATATACAGTCTCGTCTCGGTCTCGTCTCGGTTGCTTAAAAGCCAGTCTTCTCGTTCCGTGGCCAGCCCCAGCTGTTGGCATAACCACACCGATTTTTGTAACTTACGAATATATGTATAAAAGGACAGTGTTCTGGACATTTCTACTAAGTTTCAGCATGTGAACGTATATGTATATTTCATATTTTGTCCCAAATCAAAAACATTTTCCCCTTTAAAAGCCCAATTAGGACTTTTTAATGTATCAATTTAACTTTCAAACGTGAACAAGTTGCTCTTCATTATGTGCAACAGCCTTCTATAATATAATTCTATATAATGTAAAATCCATCATCATCTAAAAGAATTGAAAAAAAAATACAATTGTTATTATAGTTATCATTTAAAAAGGAAACGTCAGGTCAAGAAAACTATAACTCGATCCATAACTGACTCTTTATAACATAAATTAATGTAAAACCATTTTACTAGGTAGGTACAAAGTTCATAATTATTATGTTCCTTTTCTTGTCTTCTTCTATACATAGGTTAGAAGACAGAATAAAAAACACAAGTACTTACAAACTTCAAGTCTTTTTTTTATTCTTCTCATTTTAATTAGAAAATCAACTAACTTTTAATTGTTTCTACAAAGTAGGTCCAGACGAATAACAGATATAAAAAAAACTTAAAACAAAGTCAAAGATCAACGAAGCTTGAAAGTAACTTTGTGCCCTTCAAAATTTTTAGAGAGCAAAAGTGTTAAATCAGAAATATGACTCAATTCGTTGGAATCATCTAATTAAAATTAAAAGTGTAAAGCGCGTCAATCATCTGCACACAAAAGTCCTTCTCTAGGAACCTACCCACTTAAAAAAAGGTACAAAAGTCTGCATAGATAGATAATAAATTGTTCAATTGTATAAAGATCTAACAAAGTCAATTCGCATAGTCTGGCTTTGGCTCTCCAATAAAAGTGGTTCTTTCGAAAGTTCTTCTTACTCCAACACAACTGTGTTAATTTTCGTAGAATAATCTATTTTAACGTAAGAATTTTTTTTTTGTTCGCACTGTTGCAAGATTAAATGGACGTGCCTGGGTGTTGGTGGCCAGAAAAAAAACATCCCTTTGCTTCTCTCTAACGGTCCTTTTCTGCTTTCTATGTCATCTCCTAGAGTGCAGTATTTGCTTCACAGAAGCAAACAGCAACATTACGATTATTCCAATGGGGATGGTTGCCTGCGCAAGGGTTTTCTTTTCGCAGAATTTTATAGTGTGGCACAGAACTTTCGCAAACAGACGTCCTTCTTTTGTCCTCATCCTCTTCGGCGCGCCATCATCATCATCATCATCATTCTACTCCCCTCTGATGCCGCATTCCGGATGCGGATATGTGCAGTTACCTAAGTAGTACTACTCCTCGTATTACAAACGAAAGTAGATTTTTTCCCTCCACACACAAACAAATAAATATCCTTACTTCTTCTATCTCTGTTTTTTATTGTTTGTCTGTCTGTTTGTCTATCTACTGGTGTCTGCTGTGCGACTTGACTGTCTGCTACAAACCGAAGCAAAAAAATCAGTGTTCTACTTTTTCACAAAAAAATAAAATAAAAATATGTATTATTTAAACCAAAAGCAAAAAAACAGCCTTCGTCCTGGAAATCTAAGGATAAGAAGAGGGCGGATGGTGAAGGGGCACCCGCCATAGAGCTGATGATTGCAGATGTAGAAGGAAAAAATAGTTTCTACTCACAAAGAGCATTTCTAGTCCTTTAAGCCCTTTGACGACTGCACAATGCAATAACTATGAGCTCCTACTGCAAACAATATAAACTAAACCCGATTTTACTTCTCATTTAACCTGTAACCATATCAAGGAAGCATATATTTATATACTTCTTTTTAATGTTTGTAATTTATTTGACAAGAAAAGTTAAAATGTTCAAACAAAAAAACAGAAAAAAAAGATTGCAATAGAATCTACATAAAGGTCAATGTCTAAATATTGATCTGAAACTTCTTAACAATTATACATTTAAAAGTCAATATAGGTAGACGTAGATACCTAAACAAATTAGGTCAAGGAATGTACGGCACTGATTGCAGCTGGTAGCGGGACGTTCTAAGTCGCAAAAGTAAGGAATGATCTTGCATTGTGTCACCTTAAAATTGCGAAAATGAAAGAAGTGTTTTTGTTTTGAGAAATAAAAATAAAATGCACGACTGCTAAAAACAATTATGTTAACAAATCATTATAGAGTAAAAACATTGAAGATGTTTGTTCATCGGTTCAATAATAGGTAATGTATGGTATGCATAAAAGAAAGTACTTATACAGGAGAATTTCTAAGTACATATTAACAAACTTATTTATGATATACATAAAAATATGAGTGTCAAGTTAGCTTAATAATTTGCCGTTAATAAGTTGCGACATTTTCAATTTTTGTCTTTTTCTATGTTTTTTTTTTTGCTTTTTTCCAAATTCGATGTCAAGTTAGCAAAACAACATTCGCAAATCGAAAAATGGTTAGTTGGATAATTTTCCGTTAATTTGTCGTTAATTAGTTGTGACAATTTCGAGTTTGTCGTCTAATGTTTCCTATATGATTTTGTGTTGCTTTGCTAACTTGATATCAAGTTCGCAAAAAGCAACACCTAAAAACGCGGTTAAATAGAATTTCGTCAAGACATCTGCCGCGTTGTGTCGGTCTGTTTGTCTGGGCGTCTGTACCTACGTCTGTGCGTCCTAGAGCCAGAGACTAAGCTTGTTGGGGGCCCGGGCGGCAATACTAAATGGCGCCCCTTGTATGATCAGATATTTTTTTCTAAACAAACATTTTAAATATTTATGAAAGGCAAACAACTATATTTTGTATTCTTTAAATAAAAGTGAAGTTTAGTAAAACGTTTACGGAATCAGAAAAAGTAAAAATACATAGATGCGTTCAAAACACTTTAACTCTTATGCCGAAAAAAATCAACCAAACTGAAAACAAGTTACACAGTTTTTTAACAATTATCTTGCGGATACCAACAAATGCTGCAAACAAATGAAAAACTTACACAGCGGAAGAAATAAGATAGGGACGAAAAAATGAGGTTAAAACTGTGGTTTGCCTCAAATTATATCCTCAGTCCCTTTAATGACTTCAAAATTGACGTTTAAGCCAGTTTAACGACATCAAAAATGATATGCAAAAATACCTAGCACCCACCATTCAAAAATGTTTAAGAAACCATTCCAAAGTCAAGGTTATATAAGATTGCGAATGAATTTTCCTATTGATAATGTCGTTTCGAGTTACGAATGAAAATATATTGTCTTTTATGATTTTAAATTGTTATTTTTAATTTTAATATTTTATAGAAGAGAAAAACTTTATCCGTTTAGACATATAGTCTAAACGCAGATATAACATCCTGTTATCTTTATATTGTTTGTTATAACCCAATATGGCGATCTCGAATCGAAATTTAAATCTACTACAGTGATATACAATATATAGTTAATGTTTGCTGGAACGTGTCCAAAACTAACTAAAATTTTTAGACTTGTACCTTCGATGTTTCAACAAGGCTGCTCCCCTTTCCACACTTCCAAGTCAGGTAAAATCTAGATTTAGAATACAAAAATGGAACTTTCACCGGGACCGCCCTTTAAACTTGGCTTGAACTTCGTTGAAAACGTTACGCTACTTCAAATTTTTTTTTAACCTCAGTAGACATTTTGAAGATGATGACGTCTTAATAGAAGCTTTCAGTGATGACTGGCTCAAGATCGGTCTCGATTATTTAAAAAAAAATCTGAATCATTCAATTAAGCCTTCTTATATAGAGATTTTGTCACAAAATTGTGGCCATACTCAAATATTCAACAAATATTGAAATCATTTTTATAGGCATACCAACCAACATATAAAGTGCAAAAAACAATTAATAAAAAACAAAATAAAAGCTTTTATTCAAAACTGGCGACCGACCCTCTGCTTTGTATAGGAAACACTTTACTTTAACCAAACAAAAATACTGTTGATCCAGTTGGGCCAATCTGAAGATTTCCTGAAAATTTCATCAAAATCGGTATAGAATATGTAAATGGGTGATTCTCCACTAAAAGCTCCTTTTCGTGGCCCCGACCAAAAATGGTTGAACAAATTAAAAAAACTTATTTATTTTGAAGTCAATAACAGCGCAAGCAGCGTTTCTAACTGGGCCACTTCTAAATTTTAAATAATTGCAGATATGTAATAAAAAAATTATTTTTTTTATGGTCCAAATGTCATTTCCGTCGCGTGTCTCCTCCTTGTTTCAGCGCGGAAAAATGGATTTTTTGTTTGCTTTTAAATGCATAAATTTTAATTTTACTGAGTTCTAGGATTAATAATATGTACATAGTTAAATACAACTTCCCTAAAAATTAAATTTATTTATTTGAAATAATTAACTTACAATCTTTCAAACTGTGTCTCCATGTACTTGCATCATTTCCGTTAAATGCCTTTAAATTTCAATTAACGGCCGTCAGTTTATAGGATTTAGACTAAATGAAGAAACTCATTCATGCTTTCTTTGAAATATATTCAATTAAAAGGGTGGGGCATCAGTTTCGTGTGTTATTTTAAAGTAAGTGGTTGTATTCGTCACGTGTTTCATCAATTTCGTCATTCCCGTAAGGGCATATAATTTTAGTAAGTGATAGTAAAAAAAAAATATTTTGTAACAGTCTTGTGAGGTTATATTGCAGTTAGTTATACAAAATTTAAAAAAAAATATTCTTTCTATTTTTCTTGTCTAAAAAGTTAAAAAACATCGATTTTCGTCATTTCCGTCGCCTTTATTGGGTTTTGGCGATAAGAAAATGGTTACGGAAATTGCAAATCATTCAAATTTGTGTGCATGCATTTAAAACCCCTAAAACGCAATTGCAGACCGTAAGACTGAGATAGGTGGGGAAGCGAAAACGTGACAAATTATTTATCTTTACTAGTTAAGTGACATTTCCGTACCACACAATCATTTCCTTAAATCTATTTAATTTAGATTTCAATAATTTTAAATAAATTCCTGTAATACCGTAAGTGTTTTAAATGCATCCTTAATCACAGGGCCCTTGTTACAAGGAATATTTTAAAAGCAAAGTTTTATTACTGGTACATTATCATTTCCGTATCGAAGGCGTCATTTCCGTCTCAAGCCCAAATTTTCAAAAACGATTAAAATCAAGTGCCGTACTCTAAATCATTAATTTATTCCATAATTTATAACAACACTATATTGTACATAATTTTTTCTTAAATTTAGGTAGGGGACATTTTTGGTGCTAAAAAGGACCTTTTAACAGAGAATCACCCAAATACATAAATGTTTATTGAGTGGAAAGAGTGCTCCCGTCAAAAAATTAAGTTTAAACAAAAAAAAATTTGAGTTCGAGATGGGGGCCCCATAAAATGTTACGCTATGTGTGATATTGAAACATTACAAACAAAAATATAATTAGTAGGTAGTAAGTTCATATGAACGTATTTTTCTTAAAATCTTAAAATATATATGTACCTATGTAATGTACATCCATTCTACACATATTTTATTTCATTGTTCAATGAACAGTAATGGAGGTTGAATTGGATTTGGGGGCCCCGGACACCGGACCGCCCTCCCACCCCTACCTTAGTCTGTCAGTGCCTAGAGCTAGAGCATAAACGGTTTGACGGATTTTCTTCAAATTTGGTGTGAAGTATTTTTGTGATTCCCTAGCCTAGAAATATGAATGCTAGTTTTAGCTCATTTAGGAAGGGTGTTTTTTTTAATTCGGTGAGGGGGGGGGGAATTTCTATGTATCAAAAGGAAAAAATGAATTTGGCACGATCTAATAATGAAAATTAAACTGAGCTGATACGATTGCCGGATAAAAAGTTATATTCACTTTTATGTGAGTATTACTATATTTTTAGAACGATAGGTAAATATTGCCGAACACCCTTTAAAATAATTGTACGTTGACGAAACTTGGTATAAATATTGCATTTTTTATGGAAACCTCTTCCCCTAAAAAACACAACCTTCCCCACAAGATATTTTTATAGACTCTTTTGATTCTTCATTCTCATAGTAATGTAACATTTTCAACAACTTTCATGAGGGTAGGAATTATTATGTTTTATATATGCTATTTTATCTGTACTAGTAGTAGAATACTTTGGGGTAAATACAATTTTCAGCGAGATTGCCGATAGGCCAAATGTTGTACAATTAGCCTGAAAAATTAGGAGACATTTAATGGGCTTAAAAAAATTCGTGGTTATAAAATTAATAAACAACTTTAAGTCAAAAAGCTACAATAATATTATAGAGATCAGATCTTCACATCCTCATACACAGGTAACTACTCGGTTAGCCGTGTTGTCTGGCTATTTTCGGGGTAGTTGGGTACTTAATACCATAAACTCGACACTTTTTGAATCGCAAGCAGGTTTTGGCAAAAAACGGGTACCCGTCCACCCAACAACCAGATTAATAACCCAATAAACTTGAACCAGTGTACCCGATTGGGGAAATGCCGCCGACGAATTGTGATTCTGATTTCTATATGGAAAGTGTTTCCGCAATATGAAATAAATAAACAACAAACCGAACTTAAACAAGGAAATCAAAAACAACAAACCGAAATTGAATACGAAATTCTGAACAGGGGTGATTATCACTCTCTTATCATTCAAACTGAAAATTGATATTTTGTATAGGATAATTTTTTAATTATTGCTTTCAGAGTTATAGCGCCGAAAAGTTGCGCTTTTCAATTGACTAAAATTATTGAACCAATAACATTTTCTCGTACAACGTATAGGTACAACGTACTTGGCACACTTTTATCTATACGTTTAAGATGTAAGCTACGAGAGCAATTTCGTGCGATCCATTCGTGCAAATTTTGTTTGATATTTTGCTCTCTAATGCAATATAAGATTGATTTTTTTTTATATTAAGCGCACACGAAAGTGATTTTTACTACCCTTAAAATGTTTGAACACAGTGCGAGCGTAAGGAAATTGGGAAAGGATTTTAGAGGAGATACCGATGCACATTGGTGTTGAACCTCTGAACATCGAAATGGCAGGGAAAAATAGTGCCGGGTAAAGCATTCCACATTCTTGTAGTGCGACTAAGGAAATAATCTCTTAACAGTACGTCTGAAGATGGGCTCAAGGGTAAACTGATGGGCATTCCTAGAAGCACGAGTATTACGGTTGAATTGTTTAAGGGGAGGAATGCAACTGGCTATTTCACTAGATCACTGTTTGTGAAAATAACGGTAAAATAACGAAAGACGCGAAACATTGATGCGATGTTCGGGAGGTGCAATTGCTTCAGTTAAATTTCTATCACCTATCATTTTTATAGCTCTTCTTTGAATTCTATCCAATAGACTCAAGTGGGTTATTGGAGCACCATCCAAAACATGAGAATTGTACTCGAGTTTTGGACTTTCGTGCATGTGGCTCTAAAGGCGTTTGCTTGGAGGCTAAAGGTCAAGTAAAAAAAAAATATCTTTTTCGTTGAAAAAAAGGCGGCTGATTTGTACATACCTTAAATAGTGCTATTAGTTGAGTCCAGGGTTTCTACACGCCTTGGTCATGCCTTGGTTAAATTTGCCATATAAAAACATTTTGAAAACTGTAGCAAAAATTATACTCGTAAGGTATTAATCTTTGTTAGTTCAATTTAATATTGTAATTATTTGTAATTTACGAGTAATTCAATTAAAAAAAAAAAAAAAAACACAAACATTCAAAGCTCAATTTTTTTTTTTTCAATTTTTCATAAAGTTTTCATCATATTTTCCTGAATCTTATAAAAAATAATTTTGTTTATAATGTTCGTTAATTAATTTGTAGTTTTAACTTAAAAATGTAAATAACACGCTGTCACTAATCACACATTAATTTCATGTATAAATGTGTGTGGTTGATTTATGCAGTATTTCTGTGAATTAGTTACTTAACTAAAGAAAGGACGATGTTGTAGCAGAACAAACGTTACCCATCATGTAAATAGACAAAAAGAATACTTTGAGTTGACAGAAGTATTACAACATATATCTACCCATACAAAAACATGCATACTCTATCAACTCACTATTTTGCTTTTAGCTTAGAATCGGAGGAAAAAAAAAAACACTGGAAAACCATCATATATGTATAATAAAAAAAGTGTGGAAAGAGTTCCTTTTTTTTTTTGTTGTTGCTGCTTCTCCATCAAACGGGGATGATGATTGTAGTGGAGAAATTATAACGGCGCAAGAAGAAGAAGAAGCAACAACAAAAAAAAATAAATCCTATAAATGGGTGATGTACTTTGATGATGATGATGATGATGAAGGAACTGGGGAAAACCCCACGTCTGGCCTCGGAAAACAAGTAAAAAAAAAAAATAAAATGAAAATAATTTAGTCTGGCCCAGAAACGTTCCATCTACACGATTAAAGTATTTTTTTTTTGTATTTCATTCTTTCCTTTGGATTAACTTTTTTTGCAGGATTTTAAGATTTGCTTTGTCCTGTCTAAATTGTAGTGCTTTCGTTTAGTCTTGAGTCGAGTCGAGAAGAACATGGGAGAAGGCGTTAAAAAGCTGGTCAAGTTATGAAATGGCATTTCGCGACTCTAACCTCTTACCTACCTCTGCTGGGCGGATCCTGCTTATCCTTGCGATGCGATGTAGATATTCATCGTCATCCTTAAGTTTCTTTTCTTAATTTTTGTTTCTTTTTTGGTGTTGAAATGTAAACAATGACTCTGTTGTGTGCGGGATTTGTTTTTCGTCCTTTTGTATGTTATTTTTTTGTTGTTGTTTTGTTTTAATTTACAACGAAAAGAATGAAAAATAATGAAAGTTTAACTTGAAGTCGGAAATAAATGGTTGGGGGCAGCGACAGCAAACTACAGATTGGGTCATTTTAATTAAGCGCATTAGGAACAAGTGGCGGACCGAAAACGTTGGCTTACGAATTAGGGGTATTATTTTTGCAATTGTTTTTTGTGCTGCTGCTGCTGTTGCTTACAGAATAGGAAGTCCTTGGGCAAATATTTATGTATAAATAGGTATACGCGGTTAGGTGCCTAGCTCTAAGGTATAGGTATAAGAAGTGAAACTTATCCGCTTTTGGTTCAGAAGTGGACACACAAAAAAATATATAAAAAATGATTGTTGTGGCTTATTGGGTCAATTAAAGGACATTTTATTGTTAATTTGTTTTTAGTGGACAAACTTTATTAAAAAAAGGTATGTTAGCAGGGAAATGCTAAGG
The DNA here is from genome assembly GCA_949320155.1 of Melangyna quadrimaculata. Lineage (NCBI taxonomy): Eukaryota > Metazoa > Arthropoda > Insecta > Diptera > Syrphidae > Melangyna > Melangyna quadrimaculata. Next base: position 451,099,834 of record OX439483.1, on the reverse strand, counting down.
TACATATTGGCTAAAATTTAAAAGTCATGTCGAGCAACAGTCAGACAGAAAGTTACTTTAAAGTCCTATCTTCATTTTGTTTTAACTGAATACAAAATAAATTTATGAATTCATTAAAAACTTTACAAAAATTATTTGTCACTCATCCAACAACAAACGTTAGTAGGATAATAAAAACAATAAAAACAAACTCAGCAAAAATAAAAAACTCGTGCACAAGCAAACAAAGCCGTTATAATGAATCTTAATACTCGTGCACAAGAAAAAGCCGTTATAATGAATCTTAATACTGATGTGAAATCACCTTAAATAAAAAATAGTTCTTCGAACATTGCGGTTTCTCAAATAAGTGATCATCCAAGGATCCAAGCCCTTCAAACATGCTGTTGAATGACATTGCTCTTACGTTATAGCTATCATTGAAAACCATAATTGAAAAAGTTAACTGTTGATTTTGAGACCTTTCGAAAGTTTAATCATTGAATATTTTAATGCAGAAATATAGCTTACGAATTTAAAATTATTTCTCCCAAAAAAAAAATCATTTTGACCCATATCTTCCCCATAACGAAACTTTTAATTTTTTCAATGATCATTGGTTAGGTAGTTCATCATTGAAAAAATAAAAGTAATTTTATGAAAAAATTTGTGCCAAATTCAATTTTGTTTTACATAGAACTAATTATTAAGTCAATTAGCTTTACTTTGGCATCAAAATAATCAATTATTTTTTCTTCAAAATCTCTCAAAATTGACAATTAATATTTTCAATTATGGTTTCCAATGATAGCTATACCTGGCCCCTAAGCTGTAACTGATGCATTAGCATTGCTTGGCGCAGAAATTGATGAAACACCAACAAAAGCTCCGTCAAACACTCAGCAGCAATCAGGTTCTACCAATGGATCGTAACATTAGACCACTGGGTACTGCTGGTTGTATACAAATATTAGAACTATTGGAAATGCCGATTTTTTGTTTAATATTCAAAAAATTGCATTCAAATTGCAGTTTTTAAAATTTATTTAAATTTTAATAAATTAGTAAGGGTTTTTGTTGCTTTAATTCTTAATTATTGTCAATAAGAAAGGTGACAAACAAAAATATTAACTCAAATAGTTTTGTTTTAGAATTTTACCAAAGTGGTTATGAAATGGTGTATTAGTTTTGCTATTAATTTTAATCGTATGCCTCTATTAATGACAAGTTTTAAGACCTTAATCTTAAAAATCGGCTAAATTTTGAGCTAAAGATTTGTTACAATCATATTTTATGATAACCTATTTATTTGTATTTATACATACAAAAAAACACTTTTTGCACATTATTTTAGAGAAGAGTTGTGGCGATTTGTTTTCACGTTTTGAAAATACAGAGTAATTCACGTAAGGTTAGAACACAGTACACATATCTAAGGCGCAGCTTTCCAAATGTCAAGATGGCTGCCCTTTGTGTAAGTACACACTAAACAAAAACAATTTTTTTGTGATTGTTTGAAATTCAATTTTTTTACTATTGATTTTGACAACATGCGCAGAACTGAACACAAATGAACATGCTAGTTATATTACCTGTAATATATGTATCTCGAGGTTAGAATGTGTAGGATGTGTCAAACAAAATCAAAAATCAAATAGGAAAATTCCTTTCTTCAAACAACATATATTCAAAAACAACGGTAGCGCTTACAATGTCGTGATACATCTTTTTGTATTTTCAGAAATTTCTTCTATTGCATTGTTTTTGTTTTAACGAACAGTTTTTGAAAAATTAATTTTCAAACTCAAACAAATTTTGCAAAAAAAAAAAAAAAATATCGAGCAAATTTTTTTTTTCAAAATTTTACGTTATTAAGTAGGTACGGTTATTGTTTTCAAAATTCAATGCTCTTGTTAATTTTTAGTCGAAAATTGATTACCGGATGGTGTAGTACTGTTACTTTTCAAGATATCAATAAAATAAATAACCAACTTTCTTATAAAACTAAAAAGAATTCGACTAAATGATAATTTCACCAACCCGTCGACTTTTATCATCTTCGATTTTTCTTGTTCTTAGGTAGGTAGGTAGAAATGGCGGCCACGGGCAGTCTAGTCCATAGCCCAATTAGTGCTGAAGTGAGCCGTTTTGATACCATAACTCGTTTGAACCTGTGGATGGAATTGAAGAGAGAGATATCCTCATGATATAGTCCCTTTTTATTTGAGTTTAGAATAGGATTATGTTGTAGCTTTTAGCACAATCATCAGAAAGTGGATCACTCACTCAACCAGATCAGCACCCGCACCCGCACCATGCACAGTTAGCCCACTAGGTAGTTCGTTGGCTGCCACTGGAGCGTCCACTGATCTGAATGGATGATCATCCGTCCGCTGTGCACCACAAACCCCCACCAGAACCCTAGTCCACTATCTTGTGATCATAGGGAATCGACGGAAGGTATAATGCAGAAATAGCCGAAATTTGTCCTAGAGCCATTTCGTCGCGTTGAGGATTGAAATCAAGTCTTTGATCTTCATTTCTGAAAGTTCGTTAATGTCGTCAAAGAATGCTCTTCCGAGTGACTGTTTCCTAGCTTTGGCCAGAGCAGGGCTGAACTACTGTTTCCCTTTCCTGCTGGTCCTCACAGCTCCGACAGTGAGTATTGTAAGGTTTGCCCAGCTTCGCTTCATGCCTCTCTTTCTTGTTCTTACTAAGTAGTTTATTTCCTTATTGTTCAATATATGTTGAAAATTAAAAGTTTTCAATGTTTGACTAAAAATGATGATAGCATTGAATTTTGAAAACAAAAACAATACTTAAATACGTGGAGTATAAAAAGAGTTGGCAATGTTTTTCTTATTTTTGTTTTTTTTTTTCAAAACTTTGAGTATGAAAATTGATTGTTCAAAAACCTCATGTTCTCTTTGTTTGCATTATTTCTGATCGAATACCATACAAATCTAAGGTACTATATGTTACATCCATGCCAAAATCTAATGTGCCTAGACTATCACTAAAACAACTATATTTAAACTCAAAATAAAATAAAAGGCTAGGCGCATAGTGACACGCGTGTGAAAAGTGTCATGCCGTTCAACGCACATTGATTCGCGTGTCTCGTGTCGAATTAACATAAATAATTGAAGCAAAAATCGTCTGACATATTAATAATTGAAATATACTTTAAACAAAAAAAAATAATTAATTTCAAAAAAGTAATCGATTTATTATTTTCAAAAATAACGACAGCTTATTATTTTATTTAAAAATATAAAAAAGCCTGTCTTGCAAGGGAAACTGTGTTTCGATCACTGTGTCGCGCGATTTTCCGAAAACGCGCGTTGTTCTATTGATTTACATATATTCTTAACAAAAACTCGTCCTGAGCTGTGTCGTGCCAGTTGTCCCGAATTCGTCTCAATATGCGCCTAGCCTAAGGGTATAGTCTCGACGCAATCTACACGCACTGTGATTTTGTCGCATTTAATCCTAATCAGCCAGTATATTTCCCATACGAAACTCGCGATAAGGAAGTTCGTTCTAATAATCACTAGATACAGATACAGTTCACCTTAAATATCGTGGTAAACATATACGTTTTTCTTTCAATTTTTTTTTATTTCAACAAAAAATTCGTTAAAATATTCAATATATTTCTTAGGGAACAAACATAGATAGATATCTACATATCATGTACCTACATACAAATTGTGGCTATATACATACATATGTACCTATATTAGACTGATTCAAAAATAAAAAAAAGTCTCCGATTTCCAATGCCACTAGCTAACTACTTAGAGTTGAGCAAAATAATAAGCCTGTTAAAAATTCAGATTTTTAAATAAATTTTTAGAGGTCGCTCATCGCTATTTTCTATTTTCCATACGATTTGTATGGGACAAAACACGTTTTTCTACTTGGAAATAAAGTATTATTTTTGTTTTCAAAATTCAATGCTCTTATTTATTTCTAGTCAAACACTCAACACCGGATGTTTCTAGAACTTTTATTTGTCCTAATCAAAGGGGGGTAGATTCCCCCTTCCACACGGTTTTTTTCTTTTCTCGAATAGACCTACATTCTCAAGCTTTTTGTCACACCTTAGGGGAATCACTCTGTATAATAGCTGGAGTTCTCAATAGGGAATACAAAAAAACTGTGAAATTAACCATTAGTTCCGCTTTGACCTTTAATTACTTTGGAAGGAGTACATTTATTAGATAAAAAGTGAAGATCTTTCTTGTAGAGCGTTCAATTTTCAAAAAAAAAAAAAATATATGCTACTCATTTAAATACTTGCTATTATAAAGTTATGAATTTCCAAGTAGAAAAACGTGTTTTGTCCCATACAAATCGTATGGAAAATAGAAAATAGCGATGAGCGACCTCTAAAAATTTATTTAAAAATCTGAATTTTTAACAGGCTTATTATTTTGCTCAACTCTAAGTTATAAGCTAGTGGCATTGGAAATCGGAGACTTTTTTTTTTTTTTTGAATCAGTCTAATGTATAGTCACACAAAAAATAAAACATTTTTTGGCAATGATATCGTTGTGCGTCGTATACTTGCAAGTTCGCAAACTGTCCAATGTTAAGAACCATTAATTTAAAATATATCATCTCTTTCTTTTATAGAATTTGTTAATCCCAATTCCTTTTTTTTGGCTTGCATCCATTATTGTAACAACATTTTTAACCTATACTCGCCTTGTGTAAAGTATATATGTACATGTTTATGTTTTTATAGATATATTTTCATTTCCAACAGAAAACTTATGCTCTGATTTTAATTTTTATTCCAAAAGAATTCCATAAGCTCAATAAAACAAAACAAACATTTACACAAAATTAGCTAATTAACTACCAAGTCCAAAAGCGTTTTTATTTCTGACACAGACAAAAATATATAAATAATAAAGCCAACTCTTGTAAAGAGGATTTTAAATAAAAAGTACTTTTGGGTAAGTTTACCGTAAACGAAATCTCTCTTTTGCTTTGAAATTGTGAAATGAAATTGTTTTTGGCCTTTGATCTACCAAAAACAAAAAAATAGAAAAAAAACTACAAAGTAATATTTCGTTTGTGACTAAGTAAAAAAAAACGAAAGCCCTTTGAGCTGGGCGAGCGGCCGGCGCCATAGAGACTCAACCACTTTTACTTTGCACTAATATTGAAATAGAATTTTATTTTTTTACGGTCAGTGATTGCACGATTTTTGTATCCTTCGTAGGTACGAGTACCTATTTAATTTTATCGTTTGATACATTTGTAAAAATTGCAAGAGAAAGGTACTTAATATGATTTTTTTGAATGATTTTCAAACAAGATTGTTAATCAATAAATTGCATTATGCATTAAGGTCAAGGCAACCATCATAGAAACTCAAATAAAACTTCGGAAAAAATTATCTGGCGTAAAGGGGAAATTTTCCCAAACTAGTTAATTTCACAACAGATTTATGTATAATCAAAATATACAGATGTAGGTATCTACTTTAAATGTGACCAAAAATACATGTTGAACGATAAATATTTTACATCTCCCGCAGGACACACAACTTTTGGAACAGAAAAATTTATTAGTTGCACTTTGCAGTGCTGATTTCATTTTACATGCCTATTTTTTTTGTTTGTCAACCACTTCCTGTTTTAACTGCATTTATTGGTTGTATTCGAATGAAAAAAAAAATGAATTATTGCTTACAATATTATGTACCTTCATTTTTTTATTAACTGCAGTAGTAGGTACCTACAGATTTTAAATTTCAGTATTTAAACTTAAATTACTTACATTGTTAATGTCCTCGAATACTCTGTCTGCACCCTTGAATATTTAATCGCTTTTAAAGCTACAAAAGAAGTAAATGACTTCTTGGTGGGCAATAGGTCGAAGAAGTCATATATTTTTAATCAGTAAAAAGGTCACGTAAATAGGAATAGTTACAAAAGAAGCCTAAATAATAATATAACGTGTTGATATATTTAAGGTAGGTATTGATTGTGTCATATATAGTTAAGGCGTTTAGGCAATATTTTAGGTCAAACCTTGCACTTCATTCTGACGGGATGAACGTTATTACACTAATAGTCCACATCCTAAGTTTACTTTAAACAAGTGTTTCCACGATGCCAACACTGGCAGACCGGAGATATAAGGGTTGCCTTCTGACCATGTTTTAACAAGAAATTTCATATAAATTAGCCTATAAATCGAGAACCAGACATCGGTTGATGTCGGGGAATGTCTCGATGGACTTAGAAAACTTGAAGCCATTGGAATATGTTCAGTTTTTGACCCCTTCCTCACCCTTGTACGCAGGGGGATCAAAATTCCCTCGGCGGATAAGGGTTTTATTTGTCTAATTTTGGGGGGCTTTACAGGGCTCAGTTTTACACTTTTCTGTTTCACTCAAAAAAACACTCTTTAGGCTCAGATATTTTTATGGACTCTTATTTATTACGACAAATGAGACATGTGTGCCAAATTTCATCACCATACCATTGAAATTTGGTAATATTATGCTCGTTTTACTAAAAATTTAGTCATCATTTTATAAAAAGTTTATAACCTTTTCTAGGGAAATTATATTGAAATTGTTTTGATTGCATAACCTTGGGCATTCAAAATTACCCTAAGGTCATATGCCATATGCTTAGATGATACCTAGACGAATATATAGTGGTTTGATAAATGTCCACCTTTCCCTTCCCCCATTTTGAAAGCGATCATACAAAAAACTAATACATGAATAAAAATGAACTTCGGATATGCTGTAGAATATGAAATTCTACGTCGAAGCTCATCTTAAAATTTTATGAATATTTATTTTATAACTACTATTTTCTGACAAATAAAAACCCTTATCTGCCGAGGGTATTTTTCTCCCCCCGCATACAAGGGTGGGAGAGGGGTAAAAAACTGAAAATATTCCTATGGCTTTAAGTATTCTAAATCCAACGAGACATTCCACGATATCAACCGATATCTAGTTCCCGATTTATAGGCTAAGTTATGTGAAATTTCGTGTTAAAACATGGTCAGAAGGCAACCCTTACATCTCCGGTCTGCCAGTGTTGCCAGCGTGGCAACACTTCTTAAAAGTAAACTTAGGATGTGGACTATTAGTGTTTTAAAGCTCATCTCGTCAGAATGAAGTGCAGGGTTGCCTCCCTTATCGCCCTAACGAATATTTAGAAGGGAACTAAGACATGGGTTTTTGTTGTAAAAAATCACATTTGTTGGAGATGAAAAAACGGCGAAGTGCTATTAAATTATGGGTGGAAATTGGAAGAGGAGGGGGAGGGGAATGCAACTGCTTTTGTATTTTGTGTACCTATAGCTGGACAACATAGCCAACTTTTGAAATAATGCTCCAACCTTTTCTTGAAGAGAATAAAATTTAACATTGAAATTGGTTATTCAAAAAATGTTATATATACATTTCTTATAACCAAAAATATTTTATAAAACATTGCAAAAAATCGCATTGTTTCTTTTTTACTTGTTTGTCCATAACTTTTTTTCCAGCAGAGCGTAAGATAATATTGTATTTATTTTAAAATTTCTATTTTTTTTTAATACAACTGTTATCTTTTTACTTTGATATTGTTCTAATTCTGATTTTTTTGTAATAAGCTTTCACGGCCAATTTCTTCACAAAGTTCTAACCTCTAAGCTCGATTTATCTTAAAATTAGAACGTATTTGAATTCTAACTTATTTCTTCACCAAATTCTAAGGTGTAATAATTCCGATTTAGATCTTAGTTTGAGTTAGAACTTTGTTATATTTGGACCCTCAAATTTCAGGGTCTAGGAACTTAGAACTCGCTTTGAGAATATTTTCATTTCTTCAAAAAACTTGATATTGATCAAAATTTTAGCTTGGATACCATTAAAAAGGAATATGCAGTTAAATTCAATTTGGGACAAATTGGCAAGAACACAAGTACCATTATGGTGCAATGTTCAATGTTTAGTTCGAAGAAAAACAATTTCGTGAAATTTTAGGAGAATACACAACGCATATTTGACATCACACATTACCTAGTTTAAATTGCACACACAAAAGTGCATCTAAATACCTACTAAGTATATGTATTTTAAGAATTTAATTTGTGAGGGCAATCATCACATCACGCGTTGACAAACTTTTGTTTGCATTTCTAAATTTAAGGATAAGATCTTGCAAGTGGTTACATCTTGTGATACACCAAAACTGCACCTGAGACATGCTTTGTTGAAGGACCTAACGGAACATTGCTTTTTGTTCTGAAATAAATAGATATCAAATTGTGTTGGCGCTATGTTCTTATTTCAGTGGTAGTTTTAAATTCTCATTTGGTGGTTTTTGCATGTCTTGAATGTTTTGATTTTTCAGCTTATTTTTATTTTTTGACTTTAAAGGAAAGGAAACCGAAACATAAAGGTTGCTTGTGCAAGCTGCATCAAAAGTATAAGTACCAATTTTACTTACCATGTTCCAAATCCATTTCCGCATAATAATGTATTGCCTATCCCACACTTATTTTTATTCCGAAAATGTGGACTTTTGATGCACTTTGCACATGTATACTATATGCGAACGGTCTTCATAACATTTGTGTACACTATATTCAAAAATCAATACACGGAAAATAACAGAATCACATAAATCCAATTTTAAAATACCGAACAAAAATAACACAAAATACAAAATGCCAATTTTATTTTAAATGAATAGACAGCATAACAGATATATGTGCCAAGAAAGGTTACTGCCCAAATAAAACTGATAAAAATGCTGATGCTCCGAATGCATTTGATAAAAAAATAACACATCTCGACCTGTGACGTCAGTGGTCTAAAGCGGTGGAGTGCGTAGTGCACACGACTGATAAGACTGAGCAAATCTGATATGCGTGGGTTCGAATCCTATGGTGTGCATACAAAGTTTTTCAAATAAAATTGGATTAAAGCTCAGCACCACAAAAAGGAGACTGATGAGTGCAAAAGTGGAAAAGCACGAAATAGCTATATCTCCAGCCAACCAATTGGTGGGAGCGCCTTTAAGTTGTTGTTGTTGTTCAAAAATTCAAAACTGATATATATTTTTTTAAATTTGTCAATAAAATGTCAGAAATTTGTGTCAAAACAATCTACCGGGTGCTACGAAAATTTTAAAAAACACATTAGAACTAAGTTTAACTATATACATTTCTTCCAAAAATAAACCGAGAATTACTAGATCGAGTTTTAAATTGATTTTAGAACTTTATCAAGGAACCGGCCGTAAGGTTTTGGAACATGGTGAGTAAAGATGGTACCTATACTTTTGATGCAGCTTGCACATGCAACCTTTATGTTTCGGTTTCCTTTCCTTTGAATTGAAAAAATAAAAATAAGCTCAAAAATCAAAACATGCAAATGAGAATTTAAAACCAACACTGAAATGAAAACATAGCGCCAATGAAATGCAACACAATCTGTTATCTATTTATTTCAGAATAATAAACAAGATTCCATTAGGTGTAGCGTCCTTCAACAAAACGTGTCTCAGGTGTAAGTTTGGTGCGTCGCGAGATGCAACCACTTTCAAAATCTTATCCTCAAATTTAGTAATGCAAACAAAAGTTTGTCAACGCGTGATGTGATGATTGCCCTCACAAATTTAATTTTTAAAATTTACATAATATGCATTTAGATGCACTTTTTGTGTTTGCAATTTAAACTATAGGTGCGATGTCAAATACGCATTGCACCCTAATGGTACGTGTTTGTGTTTTTGAAAATTTGTCCCAAACTGATTTTAATTGCATTCTTTTTTAGTGGTACCCAAGCTAAAATTTCGATCAATATCAAGTTTTTTTAAAAATGAAATATTCTTAAACCGAGTTAAAAAGAGTTCTAACGCAAACTAAGTTCTAAATCGGAGTTATTACGCTTTATAACTTGGTAATGAAATGAGTTAGAACTCAAATAAGTTCTAATTTTTCGATAAACCGAGTTTTAGGGGTTAGAACTTTGTGAAGAAATTGGCCGTAAACGAATAAGCGAATATTGTATCACATATGATGAAATTAAATTTAATTTTCTACAAGAAAAGTAATGCTAGGTTTCCACTTGTCATTGAAAAGACGCAAATTGACAAACTTTTCAGGACAGGGTGGCTTTTACCAACACAAGAAGCAAAGAAAGTAGTAGTAGCGAGCAACTATAACTCACCCTGTCTTGGAAAGTTTGTCAATTTTCGTCATTTCAACGACAAGTGGAAACCTAGCATAAGGTTCATATTATTGGTAGAAGCAATAATAAGTGATTTAAGGCTCTCCCAAACCAACGCGGAACATTCGCTATGCAGGGCGAATCATTTACAATGATAGCAAAAATGACAAATTTAATATGCTAAACAACAACAAAAACTGCCGCCACGTAGGCGCATGTGCCACTTTCGCGTTGGTTTGGGAGAGCTTTTATGCGGTTGAAGAAAAGTCAACGTATCTGAAAAACCGAATTTTCACATTGTCTTTTTGTTTTTATATTTAACACATCAAATTTGAATACAATGAAACAAAAATATAGGTACAAGGTGTCCCAAAGACGAATCCATGTATTAGTTGATATTACGAAGTTTTTGAAGTCCTAATATCTTGCTTCTGATAATCTACAAAATAAATTAAAAATATCTAAGAGAACAGATCTAAAACCCGGTACTTTTGACTTTTTGAAATAATGAAGTCATATAGAAAATATGGTTGCTAGAATATTGTTAATGCGACCCTATATAAAGAGTTAAAAAATGTTGAAATTTGTATAATACCTACATATAGTTTTTCGATAAAACATATCGTTTAAAAATATAGATATGCAAAAAAAAACTCTATTTTCAACATTTGATGCTATTGAATTAGCAATATCGTTCTTAATTTTACAAACTGATTGTAGATTTTTTTCGAAAACTCGAAATTAAAAAAATTTGTCAACCTTTAAGTTTAGTTAGGTATATCGTTGAATATGTTGTTAAACAAAAAACTTTTCCTTTAAGGGGCACATAATGTGCAAACTTAGCTTTAAGATGTTTTGGAAAATATGTACGGTTTCGGAGATATACGTGATAACGAGCATTTTCGACAGTTTACATTTTCTGAAATGTTGAACAGTCAGTCAAGTTAATTGTCCTAACATTGTTTTTCTTATATTGATAGCAATATCTACAAGTTTTTATGAAATACCTTTCGATAGGATTTACTGTTTCGGCATTATGTAGGTACAATATGAAAAAAATGGATATTTTCGGCATTCAAAATATACATATAATCCCTTTCATCGGATTATTTGTCAATTTAATTTTTCTCGTCTGAACGTACAAAATATATTCAACAACTCAAGCTACGAGTAGTTAAAGTAAAATTTTAAAAACATATACTGCACACTGGATCGCACAAACTTGCTCACGTTTACAACTTTAAAGTAGTTAGAAATTGACAATCTATGTTATTAATTTAATTATATAATGATGTACAAAAAAAAGTGTAAACAAAGTTTAAATATCAATTAGCTATTATGTTATGTATATTTTTTTATAAACTTAAAATACCGATTTTAATAACTAGATCTCAAAAAATTGATTCCATCTGATACGTTTGAAAAATATGAATTTATTAATTTTGGTATGTCAAATTTTAGTATATAGGTACATAAAAAAAACAATTTTTCACTAAATTAAAAAAAAAATTCACTGACCCTTTTCAATTTTTTAAATTTCCATAAAAAAAATTTCAATATTTTTTTAAAAGCTCAAAACATATTTTTTAAAAAATTCGTATATGCAAACGTGTACAACTTAAAATAGCCCTCTTGTATAAGAAATTTGGTTGAAACCCGTGAAGACGTTAATGAGAAAATGAAAATAAAAAAATTGTTCATATGACAGGTACAATTAATAAACGTTACTGGTAAATTTAGAAGAAATTCGATTCAGTGGCTTAGGCTGCAGGTCGAGGTACAGGCAGACAGACAGACAGATTTAATTTTTATTTTTCAAAATTTTGAATTGCATTGCATTGTTAATGATACCGTTGTTTCTTAATAATTTTTTTGTTCTAAGTATATTTTTTTTTTTACAAAGTTGCCCCTTTCACCTAAATAGACCCCCTTCCATACCATTTTTGTACTATTTTGGATTAACGTACACGCTCTAGCTTTTTTTCACACCATAGACCTGTATAGTAAAAATGGGCCCAAATCATTAGGTAAGAGACAAATCAACAAAAAGTTCACTTAATGGAAAATTGTATTGAAAATTTTAAATTTTAAAAATGAAGAATTCAGTGAATTATCACAAAACTGCTACAAAATTACTACTGAACGAAGACAGTCTTTATTGATTTTAAACAATTACATATATAAGCAGATTTTTAGAAACCTAGAAGTGGTATTAGAGCTCTCATGCTTTGAAGATCTTTTATGAATTATCATGTTGAGGAAAACTAAACTTTAAGTTTTCTTATTCCCATTTTACTAGGTAGGTTCTAAGGAATTGATTCATAAAAATAAGTACATTTTTAAACCATCAAACTTTTTTTGAAAATACTAAATTAATTAAATTTGAATTTGCATTGCTTCATCATTATTTCTAATACTCCATGAAATTGGTTAAAAAATGAGAAAAGTCTTCTTTTTCTTATCAGGCAAAGTTTTACTTACTTCTTATAAAGTTTTCGTGGGCAATTCACTATTCACTGTGAAAAAAAATATTTTACTTCAACATTCCATTGTAGTTTTACATCGACGAAAACTATATATACGAGTTGTAGGTATGAATTCAGGATAAAAGCACGTGCATGCTTGGAATACAAATTAAGGCAAAGAACTCAAAGCTCATAGATAGAAAATAATATAGAAGAATGAAGTAGATATATAAAGCCAAACACAAAATCATGCAAATGCACGTCTTCTTGAGACCCGACCTTATATAGAAAACTTTCACTAAACTAAAATAAAAAAAAATAATATTAAAAAAAAAATTATAAAAATCCACTGCACACTCCATATCGGAGGAGGAGGAGCACGCGGTTTGTCTGCTCTATTTTCTTTGCCGAAGTTTGAGTCTTCCTCCCTGATGGAATGAATATACGACATTTTGCTGAGGAGATATGGGCTATGGGTGTGTTGGGGCGGGGTGTATGAATGAAGCCTCTTGACAAAAAGCTCAAGTCAAATGATGAAAATTAATGGAAAACTTGTTTAATTTCCATGTTGGTGGAAAATTGACTTGTCCCCCTAGAGAAGGATCTAATGCTCCTAAGTAAGGAATGAGGAAAGGAATATATAGTTGAAGCTACTTCAGACAAAATATCTCATATATGTATATTTTAAAGGATGAGATTTTTTGTTATCATGTAAAACAACGGACGTCAATTGTTTCTCCGGAAAACTCTCATACTTTCCTATATGCATCATCATAAAAAAGGACAAAGTTAACCACATCCTTCTGACTGCGAGAAAAGTGCCAGTGCTCGCAAATTATTTTTTTTTTGTTATAAATTCAAGTCATACAGACAGAGTGTTAAGTTCTTATCATACCCACAAGTGATTTTAACAAAACCATTAGGTAAAACCAACTCTATGTTATAAAATATGCTAAAAACTGTGTTTTTTTTTTGTTGGGACAATTTGTCCTGACTGTGAAAAAAGTTCACATATGCTAAGTTTTGGTGTCAACGTTAAAATGTCAGCAGAGCATATTTATTTTCAGCTTGTTATATAATTAATTCTCCATTCATTTTATTATGTTTCGGTGTTTTTTTTTGTTCACTTTATTATTTTGCTTCCTCCTTGTGTCAAGATAAAAGTGAGTTAAGCATTTTTGAATTTAATTACATTGGAGACCATCGCGAAAAGTTTATAATTTGATTTAAAAATTAGAAAGTTTTAATTATATTCATTTGTAGTTTGCCCTTTTAGAGTTGTCATCATGTGGGTTTTTTTTTCCGGTGAAGAATAAGTTTTTTCCGTGTTTTTTTTGTGATGCAAATATCAATGAGGTGAGATGACAAAAATATATTTTTTAACACGATGTACCTAATTTTTGTAAATATAATAATAACTTTACTATTAATTTAAAGCAAATATTAAACCGCTATATGAAAGAAATGCCTGTAAAAATATTTAACTTAACCAGGTGTTTATTTTGCTAACATTTTTATTCGATGGAGGCTTTTAGTACCTAAATTAAAAATAAAAATAAATATAAATAAATAAATAAACTATACAAAACTATTAAAATGTAAAATATTCATATTTAAAAAAACAAATGAGTTAGAAAGCTTATCATTGAAAAACTGTTACTAAAACAACTGCATTAAAAATTAATTAAAAGAATAGATTTCAGGTTTTGAATAAAACTATTTTATAATATTGTTGGTGTTGCTGTTGTTTTTTTTTTATTTAAAGTCAAAATTCATTAACTGGTGTAAATAGATTACTCTAATTTTTGTTTCTCTTTACCCTACCTAACCTACAGCTTTTCGTCTCATCTTATGCGAATCACCCTACATGAATGTATACAAGGTGTCCCGAAACTCAACGTCAACCGGACACCGGGTGATAGGGTAGGTTATACCCGTTATGGGAAAAGTAAGAAATAAAATATATCTCGCTTTGTGTAGTAATAACAGTAATATTTAGAAAAATAGTGAAAATTGTTACTTTAGGCCACGTTTTTAGGTGCTGTGATCACAAAATTGCTAATTTTGGAATGTTTTTTTTTTTGTACGTAATCCTTAATAACCATGCTGCATAAAATCGGGCGATACAATTCAATACAATACAATACCTCGAGGACAAAACGACGATATATTTTTAAATGAAATAGAAAGTGATCCTAGTGCGTCAGTACCATGAATGAAAGAATACAAGATTACGCAACTTCCTACGTTTTTGGAGACAAAACGTAACAACAGATGTGACAGTCAAGAAAATTTCTAAAGAGATGATTTTTTGTTCGCGAATTGTTTTATGATTAATATCGTTGTTCATTTTAAAAACACAAAAATATTACCGAAAAATGTTTTTTAATTGTTATTCAATTGTTTTAAATTATATTAATAGTCAAAATATGAAGCAAAAATAGATATATATTTTCTTCTTGAATTATTATTTTTATTGTTCTTTTTATATTATCAAAATATAGCCCACAACATTAAAAAAAATAATGGTAAAAAAATCACTTTAATAACAAGTTCAAGTAACTTAAAGTTTTCGCGCCCCTATATCTCAAACAAATTATACCAAAGTTTAGTCTTTTTTGTCTCCACTTGAGTCACGAAGCGTGTTGAAAATTACAATAACAAAGCGAAAAATCCGAAGTGTCGTAATCTTGTATTCTTTCATTCATGCTTCAGTACGATCGATTGAAGGATCCACTGGAATAATAAAAGTATTGCTCATCGAATTTTAAAAGAAAACACCTACCACCCGTACCACGTGCAACGTGTAAAAAGTTTGCTACCTCGTGACTATGGTCCCAGAGTCAATTATTTCAGAACGATGTTGGCGAAAAATAGTGAAGACCCGCAGTTTCTCAATCATATTTTATGGACTGACGAACCAGCATTTAAAAAAGGCGGTTACTTGAATTTGCATAATTTACATTAGTGGCACAGAGAAAATCAGCATTTATTTCGTGAAGACCGCACTCAATATCAATTTAAAGTAAATATTTGGACTGGAATTTTAAACGGACAAATAATTGGCCCCTTTGAGAAAAATTAGCAATTATGTGACCACAGCACCTAAAAAAGTGGCCTTAAGTAACAATTTTCACTATTTTTCTAAAAATTACTGTTAGTACTACACCAAGCGAGATATATTTTTTTTCTTACTTTTCCCGTAAAGGGTATAACCTACCCTATCACCAGGTGTCCACTTGACGTTGAGTTTCGGTTTTATGAGTTTAAATGACTCAATTACTGGATCAAACGAACTCACTCTTATAGTTAACAAATAGAATTTAGCAAGACGTAGCCGATGTATATTAATAATTCGCAAAAATTTCTTCATCAACAAAATATAAAAATTAGATTGAAATAACAATTTTCAAAATTGTATTTAATACAAAAAAAGGTGGAATAAAGTTAAAAAAATAAAAACAACACAAAATGTTATTTCAATTATTCTATATCTTTTTTTTCGAGAAATCAGCTTTTGATGTTACATGAAGAATGTATTAAAAAGCCACTTTCGATAAAACTTGGGAAAACCGAAACCATCGTATGACAGCTACCCGTTCTAAATGATCTAAAACAAACATTTGTATTTTTCCTCTAGAGCAGTGTTTCCCAAAGTGGGACCCACGCCCCACAGGGGGGCAATTTGATATTATAAGGGGGCAATCTGAAGTTATGCTGCATTACACTTCTCTCCGAAAAATCTAAACTTGAGTGTTTCCACTCTTTTTTCGGAATGTACCCAGGATCTGCTTCTGTATTAATCAACTGTATCAATAGTTACCAACTTTACTTCACTCAATGACACTTGACGAAAAATATGAAACAGTTTTTAAGTATTTATTAATAAGTTCCCCTCCCCTACTGTACGGAAGGAGATAGATCCCTACCTAAGGAGGATCAACATAAATTTTGAAATATTAATGAATATTCGTTCATCATTATTATTTTTTAATTTATACAACTTCACCCAAAATGTTTTTGAATCTTCAAGAAAAACATTTTCAGCCAGCCCAATCTCAAAAATTTTTTTATTTCTTGTGAAAGTGTTTTCTGTTCTGTTAATTGCACCCAGTTAGTTTGATGAATGTTTACACTGTGTTTACACTTTGAGATTAAGTTTAGGTAGAATAATGAAACTAAAAAAACGTGCCATATTGAAATTTTTCGTGCCACCGACCGTGCCACGAGAAAATTTCCGTGTCTAAAAGGCACAATCGTGCCACATCGGCAACGCTGGTGAGAGTCTATTCCGAAAAAATCTAGTAGACTTACATAAGTCGATCAGAAATTCTTGATCGAATTTAATTTTCTAATAAATAAAAAAAATTCATATAATTTCATAGCAATCATACCCGGGGCTTAGACAAGTGAGTAGAACTGGTAACATTTGTATCATAGTGTTAGTTTTATGGATGTATGTGTGACTAGTAGCTCTCTGCGCGTTTTGTCAACTAGTATGATTTTTTAAAAATATTTCATACAGAAAAATATACAAATTATGGAAACTATGGAAGAAAACAAATAAATGAAAAAAATACATTAAGGCACTCCCAAACCAATGCGGAACATTCGCTGCGGCGAAAAAACATTCGGATGTCAAAATTTATTTACATGGTGATATATGAGAGTGCCCACACCAACGCGGCGGAGAAACATATGAAATAATTTTGAGTGACGAATGTTTTTTCGCCGCAACGAATGTTCCGCATTGGTTTGGGAGAGCCTTTACACTAGTAGGATAACTGGCAGGCTACTCGCAGGCAAAAATATTATACTAATTGGGCTACTAGTTGGCTCTCTCGTGTTCTGATACACTAACACACATTAACGCTACTAGTTCTACTCGCTTGTCTAAACCCCGGGTGACAGACAAATTTAAACGAATAGATTTTTGAAATATCGATAGTAGACTTTAAGTCTATAATCTATTTTGAATAGATGCTCGCAATAAGATCGTAAATTAACAGCTAGGTAATATCGGAAATAGACACACAATTATAAAAGTAAAAAAGAATATTCCACTTATTTGTTTCTTTAGAGATATCAATGTAATTGACATATGGTAATATCTGAGAAAAACTATGCTACCGACACAGCACTTTTCGGGTCGTGCCAAATTGTGTTCGCTGAGTGAACTTTTGGCAAAGAAGAAGCTGAATTATTGAAATTGAGACAGTTATGTAAGTCTTACGGAAATAGTAATACGGATTTTGCAGCATAGATATGAATGAAAAATCGTAGATCAATTTGGGTGCGTTCGTTTTTTGAATGTGGTGCTAAAAATCAATATCATGCTACTCTCATGACGGATGTGTGTGCAAAGACGAATTCTTGTGTTTGATTTCTGCGATTAGGTTTAACTCTATCTCATTCTTCCTCACACAGCATTTTAAATCAATGACATAGAAAAATGCAAAAAAGATAATTTGTATGTACTGTACACATATGAAATACAATAGATTCGGTTGCCTTTTTTGTCATTCCAACCAGTCATCAAGGCAATATTATAGCAACAAACGCCCATAGGAAGAGGGGAGGGGCCCCTCTCGCCCCCAAGAGTTTGTCTCACTTTATAACCATAGTTTAAGGGAAAACTTACATACTAACTTAACTAACTTAAGATAAACATTTAGTTTAATTAACCATACTTATTTGAATAAGAATAGGAGAGGTGTGGGCCCGGTAAAGGGAGGTTTGAGGCTGTCTTTGCTTAAATGGAAGTCGAATAGGTTGTGCATGCTATAAAAGGTACGTGGTACGTAGCATATGGTTAATAGGTTCGTTACTACCATAATTGGTGCGATGAAACTTGATTTTAAACAGAGGTATGGATCGAAGATTATTGGAATTGGTTTGGAGGGAGATTTTTTGAAGAAGAGTTATATACCAGCTAAGAGCTCATGGATCAAGACCACTCTGCGGCGAAATTCAAGGGAGTCCATATTAATTAAATTTAAATGTTGTTGGTTGGGAGGCAGGTTATGTGCATCAAACCAGGGAAGGCGGCGGAGGGCAAAACGAAGGAATCTACGTTGAACAGCTTCAATTCGCTGAGAGGAGTGATTCAGGTAATAGGGTGACCAGACTTGGCTTGCATATTCGAGGAGTGGCCTAACAAATGTGGTATAGAGAGATTTAGTGATATAAGGGTCGGAGAATTCCTTTGACCATCGTTTCACAAAGCCGAGTGCGGAGTTAGCTCTCTTGATGGAATTATCAATGTGAGAACGAAAATTCAATTCTCTATTGCAGATAATTCCTAGTTCGCACAGTGAATCAACCGCGGGGACTGGCACATTGTAGATAAGATACGTCCTGGGAGGAAGTGGAAAGCGCTTATGGGAGAAGGTGATAGTTTGAAACTCTTGTTGACATTGAGCTCAAGAAAGTTT
Source organism: Melangyna quadrimaculata (assembly GCA_949320155.1). Classification (NCBI taxonomy): domain Eukaryota; kingdom Metazoa; phylum Arthropoda; class Insecta; order Diptera; family Syrphidae; genus Melangyna; species Melangyna quadrimaculata. The sequence continues at coordinate 451,080,749 of OX439483.1, read as the reverse complement.
TTAAAACACCAAGTAAACTGATATAAAAGAGTCTTTATCTTTAGCTATACAGTCGACGTCGTTAATAGTCAAAATGAAAATAATGGGCCAAGGTGGCTTCCCTGCGGGACACCAGAAGTTGAAAGGATGGGATCAGATTCAGAGGATCTAAAGATTACTCTAAAACGCCGATCTTTTAAATATGACTGAATCCATGGCACGAAGATGGGTTCAAATCCTAGGTCATTCAACTTTAAAAGGATCAAAAAATGGGAAAGTTTGTCAATTTGTTTGTAAGAATCCAGACAAGCGTTTGCTGCAAGTGATTTGTTTTTTGTTACTACGTTATGATGTGTCTAAAATTGTGCGTTGTTGCTTTTCGCTCTTCTCGGAGGGGAAAAGGGCTCGGAAGTGCACCTCAACTAACTAAAACTGACATCTTGCTAAAATAGGAATGAAAAAAGGAGAAATATGATTCATTTCACTAGAATGCAATATGACTTCCCCTTTTGACTATTGGCAAAGTTTCTTTTCGTTGGTTTTTGGACATAAGCTTAAGTAGTTAGTCGACAATTATAGTTCTAACTTCAGCCCCGAATTCGTTCTTTCGTCAAATTCTTTGTAATTAACTTGGATTTTAAGGAATTATTTGTTCTTACATTTATCTTTTATGTTCTTTAATTGTTTCTAGCCCCGAGCTCATATTTCTTCGCCAAAACTCCATTTGGCCTTAGCACCAAACGTTTTTTTTTTGTCAAATTATTGATGGGATTAGGATAAAAACCATTTTTTGTCTCATAATTTCACCAAGGGTTTAAAAATATTTTACATTTGAACACGAATGTAATTATTCAACTCACTTTAAGAATGGATCCGCCACTGCTCAATTGGGACAGATTACCCTGGAGGGAGTAAATCCTTTGAATCCACTGAGAGCACCACCCAAGACACTGTTGCCATCTTTTCATTTTTAATGAACAGATTTATTACCAAAAACTGAAAGTATCCGATAAAAAAGCAAGCATTCAAAAATTATAAATACATTTTTTCTTGTTCGGACTAAGCACCCCAAGAACCATAGAGTATAGGAGAAACGAAGACTACACTACAATACATTTCTTGATAAAAACACAGTTGAGCTATAATAATAATCATTTAATAGCTTTAGAGTAATAACAAGAAACTGACCAAAATATTTTGTTCTCGTCTGTCTTTTCACTTTTTCAGAGCCTTCACCAATTGGACTAAGTGTCCTGTTTCCGATTCGGCTCACGCTTAAAATCACTTTGATTGAACATAAACGTTTTAGGATGTTTTATTAGACTCGATAGAACCAAATTCCCTACGGCCGATCACACTTCCCGAAAAAAACGATGAAGTCTGATGATATTAATGATGCCAAATGAATTCTTCACAAAAGGACTTCCTTTCTTTATAAATTTCATTCAAAAGGGCATCTGACCACAATCATCATACATTCTCGTATAAAAAGAAAAACTGCAACATAATTATCCTCAATTGAGCGTAAAAATTAAATTGAATGCGATTATTTTAAATGAGAAAAATGAATTGAATAAAAAAAAAAGTAAAATAAAAGAAAAACTTTACCGCATTATAGTATTGTTGAAAGAAAGCTCTTCTTTCAACTAACTTTTGCCAAAAAGGACAAAAGAAATAGCCCTGAAATAATTTATTTTTTTTGTTCGTTTTTTTTTCGGCTTAATTGAGTCGATGACCATCGTCGTCAGTAAGAGTCGAAACCCGCAAGGAATTACTTAATCTTTTTTATTTATTTTATATTTCGACAGCGCATATATTATTTATCTGCAGTTAAATTGCTGGTACGCGCGGCTTTACCGACTAGTCTGATGGTGCTCTATGAGCGTGAGGACAAAATAAAAGTAGACGAGATATTTTTTCTTTACTTTTTATCAAAGGAATCCATAAGTACCTTGCAGTGGCACTTCGATAAGCTAACCCATTCATAAGTGCCAGGAACACAAAGTGAATGGCATCAAATTGAAACTCAAAATGCTTTAGAAACACATACATACATATGCTTAAAGTCATATGGACAAGGAGTTACCAGGGATGTTTTGCAGCTAATTACTGATAATAATTAACTCTCGAGTTGTACTTCCCATTTCTCTTGAAGGTCCTTTGAAGAAGATGATGCCGAGATGGGAAGACAATGGGGTGCACTTTCATATATACCAGCAGTGCACAACCCAGGGATGTGGAATTCATGTCCCCTCTTACATGATGTTTGCTCACGTACTTACAGCACGCATATAAACGTGATAAGTTGAATCTGTTAGGAGACAATTCATGTGTAGTTTCCTTTCTTACTTTGATTCTTGCCGCTCTCTATGTAGGTATAACCGCCTTGGGGTTGAGGGTGGAGGAAGGCCCATGAAGAGATTCTCATCAGTCAGTCAGCAGTTTGAAGTATTCAGCCCTATAAATGTCGTCTTTCTTTGTGTCTTCTCTAGCTACTTTGTTTTCCCCGCATATACTATCTTTATTACTCTTAGTTTGTTGCTGCAGCCAATTTGGGTTTAGAAGAGTACAAAAAAGGTTTTTTTTTTTCTATTCGTGGTCTGATGTGCAGCGACTTATAAAATGGTGGAATAGGCGACTTAAATTGGCTCTTAAATTTTCTAACTACGTAAGATGTAAGAATAAATAAAAACGGTTGTGTTCCCTTTGTTGTTTTTTTTCTGTTTGTTTTTTGTTTTGAAAAATGTTTGCTCCGCAAACATACTCCTCTCGTCTATAGTGTGAAGAAATGCTACGGCCGTGAGGGTGCGAAATGCAAACATTGCTAACAAGCTGGGATCTAAGAGTTAAAAAATCTACCAAGGAAGTGTTGTGTGTTTGCGATAAGGATAGTCTAGAGATGAAAGGGTTCTTAAATTATGAAATGCGTCTTACATAAAGTTAAATGTGTGTCGAGGATATTTAGGGTTTGGCCACGAGACGAGACTCAGCGAGACTTTTCTAAGTCTCGTCTCGGTCTCGTAAGAATCGAAAATTTTCAGTCTCGTCTCGTTCTCGTGTCGGTCTCGTATGATTAAGTCTATAATCTTAAGTCTAAGACGAGACTTACAAAAGTCTCGCAGAGTCTCGTCTCGTGGCCAACCCTATGTAAAAAGCCAGAACTTGGAGGGGCACTACCGTGCCCTTTGATTTTGTGTATGAACTTTATGATATGTAATTTGTATTTGAATTTGTTTGCAAGTTTTGAATTACCACAAAAAGATACCTAGCTATTTAAAAGTTTTGCTGAAAAAAAGGGCGGAAAATCACGAATTAAAGAGAGTAAATTTTAACAAATTATGGCTGATATTCTTGTCCGCGTAAAGAAACATAAAATTTATGAAATTTAATTCCTCGGTGCACAGTCGCGCGGATTTGTCCGTTTAAGAGATCTGTCCACTGTCCGAAATAGGAGTTTTCACTGTAAAACCTCGTAAGAATATTTATGGAAGATTATATTGTTGAAGTTCTAAAAATGATCCCATAGTTATTGTGTAAACTTTTCGTATCTATGTCCCAGCGAGCAGTGGTTAAAATAAAAGGAATCCCCGACAAAATTTAGTCAGTTTGAATTTTAAATTATCAAAAACATCAGAAATTAGGTCAATTAGCCTGGCAGTGATAAAATGCCACAAAGACTTGCCATATTTGCTCATTAAAGTAAGCGAAAGATACTTACTTGATTGTATAAATATTTCATTGGTTCAAAAATTGCTCGGGAAACTAATGTATATGAGCAATTATATGATTAAAGAAAAATCAGTCCATCGGTTCCTTGACGCTGATATAATTGCTCCAGAGAATATCTTATCGACGAGTTATATCAGCTTGATTTCTATAACATTTTGGTTTCCCGTCAGAATGAGTTCCTACAGGGGCGCTATCGAATGACACTTACCTTAATGTCTGAAATCGAAAGAAATTTCTTCTAGTTAGCTTTACCATTTTTAACTTTTTCCTTTAAGCTAGGTCGACCAAATGCGAAAGTTTTTCTATACAAGCGCTAGAACGCTTCTCTTCAGTTCGCTTCTTTTCAGTTAACCTTCATGGAACAAGATAAATCTTATTCAAATTTAGAAATAATATGATTTTATTGCTTGCGTTGCTCCAAAAAGAATTCAGCCTGCAATCCCCAATAGCAAAGTAGCGGTTAAAAAAAATTGTATGGACAAAATTATTTCCTTTCCTTCTATTCCTCCTAACTAGTGTCATTGCATTAAAGACACCTGAGTCCTTACAGACATATAGTTAAAATTATTATTATTATTACTTTTACCGTTAGATTTGGTCATTATAAAATATCACTCCACTTAAAACAGAAGTAATTTCAATATTTAAATTTCTTCATCTTCTTATTCTAAAAAACCTGACCACGGGGTATAGCTGGGCGAAACACAATTCTTTCTAGAGTTGAGGTCACTTGTACTTTTTAATTGAATTTTATTCATTCACTACACTTAAAACCAAAGTTATTTCAATATTTTAGAATTTAAATTTCTTCATCTTCTTAGTACTAAGTTTGAATAAAATCGAAATAGCCGTTAAGGCTTTAGCCGAATATACCTATACAACAGGAACAAGCGCGTGCTCTTACAAATTTTCCAATTTTTTTCCGAGGAGTTTACTGTACCTAGGTACAATTTCTTGTAATATCTTGTTTATTGTCTTGGAAACATTAGTAGCGATTTTAAAAGTAGAAAAAAGTTAGAAAACTTCTTATCCATTTAAAAATTTAACTGATGCTAAAATTGTTGTAAAGGACTTCTTACAACAAGAAGCTACCATAAAATTTATATATGTACCTACTGTCTACGAATATTTATACACACACTGTATCCGAACTCAACGCAATTAAAAGCCCAGTTATTAATGTTTAACTTTTGAGTTCCACTACAAATCCAATAACCATTTCCTTTAATACGCCAATATTCTACTTTTCTGACAAATTATGTCAATTTGGCTATCATCCCATTACAATATGCATGCGATCAACGAGGTCATCCTGGAACATGAACATAATCATCGCCACCAACAACCCATTTGCCATTTGGTAAGTCCTTTTGATATTTTTAAAATGCCTCTCTGTGTTCTCAGTCTCATCCTTCGAACGAAAAAAACACACTCAATGAGACTACAATGAGAGATGTAAAGTGAAGTAATGCTCTTCCTTTCATTTTAATTCTGCTTTTTTTTTTTTAATCTGCCACCATGTATGAGAGCAGGGCATATTGCAGTCCTTTTCATAACGGATGTCAGATTTTATAGCTTTTTATAGCCCTTTTCTTTAATTATTACAGTCAAGCTATCCTGTCCAATTATTAAATTTCATTTTATTTGCATCTGTAAAAAGTAAAAAAAAAAAACAAAAAAAAAAAAATACTTTTACAGCAACTTAACTGCAATCAAGTACTGCCGTCCGTGTCCTGTCGGCCGCCTGCAGCCCCAAGCAAGTATATTATCAACCCACGTCTTTTATCTCGCATTTCCGGCGGGCAAGAATTCTCACAGTCCAAACTACAACTACAACAATCACACCATGTCCTTATTGGTGTGTATAAGTTTAGTGTATGTGTTTGTGTAGTTGGGTGACAATTAAAAACTTAAATAGGGGTAACAAATAAAGGACGAAATTGAGCGTTTACACCCAAACTCAACTCAACAGTACACATCGCGCTAGTTAGTTGATGATGGTATAATAATTGTATAGCGCCCTCTGGCCGAATTGTTAATTCGTATCGGTATGCCTTTTGTTTCATCTGACGCATCTCCCAAGAGAGTTTGAAGATATTTTTTTTATGTCTATACTATACCAACTTTAAGTCAAACGTACCTACTTCTAATATATATATTTATTTTTTTGTACAGTTTTATTATTTTTTTAAGTTTTTGCTATTTGAGTTTCTGTATAGTAGCAGTATCAAAGGATCATCTGGTGTCCTGCCTGTGCATCTTAATATGTTTGTATATCCATTTTATTTTAAAGGATGCCCATGTATAGAAACAGGACATTAAAATTCACTTGCTTTGCTTTTCATTTGTTTTGTTTTCGTTTTGCACATTAACTACTTTTATCCCAGAGTTGAATCCTTTTCTTCTTCGTTTTTTTTTTGTGTGAATTTTAAGTGAAAAGGATTTTCGCACAACAAAAGAAAACAAAGAACATGTTGGTACACACATTTTAAATTTACGTATACTTGTAGGTAAGTAGGTATAGCTATATTGCGTTATAGAGGATTGAAAAAATGTATAAATTTGCCGCCGTACCATGATGCTCTCTGATGGCTGCAAGGATGTGTGAATACATCGAATAGCGACAAATTTGCCATTTCAAAGGATCCAATGATGGTATCGGTGGCATGACTTAAAATAAAAACAAAGGTAGAGAAACATCAAAAAAAATATATAAATATCCCAATTATCCTTGTTATCGCAAGCAAACCCAGTTGCATCAGGAGAATGATGATGAGTGAGTGAAAATACGATACATTGTGGTAGCTGATGGTGACTTTATACATATTTATTATTTTTCATGTGAAATACCTGCTCCTACTGTGATTCATTGCAGCATAATACATTAACTTCCCCTGGGATGGACAATGCGTTCTGAATCTTTTTTAACTTCTTTTTGTAGAATTTACAAAGGTTTATGAATTTAAACGAGCAAAAGGGGCAGAGTAGAACCCCAAAACGATGAAATTTCGGTGTGTGGAATAATTTGTGAGGACCATGAGCAAAAAAATATATAAATTTAAAAATATAAACAAAATACCAAGATGCGTTGTCGTTAATGATGTACCTACATACCACCACAAAACCAAGAAAGATATTCCGTCGAACGAAACCACCTTTATACCCACATCATTGTCATTAGGGTCCGCAGCAGCTTGCGCGCTCCACATAACCCGAAAAAGCAAACCTCTTGTGGGTGATTTACAATTTTTTGTGTAAGCGCTGATGTTTATAGGATATAAATAAAGCAGGGGTTAACTAAACACTGATGCCGAGGAACATGGCAATTGTGCAAATACACTGTGCTGCATCAGTTGCAGAAATATAATAAAAGACATGAATTCAGGATATGTGTTACCCTAGCCCCAATTGGGAATGCTGGAGGAAACAATAATAATGTTAATGTTGTCTCTTCATTTGTAATGATTTTCAAAGTCGGAGTCGTTGTGCAATAAAGTCAAAAACGGTTGGAAGTTTTGTTTGGCTTGTGTATTGCAATTTGACTTTGGGCCTTAAGTGGGTACTGAGAGGTTACGAAATTACTCAACTTAAATAAATTATATAAATTTTTGTTCCATAGTATTAAGTCAGTGGAGCGTATATAAAATTGAGTAGGTATACCTGTCACCTGTGTATTTTAATTATCCTTTAAAATATTTGATTATGTAGATATTCAGCCAGATTTGGTTTAAATTATTTTGGAAGAACTTTCAATACTGCTTCAATGTGGATTTCAAATAAATTGGCACTTAAGTTAAAATACAAAATATGGAATCAAATTGGAAAAAGAATAATTTTTTCTTTATTTCTTATAAGCTATTATTTTGAGCTAAACAAAAATGAAGCTATTTTATTTCTTGAACATAAAATTTAAAAATTTCTGCAAGAAAAATTTAAAAATATATATACCTAACCTAGCGGTTTTTCAAAAATAATATTTGTATAAAAAAATAAATGAAAATATTTTTGTAAGAAAAGAAAATGAACTCCAGATATTTTTATATCCAGACTTTGCTGTCAAAAAATTTCAGCAACCCGTTTAAAAAAAAAACGAATTAAAAAAAAAATCGTAATCATGTCGATTACAGAATCCGCAAAATCTTATTCCCGGCGAGTTGACTCGATCCGTAACGACTTTGGTGCGTATTTGAAATGTCAAAAGTTATATGATTGAAATACGGATGGGCTTTTTAAACTACGTTACCGACATTCCTGCATTTTTTACAGCGGCTTCTATCTTCTTCTTCTTCTTTTAACCGGCGATTGTCATGATCTCGAGGGGGACCACAACTCTCCCACTGAACTGCTTCACCTAAGGTTCTACTTGTGGGGTTCGGGTTGACCTCAGAAAACGTCGACAGGCCTCCCGGTTTTGGATTGTTCCATATCAGAGGCCAACTAAATGCAGGTGATGTCGTTGCATTTGTTTCAGCCAGGAGTGTTTGCACCTGCCTTTCATCCGCGAAAGTGTTGGAATGTCTTGTGCTATTGCCTTTTGAACTGCGTTCTCATGGCATCTTCCTTGTACATGACAGTTCCAGCTAAGTTGGTCTTGCTGTATTTTGTTCAAGATGGTATTTTTGACGTGTAGGCTTCCTCGAATTCTCTTGCTTCTTATTCGGTATAGATAGTGGTTTCTATAATAGAAAAAACTGAACAAAATTGTCGGAAGCCATCCGCAAACCATTCATCGGATTCTGTTATCGGGGTGAATTTTTGTAAAGGATCAAAACAAATTTCTTTTGATTCTGATGTGCAATGTTATTTAAACCTTTTGGTAGATTTTGTATAAAAAACAATTTGAATCATTTCATTCAATGCAAAATAAAAGTCGAAAATATGCAAAGTGGTCTTATGCAGGAAGTACTGTCAACAAGAAATTTCTGAGTAATATAAGATTTTTCCATACGGTTTCTGATTGTTTTTAAGTTAGGTTCCGTTGTTTTCGGTGTAAGAAATATGAATGTCTCAAGTTTATCTACATAAAGAGTTCATTTTTTTTAATGATAAAGTTTCAAAAAAAATAATATTGCAAGTTTGTTTAAATATAGATTTTCAAAAGTGTTGGTTAAGAATAACTAAAGCTGGCCATACACGAGCGGGCCAAACGGTCAAATGGCTAAAAAGATCGGCGCCGAACCATTCGGATTTTCAACCAGTCGGAAAACCAAGAACAAAATTGGTTGCGAGCCGTTCGGATCGCTCGTGTTGGACAGCTTAATATTAAAATTATGTAAGCTTTTTCAGGCAAAAAAAAAATAAAAAATCAATTGAACCCTGTTCGAGAAAATTAAAACCAAAAATATGATTTAACTAAAGATTATAGCTACACGAAATAATCATTGTTTGAAAAGAAGTAGATTTTCTCTATACGATCTAAATAAATATATTTTATCAACTCTTTTTAGGAGCTGTGTTTGAAAAACATAGAATTTTCCTTTTTTCCATTTGGTCCTTAACAAAGTCACAAACACACTCCTTTTCAACAGAATAGGTAGACTAGGTAGTTTTTCAAATTCAAAATACGATTTTTTACCAAGTATGTTGAGCGAATTCAAAATGTTTTAATGGTAACCGTATGATCAGAATGTTGACTTAAGAGTTAAGAAAAAAATAATTCAAAAACCACTGAGATTTGTCCACTAATTGCATTGCAAAGCGTTCCTTAAAAAAAGTATGTTTTTTTTTTGTTTTCAACGTAATACACAGCTATTATTTTCATTAAACGTGGCTATTCTGAGGTAAACTCTTCTTGTTCAATAGATTTTAGTGTGTTCTGTCAAATTTACAATGTTTTTCTGAAATTCTAAAAACAATGATCCGTGCAACATCGTTTAAAACAGTTGAAAAGGCAAAAATCGATGTTCTTAAGGACCATGGTTTAGGGGACCGTGCAAAGGAAACAAAAATTGGTAGAAGTGCAAATGTGGTTTGTTCTTACACCAGAAATAAAAGTCCAAATGGTAAGAATATGAAAGGAGGCCAGAAAACAGCAACTACAGATGCTGATGGAAGCTCAATTTTGGGATGTGCATATATCAAATTCCTGTCATACAGTGGCAAATTGTAACCAATTATCCGGTGAAAGTGCAAGCTATGCAACAGTTCGAAGAGTAATACAAAGTTCCAATAACTTTAAACGTCTCAAACTAAAAAGAAACCACCATTAACCACTGCGCCTAGAATTTTCAAACCTTCATATGATTTGAAAGCAGCAATGGCGCTACGTGGTGTTTTTCGATGAAAATAAATTAAATTTAGATGGTCCAGGTAAGAACAATTATTATAACTTCTATGATGTAAAAAAAGGATGGCCGAGAAGGTGGTGTTAAGATAAGCGATAAGCTACTATGGAACTGTTGATCCCGAGTTCCCATCATGAAGAATGAGGGCAAATACATACAAATGTATATTTGAGAAATATTTACTAATATTTTCGGGTCCATAAGCTGGACTTTTCAACAAGACAACGCTCTCATCCACACAGGACACATAGTAAAAAATTGGATTGATCAAAACAGAATATGAATTTGCTTCAATGGCCACCGTTTCACCAGACCTAAATTTTATCAAAAATTTTTGGGGCTGGTTAGTCCGCAAGATTAACGAGTCTGGTCATCAATATAAAGACAAAGAATTCTTAATTGCATCCATTAAACACGCTTGGCGGTAAATTTAGATAGATTATTGAAAGCATCTTTAAGATTCGATGCTAAACCGAAATTATGAGGTTCTTATGAAAAAAGGTGGTAGAAGCCATTGCTAAAATTGATAAATAAAATATTTTTTTTATACACAAAGTTTTGTTTAATTTCTTTTGACCAGCACATTTTGTAATTTACTAACGTTTACCTAACTTTTTTATGTTTAACTTTTCTATGTTAAACACTTTGGGAGCCAATTATAATGGGAAAGACCAAAGGTTTTTAAATTATTTTTCTAAATCCACCTGAATAAATTGCAATCAATCGATTGCTATCAACCAAATTATAAGTTCCGCTCACCAGTTTGGAAAAACAAGGTATTTTGCATTTGAAAAGCCGTGTACCTATTCTGTTAAAAAGGAGAGTATGTGTGACTGTATACCCAAAAAGACACTTTGTGCCAATATTAAGGAATATCCATCCAGCAGTTTAGGCTGTAGGTAAACACGCGGATAGATAGACACAATCGCTATATCATCCCTTTTCTCATCGTCGCTATTATTGCAATAGCAAGTTCGATCAAAATCCTGGGCTCTCATCACGTAACTTTTCTGACGACTATCGTCCAGACGATAGCTCGAAACGATATCGACAATAGTTTGCTTCACGTAACACTTCTACTCTCGTATCGTCTATCGTTCTCGTTTTTGAAAGTTTGAGAGTCTCTGAAATACAAGTTTGGAATATAAAACATCAGAAATATTTTACTGTCATCGTGATAAAATTCGTTTTATTTGCTGTTAGGCTTTTGTTTTAGTGGAAATTAATCTTTATAAGGCCTCAGGCGTATAATGACATTTATTTGATAGTTAAAATGGTGCGTTGACAATATACACACAAATGTAAATATGTATGTATATGTGCATATGTATTTATATTTTTAGTCATACTTCAAGAGCCGACAGTGAATGAGAATGGACAAAGCGGTCTACCTACGCAACAGTTATTTCCCATAATCGTTGAAAAGGTTACTCGAGTCGATATCGTCGAGACGATAGTAAATGACAGCTTTTTTAATTACATGAAGCAAAACTCAAATCGTCAATCGTCAGTCATACTTTTTGAAATACGTTATGCTAGATAAATATCTCAAACTCGGTAATCTCATCTCTTTAAGCAAAAATTTTAACGAGTTTTCAACTTTCGAGAATTATCGGCTTGGTTGGCTTAAAATAAATTTTGTATACTCGTGTCATTCGTTTACATACAGTTTTTCTTCAAAAAACATAAATTGTTAGTGTTATGGCTCTTTGAACAATTTTAGTTACGATTTTTCAAATACAACCTTGTAGGTCAGAAAATACGTATACACATTAATCTTATAAGATTTCCAAAATACATACCTGACAATTTTCAAACGTTTGACATTTTTTTTTTTTTTTTTTAATAATATCGTAAACCTTTTGCCCTTCCCTCTCCCCCCTAAAATATATACCTAGCTACGGCTCTCATTAAAATGGTGCAGTTTCATAATCAGTTCAATTGATACACGAGACCCATTACCAAACAAAATTAAATTCCAAAAACAAAACCGTCCACTCGGGCGTATACGTACTTTTTTATTTTATTCAGTTTAAAATATTTATTATTTAATTTAGCTATTAATTTTCCAGTTTAGTTTATATTGTATATCTACATTATGTATCATTAATACTGTTTTTATAATATTTTTATAATACAAATCAAATGACCAATACGTTCGAGTTAAATTCAAAAGGTTAACTTTACCTTACCTCTCAAACTTAAATGATCTCCTACTGAAAAATCGGGCCTCTGAGTATTTTATGAATATTTTGTACATTCACGTATTACTGTCGCCCCCGTACAAAATACAAAAAAAAAAAAAAAAACACGACATGGAAATAATATAAGAATGGATGTTTTCAGACAAGAAATTAGGAGAACCTATTGCTATTTTTTTGTATTGTTTGGAGATGGCCATAAATGTATGGACAAAAAACCCACAATCGGCAGGGAAAAAAATGAATTAGCTTTAAAAAGATAACCCGGAAATCCGAGGGGTATAAGAGCCATGGGTTACTTTCTTGAATAAAATGAGCATCTAATACAACTAGCAATATTTACTTTTTTGTATAACTTTTTTATTTTTCATTTTATTTAATTTATTTCTTTTTTGAATAAACAGTGCAGGGGAAGATAAATAAGCATCATAGATATTAATAAAGTTACCTCCCGAAAACAAGAAATACGTTTTTTTCGGATTGCAGGGTCCTTTTGGCCATCTACTTTTTACAAAATCCAAAATTAATACACTTGCGAGCAAGAAAATGGAATCACTCAAGTTTGCCTTCTAAAAACAACAATCGTGATGGATACAATATCTTTAATTAATTGTTAAAAGGCTCGTTTTAAAGCTTGAAGTTAAAACTTCAAATTAACGGTAAATTCATAAATTCAATTAGATAGTTTTTTCGTTATCCGCCATAATAACAAAAATATCAAATTATACTTTTTAAATTAGGCTTTGAATCATTGATACGCAATAAATGCGCCCATTGTTGGCCTTTGGTTAAAAGTAAATTGTTAGCTGTTAAAAGTAAATTGCAACATATCTTTACCTACCTCCTTATCTTAGACAAAAATGGATATCACGCCTGAAGGAGTAAGTCATGTTGTCACACTACTGTAACAAGGAAAAGGTCTTAGCTAATCTTGCATATTAAAAATCTACGGAAGGTTCAGACAAACTTGTAGGTAAGTGTAGAGGCTGGGATCTGTGTGGTACCAGATATTATGAATGATTCATCGTGATGGCATTTCTCCTAAATCGTGCTTCGACTAGCGTTGATGCAAATAATAGCAGAGACAGGTACTACAAAGACTTGTTAGTTAATAGACAGTTAGGATACGACTTAAGAAAGCAGACCTTACCCCAAAATATCCCGCCACCCGACCAAAATTAACTGCATCTTTCGACAAGTTCCAGTACGATTTTCACTATGCGCTACAATTGGGAAGTTCAGCAATGTAGACGATAATATGCTTCTTGTTAGTACATTTCAAAAATCACGGATATTTTTTGTTAACTATTGAATTTAAAAATTGTAATTTTTTTTTATGATAATAAAAATAAAAATGAAATAATGAAAATGTAAAGTTACTTATTTTCTTCCACAAATCATCATACACACTCCTCTCATTGCTGTATGAGTATGACATTTTGTACAAAATAAAAAGCGACAACAGGTATAACTTGTCAATAAAGATCCTGGCTGTCAAAATGCATGCTCTTTCTATTCCTTGTTCATAAAGAAACAACAATGCTAAGTGAATACATGAGACCAGACACAAGAGGAAATGTATTTGTTTACCTTGTCAATGTTCAATTTTAAAGGAATACATAAATGGATAAACATACACAAAAAACCATTGATATCCTGCATACAAAAAAAAAAAAAAAACATGAATAAAAAACTTTATTCAAATAATAAATTGATGGGTAAAATTGTGTCTTAGCCCAAAAATGTTATAAGGGTCAAAGAAACATTGATACTTTTCCTCTGCCAGTTAAGTTAAAATAACATATATTCAAAAAAAATGTTAACTTTAACTTTCAAAATAGCAAAAATATAGGAGCACTATCATGAACTTGAGAATGAATAGAGCAATAAAATTTCTACCGAAGTAGAGTTGGCCGTCGTCATCGTCGGTATGGCGGCGCCTACTTCTTCTATCGCAGCCAGTATAAGCGTCTCAAGCTCACATTACAGCACATATATGTATGCAGAAAAGAAAAAAAGGAAAAAGGACTACTCATTGTAAGGAATATACCAGCACGTGACTCTTCGGCATAATTTATTACATTATTTAGTGTCAACAAGCTGTTAGTCTGTTGGACAGAAGGATGTAGCAAACGCAAAGCAGTATACCTATAGCAAAGCATAGAAAGGCAAATATGCAGGAATAAAAAATTGTAAAGGAAATTGTAAAGGACAAAATGATACAGACGTAGGTGTTTGAAAGTAAGCACAGTGATAATATTTTATTTAAATGTGATGATATGAAGTTTTTTTTCATGATTTTGAAGAAAATAATTGAAGAAACTTATCAGTTAAAAACTCAAATCAAGGAGCCAACTAGGTGCAATGTGAAGCACTTTCCTTTGTCTTTTTGTCAACTGAGAATTCATTTACAAACAAAAAATCACACTCAAAAAAAGGACCTTAGAGTTGTTATAAAATCTTGAATGCATGTTCCATGTCATCAGCGATACAGACAATAGTATATGTTTGTATTTAACTTCAATCGCATATGCCCCAAAGAGAAAAATGTTCAACAGTCAGTCTGGAAAAGATTTCCTTATTATCTTTTCAATTGTTCATTGAGATAGGTCATGAACCTCTGTCGTCATAAATGACGCCTTTCTATTTTTTTTTTTTTATAAAATTATTCAAAAATTACGTTTAAAATCACGTTTTTATTTGCAACTTGAGAAAAAATACATACAAATATGCATTTTAAAATGAAATTGTGTGTGATAATTTATTATAGAGGAGATGATCCTCTTAAAAGAACGCAACACGTATGTACCTATTCTGACTCAAAGGCTACATTGTAATGGCTTACGATTGCAATTAATTTTCTAAATACTCAACACCAACGTATGCTTGTATTTTTTCTTTGTTTATTCTTTTGAAGATTGAAAACATAATTTTTATTATATTAAAATATCCGTGCAACAACGTGTTTTTTGAACAATAACACGATGAGGCTATGTCGGAGACAATCAAACGCAGAAACCGCAACTTATTTAATGAGGTGAACTCCTTGTTGACGCGTTTATTTACAATTGTCACATTGACAGGTTTTTCATCTTATTCTTTTATTTATTTGTTTTTCTTATTATAGCCAGAAGGTATTTTAAGATAATCCAGATTTAGGGCTCAGAGTTGATTTCCTTTAAAAAATTGCCAAGAACTTGGAACTTTTTCGAGTTTTCGACAAATTCCTGACGAACTGATATGTTTTCTCAATAATTTCTTACTATTTTTTAAGCGACATATTTCGCGGATATACCCACTTCTAGAAATATCTATTTAAAAACATACTAAATAACAAAACCTTGTATCTTTATCAAACCTTACATTTTTTGCAACACTTCCATGTACATTTCTTATTAATTCTTTCATAATTTTCTTAACAAATTTCTCTCAGTACCTGCAAAAGAAAATTCATTTTACGAAGCACATTTTTCTGTGCAATTATTTTTAATATGTGATTTGTTCGCTATCTCATAACGGTTTATGGAATGGAAAAAGAAGCGCCAAACAAGTAAATTGTTCCATTTGTGTCTTTTTTGCCCCGAACTCTACTCAAGGATACTCTTACTACTTCAGGTTCTTATATGTGCGTTAAAGAAGTGCCGTTGTAGAACAACAATATAAAGATTATTTTATATTGTGCTTCGTAAATTGCACAGCAAGGATATGTGTTTATGGGGGCGTGGCAGTCAATAAAGATATCCCTTAAACTTGAATGATGTCTTCATTTTTGCATTCGCTGATAGAAGAGTTGGATTGGTATTTTTTTTTCGATAATTTTGATTGAAGGATTTTGGATTTTGAAGACTTTATCTGTTGAAATGTTAAAATTAAGATGTTATATTTGTTTGCCAAGTTAATGCATAGTGGACATGTTAATTGTCTATGACGGAGGCAAAAAAAAAACACACACAAAATTAGAAATTTGGCTGTTGATAAAACAAGTGCTTATAGTTTTATGGTTCGGTTGAACGAACCCCTCTTATTCGCACCAGCTTAAAAACGATTTTGGATTAAAGCTAAAAAATATAACTCGCGGCAAAAGTTCGCAAACTTGATAATTTAGTAGAAAATATAACATTACAAATCAAAATATTTAAATAATTGTATTTTATTGTAGCCTTTGGCCTTATTTTCCTCAAAATCTATTGCTTCAACAAAAAATATGTTATTTAATCTTTTTGGTATAAATTGTGTCTTTCAAAATGTTGTTTTTAAAAAACTGCGTGCTCTTGGTCATATTCCATTAAATTTCAAACAGAATTTTGGTCACACAGAATTTTGAACTGCTCCCATTATCAATGGTTCAATGAGAAAGTGGGTCAGACAATTAAAGGTGCGTCTGCTTGTATCTTTGCCAAGAGCCTAAGTGGAACGATTAAATTTAAACTAAGTACCAAATATTTTGTGAACATTCCCGTGATTAATGTTTTTTACTTGCGATATAAATTCATAGGTACTAAGGGCAAGTTTTGGATTCGTAAAAAAAAATCGAACTTCAGATAATATTTTACCCTAAAATAAAGGTGTCTTTGTGAGTGTATACACAAATTATTATAAAGAATTTTTGTTGTGTTTTATTCCGTGTAAAAAAAATGTCTGAGTTGCTAAACACACTATCAAAAAACACGGCTATTATTATCATCAAAACGGATTAGGAGAATAAGGGCTATTTAGTACTCTTTTACATATACAAATTTTCATAAAAAAACTTTTTAGTTTTTAAGAAAATACTATAATTTTTTTTTTTGAAAATTCAATCACCCCTGTTCTGATTTTCGATCCGAATCAAATCTGTATACAGAATTGATTTCCGTAAGTATTCAAAAAAGGTGTTCTGAATTTATGATCTATTTTTTTTTTTTTCAAAATCACTTCAAATAAAATTCGAAACATCAATTTACAAAATTACAAATTAAAACAAAAATATAGGTGGTACCGTGCCTTTTTCGTTGAAACTTTAAGTTAAGAAGATTAAAATGTTTAAAGTATAAGTGTCTTATTAGCGTCATGTGTTTCGGATGTGGGAGACATTACGGTTTTATGTAAGTCCTTCGAAAAAATTGGAAAAAGGCTGCTTCTGTGAAATGTCTGAAGACGGTTTCTGTTTTTCAGTCAGTAATTTGTTTTCACCTTCAATTCCAATAACTGCTGTGTAGCACGTAGCGCCGTCTTGTTGAAACCAAATGTTGCCAATATCCTCCCCTTTAATTTTTGTGAACAAAAATTCGTTCAACATGGCCCGATAACGATCGCCATTGACTGTAACGGCCACTCCTTACTCAGTTGAAGAAAAATGGCCCAATTATGCCTCTGGACCAAAATCCGCACCAAACAGTGACTCGTTTTGGGTGTATCGGCTTTTCAATGTATGCGTGCGGGTTTTTTGTGCAACAAATGCGACAATTTTGCTTGTTTACATACCCGCCAAGATCAAAATGAGTTTCATCTGAAAAGATTATTTTTTTGGCAAAATCGGCAAAGTAATGTCGCAATATTTTCCAGCGTAGTTCAAGCATATACACAACCATATTCGTTCAGCGGAAGGAAAAAACTAATTATCTGTCAAATCAGACATGAGCTAAGTATTACCATTCACGAAATAAGCAATAGTTAAAAAAAAAAAACGTAAGATGGCGGACCCTTTATTTGGGGTCGAATTTTACGAATGCTTTAAACTGCGAACTAGAAGTGTGTCTGCCCACAGTTACATATATATGTATGTACATTAGACTGATTCAAAAATAAAAAAAAGTCTCCGATTTCCAATGCCACCAGCTTATAACTTAGATATGAGCAAAATAATAAGCCTGTTAAAAATTCAGATTTTTAAATTAATTTTTAGAGGTCGCTCATCGCTATTTTCTATTTTCCATACGATTTGTATGGGACAAAACACGTTTTATACTTGGAAATTCATAACTTTATAATAGCAAGTATTTAAATGAGTAGCATAACATTTTTTTTTAGAAAATTGAACGCTCTACAAAAAAGATTAACACTTTTTATCTAATAAATGTACTCCTTCCAAAGTTATTAAAGGTCAAAGCGGAACTAATGGTAAATTTCACTGTGTTTTGTATTCCCTATTGAGAATTGCAGCTATTATACAGAGTGATTCACCTTAGGTGTGACAAAAAGCTTGATCATGTAGGTCGATTCAAGAAAAGAAAAGAATCGTGTGGAAGGGGGGATCAACCCCCCCCGGGCAGTTTTCTTAAAAATTGACTTTAAACGGAATAACAATTATTAAAAAACAACGACAACACTTACAACGCCCTGTTATACCTATTTGCAAACTTAGCAATCCCCTCTTTTATTTCTCTTTGACAATTTCGTTTTTACCTGGGGGTAACCCCTACCATATAAAAAAATAATCCAGAGAGCACTATTTTTTGCAAGCGAAATTCCTTCGTTGACTGTACTAATTCTATAGATTATTTTTTCTCAATTGAAAAATTCAATTTTGCTATCCGATTGTTAAAGAGCCAATTAACTTTATTCTTCGAATAAATAACTGACTCTTTAACTGACTACTGAAAAATCGGCTCTTAAAGTCGTATTTGTACTGTTTATTCGTCGTGTGAAACCTTTAAACGAGTTATATAATTTTTCGGATAAAAAAGGACAAAAACCTACTACATGCAATATGCATATATAATGCTGAATTTTTTTTTCAATATTCCTGCTATTTGTCCATCGAAATGCACTTTTCAAAATGCAAACAAAAAATTAAAGATGTAAAACATCTCTTCTCTGCGGCAACTATATGCAATCAACCTGGCAGTAGTAGCGCGACCCTAAGACCTGTTAAATGCAATATTAAAATGCAACACAAAACTAATAGGTGCAAAAAAGATTTATACCGCTCCAAATTTCGTTTACTGATACTTTTATGTATATCTCTGTAAACTACAGGAGCGTTTGAGCAGTATAAGGCTCTTTAGCATTTGTCATTTTTGTATTGCATTTTAGTGGTCTTAGGTCCGCTCTATCGCTCTCAGATTAATGGCATGCGTTTTGTTCAGGTATGTGTTATCTCATAAATACATACAATACATATGTATGTACATCAATTTTTTTATTGCATTTTGACAGTGTATTTAAATGGTCCTTTAGACATGGTATTGCTTAGATTTGGAACTGTATAAAACACTTATTTCTTTACTTCTTTTTTTTTTGCACTTCGAAAATGCACTTTGGTGGTCTTTGGTCCGTGGTATCGATACTTGGTTTATGCAATCCACCACAAATAACATATCCACCAAATATGAAGCGTTATAAAACACTTTCAGCAAATCGTTAAACAAATCTTGTACTAAATTAATTTGTTTTATGAAGTTTTAATGATTTTGACAAATATAATACAGGCAACGATATACGTTGTTTTTTAAGCTTCTCGTTTACAACGTACACGACTTGAAGAATAAGGATTTTCATACGATACGAGTTCAAGTCCGAATACGAGTACGAGCAAAATACGACTTGCAGAATATGGGTGAGTTATTTTTGTTTACTTTTGTAGGTTAACATGTTCCCTACAATTTTTGTCTTTAAATTTTTTTATAGCTTCTTCTTATAAAAATTTATCGTTGAAAAACCAGGAAATTTTCGATTTCGAAAAATGGTTTTTTCAAGTTTATCTCATCCAATGTCCATCCGAACCAAAAATCACTTTAGATACTGTTTTAGAAGAAGTAGTAGCCCGTAGCGTAATGGTTAGTGCGTTCGACTGTCACGCTGGAGGTCTGGGATCGCTTCCCAGCCTCGTCCACCTAAAAACTAAAAAAGTTTTTTTTTCAGGGCTACTGCCTCTTGCGAGGAATTGACAAATCCTCCAAGCACGAATAAGTGCTTTTCGGCATAAAATTGTAGGTCCCTTCCATTCCTGTCGAAAGGCGCACACAGGAATGGTTGCTAGTTGTTTGTCACTAGGCCCTGGTTCTTCATGAGCCGTTGTGCCACCCGATTTTTTGTTTAATGTTTTAGAACATTAAATTGCCTACATTTCTGTTTATTTAGATTTCATGTTAGTTAAAAAACTTTCAAGATATAGCAATACAAAGTTTCTAATATTATATAATAAAGTAGTGTCAATTGATTTTATTAAATTGCCCCTACTTGTTCCCCGTTAGATTAACAAATATAAAATTACTAACATGTTCGTAGAGAAAGGTTAAACGTTATACCTATAATTGTGGATAATTAGTTTCTTGAAAATTTAAAATTTTCCATCATATTTTGAATTTAAAATATTATATATAAAGTTGACGGGACACTTACACACCCTTTTAGTACGAAACTTTTTGCCCCTCCCCAATAATTTGTATTTAAAAATTTATCCACATTTGTAAGCTAAATTTTGAGATCTTAATCTTAAAAATCTGACCAGTAGCAATGAACTTAAGATTTTTAAAATGTTCGGCTTTTTTTGAATGCGAAACTTCCTCTTAATCACTTGAAATTTATTTCTAAATATGGTTCGGTTTTACAGTTGGAAAAAGAAAAGTGGCTATGGTATGTGCAAGAACATGTAGGTACTTCCTATTATCAAACAGTTAGGTAGGAACGTACCTTATAACATTATACCTTTTTTCAAAAATAAAAATTAAATCCCCATATCGTTATCTGTAAAAAATTAAAGCAAATACAAATTGAAAATAATGAACTAGCAACAATTTTATTGAAAGTCTGAAGTCGCCTATTATCAGTTTTATTTAACAAATATGCGTACAATGTCTTACACACCAAGGTTACCTAGAGGTTACTTGAATAGGTTAGCAACTTCCTGCAATTTAACAATTTTCACCCTAATTAAATCAATTGTATTTTTTTTTTTAAGAACATTCACTGCTCCCTCGAACTATTGTGGTAACTATGAAGGTGATTTGACAATGTTTCAACCAAGTACAAGCTCAAGAAAAAGTCGCCGCGTATCCTCCTTTCATAAACGTTATGATTTCGATTCCGATGAAGAATACAACCATTTAACTTATTTCGATGAAACTGCAAATACCCTGGAGACATTAAGAAATCGACTATTTCTCTATGAACTATCGCCAAAATTATCAAATGCTATTTTAAAAAATTGTTTCTATCAAAAACTAATTCAAATCAATACGATTATTATTTTCCTAATTTGTTTAATAATTCTATCTTCATGTTATATTATTAAGAGATTGACAGGATTTTTGGTACGAAAAAGATATATTTTGTATTGGTGGGTAAATTATGTTTCGCGTAATTTAGCTCCAATATCTGGGTCTTTAGTTGTAAGTTTTATATTCGGGTATTGCTATTATATTTGCATTCGAAGTACTGCTGAAATTGTTACATTAATTAGTTAACTTTTGATTAAATAAAAATAGAAACACAACCAAGAAGGTTGATATTGTTTTAATTTTTTACCAAGACGAGGTTACCCGGATCACTTTGAAAACGGTTTATTCCTAGATGTATGAGCTTTTCAAATTGTGATCAATTTTCATCACGGCACTTAAACTCGTGCTTACCTCCAATAAGTTGCCATATAAAAAAGAGTATTTTGGTCTCTAAATAAAACATTTAAATTAAATCACCCGAAACAAGCCTACAAACAATCGACACAGATCCATCTAGACCGTACCGCCATACCCACATACCTATCCTTAAAGATTTGAATATGCAATATAGAGAGAGACATACAAAAAGTAAAAAAGAAATAATTACTATCAACCAGCAGGACTTAAATAAATCGTTTATCCTTTCCCAGTTTCTTTCTTTTGAATATGTAATACTAGAACCTATACGACGAGGATTCACTTCACATACCTACGTTCTATATACATACATAGTATCACTTTGATTTTGTGTAGGGTACGAGCTCTTGTGTTCAGAAAAAAAAAACACAAGAAAAACGATACCGGCACAACTTTGTGTTTCAGTTTAAGCAAAGAATTGTTCAAGGTCTTTTACAAAGGGAGTGTGCACTTGAACCAAAGAACGAATAAACATATACATAAAAAAAACGTAGATGGTACCTATGTTGGTACATAAATTATTATGTACAAAGGAAGAGAAAAAAAAAGGATTAAATGCGTCACATTTCCGTCGTATATGACTAATTCAAAAAATGCATAAGTGCAATGCTGTCTGCTGCATAAAGTGAATTTAATTGTTGTGCGTTAAAAAAAAGAAAAGACAATTTTACTTTGATATTAGTCCAATATAGGTATGGCTGTTCCAATTAAGGATACAAAAGAAAATGTCCCTACAACAAACTGATATAATTTAACTCAAGTTCTATTGATTTCTAATGGTTGTTTTGGGCTCTTCTTCGAATACAATCTCTGTCCAAATCTCTTATAATTAATTTCTTAAACATAATCTTGATTGTAAATGCAGTGCGTTTTGATGTTGTTATCCTTATTGACGGATGTAGAGTTCAAACGCATAGGCAAGACCTGCACTTGAGAGTGGGAGTCAAGAGTCAACACAGAAATGGCAGGAGAAAGAATGCATCATAAAGAAATGAAAGATCTAAGGTAAATAACACTGTTTTTGAATTCTGTTTTATATGCGACTACATAAATAAAAAGATATGGTGCAGTAAATATCATTTTAATGTTAATTTAACGACTTAAATAGTCTGAGCATTTTAAGCACAGGTATTAGTATTTTAGAAAAGTATTTTATTCTTAAAACTCTATTTATCGTTTCGACTTGTTACAAGTATTTAAAGGCGGAATCCAATGTTCTCACAACTCACTTTGTTTTTTTTTTTTAATAAATATTTTTCCTGTCTCTGTTAAGTAGTTTTTCACCCGCATATAAACCAATCATTAACAATAATCGCCGAAAAATTAAATCTACTACCCAGTGGAATTAATTACGTTTTCCTGGAAAGAATATCGCTTTATTTTGGTGGAGGTGGAATTTAAGGGAAAAGGATAAAATCGAAAGGAGAAATCTCACCTAGAATTGAACAAGAAATTTGAAGAAAACATATTATTTACAGGGAATGAATATCAATTTAAATTGAATTACTTATAAGGACCCCCAAGGGTTTTTACAATAGACAAAAATTCTCAAGCAATTATAAATTTCAATAATTGAAAACATGAATTTTAGAAAGGTAATAATTTGCATTTAAAATGTTTTAATTAGGAAGCTAGTTAATTGTCTGTTACATATCAATTGCGTAGTGAGCTTACGTATAACCCCAACTTGCGACTTGTCTTATTTATATTTATTTTTTTCTAAAACCATATTCATAATATTAGCTAAGACTTATGTAGGTAATTGTACATATCAAACCAAAAAAAAAATTAAATCCATTTTTAGTCTGGGAGCCCGCTACGCCATAGGATGGCCTAACCTCATCTCTTTACCAGATGAGAGGTATACAGTTTTTTATTATAGTGCCCAAACAAACAGTTTGCGCATGGGTTGCCTATAAAAAAGTGGGCCCTTGATACGGTTGCCACGCTTGAAAGGTCAATTTTTGCGTTTATTCAATTATCTGATTGAGCTTAATGTGGTAAGCCATAAATATATACAAAAAAATCACGGAATTTGGGGAAATTTCAGATTTAGATAGGGAAAATTAGGGTGAACGTATTAAAAGTACGGAGGAATTAGTCTCCTAAACGTCGCTTATAAAATCTTGTCGGCCATCCCGTGTGACCGCTTAAAACCTTTTGTCAACGATCTGATCGGCCCCTATCAGTGTGGTTTAAGGCCAGGCAATTCAACCGTCGACTAAAAGTCCACACTCCGACAGATTTTAGAAAAATCCCGGGAATTGCAGATCGATACACACCACCTTTTTATCGATTTTAAAGTCGCGTATGATAGCGTGAATAGGGACGAATTATACAGAGCCATGTCGAGTCTCGGCATCCCTGCCAAACTCGTCCGCCTGTGCAGGATGACGATGGAGAAATCTCGCTGCTCCGTCAAAATTGGTAAGAACACCACCGATTCCTTTGATGTTGAGAAAGGAGTGAGGCAAGGCGACGCGTTATCATGCAAGGACAAGACGAAGTATATGCTGTCATCTAGAGAGGAATCTCAACATCGTCGACTCGGGCAAAATATCACGATGGACAGATATAACTTCGAAGTTGTCAAGGACTTTGTCTACCTGGGCTCCACTATTACATCGCAGAATGACATCAGTGCAGAGATCAAGCGAAGAATTACTCTTGTCAACCGCTGTTTCTTCGGTCTAAGAAGGCATTTAAGTAGTAAGGCCCTCTCTCAGAGAACCAAGGAGACTTTATACAAGACCCTAATCATCCCGGTCCTGCTTTATGGGTCAGAAGCATGGACACTGAAAGATTCGGATAAAAATCTGCTAGGGTGCTTTGAGAGGAAGATTCTACGTGTGATTTTCGGTCCGGTGTGTATCGAAGGAGTATGGAGGAGAAGATTCAACGACGAGCTATACGGGCTATACAGCGACGTTGACCTGGTCAAAAAGCTGAAAATACAGCGGCTGAGATGGCTGGGGCACGTGGAGCGTATGGACAGCACGCACCTGCCCGACGAGTCTTCGAATCCAACCCCGATGGGGTACGCAGCAGAGGAAGAACCCGTAACAGGTGGCGCAATCAAGTGAATGACGACATCAAAGCACTCGGTGTGCGCAACTGGAAGCGGCTAGCTAGGGACAGAGCTGGCTGGAGGGGCTTTTTAGTTGAGGCCGAAGCCCATCCTGGGCTGTGAGCGCCATCAAAAGTTAAGTAAGTATTAAAAGTATTAAAAAAATCCAAAACTTATTTTCTAAATGGTAAGTGATAGAGAAATGATTTTGTTTGCAATCGATAGATTTTATTAAATAAATGAAAAATATTCATAATTAAAAAAAAATTGTTAAAAATTTACAACTGGAGATGAACGTTTGAAAGTCAAAAATTGCGAGATAGATGTTTGAGAAAAAATTACTTTTTTTTTGTTTTTTTTTTTTTTTTTTATATTTAGCGCGCGCTTAAGGGGTTGTGAATACCCTTAAAGTGAAAAACACTGCACGAGCGACTCGGTAGGTTGGAAGGGATTTGAAAGGAGAAACCGATGTACATTGGTTTTGAATGTCTGTAGATCACAATGGGATGGGAAAATAGAGCTGGGTAGAGCATTCCACATTCGTGTAGTGCGACTAAAGAAAGAATCTCTGTACTTAACAGTACGTCTTAACAGCATTCCTAAAAGCGCGAGTATTACGGTTGAAATGGTTAGGGGGAGGAATGTAACTGGCTATTTCACTAGAGCAATGTTTGTTAAAATAACGGTAAGACAACGAAAGGCATGAAACATTTCGACAGTGCTCCAGAGATGTAAACGTTTCCGTTATAGTTCTTTCACCTATCATTTTAAGAGCTCTCTTTTGAATTCTATCCAATATACTCAATTGGGTTATTGGAGCACCTGCCCAAATATGGGAGTTGTACTCAAGTTTTGGACGAATAAAGGCTTTGTAGATCACAGCCAGATCAGAGGGGGAGAAAAATTTCTTGCATCGACGGAGAAAACCCAAACACCTAGCAGCATTTTTGGTGATTTCAAATATGTGGTCATTCCACAAAAGGTGGTCTGTGACGCACATACTGAGGACTGAAATCTGTTCAGTTTCCTCTATGCAAGTGCCGCTCATGGATAGCAGCATTGGCGTGGGTTCCGCTTTAACGACAGGAGACAGCATTGAGTTTTAGAAGCATTAAATTCTACACGGTTTTTTATTCCCCACTGGACAATACTGTCGAAATCAGAATTTAATGATCTTATCATACGCTGGCGTTCAAGTCCCACATCCGAAGGACATGGATGTGAATCAAGAAACGAATATGAAAAGCTGAGGGTACTGTCGTCAGCAAAACAGTTTAATGGATTAGAAGTTTCATATAAACCAGTGTAACGTTCTATTGAAATATTATAGCTAGTACATATGTTTTTAAAAAGCTGATTAATAACAAATTAATAGATTTCTGTCAAACTTTTAATTAAAGTTTTGGTTTTGACAAAGTGAATTTTTGAAAAATATTTTTTGTTTTAAGTTGTGGGTTGTTTTATTTTTATTTTTGTACCTTTTTGTATTTTATTTTCATTGAAATTAACACCAAAATGCAGATAATTCTCCTATAAGCATGATAATACCAGGATTTCTACAAATCTTGGTTAAAACTCTTTATACACTTTAATCTATCGCTTTGCGTCAGAAAAAACACGTATGTGTTTGTGTGAAAATCTAATTTGCTACAAAAAGTGTCTTAAGTTTAATTCACAATGTCGGCTTGGTTTTCGAATTATACTGACAATATTGAAAAATGACCAGTGTGACCATTCTCTCAGAAATACATGGGTGAATTTAAGCGAATTTTTTGTTTTAAGTAAGCTTAGGTTCCACACAAACATATTCAGAAATAAAAACCCGTGAACGCAATTGTTCCTTTTGTTCCCATTAAACTCCGGTCTATTCAATAGCCTACTAAGGAATATAAAAAGTTCACAGAAAAGAGAGTTCTGCAAAAAACTGGAAACTAAATAAAAGTCAAATAAATCAGCGCTTCGTTTTGTTCAAAAATAAAATGTTTTTTTGGGGGCTTTATACCACAGTTTGTCTCTACATAGTTGGCATTGACTGAAATACTTACTGAAATACTTTGTGAATCGTGAGGTTCTTACATTGGCTCTGTTAATCATTTCGTTTCGGTGTCAAAAATGAAACTAGATACAGAAAAGACCAATTAAAAAAAGTTGTAAATTCCAATTAAAGTCACTTATTGGGAACACTGCTTACTATGTCACAAATGAAATAATTCCCAATTTTTTGTTCAATAAAAGATAAAACTGATACATTTTTCGCCTGTCTTGCTACTATTTTGTACTGTACATACTTAAACCTATTTTCTTAGGAGTTAACACAGAAGGCCCAAGAGTGAGTTAAAATTCTTTGAATAAGCGAAATGGATTGCTCAAATGATTTTTTTTTTCTATTAAAATGATTGATACATCCGTCGCCTTACCGAGAAAAATAAAAATCGACTAAGTAGCTAAATGCTACTTATTTCAAATAATTAAATTACCAATTTTTATCAATTTGCTTTGAAAGTAAAGTTAACTTAAACGAGCCCAAGAGGATATTTGATTTAATTTTATACAGATAATTCTTGAGAGTTTTGCATTTGTAAAAAAAATGGAACTCGATATAAAAAATGCTCCCTAACATGCTGATGGAAAACGCTGAAAAATGGGTTTCGCAATACTGTGTTTATGTCTATCAGTACCGCGACCTACAACATAAACCACTGAAGGGATTTTCTTCAAACTTTAGACTAAAGTTTCTTAGGGTATTACCTAGAGGTGAAATTGTAATTTTTGTGTATATCTAAAAATAACGGTACCTATCTGCGATACAACCAATATACAAACAATTATCTATCTTAAAAACGGTTTAAACGATTTTGATAAATAAAAATAACGAACGAATAGGAAGAACGAACTGCTAAAATTACAAACAATTTTTGGTAAAAAACAGAGGACTATGGGCAAACCTGGCCCAGCACCAATAAGAACGGCCTTCATATCGTAGGTACATATTTATACATTCATTATCCGTTAACCGTTTGTCCAAGTTCGCTGTTGTTTTTTTAAGATGTTGTGTTACTTTTCGTTCGATTTAAGCCATTTTTTAGAATTAAGCTTTTTGAGCCCATTTCAGATTTTTAAAATTATGTTTAGAGGTCGCAAGCATCAATTTTATGCAAAAAGCAGTTTTTGGAGTATTAAATTAAAAAAAAATTCAAATGAAATTCAAAAAAAAGTATTTAAGCGACCTTTAGTCCAATGCGTTTCGGTCCTGATAACAATTACAGTGGACCTCATCAGTTAGAGCTGTAATTTTTACCTTTCTAAGACGCAACATTTTAGTCGATGGCTACCGACGTTTATAAAATTTACAGCATAAGCACACTGTTAATTATATTTTTCTGGGGGAACATGGAGACACCTAGATATAGATATAGATATTATGCCCGTATACTTTAAATGAACTTTATTGAATTTCATTCAATACAGTCCACTAAAATAAAAACAAAAACAATATAACTCCTATTGTTTAGGTTTTTTCTTTCTTTATTACCTTCGCCAGACCACGGGCATAATATCTACATATATCTATATCTAGGTGTCTGAATGTAACCATGTTCCCCTTGAAAAATATAATTTGCAGTGTGTTTATGCTGTAAATTTTATAAACGTCAGTTGCCATCGACTAAAATGTTGCGTCTCAGAAAGGTAACAATTACAGCTCTAACTGATGAGGTCCACTGTAATTGTTATCAGGACCGAAACGCATTGGACTTAAGGTCGCTTAAATACATTTTTTTTTTTTTTTTTTTTTCATCAAACAAATATCAATTTGTATCTCATTTATCGGAATAGAAACGGGTATTATTTTCAAGGTTTTAAATTGCAATTCGTAAAAGTTGGACAAAATGTTTTTGTTTATTGATCTGAAAGTGACTTTACACGATTTAATGACTGTGTAGTCAATGACACAATGACTGTTGTACGTCAAGAAATCCCGCGTCATAGGACGTAAAGAAAGTTACTGATCGATTCTCAAAATTAAAATGAAAACATTGATCTCGATGATACATTAAAAACATTGAGATTTAAAGTTTTAAAATTAGGGCTGGCCACGAGACGAGACTCTGCGAGACTTTTCAGTCTCGTCTCAGTCTCGTGTCGGCCTCGTATAATTAAGTCTCGTCTCGGTTTTGTCTCCGAAAAATATTATTTCCGGACAACCTGTTGATTATTGGAACGAAATATTTTCGATTATAGTTTGAATATGTGCAGAAGAAAATATATATTTAACTGAAAATGGATTTTGTAATTAAAAAGACTCTCTGTAAATTTCGGTCCAAATATACAGTGTCGTCTCGTTCTCGGTCTCGTTTCGGTTGCGTAAAATGACGTCTCGGTCTCGTAATGGAAGACCAAAATCGAGATCGAGACTTTTCTCGTCTGGTGGCCAGCCCTATTTAAAATCTAAAGACATCCATATATAACTATTTTTTTATTTTAACATTATAAACTGCAGTACAAAAAAGTATGTTTTTTTGTAAGTTTTATGCTTCCTTTTTTTTTAGGTTACTCCGCGGATCGGACCTTAACTTGCAAATCGTCCCTTAACTAGCCGATACCTTTCGAGTGATGACAACTCGCAAATCTTTTTTCGTCTCGTGGCCAGCCCTATTTAAAAACCAAAGACATCCATATTTAACTATTTTTTTTTTACCTTAACGTTAAAATGTTCAGACGTACGGACGTCGCGTCGGTCGGTGGATAGACTTTCCATCATCGCTATGTTAGATTCGGTTTTTGTTTTCCATAACCTTAACGATTATTTTAAAGATTTTACGTTTTACTACATCGCAAACATTTTGCTATACGTAGAAGAACTCTACAATCACTGGGAACTAAAACCTTATCACTGATTTCTAGATACACATAAAAAAGTCATTACACCAA
Source organism: Melangyna quadrimaculata (assembly GCA_949320155.1). NCBI lineage: Eukaryota > Metazoa > Arthropoda > Insecta > Diptera > Syrphidae > Melangyna > Melangyna quadrimaculata. The sequence continues at coordinate 451,051,003 of OX439483.1, read as the reverse complement.
CTTTTTGCTCAATAAACTCGCTCATATACTACACGCCCCATTGATAGTTACCCACCCAATGAGCTTGTGCATAACTGTAACTGTATATAGGTATTTAAATGAAGAGATATTTTTCTATTCACCTAATTCGAACAATGCACCCAGCCCGACCCTAAATTCCATCAGAAGAAAACTTTCTCAAACGGGCTAATAAAATGCTGAAAATCCTTTCACAGCAATGATAAGGTATTTGCTATTCGTTCCACGTCCTCGCCGTGTCGTCGTCGTATTTATACCTAATCGTGTCGTCTAAAGGACAAAAATCAATTCGTGATATCATCCAACTGCCCAGGTCCACCCCAATTCCCATCCCAACCCATCAACATGTCCACGATGACAAGTTTCATTTTCTTCCACATTCACTTCCCGTGACAGATTCACTCGTTTACACCTGACACCCGCCCAAACTATGTCAGCTAGAAAACATCCTGAAATTTTCTCCTCTCTACCTTTATAAAGCTATGAATGTATATAGCAGCACGATAAAGGTGCTGTGATGTGTTCTTTTACAAAAGCAGAAAGCAGTGCAATCGATTCGTGCATTCCATGCTTTCGAGCCCATCATGCCAAATCTCAGTCTTAAAATTTTTAGCTTTACCTAACCTAGTATTGTATGCCATTCGATTTGAGACTAATTGAAAAGGATATCTCATTCTCTCGCTCTTTCATTAGCTTTTGCTCCTGCTCCTCGTCATTGGTATAACTTGGTCCTCCCAGCCCCAGGGTATATGTGTAATTTCTGAATTCTCATTGCTCATTGCTCAACCTGCTCCTTAGCAAGGTAACGTGTTTTGACTGCCTTATTAGACGACCACAATCGCTAAGAGCGCAACTAATCAGTGTACACTTGAAGCTAATAACTGTTTGTACCTTTGTCCTTACATAACTCACTGACAAAGGCGGCGCGGTGGCAGTGGCGTGGCTGGCGCAGGGAAGGGAATAGCTGGTGCGGAGATAAAAGGCTCAACCGAGTCCTGAATCAGGATTGCATACAAAGGCGGCGGTTAGTATAGACGCGTCGATGAGTGACGATTACAAGTGGCGGGGGGTTTTGGGAAGAGGATACAATTTTTTTTCTTTCGTTTTCGTATAGAGTGTTGGCTGATGGTGTCGAGTGCTGACAGCAAAAAAAAAAAGCTGAAGTGGAAAAAATCTTTTGCGCCTTTGCATATCTGTCTACTGTTCTCTTCTCCTCCTCTTCCATCATCACTTTCATATGTCAGCCCTCTCCACTGACTCTAGAGTGCATATATGCAATAAGCTTAGTAAAACAAGAAAAAAGACCTGTCAACTACTGTGACTGTCTGAATGCTTACGCCTGTATCTACATATATTTACGATATACGACCAGGATGCAGGATGCTCCGGATGCAACCTCGGATGCACCATGTAGGTACTCCAGTGGCGTTGTCGTCATCGTCATCATCATCGTCGTCGTTGCGGCACTGTCATTAAGTCTGTGACGAAAAACGAGGCTAAGTGGTCTGGTAAGTCATCATTATTACAAAACTTACAAAAACTTTTATTGTGTGAAATTCCCTTTGATGTGTCCCGGCCCGTAAGTGGGTAGCGCATATGTACATAACATATGTACGCTCTTGCATAGACAATATCGACATCGTTTTGTACTGACTTTTATATTTTGTTTTAGTACATTTATACGAATCGTTCTTAGCCTTACTGATGATGATGGCATGCCTGTTGAAATAAAAAAAAAATATTCTACTGCGGACTACTTCAGCTGCGTACCTACTTCGCAAGTTTTTTTTATGCCAAGGCAGTATTTTGAATATTTTTAAAGGAATATTTTTATCATAACTTATTATTGTTTTTTATTTTCCATGCAGCTATCTATTCTATATCGTCGATGCAAAACATTTTAATAAGGCGTGCGTATTTGTTCTACTCCCGATTATGATTCCCACCTGCCTACCTACATAGTTGATCTTCATGTCCAAATTGATTTTGTTTTATTGGTGTAAACATTATACACTTAGCTATTGGTATTCTTCAACGGTTGATGGTTGTACTCATTATAGCAGACCTCATAAGCTGTTATTGAAAACCAATCAGTTAGAACTGTGATGTAATCGGAAAACTTTTATTTTATGTATAGAAGGTATCAGTTTAAAAAATAACCGAACTTATTAACAGTGTCTCAATTATCAGTGCCAGTGGCTGGCACCACTCTGTGGCCGATCCAAGGGGGTGGCTATAGGGGCTAAAGCCCCTCCGGCAAAGCCGAATCTTAAAATTGATTGAACTATAGAAATCAATACATATTGCTAAGCAGTGAAGTTTGATCTGAGTGCATAGAGAAAACTCAGATTTTCATTTGTTGTTCCCGAATTCTTCTCGGGTTTTAGCCCCAATTGGGTTTTCTTTCGCAAAAGTAGCTAAATTCGTATGGTACTTTATTTTTTTCATTTGGCATGTTAATTGTTAACCCCACCCCGTTTTTCAGTTATCTCTTCAAGCTTTAACCCCATCTTGGACTTAAAAGTCCCTAGAGTCAAGCCCCAAAACTTTCTGAAATAAGGTAAGTTTTAACGGAATTATATGCTTAGCCCCGTCCACGTTTTTTGCTGACGTGGAATAAATATAAATAATAAATAATTTGTGTGGCGCAACGTCTCGTAAAGAACAAGGGCCTAGTGACTCAAAACTCGCAAAAATTCCTGCGTGCGCGTGTAGACAGGAATGGAAGGGACCAACAATTTTATGCCAAATCCGAACGGACATACTTTTGGAAGTTTTGTCAATTCCTCTCAAGAGGCAGTAGCCCTGAAAAAAAACTTTTTAGATTTTAGGTAGACGAGGTTGGGAAGTGAACCCAAGCCTCCAGCGTGACAGTCTAACGCACTTACCATTACGCTACGGGCTATCCATTCAATAGATTAATTTTAAAAATAAGGGATAAGTGGAAAGTTTGTAATTGGTATATGTACCTATATACAACCTCAAGAATAAATATAAAGTTGATACCCCATTTAAAATTTGTTTAGATATATTCTCGGACCCCAAACTTATAAAAGGTATGTATACTTACTAACTCCAGAATAATACATACAGGGTGTTCCGCACTCCAAAGTCATCTATATGCTTAATCTATGGTTGAATATAATAGTGCAAAACTAAAAAAAAATTAAATAAATTGGGTGGTGCAACGGCTCGTGAAGAACCAGGGCCTAGTGACCTAGGAACTAGTCCTGTGTGCGCGTGTCGACAGAAATACAAGAGACCTACAATTTTATGCCGAATCCGAACGGTCTGGATGATATTGCCATAATTGGAAGAACAGAGCGTGATGTCACTGTAGCTTTTGCAAGCATTGAGAAAGAAGCGGCAAAGATGGGTTTAGCGGTGAATTATGGCAAAACAAAGTATATGATGTCATCTAGTAGTTTGGGACATTGTCTAGCTGGACTCCGCTATCAATTCAGACAGTGAATGATACCAGCGCTGAGATCAAACGAAGGATAACTCTTGCCAATCGCTGTTTCTTTGAGCTCAGAGGGCAATTGAGAAGTAAAGTCAGTTCTCGAATGACTAAAGTGTCCCTCTACAAAATACTCATCGTTCCGGTCTTGCTGTATGGTACAGAAGCATGGACCCTGTTAGCGGCGGATGAGTAGGTACGCTTTGGGAATATTCGAGAGAAAATTTCTTCGGGTGATCTTCGGTCGGGGAATGGAGAAGAAGATACAACAAAGAACTGTACGGGCTGTAAAGCATCATCGATCTAGTCACATAAGTGAAAAGCCAACGACTCAGGTGGCTGGGTCATGTAGAGCGGAACCCAAAGTCTTGGAATCCATCTTCGATGGATGGCGCAGTGAAGGATGAGTGCGAAACCGGTGGTGCAGGCAAGTGAAAGAGGACCTCAACCAATTTGGCGTGCGAAACTGTAAACAGCTAGCCTGGGGACAGTGCTGGCTGGAGAAGGCTTGTTGGTTGAGGCCCTGGTCCACACCGGAATGTAGCGCCACCATAAGTAAGTAAGTATGATTGAATATTGTAACAGAATATTTTTTTAGTAATTCTAATGATGCTGACGAATGTTGCATTCCAAAAAAATACAAAAGTATTATTTTTCTTTTCTACCTTTTTGGAGTAAATGAATATTGTCTTTTATTTATATCTTTCTCTTGGGCTTTGGGGGGGGGGTGTTGTCATGAACCCCATTCCCCTCCTTGAATATATATAGTCAGATACATTTATAAATTGTGTATGTGTTCTTTAAGCCCAAATATTATTTTGTATAGTCTTGGAGCATGGGGGTCATAGCCCCCATGTCCCCTTGCATATAATTGCAATTTTATACATTTGGAAACACTGTGCTTGTATTCGCTGACCCCAAATATGACACCAAGTTTGTGGTCCTAAGTAATTTAGAAGCCCATATATTGATAATATACCTACTTCCAAAATGGCGACTATAAATTCCAAGATGGCTGACAGCCGAGATGTGTCCTTCTCTAAAAAGCAAGCTAAGGACCTACGTAAGTAGTACATGAAAAACAATTTGGTGCTTTTGTCCGACAAAAACACATTTTCTTGCTAAGTGACCCTACTACAAATATGTGTTGAGATAGTTTGGATAAAATCTAAATCAAGCTTTTTTTATTTAAAACTTAAAGACAAAGAAAGTTCATAAGCCGTGTCATCAAGCCTCTTATTGACTTTTTTTATACTTTCATATTAAACTACCTTGCCTTGACTTCTAATTTTTTACTTTGCTCGAAAAACTCTGTCACTTTTTTATAGTCTATTGTTCTTTTATTTTTATTCATTTATTTATGAAATATTTTGCAAATTATTTTTCATTTTAATTTCTTTGAATGGATTACATGATTCTGGGTTTTTATTAATTTATTGTTTATCGCTTTTTTCAAATACCAATTTGTAAGTTGAATTTTATTATTAAAATTAATATATGTATGTATGTAGTACATATGTACATTATGTACAGTTAGGTAACCTTTCATCTAGAAAAAATAAAATCGTACAATTTCCAAGAAGTTTACTTTATTTGAATTTTGCTTATAATTTATCAAGACTTGGACTCGATCTTTATCATTGGAAAAGTTTTAGCGGTGGAACAATAATCCGAATTGGTTTACAGTAAATCAAACAAAACTTTGAAATTTAAAAATAGCATTTTTTCAAATTTTCTATTTTACACTCATCCAGTCAGATTTAATATCTTAAACGCTTTTGTGCTTTAAACTGTAGTTGATGCCACTGATGTATAAAATGACCTTTGGCCTATAATAAAAAAAAATAAAAATAAAAAAATAAATCGGGTGGCACAACGGCTCATGAAGAACCAGGGCTTAGTGACTAACAACTCGCAACCATTCCTGTGTGCGCCTATCGACAGGAATCCGAACGGCTAGAGGAGAAGCACTTATTCGTGACAAGTGATACTCTTGGAGGATTTGTCAATTCCTCGCAAGAGGCAGTAGTAGTAGTTTTTAGGTGGACGAGGCTGGGAAGCGAACCCAGACCTCCAGCGTGACAGTTGAACGCACTAACCATTATGCTACGGGCTACTATAATTGGCCTATAATAATGTGAAATATTTTTTCATTTCTCTTGAAGGGTTTGATCGTATTGATAAAATCTCTCCCCCCCACTTTACACCTCTGATTCGACTCCTGGAAATAGTAGAATCTAACCAAATGTATGATACGGATAGGAACTGTACACTCTTTGGATTCACAAAAGTCAGAAGAAAGAAGAATCTGGACTTTGTCGGCATAAACTGTAATATCATAACTGTGTTAATTTATAAACCTATTTTGTTAAACAAAAATAAAAACAGTATGATATCCATATGTATATTTTCAGAATTTGGTTCTTCATAATTCTTCCAAACAACTTTTTGAGAACCTTAAAGAATACCGTTATAAGCATAAGCAGAAAGTCTGAAGGCAATGATGGTTTATTGGTTTATTGGGCATATTCTTACTTTACCAATCCGAGCAAAATACTGAATATTTTTTTTGTTATCAATTTGTATTGGAGTGAGGAAATATGAAAAATTAATAAACAAACCCATACATCAAGACATATGCTAGGGACGTAGGTATAAGATTGATGGTTATAGGCTCTAACACAGCATCCACTGGAAATTCTTTCATCCGACCAAATACTATAGCGCAGTGGAAGTGAAACATAATGGGCAGTTAAAAGCTGTTTAAAATAGTGAAATTCAGAAATTTCCTCTTCAAGCCTATTGAGTTTGAGCACACTGGTCTAGGTCCTTGGTCGTCAAAACTACCCGGGAAAGTTTTAAATAAATAAATAGTTTTGCCGCGAAAATATTAATTCCGTTTTAATCTTCATAGAAGAACATCAGAAATATAATTTAATATTTATAATCTTTTAGAATTCCTCCACGGGTCTTGTATATCTTCCAGTGGCGGATCCAAGGGGTGGATAGGGGCTTAAGCCCCCCGCCCTTAGCCGATTCCTAAAATTGATTGAAATATAGAAATCAATACGTTACAACTTCAAGATTTCTATATTCGTCTTAAATATTCCTAAGCAGTGAAGTTTGATGGGAGTCAGACAAAATAACGAGGCTGGGCTAGGCAATTTAAGTGTTATGTAATTTATTTTCTAAGCCCCATATAAATTAGGTTGGGGCTGAAGCCTCAAGGGAATTGTACAAAAAACCAAGGTCGGGGCCACGAATAATTAACAAGGGCAGAAAATTGGGATGGCAAAAAAAAAGCTCGGGACTAGGACTTAATAAGAATTGAACAAAAAAACGTGGTCGCGACTGAGCAAATAATTCGATTAAAACTTAGCTTATTCCAGAAAGTTTTGGGGATTGACTTTAAGAACTGTCAAGTTTAAGTTTGGGCTAAAGCTTAAAGAAATATATTGAAAAAAAAACGGGGAGGGGGCTTAACAATTTATATGCCAAATGAAACAATAATTTACCCTAAGAACTTAGCTAATAAAACGCAATTGGTGCTAAGCCCCAGGAGAATTTGGAAACAACAAAATCAAAATCTGAGATTTGTTTGAAAATCATGTAAATGCATTTGAATATTTGCTTTCCCTATAGAATGACGTGACGTGCTAATTTATTGACAGATTTGTTCAAACTTTGACGTGGCTTAAGACTGAAGGTATATAAGTTAATATTATAAGTCTATAATTACATTCTTTATATTCTATCTCCGCTTAATTTTTATCTGGTTAAAGTCAATTTTTTAGAAAATTGCCCTTCCCGCCTAACCGGGGGACAATAGACCCCCCTCCACATACACTTTTTGTCTTGTCTCAACTCAACCTACACGCTCTATCTTTTTGCCCCCCCCCTACAGCTAAATCCTAGATCCGCTTTTAATACCTACTCTACTTCCCCGGGTTTTAAAGTAAAACCAAAAACTTAAATTGATTTAGAGGTTATGTTAGATTTTCAATAAGCTATTAGCTATATTATTGTCCAACATTTAAAAGTGTGGTTTTATAATTTCACATTTTGTAATCCATGAAAACAACTTACATCATGTGTTGGTGCAAAATGAATTTTCTTTAATTTTAATCACTGACACTGACACAGATTCTTGAAAACTAATCGTCATATATTTTGTTGCCAATCATAAACAACAACAACTTGTTGAGTATTTATCTATTCAGATTGTCACTTTCGGTCTTTTCACTTAAAGGTTTATTTTGATTATTATTTTGTTTAAATTCTTTTTTCATTTAAAAATGAATTTATTTTAAAAATCATTAGACATGGCAAAGCGGAAAGAAGTAAAAAAAAAAACATGGATAAAAATAACCGCGTTACACTTCCTTACTGTGCATTCCCGCAGACTGACTGCAGCACTTGCACAGGAATATGAATAAAGTTAACTGCATTTTATGGGGGAAAATATAGAATCGTTGCTCCTGCCTGCGCCTGATGTTGTTGTAGCCTGCAGTTACCACCCACTGTCACACTACCACCATCTTCCGGTATTATATAGGTGCAAGCAGGCATTAGTGAGCTTTCTTTTACAGACAGAGATACACAACCCACCCAGGCTTAGTACTCATTATTATCCTTTTCCTAACAAGCAATACACACAATAAAGGAAACAAAACTCAAAGACGAAGGCGGAAGAAAGAGTCCTCGGCGGGCGCGAGGCAGAGAGAAATCTCTGAGAGGCATCGAAGGAAGCAGCAAGAAAGAGAACGAATATGGAAAAAAGAACTTAAAACAAGTACTTCAGTCGGAATCAAGAAGGATACTGCCGCACACAGCCTGTCCGTGTCCAACACACCCTCCAGCCGCCACCCGCCACCCTTGTCTTAGATGGCACAGGCATAGGTGGTATCACACAGCAAAATGAAAAAAAAAACAACCATTAGCTGATGGGAGGGAGGGCTGAGGACGAAGACGATGGCATAAAGGACGTCGACGACGACGGCGATGAAAATTATGAAGTAAGAGGCCGTCAGGCGGGAATTCACTTTGATGTTACACTAACATTGTTTAGTTGGTTTGCAAGGTTGCAAGGATACTATAATACTTGACGAGGTGCTCTTCAAGCAAAGCCAAAGGCTAATCTTTAACACACCCACTCCATGCGGTACGTGGTAGCTAGTAGGTATATCCTCTGTTATACTGCTTGCTTGCTAGGAACGTCCACCGTCATGTGTGCCACATATTACGTATAGGTAAGTATATGGGATGAATGTGGCATTGTGGTTGATATGGCGGGTTGAAGCTTGGGAGGCTTTGTAAATGGAATGCATCCAATTGTTGGATCAATTCACTCTTGTAATAAACCTACCTTTCCTTTTGTATGGAAGAATCTCAAATTCTTCTAAGGATTTTTTTGTAGCTCGCATCCAAGGTAGGTACTCACCTACTTCTGGTTCTGATGCGCTTGGGTTTCATCTTCTACCTTTTTTTTTTGCTGGTGGAACATCATATCGTCGTTGTAGCTTCCTATTTTTCCGCAACACTAAGCTTGCATATCCTTTTTCATTATGATGCATGTGTCTACGATGACGCAACGTCATCAACATTGCTTCCACCATCATCATGGGACGCCTGAAGGACTTGCTTTGATTGTGCCGCGGCAAGTAACAATTAAAAGTAAATAGGCGCGTAACAAATTACAATGCTCTCTTATAAATATTTTTTTTCTTCGTACGCAAGCGTTGGTGGTAGGTATGGGTGCGGGTGGTCGGTCTGAGGTCTCTAGTGGATGGATATCTCTTGCTTGAATCTCAGACTAGCTTTAAGGCGAGGAAGTTCATTGGCGTTGTCTATATTTATGGAGAATGCAGCATTATAGCTAAGATGAAGTCTGACAAGGATACCTACAACTCATTGCGGATGTTTTCCGCATGAGTGTACGGCAAATTGTTAATAGTAACGTAGTCTGGCCAAAGCGGAGTTAGTTTGTTTTTAGAAACATGATAGAAATGATAGATAGTCGAATATCGTTCATGTCCTTTTAAGTGTGAGGAATTCCAAGATTAAGTGTAGTAAAAAATGATTATGTAAGAAATGCTGAAACACTGCATTTTTTCTCATCTCTCTTAAATTGTTGAAACTGTTTTAGCTGCAGAAATAAGCCGTTACATTATGCAGAATATATTGTAATTTGAAAGTGAAATTAATCCCAACACACCTTTAAGTTAAATCCCACAAAACCAGCAATATTGAATAATATCATGGTTTTTTTGGCCAGAAATAAAAAAGTCTGTTAGTTTTAAAACACAAACCCTCGGTGGCTAATTGTGATCACCTCTTCGAGAAATAACACAGTTTCTTGCTAAATTGCGATTATTTCGTTGCTTGTGTGGCACGTATAGCGCCGTGTTGTTGAAAATAAACGTCGTCGTACACATCAATATCTTCCAATAAAAAACCCGCTATGATAGCTCGGTGGCGCAATCCATTCAGCAATCATTCTTGGATTTTGGATCGAGCCCCAAATGCGACATTGCTGCTTATTGACGAAGCATCCGAGGTGAAAATTGGCCTCATCAGTGAAGATGATTTTTCGATCAAAATCCGGATCATTTTCATGCATATTGCAAGGACCCAATCAGCGAAGATACGACGTTTCTGTTGATCGACCGGCTTGAGTTCTTGTATTATCTGAACTTTAAAAGCCTTAAGACCTAAATCTTTATGCAAAATACGGTGTAATGTCATTTGTGGAATGCCCAATTCCAAAGATAGTCGATTAATCGACAAACCTGGGTTTTGGTCAACACTACCGGCTACAGCAGCAATATTTTCTCAGTTGTTCTTTAGTGACGCACACATCTCAGTTTTTTACACCAGTTTCACTATTGCCGGCCGAGAAGGTTCTTCACGATGACCCAAAAGAGCTCTTGTTTTGGCAACTGTAACTGCAAAATGTTCACCATTTTTGTATTGAATTTTATTTACTTCAATGCGTTGGTAAAGCGTTTATCGTTCCATTTTTAATAATGGTGTAGTTTTAACTTGTCAAATGTCAAATGATGACAGCTTTAAAACTGACAGCTGCCCGAAATAGCGGTCTATTCAAAATGAAACCACTTATTGTAAAACCCTTTATTATGTCAAAAAATTATTATTTAGTATAAGATTTTTGTAGCATAAATAATGTGGACGCTTTAAATAACTAACCTTTCATAAAGCAGTAAACCAAACTCTCGCAAGAAAGTGCGTAGCGTACCCATCACGGTAGTATGCTACAAAATTTCTTGGTTTCTTAAAGCGATAAGATTGAAGAAATTTCTAATATCAGGACTAGTGCTGCTAATTCAAACTTGCATGCCAGAAGCTGACAGAGCGATAGCAAAATATAATTTTATCATTTGAACACCGAAAAATTGTTTCATGATTTTTTAAACTACAATAATTTGCTTAAGACACTCTTACTGCTTGCCTTTTGTTACAACAGTTTCAGGCTACACGTCAAGGTGAAAGTGATTTGGATATAAAATATCAACAGTATTTGTATAGAATTAGATGATGGAATGAATGGATAATCATAACCAGGCACCCTATAGAGCTACATTTACAATTTAATATAGGGGCCCAATGGATACATCCAAAGGGTGAAACTTTTTATGGAAGTTAACACGGTTTGATGTTGATTTTAATGTGAAAAAAGGTTGTAAACGTTATTATTTATTCAATGTTACACTGCCAGGAAATGTGTTCGTGTGTTGGTGGCTGTTTATCGCTATCCTTACATGCATCATACAATACTTTAGCAAGAACAATATTTAGAGGACAGGATATATATAGTTGTTAAGAAATAATTTGTCATTATTTTTAATTTAGAGTAGTTCTGTACAGTACTTTTGTACGTATTATTTAAGTGACCCTTGTAGAAAAGCAAAAACAAGCACAGCAAAATTACTAGAACTAAATTTCGTTCTTCCCGACAATACTACCACCGAAGGCCGGTGTTGACACAAACATTTTGGGCAGTATTATTGAAAATAATTTATAAGCAAACAAATCAATTTAAGCTTGCTGACAAACTTCCAGGAACCCATAGGCATTCTATTATAGATTTGCAAAACAATTTATTACAATTGGTTTTGATGACAACCGTTAACTTAACACGTTTTCAAAAAAAAGCAAGTAGGAGCAAGACCAACAGTTTTAATAAATTCTGGAGTAATGGAGAGTGTAAGGCCCCTGTGATCTCCCTGGCTGCGGCATTAGTTACATTATTACATTTACTGGACAATTATAGAATTCCCAGCACTTTTGGTCTCACTTCAAAACTTCTACTTCGAATCAAGGGCATTTAAATCAAGAGATTTCTTCTTAGTGCATCTGCAAATCTTGAGCCAATTTAGCAAAAACAAAAGTTTTCAAAAATAGCACAGTAAACGTGAAAATAATACCATGCGTTCAACATGGTACATTTTTGATTGATTGACAGTTTATATGATGTTGTCCTTGTGATAAATCCAAGCTTTTAACTTCTAGGGCCGAATGCAACATTACCAGAAATTTTAACAAAGTGCAAAAAAACGGCTACATTTTCGAGCTTGTTTTGAATTATACCTCTTCAATTGGCCTTTTAAAAAACCATCAAATATTTTGGTAGTGGTTATTACCAAATTAATTTTCCTTTAAGAGGTACATTAAATAAATCGTATACAGCAAGCCGATCAGATTCTCAAAGGAGGTATGCAATCTTGCGCAAGCCGCTGCATTATAAATATGCCAGATATACAGGCACATGCATATGAGGTCTGGGACCAATTTTATGACAACCCCGTTCACCAAATCTAAATCGACTTGCATTTTTTATCGGGGCTGCATTCAGAAAATCGTGTTCAGCAAGCCCATCAGGTCGTTAGAGGAGCTAAGTAATCTTGTGGAGGCAGCTGCATTACAAGATTCTGAGCAAAACTTAAAAAGATTATTATATGGTTTTTATTTATTCGGAGTAGCAGAACCTGTATAAGAATGGGTGCAAAACAGTTTGAGCATTTGCTTTTAATTAAAAAAAATATCTATTTTTGTTTTCTAACTAAGTGATCAAGTGATTGAAGTTGGCTCAAAACTCACAAGACTATTTGTTTGAAGAAAATAACAAATAATCTAAAAGACACTGTGAAAATATTTAATGGATTTGTTAAGGCCCAATAGCATTGGTATAATTAAAAACAAGCTTGAAAATTTAGCCGTTTTATTCCACTTTGTTGACATTTTTGGTGATGTTGCAATCGCCCCTATTAGTTAAAAGCTTGGATTTATCACTAGGATATCATAAAAACAAGCAATCAATCAAAAATCTACCATGTTTAACCCATGATATTATTTTCACGTTTAATTTGCTAATTTTTAAAACATTTGTTTTTCCGAAATTGACTCTCGTGTTGCTGATTTTTACCAATAACTTCATATTGGTTCAAGATGCAATAATAAATTATACCATTTTGAAATCCGCATTTAACGCGCATATTTTTAAAATAGTTGGCCATTTAGGTATTCATGCATTTTTTCATACCAGGGATGATTTAACTTTTTCAAAAATTATTTTCTTTCACTTTTTGCATCGAAAATCAAAGTTAAATAATTTTTTTCTCTAAGAATTCCAACAGCTATTATAATTTTTGTCTTCTTATGTTTTGGCAAAAATAATGTTAAATATTGCTACGAAAAAAAAAACGGTGGAATTCATTCACTTGAAGTCGTGGTGTTCAAAAAGGTAAAGTAACGCAAAAAATAATGCACTGAACAAAAAAATGCACATATCTTTTCTTGTGGTTGGGATAGACTTTTTCTTATTAGTTTTCAGGACAGTCATAAAGTCTACTATAAGGCATTCCAAGGTTATCCATTATATACTGGACACCCTGTATATTAGATATTTGTTTTTATCACATACCCCACAATACAAACGTTAGTTTAACATACTCTTCCTATAACTATAGGTAAGTAGGTACAAAAGAACTTCTAAGTTTCAAATTCTGCTAGATTATTAGATACTTTAAAAACTACCATTCTAACTGCACCACATTGAATTCAAAATTGCTAAATAATTCACTATTGTTCTTCATACATGGGGCATAATTTTTTAATGACTTCACTCTTCAATTCAAATGTTAAATTAAAACGATGTCCAACTTATCTTATTACAACATTTTCGCATTACAATCATTAACCAGCCAACTTTTTAAACTCATTTGGAAATCCAATTATTAAATTAATTTTTTTCTTTCTTCAAAAACAAAAGAATAAAAAAAAATAAGTTGAAAGTTCGAAAACCTTCAGAATAGAAAAAAAAAAATCTATGGAGTATCTCGACAATTCTTCAACCGGAGATAAATTATAGCAATGGCTTATAGAATTTTTATCCAAATTCAATTTGCCACATAACTAACCATAAACTGGGGAAAATTACACAAAAAATATAATACTGAGACCTAGATATACAACAAAAAATGCAGAAATGAAACGTAATAACTTTTAGAGTCGAATCAGTTCTATACAACAATAATTCAACCTATTTCCATTCACCTATCTCCACGAAAGATGATTCTCTCTATACCTATCTAGTACTGAAAACTTATTGCGAATAACTTTTTAATTGAGGAGGGCGAAGTTCAACTTGGTTCTAATAATTTTTTTTGTTCAATGTCTTTCTAAGTATTCAAAAAAAAGGATGATTTGCCTGGAAAGAGATAAAGGTTCAACTAGGGAGTTTTACAAAAATATTCATCCATTCGCCATCACGTAACACAATTGAAAGAAAAAATAAAAAACATTGTTACCGCCATAAATTTGTGGGCCAGAAATTCGATGATGCTGCTATTTTTATTTAATAGTCTTGTGGCCATGGCCCCTGTTTAGCAAGTGAGTTTTCTGTTGCATTGTGGGCGCGCACCGCATATATTTTGTGCTAACTTAGACAAAAGGCGCAGTGGAAAAGGATTTCAACGACTGCAACCGCGACTACGATGACGACAGAGACGGAGACGGAAATGGAGACCATCGCCCAATTACATTACACAATGGGGCCAAGGGTTGCGTTGCTCTATGTATTCCCTTGACGTACACTAAACTGCTATTCAACCATAGCCAGCCGACAAGAGAAAGAAGAGGGAAATGGAAGACAGAGGTTAGGAAGAAAAATTCAATACAGGCTACACCGTCGACGACGACGACGACACCAAAGAGCATTCCTGAAATTTGTATTGATTTATGAGTGCATTAAATTTATGGACTTCCTGACTTTGAAATTTTAATTTTGTGTATACGATTTAAGTTTTAAACACGGAAGAAGTCATTTTTTGTAAGACAAGTCGATCTCTTTGTTGTTATCTGGACTAAGAAAACTATCACCTAACATTACTGTTTAATGGTCTCCCAACTCGTGAAAGTTCTCAGTCTGGGCCATTACAGCTTTTCAGCTGCGAGTCATCCTATTCTTCATGACACTCTCAAACTGGATAGAGAACCGCATTTGTCCAACCTTAAGGCGACTCTTCTATACCGTAATATTACCGACTTATTTCCCTCAACACTATTCTTTCCAAGATTGGAAAAGAGCTGATCAATTGTCAGATTAAAAAATTTCTTGAAGATGGAATATCGCCAGAACGACTTTTGTAGCAAAAGTTCAACTGGTGGTTTGATAGGCTATACCACGAAAAGAAGATACGTCACTTTGGGAAAACTAAGATTGTTGCACTTGATATATCTAAAGCATTTGATAGAGTTTGGTATTAAGCTAATGGAAAATGTAGGTGTGTTTTTAGTATCAAGAGATAGTAATAACCTTTTCGACCATACCATCCAAGTCGTTTTGGATCGTTTAAGATCTGAGGATCACTAAACAAATGTTGGTGTGTCTTAAGGCTCCGTTTTGTCTGTGACTTTATTTTCCATCTTCAGAAATCGTCTTATCGATTTAACTGTTTCGCTAACTTTAGTACAATAAGTCTATAATCTTTTCATAGACCCATTTTCAAATTCACCTACTTGTTCTTTAAATGTGGTGCTGCAGAATATTATAACGATATATAAATCCAATCTAAATTTCTTTTTTTTCGATAAAACGTAATCGAAATGCCTGTCTTATTTTTACTTTCTTAAGGTGTGCTTAAGTGACTGGAACATTGTTTTCTATTCGTTTGGAGTCGCTTAGCTACTTAAGTAGACGTCTTTTGACTTGTTGTACTACATCTACAAATTGGGGATCGGGTTATTCAGTGTAAGTAAGCCGACACACACATTTCTGCAATCTAAAGGACGTATAAGATATCATCCGCAAGTCTAAGCCGAAAAAGTCAGCTGCACCAGACAGATGGAGGCACTATCAATCACTGCCACATCTACATCCAGAAAAGGTGGCCCTCCCGAAGAAAGGCGCTTGCAACTTGGTGTCGATTCACACGCCCATATCGCTTCTAAGCGACATCAAAATACTGATAGAAGTACAAATAATGAGGTTCTGCAGTGAAAACGCCATCATCCCGGACTTGCAGTTTGACTTTATGGAAAACGATGCTGAAGTTCGAGCATGTCAACACCGTAGCGCTCAACTACCATCTTGTCAGCGTTGGATGCTTTCTAAATGCCGAGAAGGCATTCGATAGCGCTTATGGATTGAGACTCTTATCCATTAGCTTCAACTATTAAATTTACCATTGCCACCAGAAAATTTTAGGTTCAATTTAACAACTGCAAATCACAACTGATGAAAAACATTAAACTTTGACAGCTTCTCTAGCAGATTCACATTAATATACATTAAGCCCATTTCACAGTTGGCCACACTGCGAGTACCTCTCCCCGGTCACCTGTATGCTTCAGGTGACCTAGAAGAGGCACTCGCAGCGCAGCAAACTTCAGAAGAATGGTTCTAAGCCAGAAGATACTGACGGACGTACAAAACAGCTCCTGTGGCATGTCATCACCTATTTCTTCCCATTTTGGTTCTCCATGTCGAAGACTGAAGACTGAACGTCAAATGTTCTAGAAAAAGTTACTATTGATCTGTACCAGACTACATTTCAACCGGCTGCGAATGAGACACCACAGTAACGAGAATCTTTACACGGAGGTGAACTGCACAGATACCTACTGTTTTCAGCAAAGAAGCTAGGACAATAACTAGGAGACAGTAGCTAGTAGGAAAGTGATGGCAACCGATCAACTCCACATGTTGCACTCACTTGCTTTATATGATGCCCATAAATCAGCTGCTGTAAATTCAGCATGCATGCATCTATAAAATTTCTTGATTTTGAAGAGCCTACGATGTTGACCTATGACCTTGTGGTTTTGAAGAGCCTCCAGATTTAAAAGCATGAGTAACAGTTGCTTGGTTTGCTTAAAAAACATCGGGGGATGGTGCAATCGCTTTACTCTTCGATCTCGTTTAGTCTGTCTTTAAATTATCTTCATAAAATTATCTTCTTTTCAACCCGCACAAAAAGCTTCAATGAGAGACAATTTATTTTGCCAAGAAATATTCTGAGGTTTTCGTCTCCTTCCGTAAAAAATTATTAAGCTGGAATAAGCTGAATTCGAACCAATACAAACACTTCGGTAAGTCGTGATACTCGAATATCGAACATACTAACCAACCATTTTGCCAAGAGAACAGAGAAGGATACTCGTACTTCGAGAAGATGATGTTATAATTAGTATAATAATAAATGAAAAAGAGGCAGCATTTTAAAGTCGCTAATAGTGGAACTCAAATTCTACTCTGCATCCTGGTCAACGAAAAGTACCTAAGCAAAAGAATAAAAACTCTTAATGAAATTGAATTTCTGGCTTGAGTCCCCGTTTCCGGGATAGGTTAGCAGTTTTTTTAAATGACTTGTTAATAACAAATTACCATACATCTTTAATGCATAATTAATGTTTTATTCTTGTATCGAAAGAGCAAGTTCGTGTGATCTACTCGTTCAATTTTTTTTTTCATACCTAGATAGCAAATCAATATGTAATGTGTGTGCATTATTTATGAATGTAGGAATTTTTAATCATATTTTAAAACGTATACGTCTACCTATTTGGATTTTTTTAAAAGCATATCTTTCACTTTGAATCCCCTCTTAACACCAGGTGTTCAACTTTCACGTGTCGTAACCTCAGCTATCATAATTCCTTTTGATGCATGTAAGTGCTAGAAATTTATAAAGATTGCTCACTTTCCGTGTTTTTTTAAGTGTTTATATATTTTTTTTTAAACTCATTTTCTTGGTATCCTGATGGGAGTTCTAATTCATGCACCACAAGTTTGGTGTTTGGTTTAAGGATTACAAAAAAAAGACGATGACGATGACGACGCTTTGGATGTGATTGACTGTCCTGCTATTCATTAACTGTGTGCTTGTGTATGTGGTATATACTCACAGCAGCGGTCGTTGTGCGGTGTTAAGTGAATAAATAATGATCGGAGACACACCAGGACTTTCCAACATAAAAATAAATACCATACAAACAAAATGTTTATAAATTAGTTCATGGTGTAAAAACGGTATAAAGTAAGATACATACAAAAGAAAATATCAATGAATGAAGAGTAAAAATTAATTTTAAGCGTTAAGCTTAAAGAATTATTCCTCTTTCGGTTGGATATAATCAAGGGGGATTTCTGATGGTGTATATGCCATACAGAGCACCGGGATGTAGACTTTCATTCAGAGACCTTTTCTTTTCACAGTGGCATGAATAGTGAGCTTATCTTATGGTAGGTGGTATTAAATGTAAAATTGTAAAATATAAATGGGATTAACTGATGAAAAACTATATGGTTGATTCATTGAACGTTTAAAAAAATATTTAACTTCCATCTTTTATAGCCTTTAATTTGTCCGCGTGAAAGCTCGAAACATATATAGGTTATATTCTTCTATAGGATCTCTACATTTTTAAATACAGATTATGTAGGTACCTATCTCAGTAAAAGTGATGACCAACGACATAAACGTTTACGACTTCAAACTGCATGAGTTGTGCTGAAATGGGAAACAATTATGAACTGATTTTTTTTGTTCAAATTTAAAACAAGAATCTTCGTGGGTACAACACTTTGCCTTTCAACAAACATTGAAAATGTAGGTGCCTAAAACGCAGTACGCAGTTCCCTCACCTCAACATCCACAAAGGGACCTGGGAGCCTTTTGATCAATCGATCGTCAACCAGATTGATCATATCGCGATCGGCGCAAGACACTCCTCCAGTATCAGGGATGTCTGAACGTTCCGAGGAGCCAACGTTGACTCCGACCATTACCTTGTTTTAGCCAAGGTACGGCTTTGGATATCTCGAGTACAGCCAAATCGAAGAAATGCTCTGAGTTAGTTTGACGTCGGACGGCTTCAATCGCAAGCGATTGCTAGGTCCTTCTCTGACCGAGTCTCGAATATAACCTCTTAAGAGGTCCTATGCCACCAGCCTCAAGTGTTGAAAACCAGTGGCAACATTGCCAATAAGCCATCAGAGATGCCGCATCTGACGTGCTGGGTTTCACTCGACCACCACAACGAAACCCATGGTTTGACGACGAGTGCCGGCAAGCACATGCAGCTGAACATGAACAGCAAGCATGCAAGGCGTCGCTGCATAAAAGGACTATAGCTGCTCGCGAGCTCTACGAGCAAAAAAGGAGAGAGGAAAACCGGCCTCTCAGAAGGAAAAAGAGGGAGCATGAGAAGCGCGAGATCGAGGAGATTGAGGGATGTCATAGCACTTCTGTAGACTGTATAACGGCGATGACGAATCTAATTCCGCTGTCAGGCAGATTTCACAATTCAACCTAGACGATGAAGGTCAAAAAGTCTACCCGACCTCGACGAAGTGAAGATAGTAATATCTTAGCTTAAGTCCAACAAAGCTGCTGGAGCCGGTCTCACTACCGAGCTATTCAAAGAAGCAGGAGATGACTTGGTAAGGAGTATGGACCAGCTCATCTGTAAACATGGTCGGAGGAAAGCATGCCCGATGAATGGAATATCAGTATTGTTTGCCCGATCCACAAGAAAGGAGACCCTCTAAACTGCGCCAACTAAAGAGGCACCAGTCTCCTTAATATCGCCTACAAGATCTTCTCTGCTGTGTGATGTGAACGCCTGAAGCCGTTCGTCAACATCCTGATAGGTCCATATCAGAAAAGTCCACCATCGACTACATATTCACATTACGGCAGATCTTGAAAAAACACCAGTAACTTTTAATCGACATTCCCCACCCCGATTAAAGAGACGAGCTATATAGAGCAATGTCTAGTTTCGGCATCCCTGGCAAACTCGTCCGTTTGTGCAGGATTACTATGGAGAACGCACGCTGTTCCATGAAGGTCGACAGAGACCTAATCGACACCTATGATATCAAAAAAGGATTTAGGTCATGCGACTTCTTCAACATCATACTTAGAGGAATAGTTCAAAACTCTCACGTCAACACTAGAGGCACAATCTTTCAAAAGTCCATGCAAATACTTGCATACGTCGACGATATTGACATAATTGAAAGAACAAAGCGTGATGTCACTGGAGCTTTTGCAAGCATTTAGAAGGAAGCAGCAAAGATGGGTTTAGCGGTGATTGAGGACAAAACAAAGTATATGCTGTCATCTAGAAAGGACGCTCAACACCGACGTCTTGACAGAACGTCACCATAGACAGATATAATTTTGAGGTAGTTAAGGACTTTGTCTACCTGGGCTCCGCTATCTATTTAGACAATGATACCAGCACTGACATAAAACGAAGGATAACTCTTCCCAATCGCTGTTTCTAAGAAGGCAATTGAAAAGTAAATCTCTCTCTCGAATGACTAAAGTGTTCATGTACAAGACACTCATCATACCGGTCCTGTTGTATGGTGCAGAAGCATGCACCTTCTTAGCTTTAGGAATATTCGAGAGAAAAATTCTTCGGGTGATCTTCGGTCGCGTATGCATAGACGGGGAATGGAGGAGAAGGTACAACAACGACCAGTACGGGCTGTACGTACAGCGATATCGACCTAGTCACAAAAGTGAAAAGGCAAAGACTCAGGTGGCTGGGTGATTCAGAGCGGATGGACACCAATGCTTCGGACCGAAAAGTCTTTGATTGCATCCCCGAGGGACGGCGCAGTAGATGAAGACCGCGAAACCGGTGGCGCAGGCAAGTGGGAGTGGACTTCAACCAACTTGGCGTGCGAAACTGGAAGCAGCTAGCTAGGGACAGAGCTGGCTGGAGAAGGCTTGTTGGTTGAGGCTCTGGTCCACACCGGACTTTAGCGTCAGCATAAGTTAGTAAGTAAGTAAGTCCTGGGGGATAAGGCACAAAAGATTCCGCGTTGCCTTACCTTTACCTATACAGCTGATGTCTGCTTTTAAAATAAAACAGCAAAACATTTCTATGTTTTAACGAACTAATTATGTATTATCAAAACTCAATTATCCACAGCAACAAAAGGCTTTTGCTCTTCAGTTTATAATGAACAATTATAACTCTGAATTATGTAACTATAGTACGAACTTATCCATAAACTGCTGCTGCATAATATGAACAAATCCACATCCACGGGAAATTAGAATAAACAATAATTATTATAACAAGCATTCAAGTGGCTTCTATCAAGGATCCTTTTAAGCAAGCACTTTGAATTTTCTAAACTCGCGTATTATTATTTGAAATTAATTTACCTGTGTAGGTACCGTACCTATCTCGAATATTTATAATTACTCATAATTGGCGCAACAAAAGAGTGTGACAATGTCCTTACCTGCAAGAGAAATAAAAAAAATATAATTATTATATTTTTGAAAACTATGAATAAACATCAGATTAAAATTATTCTATTTAACATTTTACTTAAACAACATTCTTTGGCCTCCAACATAAATTTTGAACTTGTGGTTGAAAAAGTTTTCTTTTTTTCGTCTTCTTCACCAAATCGGATTAACTTAGTTTTTTTTCTCTATTTTCTTCTTTTTTTCGAAAATGAAAAGTTGAAAATGTTCAACTTGTTTGAATGAATAAATTATAAGATTTTCTTGGCCCATTATACGGGATTATCCTTGGCCAAGGGAAATTAAATTATGATAGAAAAGTCTATATTAAAACTTGCATTGTATAATGTATAGTACCGTATTATAAATTGAGGTAAGCCAGGAAGTAGTGACCAATAGTATTTAGTTGGGGTCCTTCAAATGGAAGTTCGTTTGGGAATTAAAATCATTTCAAAAGCGAAGTTCTGAATTCAGTGAATTACAAATGCAAATAAGTAATTCAAGTGTTTTTTTTTGTAATTATTTGCTGCAGTATTTTTTAATTTCCTGATTATGATTATGGAGAGGCTTTTCACATACAACTCAACGCATACACACGAATGAGTGTGGATAAATAATCAAAGCCAAATTGATATTACATTTTAATTTCATTACAAAAACGTTCCCTGTATGACAGAGTCAAGTCGCATCATTTACTATATCCAAGCCTCTAGACCTCTACAATTAAACATCAAAAGCACAAATCACATGCGGCAGAGATGTGCAAAAACAAAAAGCCTATGCATGTTGGCAACACCAATCCAATTAACCTGATGGCAGGCAGTTGGTGTAAAATGAAATATGGACTGGTCAACTAGTGTCACCTATATACAAGATATACATAATATTATGGTTTCAAAATTGTTTCAAAAACGTGGCTACATATAATTGGGTTATATATATTCTGGGGCCGAATGTATTTCCGGCAAAAGTTGTTGCGTGATGGCAAAATTCAAGCGGAAAAAAATGTATCATCATTCAAAAAAATATTAGCACAAATAAGTAATTAAGAGCGTGGCAACTTTTCAATTAACAGTTAATGAACATTCACACACACATAAATAGGTATACCTCAACATAATGGCCATTTCAACAGATAAAGTTTTGTGATTAACACGTTAACGAAATTAATATGGTGTAAATAAATTGAAATAATTGAGATATGTTGTTAATAGGGAAATGACAATGCATTTGGTGTTAATGTTGTTAAGGTATAATAATTACACTTTTTAAAAATTTAAATAATGAATATTAACTAAAACAAATTATATTTATTTTTGCAATATTTATATTGGGTGATTCGCTTAAGGAGTGATAAGAATCTGGAGGTTGTATTTAGGATGCAGATACTTCTAACACTTGCAATACTTTTTATATATACATTTTTGTATAGTAAAATATCAGCGTTCTTATTTTCTTTCCAAAAAAAGGTTTTTTAGTTTTTGAAACATTATTTTTCAGACACAAAATTATTTTTTACAAAATTTGAAAACAATTAAGTACTATTTTTCTTTTCAAAATTCGATGCTGTTATCAATTCTTAGTCAAAACCTGAAAACTGGATGGTTCTATGACTTTTACTTTTCAAAATATTTTAAACAACAAATCAACCAACTTTCTCATAGAAATAATAGTTAGGATGTTAAGAGCATATTTGCGGTCCATCCTTGCTCTTCATCCTGACGGGATGAGCTTTCGTACACTAATAGTCCACCTCCTCAATTTACTTTTAAGAACTTTTGCCACGGGGGCAACACTGGTAGACCGGAGATAAAAGGGTTGCCTCCTTACCAGGTTATAATAACGAAATTCCACATTAATTGGCCTATAAATGAATAACCAGACATTGGACGATGACGTGGAATGTCTCATTGGATTCAGAGTACGCCATGGGATCATAATTATTATTTTTTTCTGGTCCATCTTCCACCCTTGCGCGCTGGGGGTGCAAAATACCATCGTAGGGTTCTTGTTTTGTTAGAAAATCATGGTAATTATGTACATATTTGTAAATAACTGACCCAACGAACTCCGTTCCGCCATAATTTTCAATGTAATAAAAATAATAATTCAGAGTCTGGCACATGCTGCTTGATATACTTAATTCGGTCAATGCAAATTCTGTATTCAATGGATATAACTGAAGTATAACAATGTCGACGTGTTTTAATCAAAACGCAGTGATTGACGTGTCACTCCGCTTTTTTACGTGCTTTATGTAAAACAACGTATTGTCGTTCTATTCTCGGCCGGGTACACGTTCAAAGCGGGATGTTTACCGACACGTGAGCACGCCAAAAACAATTGACCATGTGAGAAGCGTGGAATTCAAGATTAATTTCACAATTATCCTGCAATTTTGTCTTTGCGACCTATTAGTTCTCATAGCGAAAGCGAGACGCATATGAAACTGAAGACGCTTAAATATGAATGGCAGCTCACTCGATGGGCAAATTTCGTTATATAGTTTGTGGTTTCGTTTTCATCCATCAAGGTTTCGATGGATTTGTATGAATGTAACTCTTCGGCGATTTGATTTTGACTGATGAAATTCAAATAATCGACATCCTTATTTTTCGCAGCTAAAAGCGCTCATGTCCTCAGCTAAATATGGTAAAAATTCGATGGAAATTCAATCAGGCCAGTCACTAAGTTAACTGGAATCACGCCATTTTGCCATTCGCCAGCAATTGCCTGGAGAATGACTATGCCCTTTCGTAAAGCAACTAGCGTGTTTGTTTTCAATTGCAATTTCTTCATCTATCCCCACAGAGCGGATGCCTTCGGGAGAGTATTCAATTCATCTGTCAGATTTAATGTTGAAATGACAGGCAGCGTATGAAGAAAATAACCTGACAGCATAATCATTGCGCCACTGAAACGTCTTTCGTCATTTCGTATATCTTTCAACATGCAATTCAGGGCTTCCCATGCACTTTTGTTAGCCATTGCGCACTTGGTAATGTTACATTGCTGCAATACTTTCGCCATCGCAGACTTCTTTGAAATGTTGCATGTATGTTCTTCATCCACTTGCAGATTCAATGGCAATTTCACTGCAGAATGGTAAACGTAGAATCAGTCCCCTAAGAGGCCAATACAAAGCAATCTGAGATTTCGTACAAATGGTAATCAAAATCAGTAAAAACAGCAAACAAAAATTCAATTCCACTGAAAGGATCAAGGAAGAAACCGCCACCATATCCGATATCGAATGCTTGCATCAATTCATTGAACATCTTGACTCAATACGACTGGATCAAATCCATTTCTCTGTCGAGTTCTCGTTTAAATGCGTAGAAATGTACTAAAATCTTCCAGGATTTCGAATTTCCTGGAAATTTCCGGAATATTCCACCATAGTGTCCTTACTTTGGTTAATACAAATCCAACAAACCCAAAATCGTTAAAATCGAACGATTCATTCTCGAGTTATCCTTCTGAAAAGCGAAATGTGCGCATACAGCGCAACCTGCTGACAATTTTAAGATTTTTGCCCATAGAAGTATATGTATACAATTTGGTCCAGTCGTCAAGATTTAAGCATCCGTACATACGACGATCCATTTTTATATATATAGATTTTCTTTTTTACATGTAGAAATCTTCAAAAGACACTTAGGTTTATATTCGGTACGATGTAGTAGGGACTCTTACCATACGAAAACCATCGGGAAATTAGGCTCAACCTATGAAAGATCGACTTATGATTTTCCTTTCTTATTGCGTTGTGGGAAGTTTAAACTTTTAATATTTTCATATCATTAAGACCATCAGCTTATTAGTATTTGTTCTTCTTAGTCAAGACAGTCTATATATCGGAGGATGACTTGGAAGTCGCTGATTATGTGAAACAGCGTGTTTTTAATTAGTTCTGTAAACATTACAGTTTGAAGGCCACGATGTTGTTTCTTATATATACCAGGAGCTGTTTTTTTGTTTCCAAGGGAGGGGTATTTATTATTCCACGTTTAGTTTTGAAATTTTTGGATGGCTTCATCATTTGTTTTCCTTGTTAAATTCGTTTCATTTTAATTTAATTTAATTTTTTAATTGTAGGTCACCTCCATTCCTGTCAACATGCGCACACTGATATGGTTGAGAGTTGTAAGTCAATAGGCCCTGGTTCCTTAAGAGCTGTTGCTTCGCCCAATTTTTTTATTTTATGTAAACTCTACTTTTATTTTATCTTTCTACAATCCAAGATAATTATGATTTATTACAATTTTGTGTATAAACATCTGCCTTACAGTTTTCGACTTTAAAACGGTCATATTTCAGATTATAGTTTTTTTTTTCAATTTTTTTGATTTAAGCCTATAGTATAAATACACGTCTTTTGAACAAATAAAAACATCTGGAGTGAAACGAAAAATATCTTCTTTTTTATTCGTGATGAGCACTGAGCAGTGGTGAGTATACAATTTTTCGTCAGGGTTGGTTCACAGCTCAATAAAAAAAATTAACGTCAGACTATTTTTTCGCAAAAAACTGTCCCATAAGAAATGCATGTAGGTAGTTTTTTTTTTTGTTTTGTTTGGAACTATATACATATAATATATGTATAAGATGTATGGTGTGTTAAGAGAGCTATTATTTTAATTCGTGTAAATGTCTTTCAAAAATTTCATTACCAAAGGATTTTTTCTTATTTCGACTAAAAATTTTGACAGTTTAAGTCATCAAGAAAAAACAAAAACACGTGATTTGTTTGGCTTGTTTGTTAAGTTGGTACCATGTCTTCTGTTGTCTGATAAGAATCATGACTCGAGTCATAGCCCAGTTGCTATCTACAAAAAAATGACCTGAAATGGTAAAAATAGTACTGCACACTTTTCTTTCAGAACTTGTTAGAGGGGGTCATTAGGCATCTTTGTATTTTTTGTCGGGAAAATTGCTCCACTGCCACCATCTTGGATTTTCTCACACTAGTTTCTAATATTAGCAAAAAAAACTTTAAACATACAAAATGTATTGAAAAACAATGGCAGCACTTACAATCTCGTGCTATATCTTTTTTTTAAAGCCAGATATCCATTCTTTTATTTGGTGTTACAAAAATTTTATTTAAGTGAATAGTTTTTGAAAAATAAATTTTCAAACTTAAAATTTTGAAAAAAATATATATTTTTTTTTTAACTTTTTTTTTTGTAAATTTTACGTAATTGAGTTATATTTTTGATTTTCAAACACAACGCTCTTAATAATTTGTAGTCGATTGCTGAACTGGGTGGACTTAGGTGCTTTAACTCCTTAGAAAATTGAAAATTACGAAAACTACTTAGGTATTTGCTAAACAAAATGTTTTTTGTGTATTTAGTGTTTAAACTTGGGATCTTTGAAATTACGAGAATTTTCATGTGCTTTTCTATCTGAGTCTATTGTTCACCCTCTCCTCTACCTAGGTCCTGATCTTATATTCATTCTACGTTTCATATTCAGTGCGAGGGGGTTACTCAACATATTGGTAAAGGTATTTAAATAGTGTTATGCTTTTGTGTATTTTATTGGGAAGATCACGATGAACAATATCTAACTGCATCTACACAAATAAAGCCTAAAAGTTCTCACACATCAACGTGAAAAAATCGGCGCGACAACGACAAACACAGACAAAAAAATGCACTGACATCAAATTTCTACCATCACATTGCTTCATTCTTACAGTATCCAAAGGTCAAGAACTAAAAATCTAAGAAAAAAAAGCTATCTTTTTTTTCCTTGTCAGTAGGCTCTAACTGATGCATCTGTCTATTATGCTTGTGTACGTACAGTATATCGCCCACTGGCCGAAATTCGACCAAAAGCTCACTCACTCATAAATTCATCTTGACACTTGAAGGAAACTTTTCTCTATAGAGTCAAACAATTAGTTTGAAAATTAAATCACACAAAATTTGTTTTTAGTTTTTAAATTTATTTTTTTTATATATGTACATACATATGTACATAAATAGCTTTCAAATTTTTTTGTGATAGAGATTTCACTAAACACCATTCGATACAAGTGTTTTAGTAAATCTGTTGCAAAAACCAACTTCTGCCTTCTTGCAAGCCTTCCACCTACCTCAGCCGCTGCGGAACAACACATATACATATACAATATACATATAGGACATATTTACAAGTGCAAATGTGGCTCAAAAACGATTTGGATGCCACATCGTGGGGCTGGAAGAAAACTCTTCATGGGTTAGAGCCATTTACTACCACTGCAGATGTCGCTCCGAAATCATTGATCAAAACGATTTCCTGCAAACGCAAAACAGATTGTGGGAATATGTGTGGGTGCCGTAAGGCGGGACTTAAGAGTTCTATTTTATGTGCAAACTGCTCTAGCGAATCTTGCGAAAACGTTGTTCACATTCGGGAGCTGCTTCAAAATGAGGATGAAGTTGAATCAAACAATAACAAATACGAACTGACAATACGGAAGACGAAACACTTGCCATGGTTGAAAATGAAGTTGATGATTTTAATTTGGAACTACCATCATCGAAAAAGAAACTAAAATCCGATTAAATATTAAAAGTATTTAAATGCGTGGATAAGGCTTACAGGGAAAATCACGTCAGAATAAAAAAAGCGCCTAGTACTCTACCTCTACGGTGGTGCGGAAGGGTTTAGGGTATATCAAACATAGCATCCGATAGAAAAGCATATAATAATTATCGTATTTTCAAAAATCCCAAGTTTAAACACTACAAAATCATTTTTGCAAGAAATACCTAAGTAGTTTTTTAATTTTCAATAAAGTTCTTAAGGTCACCCGGTTTTCAACAATCGGCTAGAAATTATAAAGAGCGTTGAATTTTAAAATCAAAAATATTACTAAATTACATAAAATTTACAAAAAAAAAAATTATTTTTCAAAAACTATTAACTAAAACCTAAATTTTCAAACTCAACATTTGAAAAAAAAAAATTAATTTTTTTTTTAATTTTGAGTTTGAAAATTTATTTTTCGAAAACAATTAATAAAACTAAAACTAAATTTTTTAAACACCAAATAAAAGAATGGATATCTGGCTCTAAAAAAAGATATTGCATGAGATTGTAAGTGTTGCCACTGTTTTTCAATATTTTTTTTATATTCAAAGTTTTTTTTTTGCTAATAATAAAAACTAGTACTTTAGTAAATCCAAGATGGCGGCTTACGCAGTGGAGCAATTTTCCCGACAAAATACTCGAGGATGCCTAATGACCCCTTCTAACGAGTTCTGAAAGAAAAGTGTGCAGTACAATTTTTTCCTTGGCAAATGCTCATTCCTACTGGGCTATCAAAATAAATCGGTTTGTCTGATCAGTTGTATTGCACCCTACTTCCCCCTATTTCACTTAAAAAAACATCTGCATAAATAAGAATGAAAAACTTGTTGTTCGTTTTATCGACGCATTAAACAATTTGCTATGCCAGCCGTTCGTCACCGTAGAGATCACAATTAGAACGACTACAAAGTAGAGATCAGCTTATGAACAAATATTTACTATACAGCCACAGAGTAGTGTGACTCCAAACTAAAAATTGTTGAAAATAAAACTCTGTTCAAAATAACCTGTACCTCATTTACCGTATCTTACTTTTTTAATTAAAATTGTAAATTTAAAAATCAATTTATCTGACCTTAATCAAGCGTATTTGAAAAAAAGAAGTTTGAGTAAACAAACCTACATTGAATTATTATTATATACAATATGATGCAACATCTTGGCTTCGATAAATAAATAATTTAAAAGAAAAAAATAACTCCAATAAAATACCCTCGACGACAACGTGGTTCGTATGTAATATCATATTATTGGATGGCATAAAATGAACTGCTGCAAGTGCAAACATATACTAACAAGACTAAACCAAGTGTTATGAAGTAAATCGTAAAAATTGACACTCTGCCAAAATATTCTTAAATAAAAAAAAATTTTAGGGAAAAAAACGAAGAAAATCAAAATAATATTCGATAAAATCATTTGAAGTAGTTCACTGCACATTCACATAAATATAAATCTATAAGGCTCTGTATGTACATTAGGGTGGATCGTTTTTAGCATTTTTTGCCAAATCACTGTGTGCAACTGATAGTCTATGCTCAATAGTTTTCTAAACTTATCTTCATCATTTATTTTGAGTCGCCCTTTAATTAAAAATTAAAAATTTGTAGTTTTTCACAAAAAATGATATCTTGTGAATTTTGGGTGGAAAGATTTGGCGACAAAAAAACAACAGATTCTTGAAGAATGACCAAACACAAGTATTTTTCATCATCTCTTTGAGTAAAGGCAGGAGGGTCAATTTTATAAACAAAATGATTGAATACAATTAGTATTTTTCGTGATTCTAAATTTTCTAAAAAATAGAAGACATAAAGTCATCTGGTTTTCACTGCTTGATACAAAATTAATTAAACCACTTATCCACTAAGGAATTTAACCAAATTCCACATTTTTTAAAGAAAAAATCAGTTCAATTTCTTTTTTATTTTTTCAAGTTTGAGTTTAAAAATATTTTGTTTAAAAACTATTAACAGAAATAACTTGATTCAAAAACTCAATAAAATAACAGAATTCTAGCTTTCAAACCATGTATCATTCCTTATCATCAGTGCTTCCGATCTTTTCAAACGATTTATTTTAATTTTTAATTATTTTTTAAAAAGTTCCCCTCCCAACTATACGCAAGGAGATAGTACCCTACCTCCATGATGAAAAATGCTTGTATTTAGTCCCTCTACAAGAATCCGTTTTTATTTTTCACCAACTATTCGCGTCCCTAATTCTTATTATGTAGGTATATAATTTGTTTGTAGAAAATGACCAATTTTTAATGGCTTCCCGATTTTGTTTTTCCCAATGGCGACTCAAATTATATGATGAGGATTAGTTCAGAAAACCATTAAGCATAAACTATGAGTTGCACATAGTGATTTGACGAAAAATATTGAAAACGATCCACCCTTATGTACATTTATAACATACATCGTACTCACACAACCAACTGCTTTATTGGAATGAGTCAGTATTTCCTTTTTTTTTATTTTTGTCTATCAGTGTGTGCGCTGACTTGAAACTGGCCTTTCCGCATACAATACCGAATAAAAAATTTCACATTATCATGCAGCAAGGATCTTCTTTGAGTACACATTGCTTGCAGAAATAAAAAAAACACAAACACTTACAACAGATTTTCTCTTTTTCTTTATAGAATTTCGGAAATTCTTATACAAGTTAGTCTTGTAAAAGCCAATGGTTAAGTTTTCTGTAAAGCGAATCTTCCAAAGGGGAGGCGAGGCAAAAAACGAACAAAAATATATAACTCATAATCTTCTTAAAGAGTCCTTCATCGATTGTGTAATATCCTGAAAGCAGGAAAAGACGTGATGCTATTACATACATGTATGGATTTTAAATATAAAAAAAAAATAAACATACATACAGTGCTTTGCATAAGTATAACCGCACCTGTAAAATTGCATTTTATAGAGAACTGGAAATGTAAGCGACACCTCACTATTTTATAAATAAAAATAAATTGAGCAAAAAAAAGCCCGGTTATTTTCCCTTACGCTGGCTCTTTAGAAATTAAAAATAATTGTGTTCTTATTGCATGAGTATAAACGCAAATCTCATTTAAGCTTCTTTCAATATTGTGTTTCGAGATGACAAACAACGAAGCCGCGTGGTATACATTTAAGCAAAATGGGCAAAATGAAAGCCTTTTGGTAAAGTGGCCTAAGCTTCGGCAGGAAAATTTCGAGACCGGGTCATTTTTTCGTAATTTTATATACAAGATGTAGAATCTCATGGAACGGAAGTAACACCCGGGTATCCGGAGATGCTGAAACATCGGGTTAAGAGCCGAAAAATCAATACTGCATCTAATTCAGTGCATTTTCGACTGTTTATCGTACCTTAAGAATTCGTGGAGTGATTTTTCGGGGCAAAATGGCACCAGCTCCAAATCTACAATCTGCCCGTCAAAACATGGATCGCAATTGGAAAACCATAAGTAACATTTTATTATATAACGCTTAACTCTTCTATTTTTAAAAATTTATTTATGCAACAATGAAATGCATTTGTATGCCAATAACAATTAAAATCATCTGGCCCATCAAGGTTAAACATTTGTATGTCACTGAAAATAATCTTTGTAAAAAAATGCATTAGACTCTGGCCTTAATAATTTTTATTTAAATTAGATTAGCGTTAAATAATAAAATGTAACTTACGGTTTTCCAATTGCGGTCCATATTTTGACGGGCGAGTTCCAATCTTTTTTTTTTGTAGCCTGTTGTCATTAAAGTTACAAGTTGAATTCAATTTACAAAATTCGATAAGATTTATGTAAAGTCGACTACAACACGCAAAAACGACTGTAGTATTCCCTTAAGCCTTATGTATCTACCGTTGATTAAAAAATTATATTTTATACGTTTTGATAGTGATTTCAACTATTTAACTTAATTTTGAAACCAAATTTTAGAAAAACTGAATTTCGCGAATTGTAAAAAAAAACTCATTATTTTGTAGTCCCAAAACTAAAAGACCAGCCAAACAAACGGGAGTGCATTGACATTTTATTGAATGTGCACAGCTAAGGAGAAAGTAATTTAGGTCAGTATGTTTCAATATTTTTTTCAGATATTAATTTATCTTAATATCAATTATGCTATTCATAACAAAATTTTCTCAGTTCTGTGAAATTTTTCTAGAAATCCTAAAATTTTATTTTGTACCGTATTTTCTATCCACACACAGCACACCAAGCACTGAAAACTTCTATTACTAGCTTTAAATATAGTTAAGTTTTTAAACTGCGACATCTAATATATATGACATGAGACAACATTTTTGTAGCTTATTATCTGTTGAGCCTTTCCTGGCAATGATAATTTAAGGTCTGATCCTTTATTCTGAGTTTCTATGAACTTTAATCCAAAGTTTTATGAATTTCAGTTTTTGAAATAAACTGCATAAGATTTTCTACACAAGTTCACAAAAATCACAGAAATTTAGAGTAAAGGGACATACCAATGGCCAAAACCTTTAAGGAATTTTATTCTTTTACGTCTTTACAATTTACTTAATTAATACCATAAAATATATTATGCACGTCATTCGTAGTACGGATAAGGGGGTTCTGGGTCAAAACTTCTGACTCAATATTGGCGGTGACGTTGGAAGCAAAAGTGGAGATCTGCTTGAACATATCAGCGGGAGAAAATTGATGCATCCAACACGACAAAATCTCCTACCGCGTCTTGGTTATTTCCTTCCCAAAGTACAACTCCGTAAGCTAAACTCAGTTGCCGTGCCAGAACACACTTATTGATACTACTCAGATGAGTTCATTGTCATTCACACATTTTCTATTTTGAAATTATGTGATAAATTAGTAATGTTATTTGTATAATATCAAGCAACGCCCATGACGGATGCATTTTTTCGTTATTTTTTTTCAATTGTTTTTAAATTAAATTTTTAAAAACTGTTTTTTTTTTTTGGAAAAGAAAATCAAGGAATGGATTTATGGCACTCGAAAATCTTTAAAAATGTTACTGTTGGTATTTTTTGTTATATTTTGTTTCCATTCTATTGCCCACTCCACCTTAATGGGGCAAAATAAAACCCCACCTTAAGCAAAACATCCTGTAAAAAATTATTTTAAATTGGTTTAGCTGACAGCGAAAATCAAATTTTAAGGTACTTTAAATAACAGTTGCAGGTGAAATTGTTTCCTTCGAGATGGTCTTAGTAGCACATAATCGTTTGTAATAAAATCGTAAAAGTCGTATGGTGGTTTTGATTGATAGGTAACGTTATGTGTTCGTATTTTTATATTTTCTACGTGTCATGAGGAAAATCGTTCGTCACAAAGAAACAATCTTCCAATGTACGATCTTTTTAAGCGTTGGTTACCAGGTTTTTTGTGGTTTTCTCCTTCTTTTTGGCATATTTACGAATATCTCGTCAATGGCGTGGTTGATTATCAAATCATTATTTTGCAATTTGGTACTTCTATGTATAAGTCAACAAATATTGAAGTTTTAACTATCGTGAATCATTTTTTTACAAGATAATTAAATCAAATACAACATATTTTCTTCTTTTTTCTCCTTTTTTTATTGTATTTATTGTTATTTATTGTATTTTGTTCGTATTGAAACAAAAAATTTAAAATTGCTGTTTTTTTTTTTTAATTTTCTCGTTATACAACAAACAGATATTATTGAACTATTACTATACGATACCATAACAAAATACTGAGAACCATTTTTTCAGAAGTGCAACAATGAATTTGGGCAAATTTTCAACAAAAACATACGCAACACTGGATAGCACCAACTTGCTGTTTTATGTAACAACTAGAATCTAGTTAGTCATGGATGGTATGGTATAATAGAACCCCATATCTATTATACGATACCATCCATAACTAGCTAGATTCTAGTTGTTACCCAGAAGAGCAAGTTAGTGCTATCCAGTGTTGTATATGTTTTTGTTGAAAATTTGCCCAAATTCATCGATGCACTTCTGAAAAAACGGTCACGCTGGGCATTTCTCAGTATTTTTTGGTATAACTCGATAACTAAGCCGAATATGAGAATTTTACTTCAAAGAATTTTTATTATAAATAAGATTTTCTATCAGAATGGATGGTTTAAAAAAAATTTAAGCGGACACAAATAATAAAAACCGACCTAAAAAAACAAGCCTAAAAATCATTTATATTCAATTTTGTACTTATCTGCTTATAACATTTGTTTTGTGCGTAGAGATATTTCGGGCTGCATAAATTAAATTAAACTACATTTTATGTCTTGATGATAAGTGTGTTCAACAATAAACAAAAAAACAATGTGTGAGTGCCGGGACTCAAAGGGATGATAAGTGTGTTCAACAATAAACAAAAAAACAATGTGTGAGTGCCGGGACTCAAAGGGAGGATGTGTAAACAAGGCATACCAAACTTCCAGTTGGTTGCTTGGTTTTCGAAAAAAACTGCCTTACCATATTACCGACCTGCACCACATCAATTTGCTCTATTTAATGCACGAATCAATGGCTTCCATGGAGTCAAAAATCTTTGGTTAACAAAATGGTGCGGAACGGATATTTAATTCTGTATCTGTGACTATCCTACTTTCAATTTTACGCATACCGAGATATAAGATGTTGCCCATCAAAAAATACAAAATTCGACATAGGCTACAAGTGGAGTATTAAGAATAACTTTAAGTTAGTCTTACTAAAACAGTTCAAAAAGGGGACTTGAAGGCTTCGGCTGGTATAGTGGTATTTAAATCCTTTTTTTATTTTCAAAATAATAGGCAGGCACCTACTCTGAAAGTCATATCATATTATTCATAAATTACATTAATATATCAAATTAGATTAGGTTTTTAGGTGATATCTTTGCTGTAGATTGGCCATCAGTTACCAACACACATAGTTTTCTAAGGTTTATCAATATAATACCTACGTTGTACTTTGTACAAAAATTTTAAATGGTATTTAGCACAAATGTAATGTTTTTTTTTATTACAACTAACTATCACATCATCAAACGTTTATAACAGCAACCACGACAAAACTACATTCCCTGATATTTGCAATAAATCCTTTTTGCAAACAGGAAAAATCAAATAAAACATTCCCACTGAGGACTGGACTGAGGCTTATTCGGCTGTAACCGTTTTGTAAGTCATGCTGTTTGTTATACATTTAAACACGCCAGCCGCCGAGACAAGGACAGGCTTTTAACTCAAACTCCAATTATTTTGTGTCGTCGAAAGGATATCTGTATACCTATTCCCTTCAAAGTACTTGTGTTGGTGCCCTTTAACATTTTAAATGCAACTGTTTCTATTTTTCCCAAGCTGACGTAAGTACATAGATATATGCAAAGCATTCAGGCAGGACAGGGCCTTCGAGAGACGGAGTTTGGTGGTTGAGCTGTGCTAGCAGTGCAGTGGCGTCATCCTCATCATCATCACTATACCAGAATACTTTCATTTTCACGCTAAAAACACATTCCCCAGTGTGATATTAAAGAGGAATATTTTTCAAAAAAATCAAAACACAAAACAAAGAAGATAAAAACAACAACAACAACAACAACAAAAACTAGCCTTAGAGCTGGAACTGGAGATTGTAAATGCAGTTTATAGAACTGCTTTTCTGGCTTTTTCAAAACTATTCAGACACAAAGCACAAAAGTCCTGTAAATTATTAAAGTGAAAGAGGCAGAAATGTGGCATATTGTAAACCGGCAAAAAGTAACCACTCAATAGACGCCAAAAGGGTGAGTTCAACAAATGCAAAGCAAAACACAAAACATTCTATGCCCATGGATACTAGCAGGAGAATCAAAAAATGAACAAAGCAAAGTGCCTTGCAATGGTCAGATAGAGATTTCTTGAATTGAAATATACCTAAGCGACGGACGGCTATGCTGGTATAGCGCGACTATATTATATATGTACATATATGTAATATAGATACAAAGTAAAAGTTTTTCTAAGGCAAACAAAAACAAGAACAAAAAAAAAAAAAAAAAAAAAAAAAACGAAGGACGAAGGAAGAATAGAATAGAATTGTATAAATTAAGCTGAGATTTACACATGTGCATTTTATAAGGAATTAAGTTGTAACGAATTATTGGGATTTAGAGGATAAGGAAGTTGATCTTTAAATTTACATCATAGAGCATGAAGAAGATACCTAGAAGTTTTATATTTTAAAACTGATTTTTAAATTCTGTAAGAGGACTGAACTTGAAAAGTACTTTTCTATACAAATTTATCAAAAAATAAAAAAAAAGAAATAATAAGTGTTCTTCCGAATTTAAAATACAACCAAAATGCACTAAAACCGTTGTTTGTGAGGAATTCGATTTAAATGAGCAAAATTAAACATTAAAGGAACCCATGTTACCAATTTGTACTACTTAGTATTTGAACATTAACCAAATTTTAAAATTGTTGCAATGGCAATATTTATTGTGTTCATACTGTACACACATATTAACTTGTATTATAAATTTTGCCTTAAATTATTTTAAACTTAAAAAAAAAATTAAAAAATTAAAAGTAAGTTAATATGTATCTGCATAAGAAAATATAATCACATAATTTTACTAAAATAAATTTGTGCTCATGGATTTCGGGGAACAAGTTACCTTACAGCAACAAAAAACTCGTTGGTTACAATTCACAATTTATGAAAAAATGCGTGTTTAGTTAACATGTTAATTTAGTTTTTTAGTCGTTATTCTTAAAATTTCCGTGCGTTAGTCTTGCCAGTTATAGCTATCATTGGAAACCATCATTGAAAAAGTTGTCTGTTGATTTTGAGACCCTTCGAAAGTTTAATCATTGAACATTTGAATGCAGAAATATAGCTTACGTCTTCAAAATTATTTCTCCTTCAAAAAAAATTCACTTTGACATATCGTAACTTTTAATTTTTCAATGATGAACTACCTTTCATTGAAAAAATTAAAAGTTACGTTATGGGGAAGATATGGGTCAAAATGAATTTTTTTTGGAGGAGAAATAATTTTGACGTCGTAAGCTATATTTCTGCATATAAATATTCAATTATTAAACTTTCGAAGGGTCTCAAAATCAACAGACAACTTTTTCAATGATGGTTTTCAATGATAGCTATAACTGGCCCCTAAGGTGCCAGTTATAGCTATCATTGATAACCATCATTGAAAATATTAATTGTCAATTTTGAGAGATTTTCGAGAAAAAATAAATGATTATTTTGATGCAAAAGTAAAGTTTATTGACTTAATAATTAATTCCAGGCAAAACAAAATTCAATTTGGCACAACTTTTCTCATGAAATGACTTTTAATTTTTCAATTTATGAACTGCCTTACCAATGATCATTGAAAAAATTAAATGTTACGTTATCGGGATGATATGGGTCAAAATGATTTTTTTTTTTGAGGAGAAATAATTTTGAAGTCGTAAGCTGTATTTCTGCATTAAAATATTCAATGATTAAACTTTCTAATGGTCTCAAAATCAACAACTAACTTTTTCAATGATGGTTTTCAATGATAGCTATAACTGGCCCCTAAGGGTTAGATACAGGATTGCTGTTCTAGCGACATTTCAATTTCTTCCGCGACAAAAAATATTTTTTTGTCACTATATTATTTCTAGCGACTTTTGAAGGTTAGCATTTTTGAGTTTCTACACGCAAATACTGTGTTTTGTATGCAATGGCCCTGGTGATTTTACATTCCTGGCATATAAATGAATTTGATATATTCTATTTCCAATAATTGGATAGGTACTGAAATTCACTACACACAGGCACACACACATTAAAACATATGCATAATGTAGTGCGAGTGAGCGCAGTAGTCTGATTTAAGAAATTCTTCTGTTTCAAATTTATTAAAGTCCTAATTTTTTTGTTAACTTAAGTCTTAACTACTAAGACCTACTTTTTGCAAAAAGTGCAAAAGTGAGAAATTAAAAAGTTCGCTAAAGAAACAAGCTTGCAAGAAAACATAGAAAAATTGTTCTGACATATAAATCAAGCAGGGGTGGAATCGGCTAATGCGATAGTTGACTGTCGCTGTTTTGATAATCAATTTGATTATCAACTTTTCTTTGTTCTGTGTAAAGTGATATTAAAAAAAAGCAGAACATTGGTAGGGTTTGAATTTGATGAACACAATTATTGTTTGTATGCGTTGTAAATTAATTATATTATGATGGAAAACCATCATTTGCTTTAAAAAAGTACCAAATATTTATATTTTTATCAATTTAAATTCATTATTTACAAAAAAAAAAAAAAAATAAGGGTACCAGCAGGACTCGAACTGGGAACATTCGGGTCCATCCTGGAGTAAATTTCTCATATGGATAAGTACGATACTAAAAAGATAAAATAAAGAGTTGGTGATTTTAACTTAAGTAAAATGTTAGGGGATACTACGATGCTAACTTCGTTTAAAATTAATTTAAATTTTTGTAATGTCGTTCTGTTCGGCGCATAGAAAATTTGCTTTGGAGTACCTATATATGTATGTATACAAACATTACTGTTCACTTATAATTTATTTTAACTTTGATAACTTTTTTTCATTTAACTATCAATTTATCGCGGAGCTTAAGCTAACACAATTTATCTTTCTCAAAAATATTGAGGAAAATGTATGAAAGTGACACCTTAATAGCTGTCACCCACAAACCATAGCAAAAAAGTGATAGTCAATTTGATAATCACCTTACGTGGAGCAAAAGCATTTATTTTGATGATCAACAATCAACTATCGCCTAACGCGATTCCACCCCAGGTATCTTCAGCATAGATATTTATTTCTCACTTTTGTACTTTTGCAAAAAGTAGGGCTACTAACTAAGTCATTTACTTTAAAATTTTGAACAAAAATACAAAGTTATTTAAAGAGAAATTTTTTTAAACACTTCTTTACTATTTTTGTCTAATGAATTCTAGCGTACATACAATTGATGAAATAAGAACGTGGTATTTATTTAATGCGCACCTACGTATTTATGTAATGAGTACATATAATATTCAGAACACACCCACAAGCATTTCCTTATCACTGGTATTTATGTGATTAGTCCATGAAACATTTATATTTTTTCAATGAGTTCCCTACAAAGGGAAGAAATTGTAGTTACTCCATAACCGGCACATAGTTTTATAATGAGTCCAATTGAAATTTATATTGATTTTATGAGTGTATGAAGAAGTTCACACAAACAGTACAATACATATATCTATTTATGAAATTTTTAAAGATAGCCAACACAAACACAACACATCTTTATCCGATGGGCCCATAGACATCTTTTTTGACTACATAATATTAAAAACAGCATGTAATCAGTATAGTTTTCATGGTGTTATGAGTATAAATAATTATGTGCTGAGTACATCAATTTTTTTTTCAGTGCATCTTTTAAAATTACGATTAACTGTTCTGATTAAGAGACAAATGATTTACAACTGGCTTGAAATGATGATAACTTTTATACGTGGAAAACTTTATAATAACACTTTCAGGTCTGTTGCTTTTAAGCCATAAAATTAACAAAAATATATTTTGCAATAACAAGGCCGTGTAGTGCAACCGCCTATCTAGGGCAACCTCCTCATAAGGCTCCCCGTGTCACTGGAGCTTCAGTGGACACAACAGACAATTAATGAAAGAACAAACAGTTGTCTTATTTTGGGCCAGTTTTAGGAGTTTATGTCAAAATCAATACATTTTGAGAGAAAAATTGATAATAAAATTGCATGACAGCAGAGAAGAGGATGTGAGAGCACGTGGAAGCTGTCAAATTAGTTGTAAGCTGTCAAATCTACTGGAAAGTATTCGAATCTAGAGATGAGTATAAAGGAGGTTTTTAGAGATGAAGAAGTGTAGAATTTTGACAAATTATGAACTGCTTACCAAACTTTATATTTGAAGGGCCCATTTTTCAATAGCCAGTTAAACTCTAGATAGTTATTAGTCTTTGAATAATCCTGTTGCCATAGTATTTATTCCTCTAACAGCTTAATTTATGATTGAAAAATCGGCTCTAAAATAAAGTTGTTAGCCAGCTGGATTTGAACCTCGAACCCTTGGGTAAGAACCTGAATCATCGGTAAAAAAAAATTACGATCAAAAATGCAGAAAAAGACGATCGATAATAGAAAAATGTCGTTTATCGATCAGCAAATCGACAACCGCAATCGCTTCGATATGTTTATTTTGAATTTCTCGTATGATATTTCTTTTCAGGAAAAATTGTTGTTTTTATTTTTTTTTGTTAAAAGGCAGGCTTAAATTATCTAGCTAGTGTTGACATTTATTTAAAAATTTCAAAACAAAACAAAAAATAAAAGAAAAAATTAAAACCAAAGAAAAAAAAATAAAATTTAAGTTCTGAATAAAATAAAATAAAATGAAACAAAAATAAAAATAAGTGCAAAATTAATTTTAAAATTGTAAAATGCATGCAAAAATTTAAATGACACTATACCAAAAAAAAAATCAACTATACAAAAACTAGGTCAAATAAAGAGGTGGATAATAAATGACCTAATGTCTTAGTCTCAACAGAGTTTATTGACTTTATTCTGAATGAAATGTTATGACCTTTAAGAGGTCACAAAACACACAATGCTGAAGTGGTGTACCAAAAGTATAAAAGAGTTTTAAGAAAAGGGCTTCAAAAACTTATTTTAAATGCTTTTAAATGAAAGAGATGTAAGAATTCACTTCAAAATTGAATACGTGCATGAAGAAAGGTACCCAAACTTTAAACAGACTGTATATATGTAGAACTTGTAAAAGCTGGTATTATATCTTCCGATACAAAGCAGTAGATAATCAGGGAATAGTGACAAAACAATATAAAATGAAAGACAGCATTGTTAAAATAACAATTCGTAGAAGATGAAAGCTCAGGTGATTATGACTATACACCTTAGTACGCAAAGCGGCATTTTCCAAAGTTCATTCACACTGCTCAGGGCAGCAAATTTTGCTGAAAGCTGGCGACAGTATTGTGCTGAACACTTTCCAAGAGCTGGCCCCTAAGCAATTACCTTACATTACAAGTGAACGAACTTATAGTGAAGCGGTCAAAAACCCTGAGAAAGAAAAAGTTTTGTTAGGCCAGACATCTACTTCAAAAATTCTGGAGAACATTTTTATGAAAGGTCTGAAAGAATGCCTAATAGGACAATTTAAAATTTAACTTATAGTACAATGAACAATCCTTACAATTTTTCCAACTCGAAAGAATTCCGGAAATCGTTATATGCATCATATGATGCTGAAAGGACTAAAGATAAAGGCAATAAGTCAAGCCGGGTTCACTAAGAATTCACACTTAAAGTTATCATTGTACCTACCTACTCGTATACATACATACATTAGAAAAAGCATCATCATTAGTCATAAATCCTAGTTTTATACATTCTTTAAGTATTGTCTACCTGAAGATAAAGTCCATTTATGTTATTCTTTATTTATAATAGAAGAATTCTATATAAGGGATTTTCACCAAAGCAAAAAGTACTTCACATTAAAGAGGAATTTTGTAAAACTACAACAATATGGCATTAGTCCAAGAAATTGAGAGTAGGTAAGGTACCTCGGGCTACCCATTCTTTGATCAGTCTAGACAGTAGTAATTTTAGCTAAGTTATATGGTCAGAAATCCACAATAAATGGGCCAGAAGTCCACAATATTTTTTGTGGCCTTTTGGCCCATTGGGTGGGTCAAAAGTCCAGATCAATGTATGTGCTTTTGACCTGTGGCCTTTTGACTCTACACCGCAAAACACCCTTTATTATGTTTCAATTTGTATATAAAACTAGCGGAAACACCCGGCGTTGCCCTTTTGATAAAGGATAGTTTGTTAACAAATCTTGAAAAAAAAATTTCCCGTGGAAAATAGTTTTCCTTGAAAATATTTCTGCTGTCGTGAATATCTCTGAAATAAATTCGGGGATTGACCGCCCAATTCCCCAGGAAAACTTATTCCCGACATCAATAAATTTTCAACATCATTCATGTTCTCAATTTTCAAAGGATAGAAATATTGTGCAAGTGTTAATTATTATAAAAATAAAAGCTTATTCACGTACTTCTAAATATCTATGCTAAAGACACCTACTTGTAAGAAAATATTTGAAAAATTTGAATGATTTGCTATCTCACCCCCAACTATCAACTGTCAAAGCAAAAGGTGTGATTTTTCGGATTTTTGACATTTCACCATCATCACTGTCAAGTGCGATTTTTTTGATTTCCATTGGACTTAGAGTGCAAAATCCACCTCCTAAATCGATTGACGCTCTCAGATCTTGACATTTCGACACCTTTCAAATTGAAAAGTGAAATTTCTTATTTTCTGTTGCTAAAAGTGCTGGCCAAGACATAAGGTAATAAAACCCTCCTTAATCGATTGGTGCCCTTAGATTTTGACATTTCGACACACGACCTGCAACGCACAGAAGAGAGGAGCTGTTATACGGCATTGTTTGCTCTTAAAGCATTGCTGTTACCATTTTTGTTATACATGTGAATGATTTACTCTACGGAGTGAATGTTTCTCACTGATTTGGGAGATTGTGAAAGTATTCGCCGTGTTGATTTCAACATAACTAAATTTTCACCGACCATGTAAATCAAACATGATTGGTTAAGGTTTTACCTTCCACCACAATCCAATCAACAACCAGCGCATTTTTACTTACTTGAGAATTATATCATGCCATTCATTAGCCTTTCATCACTACTTATTATATTTTCCAACATTCTAACATTCACTTACACATTCAACAAAAACCAGGCAAAAAACTCATACGCACTTGAAACGTCAAATCTCATAGCTAAGCTTTGTACAACGCTCATGTCTTGTTCAAAAAGTTATATTTTTCGCCATGTAGGTCGCCGGTCGCTGCATGTGGACATAGATTTTTCGGGATCCATTGGATTTTTTCTGGACATGTTCATAATCCTGCCATCTGTTTAATCGAATCAGTCTTTAAAATTGTATGGTTTTCTATTAATATTTTAAATGAATTTAAATAGTGAGACAAAGACCTTTCCAAAGACATCTAAATTTTGAAATTCGAATAAGTACTTTCCGATTTATATCCTATTTTATGCAGATAAATTGACAATTTTGAATTTTTGTCTGGATTTTATCTGTAAAAAATATTTCTAATGTAAAATTTTAATATTTGATATTATTTTGTGAAGCTTGTGAGCAACGCACAGTTATGTTTTGTATCCATGATCCATTTTGCATTTTGTTTGGTAAATAAATCAATGAAGCTAATTTTAGAGTAGCTTTTGTTGTAATAATCACTTAAGTTTTACTAACAATATTTAAGAAGAGGATTAGATCAATTGTTGTGTTGGTTTTGTTTTTTAAAATTTATCAATTTTGTATTAAGTTTTGCAATGAAAGTACCAAAAATCGAATTGATTTTTCACTAAATCACATTTATTGTATGAATTTTTTCTAAGATTTTGCAAAACCTTTAACACAGCAATTTAGATTATATATTTCTACCTCAAATTTATGTATCAATTGTTATGAACTATTAAGTATTACTCAAGTTTGAAGCCTCTTTAAATTGGCTAAATGTAGCTTTATTGTGATTTATCTCATTAAATTGCCCCTACTTTTTTTCCATTTAGATTTACAAATATGAAATTACTAAAATATTTGTAGAAGAATGTAACACCTTTAATTGTGTCATTAGTTTTTCAAAATTTTTAAATTTTTCATTAACTTTTAACAATTTTCTAAGTAAATACTCTCAAAAGGTATGAATTTTTTGCATTATGGCAAACTCTTTCTCTTTTAACAATTTATTTTGTGATGAAAGTGAATTATTTTTTATTTTTATAATTTTCTATGTTTTATAACCTTTCATTTGATACCTCATTTATAAATATCAAAAAAGTATTGCCCAAGTTATGGCTATTTACAGGTATCTTAAGTATATTTTCCAAAAAGAAACAATTTTATCGACCAATAGACTGGATTTTTGCAAAATGTTTCTTTCAATTATGTTTAAAAATCCATATTAAAGCTAACGGTTATCGTAGGAATATGTTTTTTATACCAAAATAATTGTTGATTGGTATAAATTATTATAAAATTTAAATTTTGATAATCGGTTACATAAAAAATTTTAATATTCACTATTTAATCAAAATAATGCAATTTTAAGTTTTAGTTTAACCGTATAAGTCTTTAAATTTATATTGTTGTCTATTAATATTTTGTATGTATTTAAATAGTGAGACAATGACCTTTCCATAGA
Organism: Melangyna quadrimaculata; assembly: GCA_949320155.1. Taxonomy (NCBI): domain Eukaryota; kingdom Metazoa; phylum Arthropoda; class Insecta; order Diptera; family Syrphidae; genus Melangyna; species Melangyna quadrimaculata. The sequence continues at coordinate 451,006,851 of OX439483.1, read as the reverse complement.
CATGTAAATTTTACTTTTTTTCCCTTTGGATTTACAAATATAAAATTACTAAAATATTTGTAGAAGAATGCAACACCTTTAATTGTGTCATTAGTTTTTCAAAATTTTTAAATTTTTCATTAACTTTTAACAATTTTCTAAGTAAATACACTCAAAACGTATGAATTTTTCGCATTATGGCAAATTCTTTCTCTTTTAACAATTTATTTTGTGATAAAAGTGAAATATTTTTTATTTTTATAATTTTCTATGTTTTATAACCTTTCATTTGATACCTCATTTATAAATATCAAAAAAGTACTACCCATATTATGGCCATTTACAGGTATTTTACGTATATTTTAGCAAAAAGAAAAAGATTTATCGACCAGACTGTATTTTTGCAAAATTTTTCTTTCAGTTATGTTTAAAAATCCATATTAGAGCTTTTGGTTATCGTAGAAATATGTTTTATATACCAAAACAATTGCTGATTCGTATCGATTATTATAAAATTTTGATAATTGGTTAAATAAAAAGTAACAAAATTCACTATTTAGTCAAAATAATGCTATTTTATCTGTTCAAGCGTATTAGTCTTTAAAATTGTATGGACGTCTATTAATGTTTTGTATGTATTTAAATAGTGAGACAATGACCTTTCCATCGACATCTTAATTTTGAAATTCGAATTCGTACTTTCCGATTTATAGCCAATTTTTTGCAGACAAATTGACAATTTTAAATTTTTTTCTGGATTTTATCTGTAAAAAATATTTCTAATGTAAAATTTTAATATTTGAAATTATTTTGTGCAGCTTGTGAGCAAAGCGCAGTTATGATGTTTAATATATCAAAATTTTTATCAGATTTCCAGGATTTATAGTTTTTAAATTTGAAAATATCTTATGGGCGTGGTGAAATTATAAAAATAAAATTGGTTGAAAAAGCATGATTTGTTGGTAAATAAATCAATAAAACTAATTTTAGAGTGGTTTTTGTTGAAATAATCACTAAACATTTATTAGCAATATTTTAGAAGAGGATTAGAGCAATTGGTGTGTTAGTTTTGTTTTTCAAAATTTATCAATTTTTTATTAACTTTTGCATTTAAAGTACCAAAAATTGAATTGATTTTTCACTAAATCACATTTTTTGTATGAATTTTTTTAAGATTTTGCAAAAATTTTTTTATTATCTGACAACACTTAACATATTGTGTAAATATGACTTCAATTGGTCATGTCGGTTCGGAAGTTACACTATAAATAAAAGACGCATTAACGATAACATTAACGTCCATAACACCTTCCCTGCACGCGATACAAACTTTTGTCCATACAATAAAATATAGTACTCATCGACACCTTTAGAATGATATAGGTCACAATGTGTTACATCGATAGGACAAATGCCCATTGCCCTTTCTTCATCTTCTTTTTCTTTTTTAGGACTTTCAAACACGAGTGTTTGTAAATTTTGAGGTAGGATTTTTGAACTTTCGAAAAATATCGCCAAAATTATAATTTTTCAAAACAATGTCAACTACAGGTAAATAAGCTTTCAAATAATATTCTAAAATAATGCTGACTTAATTTACATGAGCTGCCTGCTTGTCAGGTTAGATGAAAGCATTACGTTGCGTTTTCGCAACGCTTGTCGAAAGCAGTAGCATTTCAATCAAAAAAAAATTGTTTTTGCTGCTTTATATGAGATTGAATGGTTTTTTTCTGGGAATATTGTGTGTTTATGTTTACAATCCTAACATTTTTGAAAAAGAATCATAATTTTTGATTGCATCCTGTCCAACAATAGGATGCATATTTTAGTTCTAAGAAAAAAAAACAAAAACAAATTATAACAGTGCTATATGGGGAAAACCCTTTACCTTCCACTTGACTTTATTCATAGAAATAATTAGGCAGCGCATTTTGCGTATAAGAAACATCAATGTTCAGGTCACTTTTCTTATCAGCGTGGACCCTATAACACAATGTACTATACTCAGGTACTTTAAATCGATTGCATATTCTAATTCCAAGAAAAAAAAAAAAACAATTCATAAATGTGCGCTGTATTGGAAAAACAGATGGCCAATACTAGCTTTTAGTATTCGACTTATTTTTAACTTATAAGCTGTGTTTTGAAAATGATCTCTGTGTTGTATAAAAGAACCTTATAATATTGTTCATAAATCCCTTACCTCTAGGAGGGGGAAATTCATAAACCGCGAGTAAAACAAAGAACAAATTGTTGTATGCTCTTTGCAGTGTCTTTATTTTAACTAACTTATTTTTATCTTAACCTACACTTATACACAATATTCTTCATCCTGATAACGATAAGTGAAATGATAATTGAAAACAAACACACACAAATTCCGAACCCAAGTTCAGAAAACGCTTGCGATGGCAATTCGTGTGTACTCACATCAATCTGTTTGTTATCCTAAACAAACATAATTATCACTCATCGTTATCTTCTGAGTGTTCAATGTATTTTGAACAATATTTATATCATTCAGAATCTATTCTTTTCTTGAAAGAGTATGGGAGATGACCCTTACTATTTTTCTTACAGGTAATTTCAATACCCTGCTAATGTTCGAATTATTTTTTGACAGTGATAAAGTCAATTTTATTTTTGAAAGCAAAAATGTCTATGCTAATGTAACGTTGTACTCAGATTACTTTCGAAAATCGATATACCAAGTCAGCACACGGTTACTTTCGACAATTTTTTTACGTCACACAAACTAATACATACATTGCATTTGCAAAAAATTGGCGAAGGAAACACCAATGCCGCAACTATGTAGAATTTAGAAAGTTTGTTGTAGATTCCTTGATGCGATAGGATACAAACACTGAACCTTTGATTCAAACGGAAGGAAACCCGAATGAAGTGGTCCGTTTTGACAACTTTAAACATACTGTAATGAAAACAGAAAAGCGTCTCCGATGTCGCAAGTGTTCCAGCCAAACCGTTTTGTCCTGTTAGAAATGTGATATCCCGCTTCATCCAAAATGCTTCGATGAATACCACACAAAAACCCATTCTTTGTAAACATAATGGGGCATATTGCTACCTTAAATGATAGCGTTACTGATGATATTAAGGAATATTAATTCTATTCGCTTGGACTCTGCGGTCATAGAAGAAAATGAAGAAAAAATAAAGGCAACAAATACAACTATGTCGCCAAACTCGAATGTTGACGTCATCGCTGATGATGATGGTGCTGCCGTAAACGGTGATAAAATAGCGAAAACAAAAGCATCTGTTGATAATGATGCCAAGGAGTTCTCTTGAAGTATATAATCTACATCAAAGTAATTGTAAAAACATTTTAGAAAATCTAAACTCTGAAATTGAAGTTGAATTTATTGACTTTTATACCCAATTTGATTTAATTCAAAAAAATTCTTTTAAGAATAATTTATCAAGAATATAAGATTTAATTTTTGTCGATAAAGAATTCGATATTTGTGTCGATAAATCTGAGTTTCCAATAGTTAATAATTCTATGCATTATGTAGCATTAGAAGGAAATTTTCATTTTTATGATTATATAAAAAAAAAGTTTTTATATGTTTACATATGTTCCAAACTTCAGTAGAGCGAACTTTGATGCAATGAATGAATATTTTTTGTCCTTTTATTGGAATTCTATTTTCTATGACACCGATGTTCAATTGGAACTTGCTAATGAAAATCTATTGATAGCTATTAATGAGGCAGTACGTCGGTTCGTTCCAAATAAAAAATTAAAAACAAGTTCTTATCCGATATGGTTTAATAAGAGCTTAATAAATCTTAATAATAGAAAGAATAAAGCTTTTAAAGTATTTAAACAGAATCGTAATTGTCCTGAACTATGCGCCAATTATAAAATAATACAAAATGAATTTAACATCCTAAATAAATTTTTATATCAATCGTATATGTTTTCTATTGAGTTTAATGTGAAAAAGAATAGCAAATGTTTCTGGAACTTTATTAACTCCAAACGAAAAACTACTGGATATCCAAGCTGCATGAAGTATTTAAATACGACGACAAGCGATATAAAATTAATATGCAATCTATTTGCTAGATATTTTAAATCAGTATACTCTCTTGAATCTTTAACAACAAATCAAGTATTACCAACAGTTTCTAAAGCTTTTGATATAGGAACTATGGTTCTGGATGTATCTGAAGTTAAAGAAGCTCTTTTAAATCTAGATATTAGCAAAAAGGCAGGACCTGATGGTATTCCACCTATTGTACTGCTAAAATGTGCAATGTCATTAGCCGAACCACTTACCATAATTTTTAATGCTTCAATGCTCAAAGGTAAGTTTCTAGATTGTTGAAAACTTTCGTTTCTTACCCCCGTCTTTAAATCAGGATCTAAGCAAGATATAACTAATTACCGGCCTATAAGTAAGATTTCAGCAATGCCTAAATTATTCGAAAAAATTGTTTACAAAAGATTAGCTTATCAATTAAGAAGCCACATATCTGATTATCAACATGGTTTTGTCTCCGGTAAATCAACAACAACAAATCTTACATTAATGACAAACCACATTATAAACAATTTTAAACGTTACATATAAACTGATGTAATATTCAAAGATCTTGCAAAAGCATTTGATCGTGTAAGCGATAGAGTGCTTCTTTATAAATTATCGTCATTGGGATTTCACTCTGAACTCCTTAGTTGGATAGAATCTTATCTTACAAATAGAATTCAAATAGTCAAGATTGATAACTGTCACTCTGAAAATATCTACGTTTCATCTGGCGTGCCGCAAGGTAGTCACTTGGGTCCGTTGTTGTTTCTTTTATTTATTAACGATATTCCTTCAATTTTGTTATCTTCGTTAGTCTTTTATTTGCTGATGACCTTAAGCTCTGTCACAAAATAGAGTCAATGTCGGATTGTTTTTCACTTCGTGATGATGTATTAAGACTAACTGAATGGTGTCACGATAATTTTCTTTTTTCAAATGTTGCAAAATATCAAATAATATCATGTTATGTCAATAAATTCATGTCATGCTACCCCTATTTTATTTGATTATGAAATAAATCATGAAACTCTGGTGCGCGTTGAACGTAAAAATGATCTAGGGATTATTTTAGATAGAAAGCTTTCATTTTTGCCTCATATCGACTATATTGTAAATAAGGCTAACCAAATTCTTGGATTTGTATAGAGAAATACAAGAGAGTTCAAAGACCCTTATTCGCTAAAGTCACTTTTTAATTCTCTGGTCAGATCTGTGTTCGAATACTCTTCTACAGTTTGGAATCCTTTTTATAAAAACTCATCTAATAAAATCGAAAAAGTTAAAAAAAAAATTTACTAGATATTTAATCTTCAAATTAAGTTAGCGTATGGACATGCCATCTTACAAATCTAGGTGTTTACTGTTTGGTATTAAAACTTTGGAAGTTCGGCGTACTGGCTTTTCTATTATGTTCATCAGAGATATTCTATCGTATCACATACAGTGTCCTCAGTTACTTAATTTTGCAAACATACGCGTTCCTCAAAGAGTATTTCGTGAGTCAAATATATTACTTGAATATTTTCATCGGACAAATTATGGTTTAAATGAGCCAATTTCACGTTGCATCAGGGAAACTAACGTTGTTTGTTCCAGAATAGATATTTTTAGTAACTGTACAAGAAATACTTTCAAAATGCATGTATTAAATACTATAGTCATACAAACCGTTAAATGTTAATAATTAATAATAATTTATTGTATTTTTATATAATTCCTTAAAGTTAGACCTTTGTATCGATACTTAAGAATTTTTACTTATTTTAACCAATGTAAATATGTATATAGTATGTAGTCTAAAAAGAGAATGTTCTCTCAGCTTGATAAACAATAAACAATATTCATAGTCGCAGATAGACCCAGGTTTAATTAAACTACAGTTTAAGACAATTTTGGCTCAATGAATACAGACCGATTTTAATTACAAATTGTTGGTTTCATATTTTTATAAGATAATTATGTAAGTTGTTATACTACACATTAAATATTTTGAAATGATAAACTTAAAAAATAGAATCAACGTGCGAAAATTCAACTAAACTTATGTTTAACTTAGGCCCAGCTCTAAAATGACTTAATACGAATTTTGTCATTTGATTTTCAACAATCTTCTATTACCCAGTTTATCTTTGTTTATTTAATTTCTCCATAAGAATATTCAAATAAAATTAATTCATACTCCATGTAAGAAAGTTTAAATTTTAATAATTTTGATACCTCTTTTGCCGAGCGTTGCGAAAACGCAACGTGAAGGTTTTCCAAATTTTTTTTTCAGAGTACTTCTAACAGATAGTGTGTATTTAAGTTTCTAATTCAACTGGAACTGGTAGCCGCCGGAAATGGGTAAATGAATTAAATTAAAGATTGAAATTTAAGAAATGCATAACCCTCAAAACCAACATCTATAACTATTATCATTAAATGAAAATAATTTTTCTTCATTCAATAACAAATCAAATGGTTACATGTTTGTTCCGGGTTATGCTTATACATACAGACAGTTGCAGGTACGGGTACAAATACAAAATATTTAAAAAAAAACTCGATTTTTTTTTTTACATTTTATGATATAAATATCACCCCCTGAGTGATGAATCCTTTAAGATACCAAAGCAAAAATGCATCCTTATTAGGAGTAGTTCATTAAACTTTTTGTCCAATAAATTTCGACACAGCCAAGTTTAGATAGTTTACTAAAAGTAAACAAGAGATAAATACCAATTTTCTTCTCATGTACATCGATACCGAAGAACTTTTATAACTCCGAAATTACATAAAAAATCAATTTACCTAGGTCTTAAACTCAAATTTCGATATCTTCCACTGAAGAATAAGGAGGAGAGATTTCTATATAAAAAAAAACGAGAAGAACTCTTCTGTACAGAAACTGCATTATTTTTATCAAAATACCTGTCCTGTAGATACAAATTATTTTACAGAAGCTCAAAACAAAAACTAACATAAAGCAATTCACCTTGTTAACATAATTATTAATTTACACTTTTGTAGCTACCTACATGAAGTAGCTATGTAATTATTATAAATTTATGAGACATCCAAAGCACGCGGAAGCGTGTAACAAAATTTCCTGCTTAAATAATTCATAAATCATTAACATCGCAAAACATCGACGTATAGTCAGTCTCATCATAAATTAAAAAAAGTGTTGAAGCCTTACAAAAATAAAAAAAACTCAAGACATAATAATAAACAACAGGAAATTTTCTTAACGATTATCCTTGCACAACTATTATTTGCTAACAGAAAGTTGAACACAAACACTGTGCAACCGCACAAAAAACTCTTTGGAAAAACTTAACCATCAGAGACCAACTTTGTACAATGTGTGTGGATTTAACTTTAGTCCTTAATTTCTGGTTTTTTTTTGTGTTGCCTTATTTTATTTTTGATAAACATACACAACCACCAACATCGTCACATCATCATCATCCTCATCATCGGCAAGGCTTATCCATTTAAGCTATTGGCTTTTTGGAATAGTAAAGGTTGATTGGGGGGAGGGGGGTGAAAGGCGGGGGTGCGGTTTGTTAAGGGTTGAATCAGTGTGGAACCAATATGAGCGTTGTGTGTCACGGCTCAGCTCAGCCTCTGCAACAAAAAACTGCATAATTTATTGTGGATCATTAATGGTGTTCATATTTTATGACATTGCGGTGCGGTTTGGGGAGTTTTACTTTTTACTTCTTTGTGTATTCTTTTTTTTGTTTTATTTTTGGTTCATCTTTTTATTCATTCTGGGATGTTTTTTGTTTCCTTGCAAGCAAAAAACATAAAACAACGAATATTACCATTTCCCCCTTTGTCATCGGCATGCACATAACTTCATCACCGCAGCAGATGCATGTTTTATGTATGTGCTGCCATGCGACCTGCATGGCATATCGTTCCAATCAGCAACTCTCTGTCACACAATTACCGCACCCACTTTGGGCTGTCAAACAAAAGAAACAAATCCAACCACATAAAAAAAAATAAGGAAAAAATTGCAAAATTTTACGCAGCATGACACGCAAGGACCAAAAGCAAAAGGAAATTGACGACTCGAAAGTTTAAAATGTTCCTCTTTTGTAGCGTGGTGTCTTTGGGATTTCGACGACAGGAAATTACTTGGATGAGGAATTTTCATCAACACAGTGCAATTACTGGCAATTAATAGAAGTTTTTTTGTATGTGTATGATTATTTTAGAACAAGGGGAGTTAAAAATATTTTTAAACATTGCTCGTTTAAGGAATAAAACCGGCTCTAGTTAACGTAGTTGTGAACCCTTGTCTAACTATTTTGTAATTTTAAACACGTTAAATAACTTATCTAACTAAAGTGGACTCCGCGACGTAACGTAAGCAAATTAAGGTTGAATAGGCACAAATTTGACAGATGAACCAAGAAACACAACAAAACAAAAAATGTTAAAATAAACAAACAAGTTCAGAACAAATAATTTTGATATCTGGTCACTTATATAGACTTATGATTGTGTTTTGTTTGAATGTTTTTGTTCTTTATTTAGGGCCAGTTTGTTCACAGCTGATTATCTTTAATCCATGATTATTGGAGCTGGGAAATCGTCAAATGATTTTGTTGATCAAATTTTGTTTACAAAATTCAAAGTATGAGTTGCTAATCATGAATTTCACTAATCAGCCAATTTTGGTTGATTAGCGTTAGTTAATTAAAGCCTATGAAAGTCACATACTAAATTTTACCCACTGTGAACAAACTGGAACAGAAGTCTACTCGCATTATTCCTGATTCTAAAAAAAACTCAAGCGCATGAACAAAGTTGAGACATCTTTGTAGGTACCTACGTGTATGTTGGTTGACGTGGCTGTGTGATTGATGTTTGTACTCATGTTTTCGCAGAAAAAGTGAAAAATTTAATGCCGCCGAGCTCTTTAAATTCTTTAATAAATATCTACTTTTCAATCAGCATACAAATTTAAAAAAGAAAGGAAACTGTGGAATTAATTTTACCAATGTACGCTTTTTTGTTGTCATTTAACTTATTTTCAAGTGGTAACAGTATACTTTAGGAAGTTAAACAAGCGATTTGCTGCTTTTAAAGTTAGAGAAGTGGTTTAACGTTAAACTACACTTTATGTCATTTAAAATTGCGAAAGAGTCGACTCTCGCTTTAAAAAGAGTTTTTAGAGTCGATTTTAAAATCGATTTAGAGCTGGTTTTAATTGTTTAAAATTTTGCGCCAATAAATCTGTCCATTTTTGGAGATGATTTGAAATTCAAATTGGATATCATGAAGATCGTGATGGAGTTTTTGTTTGTATAATTTTTTGTGTAATTTTTAATCCAACGTAGAAGAGATGCATCGATACCTACCAAATGCGCACACTTTCGTAAAGAGAACTTAGTGCCAAACTCTATCAAACGCTTTTGAAATATCAAGTTACTTTCTTCAAAACGATGTAAAAATTTGATACACTGCTCGGTGAGATAAAGCATCAGATCACCAGTGGACCTATTGCTGCGAAAGCCTTACAGCCGGTCATTAAGAAGCTTTCATTCTGCGAGTTATTTTTTGAGCAGAAAATAAATCATCGTTTCCATGAACTTGTAAGGAACGAACGTAAGGGCAATTGGTCCATAGTTTGAGGGTGAAGAAGATACGCTTTTTGTTACAGACCGGCTGGACAATTTCTGTTTTACATCCACTCGGAAAGAGACTGGTAGAGTAGGATAGATGGAAAAGTTAACGCAAGGCTTTGTGAACCCCTCCTGAGAACAATGGGAGGGATACTATCTAGGCCAATGGACTTTCAGAACTTTACGCCCTCAAGTACAGGCGGAATTCTATCACTTACTAGCAGCGTTAACAACTGTGCCCAAGCAAATTGGCCTTATGTAATAGCTGACTGAAGGGGTGTTATTGAAAACGAGCGTTGGAACTAAAGACAAGTTGTATTTCGTACGTGGTTTGCAAATAACCAAAACTTTTTAATACCTTTGGGACACTGTACTATTTTTTGCCTGAATTTTTGTTCATGCCAAAACTTGGTCTTTCGAATATGGCTTGGTTTTTCTATCTTGTTTGTTTTGATCTTTCTAACATGTTTCAATACGAATTTATCAAGCCCAAAATCGAGAAAAGCGAACAATCCGTCCTCAAGTGAGTTCACACGCGGCCGACATTTCTCGTTTACATAATTATTGGGTGTCATCCCGAATAAAATTCTTGGGAATGCTTCTTGTCTTCGGAAATTGGTATCGTGAATGATGCTCGAAAACTACTCTCGGGATTTATTGATTTTCGTCATAGTCATACATACGCATGTATGTAGATTTTACAGAAAAATGTGACTTGCATTTCATTGGATTTTTTTTTGAGAGAAATTGATTGCGGGGTAATTCACTGTTTTAGAATTCACGGTTCCAGAATAAAGAGAATTCCACCGTACGAATGAATGGATTAATTTTGTTGGAAAAATCATGATAAAAATTATGACAACGTTTTTTTTTTAAATCGACAACACTGGGTAACAGGGGCATCAGATCAATAATAACAAAAGTGTAGTGAATTCGCACTTTGTAGCGGTTTTTTTTTTTTTTTTTTTTTTTGTAAAAACTAAATGATAAAATCTCTAGTGCTCTGCCGTGTTAACTGATTGGGTTCCCATTTGATAGTAGATACTTTCACTATAAAACTCTTGGGAATTATCTCGGGTAGGTGAATAACTAATACAAGCTAATCTCAGGATGGTTGGATGTTGTAGGACGCGGGTAGTCACTGAGTGGCGTCAACACGGCGATGTCCAGTGATGTAACGAATACTACACATCAGTTGTGCTTATTTTACCTCCAAGTGGTAACCATCGGGTGCTGGTCTCGTCCATCCGGACTTGACTTGCCAAACAAATAAGCGCGAATGTTGAACAAGAGACAAAAATAGCAACACTATAAATACTCTGTCGGAAATGACTGTCTGTATAAGTCGGCTGAAGTCTTAGACGAGCCCATCAGAAAGAAGGTGTGCGGCGGATGAATTCATCAGAATCAACGGTGTCACCAACAGTATGGACGACAGAGACCTTACAGTGAGCTACTCTGGAATATTTAGAGCTGAGGTCAGTAAGGATTTTCAGTAATAGCCAGGGTGCTGAAAAAGAGATGGTGGCGGATGAACCCTTCAAGGGTCAACGGCAGCACTCATATCCCCGTAGTGGGCTACTGGTATCGGATTATCCGGCCTGCTGTCCTAAGGCTACACAAGGATCCGGCCCTCCGGGTCTGGGGGTCGTGTGACGGGTTGGCAACCTACCACATGTAAAGAAATCAACCGCTTCGAATCGGCAACTACAGCCTCGGATAAGGAATGATCAAACGATGACGACTTTTGGCTATCGAACAAGGACAAAGATTGGATTCTGGAATGTTAAAACTCTTCTCGATAACCGCGAAGAAAGCCCTAACAACGCCAGATTCCTCCAACTTGAGAAAAAATTCCTGCGATACAACCTAGACATCTTGGGTCTGAGTGAAGTGAGATGGTTGAGCGCAGGGCAGGTGGATTCATCTTCGAAAAGCACTTTCTTTATTTACTCTGGAAAACCAGTTGGAAGCTCCCGATGTTCCGGCGTAGGTTTATATTGACTCCAAAGGCGCGGCAAAGTCTTATAACCTGGAAACCCATCAACGACAGGATATTGACAGCCAGGTTCCAGAGTAAATTAAGAAAAATCACCATCATCCAGTGCTATGCCCCAACTGAGGAAGCATCGGACGCCGAGAAGGACGAATTTTACAGCGAACTTAGCGCGGTTTTCAGAAGCTCGCCGAATGGAGACATCACTATCGTAATGGGAGATCTTAATGCTAAGGTTGGTCAGGACAACACAGCGTTGAAGCACGTTCTGGGTAACCACGGTATCGGGGAACGGAACGACAATGAAGAGCGGTTTGTTGACTTCTGTAACGCAAATCAGCTAGTCATTGGAGGTACTCCACAGATCGTCAATGTACAGCGAACTTAATCGATCACTTTGCTATTAGCAAGTGCTTTAAAAATTGTATTCTCGACGTCCGAAACAGACGCGGTGCTGATGTAGGGTTAGCTCGCGATCACTATCTTATGCTTTCCTACGTTCGACTTCGAATTGCTTCAGTACATGGAAATCGGCAAAACTTCCTGCGTACACCCAGGTACAATACCGACAGATTACGGGATCCTACAGTGTGCCAAAGATATAATGACCGCCTCGCCGCAGAAGCAGAAGTAATCAGCATTGCCACGCCAGAAAATGCAGACCAACACTGGAGCAATGTGAAAAAGGCCTTTGCAACTGCCGCCACTGAGTCTGTGGGTAAAAGGCAGAGAAGCCAAAGCACATGGCTTTCTGCAGATACATGGAGTAAGATTGAAGAAAGGAACGCGATTAGATCCGAACTTGCGGCTGCCCCAGTAGGTGAGAGATTTAACATCGAGTCTCAGTACCGTAGGAAAAGGAAAGAAGTGCAGCGTAGTGTCAGACGTGACAAAAGGAGGCGCGTAAATGTCCTCGCAGAACAGGCAGAGGAGCAGCATCTAGGTGCGACAGTGTTACCGTCTACAAGATAACCAAGGAACCTCGTCAAGGATGTAGACGGCACCCTGCTAGTTACGGATGAAGATCAGCTCAGGAGATGGAAGGAACATTTTGCTAGCGTGCTCAACCACATAGGCGATAGCGGAGGTGTTCCAGCCCCTAAACCAAATGAGCTGTTCGTAGAAACTAGTTCCCGTATTCGCACCTGCCCTCCCAGTTTAGCCGAGATAACATCAGCAATCATATCCCGCAAGAGCAACAAAGCGGTTGGTTTGGACGGCATTCCCGCTGAGCTCTACCAAGCAGATCCACAAACATCAGCGAAGTTGCTACACCCCTTACTAGCACAGGCATGGGAGAACGAAAGTTTCCCCATTGAATGGAAAAAAGGGATGATCATCAAACTTCCAAAAAAGGGAAATCTTACGGATTGCGGAAACTGGAGAGGGAACGAATCAAAGAACATCTCGATTCTTCTCTCGACAAAGAGCAAGCGGGATTTCGTGCAGGCTCACCCTTTATTGATCACATAAACACCTTGAGGATCATAATAGAACAATGCGTGGAGTTCCGCTCCCCTCTTCATTTGCTCTTCATCGACTTCGAAAAGGCTTTCGATAGTTTGAATCGAGATTTTATTTGGTCAGCTTTACGTAGGAGAGGAGTACCCGAGAAGATTATCGCCATTATAAAGGCTACCTACGAGGGTGCATCGTGTCAAGTCTTACACAACGGAAAGGTATAAGAGGACTTCGATATCCATAGCGGAGTTCGTCAATGATGTTTGCTATCTCCACTACTTTTCCTGGTGGTTATAAGGGATGTCCTTCATGCAGCTCTAGCCGAGCAAGCGCGTGGAATTCGATGGACGATGTTTTCGTTCCTACAACATCTTGATTACGCTGACGATACTTGTTTGCTCTCGTACAACATTATGGATCTTCATCATATGGTGACTAATCTGGAATGCGAGGCAAACAAAGTCGGTTTGAGGATCAACACCGGGAAAACAAAAATCCTCAACATTTCTGAATCTTCTTCTCAAGTTGTCGTTGCGGGACAGCAGGTTGAAGCGGTGGACAACTTCCTGTACCTCGATAGTGTTGTCTCAAAAGACGGCGGTGGTACGGATGAAGATGTTAACTGCCGAATCGGCAAAGCTGCTTTCGGCATGCTGTCTAAAGTTTTGAGGAGCAACGTCTACAGTACGAAGACCAAGCTGCGACTGTTCCGCTCGAACGTAGAGTAAGTACTACTATACGGGTGTAGTACATGGAAAGTGACCGCCTCTGTCACAAGGAAGCTTCAAACTTTCGAAAATAGATGTCTTCGAAACATCCTAAGGATTTTTTGGCCGAACACCATCTCCAACCAAGAACTTCTTCGGAGAACGGGCCAAAGTGCTATTGACATCGTTATTAGGAAAAGAAAGTGGCAGTGGATTGGTCACACCCTACGTCGTGGTGCAGACTCTATTGCCAGACATGCAATGGAGTGGGATCCACTCATCCAAGATGGCAGAAGACCTGGAGGCCAGAGAAAATCTTGGCGCAGAACAGTCGACAAGGAATCACAAAAGCTCGGTAAAAGTTGGGGAGAGCTAAAATACATTTCCAGAAACCTTGCTATTGTTACTCTCGAGAACTACTTAAAAGCTTCTCAGTCTTGCATTTTCTTATCAGCTCCATCTGCAGTTAAGTATAAAATAGGTTAAAATACATATTATGCATTTTCGGGCGATCTGTTGTTTTAGTGTTGATGTAAAATGTTATTCAAACTACAATTTGTTCCTTCTCAGAAGAACACACAAAATGAGTCACATATCTTATGTTCACCAAGCCATGTGAAATATTGATGAAGTAATTCTCTAGGTAAACATTTCCGAATTCCCTTAAACCAACTTACTCCATTTATGAACATGAGTTAAAAGAGATCTAAAAACTTTACAGCAAGAGCAACTTTCAACAGGAAGTTGTTCATCATGTGGCAACATCAAGTTCTATACATTTACATGTGTTCATGCGTTATCCTTTGCAAAGCTTAAAAAAAAAAAAACAAATATTATAATACAATCCATTGAAGCTGTTGTCTAGTTGGCGGCAGAAACATTTTATTTGTTTTTTTTTTACCAAACTAGTAGGTAGTTGTATTTTTTTTTTGTTTTAATTTTATTTCTATGTTTGTTTTCATTTTGCATCCATTTTCTCTTTTGGAAAACAATGCAAGTGGAAATTTTGTGGTTTCACTCGAAAACCTCGACAAATATGAACAAGATGAACTCATCACACTCGTGGTGTCTGTACACTTCAATGCAATGTGGTGATGGGTAGCTGCGGGCATCCATAAATGCGGGAGCTGTATTTGTAGGTTATAATATGCATTATGCACTCCACAAATATCATATACATACATATAGATATGTGGTAATAGTGTAATGGTATGGGCCGAAACCTCAACACATCATATGCACAACAAACAGAGGAAAAATATTTAAGAAAGTTTCTTTAGAAAATAGTCTCGTTGACCATAAACATCTAATTTTAAAGGATAATGTTTGTTTTTGGCTGTTGTGATGTTTTATTCAAAATGTATGGTTTTGTCTTTTGTGTTCTTGTATGCTAGTGATAGTTATGGTGGTGTTGGTGGTGTTGTTATTTATACAAAAATAAAAAAAGACTTCTTATTATTGTATTTTGTTGAAGTGCGGTTACATGTTGGAGACTCATTCAGAAGTTGTTCCTTTGTTTTCGGTGAATCACATGTAAAAAAAAGATAAGTTTGCTATAGTAGAAAATAAATAATAAGGAGAAAACAAGTTTCTATATACATAAATATATCATCCAGGCCGCCAGTCCAAAGGTTAACTAGGGACCGTCAAAATGTGTTGACAAAAAAAAAGAGATTTCAAATATTTTTTTCAATCCTTAACACTCGAAGTTCATACATTTAAAAATAATGTTTAACTACAAAGTGCATTTTTTAATAAAAATGGTACTACTTATGTGCATTCCGCTTCTAAAAATGCCGAAGAACTTTTAATCGGAACATTTTTGTATGCAGAAATTGAAAGTACACTGTTATCGAAACTTTACATTAATGAATTCGATGGAATTTTGCATTTTTAGACATCTGTTTAGGCATTGCAGCTCCCACAGCGTTTCTAATGTTTTAGTTACACTTCTTTCAAGTATTTCGCGAACAATTAATTGACTTGTATCTCTACATTCAATTGAAGTAAGTAGGTAAGTAGAATCTGACATCTAAGTCTTATTTTAAAAACATTATGCAAAGCAAGAAAATTATAAATATATAATTCTAGAATTTTCAATATTATTTAAGACCGTTTTTTCTTGTGTTTTTTGTTCGCACCAGAATACACTTTGGATTTGAAATGATCAAACAGAATTTCTAGTAACATAAAATTTATTTAACAGATGTAGTAGCGTAATGACTACTATTATTGGCACCCCTAAGGACATTTCAACTTTGATCAACTATAACATATTTATTTGTAGAGTAATTTGAGTTTGTTGTATACTATAGTATACTGCATTAAATTCCGCGTTGATTAAGTTTTATAAATAAAGATTTAATTATTTGGATTAAATTTATAATGCTAATTTAAAAAAAGCTTACCAAAAACTACAATTATTGGTACCCTGATATAATTATTGATAACCAGGCACTACAATTATTGGCACTCTTTAAAATAAAAGAACATGATGTTTTAGTCAATGTTTTATAAGTTAATTTTTATGATTTAAGAACACTTTATTTTAAATTAAAAACAATAAATAAATATAGTATCTATAAGTCAATAAATATATATACTGGGTGTCCCACAGTCACCGTCATAGACGAAAATTATTAAAAGTCGAAAAAATTAAGAGTTAATTTTCTCGTTTTCGCTACCTTTTCGACTTATAATAATTTTTATTATTTTTGATTTAATTTCTTTTACGTGGATTTAACTTTGCCCAACTGCAGCCAATTTTTGAGTTGTTGTATGTATTTAAACAAGAACAATTAATAGTTTTACTCACCGTGCAACGCAATTTATTTAAACCCATTTTGTTTGTATTTGTATGCCTTTTTTTCATTCTTATATCAGTTTTTTACAAAAACACGTTATTAAGTATCTTTTTTTTATTAAAGCCCAATTTGTAATCTTTAGGCTCCCTTATATTTTTTTTTTAACAAAAAAATCCATTTTAAATTATTAAAACTAAAAAAAGGAAATTTTGAATGTTGTATTCTTATTCAGTTAATTATTTTTTTTAAAAGTTCGATCTTTTTAGCACTCAGTAGCTTAGACGTATTTTTATTTTGTTTATAATTTTGAACTTATTTTTTGTCAACAAAGTAATAATAAGCTGTTTTTTAGAGAACAAATAAAGGTTTCATAAGAAAAGGGTACTTAATAACATGTTTTTGTAAAAAACATGATATCAAAGTCAATATAAATAGCGGAAATCCCGCTATCGGCATAGAAAAAGTTGCAGGGTGGGTAAATACTGCTAAATAAATTATATTTTTTAAAGAAAAGGACCAAAAATAGTTTTTAACTCCATGAAAATTCAATTAGTTGAAATAATTGAATTACTTTCATGAAGTTCCTTCCCAGTTTCAAACGAAAGAAACAAATATTATTTTTCATTTCATTGCAGATTTAGTAAATTAAATCAAGTAAAATATGGTGCAGTGCATTAATGCCCACGGAATTAATACCCGCGGGTGTAAAAAAAAATAAATCGGGTGGCACAACGGCTCATGAAGAACCCGGGCCTAGTGACTAACAACTCGCAACCAGTAGCCCTGAAAAAAACTTTTTAGTTTTTTAGTTGGACGAGGCTGGGAAGCGATCCCAGACCTCCAGCGTGACAGTCGAACGCACTAACCATTACGCTACGGGCTACTACTACTACCCGCGGGTGTAAGTTCCCAAAAAAAAGGAATTAATCCCCACGGGTGTTAATTCCTTTTAAAATTAGGAACGAACAACCACGGGGTTTAATTCCTTTTTCTGGTAGGTTTTAATTCCAATTAAAAATGCTTTAAAAGTTTTTGTACTAAATAGTAAGCTTTGGGTGGCCCACTTCTCGGTTTCAAGGATCTTAACCACCTTTTTCAAAGTGCTTTCAAAGTGTTTCTAATAAACAGTGATTTGGGTAAAAGTATTTAAGAATCATATATGAACGAAGTGTGGGTCTTAATGCATGCCAATTCCAACAAGCAAAAGCCACCCGCGGGTCTTAGTTCTTTTTTGTGGTTGGCCTTATTACCACTTTAAAAAGGAATTCGAGTGTTATTTCCTTTTTTTTTGGAGAAATAACACCCGCGGTGCTTAATGCCGTGGGCGTTAATGCACTGCACCGTAAAATATATGTATTTTTACAAGGCAAACTGAATTTATCGTCAATCAATATTAGCATTTAAGACGTTGCTCCCTCTTTTTCGAACAAACCTTACAAGAAGAAATTGAAAGACGTTACTTTTAAACATTTAATATGGTATTCTGGCAGTTTGTTGAAACTGAAATCAATAACGGTTGAATTATACAGCTATTGGCACTCATAAAAGTACAATTATTGGCAGTGCCAATCATTGTAGATGCATATGATGTAACTATTGGCACCCCCCTGCCAATAATTAAACCCTAGTTTTTTTTTTGGATCTAATTATTAGTACCCTTTTTATTAATAAAACAATAACTTTTTTAACAATATATATTTAAAACGGCTCATTTAATGTATTATTAACACACTAAAAAAAAAAAATTATTAAAAAAAATTAAAAGAAAGCAGTTAAAAACACACTTAAAAAAAATAGGTCCTTAACCAAAACAATGGAAATTTCGAAGATTTTTTAATTTTTCTTAGCGTGTTTTTACTTTCACTTGTTTAACAGAGTTTAAAAAGAATGTCTTAAAACTAAAAACGCAGATATATGAGAAAAATGTTAAAATTCAAAATAAAAAATTAATGGACTTATTCGGACACCGGGTTACTGAGAAAATGACTGTTGATTGATGGGGTGTCGTTACGCTATTTGAATCAATTTTAAAGAAAAATGTTTGCCACAATGTGTTAATGCCTTTTAAGAAGCTTAAGCTAAGTGTACCCAAGAGTAGATGGCGCACTCGAATTAGCGAAAAACCATCAAATAAAAAAAAATAATGATTGGCTCACTCGATACCTCTTGTAAAAAACAGCTTTTTGTAAAAACAAGTAATTCTGTCTAGATTAGGATCTAAAAAAAAAGATTTTGGGATTTAAAATCACGTTTTCTTTATGGACAGCATCCACTTCCTAAGAAACTATAAGATGGAATTTTTTGGAGATGTTCGAAATTCTTTCATCCCAGCTAACCAAAAATTCAGGGGTCCTGCCATGGAACTTTATTCTGCTTTCGAATCCATTTGAAAGTTATTTTGAAAAAGCTATGCATGAAAGAAGGATCAAATGTTATTACTTCCGACTCTTTGCCACAGAATCTCCAATAAGCGCTGTTTTATTTAATTTTTAAATTGAGATTTTACGAATTCGAACAATTTTATTGAAGAATCGAGTTACATAGTTGGGCCCCAGTTTACAATAACCCGTGCCACTACATAAACGAATTTTACTCCGCCCTAATATACAAACATACATAATAGCCGTATTTTTTGACAGAGTGTTGCTCAACAAAATTTTCACACGAAAAATTAAAATAAAATTCTTTATAACAATTTTGTTTTCTTATGGCTAATGCACGAAAATGTTTGAAATTACGATCTTAAAAACAGTTTTTAAATGGAGCAGTTAACCACAAACATATCAGGCTGAAATCTATCAAACCCAATAAAACTCATATGGTTTGATTCGAGGTCTAAAAAGGAAATTAAGGATAGAGAAGTAGGCTTCCGATGTTATAAAGCATAACCTAGTGAGGAAACCCACAAAATTTGCTCAAGAAAGGACAAAGGACACTGGAAGAGAATCTGGAAAATTTCCAGGATAATTGGAAATCCGGGAAGATCCTGATTTAAGTACATAACTCGCGAAAGGAAGCAAGAAACGGATTTCGATCGAGTCGTTGAGTTAAGCATTTTAAACTAATTTACCAATGTTGAATCAAGAACATGCAGAACAATACAAGCGGTCGATAGAGGAAATTGTGGCATTTTCTTCCTTGATACACCCGGTGAAACTGCGATTTTGTCTGCGATTTGTTCGAGATCTGAGATTGCTTTGGCACTCGCCTTTTCTAAGATAGTCTTCAAATTATTCATCAACTTAAAATAGGAATATGATAGCTTTGGTTAACGAGATCAACTTTCTTACTAATA
Source organism: Melangyna quadrimaculata (assembly GCA_949320155.1). Taxonomy (NCBI): domain Eukaryota; kingdom Metazoa; phylum Arthropoda; class Insecta; order Diptera; family Syrphidae; genus Melangyna; species Melangyna quadrimaculata. The sequence continues at coordinate 450,986,927 of OX439483.1, read as the reverse complement.
AACTCTTTCTTTATAAAATTATTAAGCAATTTTAAAAAATGTTTCTTAACAATAATTGCATAAAGAAGATGTACTACGGTTTTATCCGATTGGAATAATTTTGTATTCATGTTATTTATTGAACCGAGAATAATCGCAGTAGATTATAGGAAAAACGCAGTTGTGCAGTAGATTTGAAAATATAGAAAAAAGCGCATTTGATCTACTGCTTTCGCAGTAAAATCCTAACGCTGCTCCACTACTATTCAAGTTCAGGACATAAAACACCTTCATATTATATAGTTTAATTAAGAGAAAACTGCTAGCCACTACTTTAGTTGGATATTGCAAGCATGCATGATGTTTTTTCTATTAATTCGAATTCTATCAGACATTTCAGTCCAATTTCAATCAAGAAATAAGAAAAAGAGAAACTTTGAAATTTACTGCATGAATGAGATTTTCAAATTCTATAAGTTCTCGTACCTTAAGAAATGTAGGTGATGTGATCCTGCAACATAACGTTCTTCATTTCTTTTAGTTGCCGGCCGCTTAACGTTTTACCTACATAATAATAGCAACCATTTAAAAACTGATACAAAGTAATCCCTCAATGCCGAAGGTTATTTTGTTTCAAGTGACAGTCAAGCACCATCATTTTTGTCTTCAATTCATAAAATGTGCCCTTAAGCAATTTAATTTGCTTTCTCTCTTTTCTTAACTTTTTTTTATATTTATCTAAATGATAAGCCAGCATTTATGCCAGTAAGTTGTATGTAAGTATAGGTAGGTACTTCAAATTTTGTATTTCCTAAAGAAAAAATAATATAACCCAAAACATTATGTTTGTGCATCATATAGAAGAAAAAGAAATTATTATGTCTTCCACTGTTGCTCCATAAACATGAAAAGAATATGCAAAAGGCGCATTTACTCTTCATATAATTCAAAATAATACAACAAAGCAACAACAAAAAAACTTAAATGTTAAAAGTTGACTTAAACACAAAGGATATAATAATATAAAATATATGCATATTATAACTATATATCGTTTAAGTGTGCATATGTACTGCGTAAATTGTACTGTATAGGTTTCTCTCATTCTTTTAAATTGTATATGTCAAAGTTTACTTTGTTAAATTTGTTTTCAAGCTTACCATAGTCTCTCTCTCACTCTTCTTCTTTTGTAAAGGATTCAACCTACCTATAGCTACTGTACGGACTTGCATAAAATAAGCTCATATATATGCGTTTTAAAATGTCCTTGAGTTTAGCAGGATAAAGTAGGGGGCGGAGTCTTACAATGGAATTTTTATCTGAATATATTCATAGATATAAGTATAATATTGTATCACATCATTTTCTTTGCCGAGGCACGCAGCCAACAAAATGAACTAATAAAAGTGGGTCCTTCACATATAAGGTTTTGTTTGTTAAGCGTAACTTAATATCCCTATTGGAATAAAGTTGTAGAAAAATATGTCCTTCAATTGTTTTTTTTTTTTTTTGTTAAAATGATATATGTACGTATAGTAATAAATATTTTTTAATAGAAGATTTTAATTTGCGAGGTTTTTTAATAAAGGATTGCAAAAAAGAATTTTAGGCACGTTAATTAAAAAATGTTTATGCAATATAAGAAACATTTCAAAATTGTTTCTGAAATTTAAATGGGTGAACGCCGCGCCGCCGGTCGTTCAATTACTTCAGAAATGTTTTCTTAATATTGATCATTTTGGATGAAACAACAACAACTAAAGTGTTCTACCATCAAGTTTTTTGGCTGAAGTTATAGCTATTTCACGAGTGCCAACCCGATCATCAGACTTCTTTGTGTGGTGCTGAGTCTTAATATTCTGTGTTCAGACCAATGAAATATTTCACAAACATTTCATAAATGGTTAAAAAATTTCTGAAATGTTTCCGAAATTTGTATTTTGGTCTGGATGATACTTAAACCTTTGTATATGAAAACTATACTAGTAGTGTCGAAAGCCACCAACTTCTCTCGACATTTTTTTGTGGAAGGAACAAATTTTAAAGTTGAGGAAGTTTTTATTTTTTTTTTTTAAATACAATAAGTCCGATCCCTTACTTTGTGCACAGAAACCCACAATCTGTAAAATTTTGGAGAGCAAGAATGAAATATTCTCAAAAATACCGTATTACCTAGTGTGCCCGACAAGTAAGACACGATATTTGGCTTTAATTCTTTTACTCTCAAAATAACATTTGGCTGCGCTGTGATTTTCTGCCCGAAGAAATTTCTCGGACTGAAAATCACAGGTAGAAGGGGAAATTATTTACTCTCTCGTGAGCGTTCTCTTTTGTCAAAAATTGCAAAGAGTACGGGAACGAATTTTGACTAAAAATCACACAAATCCATAGGAAATCACAGAAATTTAAAGTAAAGAAACGGATGTTATAACTGCACACAGGCGCCACCAACCGTCGTAGTCAAGCGTAAATAAAAACAACTCCATGATATTACTATAGTTTTTATATACAAAGTTTGAACAATATTTTGAAATGTTTCATAGTTTTTAATTTCATACGGAAAACGGCCTTTTTAAATTTGTGATATCAGTTTTTTTCGAGTAAGTTGTAAAAAGTGTGAAATAATGAGGAACTGATTTAACTTTTTTTTTTAAACTGAAAAAATAAATTTAAAAAACAAATTTCAGAAATGTCAACGGCTCACACCATTTTCATTTCAAAAACTTGTACGTAATGTTTTTTAAGCAAATTGGACACATGGAATCATGGAAAAACATTTCAGAAATATTGTTTAAGAAATGTTTCTAAGGTTTTCTTAAATGTTTAATTGGTTTGGACACATCTTTAAATATTCACTGTATCCTTTTGTTTTCATTTGAAATTGGAATCAGCGAGGGACGTCGAATTTTTTTCCCAAAAAGCTTTTTCTTTCATTTTACACGTTTCGCATTGTTTTACAACAAAAATTTAAAAAAAAATATGTTTGAAGTGATTTGTTAAACATTTCAGAAATCTATTTCTATTTTAAAGCACAAGTTCGGTTAGTTAGTAAACTTATATTAAGTTAGTTAGGCTATTCAGGTAGACTGTCATATCCTTCTATTTTATTCGTTATAATTAGTAGTTCTAATATTTAAATTTATTCATCTTCGTCATTTTTGAAATGTTTTAGTGCTTCAGAACATAACACAAAAATTAGGAACATTTTATTAATGTTGTCTGTTGTTTTAAGTTATTTATTTCAGTTTCATAAATCAATATGTTTAAGCTAGGTCTTGGACATCTGACACATTTGTATCTTTTCTTTGAGTAAAAAAAAAGATATTATTGTTTTTTTGTACTACTCCTCTCTTTAATAAACATAATCATCAATTGAGCCTTAAACTATCGAGACTTCAGTCACAGTACACATACGTGTACGTTGTTCGCTGTTGTTTGTACGCGGAACAACGAAAATGTAAACGATAAAACCGAACACCGAACTAAGAACAAATGAAGAACGTGCAAATTCAAATCAGGTCAGAAATTTCGGTGTTCGTTGTTACCCTAACAACTTGTGTTTAAATGCGAAAACTGTTTAAATGAACATTGTTTTGGAGTGTCGTGTAACTTGTAGGGACATTTTCGAAGTTTTTTTTATTACTGAATGGCACAAGAAGCCTAGTTATATAAATAAACAATTTTGTAAATAGAGTTTAACTTTCTCATGTAAATGCTTTCTTTGTTGTTCGTTGTTGAGAGAAGAACGAACACCGAACAACGGATACCGAATGAAGAACGAAAGTCTAAAGCCAGCTTAAGGTATTATCTGGCGCAGCTTGCCAAATTTTAAGATAGCTGCCCCTTCTGTAAGTACACACTAAACCGCAAAAACACATTTTTTATTGATTTTGACAAAATGCGCAGAACTGAACAAAATGAAAACGTTGCATTCTTCTCCCCAATTTATTCAACCGTTATACTCGTGCTTCTAGCAGGCCTATCAGTCTTCCCTCGGGAACAACTTCAGACGTACTGTTAAGTACAGAGATTCTTTCTTAAGTCGCACCACAAAAATGTGGAATGCCTTACCCGACTCAGCTTTTCCCTCTCATTTCGATATTCAAAACATTCAAAATCAATGTGCATCGGTGTCTCATTTTAAATCCTCTCTTACTATTACTTTCCTAATGACTCGTGCAGTGTTTAAAATATTATAGGAGTAGTCATAACCCCTTGAGTCCGGGCATAATATAAAAAAAAAAACAGTTTTTATGTTTACTAAAATTGCATTTCTGAGCCTGGCAAATTATACACTGATTCCAAACGGCCTAAAATCCACATTAGAATAACGCTATGATATTTCGGGATAAAAAAAAATATAAATCGGGTGGCACAACGGCTCATGAAGAACCAGGGCCATTCCTGTGTGCGCCTATCGACAGGAATGGAAGGGACCTACAATTTTATGCCGAATCCGAACGGCTAGACGAGAAGCACTTATTCGTGACAAGTGATACTCTTAGAGGATTTGTCAATTCCTCGCAAGAGTCAGTAGCCCTGAGAAAAGCGAACCCAGACCTCGAGCGTGAAAGTAGAACGCACTAACCATTATGGCCAAATCACAATCACGCTCCGAATTTGACAGGCTTTTTACCGACCTTACGATATTATGTATCATTGAGCGCGACCCTAAAATTAGCAAAACCGAATGTTGCGTCAGGCTTCGGGCTTTGACGAGATAGGAATGTGACAGAATAAAAGATCTGTTTCTTTAAATTAGTTTCTCATAATTTGCTTACGGAAAATGGAGAAGCAAGAGTGTTTCTGTTGTTTTTTTTTTTTGGTGTGTAGAAATTTTATTGTTTGAGAAGAATGATGCAGGGTCAAACAGGAAAAGCCAAACAAAGATCAACAACTCCATGAAACGTAAAAACTGTTATTGTGAAATGGAATCATGAATAGATCCATGTTCATGAGTATGTTTTAACACTTGTCCGGCGAAATCGTCACCCACTACTTAAACATCACAAGACCAGCAAATCGTTCCGTATATAACTTGGAACACAATACTGAAGTGATCTGTTTATTGAAATTGTACACCTGTCCTAGTTTTTGGTGGGGGAAAAGCACCATTTTTATAAACAAATTTCAGTTATAAAATAAAAAAAAAAATAAGAAACCAAAAAACTCATGCGGTCCTCCATCTTAGTACTAACTCACCCGACAATGCTTGATTTCGGTGAATCGTTCGAGAATTGAATAGCATGAATAATTAGACAGAAATGAATAAAAATCCGAAGTTTGTTTGGAGTTGAGAAAAGCAAAAGTTGATTAACTCGGGAGTAGAAAATCAAAAGTTAAAAACGTCAACTTAGAGTGTATAAAAACAATTTCTCAAGTTGACTGTAAAAATCCCAAAGTTATATTCAACTTTGAGTGAATAAATTAGGCCTAAAAGTCTGTATTCAGCCTCGCAACTTTGTAGATGTTGAAGAATCTGTCCGTTCTCTCGTCTTCATTTGCACGACGACTTTTGAGTCATGCCTTTTTATAAATTAAATGAGTGCAAACGAGAACAAAATCTGAACTCACCTTCGCAATAATCTAACAAATTTCGACAAGTCATGGCTCAAAAGTCATGCAAAAGCAGACGCTAAAAATTAACTGGAAAGTACTCATCATAAACAGAATTTATTTTTTTCCCTGTCTATGTTCATATAGTGCACACCTAATAAACTATTATATCAAAATATCATTTCATAAATATGCAAAACTTGCTTTATTTATGTACATACATTATATTGTGAGTTTAGTCACTATGTATTTAATTTAATTTCCTTAATTTCTATCAAGAAAACCTACATTGAAAAATAAAAGTACTCTGGTATCAGATGTATGCAAACCGGAGTGAATTCACTCTCCGGAACCTAAATTCATACTTAATCGAACACGTCCAAAGAAGGTACTGACAAAACAGCTGTGAAGAATCAAACATTTGTTTTTCTTTTGAAATGGAACAAAATATAGAATAGATTTCACAGGAAATTGATTTATTTTATTGCTTTTGGTAATGTAAATAATGTTATTTTGATTCAATCAATACAACTATTAATATGTATGTGATGGAATAATCAAAATAAAAATACATAATTATGTATGCAATTTAGTTTGCAGAATCTCCATACGAAGTAGGTACTGGATGTTGAACCACAATACAAAAAACTCATATTAACTAGATAATTTCACTGCTGCTGTTGTTGCATTTATTAATCGAGTCACTCAGATAAATAAAATATTAAGTTTTTAAGAAATGTTAAATTGAATAAAAACTTCCGCACGCAAATCAAATCCAACCACAACAAAAATAAAATGAGAACTGTGAACTGTCAAAGCGAAGCCAGAATAGAAAATAGATCTATTCGGGCGTTGGAGCTCGCGCTTACGATATTTACGATCTGAAGCGACGCAACGCCTGAGGCAACATTTTGGTTCGTTTCATACGAAATCATTGTTTCTATTCAATATGTCAAAGTCGGAGCGACCTAACCCGTGATTGTGATTTTGCTTTTACGCTACGGGCTACTACATTTTATATATTCTTTTCTTTTTTTTATTCTTTTTATTAATGTAAAAAATAAAAATAAACTGAAATAAAAAATACAACTCGACAACACTTAAAAAAAAAAAAACATAACACAGAAAACTGTTATTCTCGATAATCCTCGACTCGATATAATTATTCCATCGATAACGATGTTGACAACATCAGCAACATTATCAGCAACTCAACATCAGTCGCATATACAACCGTCGTCAAGGCCGGTGCCACATCCCACGTTATCTACCCAACAATCATCCTCTTCTCCGTATTATTATCATCATCAGTCAAGATATCCACATCATTCCCCATCCGCAATGTACCATGTACATCACCAACAGCAACATTCTTCTCCATCGTCGTTACATCACGACCAACATTACTATACTTCACAGCAGCAGGCTTCTGCAAGTGACATGCAACATTTCCAGGGTCAATTGAAAGATTATGAAAATCTGCAAAAGCATCATCTACACACATGGAGGACTCCCGATGCACCTACGATGTCATCACGAGATTCAGACACCTACTTGTGATGTTACCTACGACACAGCGATCATCAGCAACATTTATCGTGTTCATCTGCAACAAGTTCCAAAGACAACATTTTATATACTACAAATCTACCAAAAATCCATCCAACTACTCATACACGAAGAGTGGGAGTAATTTGGCAAATATGCAATTGATTCCTAGCAATAATCAAGCACATCCTATTCCAGTTCCGGGGCCTTTGCCAGTGCCACCAACGACTACAACATCAAGAAAAAGTGGTCGATTTCGATCGAATTGGTTCTATCAATTTGATTGGTTGCAATACGACGAAGTTGCAAATACAATGTTTTGTAAATTTTGCCGAAAATGGTCCAACGACATTCCAGACTTTCGGACGTCTTTCGTCGAAGGAAATTCGAATTTTCGTTTAGAAATTGACAACCATCATAATAAATGTAAATCTCATCGTTTGTACCATGAGAGAGAATTACTGGATGTTGATGAGAAACGGCGACAAAAAAAGCATCAGATGCTGCATCTAATTTGTTTTCAAAATCATCTTCAACGGATATGGGTAAGCTATAGGATATATGTTTAGATAAGGTAAACGTATCATTTTGAAATTTAATCAACCTAAATTTGTTAAATCTCAAACCTTCATGCAATCGTCTGATAGACGATGGTATTCTACCAAAATCCGCCTAATCTTACTCACATAACACACCAACGACGCATTACTAAACTACGGTATGTTTATAAAGGATTTTTGATTTCCCCCTCATTTGCGCGCTGTAGATGGAAAATTGTATACAAACACATACAGTGCTCCAAAACTGCTAACTATTTTTGGAAATTTATTAGTCCTTCACACTTCTAAAATGGTGTGTGTGTTCGTTTGCCATGGCATGGTAAGTGGTAGAATGCATAATGCCTAAAATGCAGTTCTGTTTCTGTTTATATCTACACACAGTATAGTCCTCAAACTGGCCATACTATGATGATGATGACGGTATACCTTACTCTATAAACAACAAACACGCATTCGTGAAAAGTTCCAAAGTGTTTTGCGAAAAAGGATTCGTATAAGTTTTTGGCATCAGCAAGGAATTTCAAATGCAATTTGTTGCAATCCGGGAAAATGGTGGAGTATTTACTGGAAACTGCCTTTCACGTCGGTACTTTGTTAAATAACAACGTAACACCTGCTGACACATGTAAGGCCACTGTAAACACACCGTAAGTCCTGATGGAGGATACAAAGCAGGATATGACAGTCATTCGTTCTTTGTGATTATCCGAGCAGGTGGTTGGTTTGGGTGAATTGCTTTTTGATGATCGAAAAGTTCCCTGTGCACACGCATTTGCATATACGGTATATTAGCGAGGTTTGAGAGATTTGCAATAGAAAAATTGTGATTGCGTGAGACTAATAATGGGTCGGAATTTACATAGGCAAGCAGTGGATATTTTGTTAGTTTTTAGTTAAACGAGATTTCCAGATGGATTTTCATATAGGTAGGTACCTAGCAAAAGTTTGTTTGAAAGATAAAAACTTAATTAAAAGATTTATAATTGATAGGGACTATAGACTCAAACAAAAAAAGAAGGAGATGCTCTGAAATGCAACAACTACTTCTAAACGTCGCTTATAAAATCTTGTCGGCTATCCTGAGTGACCGCTTAAAACCTTTTGTCAACGATCTGATGGGCCTTATCAGTGCAGTTTTAGACCAGGCAAGTCAGCCATCGATCAAATGCTCATACTCCGACAGATTTTAGATAAAAAAACAGGAATTTCAAATCGATATATACGACCCCTTTATCGAATATAAAGTCGTGAAAAGGGACGAATTATAGAGAGCCTGTCATATCTTGGCATCCCTGCCAAACTCGTCCGCTTGTGCATGATGACGATGGAGAAATCTCGCTGCTCCGTCAAAATCGGTAAGAACACCACCGAATCCTTTAATGTTGAGAAAGAATTGAGGCACGGCGACGCGTTATCATGCAGCATATTTAACATCGTTCTTGAAACAATCGTACCTACGCAACGCACAAGTCAACACCAGCGGTACAATTTGTCTGTGACAGTTTAGCATGAAACACTTTTCGATAGCATTTACCGTTTCCGAGTTTTATGCGAAAAGCTGACATTTTTGACATTTAACCTCGGATAACTATTGAGACGCTCACGAATTGGTAATGGACTTACCAATCTCATTGCTTTTGCTGACATAAGGCTTAAATTCTTACAATATTTGTTAAAGAGACTGTTAAGTTGCAGTAAATTAATATTGCTTGTATCTTTATAGATTCAGAAAGCTTCCCCTACAACCCGTAGCGGATCTAGGATTTGGCTGTGGGGGGGGGCTTTGAGTTTGGAAATCCAGTTTGTACATATGAAGTTATATAACAGAAATCGAATTTTAACATCACTTTTCCTTTAATAATAGCCGTGTTTCTTGTGCTTTTATATCCGCTCCTATCGCGCTTAAAATTTTTTTTTTTTCAAAATAAAGCACAATAACTAGAACTTGGGATTTATGTGTTAAGCATGGGAATTATTTTCAAGCGGAGCAAGAAGCCAATATTAAGGCTCAGCAAATTATGGTAGCATAACTAATTTTATAACTTCAAGTTCTAGCCACGTGACAGCCTCAAACCATACGAACAAATTCGTGTATTGCTTAATAATTGATCAGGTATCAAGTGCCCACCTATGTACATTATGTTAGTGTTTGTTTAAATTATCTGAAAGTATGCTTTGAACTTCGCCTTTTTAACAAAATTTAAAAACTGTTTGTAATGCTAGTTCAAAAAATGATATTTAGGTGGTGTTACTGGCAAAAGCTCATATGTGTTTCGACAGTATCAGTCCTCTGAGACCTCATTTTCTTTAATTAGCCAAATCAACGAACCTACCAGTTTTCTTAAAATTGTCACTGGAAAGTACGAAAATAATATGTTGTGGATCGAAAAATAATATATCAAAATTTCAAGACTTTTAGTCGGGCATAAGAAACAGCTGCTCTAAAAAATAAGCTGCAGTGCACGGCCCAATTCTGCAGGTATTAATGAATTTTCTTTTACGCTGCACCTACATACACTTTCTATTCCTGCTCAAAAAATGTGTCGATAAATTTGTAAGTCACTCGAGAGTCTATAGAAATTGTAAATATTCATGTCCACCTGCAAGATTTTTCCTGGGTTCACAGAGTTTCTCACGCTTTTGGAATTTGGCTCCTCGACTAGAGAATTTGTATTGAATTGCTTAGCCCAAAAATATTTTGTGTGTATTGCCTAAGACCTTTAAAATTTTGAAAACTAAACCCCAAAATTCTCCAAGCCCAGCCAAGGCCGTAGGAAACAATTCCTGTTGTATTAATCATTTATATACTAAGCTTTACACCCCGGTGATCTCTTATTGTTTTAGCCTCAATTGCGTTTCTTTCGTTAAATTAGCTAAGTTTTTAGTGTAAACAGTTGTTGCTTTTGACATGTAAATGTTAAGGCCCGTCAACGTTGTTTTTTAATTATATCTTCAAGCTTTAGCCCCAACTTCGGACTTTGACAATCCTTAGACTTATGCCCCAAAAGCTCTCTGGAATAATGTTAGTTTTAAGGGAGTTAGTTGTTTAAGCCTGACTACGTTTTTTGTCCAATATTCTCAGACCTTAGTAGTCCCAAGTTGTTTTTTTTTCAATTTTCTGGGTTTTGTTTTAAGGGAAAATTGACGTTGCATGAAACATGTCCATTATTCAAAGCCCACTATTGGTATTTCTGTCCAACTCACTTCAAGCAAAACATGTAAATTGTTCAGCCTCAACCACGTTATTTTGTCCATCAAAATTCTCACCTAAACAATATTTTATACGAATATAAAACTCTACACGTTGTAATATATTGCTTTCTACATGTCAAATTATCGGCTGCGGGGGGGGCTTTAGCCCCTATAGCCACCCCCTGGATCCGCCACTGCCTACAACCATGAACAATGTATGTATTTAGCAACTAAAATATCATTTTCTAGTCAAATGAAGTGTCCTTTGATAAACAAAATTAACCATAAAAATACACTCGCGTCCCTTACACGACTGCATTACTTCTATTCAAACTAGCATCATTTATACTTAGGTACAAAAACTTACTTGAACTTAAAATAAATAAGTAATTTATCCTAATCCCACTTACGGATAATTACTCCGAATGCAACGCCTTACCTTAGTCGGCGCCCGAGGGGTTTAATCCACAAAAAAAGTTTAGCCCGCAGACGACCTGGCTTTTCTGGAATTTCCATTAATTTAACATCTAGAGACTATACACGCGTAATCCTTTAGATTCCAAAACAACAAAATCCGTCCCCATCTAATAGCCCCGCGTGTAAAATCATATTTAAATACACAAAACAACGTGCATATCTACTTGTATGTACATACCTATAGAACGACCAACACGTTCCATTTGGGATTCCATCATCTACAAAATTCTAGAATGAGCTAATACCTACTCTACTTTATACGACTACTACACCTCTCTCGTAAAACTGCTGAAACGTTCGCTCTGGTCCGAAGCTTCAAAACGTGGCGAAATCCTGTCTCTCCTTCATGCTCCTTGCCCGTCCCTTTTTCTCATCAACCTGCGGATGGATTACATGTCATGAATATGAGGGTACACAGCTCCTTGTTATTTTTGATACAAGCTTCATCAGCATCAGTGGTGTACCGTTTGATCCATGTGAGCCCCAACTTCATCTCTAGCACCGTGGCGGTGATGGTGATGATAATAATAGTGGTGGCAGAGTTGACGTTGATGACGATGGTGGTGCTTTGCCGTCGGTATTGGGGTGTGATCATCATCAACTGGTCGGAACATGTGTGCCCACTATAATTACCACATGGAGTGGTATTTTTGGTCAGGAGAAAAACAATAAACCCTAACTTCCTTATATGGCTCATCATGTTTGTTGGAGGGTTGGAGTGTTGTCAGCATTAGCCCAAAGAGCTGCGAAGTTATTTACTACACATCCGTCAAGAGTCGGTATGCGCAAAAACTTAAAACATTCAAAGCTCATCTCTGGTGATGATGCTGATGATGAAGTTACAAAAGAGGCCAATCCTCACATGGATCCAATTCCTGTGTCAGTCCTTGCTTCTGGTCTCCTAGTGCATCCTTCCCATTACTCTGTGCATTGGTTAATATTTCATTGGAACGATTATCCCCGCATTAGATTGTGATGCGTTAAAAACAAGCTAAAATATGCCTAAGTGTGGGTTTTGCTGCGAGCCTTTCAACAAACAACCCAGCAAGCATATCACAACGAGATTGTTGATTATAATTTCTGCGCTTAGCTGTTAAATTGATGGAATTTATTTTTGTTCGCATCAGAACATCACAGCCTTGGAAATATAGAAATCTTGAAACCGCTGAATTCTTTGCATCACCTGAATGATGGCATTGGAATTTTTGATGTTCATTGGTTATAATTTGTTGAATTTTATTTAGCCGCTTGAAAATGTTAACTTTCATAACATTCCCAATTCTAATTTGTGTAATTGTGCATTGAGTGAAAATATACAGAATTTGCGTTACATTTTATAAATTTTTTTTCCAAAATCATTTGTAGGCCTTTTTCTCATTTATAAAGGTTTAAAATTTAGAAAATAGTAAGATATAAATGTTTTGAATGATTTACCTAGTACATTATAACGCAACTTATAAAATACTTTAGGCGGAACTGAACAACGCATATTCTTTGGAACCAATGCACAGAATGACTACGGTTTGTATGTGAGGTGTTTGTTCACTGGTATACTGTAATTCTGTATAAAATAGCATACAAAATATGAGAAACTAGAAACCTGGGGCCTTACGTAAAACGATAACGATAAGACGATATAAACAACAAGGAAGAAGGTGGGGAACAGGCAATAGAGGGGCTCCTAACCTTTAGCACCTCATATATGGGATATTCGGAAAAAAAGTATACCGTCTAAAAGGTCAGTAAGTTGTCAAAAAAAAATCAACTAGTTTTAGAAATTGGTCAGCTATAGGAAATTTTTAACCAATTTTTTAATATCGCATAAATGAGGTGCTAAAAATAGTTGGTGACCTTGAAAAAATGTAACCCTTGATTAAAAATTTTCTATGCCTGACCAATTTCTAAAACTAGTTGACCTTTTTTGACTAGTTACTGACCTTTGAGATGGCATGCTAAAGGTGCTAAGTAGCCCAATAGAGGATATAGAATTTGGTTGTGGGGAGGCGGGGGGCATTGGAGATCCAGTTTGAGATAAAATTGAAAATGATACTATAGTAGGAGCCCTCTGGGCTCGTGAACTAGTCAAATCAACTATGTAGTAGAATGTACCTGATGGTTTTTGTCACTAGGAAGCACAGACAAATATATTTTGCCAATTGAAAAACAAATCGTCAAAAGTTCAAGACTTAGAACTTGGGGTACTTTTAGATCTCACTACTTTTTACGGCTGACTTGTTACGCAAAGTTTTTGTATATAGAAAAACTTGGTTCCTTTTTAAACATTTATGTTTTTGCTGTGATAAACACTTCCTGTTGTATTAAATAATTACACGAAAATTTACACCTCGTTTTTCCCAAATTCTCATCGGACTTTTTCGTCTCAAGTGCATTTTTTTGTTAAAAAAGCTATGTTTTTAGGGTAAATTGTTGTTGCGGTTGACTTGCCCCAAACTCGTTATTTTGTATGTTTCCCATCAAATTTATCTCGGACTGGCCATGGGACGAGAAAAGTCTCGGTCTCGATCTCGGTGTCGCATGACGAGACCGAAACGAGACTGGCTTTTGAGTAACCGAGACGAGACTGTATATTTGGACCGAAATTTACAGGAGTCTAATAAATTAAAAAAAATCCAATTTCAGTTAAATATTTATTTGCTTTTGCACGTATTCAAACTGTAATCGAAAATATTTCGTTCCAAAATCAACAGGTTGTCCGGAAATCGTATTTTTCGGAGACGAGACCGAGACGAGACGAGACTTAATTATACGAGACCGACACGAGAACGAGACGAGACTGAAAATTTTCGATTTTAACGAGACCGAGACGAGACTTTTAAAAGTTTCGCAGAGTCTCGCCTCGTGGCGAGCCCTCAATTTAACATTTTAAAATATTTGCGGCGAATATAAAACTGTACACGTTGTAATGTATTTCTTTCTTTATTTCAATTAATTTTAAGAATCGGTTGTGGGGGGGGGGGTATTATGTCCTTTCATTGGCCAAATTCACCCCACCCACCAGACAATTTTTACCCAGCTATACATGGTACGTAATTACAAACATGTTTGACGTTAACATTTTTTTTTGTATCCAAGTCTGAGCTTCTCATAATAACAAAAAGCAAGCAAAAGTGATACAACAAAATTCACTTTCCAAAGATACCATGAACACACTCACATGAAATATAATCAAAAAATTGATATTGAAATGTGATTGTATTGTTTTTCATCTTTTGCTCTCGTTAAGACTTGGGGTTCCGAAATATACTTTGACCTTGTCAAGGGTTCCAAAGCTTAAAAAGTTTGGGAACTGCTGGTCTAGAATATAGAGTGCTGTCATTTATAAACGACTAAAATAATAAATGATAGTTTTATTTAAGTTCTTAATCAAAAGTTTAATTATTCTCAGCTTAAAAGTTTATAGCAAAAATCTAGTACTAACCTAGATATGTATGTATATAGGTAACAAATATAGCATGACATAAAATAGTCAAGCTGCACAACAACCATCAGCTAGCTTCTTGTGATCTTTCTTTGGCAAATTACAACATAATCCTCCTCGTAAAATTCCGTTTGCCAATTTATAGCTGTTGTTGTTGCCTATAGAAAAATAAACCAACTACAATTAGCTGGCCTTTAAAAATAACTATTCTGTCAGGCTATATTTGAAATTACAGTGTAAAAGATGCATTCAATTTTTTTTTTGTTTTGCACTAGCACTTCCATCACAAAGTAAAAGTAATATTTTCCTGCATTTGTGCATGGCATGAATATTTTCTTCTTGATGGGACTGTAATGAAATTCACTAAAACAAGGAAGATACCATCATCGCTGGTTTAATATAGACTCTGGCATAGCAGAACGGTCGTGGTGGGGCTTTTCTACCGCTTAAAGTAAAGTGAAACTGCCATTACCACCCAACTGGAGAAGTTTCTAGAACAAGATAATGATCAAGATGACGGAGAGACGCGGCTATGGTGGTTGAATGGTAGTAGGTATTCGGTCTGGTCGTAGTGTTTCCATGACAGCAAAGAAAATGTTAAGAGCGACATCGTCCTGGTTGTTATCATAAGAATCCGTGTGTTGTAATATAGAAGCACATGCGGTAAATATAGGCTGACTAGACGCCCGCCGACGGAGAACAGAGTAAATCGTCCGTCGTAGGGAGAAAAGGATTTCATTTCTTTTTAATGTTGGCTTGCGGCTGATTTCTCAAGAAAATTTTCTTTCCTCCTTTTTGTGAATAATTCTGTTGTGCTTTTTGTATTGCAGTGAAGTGAATTTCATGTTTCATTGGAGTAGGTATTTATATATACCTACTGCATACACATTAACTAAAGCAAGAAGTCATATTGTATCGTGCTGAACGAATTTACAACCCATCATGAAGTAGTTTAGTTCACTTTTTGTAGAACTGCTTTCCCGCCAAAGACCGCAAAAATATATTATATACGAGCAGCGAAATGCTGACAATATAATAAAGGTAGACAGGTTGGTTATAAGAAAAAAAAACAGCTTTAAACTGCGACGATATCTTCTTGCATAATTCAAAGAAATGCCTATTAAATTTGTGAAGTAAATTCTTCATTGAGTTTGAGTGATTCGTACCTTCTTTAAACTGATAAGAAGAAGGCTATAATAGGAAAAGCCTTCTTTACGTTTTAATATATATATAGAAACGCAATAATCTGCTACCCCAGTTTCACAGTGGAAGTATAAACTTAATACTATTTTTTTTTTTTATAATTTTAACTACATGCCTGTTAGACCTCAGGTCTCTTAAATGCAATGCACGGCACTAGTTAGAAAGAATAGAAGGAAAGGAAAGATTTTTGTTGGCACAGTGGACTGAGAATTAGATGTTAATTATCTCATGAAATTCCACGGGTGGCATCCAGTTGAAGTTGGGGAATATAGAAAAGAATGCTACCTAGACTGGGAATCGAACCCACACGTCTAGGTTAGCATTCAAACACTATATCCACTGTGCCATTCCCAACTAACAATTTAACTTCCCTAAGGGTCTATCGAAGTTATTTCCTAATCACCAAATTTGACTCTATAAGGCCTAAGAGAAATACATTTGGCCCACATTGAGAAGCTCGATAGGCTTTTAAGCAATCATTTACAGGTTTATTGGAAGTACTCTATTTGGTTTGCTAAGGCCTTATAGAACAAAACTACACTCAAACATTGCAAATGTAGTAGTGAAGTTTTGTTCAAGTGTTTCGATAGGCACATCTTAAAACCTTTATAAAAGGCTTCGAGGCCTAGGAGAAGCCCTTTCGAAGCACAATGCCAAACAAAATAAAAATTAATTTTTTATTTTTATTTCTACATTTTCTCCTTTATTTTCATGCAAGTAATGATTTTTTTCTGGAACTTAATGCACAATAATTATTAATATCTGAAAAAAAAACAAATTACTTGATGGATTTTGCGAGATTTGACCCGAGGATGGTTGGGTTGAGAGTCGGGCACCTTAGGTATCGAGCTGGCCTGGTATATGAAAAATAAGTGCCGAATTGGAACCACTTGAAACCGAAATTAGCTTCCTAAAAACTTCTTTGTGGCTTCCTGATGAATTAAACTAAAAATACAGGTGACCATTCGTCTGTTGCTGGCAAGGGAGTTTTTTTTTTACTTAATGTTATTTAATTATATGATTACTTTACTCATTTTATTATTATGATTACTTTGCTCATTACAAAAACATGGAAGTTGGCACACAAACATACTTTTAGTGAGACAACAAATAAAATATAATTTCGTTTTTCGTTGAAATCAATTGTTTTAAACGAAATGCTTTGGTTTGAGACAAAATATAAAAACTGTTGTATGCCCCATAAAATATGTACTTTTCATTTTGTACACAAACCATTTACTGACAATTTTAATTTGTATCTTTTTTAAAAACACTAACTTGCCAAAATAAAAAACATAAACAATAACGAACATCGTTAAGTTTTTTTCAACTGAAAATTAACTATGTAGTGTAGATATTAAAAAACGTTTAAAATGTAATTAAACAACTACTGAGAAGATATTTTTTGAAAACATTCGAATTTCTTAACGTAACGATATTTCTTAACGATGAAACAGAAATTCAGCCAGCAGTAGCTTATTTTCACATCAATACTACTTTCCATGCGAAGTACCAGCTTTTAATGCTTTCATGTTGAGTGTGCAACACTTCGCTAGGACCAAATAATCGGAATTATTACTTCCCGCGCATGCGCCTGAGAGGATGATTAAAATTATGTTTGCATAACCACCTCTTCACAGGTCTTATAGAAACGAATCAGGCTGACATCATTTCGCTGAGGCAAATTCATCGAAATAAATGCTTCTCGCGCATGCGTCTGACAGAGTTCACACAATTATTATGCTTGTGTCGGGCTTGTGTTCGATGGGTTATAGAACCACAATTGGATGTCATGCTTAATCAGAGTTACCACTGCGATCAAATTTAATTCTGAGGGAATCATTTTTATTGGTGGGATCCGGGGTATTATTTTTTTTTATAGAAATTAAACAAAAGACAGACAACGAATATGAATAAAGTTTATCTGTTTTCGTTAAAT
Organism: Melangyna quadrimaculata; assembly: GCA_949320155.1. NCBI lineage: Eukaryota > Metazoa > Arthropoda > Insecta > Diptera > Syrphidae > Melangyna > Melangyna quadrimaculata. Next base: position 450,969,034 of record OX439483.1, on the reverse strand, counting down.
CGTTAAATCATTTCTAATAAAAAATGATTAAATAATTTGTATTTGTACTGCAATTCTGAATATAAATTACATAATTATAGTTCCATGTAAAAAAAAAATAAATAAATATTTTTTTTTTCAAGTGAATTTAAATTGTTGTCTTTTTCCATATCTATCTCAATGCAGAAAATAAATGTTTGTTCCGTTTTTGTTTTGCAAAAGTTAAAAGCTTTACTTATAGTCAATGAATCGGTTTAGTTTAAATTTTTAAAATGATACAAATTTTCCTATTTTTATTTTCATATAAATAATTTGACCCGTGGTAACCCTCTCTCGGCAGTAGAAACATACATGCGCCAAACAATACACAAGATAATGCTTGTATCGGGCTATTCCTCATGGGGCTTACCGAAACAAAATAAATTGACATAACTCCACTAACAATTATGCTCCCATTAGACTTTTGTACACATAATAGCTTGTTTCAGGCCTTTGTAAGCAGGCCCTTCCAGAGCTCTTGGCAGTGCTTCCTAATGAAAGCTTTTTCTTTGCTTTTATTTCGCATGCCTCTTAAAACTAATTTCTGGGAATCCTTATGAAAACTATAACCAAATTTTAAATATTCAGGCTTGCAGAAAATAAAAGATTCTGCTTGTAATAGGTTTGTAGGAAGCTGTTTTCAAACATTTAGCTTCGAAAATTTGTAACTTCGATGTCCAAACTGAATACAAAGATTTACTCCTTTTTGACTCCGCTTACTCCAAAATAATTCGATTGGCTGTTGTGAGTAATGTTTTCGGAGTATTTTTCTGTTCTGGACTGAATAAAGGAGAAGACCCGGAAAAATCATATATGTACTTGTACATATAAGCCCTTTCATCGGATTATTTGTCAAATGAATTTTACTCCACTGAACGTCAGGGCTGCCGAAGTAAATACTAAGGGAGTATTCGTACCTCCCCTTGAAAATTCCCAAAATGTTTGCAAAAAGTCGTTATAATTGTGCTAGCGTATTGAAAGCTTTTATTGGTTTATTGTGTTTTTTAACTTTACAGAAGTGTCAATTTTGAAAAAACACGAAAAATAAAATCTCCATTTAGCATATTTATAGAAGAAAACAAATATTTCCTAGTCTACGTCAGCTGACGGTCTTTCCACCCACATACAGCCAGCTGACTTTTGTTTTTGCATAAAATAAGGTGTTAACTATCATGTAACCAAATTTCAGCTCTGGTGGAGTCGCAACCCAACTTTTTTTTTTACATGTTTGGGAGGCTGCTGTAGCCACACCCACCCGTGCTCAGCCAGCTGACTTTCACTAGGCTTCATTATGACACCAAATTAACCATATCCGAGCAAAATTATCTTCGGTGGAGAGACTGACTAAAATATGTCACGGGCTCCCGGGCAATGTAGATTTGTATATGGAATTGATAATGAAAATTAAGTAAATAAATTCCATATTTTATTTAACTGAGGTTTAAATAGTAGAATACTGCCGTTTAACTTAAACTAGAATGAACTCCGTTCAAGGTTTAACCGAAACTGTTGAACCGAGTATATTGTTGAACCGATAAGTTTAAACCAAAAGTGGAGTGAAACTGGGAGTTAGTATTTAAACCTGAGTAGGGGAATAAAAAGACGAAGTTTGAGCATCAGTAAGTACGCTCGTAGAAATTACTATTGTTTAAGCCGAAAAGACTTTTTTGTCTCAAACTGTTATTTATAAGTATTGATTGATGAAAACAAATGGAATAGTATTCCATTCCTGTCGACGCGCACACAGTAAAGGTTGCGAGTTGTTAGCCACACAATTTATTTATTTTATGATAAAAAAAAAAAAAAAAAAAAAAAAAAAACAAAACAAAAAATTACCAGCAAGAAGATTTTATAAAGCTTGACAAAGTGTGTGAACACCTTAAACCTTTTTGTCAGAGTAGTTTTTGACCTCCAGATCACATTTTCAAGTATCGAAAAAAAAAATACCAAGTCGTCACCTGAGTTCTATCTTGTTCTATGTCCATTTTTGGGAAATCGATTTTTAAAGTTCAGATCGAAAACTTTTCTTTATTTTACCTTATTTATTCTTGGAAGTGATGTTTTTCTAAAAGCCTAAACAATTTTCTTTTAAGAACAATTCACAAATTAGTTTTTTCTTTTGTTCTGAAATAAGGATTAATAAAAATCCACGCAGAAGTCATTTTGGATATTGAACAAAGTTATATGGAGTGAAGACAAGTTGATAAAATTGGTGGATATTGAACAAAAAAACGTAATATTGAACAAGACAGACATAAACAAGGATACTATAGGAAACTAGAGGTATTTTGTATTAAATTGAACAAAAACATAAGTCATTATTCAGATCAGATTTAATTAGGTTCTCGTACTATGAATGGGAACAAAAAAATTGAATATCTTGGTATGTTCTTATGTGAAATGGAAAAAAATCATGTAGGTTTTAGAACATAAAGATTTATTTCTCAACAAAAGGTTGAGAAATTTATTTTTTTTTTCATAAAAAATAAAGAAAAAATTCTTATAGGCATATTAATCCCCAACTATTATTTATTTTTCAGTATATTATACATTTCACAGACATAAAAGAGACACAAAGAGATTAAACTAATGAATGACACATATGTATTTGCCGAGTATTCTAACGCTTTTTATACTGTTGCAATTCTATATAAACATTTAAATCTGTTATTAACTATGGGAACATATTTATTGGCACAAACTAGTTTTGGCAAAGGTAAATTAAAAAATGATGACGAAAATTTCTCATATGCGTACTTTTTTATTCTTGAAATTAATGTTTGGAGAAGGAAATGAATTCCTGTGTGCGAGTTTTTCTTATTCGAGTGTTTCTTTTATCCGTAAAATACTGTACAATTAAGAAACATAGTCTTTATTAATTCACTTTTTCACAGTTTGTGTTTCACATTCAGCCCTATTGTGAGTTCCGCGTGAAAGAAAATCCGCCCAGAAAAATTACATTTCATTCTTTCCTTATTGTGAGTTCCGGGCGAAAAATTGTCCGTCGAAAAGATTTCCATTGAATTTTTGGTGGCAAACGAGGCCACCTTGTTGTAAAATGGAGGGTGAAACTCACAATAGCTTTTAAAAATCCGGGTGAACAAAACATTTTCGGGTGAAATGTTTTCCGGGGGAAACTCACACTGAATTATTTTGCTACGTTTTAAATTAAAAATTATGATTAGCATATAAAAATAAAAACGTGGATCTTATGTTAGGCATGTACGGCAACATTTCTTGAATGTCTTTTTTCTTTTACTTTGGTAAGCCTAAAACGCTGCTGATGTGAAACGGAACATCCCATACAATCATAAACGAAAAATTTCGTTGTGCTTTTCGTTCTGCGGTACACTGTTCGACGCGAAATTGATGAATATACCAGATTGTTTTGACAAATCTCCACTCTCTTTTCACATAGAATCAAGTGAGTGGAACATTAATTGTGTGCGGAAATTAATATTGGGATTTTTTCGCGTTTTTATTTGTTGTGACTTCCATTACAGCATGGCTTTTGTTTGATTTTTTGGTTAAATTTTGTTTTATTTTTTTGCGATTTGTGAAAATCTCCATGAATATTTTTCCGCTGTGTTTTCGTATGCATTTAGTTGTATTTTTGAAGACCACAGGAAAATTTCGTTTCCCATCAGCAGCGTACTAGGCTTTAGCTTGAAAAAAAAAACTTTGAATGACATGACGGTAGGAAGGATGACACACTTCGAGTCTCTCACAGTCTTAGCGATTCATGCCTTTTGAAAATCCTTGAAAGAAGGTCATTGCTTCTGTATTTGATTTGTATGCAACCTTTGAAAGGAACCATTTTAGGATCCATGGCTGGCTTTCTTTTTTAATCTGTGCAATCTCATTTTAATTTTAGTATAATTAATTCCCTTCTGAATACTTATTAAAGATACGAGGCTATAAACTTCCAAGTCCTTAAATTATTTCTGTATTCCACTGTGCACAGCATTCACTTCTTGCGCTTGTAAATGGCCTGATGGTTCAGAACGCTTGAACATAATTGTCACAATATTTTTGTTACATTCTGTAAGTTTAAGAATAGGTTAAGCATTGAATATTTGTCGAAGCTCTTCATCGGAAAATTTTGTTTAACAATTATGACAGCAACTATTGTTTGCAACTTGGACACATTATAATTTTGCGTTTTCTACGCTTTTGGCCATTTACATTACATTACATTACATTATACCCAAATCAAGGGCAACAATGGTGATTTCGTATGTTATTGAACAAAACAGAATTTTCGTTTAAACACAACCAAATTCATATCTTTTTGTTCAATAAGATACAAATTGTAACGAAAATAATTTGGGTATTGAACAAGAAAGAAATAAGAAGGTATGTTTTTAAAGATATACCATGAATTGTTCAATATGATACAAAAAGAATAGTTAGTGGTTTATTGAACAAAAGTGACACTCAAATGGATCAGAAAAGTGGTCTATTGAACAAAACAGTTCTCCATAACTCGAAAACTAAAAGAGATAGAACAAAATGGTTAGCGCCAATCGGAAGAGCACCCTCAAATTATAAAAACTGCAATTCTAACTCAATTTCGTGAAAAATGGTCTATTGATCAAGATAGAAGTCAGGTGACGAAGTATTTCAGAACTTTATCTACCTGGTCTATAATTTGAATTCGTTAAATCTCAGTACTGTGAAAGTGAAATACAACATTTTGAAAATCGTGACATCACCAATATGTCATAAACTGTTGGTTTCAGCAGTAAAAGTCATAGATGAAACAAATTTTTTTTTTCAATACACACTGCCCATCACTGTTTTCACAATCTTTTTTTGCTAATATTTTTTTTCGGATAATTTTTCCCGGAAAAAAATACTAAGTTGTATAAAGTATACGTTTTGCTAAGATAATGTAATAAGAGTGAAAGGGTAACCAGGAAAACGCATCGAAATCTCCTGGGTTCAGTAGGCATTGATAGTTACGTCACTTGATTGGGGTCACTTAAGAAATTAAATGTTTTTTGTTTCAAAGCATTCATTTTAATGTATTTAATCGTTCCATCAATGATTATAGACACTTTTTTGAGACAAAGCTCTATTCTAAAAACTGGGCTATGCTAAAAACTGAATGATTCCGCTTTTTTTAAATGATCGAGACGAATCTCGACCCAGTCGTTGTCATCAAAGAAAGCTTCTATTAAGAAACTGCATCAACAAAAAAAGTGAAAGCTTTTAAAAAAGAGTTATAGAAATGTATTAAAATGAGTGTATTAATAAAATTGGTTGATTTAAGAAATCGCATCATCTTCAAACTGTGTACTGAGTTCAAATACTTTTTGAAAATGCAGGAATGCAGTATTTTAAGAAAGTCACAATATACAAAGGTACTTGATTTCAAGCCACTATTTGTTAAATGCCATATGATACAAAACGTGATGAAAAAAAATATTTCCAAACATTACGACAAGGATGTGTAAGTAGACGCAGCGGAAGTTACTGATCGATTCGCAAAACAAAGAAGAAAAATAATAAAATAGAGATTAAGCGCTTAAAAGCCAAAGACATACAAATGTGTACTGCAGGTTTAACTAAAATAAAACAAAACAGAAGTTATTTATTCGGGTTAATTGGATTTGAACAAAGATGTTCTTTGATCCCCCTGGCTTAAAGTCTGGATCCAGTCTGAAAAGTAGGGTCCAACCATTTAGTGTACCTGTGTAGATCTTTACTTTGTAAGGACTACTCTAAATGCGGTACATTATAGCCATACGAAAATTTCAAGGCTTTAATTAAAACTAACATACATAACGATGGAGAAGTTCAAATAAATGTATGTCGACATGACGTCTGTTTGTCCGTGCGTCCTGATGTTCATCGATTTAGAGCCCAAGCGGTTGGACGGATTTGATTAAAATATGTTGGGAAACATTTTTATGTGATTATATCAAGAACGGGTAGGTGTAATACAACAATTTCGGTTTTATCAATTTTTTTATCAAGAGCGGCTGAAATAATTTTAAATAAACTTCGAAGTTCGATTATAATGAAACAAGAATCGTAATTAACAAAAAACTCAAAAGCATCTTTAAAAATAACCAACCAAACCAAAAAATGCAAAAGAAATATAAAGTTGACATAAATAATCTAAAAACCATAAAACAAAAAAAAAAATAATCGACAATGAGAAAATTGCATTTTGTTGTCACTTTTTTAAATATCTCATCAATCGCATGTTATTTTTGACATTTTGACATAATACTACATTGATTTGTTTAAGGAAAGTAGGTTAATCCTTTCATAACTTTAAAACAAAACACTAAGTTTGGATATGAGATATTGGGGCATATTCATAGTCGCAGATAGACCCAGGTTTAACTAAACTACAGTTTAAGACAATTTTGGCTCAACGAATACAGACCGATTTTAATCACAAATTGTTGGTTTTATATTTGTATAAGATAACTAACTTGGTATACTACACAAATAGCTTCAAATATTTTGAAATGATAACCTTCAAAAAATAGAATCAACGTCCGAAAATTGAAGCAAAGCTACATATGTTTAACTTAGGGTCTAAAAAATGACTATGAATATGTCCCATTGTATTTTTGTATTAAATCGTGTTGTTTCCCCTAAGGGTTTAAAGCTGTCCGTCTCCTTACTCTCACTCCTCTTCTCCCCTCTCTATCGACTTATTTTTTCTCACCTCCCCAGGTCCATTATCTTTATTTATGAGATACCGAAATATTGGTTTGTGATTTTGATTTTATTTTATAGCATATACAGGATAATTTTAAAAACTTTAATACGAATATTGTAACTCAATACAGTAGTACATTGTCATCCGTTGTTTCTTTCAAGTTTTAAGCGGTTTGAATTAAGGCTGGCCACGAGACAAGACTCTGCGAGACTTTTGTAAGTCTCGTCTCGGTGTCGTTAAAATCGAAAATTTTCCGTCTCTTCTCGGTCTCGTGTCGGTCTCGTATAATTAAGTCTCGTTTCGGTCTCGTCTCCGAAAAAATCGATTTCCGGCCAACTTTTTGATTATTGGAACGAAATATTTTCGATTATGGTTTGAATACGTAGAGAAGAAAATAAATATTTAACTGAAATTGGACTTTTTAATTTATAAGACTCTCTGTACATTTTGGTCCAAATATACAGTCTCGGTTGCTTATAAGCATGTCTCGTCTTGTCTCGGTCTCGTCATGCGAGACCGAGATCGAGACCGAGACTTCTCTCGTCTCAGGGCCAGCCCTAGTTTGATTATGCATAACTGTCAAAGTGTCCATATTTATTCTCTCTTTCAACTTCTTTTGGATTTATATTCATTCATTTCATCTTGTTCAATTTTAGGAAGCCCAGCCCTTTAAGAAATTATTCCACTTAAATAAAAAAAAAAATCGAATATCCAATGAAATTACGTTTCGATTGATACTTGATCCTTTCTCAATTATCGCTTTATATTTTACGCACCTCCTTCGTAATATGCACAATAAATTTACATCAGACGCCATTATGTCATGTCAATCATAATTCTTTACAAAAAAAAAAAAAAGTTTTTCCTACTTATACAAAAAGAGGTATGCCTATGCATACATCAGCTTCCCAAAAAAAATGGCTGCAATGCATTAGTGTATTTTTTTTTAGATTTTGCAAGGGCATGTTAACGATGCGATGTGTCAATGCCCTTAGAAGAATAAAAAAAAAAATGTGATCAAATAAGTTTATTTGGCATCACGTTGAAATTTACAGATTTATTTGCAGGGCATTTGCACATGGTTGTATGTTTATTTAAGTCACTTGGCATCAACTAATTAGAGATGGGGTATTTGCATTGCACAGTGCACACACCGAAATTAGCACTGCTCAGTGTTCTAAACAAAGGAGGCTTAAAATTCTCATGTGATGTTCCTACTCATATGCTTAATGCTTATAGTTATGCACTCCCAAAACCAAATAAATTTTACTGCGACACCATTAAAATAAAAGCAGGACAAAACCCATGAATAATAATTCGTCAATTGAAGAGAAGAACCTGCACCAATGTCCTTAGAAAAAAAAAATAATATAAATAAAAGAAAGGAACAAAAAAAAACAACGCCTTACATCATGGTCGCTCCTGAAACGTGCCGTTTAAAATAAAAACAGTGAACACAAAACCCTTGGCTAAAGAAAAAAATCACACACAAGACAAGATTGTCTTACAAAAATCCCCACAATGATGTAAAATCAAAAGCAGACCAGGACAGACGGAAAGACAATAATCATCACGACGACTAAATTGGAGCTGGTGACAAATTGCTCCTTTATTTTCTCAGTTTTGTCTCACATCCAGTAGGTAGTAGCTAAGCTATACCTATCCAGAATCCTTTGTCTTGGTCTTTTGTTCGTTTTTGACATATATTCGGAGGATTAAAAAAAAAAGATTAGATATCTTTCGGGTTTTTATTAGATGAAGGAGTTGTTTTTTTTTTGTTGCATGGGTTTTTCTGGACTTTCAACAACTTTTATTCGAGGATAAGAGAACAAATAAGATTGCTTTCTTGAGAGATGTATACTTGCACATACCCATGTAAAGTTCGTGGTAATTATCCACCGTTTAACCCTCTTCTCAATCTAGTGTCGTTATTTAAGACTACTAATCCTGGTTTTCAATAATCCATTCAATTTCTTTTCTGAAAAAGACTTTGGAACGAAGAGAGAAAATGATTTTATCTTTTTATATCATTCGACTTCTGTGATGGTAACTGAAAGACATGGTTAACCAGGAATGTAACATTGACAAGATATTTGTATTTATTCATGTAAATCAATGTTAGTTTTAGTCTTCTATTGATAAAATTATACAAAGTGGGCTGGTTGTTTCATCAAGAAAAGAGAAGAGAAGAAGTTGTAATACAAATCGTATAGCCCGAGAGCTGGTGAACATATACTCAAAGCGTTTTATACCGCTCCAAATTTTGTTGCTATGTCATTTGTATCAGTGCCAACTGAATGCCATAGGTCTGTCAGCGATATTGCGGCCCCAACACCACTAAAATGCAATTTCAAAATGCAACAACAGTAAAAATCCCTCCAAAACAGCTGTTTAGCGCTCCAAATTTACACCAGTAAAGCCTTGTACCTATACTCACTAGAATCCATCGGTCTGGCAGCGATACCGCGGACCTAACACTAGTAAAATATCATTTAAAAATGCATTGTCAAAATGCATTTTTGTGGTGCTAGGTCCGCGAATTCGCTGCTAGACCGATGGATTCTAGTCAGTATAGGTACAAAAGGCTTTAGTGATGTAAATTTGGAGCGTTATAAAGCTGTTTTGGAGGGATTATTACTGTTGTTGTATTTGAAACTGCATATTAGTGGTTTTGGGGCCGCGATATCGCTGGACCGACGGCATGTAGTTTGCACTGATACAAATGACATGGCCACAAATTTTGGAGCGATATAAAACACTTTGAGTAAATGTTTACCAGCTCTCGGACTATTAGTTCTTTAAGGACAACACGATTACAACACAGAGTTTAGAAAGTTAAAAAAGGTTTTTTTGATAGGTAGGTATGTTTTAATTTTGCAACTACGAATTTTTAATGTAGCTACAATTCTTAAATGTACGGTTTGTTGCGTTGATTAGTCATATAGTTAGGGCGTTAAGGGCATATTTTAGGTCAAACCTTGCATTTCATTCTGGAGGGATGAGCTTTGGTACACTAATAGTCCACAACCTAAATTTACTGTTAAGAAGTGCTCCCACGGTGGCAACACTGCCTCCTTACAGGTTATAACAACGAAATTCCACATAAATTGGCCTAAAAATTAAGAACCAGACATGGGTCGATGACACGGAATGTATCATTGAATTCAGAATACTTGAAGCCATATCAAAATATTGTATTTTTGGCTCTACCCTACTCTTGCGCACTGGGGATTCAAAACACGCTCAGCGGATAAGGGTTTTTGTTTTGTCAGAAAATAAAAGTAATTATGTACGCAGAATTTCACACTCTACAGCATATACGAAGCCTACCTAAATCCATGTATTCGTTTTGTGCATAATCTTTTTCAAGTGGCTGAGAGGGGGGTATGGAAGTATGTCAATCCGTTATATATTTGGCTTGGTATAATTTAAGCATATTAAACATTAATTTGGGGTAGTTTTTTAGTGCCGAATCTTATGAAACCAAAATAAATGCAATACAACATCCGTGGAAAAAGTTATGTTATTATTATAAACTGATGATAGAAATTTTAGTGCAACTAGCATAACATAACCGAGTTCCAATGGTATGGTGATGAAATTTGGAACACATGTTTCATTTATCATAAGAAATAAGAATCTACAGAGTCCATCGAAATATCTGGGGCGAAATGGTTAGGGCTGGCCACGAGACGAGAAAAGTCTCGGTCTTGTCATGCGAGACCGAGATCAAGACTGAACATTTTCAATTTCAACGAGACCGAGACTCGTCTCGTGGCCAGATCTAGAAAGTGTGTTTTTTTTTTTTAGTGAAAGTGAAAAGTGAATTACTATTAACAATAAACCCCTCCCAAAACTAGAGTATGTTGTTGAAAGTTTGTAGAAATGTTTCATTTTTCATAAGAACAAAGCATCAAAACAGCTCTTTCATATATCTATTAAGAAAACGCCATAAAAATGTTTCCTTTAAAACGATGATAATTTCTTTGGATGCTTGTATCGTCTTAAATGCGGTGCGGTGGAGTGCGTAGTGCACACGACTGCTAAGACTGAGCAAATCTGATATGCGTGGGTTCGAATCCTATGGTATGCATAAAAAGTTTTTCAAACAAAATTGGATTAAAGCTCAGCACCACAAAAAGGAGACTGATGAGTGCAAAAGTGGCAAAGCACGAAATAGCTATTTCTCCATCCAAACAATTGGTGGTAGCGCCTTTAAGTTGTTGTTCAAAAATTCAATGATATTCCTAAAAATGTTAAATGCAATATTTTTTGACAAACATAGAAGTACCGAAATGCGAAACTATAAAAAAAAAAAAAACAATCCATTGGCAGGATATTCGGGAATATGACAACAAAAGCCCATTATTTCATTTATTTTGGCAGAACCTCTTGCAGCATTATTAAAAATGTTCTAAAGAGTACATGTAAGAAGTTTAATCAAAATAAGTATAGCCGTTTTTAGCTAACCGTTCTAGTGAGCCAAAACAAAAGATTGACTTTTTCCTCAAGGAAATCACAAAAAAATAACTTCACATCGAATTTGAAGCAAATCCATTCAAGAGGCTAGGCTCTAACTCAATGCACCTACATCAGGACACACTGACGTACAGACCAATGCGATAGACGTCTGGTTGAAAATCGCTTGTTTGGACTTCTCCACCATAGTGATGTTAAACCAGTATGTAAATGTGATAACATATCTAAGCTTTCGTGGTGGATTCACTAAAACTTCTCTTCGATTTCTTTTCTTGCTGATATAAACAGACTCTGAATATTTCATCAAAATCGTTGGAGCTTTTCAGAGATATAGAAAAGCATGAAAAGTGGGTTTGGTAGTAGGCGGATTTTACTTAAACCATTGTTTGCCTTGCTCATATAAACAGACTGAACATTTTGTCTAAATCTTTATGGTCGTTTTCGTTCCCGCAAACTCCACGAAAACACAGTGGGCGAATTTTACCAAAATTATTTTTTTTTTAATTGTTTACGTTTATAAAAACAAACTCCGAAAAATTTATAAAAATCACTGTAGCCGCTTCCAAGAAACCAAAAAACGATTAGGCTTGGCTCTCAATTCTTTTTTCGCATAAGAACAAACTGAAAATTTCATCAAAATCGTTGAAGCCGCTTCCAAAAAACAATAAAGTGTGGAAAGTAGGCGTGGCTGTAGGCGGATTTGATAAAATCTATTTTTCGATTTTTGCTCTTGCTCATATAAACATACTTTGAAAATGTCATCCAAATCTTTGGAGGTGTTTGCGAGAAACCAAAAAAATCATAAATGGGATATTAATACAAATATTTTTGAAATTTTTGTTCTAATGAACGGAACAAACTGTGAAAATATTATCAAAATCGTAAGATTTCTGAGAAACAGAAAAGCAATGAAAGTGGGCGCGGTAGTGGTAGTAGTTCGATTTTTTGGCTTGCTTTATAATTCGTTTTTGTTGTTTTCGAGGAAACCAGCAATTTTGGTGAATCCCACGAAACAAAGAAATGTGAGTAGGGGGCGTGGTAGTGGGCGGAATTTACTTAAAGTATTATTTTTTTTATTTTGTCTCGCTTATAAGAACAAACTCTGGAAATTTCATCCAAATCGTAGGAGCCATTTCCCAGAAACCAAATATATATGTATATGTAGACATATATACACAAGTTTAACTCGTTTAAGGTAATAAGATAAGATAAAAAGAGCCACATACTTGCTTTGGGTCAGTCCCAAATATTTCCAACGAAACGACGACGCGACGCCCATGCTTTGGAAAACTCAACTCATCGTATCGAAAACGTAATGGTTTATATCCGCCCAATGTTTCATTCGACTCAATGGGCCGATGATACTACAATTATCAGAACGATGGAAGGTGAACATGAAAAATGTCGAAATTCCCAGAAATTTGGCTGTGACTGATAACAATTAAATAAATTTCATCTTATAGAGAAACAATAAATCAATGAAACCAAACAGGAGTTGGCGTACAAATATATTGGTAACTTTCCTGTATGTTTTTCCGACAGAAACAAAGAGATGGATGAAGTTGATAAGGGTCGATCCAGTTCAAACAACTTAATATGAAATATTGATTACATGCTATTGAATATAGCTTTTGGTAAAGAACAATTATTGCGTTCACGGGTTCTTATAGAGTAAGAGCCCAGGGCCGCCAGACATACGTTATTTTATCAAAGCTAAGATTTTTTCAACAGGTTCTATGGTAGCTAGAAAGAAATTGATACTAAGAATCTTCAATCCGGATGCAATTAAGAGGTAGCGAGTGTTAAATTTGCATACAAATGTTGGAACATTGCGTTATTTTATCAAAGCTGAATTTTTGATATGTCCTAGGGGATGGTGTCAGTGACACTTGCCAGTGGGGCCTAACGTGAGCCAGACACTTAAAATATGTCAAACTAATCGTGCCATTTACGTTGTAGTTCAAAAGCTAATTTCTGAGAGAATGGTCAATGGTGATTGATTAGGGTGGATCGTTTTCAGCATTGATTTTGCCAAATCACTTCGTGCAAGTCATAATTTATTCTTATAAGCTTTATGAATTCATCCTCATCATTTATTTTGTTTTGAGTTGCCCGCCCGTGAGAAAAACTAAATCGGGAAACCATTGAAAGTTGGAAGTTTTTTACAAAAATTAATATATTATCAATTCGTTGTGCGAATAATTGGCGACAAAAAATAACGGATTCTTGTAGAAGGACCAAATAAAAGTATTTTTTTTACCATGGGGAGGGGTCTATCTCCTTCAGTATAGGCAGTAAGGGCAATTTTATAAACAAATACTTTAATACAGTTTTATACATACTATATGTAATAGTTTCCGTGATTTTAAATATGTATGTACATTAGGGTGGCGCTTATTTTGGCAAAGTTGGAATTTCTTTCGGGACTCCCCCTAAAAGTGATCAAGATAATAAAATAAAAATCTGCAAAATTTTGTTGAAATCGATTCACGTTAACACGTGCCACCGAGCAGTTGAAAGTCCCTGAAATGAGTGTGATCAAAATCTGGTGGGCTTTGTTGAACAACAAAGTTCTTAGACACAAATTTACCTGAAAATGCATTTTCGGAAGAATATCTGAAAATTACCGCAGAGATCACAAAGAAGCTTGTTAATTTCTTGCCAAGAAATGTTGAGGCTCTTAAAAAGGCTACCACAAAATATACTTAAATGCCAAGAAACCAATAACATTTGGTTATTTTAAGACTAAATATGCTGCATCAAATAAGTTGTGACTTGAAATTTTGCAGTATTTTAAGTTTCTTATGGTTACAATATTAAATACCAATTTTTTTTTAGTAAATTATTGATCTGTGTTGAAGTGTATAAGTTTTTCTTCAAAATAGAATTGAAATTTTGTCGAAAGTCTATCTGGTCTACAAGTTATTGCAACTTACATTATAAACAAGGCACTGCATCAAATAAGCTGAGAGACACTGTACATATATAAAAAGGAGTTCAAGACAGTATTTTCATACCTATATGTACATATGTAGTTCTACATTTTTGAACTAAAAAATCAGCAAATTGTTTATTTTTTTTTTTATATTGACAGAACTGACTTAAAAATTTAATAAAAGAAAAGAATTCTAAATTTCAAAAAATGTATCGTTCTTTATCATCAGTGTTTCTGTTCTTTTTAAATAATTTTTTTAAACGATTTATTTCCATTTTTAAGTACACCTATACGGAAGGACCTAGATCCCTACCTCCATTGTGAAAAATATTTATATTTTGTCCCCTTACAAGAATCGGTTATTATTATTCGCCAGCAATTCAGGCCCCTAATTCATAATAGCTGTACCAATTGTTTGTTAAAAACGACCAATTTTTGATGGCTTCCCGATTTTGTTTTTCTTAAGGGCGACTCAAAATAAATGATGAGGATTAGTTTAGTAAGTTGCATGCAGTGATTTGACAAAAAAAATAATGAAAACGATCCACCCTAATGGTGATATTAATTAATAGAGTTCTTGTTATGATTTATTCATGAAATTGGTTCAGGAGCACATCTTAAATGTAGAAAACATTTTAGACCAAAATCTATAGTGAAAGGTGAAGCAGGAAATCGAATTATGAAGGGGCATGGAGTATGCTTAAGCAGAGCTTTTAAAATCGAAGAATGCTGTTCACAACTTTAGTTAGCCGACTTCTTGACCAGCCAAAAATTAACAGCGATTCGGAAGCCTCTGTACAAAGGTTCTTGGACAATACAAATAAGTGTATATTTGCACTTAAAAATCTAAACATCTAAATCTAAACAAAAGTCGTAATAAGGAAATTGGACAGAGATACCTTAAGGCAGTATGAGCAAACTGTGAAGAAGACGAAAGAAATCCAGAGCTTGGATTAAGTTCTCCAATTCCTAGAGCAGCAATATCAAACGCTTGAAGCAGTAAGAGGACAGGGTAGAGGGAAAGTGCAACCAACAACATTCAGAAGAATTACCAAAAATAACAGAGCAAATTTCTGGCTGAACAAAAGAATGTTTTTATTGACAAATATATACCAAACAGCAAATTGTTGATAGTTTTTACAATTGGAAGTGGAACAACGAATTTGAGCTCGAAAATCCGGCTCAAAGGATCACAAGTATTTATAATAAATCCTTTACCTCTGGTTGAGGGGGAAATTCATAAAAATAATATAATAAAAAAGCGATATGATTACTGAAAACAATCATACAAAAATTCTGAACCCAAGTTCAGATAGTGCTTGTGATAAGAAAGTGTGTGTTTTCACATCAATCACAATTTGAATGTTCAATGAATTTTGAACAGTCAGACTGAAGCCTTGAGAATTTTACATTAACAACTTTTTGTTGGAAATAAGATTATCGATGTAAATGGATGGAAACAAATTTATAAAAAAAATAACTAGCTTGTTTATTAACGACCAGACTGTATATTAATCAATACTCTGAGAATCTTAACGCTTAGATCGATCGGCTTCAAATTTATTACATAGCATTCATAGGGTATAATAAGATCCCAGAGGAGAAATTAGAATTTCTCCTTTTTTTTAATGTCTCGAAAACAGATTAAACGATATTGATTAAAATTCAGTTGTGCAGCAGAAAATTTTTGTGAGAATAATGATTTCAAAGTTATACGTTTAAGGTGGTCCTTGAAACCTTTAAGTAAGTTGGACTGAACTTGTCTTGGCAAGGCCATCACTGTCAACTCAAAAGTCCAAGTGAGAACGCTGCCGGGACGAAACGCCAATTTTTAAGGACTAAAGGCCGGTAAAAGCTATTTTGAATCAATAATTTAACAAGTCCAATTAAATAATGCAAAGTCTTCTGCTTGGCTGACTTATTTCAGTAGTATCTATACACAACTTATATAATAAAAAAAAACATTCTTTAAGTATGATTTTGTATTATTAAAAATATTTTTGCTAGCTACTTTGATAGCTATTTGAAAAGTATATGAAAGGATGATTTTGAAATGTTCCTTGAAATTGTTTTGTTTTTCTTCCTAAAGCTAAGAATTACTTTAATATTTTCCACTCTTATTTTCTGTTAACATTCAAAATAAACAAAAGAACTTTCAAAATCTAATAACTATAGGTTCATATGTACATGACATACAGAAACATACATTGCACATTTTTTAGTTTATATTTAAAATTACACGTTTATAAAGGGTTTTTCAACAGGGACGCTACAAAAGTAGAGCAACAAGGACAGCAAACGACGCCATATTTCTTGCCGCTCTTTTGACATTGCTCTTGAGTAAGGTTTGCCATTTCATGATGGAAAGATATACGAGCCAACAACGAGTCAAAGTTATTAAAATTTACAACCGAAATTCGGAGTCAGTGGCCTCAACGTTAAGAGCGCTACGTCCAATTTATGGTCGTCATAATCGTACTAGCAGATCAACAATTGAGCGTCTAGTGGACAAATTTGAATCCACAGGCACAGTACCACACAGTACCCGTGCCAGTGAGCCGCTGAAGCTTCAGTTGCAGAAAGCCCAAATGTGTCTCTTACACGTCGTTCTCAAGCGTTGGGCATCTCCGTGACGTCGTTGTGGCGAATTTTGCGAAAAAATCTTGGCCTACATCCTTACAAGATTAAATTGACATAAGATTAGGCCGTACTTCTTCCGTGATGATCAAGACCGGCACGTTACTGTGAATGAGGATCGCTACCGTTCAATGATAACCGAATATTTTTGGCCCCAATTGGATGATATGGACTTAGAGGACATGTGGTTCCAACAGGACGGCGCCACAAGCCACACAGCGAATGTCACAATCAATTTATTGGAACCCAAGTTTGGAGAACGTGTTATCTCACGAAATGGTCCAGTCGCTTTGCCGCCTCGGTCGTGCGATTTGACGCCGTTAGACTATTTCCTGTGGGGCTACGTCAAGTCTATGGTGTTTGCCAACAAGCCAGCAACGATTGATGAACTTCGTACGAATATCGAACGTGAAATTGCAGCAGTATCGGCCGATTTATGCTTGAAAACTGTCGAAAATTGGGTTCAGCGTCTGGACTTCTGCAAGCGTTCCCGTGGTGGCCATGCAAAAGAAATCGAGTTTCATTCATAATTACATTAAACGTACTTTCACAGGAATCCAAAATTCCATTGATATCCAAAACCGTTTTTGTTTTATTTTGTAGCGCTCTTATTGAAAAACCCGATATTTAAAATTACAAGTTTATGGGTACTTTATAAATTCGATAGCACTGTCGCGTGAATTTTCCCTCACTCGGACAGTGATATCCAACATTATACCTACTCTAAAAGTGTGTTAATTGTTTTAATTATGTAATCATGAATATGCTGTGGCTTAAACACTCGCTGATAATTGCAATATCACCAAAGAAAATCACATTAGCGTCAAGAGTCAGGATACTCAAAGGAAAACTAACCCAACTATTTATAGTAGATGAGGTAAACCTTTGCCATCATTTGGATGGCCTACCGATACGGTGTGGTGGCTCAGCGGCCGGACGGCGGCGCGGCGGCGGCAGCGGCAGTGATGACTGACTGGCTTTTGAACAAGGATATTACTAACAAATCCGATTTAATACACTCTTCTTTCTAATGAACTATGATGAGTGGAATGGTTGAAAGGATAGGTAAACCAACACACACATGATATTATCACTCAATTAAAGGTTTACATTAATTCAGGTCCGTTTCATGATTTTAGAGGAGGCTCATCAATGGAGAACACATACACGAGAGCCACAACGTATATAGCCGCCCACAGTGAATTAAATTATCATACTAATCGATGGTCATTAAGCGCCCAATATTTGGCCTAAAATCGATAATTTACACGAAGCTTAATCGAGAATTATAATAATCACATAGGGAAAGAGAGAGAGAGTGAGCTAGCATATGTGTGTCCTTTGCATACAGATGTACCTACCAACCTAAACCTATATAAAGGCTAGAAATGAAATTAGAGTTGTGAGGTTAAAGGCAAGCCTGATGGCGCACCGGCCATCCGCCAAAATGCAATTAAACGCACTCCAACAACGTAACGCCTCGATATGCAAGTGAGTTCATTCATATATTCCAAATATATAGAGAAGATCCTTTGCTTTAAATTGACCGAATGAAAATAGCGGCCTGACTATAGCATTATGGGCAGATTTCCATAGTTTTGCTGCCGTAAGCAGTCGATTGGAATGGTCTTTTGGGACTTACTTCGATAATAGTTGGACTTAAATTCGACTACAGGAAAGAATGAGCATTTATAATTTGATAAAAAAGGATACACTGGTGTTATAAGGCCAACATAGATTCAACGATAACGAAAACGAATGAGAGTGTTTTGATAGATAAAGCTTAATTCGATAGCAATTTCTATGTAAAGTATACATAATATTATCGAGTTTTATTATAAATCACGTTAAAGGTAGCTGATATTTTGAATCAATTTATTCGCGAGTTTTGTATGAAAACTTTTTGAAAGAGGCCTTGGAAGAGAAGTATTACAAAATACTTTTGGATGGATGCGCTTCCACGCACACAAATTCTGCAGTCATTCGAGAACGTAATTCGCCTACATAGCTCAACTTCCCAATGAATTTTAGTGTATAGTGAAAATCGTACTCACGCTTGACGGCGAATTGCGGTTAATATTGGTCCTTTGGCGGGACATTTTGGGCTAATTTCTGCTTCCAAAAGTCGTCTCCTAACTGCCCATTACCTAACGAATCCTTAACGTACCTGTCTCTGCTGTTGTTGGACGTCTTCGACCCCAGTCAAAGTGGTACACAGACCCTGGCCTTTACACTAACTTAAAAGTTTTCCTGAACCTTCCGTAGATCTTTAATATAGGTATAGGATTGGCCTAGATGGAGTTGACGGTTGACGGGCCACAGGACGATACATTAGGCCTTGTTGTAGCAGTGTGACAACTTAACTAACTTCTACAGGCGTGGAAGCCCTTTGTTTTCAAGATTATGAGGCCTTATATGCCGAGATATGTTACAACTCACGTTTAATAGCGCACTGAAAACTAAGAACCACAATAGGCGCGTATATTGCGCATCAATGTTTTCAACCCTTGCCTACCTTAACAAGTATAATTTGTTATTTTCGTTACTATGGCGGATATCCCGAAATCTATCCAATAGATTTTTATGATTTTGCCCTTAATTTGAAGTTTAAAATTCAAGCTTTAAAGCGAATCCGTTAACAAATAATTACAGATATTGCATCTATCGCGATTGTGGTTCTTAGAAAGCGAAATGGAGTGATTCAATTTTTTGCTCGCAGATGAATGTTTCAGATCCTTATGTCACTAAATCTTTATTTATTACATTTGTTAGACCTATTTTATAGTATGCTAGTCAACTTATTACATATGTAGCTCACTCCTTACGTATTGAAGCGGTTCAATGTAGATTTCTTCGTTTTACGCTTCGTTCACTTCCTTGGTCTGATGGATAAAACCTCCTAGCTCCTACCATATGAAGACCGCCTGAGACTTCTCGACATGCAATCCCTGGATAAACGCCACTGAAGTTCTGACGTTGTTTTTATTCACCAGCTTCTGGTTGGTAACATTGACTTCCCCTCGCTTCTTGCAAAAATACCCCTTAACACCAACCCTAGAAATGTTAGATCGGTTTCTCTTTTTAAAATTAACTTTAACCGAACTAATTATGGTAATAACGAACCTCTGAACCGCATTCTTCGTATAACTAATGCTATGCTGTATGCATTTGATATCCACTTTAACAAAGATACTCTTAAAACTTACCTCTTTAATGCCACTCACCATTCCTAGCAATTTAAATCCCCCTCTTTTTAGACTTAAGAGTAGATTTAAGATTCAAATGTTAGTTCTAAGAACGCTTGGATTAAGCAATAAATAAATAAATAAAATAAATAACCTTATGTTACTCTACTCCAGCAAGTTTTTTTTTTTATAATAATTCTATCCGAACTTTTACCATTATGAATTTGGTAATCGAGCTACCCAACGAACTATTGACCAAAAAAAAACTGTTAACATTGGCATCTTCCTTGTGACTGAACAAAACCTAAGCGGAGCAATGAAGTTGCGTCAGTGAGACAAAGGACTCAAATTAGGAGGACTACCAATTCGCGAAGTGAGCAAACCACTTAAAAAAAAAAACAGCAAAAGAAAAAAGTCCGAAACAAATTAAAAAACATATTTGGTTTTTAGCTCAAGGCAAATTGTACATTTTCTGCCCACCAAAATCCAAGTGAAGATATTTAAACGCAAATTACCTTTATATTGGTATTGGCAATACTATCGCAAAAGTCAATTACCTGATCGTGTGGGCGTCAATAGTTCTGTGCTCAAAAGCTAAAAGCTCTTAAGTCTGTTTTCATAGTTTTTCAGAAAGTGAATTTTTAACTTTGAATCTGTGTTAAAAAGAAACTAAGAGGGTAACAAAGAACCAATTTTCAGAACTTTATCTTTATACGAGCCCAAACGCAAAATAGTTGGACTACCTATGATAAAAAACTAAAATCTGATGGTTCTTAAATTCCATTGGCAATAATCTCAATATTTTGGTATTTTTCTTTAGATATATTTATTTTAGATTGAAATAAGTAACAAAAACAAAATGATTCAATTAAAAATAAGCATATACAGCAGTCTTAAAAAACAAAATAACGATTGATACATTTTTTTAAACGCAAAATAGTTGGCCTACGCATCTTAATTTTTATTTTACTATGGTGTTACGTCGCCTCTGGCCTTGATAACTGCTTCCATACGTCGTGGCATTGTGTCAACTAATTTTTTACATTCTTCGGTACCAAAAGATTCCCAAATATTTATGATTTTAGCTTTTATGACTTGAAGAGTCCGACATGGTTCTTTTCGGAGGCTTTGCTTCATTTTATGCCAGACAGTTTCAATTGGCGAAACCTCAGAGGTGCTGGAAGGCCATTCCAGTAAAGGAATTGCTTCAGCAGATAACCACGCCATTGTAGACCTTGCTGTATGGCAGGAAGCACCATCCTGTTGGAAAACGAAATCTCCATCACTAGTTTCAAGTGATGGTATTGATGGGAGTAGCTCATTTTCCAGAATATCCCGGTAGTTGGTAGCATTGACAGTTCCATTTACAAAATGTAAATTGCCCAAACCTCACCCAGACATGCATCCCCATATCATTAGAGATGCTAGAAACTTGACTGTTTTTTTAAGGCAATCTTTGTGAAAGGCCTCTTTGGAGTTTCTTATGACACGTTTTCGTTCGTCGCCCACGCAAACTTCAAACCTCGACTCATCACTCCAAATAATGGACCGCCATTGACTTAAAGTGTATTTTTTTTTCTAATAACATGTTTTCATAAAATTCTAATTTGTTTAAAAATCAATAAAAGATTATGGCTAGTATGAATAAAACAGAGGATTAAAGTCAACACTGTTATAGTTATGAGTTTTCAATTATCCGTATGAAACTAATTCCAAGGTTTGCTATTCTTCCGCATCGTGCTAGAATTTCTTTTGGATGTTGCTTGAAGGTTGAAAGGATATTCCATTCAAAACGTTTTTAAGTGGCGAAAACGCATTACATATATTAGAAACCACACACGCAATACGAAAAAGTGACTAATTTTTTTTTCTAATATTTTGCTATGTTTATGCTGCTTGCTGTACCGACAAGCCAGTAGCATTGTGTATGTGTAGATACCCCTCACGAATATTCTCGTTCCTCCAAAGGTACGCGTACCTACCACATTTTGGTGAACACTGCTCTATATGTAAAAATACAAAGTATAAAGGACAATCGGCATTATGTTGCTATTTTTCATTTACTACAGTTATTTGTCATTCCTTTGATAAGACGCTAACAGTTAAAATATTTTTTTAAATTTCGAAAATATTTATAAATATTTTTGTTGCAATTACAGTTTATTTTGATTTTTTTTATTAAGTTTTTAGTATATATAAAATATTCTATTGCTATTCGATAGTGATTTAAACATTATAGATCATTTACCAAAAAACACAATTTGATTCAAATTCCTTTTCTTTACTTCCCCTTTTGATTAAACTTAAAAGCCATAAACAATTGGTGGTAGCACCTTTAAGTTGTTGTTGTTGTTCAACAATTCAATGGAATTGACGGAATAAAGAATGGTCAAGCCTAATAAGCTGACATTCTAGTACGAATAGTACAATAATAACAATAATAAACTTAACATTATTATGTTGTTTTAATGCTGTTTTGTAATGCCGTCCGTCACCGTGTGTCGGTCTATGCCAAGTTTGTTTGTAAATTCACCACACAAATTTGGTACAATTGTACTGAATATGTACTCTCCTATGTAAAAATGTATGAGCCAACTAATCTATGTTTGTAAACAGATTATACAACGTGATACATAATAATTATGTAAATATACCTACTATACGAATGAACGTTTAATAGAGCGAAGAAGTAAAATGTTTAATTTTGATTTATCAAAGCACACTCCATACGAAATTCTTAAAATTCTCAAAAACATAGTTATTTCACTTAATATAATGTAAAGAGACTTCTCAGATTACAAAATCAATTGAGATTTGGAATGTTTGTATTAAGTAAGTATAGAATATGTATTTTTGTTTGTAATTTAAACAACTGGATAATATTAATTACTTTATGGTTAACTTTATGTGAAATTCAATTCCCACTTAAAAGAAATCAATTAAATTAAATATAGGTATGTACCTAAATATGCTTTCCTTTACAAACATATCATAAGGTTGGAATAATGGAGGGATGTTGAAATTTCCCAATTCCCGCATAGGTACTCATTTTCTGCAATTGAAAAATAAGAGAGCTATACATTTGTGTAAATAAATTAAAAGAAAAAATATTTAACATTTTTCGAGATTAAATGCGATGTTGATATGTTATATTTTATTAGAGTGAAGTAGACTGGAAAAATCCTTCGTTACACAATCCGATTTTTCTTGAAATGAAAAAAAAAAAAAATAATTGAGCCATACTTTTGTGTTGTATGAATTGTTAAATTGTTTGAATACTTCAAATCCCTAACCATAAATGGCATCTGTAATTTTCTTTTGGATTTGAAATTGATATTCAATACTGGAAATATGTATCCTGCAACAAATTCAAAATTAAAATTATAAATAATTTCATGCTTCCTTATACTTTAATCCTTTGATACATTAATTTTCTTTTCTATTTCTATAAAAAAAAAAATCAAATAAAAAAGAGAAAAATTTAAAATAAGCCTCAACCTAGTATAATAGATACACGTCCCTAGGTATACGCTATGGGCCTTATAGGACGGGACACGGGAGGCGACCGTAGGTTTACCTATCTCATCGCGGCTTCAGAAAAGAATGATGCCAATTCATAGCTTTAGTCTTAACATTAACAAAACTGCTGGTCCGATAAGGTTTTTCAGGTGGCAATGGGTAGAAAACGCACTTTTTCGGTTGCATTTCTGGCGTAGAATACCTTAACCATGATGGATTTTTATAAATGGGATATCAAATTCAAGCTTAGACTGCCCCCTTTACAAAACCAGTGGTCGGACAAACTTTTGTTGGTTGTTGCGGCGAGTCCGACCACTTTTGTAAAAAGAGCTATTTATTTTTACCTTTGCATTTAAAATGCATTTAGGTGTTAAAAGCTTTTTCCTAGTCTATATGAAATAGTTTTGCATAGTTGTCCACGTGTTAAACGCAAGGATACAAAAATAGCTATTTTTACAAAAGTGTTCGGACTCGCCACAACAATAAACAAAAGTCTTTCCGATCAGTGTTTTTGTAAAGAGGGCAGTCTAAGCTTTCATTTGATACCCCATTTATACAAATCTATCATGGTTAAGGTATCCTACGCTAAAAATGCAACCGAAAAAGTGCGTTTTCTACCTATTGCCACCTGAAAAACCTTGTTTGTCCTGCAGTTTTTTTTTTTAAGACTAAGGCCATGTGTCAATTGCGTTAAAATGTTGGTTAAATTTGATCCCAGTTAAATTTGATCCGTTTTTATAGGGGTGAATAAAATTGGAGGGTTTTGCTGTGTGAATTGCATTAAATGGAATATTTTAAAACATACGTTCCTTGCGATAAAGGAGCCTATCCGAGACGGTGTCAACCTATCCAAAAATGTTCAAATACCTTGATTTGTTGTTGCAATAGCTTTATTCAGAGGAATTACAACACCAATTTGTTCAAATCGCTTTGGATATGATCTTGAACGCGGAAATTGCATTTTTAAAGTGGCAGTCATGAACCTAGTATACCAGGATTGTTAGTCGATCGTCATTCTCATTTGTTAAGCATGACACACAAGACGCAACTTTTGGTTTGTATTAGAATAATTTTGCATTTGAGTGGGAATATGTTTCTTTATTCATTTTAGATATTCAAAATATTTGGAATAAGAATATTGTGTTTCCTTATTCAATAAAATACTTAGGTTAAACCATTATTGTTGATTTTTTATTCATTCCGAATAATTGGAATGGATTTTTCATTCCATCTGAAGTGCGGAGTCAAAAGAAAAAAAAAATGCTCATGCGGTCCTCCATGTAAGTACTAACCGCGCTCGAAGATGCTTGATTTCGGTGATCGGACGAGAACCTGTTTTTGTTTTTTTTTTTAAACCGATATTTTCCGTAACGTCTTTCGTCAAAAGGCAATGAATCCTTTATTAAATAAAAAAAAAACATAATTGTCGTTGCTTTTGAGAGGCGAGAACGAAATCATAGTCGTCATATTTATCGATACAAACACGGGGAAGCATTTTATATTGCCGCCGTTCAAGGGATAAATTTTCTTCCTCTGCATCATCTTCGATGCTCTAAAAAGATGACGCCCAACTCTCCCAGAAGTAGGGAATTTACACGTAACATTTTTTATTTTATTATTTCAATTAAAACAGAGCTCTATTTTTATTTAATTATTATATATTTTAAGATTTTTTTTCTTTTCGAAGTCAAAAGCGAAAAGTTTACACAACTGAATATCATGAATGAATAAACAAAAATGATGAAAATTCCCAAGTTTACTCTAGTTTACTCTAATACTCTAATACGCTAATAACCTTTCCACACCAGCCCACTGTTTATTAATACATGTCAAATTGAAAGTGGGAGAGAATTCCACGCGACTGCCAAATTTGTGGGAGAGAAATGTCTTTTCATAGTTTCCTTCCACACTTGCTTGTATTAATACATTACCTTAACCTTAAACAAATAGATAGAATATGGGATAGAATGAATGAATGGCTGGGCTGTCATATCTTGTTTCCCCACTATTCTACATGATTTTTTTCCCACTTTTTTGACATGTATTAATACACACTGGGCTAGTGTGGAAGGCCTTTAACTTCTACTATTTCGTTGATCTACTCTACATAGAGTTGAAGATCAAAAGTTGAAAACGTCAACTTCGAGTGAATAAAAACTACTTCTCAAATTGACTGTAAAAATCGCAAAGTTATGTTCAACTTTGAGTGAATAAATTAGGCCTAAGTCGTTTTCAAATTTGCCGCTAGCGTATCGATTTTTTTTAATAAAGGGAACCATCGTGATGTTTGCTCATAGCAGTCCAGGTATAATAGGTCGATGGTGTAGTAATGTGCAGGAAGCTTAATACAAACGTCAAAATTTATCCACTTGTTAAAATTTAAACGAGCTCCTGAGCAGGTTAAATTTTGACGGCTGTATTCACCTCCATAATGTCAAAATTTAGCCATGGGACCAAATTTAACGCACTTTTAACGCTATTGACACACGGCCTAAAGCTAGAGATACGTAAACCTTTCATGTAATTTTTCCGTTTTCTCTTCAAATTAACTAGAAAATAAATCCAAAATGTTGGCATTGATCACAACATTGTCAGAAAATAAAAAGAATACCGTTTGAACTTTTCCAACTGTATTTTTTCTTAAATACAAATAAACATATCAAAACCAAAATGAAGCGAACTGAGAAAAAAGTAAGAGACATATTGCATTGTTCAACAAAAACACCCATCACATATCCATCTACTTATAAATATGTAAGTGTAGGTAGTCCACAATTTAAAGCACATTTTTTTTTTGCATTCATATGACAGCGGACATCTTAAGGAAGTTATCGTAATTTACTCACTTTTTTACAGTACACCAAAATCATTTATTTTGGGCAATACTCGTATACTATATGCTGCTACTAGACTGACTGAGTTTCAAGTCTTTCATTCGGGTACTGAACAGTTGCAAGTTGCAATTCACCCAGAAAAATGTCCTGAACAATTTCAAAAGTAAAAAAAAGAAGAAAATAAAATAGGGTAATATAGAAAAGGACACAAAAATAAGATACCTACTAAGGCGATTGTTGGGCTGCTTACTTCGTTTATCTTATTTTTGTTTGCAGCGAATTTTTATCTGCAAATTGTTTGGCTCGTGTATTTATATACTTTATTATACGAAGGAAAATAAAATTCGAAATGGATGCAAAAAAAAAAAACGAAAAAAAAAACGAAATAAATGACATCTCAATTTACAAATGGAATAATTTACATTTTTTGCTGGTTATTTAACTTTATGCAATATGTGTGGACTATGAGCATGGTAAATGGCTTGTGAAGAAGTTACTTCGGTCGGATGCAATCGTGATGTAAATTTAGAATATAATATAAAGTTGTTTTTATTGTAATAAAAATAAAAGTTTAAAGGGAGAATAGTTAAAGAAAGGAAGAGAATTCGAATGATTTCTATGCATTCTTCTTAGAATTTGAAGATTTAATATTAAAGAAATATCTTGAAACCAAGTTACTTTATTCCAGTTTTCAAAATCATGTCACAAAATCTTTATAAGTCCATTAATAAAATCTTTTGAAACGTTCTTCGTCTTTGTATTGGCCTACAATAAGTGAGACATAAACAAATATGTATCTGTTGTGTGCGCGGATTGTGATAACCCAGTACGAAATATTAAAAAAATCGCTACTGAAAAAGAAGCTTTTTCCTCAAAGAAAAGAAGTATCATCAATGAATTTTCTGGTGATTTCTATAATGAATTTATCATGGGCTTGGCCTAGGAGGTAAGCAGGTGTACCCATTCTCGATGAAGATTTTGTAATGAAATCACCGATTACATGGAATTATGAAATTCATGAGTTCAGAGTCTTGGTGAAAAACTGTTACTTGAGATGTCATGATGTCGTCAAAGAAAAAGGATACAATAAATCGTTGCGCTCGGGGAATCGTCGAATTCATAACTTCTTTTTCTTTGTTGAAAATACTGATTCCTGAGATGTGATGATTTCGTCAAAGAAAAAGGATACATGAAATCGTTGCGCTCGGGGAATCGTCGAATTCATAACTTCTTTTTCTTTGTTGAAAATACTGATTCCTGAGATGTGATGATTTCGTCAAAGAAAAAGGATACATGAAATCGCTGCGCTAGCAATCAACCCTCATTAAAGAACCAAATGGACTTATAGACTTAATGCATTACCATTCATGCATAGATTCATCGAATATGGAACTTAATTGTTTTTTTCTTCCCGTAAGCAAAAGAGTGGATTTACACAACGAACTCGTGAATTTATGTATTACTTTTCGTCAGTAGAATCATCGAGTATGGTTTTTTAGTTGAATAACTCATGCCACTGAATAGAAGCCGGAAAAAATGATTGCGTTCATTTGTGTATTCATTTAAGTTTTCCTTTTTGTTGTCTATTCTCTAGATTTTTTCTAGAGCAAAGCACAACATGCTACTTAAATATAAATTGCAAACTGGTGACCGGCTGCATTACGCTTCATGAGGGAAATCAATGCATAATATCTCCTATATGACTGTGTCATATAGGATTATATCAAGGAATTTTTCATTGAGGAGTGAAATTCCTACTGGGAATATCTTAAAACGTATGGTATTTGTTCTTACAAATTATTGTGGAAGGGAAAAATAATATTTAACACGGCCATTTGATTTTTATATTATTAATTCAAAAATTGATGGAAAATTTCACACATTAAAGAAATAAATAAAACACGATTATCATCTACAAATATTTTGCATTTTGACAACAAAATGTCAATTTTGTTCTCTTATTCATGGTTAATATTTCAGGTTTAGTTGACAATTCTTCATTTTTTAACACAGCACCAATTCTATTGGGCATAGAATCGACTTATTTATGACACTTTTTTTTGGGGGAATCGAGCAGATACCACAAGTAGTTTCAGATACCGTAAGAATTTTTGTGTGGAAAATGTAAATGGTGGTGTACCTCAGCATCCAAATTTTCGAACATGCGGCTTTTGAAAATTTTAGATCAGAAAATCTCGAAACTAAACCAACCCAGAGCTGTCTGTCTGTTTCAAATTCAAGAAACAAAAATCTTCTAATTTTCTTACTACAAGTCTTGGCCTTCTGAAGAAAAATACCGCCAAACACATTTTTTGCACTTTAGACTAGGATGTCTCGATAATAATCGCAAAAAGTATAATCTTGTTTTTGCCGCATAAATTTAGTTAAATTTTATTCCCATCTTTAAGGCTCTCCCAAACCAATGCGAAACATTCGGTGCGGCAAAGAAACATTCGCAGTTGGTGTGGGCACTCTCATTTATCATCCTGTAAATAAATTTTGAAAGCCAAATGTTTCTCCGCCGCGTTGGTGTGGGCACATTCATTTATCACCATGTAAAATAATTTTGACTGACGAATGTTTCTTCGCCGCACCAAATGTTTCGCATTGGTTTGGGAGAGCCTTTAATCATTCATAACTTAATATTTTTTCTTTATGTCAGAAATTTCCTTGTGTCAGCTATTAAATTCTTATTTTAAAATATCAGTTGAAGATAAACTTATGGAATATACAAATGTTTTTTGTTTAAGGGTTTGTTCTTTCACTGGTAGTCCACTAAGAATGTAATTTGCAATGCAAAAAACTAGATAGTGTTATTTTTTTCTTTCAATTGATATTTTCGACCGGCGCTTTTGCGTTGGCCGCCATCTTGATTAACTCGCCCATTTTCAAATTTTGGCACTTTTCTAAAATAAAAGACTTTATAAATTAAAAAAAAATATTTTCAAACGGCGCGATAAAAAGTACTACCTATAAAGTCTATATTGGTTCTAGAAGTCTGGTCTATTATATTATTTTTAAATCAAATCATTTCTAGAAATATTTTTTTTTAAAAAAAACTTTGAGAACAAAAATGGAATTTATTTTTGTACACTTCGATTGAGCTATGGCTACGTCCTAATTGGCCCTCATCGCGCGATCGAGCAACAATCGCTGCATGGGACAATCAAAATATCAAACGTTAACAAATCAACAGTGATGAAGTAGTAGTAGTCGCATATGTTTGTTTTCAAATCGCTCAAGCTGCATTACACAAGCTTTCAACAAACAAACCCAAATATGGTAGGGGAGTGTCCTAATTAGAAATGGACAAACGCGACGATAAGTAGCTCGCTCGCTGAAAATCAAACAAGTTTGTTTTTGATCGCGTCTAGAAATGAAGTTTGAGGAAAAATTAATAAATGAAGTTTATTTAAACCCAGTTTTATGGCATAAACGTCGCGCCGTCGGGAAGACTACAAAAATAGACTAAAAACTGATAAAGTGTGGGAGAGTGTTGGCGTTAAGTTGAAAAAACTAAACTTTAATACAAAATATTTCAAAGAATTGCTAAAAAAAAGTCACGGAGAGATATTGGAAATGTGCCTACATATTGTCTTATTTATGTTTTTCTTGTTTATTTTCCATCATCTTGTCTTCGCAGTTCATTTTTATAAATTGCATTCATAGTTTTTCTTTTTTTTATAGCAGGGTCTATCAAAAATTATTTTTCAAGCTCTACATCTTCGTTCCTGGAAGTCATTTCTTTTTCAAAAACATATCTGTTTTTTAGCTTATTCTAAAAAAAAGACGTGAAACGAAATATATTTTAGTCAGTGAGATCTTAAAGAGAATTCTATATTATAGTTTTCTGTCAAATACTGAGGAAAAAACGCTTTGTGCTCGTTCGCTCAATATTTGACCGAGGAATACGTACCTATTTGTGAGTGCAATGCATTTGAATTGACCAAATTAATCCGGATTGGATATGATTCAGTTTTTTGGTGCTAGTATAAAGAAAGAAGGAAAATATAAATTTCACAGCACAATCACTTTACTTGGCTAAATTATTTGCTGAAATTTTATTTGCTCGCCTTTTTTTTATTAACATTGGCGCTTGGTGCAAATTCCAAGAGAATGGTCGCGCGATCACTTTTGACGCATGGTAGCTCTTATGAGCAACCGCTATTAGGACACACATTTTGGTAGCGCTACCAACAAACGATGCGACCGACCAAAGCTCATCGCTTAGTAGCGCGACGACTGCCTTTGCCAACTAAAGTTCTCAAATTTTTCTTTACTTTTTAGTATTTACTGTACCTACATTGAGTAATTTCACGTCATTGATTATTATAGTAACAGCGTTTGTGACATCTACTTGGCGCTTCATCTTGGCTTGAATACAAAATCAGAACATAATTGAAAGCAGAGTGACATGGTCGTCGCTATTTTCCTTTTATAAGTCGTCTGGCCGCAACCATAAAATCTAATTTATGTTTTAATTTCCTTTTATTGCATAACGTTCTACAAAAAATGCAAAACAAATTATCTTAAATTGAAACCTTTTTTGGGAGACTGCTACAGATGTTACAACATTTAACTTTCGCGGAGTTTCATATCTGTCAGACTTGTCTTAAGACTTGTTAACGACATTTAAACAAAATTGGTTATCAGTTATCAGCTTAGCCGATTCCACTCCGCTGATTCAGAGTTTAGTCTTCTAGTTTGTCTTTGCTTGTTTGTCGTTTCCATAATCCTCATCAACACAAAAAAAAAAAATAGTTTTACTTTTAATAAAGTTCGGATGTTATACACATTAAGTGGCGATTAAGACTGTTTTACTTCAGTTAGTTAATTTCGTGTCAAGAAATCGAGGTTTTAGTTAAAACTGACATGGTTTAGAATTCTAAAAAGTGATTTTCGTCATATCATCCATCTCGATGTCTCCCTATTTGTAAGCTCAGGTTTACTTGCAGCTAGAGCCCAAACGGATTTGGTTAAAATTTGATACAGCTCATTTTTATGTGATTTCTTAGAGGACAAATTGAAATTTTTTCATCTGTAAAAATAACTCTGCAGGGAAATAATTCCACATGGTAATCTGCTCCATATGTGAATTTATTTCACTTTAAGTGGGAATCAGTTCCAATTTTTAAAGTGAAATTGATTGCCACCGAGACAGAGAATTTATTACAATTGTTTACTGAGAAAGGATTTCGTTTTTAAAGTGGATTTATTGCCCACTTAATGTGAGAACACTTTCTCTTCTATGATTTTTGATAATTCAAGTTGTAGTAAAAATTAAAAACAATCCCGAGATATTTTAATAGCTATGCCTTGCATTAGGGAACAATTTTTTAAATCTTGTCTTCAAAAGCTAAGAACTGCTGTAGTATCTACACCTATTCAATATTTTGTGCGAAACAATTTAACAAATTTTAAGGTGAAATATATTCTCTCGCCTCGGTGGAAGTCAACTCTACTTTGAAAGGTGTAACAGATTCCCACTTAAAGTGAAATAAATACCCATGTGGAGCAGGTTCCCGTATTGTTGTTATTCTGCCCCAAAAATCTCATAAACAACCGGTACGAAAAAGTTTTTTTTTATCAAACATTTTTTTTTTAAACTGTCAGTTTTAGTGAAGATTTTACAGCGAGTATAAACTGTTTCATTCTTAATTGTCAAAAAACACAAACTTTTACCAACTTTAATTTCTAAGAGCTTCCATTCAAACGCCACACTAGGTCACCTCAATTTTTGGGTGAACTGTGCTTAGGAAGAAAATATAATCGGCTTACAAAAGTTTTACCTATCTGGCTTACACAAAATGTAAATCCCATCATTCGCTTAATTTATTTGCTTAACTTGACCAATAGATACTTAATAGTCAACATTGTATGAAAAGTAAAAAGCATTTTTGTTTATTAAGAGACAAGGGCCAAAATTATGGTGAACTAAACTCAACACTAACGCAATTTTAGTGCAACGCTTTTGTCAATGGCGTTTGAGGTTTGACATTTCACATCTGTCATATTTTTTTGCACGATCTGTCATTGATTTAACCCAGAACCACACTGGCCTCGTGTGTTGTGTTGTGGAGCCGTGTGTCGCTGTCATTCCATATATTACATGTGCCATAAAGTGTCACAACACACGAGAGAAATGTAGTTCTACCGATATAAAATACATTGCAGCGGTAGCGATACACGACAACTCACGATATATGTTTGGATCCGGCTTTAGGTCTGTTCTACATTTAAGTCCCCTTTCACACTACGAAACTGTGTTTCCAGAAACTGGCAGTTTGTTGGAGATAAGGGCATAAGGGGAGATTTGTTTCCCTCTCCTTACGCCCTTCTCGTCGAAAAACTCACAGTTGCTCAGAAATGGTGTAAGTGCGCCAGTAAATGTGAAGTGTTTATAATTCAACAAAGTTAGAAAACTTGTAAAATAATAAAATTTAGTGTATATAATCTTGCGCCAATATATCTAAGCCTTTAACAATTTTTTCTGATTAAATTTACTTCTATCTTCAATCGATAAAAACCTTACCAAGCGTATTGTGTGTCAGTTAAAGCTTTTTCACTTACAAAAAAAAGAACATCAAATCACTCTTTAGGAAAATAAATCCCTTACTTGAAATTTCCATCTAATTAAAAAATCTGATGCGACCCAATTAAAAAACTTGACAATATTGAAAATGAATTGACTTTATCCTGTTCCTGCTTTCATCCTACTACTAAACCTAGAAACTATATATAACACTCTATACTTTTCCTTTTCCACCTGTTTATTCATTGTTCATTGATTTCCTTTATTAGCCTAAACCACTATTGTAGGAAATCGCCACCATTCAACTACACCCCATCATGATGGTTTGCCTTTGCACAAAGGTTGGTAGTGATAGTGACTGCAGATTTGTTCCTGCATCTAATTAAATTCCTTGATTCTTGATCCTTCGCACGCGAAAACTTTACAAACGGTAAGTTTAACAAAAATAACACACACAAAAAAAACACCCAACGCGATTACTTATTTTTTACATGAAAAAAGCCATCTTGCTTTTGTATAGGTTGATATCTGGTCCTACTATCAGCTATATAGCGGCATAAATTAATTATCTTTTATTTCTTTTTGTTATTGCAACGGTCCTTAATGGTCCTCCTTACACAGAGAGCAGAGATCGAGTTTGCTATCGGTCTTACTCAAAACCTCTTTTCAAAAATGAAAACCGGCCATGAATATCGATTATCTTTTTCTACGCCCAGTGACCAATTTACCACTTGAAAGCTCCTTTAAAAGGAACAGAAAAAAAAATATAAAGACTTAAATCTATGTTTGGCAGGCTATGGCTACAAAATGCAAAAATTCACCTATCTTCGCACGGGACGAGATATTCCATATTTAGATTATTTAATGAAAAACAATCAATCTGAAATTTTATCCGTCGTCGGGTGCATCCTCTCCATCACAATATAGTCTTTCACTTGTTTTATTAAGTATCTTCTGTTCCCTAGGTATATCTATATCGAAATATACACAAAAAGTTTATTCGTAAAGGTGTAATTTTTAACACGCGCTGTTCCCAACACCCTACCCCAACTATCATTTAATCAACCCTACCCCCTCTTACTGACGCCACTGCTGTTATCCAAGTGCATACAAAACAATAATCGGGAAAAGAGAAAATCATGAACATGGGGCGGACACGATGGGTGACGGAAATAGAAGACGGAAAACGGGACATCTATAAAATCTGTGACACATAGGATTAATGGGATATAATGTAAACTCGTCGGGACAGCACAGGAGACTATGTACTTCATCCAAGTTCTGCCGCCTCGTGTTCGTCTCTTGATGGCTTTGTAAAGAGAAATCTATATTCTGTTGATATTTTTGCAAGGAAGAGTTGGTATATTTTATGCAAAGAGTAAACACACATTCTGGCTTCGATGGCTGTAAACTGTAAATTATTTACGAGAAAGTTAACAGTTATGTTGTCTGATGTAAAAGATGTACAAAATTTCTCTTTAAAAATTTGTGTTGTAAGCTCTTTAATTTTGTTCCTTTTGACGATGACGACCTTTCTTTCTCTTTGAGTGCGAGGAAGAGGATAGAATAAATAGTTTATGTAAGTTAACCACAATGCCAGACTGTTAACTGTTGGTTTGGGGGATGACTTACAGTGTGGAGGGGGTGGGGAGGCGAGGGATATGGCATTACACCCAACCCAAAAGCCGCCACCCAAAATGTCTCAAATGCCAAAAGGCTATGTAGTCTACTGAATAGGCTGTTGTTGTTGTTACTGTTGTGTTTATGTGTTCCGTTGGGATTTTTTTTGTTACCGTTGTTGTTGTGTCCCTTCAAGGATTACAGAAATATAGAGCGGATATGTGAAGAGAAGCGTGGCAGTGGCGGGGTGGGGGGGTATATTGTGGGGATTCTTAGGCGCCGAATGTTTGGGTGTTGTTAATGTCTGTAATGCAGATGATTTTTTGTTGTTGTTTAACTGTAAAAATGCATGTAAATATAGTGTATTTGTGTGCGCGCCAAATAAAGGTTTCCCCTGACACTCTTATCCTTGCTTTATCTCCCCGCGTTATTGTTTTTATTACTTGCTGTGCTATTTTCTGAGTTTTTTATGTTGTTGTTGTTTTTGTTTGAAATGCACAGCTAGGTAGATGGATATAGAAACCAGAAACCACCCATTATGAATTCGTCTGCCCCCATCACCACCACTTCCATACCTCTCGCTACCGCCGCGTTGCAACTTGCTACTGGCAGGTCAGGTCACCCTTTCACCGGCACACCACCGCCGCGCCGCCCGCTGCACATTTTGAAACTAGGACGACTTACGAGTGATATGGGTTTTCATTAATATTTCCTTTTTTTTGCTATGATTTTCATTTTTATGCAAGAAAACAAAAATAAAGGATTAAAGGAAATGTTGTTCAAGGAGTAAAAAAGAAAGTCAGTCGAATATTCATCGTCATTTTCCCTTTATTATTTCGAAGAAATTTTCCTTGAAGGATCTCAAAACAAATTTCTGGGCTTCTCTCTATTGTTTTGTATGGTTACCTATTTTGATTGTTGTGTATTCTATTCTATATAGATACTTGAAAATAACAGTGATGTGATGGGTAAACATTTACTTACTTTTTATACCACCAATCCAAAAATGGATCTTAATAACTACCCTAGGTACCCGTCCACTCATAGTTGAGCGACAGTTAGTCTAGTAATTGGAAAGTTTTACTTATTTTAATTTGATATTTTTTGTTGTTGTTATTTGTGCTCTTGTAGATTGTAAGCCCGTTTGAAGCGCCCTCTACCCCCTGCCTCTTTTTAAGAGGCCGCTCATTTTCGTCATGCGATGTAATAGCTCTGAAAAGGCTTTTTATATGAAAAGCCCTTTACCCACCGAACCGACGGAAAAGCTGTCGCACATGCAGCTGAACTAGGAGCAGGAGCCGAGCCACAACCAGTCGAGGCAGGAGGTATACAAATGTATGTAGGTAGGTACGTACTGTAAACTGTACGAGTATCGAAAGGATAACTTTATAGTTTCATCCGTTATAAGGGTGATTGTAAACTTATTTGCAAGTGTGAGTGCAGCACGATTGGGAGTTACATGTTAGTCTGGCTGGCAGGAAGGCTGGCTGGTTATCTGACTGTCTGGTCGAATGGCTGTCTGGCTGCCATGGCAGAATGACTAAGTGCTGCTACTGCTGCTCTGTGATTGTTGTTGGTATAAGCGGGTTGTATAGTTGGAAATGGCAGAAAATAGGCCTTCTGGGGGTCGAAATGGGTGTTTATGACGATGCTTCCCAAATGCATTCCCTCTCCCTATGGGCTGACTGTTTTTTTTTATTTTTTTGGAGAGCAAAGTAAAGTGAGTGTATATATAGTTGTATGTTATATAAGCACACAACATGTAAGTCTAGCATTGCGGGGATCACAGAAGGCATCCACGTTGGTATGGGGGTTAACTTGGCTTTACTCATGACTACATTACTCCTCTTCTTCTGTCAGTGTCCCATCACAATGCTAGTGGTTTCTACACCCATTTATATATATATGCGTATAAATGTCTATATATTCGTATGTAGTAAGATACCGAGATCTAGAGTATGGGTTATAATGAAAATGGTGCCAAATTGCAGGAGTTTGTATGGAATGAGAAAGGATATGTAGGTATACATATCTCAGTGCCATCTGATGATAATTTTTTTGTACCCTTTACTGTATTTTATTTTTTTGTTTCTAGATTTTACTAGGTAGGCTTTTTTTTTAATTTAGACATTCTAGTTTGTGCTGAAAATTGTTTGTGGGTGTATATGTGCAATGTACACTTTAACCTACTGCAATTCTTCATTTGCTTTCATATAAAGGAGATAGGCAGTATAGGCACCAGCACCACATAGAGAGCAGACAACACAGCGTGGGAGTAATTTGTTTTGAGATATAAAGGGTTAAGGGTCGATCGTAATAACCAGCTAAAGGGCATATATATATAGATAGAGGTATGGTAGGATATATAGTAAGGAGCTGAAGCTATAGAGAAAAGCTTTTAGTTGATATACCTATAGCAGAAGTAGGTAAGGATGTATTCGAGGCCGATTGAAATTTGAAGTAAGTGTGATTACATAAACCGGCTCATTGTCGACTGGCTAAATTCACTTTTTTTATTTTTTTGTTAAACTTCCTATTTTGAGTGATATTGAGAGTGTGCACTTCGGAGGTTAATTAAGATATTAACTTTGAAGAGCTACTTAAAGGTTTTTATTGTTTGTCCGTGATTTTTTTTTAATAATTTATGAAAGCACTAAGTTAAGTTAAAAATTGTTTACACGGTTTATATATTTTTAATATTTAAGAGTCGTTAATGCTAGGTATTTTAGAATTTAAATAAAAAAATTAATACCTAGTATCTATAGAAGAATGTTTATAAATTAAATAAAATATTTCCGTAGGGATTTGATGAAGATGCATGGGAAGATTTTTTATTAAATATTGTATGCATTATTTTTATTAAACATGTTAGAATTTTATAGCACAACTGAAATTGTATAAAACTAGTTAATAACTATGCACCTACCTAAATTTAAAACTTTGGGAAATATGAATTAATATTTAAATAATTGCATTATTTTCTTAGAAAGCCCGAAATTTACTAAAATTTAACTACTTAAAAATTTTATGAAAAAACTGAACGAAACATTTAAGATTTTTTTGTATGTAAATTCAGGGTTTAAAAATATTTTTAAAACGTTTCCATTAAAAAAAGAAGAAGAATTAATAAGATTTTTATAAGCTTAATTTATGCGTACTGATGGTCCTCCGCTCATTTGCTTTTTTGATGGCTAAAATGTACAACCTCAACCTATACGTCAGGTAGGGTACTTCTGGGACCGCCCTCGTATTAAACATATTTATTTTAAATCAAGTTTTTTTTAAATAAATGGTTAAGTAGGTAATATATATTGGACACATTATACCTATTAAGTATATTTTAACTGTAAAAAAAAAACAATAATTTTAGATAGGACCGCATGGTTTAAATCATACATTAAATTAATTTGTTTATTTTTAAAAATTGGTTGTCTCTTAAATGGGATGAGAGAAGGTTTTGAAAATTAGCATGATTTATTTATTAGGTGGAAAGATATGGAAGTCAAATATTCATTAGTCAAAATATTTGAATAATAAGATAACTTTAACCATACATTCCATTTTTGGAGCAACAGTCCATCTTTTCATTTTAAATCCGATTCTGTCTCCCAAAACTTTTAGTGCGAACGCAAATGTACCAACAGACATTCTTTCCTTTCTTTCTATTCCTTCTAACTAATGCCATGCTCTGAATTTAAAAGACCATTGAACCATTTTGAAAATTAAGCACAAATACCCCTATTTTAAAACCATTTCCAACTTGTCTGGAATATCCAAAGGTCACAAAAAATAGTTTTGTTGCTTTCATTGTTCCATGTAATTTGCATGTATAAGTTTAAGACAAAGTACTAATAAATGAAATTGATATCCTTTAATGCAAATAAAATTAATTAAAATAAAATAAAAATATAATAAAATAAAATAAAATAAAATAAAATAAATGAAAATAATTCAAATAGATTTTTCGTACGAAAACACACTTGCAGTTAGGCTGCATAGCTTTCGATGCGTCATATATATTAATATTGAGTTGGCTACTATTTAAAAATTGTTAAAAATAAAATGCAATTTATTTAAAACTTCATTTGTTTTTGTATATTTTTGAGTTGTACCCCCGAAATTTATACGAAATTTCATGTTTCTCAATTTCCGAAATAGTAACCCTATTTGGAAACAACTTAACACATTTTATTATTTTATTACACCTAGACAATTAGACATCTTTGAGATTCTGTGTTTGAATTTCCTTATTATTAATACCTAATAATTGTCAAAAAAAAATAAAAATTCACCAAACCACCTAACTGTAACTTCGTCATCATTAAATTATTTGTTGACTAGAACCATTTTTTCTAATGATTTTTTAAATCCCACCAAAAAAGCACAACTATTATTTTAAAATAAATTGTTAACGTCACAAAAAAATAGCTATAGGTATGTAATTTAAAATTCCTACCTTTGAGTATATCCCTCCAGATCGGCGATGTGAATTTTTACTTTTTTATTACAAATAACACTTTAAAAACTCTAAAGAAATTTAGAATTTCTTTAGTTTTATTTCACTACACTTTCACTTATTGAAATTTCTATAACAAATGTTTGGAATTATATTTTATTACATATTTATTAAAATTTTAATTTAACACGAGAAAAAATCACTTTGTATTGTCTCTATTAGATATTTTTTTTTTTTACAAAATATGTTTTTAAAAATAAATTTTATTTACAAAGATAAATTCACATTTTGCTATATATTTATTTAAGTATTTTTATTTATTTATATAACGCGCCAATTTCAATTTTTCTTTATGTCTATTTTTCTAAAAAAAAAAAAAACATCAACATTTAAAATTGTATCAGTTAAAACTTTTATAAATTGAATTCAAATTCAAAAACGAATCATATAGCCAATGTGAATGGCATCAGCAAGCCATAAGTAGGTGCACAGATACTCTCTTACACGACAATCCAATTAAATTCGTTTTAAAATTCTTTTCTTGAGTTTGAATTTATTTTATTAAACCACAAAATGTCACAGAAAAAAAAAACTTTTTATTACTTTTTTTGTCTTAACCACAGAATTTGATCCTCTTATGTTGATTAAATAAGCATCTTTACACCACACACATTTCAAAAAACACAAACACACACAATCACCAACTATTGTATCATTGCTGTCCTAGGTTTGCTTTAAACTATAATTCCATCCAATGTAATTTTTATTAACTGAATTCAAGTGTGTAATTTTTGAATTTTACAAGACTAGATAAATATTTGTTGGTAGGTTATCCCCTGTAGTAAAGGATATTATAGGATGTAAGAACTTTGGAATGATGAGATTTGAATATATGTGTAGAATAACAAGACTCAGAGTCAAACAACACACACACAAGAGATGTAGAATAAATTGCGTCCTTACTGTAGGAGCATTCGCGTTCAACTAAACAGAATCTGATTTCGGACTCAAATAATACCTGATCCTGTCTCCAGGATGGAATTTTATTATTATTTTCGTTTTTTGCTTTATTTTTGCTTTTTTTTTCTGCTCGTGTCTAGTGGGGGGTACTGTTGGTGCTGGGTTTCACTTTGGCTCTGTGTATGTTCGCTGTTGCTATTGCTGCAGGAGTAAGACTGGGTTGGTTGGTAACGGGGGAGGGGGGTAAGGTGAGACGGTTTAGCAGAACACTACACCATCATGGTAAAAGTGCAATAACAGCCATGAACATAAACAGAGAATATCTAGTGCAGTGGTTAAGCCCATGCAATGGCAAAAACAGGAGAGGAGCGAGCTACCTACTACCATACACAATAATATGAAAGCACACAGAAAACCGAAAACAAAGTCAAAGGAACGACAGCAACAGCAACAAATGAAGAATTCGAAGTGAATGTAAGATTCACACACACACATATACGAATAAGTTAGTGCGCATACACTTGCAACACTAAACTCGGTTGCACACAGAATCCGGCCTTAATATTGCGCTCTTTAACATGTAAGCAGCAGACTGTAAGCTAAGGACCAAAAATGTTGCTGGTCAGGAACAGGAGCTAAATGCATTTCACACAAATACATGTAACACACACACATACATATATTATAACTGTGTGAAAGAAAGGAATGCACTAATATAATATATTGTGTTGGCTCTCTTTTTAAGCACTGTCCCCAAAAAAGCTGATTCCAACTTTGCCGTTATTATAGCTCCTGCAAGTACAAAATAACAACTAGGTACCTACCATAGGATTGACGACGCCTCTTTCCAAAACAAAACGCTGTGCTCTCCATGGAGCCTTATTATTGCCATGTAGGTATGCATACAAGTTAGTGGTGTAAAAGGAAAACTGTAAATGCAAGGACATACCAATACTAGCAAAAGGCATGATGAAACAAGAGCACATCACATTTCACATGTACTGCAGTTTTGTTTACTCTCAGCCATTGCAGACTAATACACTGAAACATTTAACAGTGTTTCTCTTGAAATTGAAACATGCTTGCACTCGCATGCTTCTCTTTATGCATCTGATGAAATTATTTTTTCTAAATGGTTTTCTTTAAATTGCTTTAGTTTTAATAGTTTGAAAATAATAGAACTGTCATTATAACCAATCGCCAACGATTTCAAAAAGTTGGCAAATTTTTTTGTTTTGTTTTTTGTTTTAGGTAATTAAAAATGTAGATATAGTTATACTTTAAGTTCACGCTATAATACACAATTAAATACAACACATTCTATTGATTTCCTTAAGAATTAATCACTTCCATTACAATTGCTCACGTTGGGCGCCACTTGAGAATGATAATTGAGTTCATAAGACAGAAAACTCTACACAATACGAGTATCAAAAATGGTTAAATTTTTTAAAAACAAATTTTTGTTGGGGGATATTTGCGAGAGTCAATTCAAAAGTTGAATAGACTTAAAGTCTACCATCGATATTTGCCTTTTTCGACTAGATTTTTTTCCGGAGTATATAGACTCTCGCAATAAGGCCCTAATGGTTCGCGTACACATAACCCGTAATCGACCGAATTTCGCCAAGCCGTCGTCGTCAGCCGAATTTGGCCGATTGAATCAAACTTATGAAGACAACCGGCATCGTCCGATGTCGTCCAATAATAACCGATCAAGGGACAAATCCGAACTTATTTGAATTTTATATCTAAAAGCCCAACTATAATAACTTAAGCGAACATAAGCTTATGTCAAGAATCCAACGAAAATTTGCGTATTTTTGCGAAAGTACTACGCATAGCCATAATGCAATTTTGCTCGCGCATCTACCTGTTTCTCTCCATTTTGCTTTTTAAAACATTTTGTTTTTTTTTTCTTCGAGCTGTCAAATTTAATTAAGTGTCGAGCGACTGGAATCGCTCTTGCAAAATTTTAACCAAACTTAAGGAATCGCACCTGAATTATGGATTATGAACATGGATTGTGAGTATTCGCTCGTTCACTTATGTGTGCATAAGTGAGCTTAATTCTATTATATTTGGGCCTTTAGTCTAATGGAAAATCTATTCCGAAAACTGTACTGATGGAATATTTCTTACTTCAAACTCGAGTTAAGCTCGGATTCATCTACAAAAACTTTTTTAAATAGTGGGTACCGTCAAACGATGATTTTAGTTTATAAGACTTTTCTACGATTATTTGCCACTTCAATAAAAATCTATTAATTTCGATTCCTGTTATCGAAGAAGAAAAAGCAATTTGCACAAACAATCGTTATCGTTACTTTTTTAAATTTTTAAGCCAAATTAAGTTTTTCAAAAATAAGAACTTTATTGCCACCTGCTTTTATCGGCACTAAATGGAGAGTTTCACCTGCGACACGAAATGCTCAGATTTTCACGCTTAACATTTTTTTCACACTATTACTAAATAATTGCAATCGAAAAAAAAACTTTTTGTTGAGAAAAGGTAGATCTGCTTAACTGTATTGTATGATTTAGTCTTTGAGAAACAATAAAATTCAAATACTACTCTGTAACAAATTTTTGATATTTTACCCCTTATTTTCGTTTAGCTCCACGTTCCACGAAAAATGAGTTCGTTAAGCATTTGATGGTTATTTGACGATGTCCGACAAATAATTGGTGTAATAAGCGAACCTTGGCAAAAAATAAAGCTAATGCCTTGGGTTTAAATGTAATCAACTGATCATAAGAACAGTTAATAAGACAGTTAAGTTCACCCATGTACGGTTAGTACTAAAAAAAAAAAATTATTTCATGAAAATATTATTTTAAAAAATGAGAATCTATACAAAATTGTTTTAAAACATTAGGTCCGATCCTTTACTTTGTGCGCAGAAAATCACAAACTGTCAGATTTTGGAGAGCAACGTTGGTATATTCTCAAAAATATCAAAATTGTGCCAAAGTACGGGAACGCAAATTCAACCAAATTCCGTATTACCTAATGTGCTGGACAAGTACGGCACGATATTTTGCGTTCATTCTTTTGCTCTCAAATTTACATTTTGCTGTGCTGTGATTTTCAGTCCGAAGAAATTTCTCGGACTGAAAATCACAGGTAGCGGAAATTATTTACTCTCTCGTGAGCGTTGTTTTTTGTAGAAAACTGTCAAATTATTGAGTACGGGAACGGCTTTGATGAAAATCACACAAATGACAGAAAATCACAGAAATTTAAAGTAAAGGAACGGACCTATTTTCTATTTCATAATCAATAACAAGTTTATAAATAAATAAAAAAATAGTAGCAACATTTTTGGTTTATGTGATTTTTGTCTGTCGAGATTGCCATTCAAGATTAAATCAAGGTATTTGAGATTTTGTCCCTATCCAACAAGAAAATGACAAAAATAGTCCATTAGCGTGTTACTGTTTACTATCTTTTTATTTTAATATTGGTGTTTGCTCTAAAAAATCATGACCAAACAGTGTATACTCAATTTTCTCTCTATATTTTAAATGAAATTTAATATATTTTCGTTATAACAGGGTGATTGGTATAAGGTGCACCAAATAGCTGTAATGAGTAGGTTGGTTTGAGATGAGAAAAAAATCTTATTTCCCTCCGTATAGGCGGGAGGGGCATTTTTTTTAAAAATTGACTTAAAACAGAAAAAAAGTTATTTAAAAACAACGGTAAAACCAGAAATTCCCTGATATACCTTTTTGGAAAGCCAGGAATGTCTTCTTTAATTTTTATTTTAAATTAAGTTGCATTTGGGAATAGCTTTTAAAAAATTAATTTTCAAACTCGAAATTTTGAAAAAAAAAAATTTAATTTAAAGCTAATTTTTTTCAAAATTGTACGTTATTAACGACTATTT
This sequence comes from Melangyna quadrimaculata, assembly GCA_949320155.1. Lineage (NCBI taxonomy): Eukaryota > Metazoa > Arthropoda > Insecta > Diptera > Syrphidae > Melangyna > Melangyna quadrimaculata. The sequence goes on along the minus strand of OX439483.1, from coordinate 450,925,284 downwards.
TTGTTTTCAAAATTCATTGCTCTCATCAATTTCTAGTGAAGCACTGAAAACCGGATAGATATAGGACTTTCAATTTTCAAGATATTAAAAAATAAAGAAACCAACCGCTTAGCCAAGACAAGAAAAAACGAGGAGTGGTTTTTTAATATCTTGAAAAGTAAAAGTCCTAGATCGATCCGGTTTTCAGTGTTTGACTAGAAATTGATCAGGGCAATGAATTTTGAAATCAAAAATAGTAATTGACGTAAAATTTTGAAAAAAATTAGCTTGACATTTTTTTTCAAAATTTCGAGTATAAAAATTATTTTTTTAAAAACTATTCACAAATGGAACTTATTTTAAAATGAAGATTAAAGAAGACATTTCTGGCTTTCCATAAAGGTATGGCAGGGCATTACCGTTGTTTTTAAATAATTTTTTTTCTGTTTTAAGTCATTTTTTTAGAAAATTGCCCCGTCCGCCTAAACAGAGGGAAATAGATCCCCCTCCCATACGTTTATTTTTCTTGTTTTAACCTAACCTACTCGTTACAGCATTTTGGTGCACCTTATACCAATCACCCTGTATAAGGTTGGTTTAAGTCTTGTAATTCAAGCAATTGGCCCCTATATCGGCCAAGCGCTAAGGCTGAGATCAATCAAATAATTTTTGTTTCTATTACTCCGTTAATATGAAGAATTAAATCAGACTTGAATTCGGATTCAATTTCATGTAGACCTGAATGGGATTCAAGCAGGATTTTTCGATCCGATTTCACTTTGCGAGCGGAAGAATCGAAAAAATTTAATGGATTGAAAGATTAAAGAATAGAGTTTTAAGTGTTTACGTATTTCAGTTTGCTTTATTTTGTTGTTTTTTTTTTCTCGTAGTCACACAGTATAAAGTTCAAAGTGTGGCTTGAAGTGAACTTCGATTCTATTTGAATTCGATCCAGTGAAGTCTTATTTAATTTTGAAAATATTGGCAAATTTATGATGAAAAGACTCAGCGCAGAACGAACACCCAAAGTATTTCAATTTTTTTTCAAAAGTCGGCATTCGTATATGTATATGTATGTGTATATTTAAGATCACATTATATCGAAATTTCTTTCATGCTCAAAATGTGTCTAGTTTTTTCAAAAATGTACCGATTGGTTCAGCAACAAAGGGTTTTGTCTTTGGTGTTGCGCGTGCAGAAACACGTCTTGTTTCGAGGTAGAGCACAATCCAGAATTGTGGCTCCAACAACATGAAGCGTTCAAATAAGATTCCCGTTTTTCTGATTAACTACTTTAAGGGTAAGATACCTGCAATTAAGGAAAAAAAAAACATATTAGTAATCTCAATTTTTAATAAATGTTAAAGTTAAACAGAATCAGAATATATGTAAAATAATTAATTATTGAACATAGAAAATCTGTAACACAATTGAGAAAAATAACAAAAAAAAAGTACGCATACGCCACAGTGCACATTTGTATTAAAATTGTTATGACAAACAACAATCAAAAGAACTATTAAACATTTATTTTTAAATTGTATAGTTCTTGTAATGTATCTTAATTATTGACTTTACTTAGAAACTTTCCTATAACCTTCCTGATTCAAATTTGAAAGATGTCGAGCAGCTCAAGTTGAGCTTAGTCTCCCAGAGACTTATAAAATAAATAAGAATTTTTTTTCAAATATACATATTGTTCAGTTATTCGAGAATTCATATAATTATAGACTTGGAGAAAAAAGTTTCAAATTTTATGAAAAACAATCAGTATTTTGGCTATCACAAATGTTTACAGTGCAAAAAAAAAATGTCTCAAATGTACTCATAACTTATCATTAATAAAGTGAAACAAAATATCAAATTAATATAGGTATGATATGAATTTTGAATCCCCCAAACAGATTGAGATCAAACTGTTTAGGAGTTTGGTCAAAATTGGTTTAGCAATTCGAGTTGATGACGATACAACGTAAATGTTTGCTGTTTACCCTTTCTATCATAAGCATAAGTATAAGCTTAGCCTATTTATTGAACAATGGTATTTACAATTTGACTTACAACTAGATTAGTTTGACTTACAACTAGATTAGTTAGATGCGATGATATTATACACTTATGTGCACATAGAGGGCCAAATTTTATACTATGTCTTAAATTTAAAGGCTTATAAAAAACATGTACAAAATTAAATCTAAAAGTCGGTTGACTTTATTGTCCTCGACGTGTCCGTCCCAGTTGTCAAGTTGTGGTTTTGGTGGGGAGATGGGTTGGCGTTTAGCCACGGTGATATGCTGACTCAGTGTTAGCGTAGAACGAAACTGCTTGCTGGTTTGTTCTTTTAGGTTCATTGCTTGATGTAGAAGGTACGTGTCCAGGGGGATGATGGTCGACTCTGTGTATAGACGCGCATTGCTGTGATGTCTCATTCGCTGGCGGTCAAAATGTAGTCCGGGGCAGATCCGTATAACTTTCTTTCGAATATTTGAAGTTCCTTGATGGCCGTCTTCGAGATGGAGAACCAGACTGGAAAGGAATAGCTGATGACAGGCCGCAGGAGTTGTTGTACATAAGTATCTTTGTCTTCTGGCTTAGTCAGTTTCTGCGTCTCATCAATGGGTGGAGTCGGTGGAAGGCCCAGTTGGCTTTTTTGAGAACGTTTCGTGAGAGCGGGTTGAACCTTAGCAATTCATTGAAGTGAAAGCCGTTGAACTTCACGTTCTTTTTGGCTGCTATCGTGGGTCCATCCCAGTCTTCTGCAGATCGCTGCGACTACCTCTACTGGATCTCCTATGAAGCATATACAAGCTCCGATTTAGAGGTGTTTATCCGGATGCCCCATTTCTTGTTTTAGGCGTAGTGTCCGTTAATGTGGTATTCAATTTTGTGTAAAGCTGCCAGTGGAGCAATCGATGTGGCATATGTAAGGAGTCATCAGCATACAGGAGATTTTGGCAACCAGTTGGCATAGGCTAATCAGCTGTCATAAGGCTGTAAAGAAGGGGCCTAGCTTTGAACCTTGGGAAGCTCCTGCGTTGATGTTCTTCACTTGTTATTTACACTTGTTGAACGTAGAATTTTTGTAAGTGACGCAGGTAAATGAAATACGTAAAGCTTATGGAGAAGGGCTTCAGTCCATACGCTATCCAATACTTTCTCGACATCCAAAGCATCCAACGGTGACACGCTGATTGTTGAACGCTATGGTGATGTCATGCTGGACTTTAAGGAGCGGATGCAAAGTAGAGTGCTTTTCCCTAAAACCAAACTGTCCCTTTCTATCTATAGTGCAGATAATACTACAAATCAAAATATATATGTATTTACAAATTAATTTCTTATATCAAAGGAAAGATGTAACAATTAGTATTAATCTCTTGCTACAATTTTAATCGTTCGGTATTTTTGTTCAAATTACATATTAATATATTTCATAGTGTTTTTGTTTGCAATTCTTGTAACCATGTTTTCTAAGCCTCTTTTACAGTTCTCGTGTTAAAATAAAAAATGATATGCAAACAATTATTAGCTTATCGAAATTCCACCGAAATTGTATGTGTAACATGTCGATTTACTTGTTTGGCATGGTTTGGTGAATTCAAAAATGAATTGCTAATAATGTTTACGAGTAAATCCATTTATTTATAGCCATTTCTAGTCCTAAAGTTTATTTTATCAGGATATACCTATAATAGGTTAACATTTTTGTGCTAAGATATCACAAAATACATACATTGGTTCATACATAGAATAGATGAAAAAGTGTTTTAGAAATGTCTCTTTGTTTCTCACTTTTAATGTAAACTTAAATATTTTTAACACGTTCCTATATTGTGTAAATGTTTTATTTTAACAAAAAAAAAAAAACCCTCTAGTTTAATCTTTGAGTACTTAAGTACCAAAGCTAGTTTGAAATAAGAACTGTTGTTCATATTTTTCTCATCAATAAAATAATTCATATTGCTTAACAAATCCTTGAAGGCCAAACAAACAATTAAAATGAATTGCATAAATAGATTCTTACCCTAAAGAGCACTTGTTTTGTATAAATTCAAAATATTGTGCTGATATCTCTGCAAGTCTGCGAAAGCGGAATGCCTCTGAAACAAAATGGAAAAATAAAACGAAGAATCAAAATCACGGTAGCAAAACAAAAGAAAATATCAAAATAAATTACTTTCGCCCACCCCTAATAGATATACAGTACAACACCAGAACACACTCAAACACACTATGAATATTTGAATTGGAACACTAGCACGTGTTTTCTTTTTCTTCCTTCCCTCGCAAAAAAAACCCTGTGCCAGTTGAGAGTTTGTTTTGATTTTGTAAACAGATATTATATAGCCATCTCTCTCATGAGCTAAAAAGCCTCCCCCAAAAGTGCCATCGTCCTTTGGTTGCAATGGAAATGGATTGCATTTGTTGTCTAGACTTGATGTTCCGATTCCATTTCGGTCTTGTTGAATCAACATGTTGTGTTGCACATCAACAATCAGCCCTTCCATCAATTTAAGCTAAATTTGAATTATTATTCTTTTGAGAATCGCTGTGTATGAAAAGACTTTTTCTCGAAAACATAAATCCACGGCAATGATGGGATGGTGTGATGCTAGCAGAAGTGCTCCCCTTCTGGGGAACTTTGATTCTATTACTAAAACAACCCTAAGAACTTATGGTGGAGTTGGTGTGGGCGTTTTCACGCTGCAAAGGGCGACAAATGTGTTGCTTCAATACAACAATGATTGCGCTCCTCCTCCCGACCTTTGATGTTTTTCAGACTCTTGTTTTGTTGTGATGTTAACCTCCTGAAAAAGGGAACATACACAAAAAAAAAAACCGAACGAATAACTGGGGAAGCAGCGACCGTTATGTTGTGCGGTTGTTTCTTGTATCACTCGCTATGATGCCATATGCTTAATGCGCATAAATTGGGAGGGAGGTATTACGTTGACGGAGCTCGGCGTTGTTGTTGGTGGAGCAAGAGATGCACCGAATTTAAGGGTAGAACTTGGATACACACCCCTAAATACCTATTATGGAACTGACTGCACTATGCCCATTTGACCTCGTATTCGGATTCAAGTTATACAAGTTATATAAGGGTGTGCGGTGGTGTAGTGATGCTATAATGGGTGTACCTACTCTGTTAACGACTGACATAGTGTTGGGCATGATGTTTATGGTGTAAAAAGTAGTTTTTGTTTTATGTTGTATTGCCTCTGGTGTTTGTTTTTATTTTGTGTCCTCGGAATAATGTTTCTCTCCACCTACCGAACTTGGGGCGCTTGTATATGTTGCAGACACATGCTGCCGGTCGGTGGGGGAAAGGCATCAACAACAACTGGCAAAGGGGAAATGTGTTTGTTTTGGTTCTTTGGGGATTGTTAGATATTATGCTGAAGCATATCGATGTTGGCTATACGGCAGGTCAGGTCGGCTCGTAAGGTGTAGAGGTACCGGTAACTGCTGCTTTACGTGTTCTAAATGTCATTTGGTGATGTTCTAAGACGAAAGATTTGGATATAAAAATTTGTTTTTCTTATTTTATATAGGTAGCTACCTATTATGTCCATGTTCAAGGATTTCAAATCATACTCAAATTTATAAAATGAAATCAAGGGGTTTATTCTGTGTATCGTGTGGGATCTGAATTCAGTCTAAGTTTTTTTAAATTATTTGAAAAGTGCAATCAATATTTTGATTTTTGATTTTTCTTAACATTTCATAAAGTATAATTATTTTTAGGTGGATAGGCAGCAACCACCTCTTATTCCTGTATTTTAAGATGCATTTTAAATTCAACAGTCAGCACTCAGCATTTAACCATACCTTGCTGGAGGTCTGGGATCGCTTCCCAGCCTCGTCTACCTAAAAACTAAAAAGTTTTTTTTCAGGGCTACTGCCTCTTGCGAGGAATTGACAAATCCTCTAAAAGTATCACTTGTCACGAATAAGTGCTTCTCGTCTAGCCGTTCGGATTCGGCATAAAATTGTAGGTCCCTTCCATTCCTGTCGAAAGGCGCACACAGGAATGGTTGCGAGTTGTTAGTCAATAGGCCCTGGTTCTTCATGAGCCGTTGTGCCACCCGATTTATTTTTTTTTTTTTTGTTATAGGTATTTAGATAGAAGAAACCATATTCTAATACGGTACAGCTAATTCTTAATACATAATTTTAAAAATTAAATAGCTAGAGATAGGTAGGTACCAGGTACCTATCTACAATTTAGTATTAATAATTGGAATATCTTATTGTGATGGAGTTTTCAGTTTTCTCATGTCTTTTGTTATAATCCGGTTAGGTAATAAGGAAGTCTGGTTCAAGGTACATATATTTGGATGTGGCTCAAGAGAGCTATGTACTTAAAATTTCTACGATCTGGTAAAGCGTACATTATTTAGGACTTAAAGAATTAAAACAAAATTATAATTTTTGGTAGAAAAACGTTTTTAACAGGAATTCCTCTGACACTAAAGGTGTACAAATGTATTAGCTAACCTTCAAATAGTTTAACACAGTTCGAGCGTTAGGAGAATAGGGAAATATTTAAGAGGCGGCCCCGATGCACTTTGGTTATGAACGTCTAAATATCAAAATTATTGGGGAAAATTGTGCTTGGTAAGGCTTAGCTCACACGAGATTACACCGCACGTTTTTAAGCTGTACACATCCGAACTTTAAAGGAAAACACGTTTTTGCAGAAAAATCATAGTGTGAACAGTTCTATGTAAATGTGTGCGCCACTGCTCATTTGTTCGGATATTTACAGCTAAAAAGCGTTCGGTGTAATCTCATGTGAACTAGGCCCAAGGATTTCCACATTTGACAGTGCGTCCAAAATTGGGATCGAGGGTAAACTGATTTAGGTGCTGATGTAGAAATGCAACTATAAATTTGGTGTTTAGGAGATACAAATTCTTCGTTATATTTCTATTTCATATAGTTTTCATAGTTCTTCTTTGTATTTTATGCAAAAGACTGAAGTGGGTTATTGAAGCACCTATCTGAATGTCATAATTTTTTTCGAGTTTTGGATGAATAAAGGCTTTATAGATCACAGAAGGGGAGACACAATTCTTGACTCTGATGAAACTTTAAATAACTTGGAAGCATTTTTGGCGACTTTGAACATGTGATCGGAACATTAAAGGTTATGATTGTTATTATTGTACTAGAATGTCAGCTTATTAGGCTTGACCATTCTTTATTCCGTCGATTTCATTGAATTTTTGAACAACAACAACAACTTAAATTTAAGGTTATGGTCTATGATGCAAATACCAATCACTGAAATCATTTGGTTTCCTCAATTGGGTGTCGTTTTAATGACAGTAGACAGCATTGAGTTTTTGAAGCATTAAATTCTAAGCGGTTTTTGATTTCCCATACCGAACATTGCTGACAAGATCAGAGTTTAATAAATTTATACGCTCTGCCGTTAAAATTCCACATCCGAGGGACAATAAATTATATGAATTTGAAAAGGAATATGAAAAAATTATGGTACTGTTATCAGCAAAAAATAGTTTAATAGATTAGAAGTTTAAGACGAAAGATCATTAAGGAAAATGAGAAAGCGAGAACAACCCGAAGTTAAACCTGCATTTATATTAGGAATATTACACAATTACACTTGAAGCCGTTCAATACTACTTGCATTGATCTGTTCAAAAGGTAATTTCCAATCCAACGAAGTACAGATTTAACAGTATGAAATACACGCAATCTCGAAAAGAGAGTTTGGTGTTATTTTTTTTTTAATGGGGAAACTTAATAAGGAAGGTTGCCTGCACCCAAACAAAAAATATATTCTGTCAAATGCTCGAAAAACTGAATGCCACAATCTTCAATTCCAAAATCGTGAACAAAAAAAACAAAATCCGAATGCATTCGGGACTCATCCCCCACTTTATACTTTTTATTTGAGATTTTTAATAATTGTTCATTTTTCCTTCATGAATTTGAGATCAATACTTCCAAAACAACGATATCTCGTGAAAGAAAAAACTGAAATTCATATCCACTATACTTTGACATTGTCAGAGATAAATAAACGAAAAGCCCTCGAGTCAACAGATGTGTCCAAGTGAGAACGCCTTTTTTTAATGTCTAACCCGGGGTTTAGACAAGCGAGTAGAACTAGTAGCGTTTATGTGTGTTAGTGTATCAGAACACGAGAGAGCCAACTAGTAGCCCAAATAGTAAAATATTTTTGCCTGCGAGTAGCCTGCCAGTTATCCTACTAGTGTAGTGTATTTTTTTTCATTTATTTGTTTTGTTTCCATAGTTTCCATAATTTGTATATTTTTCTGTATGAAATATTTTTAGAAAATCATACTAGTTGACAAAGCGCGCAGAGAGCTACTAGTCATACATACATCTATAAAACTAACACTATGATACAAATGCTACTAGTTCTACTCGCTTGTCTAAACCCCGGGTAAGGCCCGTTTGCTGATACGAAACCTAAATATTTAAGTTCAACATTATGTAAAAGCTTATGTTCTACTTTTTTCTTAGCATAAAATGTCAAATAAGTTGTTATGTTAAACTTTAATCAGTAAACCAACATAATGCGCAAAAACAAAAATGCATTATTTTTTAGTTAAAATGCCATTAAAAAAAATGCCTATACGTCCAAGTGTACTCCATGTAAACAAAAAAATATGTTTCGGGTTAATTCGTTCAAGCGCGTAGTATCGAATGCCAAAATCTCTAATTGCAATCTAGAATCCCAAAATCTAGAACTGCTTAGCTTTTTTTATGCATTCAAAAAGAATATGTTTTGATTTTTTTGTTTGTTTGTTTGCATTTTAAGTATGATACTAGGTTAATAAATAAATTGCATTAATAATTTCAAATAAGTTAAGCATCTTAGTTTACCTTTTATTAAAGTTAACATCATCATTATTTTGCGCCTTTATTTATAAAAATAAATATATAATTCTTGCAACTTATAAAGAATCTTTAAAGATTAAAGAAAAAAGTCAAGATATCAACATGAACGCAACGTTAACATGATGGTCCCTCAGAATTTGATTTGCAAAGAAATTGTATCCAGTGAATTGGTTTCAATGATAATTGATAATGAATATAAAAAAAAAATTCACAAATAAAAACCAGTATATTTATTCCATCAGCAAATTCTAATTCAAAACATTTCCCTTAAGCGGAATTATACACAAGGCTATTCCTGACAAAAGTATAGAAGACAACGTACTATTGGCACTCAGCCAAATTCAATTCCTATTCTTACAATGAAGTCAATGCAAAATTTTATTCACAAATTCAACTCGTTGAATGATGAAGAATACTTCTTAAACCAGGACGCACATTTGTGGTTGTTCAATATGTCTTATGATGGTCTTCCTTTCCTCCGTCTCCCTTTTCACATTGTAATTGTATATTTTCATTAGAGTATTCCATTTTCCATATAAAATAATATTTTTCTTTTTTTTTTTAATTTGCTCTTAGAGCAACAACATCGATGTTGCTCTTTTCAAGTTGTTGATTGCTTAAATATTTTTTCGTTCCTTTTAGTTTCTCAACTTTTTCTTATACTTTAAAGGGGTAAATAAACGAAAAAGTAAGTTTTTGAATAAATTTGGTTGAGGAAAATAAATTGTTGGAGAGAAATAAAATTCTTACAAATAAGGAAGACGAGTTTAATGAAGCAGATAGAAAGTACCCTTTATATGTCGTGTGTCGAACAAAGCGCTTATAAGATGAATGTGTAAGCACCACCATACTTTTAATTTCCTTAAAAAATGAAGTGGTGCTGCAATGTCAACCAAGAAAGATGAGCAACAAATTAAGAATAAAGTATGAAGTTGTGCTCCCTTCTATACGATTTACTTGTTACTACGTAGAATAGGCTTTATATTGACCTAAAAAGTAGTAAATAAACACTTCGAACTAAAGACATACAACGCTACTCTTGATAAATCGCAATTTTATCAAAACATTTATCATTTTTATATTTTTTTCGATTGTAGATTGCAAACTACAAATAGTTAACTAATGCGAACATGCACAAGGAACATGAACATGAACAAGGAAATTATTTTATTGTTTTTTTTTTCTCGAAAAGGCGTTAAACAAGCTTATACGAGTACTTACGTGAATGAATGAAGTATGAAGATTCTCTGTTTTGACGCTTACAGTGGGCTAAGATAGATATAAATGTAAGAAAGTACCTAACAGCCTTAACCCTTAAGACATTTTCGGCTATCGTTGCGTTTTCCAACGTCATATTTGAAGACTTCTGGAACATAACTGATTATGAATTGAAATAAACTAAAAAACGATTTTGAGAGATAGTTGAATTATGTAATCGACCTGTTTTCGGATTTTTTTGTAAAAAAAAATTTTTCATGCTTTTTTAGGACTTTCAAAATACGAGTTTATGTAAATTTTGATGTATGATTTTTGAACTTTTGAAAAATATCGTCAAAATTATAATTTTTCAAAATAATGTCAACTACAGGTAAATAAGGGTTCAAATTAAATTATATTCTTGAATAATGCTGACATGAGTTGCCTGCTTGTCAGGTAAGATGAAAGCATTACGTTGCGTTTTCGCAACGCTCGCCAAAAGCAGTAGCATTTCAAATAAAATAAAAATTTTGTTTTCGCTGCTTTAAACGGGATTGAACGTTTTTTTTTTTCTCGGAATATTGTGTGTTTATATTATCAATCCTAAAAATTTTGAAAAACTATCATTTTATATTGGTCCAATCAACAAGTTTTTCGAAGCGATATAGTAAAAAATAACATGAGTCCAGATCGGTTCAAAAGAATTAAGTCCTATTTACATGTTTGTGATAACAGTACAATCAATCCCAGAGAAAAGTTTGCTAAAGTTTCATCAATCAACAATATGCTCAATGAAAGATTTATGCATTTTGGAATATTTTCCCAGGGCTCCGTTTTGTCTCCGACTCTCTTCCTTATTTTTATAAATGATCTTTTGTCTGAAACTTCTAATCCATTAAACTGTTTTGCTGACGATAGTACCCTCAGCTTCTCATATTCGTTTACAGATTCTCATCCATGTCCTTCGGATGTGGAACTTGAACGGCAGCGTATGATAAGCTCACTAAATTCTGAGCTCGACAGCATTGTCCAATGGGGAATCAAAAACCGCGTAGAATTTATTGCTTCTAAAAATCAATGTTGTCTCCTGTCGTTAAAGCGAAACCCACCCCCAATGCCGCTATCCATGGGCGGCACTTGCATCGACGAAACCGATCAGCTCTCAGTTCTCGGTATGTGTGTCACAGACCACCTTTTGTGGAATGACCACATATTTGATGTCGCCAAAAACGCTGCTTAGTGTTTAGGTTTTCTCCGTAGACGCAAGAAGTTTCTTCCCCTTCTGATCTGGCTGTGATCTACAAAGCCTTTATTCGTTCAAAACTTGAGTACAGGTCTCATGTTTGGGTAGGAGCTCAAAAGAGAGCTTTAAAAATGATAGGCGAAAGATCTATAACAGAAACAATTACATCTCTCGAACACCGCCGTAATGTTTCGTGTCTTTCTCTATTTTATCGCTATTATTATAATCAGTGTTCTAGTGAAATAGCCAGTTGCATTCCCCCCCTTAAAAAATTCAACCGTAATACTCGCGCTTCTAGGAATGCCCATCAGTTCACCCTCGAGCCCAAATTCGGACGTACTGTAATGTAAAGAGATTCTTTCTTCAGTCACACCACACGAATGTGGAATGCTTTATCTGACTCGACTTTCCCCTCCCATTTCGTTGTGCAAACGTTCAAAACCAATGTGCATCGGTATCTCCTTCTAAATCCTCTCCTACTTACCTAATCGCTCGTGCTGTGTTAAAAACATTTTAAGGGTAGCCATAACCCCTTTTGCGCGCGTGGAATATAAAAAAAAAAAAAAATGATATCCTACTACGGACGTCATTCGGCTGAAATGTTCATTAGAGGCAAACCCATTCGTTTTGAATATAAGTATTAGAACTTGTGCTTACATGATGGATACTTGTTTCAATTCATTGAATTCGGGTTGGGAGAAAATGTTGTACTCAGATTATTTCAAAAATCGATATACCAAGTCAGCACACGGTTACATTTTACGTCAGACAAACTAATCGTCTTTCTTACTTGGGCTATTTCGCAACAGGTAATTTTATTTGCTCTCAGGTTTGTATAGGAAAAAACCAACTGTTCTTGTTTTTACAGGCACAATTCGGGAAATAGAACTGGTAAAGCAGAATTGACAATGAAAAAAAAAGTCGTGGTTCCATTGATCTTGCATTCGATAAGGAAAATGAAATTGCCTGTTCGTTGGAACGACAATTCAATTGTAACAGTCGTATCAAATTATTTGTTGGACCAACAAATCAATCAGGCAAATCGGTTTGATCGAAAAAAAAAACAGAAAACATGTCAACATTCCAATTCCAATGCCAAATGCTATTCGTGAATATAACATAACGGTGGGTGCAGTTGACTTATTTGATAACACTTCCCTGTTGCGATCGGAAACAAACACTGAACCTGTGATTCAAACGGAAGGAAATCTAAATGAAGTGTTCCGTTTCGACAACATAAAACATACTGCCCAGTGTTGCCGAAAGTACTCCCATAGGAGTATTGTACTACTTTCAACACCTCCGTACTCCCGTACTCCTCCTTTCACATTCGTACTCCTATTTTTTTTTAAAGACCTAAAATATCATAAACTTGCAGCGAAGTGTAATGTCAACCTAAAGAATTTAACTTAATTTAAATTCAATTCAAACTTGGCAGAACTTTTATCTTCAAAACTGTCGTATAAAAGGAAATTTCCCTCTTTTTTTTTCTTGTTTTTTTTTTTGTTTTTCGCTTGCCTCTTGCCTCTTTTCATCTGTCAGTTCGGTATTTATTTTAGTGCCCGATTACAGGATTCGTTTTTTCGGTTGTTTCGTCTTTCGTCTTTTTGATAGGTAGAAATGTAGAGGGAAGGAAGTGACGAAAGCAGGAATTAAAATTTCAAGCCTTTTTTTGGTTGAACTTTGACGTTTCTGATTTGGCAACTACAATGCTCCTCCTTGTAAGCAAAACACTATTTGAACAAAAATGAATGATTGGGAAAATTGTTTTTAGTGATTGAGTATACCTAATATACGAGTTTATTTGAGAAAAAAGTGATTACAAAGAATTTTTATATATTACTACTGATTATTTTCACACAAAACAACCCCAAATTCCATGAACGTCAAAATAACGAAAGGAAGTACGTCCATATTTTCGCGAACCATGTTAATCATGAACGTTCGTGCCTGTCAAAAACACGAAAGACGAAACGAACGAAAAAACGAACCGTATAATCAGGCTCTTATTGTTACTTGAGATGAAAATGTGTTCACAGACTTATTTTTTGAAGACTAACAAATGTCTGTACTACTATTTTTTTCAAAATACTCCCTTTTTTTGGCTGCAGTACTGCCTTCTAATATATTTGTCCGGCAATACTGATACTGCCATCAAAACAGAAAAGTGTCTCCGATGTCGCAAGTATTCCAGCCAACCCGTTTTTTCCTGCAAGAAATGTGATGTCCCGCTTCATCCAAAATGCTTCGATGAATACCACACAAAAACCAATTCTTTGTAAATATAATATCCAAATAACTTATTACGAATTTTGTCATTTTATTTTCAACAATCTTTCATTACCCAGTGTATCCATATTAAATTAATTTCTTCATAAAAATATTCAAATAAAATTAATTCATACTCCATGTAAACATTTCTTTATTTTAATAATTTTGATACCCCTTTCGGCGAGCGTTGCGAAAACGCAACGTGAATTTTCCGGAAAACCAGAACCTTTTCAAACAAATTTTTTTCAGATTACCTCTTATTAGACCAAAAACAGATAGTGTGTAAAATTTCAAGTTTCTAAGTAAACTGGAACTGGTAGCCGCCGGAGATGGGTTAAAGAATACAGCTAGTTGTTGGGTGCGCAATGAAACCAAAAAGGAGGAATGATGTGAGTCGAAACCGGTGTTAAAGGTTATGAAGGAAATAAAAGCAGTGACTTGGGATAACGGATTTTTCTTACGGAAAAATAAGTTGAAAACTTACAAAAAAAAAATTGGCGATCAAATAGTTGTATGAACGTCTCCCATTTTATTGAGCACATGATTTTAAGTAAATAAGAACGTTTCAAAGCGGCTAGAGCATTCACCCTGCTGGAACGTTTAAAGAAACTAAAAGATTTATAACAGGATTAACTCTATGATATAAGGATAATATGTGTACCTATAAGTTGAATAAATGTAAACAAAAAGACATAGGTAGACCCCATGACTATGTTATCTAGTTTAAGCGTTGTGAGGTACAATTTTCTTAACAAAATACTGAAAAGGAAAATAATAAAAAAATTAAGCCAATATCTATACAATATTATTCAGTAGTAGCCCGTAGCGTAATGGTTAGTGCGTTCAACTGTCACGCTGGAGGTCTGGGATCGCTTCCCAGCCTCGTCCACCTAAAAACTAAAAAGTTTTTTTTCAGGGCTACTGCCTCTTGCGAGGAATTGACAAATCCTCCAAGAGTATTACTTGTCACGAATAAGTGCTTCTCGTCTAGCCGTTCGGATTCGGCATAAAATTGTAGGTCCCTTCCATTCCTGTCGAAAGGCGCACACAGGAATGGTTGCGAGTTGTTAGTCACTAGGCCCTGGTTCTTCATGAGCCGTTGTGCCACCCGATTTATTTATTTATTCTATACAATATTACGCCCTGCAACTATTTAAATGTTAAACTAACACACTGCTTGTTTCTAAATTAAATAGATTTATTTCCAATCACTAGTTTTCGTAAAAAAAAAATCAAATCCAAAAGCAGATACAAAAAAGATTAAAAAAGGCTTTATTCAAATTAATTTCAACTAAAATCTTAGTATTCACTGCTTGAACATTATAAAGCAAATCCTTAAAATTTAAAATTACGAAAACTATTTTTTAAAAGAAAAATTATTTGTTTTATATTTGGTTTTTGGTTCATTAAATTTGTTTGTAATCTTTATTTTTATATTTATGTCATGCCAGTTGAAAATCGGCCGGTTCGATTTCAAATGGTAGATTTAAGTTAAGATGGCTAACATGCGTTCAAAATTTTGTTTACAAAACTCTACTCTGGATATATAAGTTTCCTCCAAGTTCCCGGATAGCTTTGAAAATTCTTTTGATCAGCGATAAAACCTTTACCCGAAATTCGTTTTTCAAAATTCAAACTTATTCAAAAAAAATTTCACACACACAGTGGTACTGAATTGGCTCAACAAATTAGTAATGGTTTAATACTTATTTCAGGCACAAGTTATACACATAACAATTCCTACATCTTTTATTATATGAAAGTCGAAAATTAGGAAATGTAGGCCATAGAATGTGCAAATGTAAAATTTTAACATTGAAAAGGTTTAAAGGATGATTTTGGTGACCAAATGATTTTGTTACCAAAATAAAATTAACTTTATGTATAAATACAAGAAATAAGCTAATTTTGGGTTTACGTACCCCTTATTGATAGGGCTGCTCACGAGACGAGAAAAGTCTCGGTCTCGATCTCAGTCTCGTATGACGAGACCGAGACGAGACGAGACTGCTCTTTAAGCGACCGAGACGAGACTGTATATTTGGACAGAAATTTAAAGATAGTCTAATAAATTAAAAAATCCAATTTCACCCGGGGTTTAGACAAGTGAGCAGAACTAGTAGCGTTTATGTGTGTTAGTGTATCAGAACACGAGAGAGCCAACTAGTAGCCCAAATAGTATAATATTTTTGCCTGCGAGTAGCCTGCCAGTTATCCTATTAGTGTAGTGTATTTTTTTTTATTTATTTGTTTTGTTTCCATAGTTTCCATAATTTGTATATTTTTCTGTATGAAATATTTTTAAAAAATCATACTATGTACATAGTTGACTAAACGCGCAGAGAGCTACTAGTCACACATACATCGATAAAACTAACACTATGATACAAATGCTACTAGCTCTACTCGCTTGTCTAAACCCCGGGTCAGGTAAATATTTATTTTCTTCTGAACATGGAGACGAGACCGAGACGAGAATTAATTATCCGAGGCCGACACGAGACCGAGACGAGACT
Organism: Melangyna quadrimaculata; assembly: GCA_949320155.1. Lineage (NCBI taxonomy): Eukaryota > Metazoa > Arthropoda > Insecta > Diptera > Syrphidae > Melangyna > Melangyna quadrimaculata. Next base: position 450,909,177 of record OX439483.1, on the reverse strand, counting down.
GAAAATTTTCGATTTTAACGAGACCGAGATGAGACTTACAAAAGTCTCGCAGAGTCTCGTCTCGTGGCCAGCCCTACTTATTGATGACGTCAAAAGTTTGCAGTCCTTAATTTGAAAAAAAAAAAAAATCATACAGCCCTGCTAACTTCGCAGTAAAGATACCTACAGTACTACTTGTCACCTTCACTGTAAATTTAAAATTAAAAAATTTCTTTAAAATAAGAAGTTCAAAATTTGGACCCTGCCTATTTTCTAAGAAAAAAATGGGCACGACTGGATCGCACACACTTGCTCTCGTAGCAAACAACTTTAACGTATTTAGACCATGACGATATTAATTATTAACTTGATAATATTATATGATATCGTTAAAATAAAAATTTAAAAAACAATTTAAAATATTGCTATAATTTTTTTATTTACCCGTAAGTTAGTTATTATACTATCCTCTAAACCATTTCATGGATCAGTTCATTCATAATTACGAAAACTTTGAATGTATAAGTGGTTAGTGTTTAATTTTTTTTTTTTTTTTTTTTCAAATATTGTCATCTTCCGAAATTAAGGAATACAAAATAATCATAATCCTTATGTGCATATACATAGAGGTGATTGTATTTTTTGTTGATAAACCAACCTGAAGAAAGAAATTAACATTTTCTTACCTAAACATTTTAATAAAATTTATCTGACCAGACAAAAAAAAAAAAACAAATAAAATCATAAAATAGAGGAACCACAGTATTGAAGTTAACTTTGATGTTTGACCCTTGACTATTCCTGTTTATGTGACCTTTTTAATTAATTAAAATTATATGACTGCTTCGTGGGCTATAGGTCTTTTGTTTATTTTTATTTGTTTACAATTTAATCAAATGCGCCGTTTCGAGTGTTAACGTCATTTGTAAGTTTTTTTCTTAATTAACATCAATGATTTTTGTATTAAAAATTAAATTTTGACAGGCCTAAGAAGAGTGTAATCACACTCGAAACGTCGCATTTAATTAAACTTTAAACAAATAAAAATAAACGGAAGACCTATAGCCCACGAAGCAGTCATATAATCTTGACCCTTGACGACTTTGTTGTACAGTTCGAGTTGACAGTTGTTGAGACAAAAACAAAAGCAGACGAGAATGCAATGGAAAAGGATAATTGGAATCGCTTGTGGCTTAAGCCGCAACCTAATGCTCGAAGGAGCACTAAAGTGGTCGGACGAAAACAAGCGAATGCAAGGAAATCAAATGATGCGTCTAAAAATGCGGTTTAATACTTTCGGAGCCGTAAAGCGTGCGAGAGCGCACCTCACTTAAGAATACTGTCATTTCGCTGAAGTAGGATTGAAAACAAGAGAAAGATGATTATTTTCACTAAAGTGCAAGATGGCTGAGATCTCATTTTGACTGTTCGGAAGGTTACTTCTCGTTGGTTTTTGACATAAGCTTAAATGCCCAGTCGACAATTATAGTTCTAACTTTAGCCGCTATTTTTTTTTTAATTTTAAGGGTATGTTTGCAGAGATTTTTTTTTTGTGCGTTAAGAGAGCAGTACAGTAATAACGAAAAGTAGTATGAATATATGAAAAAGTAGCTTACAAAAAAACAGCAGTACTTTGGGCGTGATGGTAGTACGGCAGTTCGGAGTTTCAAAAAGCAATACAAATAAATACTGCAATTGCAGAACTTCGGCAGCCCTGGTTACAACATATTTGATCTACAGCAAGGCTGTATTGCAAGTAAAAACTGCACGTGACCTGCTTACTTCACAGTGAACTTTGCAGGTAACTCGATTACACCCCCTATTTGTTTGCTTACGAATTAAAAAAAAAACTGATGTTTACTTGACGCAAATTATGTACGTACCAGTAAAAATGAGAAAATCCCAAATTTCAAAAGTACAATTAAGTTTTAAGAAAATCGAAACATTTAATAAATGAAGAATCGAGTTTTTTTTCGCTTTATCATAGTTTCCCACCGTCTTTGGAATTTTTGATGCTTTAAGCTCCCTGTTCCTGGAATTGTATACAAATCAGTCAAACACTTTGGGAATAATAGTTTTATTTTCTTACTTCAAATAAATAGATCATACCTGAATATTTACATAATACAAAATTGATCACGTTTCAAGAATCGTGTGTAGTTTTTCTTTTAATTTCCATCCTCATTCCTTCCTTGCCAAATATTTTTCTTTCCATAAAAAAAAAACAAACTATTCAACTTGGAAGCTTACACTTAACGTCCGAAAGAATTTTCATGCACCATGCAATTTATCCATCCGTCTCAATACTCAATGCACAAAACAACATTTCTTTTTTTTATCTTCTTAGATTGTTTTACTTAACTAGACAAAAGTGAATATAGAAAAATCCCAGAGAGATTTCCTTTGATGAAAGGAGCTCACGAATATTAATATAACTCTATGTACATTATGTATAGGATGTACGTAGGTATGTTGTGCTTAATGTGTATATGAAACATCAAGAACTCTGAATTGGTAACAATCCTTCTTCAGTGTGAAATTTTGGATACCTACAGTATGGAACAAACAAATCTGACGACAGCATCAATTGGCTCTACGTTCTCGGATAGAATAAATATCCTCTGTTCAACATGGCAGATGCATCTTTGCATGTAGTTTTTCCACACAGACCAAACTAAATACTCCCAAGACGGAAACGCAATTTATCTTTCAGAATGTGGAAATAGCCTTTAGTTCTTATCCGGTTTCATACTCGTATCTTTTCACAAAAGTACACACACACACACATGAATAGTTTTTTTTTTGAATGGCCAACAATCCTTTTGTGCATGTTTAGATTGGATGTAACCCAAAATTGTAAATTGTTTTTGTCTCTCAGTTCCAACACTCTTGTAGATGGATCGGTGAATTTTTTCCCACTGGGATTTCCGCTTCTTCCATTTGAGAACGTTATCAATCTAAATTCTCGAAAAGTTTGAAAATTTGACGCAAGGACTGCCATTTGCTTTGTCAAGGACAATTATCTTGTCTTATTTTTTTGTTGAAAAAATCATTAAGTTCTCTGGTTCAGTGTGTAAATCCATCATTGCTGAAGTCTGAATATTTCAGCAAGGGCATTTTTTTTGTTTGTTTCTTGGGTGGAAATTTATTCGAAAATTTTATGTGAATGGTATAAAACTTTTGCTTCTCTGGGTAATCAGTAGTTACTTTTGATTGAACGGATATTCAATTTTTTTTTTTTTTTTTTAATTGGGTTCAGGGAGCAAACAAATCAATGTGTTGTGTCATGGTTTTTCAACTTAAAAAAAGCGAACAGAAAATATTATTAGGTTTTCAAGTAAGAATCTTCTTTTCTTGTCTCAGACTGAGGTCAATTAAAAAACAGGTTTTTGGGTACCGAAAAGTGCTGGGTACCCGTATGGTTCTGGGCTTGGAGCGAAAATTAGTTTGTTTGGACATCTTCATCATCATAAAGTTAGTTCTGATCAAAACCTCAAAATTTGTCTTTAAAAATAAGTGGAACAATTTTAAAGTTTTACAATTAAGGGGCGTGGCATCCGACCATTCACTTAGAACTGAGATCATTTATATGGGACATTTCCGACTGGCTTAGATTGATGAAATTTGATAGAGCCATTGGGATTCAAATGCAAGTAGAATTCAAAATAAGAAAAAATATATCTTACTTTGAAAGGGCGGGTGTGGTATCCTCCCATTTACGCAGAATACTATAAATTACTTTTAATTAATATAAATTTGTCATTTCAATAGCTAAAACAGATAAAAAAAGAGTATGCCATCTGATTTGTTTGATAAAAAATATGATTTAAGAACAAAAAAATTCAAAAATCGTTAGAGCGGTTTTCTTAAAAATTATTTTTTTTATATATAAAAATACTTGAACATTCTTTAAAATAAAGTTTGGTATGCCAACTTTTAGAATTTAATAAAATACAATTTTACACAAAATTAAAAAAATATTCAAGATATTGAATTTTCAAAAAAAAAAAATCAATTTTTTTTTAAAAATCCAAAAAATATTTTTTCGAAAAATTGTATATGCAAAATCGTTGAAATTGTAAAGGACCTCTTACTTACAAAATTTGGTTGAAATCATTGTAGCCGTTAACGAGAAATTTGAAAAACCAAAAATCGGTTCTATGACTAGGGCTGGCCACAAGACGAGAAGAGACTGCCTTTTAAGCAACCGAGACGAGCTGAGACTGTTTATTTGGACTGAAATTTACAGCGAGTCTAATTAATTAAAAAATCCAATTCTTCTGCACATATTCAAACTATAATAGAAAATATTTCATTCCAATAATCAACAGGTTGTCCGGGAGACGTGGCCGAGACGAGACCGAGACTTAATTATACGAGACCGACACGAGACTGAGACGAGACTGAAAATTTGATTTTTGATTGATTTTAACGAAACCGAGACGAGAATTACAAAAGTCTCGCAGAGTCTCCTCTCGTGGCCAGCCCTATCTATGACAGGTACCGTTAACTGTTATAAAAATTTGTTTCTACCAAACTATTAAGTGGTGCAATTATAGAAGCTCGTAATTTTTTTATTCAAAATCCTTTAGAGACGTTTTTGAAATAAATCAATTTTTGTATAATAGTTGTAGGAATGGCAGGGACCGTTTTTTTTTGAGCTAAAAAAAAATTTCAATTTCCCCTCTAGGGAATCCGATAAGAACCTTAAGTCTAAAATTTAAAAAAAAAACTTTGCAGCTGTTTAGGCTCAAGGTCAAGGTACAGACAGACAGAATTGCGAGACCAATTTTTTTCACGTTCGCTATCATCGTAATGTTAAGGAAAATTATTATCTCGAGTTTTTTTTTCACGAATCCTAAACTTTCCCTATACACCTTTACTAGGTATATCGCATGTAAGAATTGGATCGCACAAACTTTTTCTCGTAGCTAACAACAAGAATGTAGCTAGACATTGACGGTGTATATACAAAGTGATTCACCCTTAGGTGTGATCAAAAGATACAGCGTGTAGGTTAAGTTTAGACAAAAAAATCATCATAGAGGGGGGGGTGTATATCCCCCTGTTTAGGAGGAAGTGACAATTTTCTAAAAAAAAAATACTTAAAACTGTAACAAAATAATTTAAAAACAACGGTAACACCTACAATGCCAAAAAAAAAAAAAAAAAAAATCGGGTGGTACAACGGCTCATGAAGAACCAAGGCCTAGTGACTAACAACTCGCAACCATTCCTGTGTGCGCCTATCGACAGGAATGGAAGGGACCTACAATTTTATACCGAATCCGAACGGCTAGACGAGAAGTACTTATTCGTGACAAGTGATACTCTTGAAGGATTTGTCAATTCCTCGCAAGAGGCAGTAGCCCTGAAAAAAAATTTTTAGTTTTTAGGTGGACGAGGCTGGGAAGCGAACCCAGACCTCCAGCGTGACAGTTGAACGCACTAACCATTGCGCTACGAGCTACTACCTATTGGCTACCAACAATGCCATGTTAAACCTTTTGGTAAGACCAGAAATACCATCTTTCATTGTTTTTTTTTTTAAATAAATATATGTTTGGCAACAGTTTTTGAAAAAAGAATTTTCAAACTCAAAATTTTAAACGAACAAAATTCAAACCATTTTTTTTTTTGTCTAGGACTTTAAATATAAATATAAATAAATGAGCCAACTTTCGCATAAAACTGAGAAGAATCCGGCAACAAAGATAAAAATATAAAAAAAAAAAAATATTTTTTCTTTGATTTTTTTTTTGGTAAAAGAATTATTTATAAAAATTTTAAATGCAATATTTTTTTCAACTAAGTTACAAGCACCGAACTGCAAAACAATGATAAAATCCACAAAGCCAATAATGATAATAATGCGGAATTTACCTAAAAAGTATATAACTTTATTTCCATTATTCATTTTTTTTTGTTAAAACGTGGTATGCATTATTATTAGGAGAGATTTCATGTATGAATTTTAATGGAAATTGTTAGAGCCGTTTTCGAGAAAACTTGATAAAACCGATCTTGGTAACCCGTTCTAGATGAGCTTTAACAAAAATTCGAACTTGTTCTCTAGAGGGAATCACATACAAATGTCCATTCGTTAAGGCTCTAGCTCGATGTACATCAGGACGCACAGCCGCCAGACGAATAGACGCACAGACGCACGGCACGGATGCACAGACAAACAGACCGACAGACGTCTTGACGAAAATCACTTTGTTGGACTTCTGTTTTATCGTAATGTTAGCTTTTATAAAAACCTCGAGCAAGTAAAAATTATAACATGCACGGGCCGTGGAATCCACCCACTTCTTCAAAATTATAATCATTTAAATGGAGCACTTCTCATTGATGAACATTTGTAGGATTTGTTGTGAATACAAAAAGCACAAATTGAAAACTTAATTTTACTTTCCAAATTTTAGTCAGTAGTCATTAAATAACAAATGTCACATATAACTTTGCGGTTTTTCAATTAGCTTACATATTTGATATTTTACATTCAAAACTTAGAACGTAAAACTTGGGTGTAGGTACTTTTAGATCTCACTTACTTGTTACACGCAGGCTTTTGTATTGATAGATAGATAGTTTATTCTCATAGATAAAGGCTGTTACAAGTTTTTTGATTTTCTTTTTATAATACGAAGCTTGCTCAGAGATTTGGTATTTGAACTATATCTTACAACTGAAATTTTTTTTTTTTTTAATATTTTAAAGAAATTTTGAATTTGAGATTACATTTGAAGGAAAACTATGATTAAAACCTTCATTTAATATGATTTTACAGAATTTTATATAAAAGAAAAAGAAAAAAAAAGTGACTAGATACAAATAAAACTTAAAATATAAAGGAATTGCCAGGCTGGGATATAATATTTGTGTTTTTAGATAATAATTAACACAATAACTGATTTAATTATAAATAAGAAACAAAACATATTGGTGTTTGACTAAAAAAGTACCAATTTTTTTTTTGTTTTAATATAAAATAAATAAATATGCTATAAAAGAGAATAAATAATAAATTAATAAATATATATATAAATAAATAATAAATAAACAATATAAATAAATGAATTAATTAACATATAAACAAATAAATAAATCATGAATAATTTAAACAAATAAATAACAAAAAACAAAATTATATATACATGTATATTAATAAGGAAATGCCAAACTAGGCAAACAAATAATTATAAAACAACAATTTAAATTTATGAGAATAAATAAATTATACAAGGAACATTTTTATTGATATACTAAATTTTGGATTAATACATTCTTGGAATCAATACATCTTTAATTAAATTTTTGGTCGAGAATTTCAATTTTTCTTGCAACTTGATATACACCGGTTTGTTCATGTAAGAGTTGAGTGGAAAAAAACCATGGTAGATTTGCCATCATTTTCAAAGTTTTGTTTTGTGAAACTTGTAATTTTTTAATGTGTGATTTTGCACAAGCTCCCCATACTGGACATAGCTTGAAAAATTACTTTACAGATAATAATCTTATTAAATTTACTCAAGGGTGAGTAAATAAGCTCACATAAGCGGGTAAAGCATTTTAGTAGCAATACTTATTTTGTTGAGAGTATTTGTGATATGGTCACGGAAAGTTAATGTCTTGTCTAAATATACACCTAGATATTTGACAGAATTAACCCACGGGACATCACAATTGTTAATTTTAAGCTGACTAAGTGGTTAGGCACAGGCTTTCCTTTTTCTTGTGAAAAATATGGCCTGTGCTTTTTCAGCATTAAGCTTAACTTTCCATGATTTAAAATAATCGTAGATTTTATTTAAACCATGTTGTAAGTCATGCTCAATTTCATGGCAAAAATTATTTGAGCTATAAATGGCGGTGTCATCCGCAAACATTGCTTTTTCGCAATTCCAAAATTCTGGAAAATCAGCAACGTAGATTATGTACAATAATGGAGCCAATACTGATCCTTGAGGTACACCCGAATATATATTTTTTAATTATGAATGTATGTTATTCATATTTACTTGAAATTTTCTGTTCATGAGAAAACTTTATATTATTTTTATAAGATATAAAGGACAACCAAATAACTTCAATTTATGAAGAATACCTTCATGCCATATGCTATCAAAAGCCTTTTCAACTTCCAAAAGGACAAGACCCGTAGACTACTTTGCGCTCATTTTTTCTTTAATATGTTTGCAAATTCTTAGTACTTGGTGTGAGGTGCTATGACCCTGTCTCAAGCCAAACTGTTGGTCTGGCACGACATTTGAGGTCTCAAGAAAATCCAAAAATTTTATTTTTACGACCTTTTCAAATATTTTGCTTAAGTAACTTAGCAGACTTATTGGACGATAACTATTTGGGTTATTTGGTGGTTTTCCTGGTTTGAGAATCGGTATAATTTTCGCGGTTTTCCATTTGCTTGGAAAGTATTGCAACTTGATACAAACGTTAATAATAAAGCATACAAAAGTTATTCCAATGATTGGTAGCTCTTTAAAGTATATATTTTAAAGAGTATCTATTCCTGGTGCTTTATTATTACGCATATTACGAATAATATCTTTTATATCTTCGTTGGAAACGAAGATGTCTGGTTGTAAAGATTCATTAGTGTGATTTATAACATTTATAGTCTCATATACTACGCTGTCAATTGTGCTGGTTTCATTAATCAACGGATTATTAAAATTGTTTTCAAAAGAATCTGCAAAAACTTCTGCCTTTTCTTCACTAGTTATTAGCAAAGTATTATTTTGTTCTAAGTGAGGAACAAATTTGTTTTTATTTTTAAGTACCTTTGCAATTTTCCAAAAAGGTTTCGAATTTGGATCAAGAGTGCAAAGTTTCTCATTCCATGTTTTGTTTCTGAACTTTGAAATTTCGAAAGGTATTTGTTTTGTGTATATATTCATTTCGTTAAAATCATAAACCTGTCTATATCTTTTCCATTGACTTCTAAATCTATTTCTTAGCCTGATTAAATGTAAAATGTACTGTGGAAGAACAGTTGTTCTTGTTGCTTTTGATTTTTTGGGAATGGACTCATCAACACATTCCAGTAGGGAATTAGTGAAAAAATCAATTTTTTCATCAATTTGGTGAGAACTACTTATATTATCTATATCACAGGGTGTATTTCTAAGGTGTTGTTTAATTTTTGTTCTATATCTATTCCAATTTGCGTTTTTAAAATCTAGGTATTGCACATCTTTTATTTTACTATTAAGGAGAATATCATAGATAAGTTTTTTTTTATTTAATCTTTCAATCTTATAAAATGGCTTTACAGAATTTTTGTTTATTTTTGTCTCTTTCAACGACTAAAAGAATGACTTCTTAAGAAATAACATGACCACCAGCATTGACTTCCAATACCATCATGGAAGTGGCAGCTCTCCCTAAGGGATTTCATCACAAGCTCCATTTCAAATTTACACTCTATTGCACGTCCGGATGCATTTCTCAATACGAATAGTTAGGTACATATATAAAATTTTGTGCCGACACTTCCGTCAAGGGAATCATTGAACAAAAAAAATTTACTGAACTACTGCTTGGAGATGGCAGCCACAAAACGGATGTAATGTGATCAAATCGATATAAAGGAAATTGAGTTTAACTTTGACGATGAAACTAACTGTAAAACTGTCGCCCACTATATTGCTTTTCTAAACACATAAGCCATAGCAATCCGATACAGTTTCCTTTAGGGTAATTGGCTAAGAGTCTTCTGTGAGGTTTTCTGATGTAAACTTAATAAGAATTTCTTGAAAGGCAGTAAATGTAGTTTTACTGGCACGTCTATAAAATAAGTCATGAGTAATTTATGTATATGGTCAAACACGGACCAGTATATTTTTACAATACATAAACTAAAAGTTTATTTACTGACTTTCGGAATCAGACACTCGGGAACTGTGTGTATTATTGCCCGAATACCTTCCGAAGTGTTTGGATCATATTTTTAACACGAAACTCCCATTTTGACAAAGCACCATATCATCAACACAGAACGCGTAAGAGTCTGTGAGAATTTATAGAATCATGATAAAGTTGAAATTGTTTGCACTGAAATGATAAAACACCACAGTGGCAGTGGTATATAATAAGGATTCTATAAACAAACAAACTACATCAGGAAGGTATTTTTGTACACAGAAGTTGTAAAGTAGGTATACCCACCTATACAGGTAGAGGAGACGTGCTTAAAATTTCTGTGAAATTTATTTGAAAATACCATTTCTAGTTTACCCACCTGTATCCCTGTGTAGGGTATATGTATCCAAATGCGGAAAAGTTAAGCGATTGCATTCGCCAAACTTCAATCGATACTTCGGAAACTATTTACTGTTTGCTCAGTGCCCAAATAAGTTCGGATAATATGTGGGTTTGGTTGTAACTTTTACTGATGGTAAAATGGAATTTCGGTGTAAGGAATCCATGGAAATAAAATTCGACAAACAAAAAATAAAACAAAAGTGAAATCTGAACTTCACACATTCCCAACTGGAAGTGGTCAGTGGAACTTGAAATTGCACAAGGAAATAGTTTTTGGTTTTACTGTTATTTTTGCTCTATGTTGGCTGGTGGATTAGATGGGTTATAGTTTAATGGATCTAGGAGATTTTCCCGTGTTGTAAAAACAAATTAAATGCTTTGTTACGAGCTTAGGTTTTTAGTTACCTACTTAAATCGGAAATTATTTCAAAAGTACCCAGTGAGCTTAAGAAGGTTTTTTATGGTAAACAAAGGACGTTCAACTATAGCCAAGTTTGTAAGTATTCTTTATTTACTCATTTTTTAATTTAAATACAAAACAAAAACAAATCAGATTACTGAGGTTTTCTTTTGTTTTTTTTTTTAAATGAGTTGTTATTAAGTACGGAGAAAATTCGGCTAACATATCTCTATCTATTTTAATATTTTTAATCTATTCCGTTGAATAAGAGAATTATCTTACACGCTTTTGCCGAATTTTTCTTATCGAAAATAATAAGCTGTACTCTAGGAACTGTAAATATTAAAATCACACCAATAAAATATAAGGACAGGAAACCCAAGCAAAGACATCTTGAAAATATTCTGTTTGAACATTTTAAAAAGACCATTTACTTAATTGTTTCAACTGTTGATGATTATTCATTTCGTTGCCCTGAAGTGGTTGTCCTGTATTTAAAAACATATTGTATTATATTTTATTTTTATGTTTTATGAAAATAAATATTTTACATGACAAGAATTAAGTATCAGGTACATAGAATCAGTGTTTGTAAATATAAATTATCTATGGCCTGCTTCAAACTTCTACGAGCAAGTTTGTATTACGATCAAATATTTTTGTTGCTCTTGTATAAAACAAAAATGTCGAGGTTGATGAAACTAAACGGCATGTTCAAAAAATAGATTCCATCATTTTCTCCGTAGATTTGTATTTACGTCTGTTCACTTGTACGTAGTAGCCCGTAGCGTAATGGTTAGTGCGTTCGACTTCTTCGCTTCGTTAAAGAAAAAGAAGTCAGCAGGAATCGATGGTATATCCAACGTTGTACTGCGACATCTGCCTCAGGAAGCAGTTGACATTTATGCCACACTGTTTAACAACGCTCTGAATAATGCATATTATCCAGGGCGGTGGAAGACAGCTGTGGTTCATCCTCTCCCGAAAAAGGGAAAGGACAACTCCAATCCGGCGAATCTCCGGTCGATAAGTCTTCTTCCCAGTATCAGTAAGGTATTTGAGAAAGTTATAAATAGAGCTCTGTCCAAGTGGGCGGAGGACAACAATATCATACCGGACAATCAGTTCGGTTTTAAGGCGGGACATGACACCATTCATGCCGCGTCTAAGCTCGTTTCTGATGTCCAATGGAACAAATCTAAAAGACAGTGTACGGGTGCTTGTCTGGTTGACTTGGAGAAAGCTTTCGACACCGTATGGTTAGAAGGTCTGTATCTAAAGCTAGCCAGACTGGGCATAAGTAAACCGCTTTTATATATGCTTTATGATATGCTCAATGGTAGAAAGTTTGTTGTCAAAATTGGCAATGTAACTTCTACCGCAACCTTCGAAATTAAAAATGGTCTTCAACAGGCAGCGGTGAACTCACCGATTCTATTCAGTATTTACACCAGCGATCTGATAGGTAGTCTAGCCCATGCCATAGCGTATGCCGACGATCTAATTGCGTACAGAACAGCTCCAACAGTTGAGGTCATCAGAATTCTCTTACAGCGTGACTTCGACAAGATTCAGCGATATTGCGATGACTGGAAGTTGAAAATCAACTTTCAGAAATCCGAAACCATTCTGTTCAGGACTACATTGCATGGAGCCCCTAGGGATACAAGAAAGAACTGGCGCAAGCTGGTGATCGTAGGGCCACATGGACATCCACTGGCGAATAAAAGTGTAGTAAAGTACCTTGGCATCTGGATGGATCAGTATTTGTATTTCGACAGACATATAAATGCTGCTCTGACCAGAGCCAGGGGAGCTTTTGCCCTGACAAAACGGTTGTTTTATAGCAGCCGTCTTGACAGCAGGGTTAAGGTGATTTGCTACATGGCCCTTATCCGGCCAATGATTGCCTATGGATGCCCGGTGTGGTTCAACGTTGCCCCATCTCAAATGGAAAAGATTCGGGTGTTTGAGAGGCAGTGTCTTCGACGCTGCCTTGGATTACACAGAACACCAGAGTCGGAGTACAAACATTATTATGCCAACGAGGTTCTATACAATGGAGCCAACATTAACAGAATCGATAATTTTATACTCAAGCTGATTCGGGGTCACATTACAAGAGCGATGTCCTCGGCTAATAGCTTAATTTTTGGGGCTTACTACCCCAACAACGAATACTCTGAGAGTGTGCGTTTGAGCGGTTATATTCCACCTAACGCATTCTTCTATTTAGACGGTCGGGGGCTGATACAGGATAGAGAGGCGGTTCCGCTAATCTACCACGTCTGCCGTAGAACTGTGGATAGGCGACTTCTTTATAGTCGAGACGTCATCGCACAAGGCGGAGCTGAGCGACTTCGGTTCAGTAGGACTGTGTCTGATAGGGACCGAAGAGATAGGGTGAAGCAGGAGAGCCAGTTTTGGTGGCTTAACGATGAAAATATATAAAATTGAAAATGCTTGCTGTGGCTGTTCTAGTTTTTAAGTAGTTTGTAAGTAGTTTTATAGTAGTTTTAAGTAGTCTAAGTAGTTTTAAGATATTCTTAGGTAGTATGTAAGTTTTATATAAAAAATAAAAAAATGATACTGATACCAAGTTTTTTTTACATCTTTCTTGGTAAAAAATAAAACCAGATCGATGTAAGTATGTAATTAGTTCTTAGGCCGAAAGGCAATAGTATTAAGTTATTGATTAACTTAGAGCGCCCGCTCAGGGCCAGTTAGTTAGTTGTAAGATATTGATAAGTAGGCTAGTTTTTATGAATTTTTGTCTAGCATTAAGATAGTTTTAAGTTGAATTTAAAATAAAAATTAATTTAAAAAAAAAAAAAAAAAAAAAAAGTGCGTTCGACTGTCACGCTGGAGGTCTGGGATCGCTTCCCAGCCTCGTCCACCTAAAAAACTAAAAAGTTTTTTTTCAGGGATACTGCCTCTTGCGAGGAATTGACAAATCCTCCAAGAGTATCACCTGTCACGAATAAGTGCTTCTCGTCTAGACGTTCGGATTCGGCATACAATTGTAGGTCCTTTCCATTCCTGTCGAAAGGCGTACACAAGAATGGTTGCTAGTTGTTAGTCACTAGGCCCTGGTTCTTCATGAGCCGTTGTGCCACCCGATTTATTTTAATTTTTTTACTTGTATACATTCTACCAATAGCGCGCTGCCTAAATAACTTACAACTTTAGTACTCATTTATTTTTGTATGTGACGCGCTAAAGGAAAAATTTGACTTTGCTGTTCAATGTCATATAGAACATAGTCCAGGCAAATTAGGATCAAATTGAAGCATATTTATATGCTATATACATTATTGTATACAAAAATGCTATGCTATCTTAAATTGAAAGCACACTTAAAAAAAATATATTCCACAATAAATTTTATTCTGGTGTTATGGTTGACCAATTTGATTCTCTCTCTTATTTCTGTGATTTCCCAAAAAATCGTGATTTCCCAAAAAAAAAAAAACTGTTTTTAACGGTACATTCCATAGAACTGTTTTTTTTATACTAGAGTTACCCTGAAACGGCTAAACTAATTTTGATTAAACTTATATGCAGACGCCTTTGGAAAGTGTTCGTAGCATTCCATACCAACATTTAAAAAGAATATTATTTGATTTAAAGACAAAAATGTTTAAATAAATACGTACAATTTGATAGCAAACAAAGTTCTTAAAATTTGGATCCTAGCTGTCTTTGAATATAAACCAGTCGACACTTATAAAAATTTACTAATAAAAAGACCACAATACTCGTAAAAAAAAACTTCGGCCTAATTCTTGCCAGGAAACAATTTAACTGAAAGCAACTACCTTCTAACAGTAGATACTTACCTTAAATAGAATGTTTTTTTACTTTCGACTTTCTTAATAAGGGATAAACTGATTATGATTTTTATGCAAATGATTATGAAATAATTAGTTTTTTTTGTTTATTTAAAAAAAATCTAAAAAAAACCTTTTGTGGTCTGAGGCTGGCAAGTAATGTTTTTATTCAGAGGAAATTGCTGTTTTTGGCCTTTTAAGTCAAGATTTTGACTTTTTGTGATATAGTATGATATTTAAAAATATCATACATTTAAAAAAAACCTCCTTAAAATTTTTCCTGCGTTTGCACTTAGTTTTACATATCTTACCATTTTCATCTGGTGATGCATTGCGAAAACAAGCTTATTTTTTAAAAATCTGATTATTTTATATAATCCTTTTTTTTTATCTTGTAACAAATACTTTTAACAGAATCGGCGTTATTTTTTACAGCCTTGGGATTGGGAGTAGCGCGTAGCGTAATGGTTAGTGCTGGAGGTCTGGAGGTCTGGGATCGCTTCCCAGCCTCGTCCACCTAAAAACTAAAAAGTTTTTTTTCAGGGCTACTGCCTCTTGCAAGGAATTGACAAATCCTCCAAGAGTATCACTTGTCACGAATAAGTGCTTCTCGTCTAGCCGTTCGGATTCGGCATAAAATTGTAGGTCCCTTCCATTCCTGTCGAAAGGCGCACACAGGAATGGTTGCGAGTTGTTAGTCCCTAGGCCCTGGTTCTTCATGAGCCGTTGTGCCACCCGATTTTTTTTTTTTTTTTGGGATTGGGATTACTTCTTCTTTTTTATGAATTTTGAAGGATACATGTTATGTTACTTATTTTAGAGTCCATACCATCATTGTATATATACAATGATACAATATAATATTCATTATTTAGGACCCACCTAAATATTTAAGTCATACCATGGTTGTTTATTATTTAGAGCCTATACAATTATGGTCCAAGTTAAAAAATATCAAAAATTCTTTTTACTGGCCTTAAGTTATAAACAAATTATGTGTCGAATTTATCCCTAAGTCGAGTATGAAATAACCATACCAACAAATTGAATCTAATCTAGATTCGACTTGAAATTTGTTTATTACTTAGGACCATAAACTTTAGATTCAAGTTAAATGAATTCAGAGTCAATCTAGGTTAGATTCGATTTTTGTATGGGGTAAACTCGACTTTATGATAAATTCGACTCTAAACTCGTTTTTTACTTAAGGCCAATAAAAATAATTTTTGTATTTTTTTTAAATTGTTTTTAATATTTCTTTGTTAACTATGTATATAAAAATAGTACCAAACCATTTATATTCATTCCAAGCTACATTCTGGTTGTAAGCTACAAGATCAAGTTCATTCAAACCTTCATATAAGACTGTGAAATTTGTATTGTGTGTTATTCTTTAAGTTTAATTTCAGGCCAAAGACAACAAAATCGGATTTTGTAATGTAGTTTTTTTAATATTTCCTTTGCAACATCATGCTCCCATCACACTTGCACATACAATTTCAGTTATATAACAACATTTAAACACCTGTGACTAATCAAATCAAAGACCAAATAAAGCGAGTTGGAATTCCCAAACAAAATGTCAATTCAATTATGTACGTGTGCTCATTTAATCTTGAACTTCTTATTTGTATGACAAAAAAAAAACACTTGAGTATCCTTTCAGTTGCATTCGAGGAAAGAAATGAAGCCACATTTAAGGAAAACACCTGTGATGATGATCAGATGTTATTTCAGAGTGCATTTTGTTGGCTTCCCAAAAGCATTTAAATTTGAAATGAACTTTCCTAAGGTGCGTCATGATGGTTAACAAGAACGTGATTTTTAACCATTTTATTTTAAAGTTTAAGAAAGAAGAGATTTTAAATGTTCACATTCATGGTGTAGAAACGCTTGGGAACATTTGTGAGAAAACCATCACATGAGAGAAATGAAGAGTCATTTTAACAACTTCCCAAAACATCTCATACATAAGATAGTTTAACCATAATGCAACAAAAATGTTTGTGGTATTATGGTTTTTTGTCAGAAAGTTTTATTAAAATATGAATTTTAAACTAATTTTTAATCTTAAAGATCACTTTAATAAACAAAGACTTATTAACAAACAGAAACACAAATAGGAAGGCTAAAAAATATTCTAAATATGAGCAAGGTCATTGAAGTTCATTCATGTCATGTCCGTGTTTGAGAAAATCCTTTATGGACTTTCTCTCCGTCCAGCTGCCATGAACCTTACAGAAGACAAGTAAAGAATCCATAAATAACCTTCGATGTACGATGTACGTGACTAATTTGACGTAAATTTCTTTATTTACTTAAAAGATCCGATGTGTTCCATCAGTATGCTATTTTGCAATACATACCATCCCTTTTAAATGGGGTTGAATTTCACTGTCTATGCTTTTAAACCATTTCCGATGGAAGAAAGCATCCTGCTACAACCAGGCACTCCCTGTTGGGGGTGGCGGGGAAGTGGTACATCAAAGTGGCACATCAAAGTGGCACATAAAATTCAATTGAAGTGATGTTGAAATGCGATTGTAAATTGAACATTAAACTGCCCCATATAATGTAGTTGGTGTTCGGTCTCTATTCCATTTGGAGATGTAAATTTTGATTAATTTCAAATGGAGTTTTCTCGTTGGCAAACGTTTATGGCTTAAAAATAGCGTACGTAATGTTGGTGTGAAAGGTCCTTATATAATATTATTTAACAGCAATCGCACCCACTACCACAGCGCGCCGGCTTTCCGTGCCACAGACCGTACCAGAGTCATATATCCTATCGGTGTTGGTTTACCTACTCCGGGTTAAATTGTAATTGTTTTGATTTTTCGGAAAAGCTTAATGTCAATTATTCATATACCCTATACTTGTAGGTTTGGTATTATGTATGTTTGTAGTTGTGGGATAGAATAGTGTGGTTTTAGATGTACATATACGACCATAGATGGTTTTAGTTTATGCACGTTTTCATCAATTTCCTGGCATACAACTGTCACGAGTTAATTAGGCGACGCACATATCGGAAGTGGATTTAGAATTGAGCATCAGAGGTGTTGGCTAAAATTGTTCCTGGCTTCCTATATTAGGTATGGTTGCAAAGTTTCTTTTTTTTTTGAATTTTAGAAATTGGGCTGACAGTTATGGTCAGGATGACCATCATGACCACTGTTGGTCACATCATCCAAATATATATAAACTCTTTTATGAAAATGTGCATTTATTACCTATACAGTAATTGTTAGGATTTTGATATTTTGTGGTAAGTGGTCATTTGATGATTGCATTGCATTTTGACTAAATTATTTTCAGTTTTTGAGTACCTATCTAAATTGATGTTTGACTTTACATAACATATAAAAACGTTTTTGTTCATTTTAATGCCGTATACATATAACTTAAAGGCTATCTATTCGAATATTAATTCATAAGGTTGAGCTGTTTCTGCCTCCGTGTTTTGTTATCAAACGTAAAAGCAATTAAATGAAATTAATTTCTATGTAGACTAAATAAAAAGTCTTGTCAAAAACAATTTACTATAATTTTTAGTATTACCTTTAGGGTATTTTTAACACTTTCGTTTTTGGGAAGGCACTAAATTGATCTAATGGATTCGTAAATTTTATCCGGAAGCAAACTTGCTATTACGATGACAGGGTAGACAAATGAAGTGGATTTCACAATTGCATAACCAATTTTTGACAAAAAAAGCACCGTTTCCTCAAATTAATTATCTAATTTTTACTTGCTCTATATGACAAGTAGGTACACTGAGAAAATTAATATTTTTTTTGCGTTTGCGAGTAACGAATTTCGTTTGCTGTAATTGTAATACATTTGCTGGAAATGTAATACAATCCCTGCAAACGTATTTCATTTGTAGCAATTGAATTACAGTCGCCGCAGAAAGTAATTCCATTGCATCAAACATATAACAAATAACCCATTCGTTCGGAGCTCAATTTGCCTGGGTTGATTACGGTAAATGACAATGTTTCCCAAATTCAAACGACATGATGTTTGCAAGCAAGTGTAATTGTTTATGGCAAACGAATGAATCGATTGCGAACTAAGCTTTTGAAATGCAGTTTGCTGCAAAAAGTTTTACGTTTACTATATAAATTACAATTGTTTGCAACTAATGAATCCAACATTTGGGACGAATGATAAATTCGTAGAAAGTAAACTAATTTGTAGCAAGCGATTGAATGATTGCAGGGTATATATTTTTAAGTCTTATTTTTACAAATTAACTTAATGCTTGTGGTAAACATTTAATGCTTTCGAGGCGAAAGAATTTTTGATTTTAGGTTTCTTTAAAAGAAATTCGCTTGCAGCAATGAATTTCCTATTAGGAAAAAGTATTTTGTTTAATTCCTATCAAACCAATTTCAGGTAGTCTATAGGGCAAGTATTGGGTACGTTTCAATACTTGTTTTGCTTTATCAATTTGGTATTGTTCTGAAGTTCAGCACTACTTGTACAAAAAATCAAATTTCAATTGAAAATATGTTGCATTTAAAAAGAATGCGATTCAAAATTGAAAATTTGTTGCTTTAAAAAATAGCAAAGTCAAAATTCGAAAATATTTGCATTAAAAAATAAAATAAATGCTAGTTTAAAAATCTTTGCATTAAAAATAATTGTTAAAATAATTACATTAAAAATAAAAGTACAATTTTAAAAATGAATTAAAATTACCTATATCTCCGTTGTTCATTTCGAAAAACAATGGTGCAAAATTTTAGATGATTAAGTACGATGTTAAATCGTTTACATTTCACTAACGTTAAAATCACATCTTTTAAGTATCGTACTAAATCCATATGACTGGAGAATGAAACATTTTACTCCAGGTATAGCATAGACCCGAGGGTTGCCGGTTAGATCCCTGCTGGTGCCCAACTTTTTTTTTTTTTTGTAATAATGAAGTTAAAATGATAAAAAATATAAACATTGAATACTTATTTAAAGCACATGTTGGGTTTCCATTAATATATAATTAATTTACAACGCATAAGAACAATTATTGTGTTAAGCAAAACGATTTTCTTAAAAGTTTTGATTCAGTCCTAGGAGCACATCTACGTAGTAATAGTTTAAAACAAAAACTGACCCAATATTTTACATACTTCGGTCGTCCTCGTCATAGTTAAAATAATTAATCACAGTTAAAATAATTAAAATACATGAAATTGTCTAAGCCCCATTTCTTAATCAGTACATTTCCTCTGCTCAACTAAATAAAAGGAAAATGTGTGAAGTTTTCAACTGATTAACATTTTGCCGGATGATTTTATGTTGCAAATTAGCTCAGTGGATGCATGCTCGCTCTCGATACGGAAGGATACCAGTTCAAATCCAGGTAAGTAAAGCTTGACATTTTTTCAATTAAAATAATATAATATAATTTCAGAATTAAGGGAAAACCAGCAGTCACTAGTATTGATTGTGACAAACGTACAAGTCATTAGCAACAAACGTGTTATTCATTTGTCATAACCACTTTGATCTTCTATAACAATTGACCCATTCGCTTGTCGTTAAAGTACTAACGTTTACTCTAAAGGCACCATTCGTTTGCCACAAACAGTAAATATGTTTACAAAGCACCATTATTCGTCTGACAGAAACACTACATTCGCTTGACAAAAACACTCTATTCGTTTGAAACAAACTATAGAATTTTGCTACAACAGTATGAATTGTTTGTCTCAAACGAATTTAAGAGTTTGCTGCAAACGAACTGTCAAAATTGGCTGGCAAATGAAAAATTCGTTTGGGCAATTTTTACGTTTGCCGCAAACGATTCCTTCTCTCGTTTCGTGTCAAAAAATAAAATTAACCAAAACTAACATTGCAATGATTGGAGAGGTACAAAAAAGTGATTTTCGACAAGACGTCGGTGGTCTGTCTTAAACTTCGTACCTATAATCTCACAAATAGTTTGAATATCACTGCGTACCACGTTTTTACCACAGAATTCGAATAATAGAAATAAAGTTAGCAATGGGTCTTTTTGTTAAAATTGCCTTTTATTGTTGTTTAGGTATATTCCCGCATATCTCGTCAGTGGCTTAGTCGATTTTGTTTAATATTTTGCAATTCGGTACTTCTAAGTTGGTTTAAAAAAATATTGCATTTAATATTTGATGGACCAATTTTTTTTTTACAAAGAAATAATATCAAAGAAATAATTTTTTTTTTTTTTATTTTAACTTTTTTTCCAAGTTTGTTTGTATTAAATCAAACATTTCAAAACTCAAATTTTAACATGTTCTTATAAGTTTTTCATTAAAAATATAAAAAAAAAATATTGATATGTCCACACCTTAAATGAGGCCGTGAGTTTAATAGTGGCCTAACTGCATTTTTTATTATTTTCAGTAGAGCAAAAATAAGAAACAGGTTATTTTTAAACACTTGTAGTTTTCAAACAAAGAAACATAACTTTGATTTTATTTTTGGAATATGCTCAAAAAATAACAGGGTTTTTAGTTTGGATACATAATACTTCAAAATACCGTTATAACTGATTTTAAAGTCAGATAGGCCACTATTGCACTGAGGAAAAATGTAAAAAACATACAAAAATTGGAAAGATAGGCCAAAGATTTTTAAATAAAACAAGTTTTGTATGTATTTTGTATTTTTATTCTATTTATTAATTAAGTTTTTTGTTAATTAAGTTGAAACTTAACATTTGTTTTCACTTTCAGAAGTGTTAGGTTTCATAAAAGCCTCTGCGCTTGACGTGTGGTGATGTATTGATGGTAAAAACTGCGGAAGGTCCAGCAAATCCTTATTCTTCTCCATGCTTCCATCGGGGTATAAAGTTTTTAGGTTGAGGCTTGCTAGGCTTTTTGAAACAAAATACTGTGAAATGGAAAAATTTCTTCAAGAGAATATTTAAAAAATATTAAGAAGAGGTCAGTCTTTAAATATTGAAGCTCAAGAATCTTGAGTCAGTTAACCTTAAGTTCTTCTGTAGAGATTTTTCTATTTGAAATGTTTTTTTTCCAGCTTCATATTTGGAAAATATTTTTTCTTAAGCAACCCAAAATCTTAGTCGCTTTGTTAATATGAATGTCCGCTGAAAAGAAACTTATGGTTAATCTTATCAACTCTATAGTCCGGATTAGATTATATATATCCGTAATGCACTCACTCAACTAACTTAAAGTTTTAAACAATAAAATCAAATATGCGAGCGCAAAAGTGGCCTCAGTGGTAGATAGGCCACTATTGCACTTAAGCTATTAATTTTTGTGTGTTTGGCCTTACTACAAAAGGCCTGTAACTATAGCATAAAGCCGATAATTTAAAAAAAAATTTAATGCAGAAATGTGGGTTAGTAGCTACAGATTCAATTTTCGTAATAAACTCAACTTCGATAAAATGGCAGTTAGGCCACTGTTGCACTCATGGCCTGAAATGTTTAGCTACCTTCTAGGTGTTAGCTACGAGTACAAGTTTGTGCATCGTGCGATCCAGCCATGCATGTTTTTTTTTTAATCAAGATCGTAGGAACCGTTTTTGAAAGAAATAAGAATTTTCTTTTTGTTTAAATAATTTCTTTTAGAGCTGATTTTTCAATCATCAGTTAAACTATCAGAGGAATAAATACTATAGCAACAGGAACAAATTTTCGTTTTATTCGAAGAATAAGTACTATCTGAGGTTTAACTGACTATGGAAAAATTGGCCCTTAGGCTATCAAACAAAAATCAAAAAATCGTAAGTGAATATTACAAAAAACTACTAGACACCAGGGCCGTATCCCCTAATTTGATGATCATTCTTTAGAGTCTTGTAAATTTTGTGTAAAGAGCAAAATATTTGTTTGGTTTCGTATATATACAAAATTACGAGGTGATACATGATAACTTGATAGATGATGTAGATGTTAATCAAATAGGTTCCATCAGAGCTTCCGTTTCTCGGTGTTTTGTATTAATTTTTATGTGTGGTCTGCTAGAGTAGAAAATAAATTTGTGTGTTCAATGTCAAATGTCATATTTGCCATTCAGTGAGTGTCCTTTTTTCAAATTTTATCAAAAACACCTCTAAATAGTTTGATTACTTTTCATATCTGTAATATCCAGGGAAAGGATTTTGCTAACTTTGCCTTTTTTTTGCGTAATCGTTAGAAAGTATCGACTTTATACAAAAACGATTCATGATGTCCTCCTGATTCAAAATATGTATATTTTATTCTGCCTTTCTTACCCTTTAGTGCTTTTTTTTGCGGGTGGCAATGGAACAGTGGCTATAGTGTTTGACTGCTAACCTGGACGAGTGGGTTTGATCCCTTGTCTAGTTAGCATTCTTTTCTATATTCCCCAACTTCAACTGGATGCCACCCGTGGAATTTCATGAGATAATTAACATCTTATTCTCAATCCACTGTGCCAACAAAATCTTTCCTTTCCATCTATTCCTTCTAACTAGTGCCGTGCATTGCATTTAAAAGACCTGAGGTCTTACAGGCATATAGTTAAAATTATTATTGATTGCCTTTTTTACCCGTTAGTGCCTTTTTCTGTCAATTTTGACTTGCTTGTCTTTTTTTATCAAAGTTAGTTGTTTTTTTTTTAAACGAAACAAACTCCAAAAAAAATTCTACAAATACAAACTGCATGTAGTTTTGCAATTTCCAGTTGATAATATTTCACTTAAAAACTTGATCCTTACACAATCTAAAGGGCACAGAAAACAAATTTGCTTGTCTTCAACTTACAAGGAAAAGAAAGCAGGTAGTGTAGACTGTAAACAGAGTTACCATGATATTTTCTCAATAAAATTGCTTGACCTTTTTTTGTTTTCTTTTTTAATCATAAAAACCAGATCTTTGCATTTATTTATAAATGATCGTGCATTTCCTTGAACTGCAAATATCAATGAACATTTGGAAAAAGCGAAAGGGCCAACTTCACACTTTCCGAAAACGTTGAACTGAATGATGTAGAGATTTTAAAATGGTATCCACTCGTTTCTGCTCAAGTAGAAAGGCCCATAGCTCATTTAAGACGCTTCTAAGACACAATCGTAGAAGGCTGTTACCTGAAAACTTCAAAAAGCTGTTGGTAGTTCAATGCCATTATAATTAAACGTTAAGCTATGTTTATATTCTCTACATTTATTAAATGACTTTTTTTTGCCTTTTTTTAGAATTTTTGTTTGCCTTTTTTGATTTTTTTAGGTCAGCTAAATCCTTTCCCTGGAAATATCCAAAGATTTTAAGATTTTAACTTATTGCAGTGCAATAAAACATTATATTTTCCAAAATATTTGTGTATATAACTTTTAAACTGCATATAAATAAATAGTAAAGCTGAAATAATTTTTATTTCTTCCACTTCGTAATTATACCTTCAAAAAAAATTGTGTAAACGACAGTGGGGCAGCTCTAGGGCTGACCACGAGATGAGACTCTGCGAGACTTTTGTAAGTCTCTTCTCGGTCTCGTTTAAATCGAAAATGTTCAGTCTCGTCTCGGTCTCGTATAATTAAGTCTCGTCTCGGTCTCGTCTCCGAAAAATACGATTTCCTGACAACCTGTTAATTATTGGAACGAAATATTTTCAATTATAGTTTGATTATGTGCAGAAGAAAATAAATATTTCACTGAAAATGGATTTTTTAATTTATTAGAGTCTCTGTAAACTTCGGTCCAAATATACAGTCTCGTCTCGGTTGCTTAAAAGGCAGTCTCGTCTCGTCTCGTCTTTTCTCGTCTCGTGGCCAGCCCAAGGCAGCTCTATACATTGTGATGATAATAAGGCCAGCTTGCTAAATTAAAGCAATGGGAAAATCAAATTTAGTTTCTTAAAGTAAGTTCCATATCTATAACACTTAGGTATATATTATATCCTTAAATCAAAATTCTTAGAGCCGTTTCAAAAGTATTTAATTTTTCTTAACGGCTTTTCAACATTTTTATTGAGGAAACCGTACGTTTTTTTTTTAATTTAAAAAAAAAACAAACATTTTAACAATAATGTTAAAACTTTTTAGGGGCTTCACTATAAATAAAAATGAAAACATCAACAGAACTGTTTTCAAAAAAATCAAAAACCAGAAACATGGTTGTAGAAAAAGAAGAAAACAAATTGCAAGAAGTAAATACCTTATCCCTATTAGGAATTATTTATTTTTTTTTTTAACAAAATCTTTGGTTAAACTGTTTTCATAATCCTATGAGCTATCAACTGCTTAATTTTTATTGCTTTCGACATCACTAATTTAAATCATCATTTTGTACTCAAATATTAATTTCCCGGGGTTTTGTTACCTTTAATATGAATTAAGTCCCACTTGCTGATTTCAAAAAAATAATTGGCTGGGTTGAAAGCTAAATTCATTGGATGGATGCGATAATGGAGTTTTTCCTTTGATTACATTTAGTTTAACTTAATTGCATCTAACAAAATATCATTGTTTAATAATCAAATCAACATGAGCTGACGTGCTTTTCAACCTTATAATGCAAACAATTATTTATTTTGTAATAATTAAATAAAAAATAAAGTAATTATTTCTTAAATTGTCTTAATCATCCAGCTAAAAGTTTCCGAATTAATTTTAATTTTTAATGTTCATTCACACATATGCATGATATTTAATACTCAATATTTTAAACGGTTTCCGATTAAACACTTCGCGATTCTGTGGCGTACCTTTCACGTCGGCTGACCAGAAGTTTCTGCTTCTCTCAGCGCATACAGATTCGCTTCTTGCCAATTCGCTCAGAAGCGATCACGTCTTCGCATTACTCAAAAGTAAATAAATGGTATTTTTATCTCTTTCTTGCAGCAAAGGTACGATGATTCTCGTACACTCTCACACGGCCTTCCTGCTTATTCATCGCTCTCGATGAAATAAAACATACCATCAACTTTAAAACCTTGGCAAGTAATTTATTCAAAAATTTAGGTAACATTGTCGGTTTGGTTATATAGGATATATAAAAAAAAAAAACATCAATCTTCAAACTTCAAAACTATTCATCTTCATTCTGTTAGTTTTTCTTCTGTCAGACTTGGAATTCTTCTGTTTGCCAATCCTCAGAACCTGTAAACACAGACCTGATCAATTTTGACTCATCAAAACATTAAATGTAAAATTTTGTAAAGTTCAACATTCATTAATAACAATCCTGTACTTGTCCCTCCCTTTTCCCGATTAGTTCCAGGACGATATAGCTCAGAGGTAAGCTTTAACTTGTCTATACTCCTCGGAATAATCCCAATGAAGGAAAAAAAAGGGCTCAGAGGTCACAATAAACTATTTGAACAGCTCAGAGGCTTGACCTAAAAACCCAGCGTGTCTGCATCTCCAATCAAATCCACAGAAAATTACAGCTCAGAGGCATTGTTATGCTTGTCTGCATTAGCTGAAGAAATAAAAGGGTACAACTCAGAGGCCAAGTAGACAAGCTTGGCCATTAAATTAACATATTCAACAACTTTCTTTAAAACTACACAACCATCATAACTCAGAGGCAATCTTCAGCTTGTTTATGACACCTATTTCTTATTTTATTTAAAATAAATACGAGTACTAACCTTGTACTATATCTACATCATCATTTCTCTCCTCAGAAATAAGACGTATTGCCTCTCTGGCAGCGATTATAACGGCTCTACCTCCCTTTCGCTTTAGTTTGTACCGATCGTTCTTGAGTATCCCTATGACTTCGTATGGTCCACGAAAATGCACATCTAGTTTAGATTTACGAATCTGAGGGCTCTTGTAGACTACTTTTGACCCAATCTCCAACCGAGTCGGAGTACATTTACCCTTATCAAACCTAACCTTCATCCTAGTAGCATTTTCTTTGATGCGTTCATCTGCCAAAGCGCGTATTTGCTCAAAATCTTCATAATGAGGTTCAATATTAAGTTGTGTGAGTAAAACACTTATTTCTGGAGATCTGCCCTCTACGCCGGTGAGTATCTTTAATGGCGACAATCCAGTTGTTTTATTTTTTGTGGTATTCAATGCTAACTGAACACGACCAACAAAGCTTGTCCAATCCATATTCAGGTCTAAATTCGTCCTCATCAAATTAGCGACAGTATCCACATACTTTTCCACTTGTCCATTTGCTCGACTTGTTCCTGGCGCGATGGTATGATGTTCTATACCGTACAATTTGCAAATGTTCCGAAATTCTTGACTGGTAAAATTCGTCCCTTTATCACTAATAATTCTAGACGGTGTTCCAAATAGCGTTATAAAGTTATTTAAGTGGGTCACAGTCTCGACTGCTTTAAGTGTTTTGCAGGGTAGCAATAGAACGAATTTGGTAAACGCATCTACTATGATTAAAAGATATCGGCTTTCACCCTTCTTTCCTTCGTCAAATGGTCCCATACAATCAGCGTGGATGGTATGGAAGGGAATTGCTTTCTTTTCGATAGGATGAAGCTCGCATTGCTTCTTACCCGATGGTCTTTTGGCAACTAAGCAGATTAAGCAAGCCTCTACGAATTTCCTGACGTTCCTTGACATTTTAGGCATCCAAAACTGTGAACGTAGTTTTGACAGGGTTTTATCCCATCCAACATGGCAGTTGTCCTCATGGTAACGTCTCATAAGTGCTAGTCGACACTGTTGTGGAACAAACAGTCTTTCCCCTTCGTTTGTTTTGCGATATAATAAATTGTTTTTCATTACATAATTTTCGATCGTCTGCTGGTCTTTCATGTTCAATTTGTCGATGATTTCGATAACTTCAGAGTCGAGTGATTGTCCAATTTCAAGCCAGTTTCCTGCGAGACTATTGAGTTTAAAACAATTTTTAACGGGTGGGTTTCGGCTCAGATAGTCAGCATGTTGCATGCAATTTCCTTTTCTGTAAACAATCTGGAAATTGAAGTCCTGCAGGTATATCCACCATCGAGCGACTCGTGATAATAAGTTCTTTTTGTCCTTTGTGGCTTTCAGAGCATTACAGTCAGTGACAAGTGTAAACTGTATACCTAGTAAATACGTGCGAAAATGTTTTATGGCATTTACCACAGCAAGTGTCTCCAGTTCATAGCTGTGATACTTAGACTCGAAGGGCTTGGTAGCTTGGCTATAATACGCAACTACATGAAGAGTACCATCTATTCGCTGAAATAGGATAGCACCATACCCAATGCAGCTTGCATCAGTATGCAGTTCAGTTGGCAGATCTGGATTAAAAATTACCAGCAATGGTCTTTTAGTTAAGTGATTAATAACGTAAACCCTAGCTTCCTCACATTCAGTGGTCCACTCGAATTTTGTATTTAGTTTAGTCAGTGCCGTGATGCACTTTGTCTTCGCTGAAAGTTCCGGTATAAACTTCCTAAAATAATTAACCAATCCCATGAACTGCCTTACTTCCTTTACATTCGATGGACTAGAAGAATTTTGGAGAGAACTGATTTTTGATTTGCCAGGTCGTATGCCTTCAAAAGAAATTTCACGCCCTAGATATTCTAAATTAGTCTGCAAAAACTTGCACTTTTGGATATTTAGAGAAAACCCATTTTCCGTAAGGGCCTTAAGAACGATTCCTAGTCGTTCGATACCCTCCGCAACTGTCCTTGAAGGTACCAATACGTCATCCAAATATACTAAACATATTTTATCTTTAAGCCCCCCCAAAGCTTTGTTTATGGCTCGTTGGAAAACTGCCGGGGCATTTGCAAGCC
Source organism: Melangyna quadrimaculata (assembly GCA_949320155.1). Classification (NCBI taxonomy): domain Eukaryota; kingdom Metazoa; phylum Arthropoda; class Insecta; order Diptera; family Syrphidae; genus Melangyna; species Melangyna quadrimaculata. The sequence goes on along the minus strand of OX439483.1, from coordinate 450,880,987 downwards.
CAAACGGCATTCTTAGGTACTCAAACTGCCCGTCAGGCGTGACGAAAGCTGTTTTCTCGACTGAATTTTCTGCTATTGGGATTTGGTGAAAGCCGGAAGCCATATCCAAAGACGAGAAAAATCTATTTCCCGATAACTGGTCAAGTTGATCATCAATACGTGGAAGAGGATAGCGATCTTTAATGGTAATTCGGTTTAGGGCCCTATAGTCTACGCACATTCTATGCTGACCATTTTTCTTCTTTACCAATATAATTGGACTCGCAAATGGTGAGCTACTCTCACGAATGATGTTTTTATTTTTTAGCTCGTCCACTATCTCCTTCACCACGTTTCTCTCCGAAAGAGCCATACGATAAGGTCGGTAATTAATAAAAGCGTCTTTTGACAAACGGATTTCCAGGGCACCTGTTTTGACCTCTTTAGATGGTATTCCACTTATAACGAACTCTGAATACTTATCAAGCAGCAACTCTAACTGTTTTTCAGAGGACTTTCCATGCTGATGGACTTCAAAAATAGAGTTGGCTGTAAAGCAATTCGTCATTTTTCTTTGCAACTTAGTTCCGTCTCTATCCATGCGTATTTCTAAGGAGGCATCTTCGAGCACATCATGCCCAACCAATATCTCCCACTGAAGATATATGGGATCAATTATATAAAGCGATAACTCGATAGTGACTAGTTCAAAACAGGCTCTAGCATTAATTTTATAATCAAGCATAATTGAGTCTTTGGCAATTCCCCTAACTGCTATGGGTTTGTTGATTCTCTCAAAAGGCAAAGCGTCCGCCACATCTGCCCTTATAAGAGAACAGTCGGATCCTGTGTCCAAGAGGCAACTATATTGATTCCCTGCTATAGATACTCTAGTAGAATTTTTGGGTATTTCTTTATTTACACAAATGCTAACATTTTTACGCTCTGATGTTCGTTGTTTAGTCCAGCAAGTATCTTCACTATGCCCCTTCTTTTTACAGAATGAACAACTCTCGATAACTTTCCTTGTCACTGGTTCCCTTGGCAACACCGAACCACTACTTGCTGTTGATAATTTTGGACAATTAGCTCTCAAGTGACCAGTTAAGCCACAGTTAAAACAGCGCCTATCATTGTCGAGACGTGGGCGTTTGTTGGGAATTGGACTCGGTTCAGTTTTTCTTGTTAATTGGAGTTCTCTGAATTTTCTACGTGGACGCTCACGGATAGAAGAAAGGTGCTCTGTAAGGTCTTGTATTGTTTTGGGCATCACAAAAGTCAGGGAATTACGCAGACTAATATCTGAGATACAACCTATTACGATTCTAACTACTGTCTCTTCAGTCAAATCAAAAGTCAACCTATTGATTTGAGCCACCTTCTCCATGACGTAGTCAGCATACGAGGGGAACGTTTCGCTTTCTATATTGGCAACGTTTCTCAGCAACTCAATTATATTCGAGGCACTTGAAAATGTATTTATCAAGGATGCCGATAAATCTGACCATTTATAAATTTGGTATCCATGTTTATCATACCAAACCCTACCCCTACCCATCAAAGCTGCCCTTACCCTAGGAATAATATCATAGTCTGGCATTTTGTCCCGATCCGCTCTTGTGTTGATGTCTGCACACCATTTATTAATGTCTACTCTTGAGTGGTCTGGGTCAAAACAAGGAAAACCTACGGAATCATCCTTTTCCTGACGCTGCGTAGCCTTTAAAATTTGATTGATTGCATCAACCGTTATCAACATTTGCTCTACATGCGGCTCTGTGCCTTGGTCATCAGTGTTATGTTTTTCACCAGGCATCTTTTTTTTCTTTTTTTCTTTTTCCCTTTGCATAATAAAACAAAAATAGATTGGAACGAACTCACCAATACAACCAAGTCAGCAACCAAAATAAACAACCTCCGCTTTGGTTTTATTTTCTGCTCAGTATATAGAGCTGATACTCATACTAACACACTGCAGATCGCGGCGAATTCAATTTAACTGTCTTTATGTCCTTGTTTCTTTCTTTTTCTTTTTGCAAATAGGAGTAAAGAGATCACATACTACAATACAAAATCACACAGAAAACGCGACAAGACAGATCGTATTTAGGGGAATGAATCACTTTATATATTGTACAGATCCACAAGCGTGCCAATGGCAAAACAACACAACAGCACAGCGCAGCACAGCAACACGGGAGACGGCAGATCGTAGTATCCAGGGTAATGAATAACTTTATAGATTGTATTCAAGGGTACCAATGCCAATGGAAAAAAAAAAAAGTGCAACACAACATAACAGCGCAACCGTACACAAAGTTAGGCGTCGCGAATATCAAAATTAACACAAAAGGCGTAGCAATGCATATAGCACTAAGGGGACGACGCGACACAGCACCTTTAATTAATTCCTTTTTCTCTTTTTTTTTTTTTTTTTTGTTTTCTTTGTTTGTTTTATTATTGTAGGCAAGGTTCATCCCACTTCTGATGATATTTAATACTCAATATTTTAAACGGTTTCCGATTAAACACTTCGCGATTCTGTGGCGTACCTTTCACGTCGGCTGACCAGAAGTTTCTGCTTCTCTCAGCGCATACAGATTCGCTTCTTGCCAATTCGCTCAGAAGCGATCACGTCTTCGCATTACTCAAAAGTAAATAAATGGTATTTTTATCTCTTTCTTGCAGCAAAGGTACGATGATTCTCGTACACTCTCACATGCATATATGAAGCCACACGACATCCTATCTAATCCTATTAGATTATTCGGTGCTGAAAACTGCGGACACTTCCTCTAACCCAACGAGTATATGGGTCCGGTTCCGGACGTTTCATTTCTTTTTCTAATGTAAATTTGTTACGTATGCGATGTCCGACTTCCTGCAGCATGACTATCCTTTATTCTGCTCTGCTACCAACAGCAGCAGTCAGTTTTTGTGTCTCCAAGTGTGGAACAAAAATATCTGACATGCTCCAACGCCAGTTAATTATGTGTGAATTCATGAAAAGTTGGTATAAGGAAAAATTAAATTTTCAACCGCGCCGCGCACAGCACACCATCATGCACCCACCATATAGCTTGAGAACCACTAATAGAATCATGTTGTGCTATACGGGCTCTGATGGCTATAAGGCTCCATTTTCGGCTCCTTTAGTCCTTTTTATGCTGAAAGGATTTTACTATTATTTTATCAGCTTTTTTTTTTGTTTGTGTTCGTTTTGGTTGTCTTAGTTCGAGGACCATTTTTTTTTCCTCGGAACAGCGTGAATAATAATATTTTTTCCGGAGTTTTGTTTTTGTTTGAAAACTAACAACAGCTTTTTCATCGCTGATGATACGTTCTAGGTCTCTGTTAGAAAAAGAATATTCGCTGTTTTTTAAGAGGCGCATGCATTACCAGTGAACGCAGAAAACGACAACATCGCCATCACCATATATGAAAACTTCACCTAGGATATATAGAAGTGACCATCTGTTGCATTTAATACTGCAGTTGAATTGAGCGTTTGAAGAATCTTTTTTTTCGCGTCAAAATAATTTTCGGATATACCCAGCGTACAACGTGTGCCATACCAGCGAATGTGTGCATATGGAGATGGGGATGTTGTCAAGGACGAAGAGGAATCCGAATAGAAATTTAATAATTTCCAAGCTTGAGTCGTAATTTATCTCGGATGTACGTACGTATTTGCAGTTGGTTTTTTTTTGTTTGTTTATAGTTAGTTGAAGTTGTCTGAAGGAGAATGAGACATTTGTAGGATTAAATTTTGTAAAATTTCTACATTAATTATTAATACAAAACTTTTATCATTCGTACCTATTTCCATTACAATATAATGATCTTATTTAGTTTAAATTGATTTAAAAACGAAACAGAAACAGTAAGGTATCTTGAAATAAGCCTAAAATAAAATCACTGGTTTAGTTTTACGGACCCTTTAAGGGGTGGACTGGGCCACCGGGGATTTTGCCTAGTGGGCTCTTGCGTGAGAAAAAAGTACCTACATTAAAACCTCTGCACGTCTTTTTGTTCCTTAGGGGAGAAGTTTCTCGTAAAATTAGTATTTAGAGGGTTCAAAAGTCTTTAGAGGTACAGTAAATATAAAGCTTTCGTGGGCCCTAAGGTATCTTAGGAAGCCTCTACAGTTCTCTTAGACGCCCTTAAACTCCCTTCAAGGACCCTAGATCTCTGTTAGAGGCCTCTATAGAAATCTGTTGGAGGCCGTTTTGCTCTGTTGGATGTCTTTACCTTTCTGTTTGAGGCCCTAGAGCTCAGTTGGCCCTAGAGCTCGAAGGGCCGTCGAACTCTGTTGGAGACATCTACTCAACATCTCTGTTATAAGCCCTAGAGTTCAGTTGGTTGCCCCTACATCTTTCTTGAAGGGGTTTGTTGGAGGGTTCAACATCTCTATATTAGAAGCCCTAAAGCTCAGTTGAAGGCCCTATAGTGAATATTAGTTTTTAAAACTCAAGGGTGCCTCCTACAAATCTTTTGGACAATTTAAATGAAAACTTATCACAAATCACAATTAATGATTTTGTAGTGAAAACAGCTTCTATGTACTCAGTGAATAGATATAAATATGAAATTGATTAAATAAATGAATAAATGCCGGTTTTCTGCGATGGCTTAATCGTCTTGTTGTTGATATGTACTCATTACAAAAATATAAATATTTTATGGATGCTTTAAAAAATTAAGCCCTAGGTAATTGTAATGAGTAAATAGATGATTTAGTCGGTAAATTTGCTATGTACTCAGAACATAAAAATAAATATTGCATGGATTCATTAAATAAATATGTGTTGGGTACTTGTGACGAGTACAAAGATTATGTAGTGGGCACAATTGTTATTTACTCATTACACAAATATAAATACTGCATTGATAAATTGAATAAATTAGGTCTGGGTATTTGTGCTGAGTACAAGGAAGATGTTGTTGATGCAGTGGATATATAATCAGTACATAAATATATGTACTCTCTACATAAATATATGTACTCAGTACATAAATATAAATATATATATATATACATAAATATAATATGTACTCAGTACATAAATACAATGTACCCAGTACATAAAATTATGTACTCAGTACATAAATGTATGTACTCAGTGCATACATTTATGTACTCAGTACATGCATTTATGTGCTCAGTACATAAATTTATTTACTCAGTTCATAAATTTATACACTGAGGACATATGTTTATGTACTGAGTACATATTTGTATGTAATCTTCACAATGGACTATTTGTAGTTTGATGCAACGTCTATAGCTTGCGCGCTTGATATCTTCTGGATCAATGTCATCTCTTCTGAAATTCTCTTCTTCTCTTCTGAAATTATATTATTTTATTTTATTTCTTGAAAAAAATGTCAGGTTTTACTTACCCGGATTTGAACTGGTATCCTTCCGTCCCGAGAGCGAGCATGCGTCCACCGAGCTAATTTCCAATATATAAATCTTCGGCAAAATGTTAATCAGTTGAAAACTTTACACAGTTTCCTTTTATTTATTTAGTTGGGCAGAGAGAAATGTGTTGAGTCTATAGCGAGAGTACACATCACATTTCACATGTCGCTTGTACCTGCCACATGACTTGGTGGTGGGACTTAAATAAAATAGAAGATAGAAATGTATTGAGTTCATAGCGCGTGTGCTGAGTAAACGTATGTATGTACGTACATACACATCACATGCAACTTGTACCTGGCACATAACTTGGTGGTGGGTCTAAAATAAAATAGCAGATAGAAATGTATTGAGTCTATAGCGCGTGTGCCCAGTAAACGTAGCGCAGTGTTGCCGCTGAAAATTTTTAAAAAGGGGCCCAAAAAGGGGCCCGAGACAAAAAAAGGGGCCAATATATAAAAATTTGACTATACGTTCAAAAAAAAAATAAAACAGTGTACAGGAGTAAAACCGAAATTGTTTATTTTTACGATTATTTTACAAAATATGAAAAAATAAACTTCCTCTTCATGTTTTTTTTTTTTTTGAAAACAAAAAACAAAAGGAACTTCTTATAACAAAACAAAACTATAAAACTGTTAAAGTTTTCCAAATAACTCAAAAATAATTTGTAGTGTTGACCCTTCCTGCTATCATTATGAGTTGCTAAACCACAGCGTTTTGTGAAAAGAGATGATAATTTTTGTTTTATTGAAAATTTTTAGACTATACTAGGGTGCCCGCGACCGCTTCGCTGGTCGTTAATAAAAACTCAAAGTTCTCTTCAAAATGTTAATCTATTGTAACGCCCTTTGGTATACAACATTTGTTGTCTTTCTCTTTGTGGAATATATAAATAACGCTGATGGTTTGCCTAATCTGGAGCATGCAACACATGTGTAACTGCCCATGTGAAAACTCTGGGTATTCTAAGTCTATGCCACACACTTCTTAATACTGTCATTGGTAAAGCAAGGCGAATTGGAAATTGAATCCGTTGGAAATTGAATGGTAAATCAGATGGAATTAGCGGAATTCGGGGAATAAAAACGTCTTCTACCTTATAATTTCCTTTTAAAATTGTGGCTTCGATTACATTATTCATTAAGCGCTTAACAGCAAGTCTAGTTCCGTTGCAAAGTTTTTTTTTTGTTTTTATTCCGAAGCATGATGATCGGCACACTGACTTTTAATCGTAAATTATGGGCTGGCATTCCTGGTAAATCTAGTGAATCAAGAAATTCTGTTCGATAGTTTACTACGCCATCATCGTCTATAATAGAATCGATTGACTTATATGATACTAATTCACTTATTATTTCGTTTTGAATATCCCAATTAAAATCGTTAACATCTTTATTTTTTCCTGCTAATATTGCTCGTTGGCTCCACTGAGCATAATCTTTCTATCGTTGTCCAATATTTGGAAAAACTTTTTTAATCTTTAATTTAATTCTTCTTTAGTTTGGGTAATCTCACACAAATTTTCCGGCAATGTTATTAATCCATCTTCCATCATTAATGGGCATTTTGCCATCACCAGTATTCAACAACTGCTTTGAATCGTTATCAACTCCGATGAATCGTTTTGCAATTCGACACTCATATTTATTATCAATCTGATTGTTTTGACATATCTCCAAAAATTAGGTGATTTCAAACGTGCATTAATTTCATCCGCTGGAGTTGATTGTGGAACTACGCGCAATGTTTGTCGAAAATCACCGGCCAATAATATAAAGAAACTACCAAATAAATTTTGATTGTTTTGAATATTCAAAGCTTCTAATGACTTCTTATGAGCCATCGTGCATTCATCCCACACAATAATCTTACATTTTTGTAATACCAGTGCTGTTTCCAAATTCCTTGGAATGTTACATGTGATTCAATAGGCCGATTCTGAAAAGCGCGGTGGATCGCTTATATTGGCGGATTTGTATTTTCTTAGTCTTAAAAAGGCTTCCGCTTTACGCTTCTTTGTCTTCTTGATTTCTCAAAGGCTTTCGACAAAGTTAACCACAAGATTCTGTGCCTGAAATTGAAACATCTTTTTGGTTTCGGTAATTCTGCAGTGACTCTATTTGAAAGTTATCTCTCCGACAGACTTCAGAGAGTTGTAACCAACGATTCTTGTTCGGACCTTTTACGTGTAAAACAGGGTGTTCCACAAGGATCAATCCTAGGCCCTATCATCTTCTGTATGTTCATTAATGATTTACCTTCTGTCTGTAAACATACTACAGTTCACCTCTATGCTGACGGCGTTTAGTTGTATCTAGCTCGGCCAATTGACAACGTAATTAAACTTGTAAGCAATTTAAATGAGGACCTACGTGAAATTTACTCTTGGTCTATAAAAAATGGTTTGGTACTAAATCCCATCAAATCTCAAGTTATTCCAATTACTAAAAAGAAACTGTCTCTTAATACTCTACCTGATACTTTATTATCTGTAGACAAACTAAACATTGTTCAAACTGTGAGAAGTCTGGAATTTGTTTTAAATTCTACGACCGTACAAACTGTGTTATAGATAAAATATATGGATGTCTTCGGAAATTATGGATGGCTGCAAGTTTTACTCCACAAGATACCAGACAAAGGTTTGTTAAAAGTCTTATCCTACCGCTTATTACTTATTCTGAAGTGGTATACCCTAATTTAGATTCCTTATCACAACAAAAACTTCAAGTTGCATTTAATGATTCTGTAAGATATATTCATGGTCTCTGTAGATATGACCATATTTCTCACCATGTGAAAAACTTTTTGGGAAGAACCTTAGACAACTACATTGATGCCAGAAATTGTATATTCTTGCATAATCTTGTAACTAGTAAGATTCCATCGTATGTATATGATAAACTTAATTTTTCCCGCTCCCTTAGAACTTTTAGTCTAATTCCATCACGCTATGACTATCTCAATTCATCTCGTTTATTTTTTATTCACGCCGTTAAGTCATGGAATTCCTTACCAATAAGCATTAGATCTATCTCTAATGCCACTCGCTTCAAAAGTGCAATCTTCCTTCACTTCACTTCAACCTTATCTCAGAGCTACTATTTTTCCTTATTATTAAACTTTTTTTTGTTTTAAAATCTATTTTTTTTCTTCTGCTTCAATTTCTTTTTCTTAATTTTTAAATTCTTATACTTTTTTGCTGCTATCTCTTAAATAAAACTTCAGACTTTTGTAAATTTAAATTTTGTTTTAAGTTAGGTAACTTAAATTGAATACATAAACAACTAAAGTAATACCTATTTATCTTATGTCTAAGTACTACAAAAGATATTAATCTTAATGTACAAATGTTATTAATATGTATCCAATAAATTGAATTGAATTGAATGGAATTCAAAATTCCAATCCCCCCCCCCATACATAATCTTTCTTTGAATTTCATTAAGATCAACAATTTGGAGACGACAAAATGCCATTTCCCAACAAGGTATTCAATGTGGCAAAATGGAAGCCTTATTGTTTTGTTTATAATTGTTGAAGAAAAGAGTGAAGGAATTATGCTCAACAAAATTTGGTTTTATACAATTTAAAATTTTAGATCTACTATGCCAAAATTCTATTTAAAATTTTTTTAAATAATTGAACTTTTCAAAACTCAGCTTTTAAAATTTTCCCATTAGATATTCAATTTTAAAAATTCTTCAAATAATAAGAGGTTTGGAAAATACAAAAAAGCTAGTCCCTTTTGATCCAAAAAAAAAAATAATTATGTTTTCTAAAACAAAAATATGCACAATTTCTGGCCGTAACCCGTGAGTGCAAAAAAAGTAGTGCTTTTAGTAAAATTCACTTATTTGGCTCTTATTTTTCCGTTATAACTTTTTTAAATGTCTTCAAAAATGTAAAACATAAGGTACCTACTATTCGAAAAACCAGCATCAGTTATAGCCACGCCATTTTATTTATACACTGCGTAACTTACCGATTCTATACATACAATTTGATAAGTATCTATATATTTTAATATTATGAAATTTGTTTGTCTATAGCCACGAGACGAGACTCTGCGAGACTTTTGTAAATTGGATTTTTTATTTTATTAGACTCTATGTAAATTTCGGTTCAACAAATATACAGTCTCGTCTCGGTCGCGTCTCGGTTGATTAAAAGCCAGTCTCGTCTCGTCTCGTATCGGTCTCCTCATGCGAGACTGAGACTTTTCTCGTCTCGTGGCCAGCCCTATTTGTCTATGCCGACTGGCCTTATAGCTTCCGGAATACAATGCACCAAGAACAACTTGAAACTTTAATACTAACGTATCCTCCCTCTATTATTGGCTCACTGACAAAAGGGCGATACGAAGAACAAGAACGGTTTATTAAAATAAAATAATTAAATATATAAGCCGCAACAAGATTGTTTGAAATTTACCTAATTTATCTATTTTTAAATTTCAATACAATTATTTATCTGCGTAGTACCTTTGAATAAGTTAGTTAAATTAAAAGCTCAAGTGACCGCAAACCCATGCGTTTCGACCGAGTATTCTTCAATAAAAATATAAAAAATTAAGTATGGAGGAATAGGTATTTGTGGCCCTTTTTCTAAAAGTCCTGGGAGGCCCTTTGACCGGCAGTCCACCCCTGAAAATAATCATAAGTTTTTAAAACAACCATTAAATTACAATTTATATAACCTCGATACATTATATAATCATAACCATTCCTGGAACTAAAGCCATACCTTTACTATTACAAGCCCGAATGATATTAAGACTGCAAATAATTCATAACATAACACATACATTTAACCATTCTTACACAACAATAACACCTAAATTAAAAGTCCAGGCGTTGTTTGTTTGTTGCAAATTAAAAGTGCAAATCAATTAACAAGATACAAAAAAAAAAACAAATAGGTACAATTGCAGTGACATTTCAATCAATATTTCGAATTGAAGTTACAAACTCTCTCTCACAAATTGCAGCACCACCATATACGAAACAGGACCTTTATCAACAACAACAACAACAAAATAAAGTAACGCCAGAAAGGGAAATGAAAAACAGAGGCATCAAGCTTGTGGAAGGATATATTGTGTTTGTATATCACACGATTTTCGACAGTGCATGTTACAATACCAATTTGTCAATTCGTTGATTTTACTTCGTTTTATTTTACTATATAAGAGAAGAGTGCGTATGGGTAAACCACAGACAGCTCGCACCACTGCACTGCCACCAAAATGAGGATAATACTGAAAATAGGGATTGCAAATTAAAATTGTTTCACAGCGCCGCGCCGCGGCCGCGTCAGATTCACGAGAACCTTCATTACCAGAACTTTACACAAACAGTGTATGCTATTTCTGGGAAAACCTCTGTATCTGTTTTACGAGTAACGAATACTGGACAAAAAATTTAAGATACACAGTGCAAATGACGTGCACTGCATTTATTACTTCATTATTCGTATTGTCATTCAATCTATTTGTATATTTAAAAAGCGTCAATAATTTAAATAGGTAATGTAATAGGTAATGCGAGGAGGTACAGTAATTCGATTTAAGATGTAAGGTATCACATAGTTAAAAAGATTAAATTAACATATGAAAAAGAACTTTTTAGCCTTTATTTCAGTCCAACTTGCTTACATCTTAAATCGAATTACTGTACCTCCTCGAATTACCTATTACATTACCTATTTAAATTATAACCGTACATATTAATAAACGCAAACCAAGCATGAATTAACTTAAAAACAGTGCAAAATGTTGATATATCTTTAAAACAAAATTGAAGTTAACTGACAATCAACTAGGTAAATAACTCAAGAATTAACTAATGAAACGAAAATGTGTAAATACAATTTTGTATATTTAGCGCGCACTAAAGTGATTGTGGCTACCCTTAAAATTATAACCACAGTACGAGCAATCAGTAGCGGATCTAGGATTTGGCTGTGGGGGGGGCTTGGGTCTCCAGTTTTGGACATACATATGAACTTAAAAAAAAAATTAAATATCTTTGTTCCAAAACGGAAAATTTTTTTTCTTATACAAATCAATCAAAAATTATTAGATGCATTAATCAATGCTGCCGTTTGACTAATTTCGAAGCACAAATATCTACATTCTTCTATTTCTATTTTCCTTTGAGTCTTTGTCAAAAAATGCAAATGCTTTCATTATTCATAAATACTTTCAATGGGATGGTATATCCCATATTGTGCTATGCTATTTTTTTTTTTTTTTCACTAAATGCTAGAAAGAAATAAAGTTTAAAACATTTTTTTTGTATACAACATAAATATATATTCTTAAGGCTTTTCTTGGAACATATACACTTAAAAATTATCAGTCTCAAAAGCTGAAAATAAGCTTTTTAAGCCACAGAGGAATCAGTTGTCAAACCGACGTTTTTAATGAATTTAATAACAATTATTAATTGGCCAACCGTTTAAGAAAATAAATATATGTAATATGGCTTTGCATATTTGTTAATAAGTTAACATTTATCAATTTTTTCTTTTAAAGAAGAAACCTATTTACATTTTTTAAATAAGTTTGTTGTTTTATAAATACATATTGATTTTTTGAAATAAGTTAATCTTTATCAATTATTCTACTCTTTTCTAAGTAGAAGAAACAATAACATCGACTCGTTACATGTATTCGCTTTATATACATATTTACATTTTTAAAATTACATTTACATTACATTTTACATTTTTTAAATAAGTTTAGTTTAGTTTAGGAAACAAATGCACTCGAAAATTATTTGTTTTTTGTTATTTTAAAAATACATATTGAGTTTTTGCAATAAATAAATTTTTATCAATTATTCTATAAGTAGAAGAAACAAAGATAAGTGAAGTTTCATTAGTGGAAGAAAAAAAATATGTACTGAAAAATTATGTTGTGTTGTTATTTTAGGCATATGTATTTTTTTTATATTTGTAAATAAGTAAAGTTTTAGCAATAGAATATAAATTAAGTGTTTTTGTTATTAACATATTTCCATATTTACAGTTTTAAATAAAAATAAATTCTAAATTCAATATTTTGAACATAAAGCTTGATAGCCACGAAGAAAAAATCAATGTTCTAGAATGCCAAATAAGAAGGAAAAATATATTTTTTTTTTAATGTAGGAAAAAGAAAGTTGGCTGTTGGAAAATACCATTTTACACTGCCTTAGTATTATTTTCAACTAAAGTATTTCGTTAAAAGATTTGGACTTTATAATATACATAGTGTAAAATCGCTGATAACAGACATTTTTGAATCCAATATAGTAACAAAAATAATGAACAAATTTCCATATTTGACGAACTACTGAGGGAAAATGTCGAAAAAAAGAAATTGTTAAAAAAAGCTGAAGCCATTAAGAACATAGGTATAAGTGCAACAACCAAAATAAAATATAACCATCTGATACTCCAGGACAAACAACTATCAGAACATTAATTTATCAGCCATAAACGTCAATTTTCACACAATCGAAACGAAAATTATCTAATGAAGACGATAAAAAACCAATGGACTCAGCAACAGGTACAATCAAACACAACAAATTACCACAAAAACGCAAAACAACAGCTTGAAAAAATATCAGCTTTCGTAGAAATTATTGAGCCCCAAATTCGTATAATGAAAATAATGTGTAAATTGTCTAGCCCCAGTTCGATTATTTTTATAAGTTTTCTTGGGGCTTATTATTTAGCCCAAATTAATTTTTTTTTCAGAAAATAGTCTTGGGGCTTGAAAAAATAACAGCTTTTGTAGAAATAATCGAGCCCCAAATTCGTATAATGAAAATAAAGTGTAAATTGTCTAGCCCCCCGTTCGTTTATTTTTATAAATTTTCTTGGGCTAATTATTTAGCCCCAATTGAGTTTTTTTTCACAAAATAGTCCCGGGGCTTGAAAAAATATCAGCTTTCGTGGAAATTATTGAGCCCTAAATTCGTATAATGAAAATAATGTGTAAATTGTCTAGCCCCCAGTTCGTTTATTTTTATAAATTTTCTTGGGGCTTATTATTTAGCCCCAATTTAGTTTTTTTTTTTTTCAGAAAATAGTCTTGGGGCTTGAAAAAATAACAGCTTTCGTAGAAAAAATCGAGCCCCAAATTCGTATAATGAAAATGAAGTGTAAATTGTCTAGGCCCTAGTTCGTTTTTTTCTATACTATTCTATTTTCTCTTGAGGCTTAGCCGGAAACCTAGGGCTAGGGATTTAAATTATTCAGCCTCAACATAGTATTTTTCACCAAATTGTCTATGGCTTGGAAAAATACCAGTTATCTTGAAAATTATCTAGCTCTTACATCGAATAAACAAATAATGGTGTAAGGTGTTCAGCCCCAACCTCGTTTTTTTATCAAATTTATTTCCTTGGGGTTGAAAAAACACTGCAAACATATTAATTGCTTAGCCCAGAATGTAAAACCTTTCAGGCTATTATGAATTGAATTTTACAAATTGGCTGTGGGGGGGGCTTTAGCCCCTATAGCCCCCCCCCCTGGATCCGCTACTGCGAGCAATTATGTAGGTTGGTGGGATTTTCAAGGAGAAACCGATGCACATTGGTCTTGAATGTCTGAAGTAATATGTTCTATTATTAATATACTTGAATCTTTAAAGGCATGGCCAAAAGGGCCGTCAGCCAGATGATATCTTGATTGTAAAAAATTCAAATAGTTTTTAGTTGATCAAGTTCTATTCATTTGGATTTAAAAATCTTCTCTCATTGTCTTGTTTTCGTCGATTAAAGCATACTTAATAAATTTGATTAGTTTTTGCCAATCATTCTGTCTGATCTGGACAGTACGTCTAAGGTTGGGCTCAAGGGGAAACTGATGGGTATTTCTAGAAGCACGAGTACCAAGGTTGAATTGTTTAAGGGAAGGAAATTCAAGTGCCTATTTCACTAGAACACTGTTTATAAAAATGCCGGTAAAATAATGAAAGACATGGAACATTACGGCTGGCGGTGTTCAAGAGATGCAAATATTTCCATTATAGTTCTTTCACCTGACATTTTTCAATCTCTTTCTGTCCAATAGATAAGTTATAGGAGACTTGCCCAAATTGAGAATTGAACTGTTGTTTTGGACCAATAAAGGCTTTGTAGATCACAGTCAGATCAGAAGGGTTGTCAAATTTCTTGCATCGTCGGAGAAAACCTAAGCACAGAGCAGCGCTAACAAAAGGAGTGTTTGTTGGAGACAATCGTCTCCGAGGATGACGTAATATTACGTATTTTGACCAAGAATTTTACTACCTATTTAATTTATTTGTTAGTAAGAAATTTTAATTTGTCAAAACTTTCCGAAACGTACACTATGGCGTATGCGTACTTTTTTGTTATTTTTTACTTGTGATACAGGTAATATAGGGCAAGTTTTGGATTGGTAAAAAAAATCGAACTCGAGATAATAATTTTCCCTAACATAACGATGACAAAGAATCTGAAAAAAGTGGGTCCCGCAAATATTTCTGTCTGAACCTTGATCTGTAGCCTAAGCCACTGCACTTTTTTGTTAAGAATTTTATAATATTATTGAACTAATAACACAAATCTTTAATTTCTAGCTATGCGTTTAAGTTGTTTTTGAAACCGGGATAAGGATGAATTTTATAACTTAATTTTTGCAGGCATTTCGTTGTTTTATTGCAATATACTCTAGTTCTAGAGGGTAGGCCATCTAGTGGTTTCCTTATAAATCGTAGGTTATTCTGACAGTGACAACTGTTTCCCGCTCGAAATCTTGACAGATTGTCAGTATCATACCTCCACGGTACGACACGAGTCAGTTTACGCTTGAACAACATTGAGAAATGAAAACTAATTTCCAAAGTGAGTGCTGTGTAGCCCAAACGATTTCGGGCGAAAAATCATCTTTTCTGACGAGTCGTATTTTCATTTTGGCGGCTACGTTAACAAATAAAATTGCCGCATCTGGGGCTCGGAAAACCCACACGTTTTCAAATAAGTAATTACCGACCAATATGTTAGTTATCCATTATTCCTAAAATATTTGAAAACATTGTATGTGATAAGCTCATTTTTCTTACAAAGCCACTGGTATCTGATTCTCAGCATGGATTTGTTTCAGGCAGATCTACAGCTACAAATCTCACTACATTGTGTGATTCAGTTAACAGTGGATTTGAAAGTGGTCTCCAGACCGACATCATATTTACTGACTTTGCCAAAGGATTTGATAGGGTTAACCATAAAATATTATTGTACAAATTGTCTAAGCTTGGTTTCCACTCCATATTTTTAAAATGGATACGTTCTTATCTCATTGATCGAACCCAATTCGTTAAGATAGATAGATTTGTTTCCAAATGCATAAAGGAAACCTCGGGCGTCCCTCAAGGAAGCCACATTGGTCCTTTGTTCTTTAATTTGATATTCCTGACATTTTCCAGTTTTCCAGGTATTTATTATATGCTGATGACGTAAAAATATTCAGAACTATTCATTCGCTAGTAGATTGTCGCTTATTGCAAGAAGATTTGTGTGAACTTGCATCATGGTGCAATAAAAATCTTCTTTTCTTAAATGTAGCCAAATGTCAAAGTTTTATGTGCTCAAGGAAAATTGCACCGATAGTATTTGATAACACTATCAATAATATAACATTAGACAAAGTAACCCAAAAGAAAGATTTGGGAGTCATATTAGATCGGAAGTTCACATTTAATAGTCACATTGACAAAATAGTTAACAAAGCGTATAAAATGTTGGGTTTTTAAAAAAGAAACACTAGAGAGTTCTCCGATTCATATGTACTCCGGAGTACAGTTGCGTTGTTTGGAATCCTTACTATGCTAATCATTCATTGAGGATTGAAAGGATTCAAAGAAGTTTTACAAGATATTGTGTTTTTAAATTAAAATGGAACATTGTTAGGCCTCACAGTGGCCCAAATTGACTTTTTTGGTTGCTAAAATCATAACTTTTAAACGAGTGAAGATATCGCCACATTTTTTTTTAACTTAAAGGAAATTTCCAAGGCTATGAAAGTGGTGAGTTAAAAAAAATTGACAGGGTGTTACAGAATTTGCTGTTGAAATAAGAAATTTAAGTTAAGGCGATTAACATAATTGTTGTTCAAAAAACAGATTTTGAAGTAATCTGAGTACAATTTAAGTAAAACAGTAGGGATAAAAGAAAACAAACCAATTTGAGAGAAACAGTCAATTTTTTTTTTGTTTATTAAGTCATTATTTATATTTTCTGGTATACAAGAGTACATTAATTAAATATTTCAGAGTTATATTACAAGTCAAAAAGTGAAAAAAAAAAAATAAACAAACCAAAAATTTACATATAAAATTTTAGATTCCTTGGAAACTATCATCTAAAATCCGGGGTAATGTGTAATAAATTCATCATTTCTGGAGAGTATTCTACTGTCAGCTTTTTTTGGTTTCTTACATGCCTCAGGGATGAAGCTGCAAGCATGTCTTTATTTTTTTGGCTCCTGGGCTTCTTCTGACAATCTTCCAAGTGTTAGTGAATAATATTTTATGATATTTTTGACCAAAATTTTATGAATAGTAAATGTAAGCTGTATTCGAGGATACTTTTGTTTAATTAGCTCCGCTTTTATCTTGGTATACTCCCCAAATTTCTCCATCACTACTACTTTACTTTACTTTTGATGGTGCTCACAGCCCAGGATGGGCTTCGGCCTCAACTAACAAGCCCCTCCAGCCAGCTCTGTCCCTAGCTAGCCGCTTCCAGTTGCGCACACCGAGTGCTTTGATGTCGTCATTCACTTGATTGCGCCACATGTTACGGGTTCTTCCTCTGCTGCGTACCCCATCGGGGTTGGATTCGAAGACTCGTCGGGCAGGTGCGTTGCTGTCCATACGATCCACGTGCCCCAGCCATCTCAGCCGCTGTATTTTCAGCTTGTTGACCAGGTAAACGTCGCTGTATAGCCCGTATAGCTCGTCGTTGAATCTTCTCCTCCATACTCCTTCGATACACACCGGACCGAAAATCACACGAAGAATCTTCCTCTCAAAGTACCCTAGCAGATTTTTATCCGAATCTTTCAGTGTCCATGCTTCTGACCCATAAAGCAGGAGCGGGATGATTAGGGTTTTGTATAAAGTCTCCTTGGTTCTCTAAGAGAGGGCCTTACTACTTAAATGCCTTCTTAGACCGAAGAAACAGCGGTTGGCAAGAGTAATTCTTCGCTTGATCTCTGCACTGATGTCATTCTGCGATGTAATAGTGGAGCCTAAGTAGACAAAATCCTTGACAACTTCGAAGTTATATTTGTCCATCGTGATATTTTGCCCGAGTCGACGATGTTGAGATTCCTCTCTAGATGACAGCATATACTTCGTCTTGTCCTCATTAACCGCCAATCCCATTCTAGCCGCCACCGATTCAATGCTCGCAAATGCCCCTGCCACAGCTCTCTTCGTTCTGCCTACAATGTCTATGTCATCCGCATATGCAAGCAATTGAACGGACTTTTGATAGATTGTACCAATGGTGTTGACATGTGCGTTGCGTACAATGGCTTCAAGAACGATGTTGAATAGGTTGCATGATAACGCGTCGCCTTGCCTCAATACTTTCTCAACATCAAAGGAATCGGTGGTGTTCTTACCAATTTTGACGGAACAGCGAGATTTCTCCATCGTCATCCTGCACAGGCGGACGAGTTTGGCAGGGATGCCGAGACTCGACATGGCTCTTTATAATTCGTCCCTTTTCACGCTATCATACGCGACTTTAAAATCGATAAAAAGGTGGTGTGTATCGATCTGGAATTCCCGGGATTTTTCTAAAATCTGTCGAAGTGTGAACATTTGATCGACGGTTGACTTGCCTGGCCTAAAACCGCACTGATAAGGGCCGATCAGATCGTTGACAAAAGGTTTTAAGCGGTCACACAGGATGGCCGACAAGATTTTATAAGCGACGTTTAGGAGACTAATTCCTCTGTAGTTGGTACATTTCAGAACATCTCCCTTTTTATGGATGGGGCACACTATACCGAGGTTCCATTCATCGGGCATACTTTCCTCTGGCTAAATTTTGCAGATGAGCTGGTGTAGGCTCCTAGCCAATTCATCTCCCGCTGATTTAAATAGTTCGGCTTGTAAGCCATCCGCACCAGCAGCCTTGTACGACTTAAGTTTGGATATCGCCAGCCGCGCTTCGGTTAGGTCAAGTGGACGGAACTCTTGGCCATCATAGTCCAAGTTGAATGGAGCGTTCTGCCTATTAGCGGCATCTTGGCTGTCTTCGCCATTAAGCAGTCTAGTCTCCACCACTGGTATTTTCAAATCATTGAATTGTTGTTTGTCCACATCAAGCCCAAGCGAAGACGCCTTTGAATCTCTTGTTTTCTTCTTTTTTCTACCTCCTTTATCCCAATAGATTCAACAATGTCCTCTCCGTCTTATCGAAGTGTATATGCCAATTTTAAAATAAATTCAATGCTTCTGGTTCTAGCATGCAATGGAAAGATCATACATTCGTAGTTATGTTTGACATAATTTTATTCATCTAAGATTATTATTGAAGCCTTTTTGTATCCTTTTGCTTATCGGACAACACTACGTAGACCTTGTTTCTGTTAATTCGCTTTAAACTTAAAAAAAAAATTCGTGACAAGTGATACTCTTGGAGGATTTGTCAATTCCTCGCAAGAGGCAGTAGCCCTGAAGAAAAACTTTTTATTTTTTTAGGTGGACGAGGCTGGAAAGCGATCTCAGACCTCCAGCGTGACAGTCGAACGCACTAACCATTACGCTACGGGCTTCTACGGGCTGCATTATAGAGCCACCCGAAAAATGAATTTCGCAAGCACTTTAGCATAAACGGGCCACTGTGGCCTACTTATAATGTGAAATGCTTGCTTTTTGGTATGCAAACGCTTGCCGTCAGAAGAAGGTACTTTTCTATTATAATGATAAAGGATATATTAAATAGCCACATTATTCGTCCTTACTTTCTACAGCTAATAAACATTTATTTTCCCAGCAGAGGCCTCCATATAGGCTTTCACTTACGGGAGACTTTTTCTAGGTGTAATTATGGAAGGAATGTACCGATTATGTGTTGCATCAAAAAACTAATGCTGTAATCGAAAAGATTGATATTTGTATGCACTGTTCACGAGACACTTTTAAAAAACATTTAATGTTATTATTTTTATTGCATTCAATTTTATGATGTACACTCCAATTCACTCGTTTAAATACAGATTTTTTTCAATAAACTTTTAACGATTTCTCCATAACCTTTTATAATTATGACAAATCTAATTATAGAATTTATTAAGTGTAATATGGGGATCAAAATCCAAGAAGATTTTTTTTTTCGGATACGTTGTCTTTCTTGAGGTGTTGTAGCTCTGTTCGCTAGCAGTTTGTTGTTTTTTCAATGTTTTCCCTATATCAAAGGTAGCTGCATACTTATTCCAATGTTGTGACCTTCACAGCGACTGCTATGACCATTGTCCTGATAGTCTCTAATTTGAGCATTTTTCTCTTCGGTTAGAACACTTCCTTTTGGAAAAATTGTTAAATTCGTGAGAAAATTTCTTTAAGTGATTATTACCTGATTTTGTGCATACTATTTTTAATGATTTTATGAGCTACTAGGTTGTTTTTCAAGGTGTATTTAAACGAATGACACAAAAATATGGTTGATTTTGTGACTAAAATTGTTCAAAGAGCCATAGGACTAACTTTTTTTTGAAGGATTAAAAATTCTTCCTGTATCTTAATCTCCATATTACACTTAATAAATTCTTGAATTAGATTTGTCATAATTATAAAACGTTATGGAGAAATCGTTAAAAGTTTATTGAAAAAAAATCTGTATTTAAACGAGTGAATTGGAGTGAATGTTAAACTTATGTTTTCTGTATATATATTTGTATTTATTTTAACTTTTTAATTTTTTTTTTTTAATTGATATTATTTTCTATCTTTATTTTTATATATTTATATTTATGTAATCTTAAAGAGAATATTAATCTCAGATTGATGAAATAAAAATAAAAAATAAAAAAAAAACGTTTCGGTCGAGAGGCCAATGCATCCACATTGAGTGACAGTTTGGTGCGGATTGTGGAGTGTTAGCTTCATTGGACCATTTTCTTCAAAAATGAGGCTAGGAACAACGTTTCGGTGAACGGTGGGCGTTACAGAGCCGTGTTAACCGACTTTTTTTTACTGAAATTGAAGACATGGATTTGGACGACCTCTGGTTCATGCATCAGGATTGCATGTGCAGGATAGTGTGCCATGTCACACAGCCTATGACACAATTTGGCGCAACAAATTCCCAAATCGTGTTATCAGCCGTCTAAGCAATGTCAATTGGTCACCTCGGAGCTGAGATTTGACCCCTTTGGACTTTTTTTTTTTGTGGGAAACCGTAAGTACCGCTGTTATGCCAACTATCCGGAAACGATTCAAGCACTTTAAGTCAATATCATCAAAACAATACGTGAGCTACAGCCCGAAACCATCAACAAGGTCTTGGGAAATTGGAGTGCCAGAATGCGCTACTGCGAATCCAACCGATGAACGACGTTGTTTTCCATAATTAATGGGAATGTTTGCTTTCACTAATAAAGCCATAATACAAAGAAAAAATTAAATTATATTCTTTTAATTGCGTTTTTAAAAATATTTTTGTATTTGGCCCATCATACATAAGCCGTATTTTTTGAAAGAATAACTAGCAACTCAGTAAAAGTTTTACACGGAAAACACAAAAGAAATTCTCTGTAAAAATTTTTTTTTTGTTATTGTTTTGCGTGTAAACATATTGCTGAGTTCCTAGTCACTCTCTCAAGAAACACGGCTATAGTAGGTAGGAAAGTCCAGTAATATTGTCGTTTATATGGAAGGAACCGTTTGCACCAAATCTTGTAGTTCTGATTTTTTGCCGAGTTCTTCCGGATGTCGGCCTAGTAAATAGCCTTAGTTTTCGACCTCGAGCACCGACCGCTTTATAGTAAGGGCGTTATATGCTTAAGGGAGCCAACCTTGCACTTCAGTCTGACGGGATGAGCTTTGGTACACTACATCCTAAATTTACTTTCAAGAAGTGTTGCCACGGTGGCAATTCTGGCAGACCGGAGATATAAGCGATACTTTCTGACCATATTTTAACATTAATTAATTACTTTATTAATTACTATTACCAGTAAACCCCTCCCAAAACTGGTATGTTGATGAAAGTTGGTAGAAATGTTTTATTTCTTGTAAGAGCCAAGACTCAAAAGGATCCATGCAAATATATTGGTTCCAGGGGTGTTTTTCTTAGGCGGAAGGAAAATATGTGTTATAAACCCAACATTTTATTTTTATGTAATCGACGACGTACAAAATATAATATGATACATGATTTTGAAGTATTTTTTAACGCTTAATCCAATTTAAGTAAAATTAACACGATACAATCACCATTAAGAAAGTATTCGTCGTTTTAATTGAAAAATTAATGAATTTTTGGAGTAAAGCAGATAAAACATTTTCCTTCAAAAACCACCTTTGTAAATAGATATTTGATTTATCTTATTTTATTCTTGGTAACAATAAAAACCAAAATATTCCTACCAACTTTCATTAATGTACTAGTTCTAGGGGGCATAGTTTTACATTTTCCTGTTTCACTCAAAAAAACACCATTTAGCGCAGATATTTTTATGGACTCTTTTGATTCTAATTTCTTACAATAATAGAGACATATGTGCCAAGTTTCATCACTATACCATTGAAATTTAGGAATGTTATGCTCGTTTCATTGAAAATTTAGTCATCATTTTATAAAAAGGTTATAACTTTTTCTAAGGAAATTATATTGAAATAATTTTGATTGCATAAGATTGTGCATTAAAAATTAACCTTAGGTCATGTGCCATATGCTTAGATTATACCAAGACGAATATATAGGGGTTTAATATACATCCACCTTCCCCTCCCCCCATTTTGAAAGCGATTAATCAAAAAACTAATACATGGATAAAAATGGACTTCGAATATGCTGTAGAGTATGAAATTCTACGTCGACGCTCATCTTAAAATTTTATGAATATTCATTTTATAACCATTATTTTCTGACAAATAAAAACCCTTATTCGCCTAGGGTATTTTACATGAACATGAACATAAACTAATTCTTGTGGCATCAAGTATTCTAAATCCAACGAGATATTCCACGACATCAACCGATGTCTGGTTCTCGATTTATAAGCTAATTTTTGTAAAATTTCGTGTTAAAACATGGTCAGAAGGCAACCCATATATGTATCTCCGGTCTGCCAGTGTTGTCAACGTGGAACACTTCTTAAAAGTAAACCTAGTGTGTGGACTATAAGTGTACCAAAGTTCATCCCGTCAGAATGAAGTGCAAGGTTTGACCTAAAATATTGCCTTAACGTCCTAACTATTATGGTAAAAAAAAAAGAAAAACTGCAATTTTTTCGCACAACACTGTTGAAAAATAATGTTAACACCTACAATTTTCTCTTATCATAGCTTATCTTAAATCCAGAAACCCATTCTTGAATCTGCTTTTTAAAAAAAGTTATTTTTAGCGATAGTTTTTGAAACATTAATTTCCAAACTCAAAATTTTGATAGAAATTTGTCAGGGATACGTGGCAACTCTTCTCTTTTCCCTTTTTTGACGTTTAGCAGAAATTGTTGCCCAATATGTTCCATACTTTATTGGCAGTTTTGTTCTCCGTGAGAGAATATCATTCATCTCCTCAAAATTTGAATTTTTTCGTTGTCATGTTTTCCTTTAAATGTGCATAAATGTATTATTAAATGTCTGTTATTTCGAGTTGCTGAGAAAAATTACTTTAGGTATTCACCCAACACTTTCGTTCCTTTTTATTATTTTAATTTTCTTATTTTAGCCTGGATTATTTTCCCAGTTTACAATTGAACAACTCAAACATTTCTTATGTTTCAACTGCAAAAAATCTTGGTATGTTGTTTAATCGTACAATGACTTGGGATATACACATCAATTCTGCCGTTGGTAAAGTATATGGAGTACTTCGCAGGTTATGGCCCTCCCAGGATTATACCCCTCTTAAAACACGCATGCTTTTGGCTAAAACACTGGTGTTACCAATACTCACATACGGTTGCGAAATATTTTTCAAATGTGAATCTGTAAGCAGGAGAAGGCTTAATGTGGCTTTCAATAATACCACGCGTTATATATTTGGGCTTCGAAGATTCGACCATGTGTCAAATTACTCAGTGCAAATATATCAAATGTCCCTTGATCACCTCATGCGGTTTCGAACTCTCATATTACTGTTCAATATTATTCAAACACAGCAACCTTGCAGTTTATATAACAGAATACAGTTTGGTTCCTCTGGCAGATCTCAAGAACTCATTCATCCTCGTTATTCGTGTCTGACTTCAGAGCGACAGTTTTTTGTTAGCGCCATTCGACTGTGGAACTCACTTCCAAGGCATTTAAGCAGTGTGAGCGGCGAATCATATTTTCGTAGAAATCTTCGTAGCTATTTTCAAAATTAATTCTTTCTTTCTTTTTCTTGTAGATTTTAATGATAGTGGAACTTATTCTTTTTTAATTCTTTTTTTTTTTTCAATAGAGATGTAATGTATTTTTCTTTTAGTACTTTCAATCCTTGTAAAAGGTGTATATTTAAAATTAAAATTATAATTATAATTATCTTTTCTTTATTTTAATTTTTTTTTGTTTTCTCTCTTCTTTTGTTAATTTCTCAGAAATATATTTATGAAGTTATAGTAATTGTATTCTATGATAAAGTAGTTCTTTTCGTAGCATTTATGTAATAACTAGCTTTACACTAATTTATAAGAAGTAGATTCTTAATGTGTACAGGCATACATTGAATTTAATAAACTTTAACTTAAACTTAAACTTATTTATAAACAGTTTCGAAAAATATGAGGCTGTTGGCTTGGTTTGATACTGCAAATAATTACATCTTGCCATTCGAGAAGATTCAATCTAAATGTCAAATAGCTATACATCATGTGAATTTTCTGCATTATGTGAATGAATTTTGACAAAATTGAAAATATTTATACATTAGAGGTAGGTAAGTTTTTCTTTAGGTTCAAATTCCTTTGCCCCTATTTCAATTTT
This sequence comes from Melangyna quadrimaculata, assembly GCA_949320155.1. Classification (NCBI taxonomy): domain Eukaryota; kingdom Metazoa; phylum Arthropoda; class Insecta; order Diptera; family Syrphidae; genus Melangyna; species Melangyna quadrimaculata. Next base: position 450,856,412 of record OX439483.1, on the reverse strand, counting down.
ATCATGTTAAAAGTATCTGCAGTTGCGGATACCTCTATTTAATCAAACAACATAGTAGCTAGAGGTAGATTGTGCAGCTATATATAACTAATACCAACTGCCGCACAGTTTTTTTTTAAAAAGAAAACAAAAAAGAAAACCTTCGTCAACGAAACGACATCAGCACACAGCAGTAGCTTCATCATCGTCAGTTGACAAGCAAAGAATCGCATCGTCGTCAATGCGGTTCACATACATTTATATGTTGTAGTGATGTTTAGTCTTGCATCACATGCAGTGTACCTATCTATGCTCATTCGCCCTCTCTAAATATCGTCCAAGGACTATCCGCATCACCGTTCCACTTCCTGACGGATTAAATCCTTGATATTTATCTCATTTTCCGCATCGGTCACATGTATTTTTTCGTTCGTTCTTTCGTTCGTCTTTCCCATCATGATGACCGCTTGCAACTTGTGTGCAGTTGGTATATGTAGTGTTCCTTCCCTCATCATTATTGTCACCCAGCATCGGATCTATCTCTGAATCTGAACAATTTTCTAAGCACCAAAGAGATTAGCTGCTCCCCTCATATGGGTACACAAAAAGCTCCATATACCCAGTGCCTGTTCGTAGGTATACTAAATAAACATCTGCGGATAAAATTTCAGGACGCTTGAACCTGCCTACGACTACTTTCCCCACACCCCTGCAAATAAACCAGCGAATTAGGTAGCCACAAACTTGACCGGCCAAAGGTACCTCTTCCACATAGAAACTCTCCGCATACAAAAAGCCAAAATTCAACATTTTCAAAATGCTTAGGTCAGCTTACAAATTGATTTCCAGCCTCTGGCTAGATTTTGTGGTCAACGGAGACCAAGCGAAATTTATCCCACAAAAACCTAAACAAAAAAAGATAAAAAACTTCAAAACAAAAATGATTGGCGTACACAAACTGGGTGCTGTGTTCTGATGCTGAGCTCAGGTACAAGTTTAGATACTTTCAAATTGAATTTCAGAGGTTGTGCAGCGTTCGAAAAACCTGTTGTATAGAAGGATAGACGACCGTTGTCTCCTAGTTTTTCCAGAGATATCATCCTAACGGTGACGGTTATGGTTATGGCTCAGATCGGAACGGGACGGGACGGGTCAGGACAGAGGAAACGGTATCAATTCAATGGCAGCAGCCGACTTTGATTAAATGTTGCGACAAATTCTCATTGAAGCGGTGATGAACAACTATAAACTACTGCAACAGCGAACGCCCTGCTGCTGTTTTCTGATCGTTATCCATGTGGTGGAGAGACATATTTTCAAAAGGCTCACAGATGCATAAAGGACATTTTTCAGATGCAACATCTCGATTCTCGAGCAAACAACACAGTTCCTTTTCGTTTTTAGATGACGCAAAATGCAAAGCAATGTGCATCAAAAAGTGTAGATATTATGCCAAAGAATGGGGGTAGAGGTCCCTACCCTTGGGGCTTCAATATAAATAGAACTCGATTAATGATAACTCAATTCATTGGTAGATGATGGTGAAAGAGGAAGTTGCATGTCGTAATTTCAAAAATCCTATAAAATGTTAAAATATCTTCGGATCAGTAGGTACAACATAAATCAAGCCTTTCTAGGGCTGGTGTGGAATTTGCTGGTAAGATTGTTGGGAAAGCATTTTTTTAGCAGTGTGTGGATCAAAAATGCATCATTGGTTTAAATCCTTTCAAAATTACCAAACGTGCCAAGGACAAGTGACAATTCCTATAATATATTCAAGAGAATTTCTAATGTTCACATTTCACAATGCTGTTATATTGGATAGTTTACTTTTTACAATGAACGAAATGAGCAAATCACTCACAAAATGATTGACATAATCTATAAAAACGACGATAAGTTAGTCGTGCAATAGGGCGTATACGCACCTTTCTTTCATTTTTTTTTTAGTTTTTAACTAAATTTACTACAGATGGGCGGCAAGGGTTTCCTTCTATCATATGTGATTAATATTAGGATTTTGAATGAAACAACAACTACTTGGGTGAGATAATTTAGTGCTTCAATGTTAAATTAAGTTATCCAAAAGAGTTATCCAAAAGAGTTTTCAAAAAGAGTTGTAATAGTAAGCAACTAAATTTATTGTAAAACTAATTGCAGACATGATTAACTCATGAGAAAACTAGTGAAAAATTAAATTTTTGTGAAGTTAAGGTTGAATACACAAATACTTACGAAAATGGGTAAAGATAACATTTTAAATACAGGCTAGAAAGCAAAAATAGACGTTTTATCACGCGGAAGGTTATTCAAGCCGCAACTTCTGTTGACAATTATTTAAAGAATACTTTTTCGTGTAATCAAAATACAAAGGAAACATATCTACAGTCATTTCACCAACTGAAAAGTGTAAAGTCATTGGGATTGCCTTCAAGTTTAGTTATTCCACATCAAAAATCAAATTCCAAACAGGAGAATGCAAGCAATTCGATAAGTTCGATAAGTGGTTAAGGTTGACAAAAAAATCTGATAGCCGTGCGTAGGAAGCCTCGGCTTATATTAACGAAAAATCAAATAGCTTGCACTAAGCCAGAGTCAAACTAAAAATAATTTGCGAATGGTTGTTTTCACGGAAGAAAAGAAGTTTTATTTTGATGGACCAAATGGCTTCAACTTCTTATTTCTAACGCGAGGGAGGAGTAATGGTAAGAATGCGATCACCTATTGAAGTGTATTGACACTGAATGTGCAAGGCACAAAAAGTTTCCCTAAGCCGAAGGATTTGTTTGGATATTTGCCATTAGGGCTGGCCACGAGACGAGAAAAGTCTCGGTCTCGATCTATGTCTGGCAAAACGACACCAAGACGATACAAGACGAGACTGTATATTTGAACCGAAATTTACAGAAAGTCTAATAAATTAAAATTTATTTTCTTCTGCACATATTCAAACTATAATCGACAATATTTCGTTTCAATAATCAACAGGTTGTCCAGAATTTTTCGGAGAGGAGACCGAGACGAGAGTTAATTATACGAGACCGACACGAGACCGAGACGAGACCAAGACGAGACTGAAAATTTTCGATTTTAACGAGACTGAGACGAGACTTACAAAAGTCTCGCAGAATCTCGTCCCGTGGCCGGCCCTATTGCCATGAATCTTGCAACAATACAAAGACAAATCATCAATCCACCATGTTGTTTATGGCAAGCCAACAAGTTTTAGTTATAATTTGCCCACCGTATTCACCTGACCTAAACATTATCGCAAATGTATGGTGATGGCTTACTCAAAGGGTAAACGAAGGAAGGAGGCAGTACCAATATAAAAAAATGGGCACGACTGGATCGCACAAAACTTGCTCTTGTAGCTAACAACTTTAACATAGCTTGAAATACACAGTGTACATATTTATTGGTTTCATAACATTACGATATCATGAAAAAAAAAGTTTAAAAAACAGTTTTAAATATAAATGATTACTATATGAATTTATAAATTAGTTATTTTAATAGCTAAAACAGATAGAGCTCAAAAAAAGTATGCCATCTGATTTGTGTAATAAATATTAATTTATGAAAAAAAAAATTCAAACATCGTTAGAGCGTATTTTTTAATTAATTTTGTATATATAAAGAATATTCTAAATAAATTTTGGTATGCCAACTTTTAGTATTTAATAAAATACAATTTTTCACAAAATTAAAAAAAAATCATTAGCCTGAATATAAGATATGAATAAGATATTGAATTTTCAACAAATAAAATTTCAATATTTTTTTTTTAAATCCAGAAATTATTTTTTCGAAAATTTTTATATGCTTAATTGTTAGAATTATATATTATAGCAGCTAACGAGAAATTTGAAAATCAAAAAATCGGTTGTATGACAGGTACCGTTAATAACCGTTATAATTTTTTTTTTTTCTACCAAAACATTTATTTTAGTAATTTAAATGCCTCGTAATTTGGTTTTGAAAATCGTTAGAGCCGTTTTTGAAATAAATCAATTTTTGTATATTGGTTGTGTGACAGGTACCGTTATTTTTTGAGCCAACAAAAAATTTCAATTTCATATAAGAACCTTAAGTCCAAAGTTTGAAGAAAATCACTTCAGCCGTTAAGGCTGCAGGTCGAGGTACAGACAGACAGACGGACAGACAGACGGAAAAACAGACAGAATTGCGAGACCCCCTTTTTTCGCGTTCTCTATAATCGTAATGTTAGGGGAAATTATTATCTCTAACTTTTTTTTTTGAACGAATTCTAAACTTGCCCTATACTGCGTATATCGCAAGTAAAAATGGGCAAAAAAACTGGGTCGCACAAAGTTGTTCTCATTGCTAACAACTTTAACATAGCTTGAAGTTGACAGTGGGCATATGTATTGGTTCCATAAAATTCTGACATCATGAAAAAAAAGTTGTAAGAAAACAAGTTAAAATATAAAGTACTACTATAAATTACTTTTAACTACTATACATTTATCATTTTAATAGCTAATACAGGTACAGCTAAAAAAGTATGCCATCTGATTTGCTTGATGTATAAATATGAGTTTATTAAAAAAAATTCAAAATCGTTAGAGCTGTTTTCTTAAAATTATTTTTTTTATATATAAAAATTCCTGAACATTTTTAAAAATAAAACTTGGGATACCAACTTTTAGAATTTAATAAAATACAACTTTACATAAAATAAAAAAAAAATTATTAACCTATTTTCAAGATATTAAATTTTCAAAAAAAAAAATTATTATTTTTTTGTAACGTTTAAGTATCTATATCTATTAACATGGAAATGGCCTCATCGCTTATTAGGCTTATTTCATGAAGATGTAACAATGACATATGGAATGTCGTCGTTAATGGTCTTGTTCCTGGTTGAAGTTTTTTTGTAAATATAAACAAAAGCAATATTGCCTTTATGGAAAATTTCACACAAAGTTGTCGAACTGAGATTGAAAGGTTATTTTGCAAACTTTTAAGGTCATCTGTATGTTGTTTCCGCTATATATTTTTCAAAGATGTATTTGACGCATGTCGTTCTATTTTTGTCAACACGATACATATAAGAGAATCTGTTTGACATAATCTGTTCACGTTTTGCAGGGTACAAATTATCGTCGTTTAACTACATTTATGCGAGAAAGTTGACATGTTAAGTTGACGTCAAGTATCTCGTTAACGAAACAAAAAAGTTATATGTTATTCGTTACAAATTAGCAATAAATTATAATAAATTATTTTTAAACATTTTTCCACTCCCGGATCGGTTGTCTACATTTAGTCGCCCGAGAATTGGTTTCTTCCATACGCCATTGGCACTTTTTCGAGAAAAACGCATTTAAAGGTTTACGTACTTGGTACTCCGAAACTGTGTGATAGGATTTTTTTTTTATTTTTTTAAATTGAAGTTAGTCTTATAAGGATTTCACCTACAAATTTTCAAAGTGTTTTGCAAAACAAACAAAACAACCAAAATTAAAGCAGTTTTACTGCTTTGTTGACTAATTTGTTTACTTGCTGTCACAATTACTGTTAGCTGAATAATTTAGATAAGCTCTTGAATCATCACCTTTCGGAAAAATAATAGTTAGCATAGAATGTGCTACCTTGAAATAACTGAGTCAGCTTTAATAACTTGAAAAATAGCCTGACGACACGAAGAGGAAGAACTTAATTCCTTGGGCAATAATTCGTCATCAAACATGCTTTAACTATTTAAAAAAAAGTTATTTTATATCCTGCATTTATTTAAATAAATTGGAAAAATAAGCAGGAACTTAAGGATGCCGCTGGCCTCAGAAACAGGTTCAGATGAAACAGTGTCCATTAAAAAAAAAACTCATGAACATCCGCGATCACACTTCCTTTCATCTTGGCAGTCAACATTAAGCACTTACACAACTGCAATGGAGATGGCACAAACCAATACTAAAATTTTGTTTGCGATGATTGTCCCACTATTGTTTGTTGATTGTCCCCAATGCTATGTAGCATTTCTTTAACAAAAGTGCACGTAGGACAAACCAATCCTCAACTTTCTTAGTATTTTCTCTACTTATTGTCGCCGTGATATTCACGTGGAACAAAACAATTCTCACAAAAAATTGCGAAAAATTGTATGGAAAAGTTGTCCCAAACGCCAAAAAATGGTTTATGGCACAAAACAATTTTACAAACTGTTGGTTTTGGTGGATATGGAACAAAATCGATGTTCCATATCTCGGGACTGGAAAGACATAGCGCGAATCGGATCACAGATTTAGAAAGAGCATACAAAATTACCATAGAATCCATCCCTAACTCAAAAACGACAAAAGTGGCGTATGGAACAAAACAATTCTCAGGCGAAGGTATTTTTTTGAGAAAGTTGACCTGATGCTAACTTGACGTCAGGAAAGTAAGATTATTGCACTTGATATTTCTAAAGCGTTTGATAGAGTTTGGCATCAAGCTCTCTTATCGAAAATACGCACATTTAGTATCGATGAATCTCTTCTTCTTTGGATTAGAAATTACCTTTCGGACCGCTCAATACAAGTTGTATTAGACGGTTTCAAGTCTGAAATCCACAAAATAAATGCTGGTGTACCCCAGGGCTCCGTGTTGTCCCCGACTCTCTTCCTTATTTTCATAAATGATCTTTTATCTGAAACTTCTAATGCATTAAACTGTTTCGCTGACGATAGTACCCTCAGCTTTTCATATTCGTTTTTAGATTCACATCCATGTCCTTCGGATGTGGAACTCGAGCGGCAGCGTATGATAAGCTCATTAAATTCTGATCTTGACAGCATTGTCTAAAACTTCTAAAACTCAATGCTGTCTTCTGTCGTCCAAACGAAACCCATCCCCATGCCACTATCCATGAGTGGCACTTGCATTGTGGAAAGCGAAAAGCTTTCAGTACTCGGTATGTGTATCACAGACCACCTTGTGTGGAATGATCACATTTTTGATGTCGCCAAAAATGCTGCTAAGTGTTTGGGTTTTCTACGGCGATGCAAGAAATTTTGTACCCCATCTGATCTGGCTGTTATACATAAAGCCTTTATCCGTCCAAAACTCGAGTACAATTCCCATGTTTGGGCAGGTGCTCCATCAACCCACTTGTGTCTTTTGGATAGGATACAAAGAAGAGCTATGAAAACGATAGGTGGACAGAAATATAACGGAAGCATTTGCAACTCTCGAACACCGCCGCAATGTTTCATGTCTTTCGTTGTTTTACTGTTATTTTTATAAGCAGTGCTCTACTGAAATAGCCAGTTGCATTCCGCCCCTAAAAGAATTTAACCGTAATACTCGTACTTTCAGGAATGCACATCAGTTTCCCCTTGAGCCCAACTTCGAACGTACGGTCAAGTATAGAGATTCTTTTTTTAGCCGAACTACCCGAATGTGGAATGCTTTACCCGGCTCTATTTTTCCCTTCCATTTCGATATTCAAAGGTTCAAAACCAATGTGCATCGGCATCTCCTCTTTAATCCTTCCCTGTTTTCCTAACGCTCGCACTGTGTTTAATTTAACAATTTAAGGGTGTTTGAGTGCGCGTACTAAAAAAAAAAAAAAAAAAAAAAAAAGCAGGTATAACCCCGTATTTCGAAATCTAACAGTGCAGTCATTTTTTTTTTGTTACAAACTATGTAGCAATAAAGTATCTACTCAGGGCTATATTTTTTAATATGAATTTTCGGAAATGCCCTAATAAGTTATTATACACATGAGTTTTTTAGTGCTGAGATATAAACTCACCAAATTCGAAGGGATAAGTCAAGCTTACCTTCAAACCTCAGACGATCTCCCATTGAAAACTGGCCTGTGTGGACTAGGGTATTGGAGGATTTATATATCTGTTCATATTTTCTGAAGAACATTAAAGTATTAATAAAAAATAAACGTTATTCCAAGACCGGCATCACTGCAAATAATACAAATAACAAAATCCTATTTTTGGTTAAGTTCATCAAAATATTCCAAGAAAACGAAATCGACATTTTTCTTCGATTTTGGGTTGACTAGGTAATTCATAAATTCCAATTTGAATGCATATTTTAATAAACCCGTTCTTTCCTTTCTGTATCCTGTTTCTATTCTTGTCATTTGATTCCTTATATAGCCTTGCAGGGTTTTAATGAATAACTTCCAAGTGGGTTGATGTTTTGATAAAATTCTGAATTCCTATGACATCGATGAGTTGCAGGTCTCTCTGGAATTTTCTGTGGCTAAGTTTATGTGTTTATATGTATTGTACATATTCTGTGTCGATTGGAGTCATCATATCTTTCTGGATGATGGATAAGGCGGATTGATTTAGATGCTGTTCTGTTCTGTATGGGTTCGTTTGGCGAGCATACTAATATTTTTTATCGTTTTTGACAAGCTCTCTGTATAGATAGATAGATATTTGTGTGTGTTTTTCGAAACGAAATATCTAGAATAGACAGACGAAAAGATTTGTGATACGCATATTTTTGCACTTCCTTATACATAGTTATGGCAGATTGCAGTCCTTTCTTGATTTGTTTGTTTTTGGTATTGGGTTGTTGTTGTTGTTTTTGTGAGTATTTTAGTTGACAGTAATGAGAATTGGGAAATGATACATTTTCATGAATTGCTTTATGATGAGCTCTCTGGACGTGGCTTTGAATAAATCAGTATAGAAAAGAATTAAACTTAACTGTAATAACATTGAGTACGTGAAGTTATTCTTGAAAAAGTATTTTGAAATTTTTGCTCGAAGATACAAAATGTTTATAACATAAAATAAATAAATAGATTATGTGGCGCAACGGCTTGTGAAGAACCAGGGCCTAGTGACTAATAACTCGCAACCATTCCTGTTTCCGCGTGTCGACAGGAATGGAAGGGACTTACAATTTTATGCAGAATCCAAATCCAAACGACTAGACGAGAAGCACTTATTCATGACAAGTGATACTCTTGGAAGATTTGTCAATTCCTCGCAAGAGGCAGTAGCCCTGAAAAAAAACTTTTTAGTTTTTAGGTGGACAAGACTGGGAAGTGAACTCAGACCTCCAGCGTGGCAGACGCACTAACCATTACGCTACAGGCTACTACAAAATGTTTATAACAGTAAAGAAAATTTTTTGCCGGCAGTTTTCGCAGTCCAAAAAGGAATGGCATTCCCGTTCGCGATTGTGACATTGACATGGTCAATGTTCAACGGTGGAGCTACCTAATCAGATACCTAAAATAAATAAAATGCACGACTGGAACTTAGTCTTATACTAACGAATATAATAAAGCTAGATATTGACGATGTACATATGTATGTTAATAGTCAGTAATGATGTGTCAAAAATTAATTGAAGTAAAACTTTTAATTTGAAGATCTTAGGACTTATTACAAAATTGTTTAAGTGATATCAAAAAAAAAAAAATTCAAAAACATGAAATACATTTTTTTAATTGCTTATATTAGTTTGAGCTTAACAAAAAAGATGAATTCATAGGAAAAAAAAACTTTAAAAATCGTTAAAAAAAAGAATGTGAATTTAAAGTAATTATTAATATACACATAAGATTAAATTTCCAAAAAATTTATTAACGTGTTTTTGAAAAGTTTTCAAAAAAAAAAAAAAAAATAATAATAATTTGTTTTTATATCAACATTTTTTAATTTTGATATGCAATATTTTTTCAATCTCATAGGAGCGTTTGCATAAAAAAAAATGGGAAAGCCGAACATATTAAAAGAGTGGAAAGTACTGCTAATACAAAATAAAATAATAAATAATACATTTTCCTTAACAGGTTTCCAGCATTTGTGTAGAAGATAACGTTATTTGTTAATTTGGATATTTGATTTTTTTTTAATTATTCTAGAAGATAAAATAAAACTTCTATAAACAAAGTTTAAAAAAAACTGACTAAGTCGTTTTCAAAATATGTATTGAGTTTTCAGAAAGAAATTCGGAAATTTTTGAAAAGCATTGAATTTTTTTTTTAATTTTGGTTGAAAAAAAAATATTAATAATATTTAAACTATAGAAGCTTCTCCATACAAAAAATTAAAAATATCAACTGAGCCGTTTTCAAGAAATCAAAAACCGTTTTTGAGAACAAAAATATTTTCCTTCTTGGCAAAAAAAAAAAATTGAATGGAAGGTACCGTTATTTTTGGTTCTTAAAAAAATCAAAAAAAATGTGTGGGAATTATTTTCTTAAAAAGTTATCCCCGGGACTGGCCACGCAAATTTTATATTTTTTAAAACAAAGTATTTCTTCATGTAAAAATTGTAAAAAGGTAACTAGAATCTATTGGTCTGGACCTAGCACCAGTAAAATATCATTCCAAAATGCATTTTTGTTGTCATTGGTCTGTGGTATTGCTGCCAGACCAATGGATTCTGGTTAGTATAGGCACAAGGCTTTAGTGATGAAAATTTGGAGCCGTATAATGGCTAAAACAGATGTGCAGCGAGTCTGCACGCATCTCTGCATGCAGAGCTGCACACGAAACACATGTGCATAGTTTCTGACATTCATGATGCATAGTTATGTCAAACAAATACATGAAAGCACAGCGTTGCCGATGTCACACAATAGTGTTGGAATGAGATTTTCTTCGTTGGACGATGGTAGGGTGGCAACGCCGGCTTCATGGATTCTTAAACAAAAATCACCAACACAAACAAATTTTTTGAAAGAATGGCAGGTGATGTCAATATGAGTAATGCCAAATAACAATTATTTAGAAATTTTCGTTTTTCAGTTGTGGCTGCAATGAAACTAGGCAGCAAATTTAGAAATAGAGACATCGTGCAGCGCTGCGCTGCATGCAGACTTTGAGTGAATCGGCTCCCTTAAGAACCTGTGTAATTTAATTTCGCTGCATGGAAAAAGCTGCACATCTGTTTTAGGCATAAAGCTCTTTTAGAGGGATTATTTTTGTTGTTGCATTTTGGTGCTGTTGGGGCCGCGATATTGCTGCCAGACCGATGACATGTAGCGGCTTAAAACACTTTGAGTAAATATTCATAAGCTCTCAGACTATAAGCTCGTAAACAAAAACTTTTATCGTTTTTTTTTTTTATTTCAACTTATTTTTAATATTTTCTCGTTAACTATTTAAAAATATTATTGAACCATTAATTAACTACAAGAAAAAATTCGTGATCCTAGTTGTGCCTTTTATTTTTTATAGCTCGTCTGACATTTCTATAATCTCACACTATCCCAGCTTATTTTATTTGAAATTATGTAAATCGTCGAAAGTTATGCAGACAAAGGATGATGGGCAAATTTGTATGAAATCTGGACGTTAGACCAACACTAATAAAATTGGTATCAAATGAAAGGTGGTGATCTTGAGCTTCTTACACACATGAAATATTTTCAGAATCGTATATGCGAAATTCGAGATATTTGATCTTGAAGTTGGTGATTGCAAACACCATATTTCAGTTTTTTTCGAAATTACTGTTCTTAGCCTTTCATATAAAAGACGTAGGAAAATAATTTTAATGTCAACTAAAAGGTAAGGTAAGCTATGTTTTATACACTTTAATATATTAAGTTTTAAAGTCTTGAATAAAAACTTTCTCAGCACTGGCTTTACACACCAATATCTTAAAATATTCAGAGGTGAAGAATACACCATCGAGAAGCTATGTTTACGACCTTTAATTCAATATATCATAAAGTGTCTTTTCCCCAATAAATACCTGCTTATAATCAAAAATTGCTTCGTAAGACACCTTATTATGCTTATAGACCGGGAAAAGTAGATTCAATGTTAAAAAACAACCGAATTATACAGTCTTAGGACTGGTATCGACGTATAATTTTACTCTACATTTTAGTCTGCCTAAATAATTTAAATAATTAATTACAAATGCACTCTGGTTCGGTCGATTAAGTCATTAATTGTTTAAAAAAACTAAAAAAAAAAACATCTACCGAACCGGTGTATATGGTTTAAGTTTTAGTTTGTTTGTTTGTAATAAAGGTCTCAATGAACTAACGATATCGAAAAACATATAACGGATCGGGCAAACAACAAGTTATATTAGTAAATAGTGGCTTAACCACTTGCGGCGCCCACTCGGCAGCGGACCTTGGTGGCGGAGGCACTGGGTGCATACCTCATTTGGTCACAGAGATATTATTTATTGTTATAAAACATAAAAACTTAAACCATATACTCCGTTCCGGTATATGTTTATTTTTTAGATTTTTAAATAAATAATAACTTAATCGGCCGAACACGCGTGTAATGTAGAGTGAAATTATACGTCGATACCAGTCCTTAGACTGCATAATTTTATTTGTTTTTAACTTAGAATCTACTTTTCCCGGTTTATACACTGAGAAAATTAATATTTTTTTTGAGTTTGCGGCTAACGAATTTCGTTTGCTGTAATTGTAATATATTTGCTGGAAATGTAATACAATCCCTGCAAACGTATTTCATTTGTAGCAATTGTATTACAGTCACCGCAGAAAGTATTTCCATTGCATCAAACATATAACAAATAACCCATTCGTTCGGAGCTCAATTTGCCTGGGTTGATTACGGTAAATGACAATGTTTCCCAAACTCAAACGACATGATGTTTGCAAGCAAGTGTAATTGTTTATGGCAAACGAATCAATCGATTGCGAATCAAGCTTTTGAAATGCAGTTTGCAGCAAAAAGTTTTATGTTTACTATATAAATTACAATTGTTTGCCACTAATGAATCGAACATTTGGGACGAATGGTTAATTCGTAGAAAGTAAACTAATTTGTAGCAAACGATTGAATGATTGCAGGGTATATATTTTTAAATCTTATTTTTACAAATTAACTTAATGCTTGTGGTAAACATTTCATGCTTTTGAAGCGAAAGAATTTTTGATTTTAGGTTTCTTTAAAAAAAATTCGCTTGCAGCAATAAATTTCCTATTTGGAAAAAGAATTTTATTTGTTTAATTCCTATCTAACCAATTTCAGGTAATCTATAGGGCATGTATTGGGTACGTTTCAATACTTGTTTTGCTTTATCAATTTGGTATTGTTCTGAAGTTCAGCACTACTTGTACAAAAAATCAAATTCCAATTGAAAATATGTTGCATTTAAAAAGAATGTGATTCAAAATTGGAAATTTGTTGCTTTATAAAAAATAGCAAACTAAAAATTCGAAAATATTTGCATTACAAAATAAAATAAATGCCAGTTTAAAATTGTTTGCATTAAAAATAATTGTAAAAATAATTGCATTCAACATAAAACTTCAATTTTAAATGTTAAATCAATTTTAGTATGATACTAGGTTAAAAAATTGTGTTTTGTTAATTTTAAACGAGCTTAGCGTCGTACTATCATTTAAATTTTAATTTTTGTCACAAATGTCTTGCCAAATGATATTTAGTACCAAAATGTGTGAAATATCGGAAAGTTAAAAAAAGAATAAGTATAAATTAAATTTTTAGCAACTCCCTGAATTCTGTTCTACGTTTAAGGAACAGCAAAGGTTTCATATCAAACAAATTAATGCATCAAAACACCATGCAATCCACCCCAAAGTCACAAATTCTCGTCTTAATCAATCAATTTTAATCCAATGTCAAACGTTTGAATCGGTCTCGGTGCACATCAGAACAACACACTTGGTAGATATAGTGCGAAAATCAAATTGATGCTGATGTACACTAAATACCACGCACCCAGAGAGGGAGATGTTAGCTGTTAGCATTGAACATAACAATATGTGCTCATCTACTGCCCGCAGCAGCCTAACAACCGCGCACCGTATTGAAGATGACCACCGAATTGCAAATAGACCGTTTCAGGGTGTTTATCTTACCCCATAAATCATCCACTTAACTGGAATATAGCGGAATTAATAATTTACATTGCGGCCGGGTTTTCAACGTGTGTAGGTATTGCATTTAAATGCGGGAGCTCCAGCAGAAGGTGTGTGGTGCGATGAAAGTCCTGCGGACTTCCTCAACTCCAAGGGGCATCAAGCTCCTTCTGGCAAATCAAACAATGAAAATACTCATCAGGCGGCTGATGGCTACGGCCAGCGTGATGGACTATAATGGAATTTTCTAAAAAGTTTATTTGAAAACTTTTATCCCACAGGTGAGAGCAAAGAGGATGTGTATTTTGTATGCCTTCCCTCCTACCTACTTGCGTAGGATAATAGAAGCTCCATTTGTCGGCCGATGAATGTATCGACTTTTTCTTTGGATGGTTGCACTCGAAGGCTTTCTTGAGATGAATTTAATTTCTAATTAGCCCCACAGGGAAGTCCGAACAAAGTAAACTTTATAAAATGAAATTTAAACTAAAATAAAACTTCAAGAAGAAGTTCCGATTCAAATAAAATATTGAAAACGAGAAGTTTTGCTTTGCTCTAGCTGAAACTGAGATGTGAAGCGGTTTGTTTTTTGTTAGAATAGATAGGTTTTCTTTATTTGGAATGATCATAAATTCATGTCTTTGCAAATCTTCTTCAGTTCACATCAAAAATAGCTGAATGGAAAACGAAATAATGTAATGCTTTTGTTCGTAGGCTGAGGTAGACTCATCGTTTTGGAAGATTCTATACCCAAAGAAGCAACGAAACATGGGTTATGGAGGGTCTTTAAACTCCGAATAAAACAGGATCAGCTTCATTATTATTTTATATTTATGTTCAGATTACTTTTTATTGTATCGGGGTACTGGTTTTTCATATAAATTGTATTTAAAAATGTCAAATTTCGGGGCTCGGGGATCATTATTGGAAGCCCCATGTCCCTAGGGAATAAGTAGTCGGAACTCTCGCAGAGAAACCTTGTTCAATGAACGGCCTCAACAGTGGTTCAGAAGCATAAACGGTGGGGATTCTTTAAGAAGAAAACCCTTCTCCCTAGCACGCAATCTAAAATGGTCAGAACTCTCGAAGGAGAACCTAGTCCAATGAGCTAATTGAAGAGGAACTCAGAGTTCAGAGAATGGCCTTAAATGAGAAATTTTTTTCTAAAAAAAACTTAGACTAGCTTCTTATTCTAATTAAAGTAAGCCCTTCTTAGCATTGTCTGTCACCGAAACACCTTATACAAATTCTGTTGTTGTTGTCTGTGTAACGGTCCGATCTTTGATTCTCTGATACACTAGATTGGTATTGGTTATTGGTACCCACAATCGGACGAGAACAAAAGACAGTTTTGTCATTTTCTTCACGGTGGTGGTGTCTTATAAATAATCATGTAAAAACTCGTTTTCAATTGAAAGATTACATGTGAGAAATTACATGGAAAATTATATGTTTTGTAATTTTCATACTAAGTGACTCTGACAAAGTCTTAGAACCATGCGCTTTTCAGTATTTGACTGAGTTGGTAAGAGCATTGAATTTTGAAAGCAAAAATATAATAGCTAATAACGTTAAATTTTGAAAAAAAAAATACTTTGAACATTTGTTTTTATTTATTTTCAAAATTTTGAGTTTGAAAATTAATTTCTCAAAAACTGTTTTTTAAAAGAAATTTATTTTAAAAGGGATTTCTGACTTTACATACAAAAATAAAAGGGAATTTTAAAATTTTCCGTTTTTTTTTTAAATAATTTGTACCCCATCCGTTTTAAATCGATCTGGCAGGGTGAATGCCACACGCAATCGGTCTTAAGCCAGAACCATACCTGTGTCGTGTGTTGTGTTGTGGAGTCGTGTGTCGATATCTCTACAATGTATTTCATATGTGTAGAGCCATATGTCGCCTTAGTGACACAAGAACGTAACTACATTTTTTACAATTTTGGACTGGGTATGCCACCTTTCTTACAATAAAGCATTCTATTTTGTGGCAAAAAATTGTGGCTCTAAGTGAAGAAGCTTAGAAGTTAGCACTTGCCGTATCAACATTTTTTTTAAAATACATCGAAGCAAAGCGGCGTTACGCTGGTTTTTTGTCAACAACTAATTTTCATGTCATAGCCCGATCATTTTAGACAAAATTTCACCATATATCAAAATTAAACGAAGTACAAAACGTTTTGATGCAGTTAGGTTGAAATGATGGAGTAGAACATGAAACTACAGTCTTAGAGCAAAATTTGATATGGTGGTTTGCCCGGAATTTTGGATTTCGTGTTTTGTCGAGTTTAAGGCGTATTTTGCATTTCTCGCATTTTGGTTATAACCAAATTTATAGATAATTAAATTTTCTACCTTTTTTATCTAGACAATTTTTCTGTAAAATAAATATTTATTGCAATGATACAAATAAGGAGATTTCCCCTGTTTTGTTTTTTTGAACTGTTGGACCATTTTTATTAAAAATAAGTGACACGTACGAACGTACGAAAAATAGATCACGGCCGGGAACTGTTGTATAATAGGTCTCGTACTTTTCTGACCGAACGTCTTTCACAATAATGGCACCAGCCTCGCGTAAGACTATTAATCTTTCTTCCTTCGGATCAGATTGTTTTGATTCATACCATGATTTTGCAAGTATAAAGCAAACAATTATGGGAGCATTTTTTTTTTTTGGTTCAAAAAGGACTATACAGTCCCCGTATTGTGATAGTAAATTTTCCTTAACGGAAAAATATGGGGCTTGTAATCAATTTTAATTTGCTTTATTAGGTGTGATATTATTGTAAATTGGAAAGTGTCAGAATTATTTTCGATATACTCAAAATTATGGTTCTTTGCTTTATCAACTTCAAAAGAAAATGGTCGTCCTTTTCCACTTTCTTAAAAATCTTTGATTAAAAATCGTAAGGTAAGGAAGGGAATAATGTTAATTGGCTAAAAATATATAATATATATGTACACATAATTCGGCGGCAATCAAGGACCCAAAATTAACTCAATGTATACATGTAGTGATTTGTTGGACATTTAAATCAAGTGTATAATATACTCGATAGATGAGGGTTAAGCACTTGGTGGAAATTTATTAAGTCAACATATTGTCTAATTTAAATTAATAAGACTTATATTAAAAGAAAACACTTGTTTTTTTCCACAAATATAATTTTATTTATATAGTTTTGCGATAGGCCAACGCGTTTCGTCTTCATGAGGACATCAACATCTCATCATCAGTGCCCTGATGATGTCCTCATGAAGACGAAACGCGTTGGCCTATCGCAAAACTAAGTAAATAAAATTATATTTGTGGAAAAAACAAGTGTTTTCTTTATATATATGTTTTATTAATTTTAATTAGACAATATGTTGACTCAAAGGTATTATAATAATACCCTCGCACTACCATGATTTCTACAAATCGTTAAAAACTTCTGATTTGGATGACAAAAATGATGCTAGGTTTCCACTTTTCATTGAAAAGACGCAAGTTGACAAACTTTGCAAGACAGGGTAAGTTATACTTGCTCGCTACTAGTACTTTCTTTGCTTTTTGTGTTGGTAAAAGCCACCCTGTCCCGGAAAGTTTGTCAATTTGCGTCTTTTCAATGACAAGTGGAAACCTAGCATGATAACTTGATTTAAATGCCTTATGTACGTATGCTAGGTTTCCACTTGTCATTGAAAAGACGCAAATGGACAAACTTTCCAGGACAGGGTGGCTTGCTCGCTACTTCTACTTTCTTTGCTTTTTGTGTTAGTAAAAGTCACCCTGTCCTGGAAAGTTTGTCAATTTGCGTCTTTTCAATAACAAGTGGAAACCTAGCATTATATTACAAGAAAAAAATTAATAAAAGTAAATAAATGCGAAAGTTATTTTTGAAAATTATTTTCTTATTCAAAAACGTAACAAAACAAAAAGGGTAAAAGTAATAATTATCGTTTGAGGCACATAAACGTAACAGTATACCTTTTCACTTTATTGAATAAAATATCTCTTAAACCACGAACAAAATGAAGAATATTTTATGTATTCTATAGCTAGCATGTTAATCTTGAAGTTTTTAAAAGTTAACCTTATAAAAGTATTCATAAAACTTATAAAAACAAAAAATGGTAAAAAAAAATCACAAAATCGTCTCTCCTGAAAATTAGCAAGTATTGACATACGTTTTTGTGTCATCAGTAGTAGCCCGTAGCGTAATGGTTAGTGCGTTCGACTGTCACGCTGGAGGTCTGGGATCGCTTCCCAGCCTCGTCCACCTAAAAACTAAAAAGTTTTTTTTTCAGGGCTTCTGCCTCTTGCGAGGAATTGACAAATCCTCCAATCACTTGTCACGAATAAGTGCTTTTCGTCTAGCCGTTCGGATTCGGCATAAAATTGTAGGTCCCTTCCATTCCTGTCGAAAGGCGCACACAGGAATGGTTGCGAGTTGTAAGCAACTAGGCCCTGGTTCTTCATGAGCCGTTGTGCCACCAGATTTTATTTTTTGTGTCACTAGGGCGACGCATATTTGTCTCGTGTGTTGGGTTGCAGCGTGGCGCATAAGATATATGGAATGACAGCGACACACGACTCCACAACACAACACACGAGACGACACAGATGTGGATCCGGCTTTAAAAATACGGATTTGTAATCAGGGGCTCAATATCTAGCGATGGGTAAGTTGATTTCTTCTGTTTTTCACGAAGAGCATTCGGGCATTCGCCCAAAAAATGCTATTAAGACCTTTAGCACTTAAAATAAATCTGATGATAAACTAGTTCAAGTAGAGTATTCAGCAACGACAGGGAAGATTAGATTAGACAAGACTAGTGTTTATTACCCATTAAATTTAGTATGTCTATATCTATAATAGGATGATTGTACAAGACTCTTCACAGCCTAATCGTGCAAGCCGATATGTATGAATGAAAATATAGTATGTATTTAATCATACCAAAACTCAAAAAAAGTACGTTGCGAAAGATTCCGCGATGATATGCGAGATTATTAGACTTTGCTTTATTTATTTTGCTATGTTGCGATTGTGTAAAGACTTAAATTATAAAGTCCAAAAAAGTTTAGATTAACCGTTACGTATCCGAATGATCTATTCCTATTTTAATCTACCGCAAAGCATAGGGGAAAGTGACTACGAAAGTAAAATTTTTGATAATTTGTACCATTATTTGAAAACTCCTCTACATAACGAAATGAAAGAAAGTCCATATCAATGAGAGGACATTCGGCTTTCATAAACTACTTTCATAATTTCGAAACTCGTGATTGTTTCAAGTCTATGCTGTGAAAAAGAATCTAAAGTCAAATGTTACAAACGTCCTTTAGTGTGTGTCGGTCGTAACACAGAGCAAGGACGATTGTAACACCATATGAATTAAAGTAAACAAAATAATTAAATTGGCTGTACTTCATTTTTAATTCAAAAAACCAAGGAACACTTCAACTTTGAAAAAAAAAAATTAAAAAAGAGGTAGTTTTATTGTTTTTATACACAATGGGGCGTATTCATAGTCATTTTAGACCTGGGTCTAAGTTAAACATAGGTTTTGCTGAATTTTCGGACATTGATTCTATTTTTTAAGTTTATAATTTCAAAATATTTTAAGCTTTTTGTGTAGTATACCAAGTTAATTATAATTTTTATATTTTACTTACTTACTTACTTAGATCCTTGACCCCTCTGAGGGGCACAGGGCGTCAACTACCGCTACACGCCATCTCGTTCGGTTTCTGGAAATGTATTTTAGCTCTCCCCAACTTTTACCGAGCTTTTGTGATTCCTTGTCGACTGTTCTGCGCCAAGATTTTCTCTGGCCTCCAGGTCTTCTGCCATCTTGGATGAGTGGATCCCACTCCATTGCATGTCTGGCAATAGAGTCTGCACCACGACGTAGGGTGTGACCAATCCACTGCCACTTTCTTTTCCTAATATCGATGTCAATAGGACTTTAGCCCGTTCTCCGAAGAAGTTCTTGGTTGGAGATGGTGTTCGGCCAAAAAATCCTTAGGATGTTTCGAAGACATCTATTTTCGAAAGTTTGAAGCTTCCTTGTGACAGAGGCGGTCACTTTCCATGTACTACACCCGTATAGTAGTACTGACTCTACGTTCGAGCGGAACAGTCGCAGCTTGGTCTTCGTACTGTAGACGTTGCTCCTCCAAACTTTAGACAGCATGCCGAAAGCAGCTTTTGCTTTGCAGATTCGGCAGTTAACATCATCATCCGTACCACCGCCGTTACCGAGGTACAGGAAGTTGTCCACCGCTTCAACCTGCTACAAACCGACTTTGCTTGCCTCGCATTCCAGATTAGTCACCATATGATGAAGATCCATAATGTTGTGCGAGAGCAAACAAATATCGTAAGCGTAATCAAGATGTTGCAGGAACGAAAACATCGTCCATCGAATTCCACGCGCTTGCTCAGCTAGAGCTGCATGAAGGACATCCCCTATAACCACCAGCAAAATTAGTGGAGATAGCAAACATTCTTGACGAACTCCGCTATGGATATCGAAGTCCTCTTATACCTTTCCGTTGTGTAAGACTTGACACGATGCACCCTCGTAGGTAGCCTTTAAAATGGCGATAATCTTCTCGGGTACTCCTCTCCTACGTAAAGCTGACAAAATGAAATCTCGATTCAAACTGTCGAAAGCCTTTTCGAAGTCGATGAAGAGCAAATGAAGAGGGGAGCGGAACTCCACGCATTATTCTATTATGATCCTCAAGGTGTTGATGTGATCAATGCAGGGTGAGCCTGCACGAAATCCCGCTTGCTCTTTGTCGAGAGTAGAATCGAGATGTTCTTTGATTCGTTCCAAGATTATTTTCGCCATTATCTTTGCCACCGCGGGGAGGACACAGAATCCTCTCCAGTTTCCGCAATCCGTAAGATATCGCTTTTTTTTTTTTTTTATTTTAATATAATTATATTATATTAAAACCAACAATTTGTAATTGAAATCGGTCTGTATTCATTGAGCCAAAATCGTCTTAAACTGTAGTTTAGTTAAACCTGGGTCTATCTGGCGACTATGAATATGCCCCAATCACTCTAAGAACATACTTCGTCTTATACATCTGAGAAAACTCTATTGTGCGCTAGGTATCTCACAGCTGGATAAACAGCTTTGCCAGGGGAGTCTCGTAACAATTTTGTCTTACGTACAAAACGATCTAGTGTCACATGACACATATTATGAATCCTTGCGATGCTTCGAAGTGATCGTCCACCTTAGAGGACTTCCTCTGCTGCCTTCATATACACCTCTCTTGAAATCATTCCTCGAGAGCTCTTTCTTATACGTTGACGTGGCATAGCTCACTTTGAACTCGCGTATAAACTTTTCTTTGTAAATATAAAAAGTAAACGTCAAGCTTGTATTTTTAGTGTGGACGGTTGTAACATGTTAAAACCGTCCACACAAAAAATGTTACTAGGGCTGGCCACGAGACGAGAAAAGTCTCTGTCTCGATCTCGGTCTCACATGACGAGACCGAGACGAGACGAGACAAGACGAGACGAGACGAGACGAGACGAGACGAGACGAGACGAGACGAGACGAGACGAGACGAGACGAGACGAGACGAGACGAGACGAGACGAGACGAGACGAGACGAGACGAGACGAGACGAGACGAGACGAGACGAGACGAGACGAGACGAGACGAGACGAGACGAGACGAGACGAGACGAGACGAGACGAGACGAGACGAGACGAGACGAGACGAGACGAGACGAGACGAAACGAGATGAGACGAGACGAGACGAGACGAGACGAGACGAGACGAGACGAGACGAGTCGAGACGAGACGAGACGAGACGAGACGAGACGAGACGAGACGAGACGAGACGAGACGAGACGAGACGAGACGAGACGAGACGAGACGAGACGAGACGAGACGAGACGAGACGAGACGAGACGAGACGAGACGAGACGAGACGAGACGAGACGAGACGAGACGAGACGAGACGAGACGAGACGAGACGAGACGAGACGAGACGAGACGAGACGAGACGAGACGAGACGAGACGAGACGAGACGAGACGAGACGAGACGAGACGAGACGAGACGAGACGAGACGAGACGAGACGAGACGAGACGAGACGAGACGAGACGAGACGAGACGAGACGAGACGAGACGAGACGAGACGAGACGAGACGAGACGAGACGAGACGAGACGAGACGAGACGAGACGAGACTGGCTTTTAAGCAACCGAGACGAGACTGTATATTTGGACCGAAATTAACAGAGAGTCTATTAAATTAAAAAATCCAGTTTCAGTTAAATATTTAATTTCTTCTACACGTATTCAAACTATAATCGAAAATAATTCGTTCCAATAATCAACAGGTTGCCCGGAAATCGTATTTTTCGGAGACGAGACCGAGACAAGACTTAACTATACGAGACTGACACGAGGCCGAGACGAGACTGAAAATTGTCGATTTTAACGAGACCGAGACGAAGATTACAAAAGTCTCACAGAGTCTCGTCTCGTGGCCAGCCCTAAATGTTACAAACGTCCACCCCTTGTTTTTTTTTAAGTTAACAATAAATTAAGGAGATACTGTTCAGCGCATCATTAAAAGGCTTATTTCATACGAATCAGCACGAAATAAACTACAAGAAGGTTGTTTTATTTAAGCAAATAGTTTACTATAAAAAAGAAATATCACCAACAAACACAAAAATCGATTTGCACTCAAATTTCACGTTTTAAACTTTATGTGGCACCAGTTTTGCCGCTGAAATATTTGAAAAAGTCGCAGAAATAGGGGTTTCGACAAAAAAAAAGTCGGCTTTGAAAAATTATTTAATATAAAAGCCAAATCAAACAAAATCCTTAGAAATTGGGAAAAAAAATTAAACATAATTGCGTTGTTTTAAGTTTTAGTTTTATTTAAATAATTATCAGGTCCAAAAGAAATAGGTTCTTTCTGTTTTAAATTAATTTTATCAGAAATAAATTAATTTTAATTAAATTAAATTTATTTATTTTTTGGATGGGTACATACATACATAACATACATATGTATATCTATATTTCAGTATCACTTTTTTTTAATGAATAAATAAGTTAAATTAATTAAAAATAATTTAAGTACAAGCTTAAACAAAGAGATCAGTGTTCAGTCAATTTACAGTCAAAGTTAAAAACAAAAATTAAATAAATTTACATTATATTTGCAGAATTCTTTTTAATAAGAATATTAAGTACATTTTGGGAATTATTGCACATTATTTATAATGCAAACTCTTAGACTTTTATTTATATTTGAAATTGAATTGCTTTTGAAACTATCTATGTCATTTACCTATCTAATTCTTATAATTAAAAAAAGAAAGAAGATACAAATCTTGTTGATTCCGTCTTACAGATTGGAATTGTGTGACTGTTAAAGGAAGGTTGGAAAGTTTTTATCAACCGAAAAGGGATGTTTTCTAGAGATGGGGTCAAAAAGTCGCCCGATTTCAGAAAAGTGGTCAAAATGGACACTTTTTGAAAAAGTCGTATCCTGGTCGCACGGGGCAAAAAAAGGTTCCAAATGCGACTACAGTCGCACAGCGGCAAAATTGTGTGGCACTGTTTGATGAATGCTGATACTTGGTTTTTTGTGGAAGCATTCAGAACGTAATTGCGAAGAATTCTAAACTAAAAAATTAACGCATACAGGATTAGTTTTTCGTAAAAGTTGAATATTACAACCGACTCACTGTTACTTTCGTACTCACTCTCTTCTAACGAAAGGGTAATTTGCATAAGATACTTCAAATCAAAGGGGAGTGTAGGTAGGTAAAAAATTGAATAGGGTCGTAAAAGGAGGTCCATATCACCGGTGAGGCGATGGGAGAAACTTATGTGTATAAAGTTAGCAGGGCAACTCCGAAAATTCATAAAAAATTATATAGTCCTGGGCTGCTAATGTATTGCTAATTTGTAACGGAAAAAAAATTATTGCGCTGTTGGATTTCGAGATACAGGGTGTCCGAAGAATAGAAAGGGTTACCTCTTGACATTAAGTTAGCAGGACAACTTTTTCAAAAATGTAGATAAATGGCCTGAGATTGGATAATTGATTAAAAATAGCCGTGTTTTTTGAAAGAATGACTAGCAACTCAGCAAAATGTTGACACGCCAAACAATAACAAATTATTATAGAGAATTTTTTGTTTGTATTTTCCGTGTAAAACTTTTACTGAGTTGCTAGTTATTCTCTCATAAAACACGGCTATTTTTAAACAAGTTGCCCTGCTTACTTTATGCACATGAGAAACTTTCTAAGAAATTATTGACTTAAATATAAAACTAGATATTTTCAAAAAATGCAAAGGCAATATTACCCGAAACCATAACGCCCAAAATTTTATTAACAATTTGTTTTTGTATTATTGTTTATGCGCATTATGAAATGTACCGTAAGATATTATGACGTTTTAATTAGAAATCGGCGGCGTTTGGTATAATCGTCAAATGTAAAAAAGTAAAATACACGACTATGGATCGAACGAACTTGTCATAAACAGAAAAATTCCTTCGTCCATGGAGGCGGTCACATGCAGGCTCTGGTGAACTAGGGTAGGGTGGAGCGGTCCGCCCGGGCGTCGGAGAGAAATTAGTATATTTTATATGAAAAGAACGACATTTTGTTTTGACAATTACAATGTCCACAAAAGTAAATATACACCAAGAACCTAGTGTTCTCATGAGCCACATATATACTTTTTTTGTAGTCACAGTGTACTTTGAAATAATTTTTAATTTTCAACTTCTGAAAAGTCAAGGAAAAAGCTGCCAGAATCTGAAATATGTTCATTTTTAATACATTTTTTGTGACTTTTTACATTAATGTGGTTATTTTCCATATGCGCTCACTCATATCGGTATTTTCAGTTATAAATTGTTTAAACTACTCTAGTTTCATTTTTAATGCATTAAAAATGAAGAAAAAATGTAGGCTTAAATAGAGGGCTTTTTTTTATTTTAAATCTCAATAGGGTAACTAAGGGTGATTGTATTAAAAGGTTGAGAACTTATTTTCTAAACGGTAAGCGATAAAGATATGATTTCTTTTGCAATCGATAGATTTTATTAAATGACCCAGGATGGGCTTCGGCCTCAACTAACAAGCCCCTCCAGCCAGCTCTGTCCCTAACTAGCCGCTTCCAGTTGCGCACACCGAGTGCTTTGATGTCGTCATCCACTTGTTTGCGCCACCTGTTACGGGTTCTTCCCCTGCTACGTACCCCATCGGGGTTGGATTCGAAGACTCGTCGGGCAGGTGCGTTGCTGTCCATACGCTCCACGTGCCCTAGCCATCTCAGCCGCTGTATTTTCAGCTTTTTGACCAGGTTAACGTCGCTGTATAGCCCGTATAGCTCGTCGTTGAATCTTCTCCTCCATACTCCTTCGATACACACCAGACCGAAAATCAAACGAAGAATCTTCCTCTCAAAGCACCCTAGCAGATTTTTATCCGAATCTTTCAGTGACCATGCTTCTGACCCATAAAGCAGGACCGGGATGATTAAGGTCTTGTATAAAGTCTCCTTGGTTCTCTGAGAGAGGGCCTTACCTTAAATACCTTCTTAGACCGAAGAAACAGCGGTTGGCAAGAGTAATTCTTCGCTTGATCTCTGCACTGATGTCATTCTGCGATGTAATAGTGGAGCCCAGGTAGACAAAGTCCTTGACAACTTCGAAGTTATATCTGTCCATCGTTATATTTTGCCCGAGCTGACGATGTTGAGATTCCTCTCTCGATGACAGCATATACTTCGTCTTGTCCTCATTAACAGCCAATCCCATTTTAGCCGCCTCCGATTCAATGCTCGCAAATGCCCCTGCCACAGCTCGCTTCGTTCTGCCGACAATGTCTATGTCATCCGCATACGCAAGCAATTGAACTGACTTTTGACAGATTGTACCGCTGGTGTTGACATGTGCGTTGCGTACAATGGCTTCAAGAACGATGTTGAATAGGTTGCATGATAACGTGTCGCCTTGCCACACTCCTTTCTCAACATCAAAGGAATCGGTGGTGTTCTTACCAATTTTGACGGAGGAGCGAGATTTCTCCATCGTCATCCTGCACAGGCGGACGAGTGCTAACCCGATCATCAGACTTTTTTGTGTTTTAGTGGCCATTTTGAAGCCTTAAAGGTAAGGAAAAGATATTTTTTGTTTTCAGGTCTTGTCTCATGTACAAAAGTACATACTCACCCTCACCTTATACATATATTACGTAGGTTTTTGAGAATCTAATTTACATCAAATGGAATTTTTCTGCTTTTTTAGAGGCAAACTGAGATCAGAAGAAAAATCGGAATTCTGAATAAATAAAGGGAATGATTAGGTACAAGCATAGCCTGAAAAATGTTAACTTGCAAACGGTTTTATATTACGTATTCTCTATGGTACCCCTCACAGCACACATTAATTTCATCTTCAAAGTAGCGTATCGCCGTTTGTGTTGACGCTAACTTTTTGATTGTTGACTTCAAAAATATCTCCAAACACCGCCTAAATAGTCAAAAAGATGTGCAGAAAAGCTTCAGTAAAATCAACAAAAAGTAATACGGAATATGTTTGTTTTGGTTTTTATGTAGGAACTCATATGAATGGATCTAAGATATTTCAATAAACTTATATAGTTACATTTAAATTCGAAAGAGTCTAGTTTCCAAATGAAAGCATTTCTCGTTATAATATGATATCACTTATTAAAATCTTCATTTTTGTTCGTTTTAATTTAAAGTGAAGTCCCGGTTTTTTTCTACATCTAATGCCACTTATTTTCAGAAGGCTACAAAATCTAAATAAAACATTAAGGCCAAAGATGTTGATATTGTGCAAATATTTGCAAGGCTGTAATCGAAAAAAAAAATGCTGAGAAAATTAAAATCGCCCATTTACATCCACACTAAAAGAACTACACGAACCAACTAAACCCTGAGTATTGCTGCTGCTGTTGCTGTTGCACCATTATAGTCAGTTGTAGCACCAGAGAGAGGGGCACAAAAGTGCATAAAAGGATATAATAACAATTTTGGAATAGAAAATGAATACCAACCAACGAAGTACATCAAATCCTGGCAGAGCAGAGCAAAGCAAAGCAAAACACACACACCGTTTCCAAACTGCAAATGAAAGTTTTATGAATTCGTTGGTTGGTCCTTGCATCTCTGGGAATGGGTTGTGGCTAAAGTACTGCAGTTTTTTATTTGCTGCCGCTATCCTCTTCCTGCAGCCAATCCTTTTGAAAGTGATGCAAACGCTAGTTCCGCCGGAATGCTGCGGAGTATCTTTTTTTTTACGAAACGGAACATCTCCTCCTTTTTATATTATTCATATGCACATTGCCGATTGGTGCTGTGGTTTGTACTATCCTTCTGCATCATTCTTTATAAAGTTATTAAAAATTAATAATTTCATCCTTTTTGTTGGAATTCAAAGTTTGTTGTAGCAACACCAACACCATTACCTTGCCTATACATCCAGCAAGCTACAACCAATGTATATTTTCCACACCATCATCAGATTTGTTTACTTAATCCAATACATTTTCCTAGATTTTTCCATAACCTGCATTTTTTTCGCGCTTTCACTGGCTGCCAAAGGATAGGTTTGCATCACTCAAAAGGAAATCATCACAAGATAATCATGTCCTGGCTATAATATAAATGTTATATGGAGTCATTCTGTGATGTTAGTAAGCATATAAAATGATTCAAAGGCACAACCTATCAGTAAGGTCAGCTGAAGTCGGCCTGTGATACAGTAGATGAGAGATTTTCTTTCAACCTTTATGTTGGGTCTAGGATCGTGTCCATGTCCTGTGCTGTGCTAATAAAGCTATAATACCCGGTTAAATAGGTATACATTTTTAAAATGTCATTTTCGAAAGTTTTTTTAGGTAATGTGTTGGCAGATTGCAATTTGTGTAAGATAAAAAGCTAGATAGGAAAATAGGTACCAACTATGTACATAATGACTATAAACGTACATAATATTCGTATAGGTACCCATTTGTATGTTATGTGCATTCTTGTAAAACAATGGGAGTGGACCGTATCTGAAGACAAAAATTTGGCATTTCGAAATATTGTTAATGCAAAATATTTAAGAAGAACTTGCATTACAAAAAAAAAGTAATTTTGTTTAATTTACTAGGTACATAAGATCTAAAAACGAATATTTGGATGCGTATGTATACTCGCCAAAGTGTACCATAATTTTGAATTTTATTGTATTGGAAATCATGGATTGGTTGATTATAAACTCTAAGATGATTTAAGTCTTGCAATGATCCTGCAAACTCACTTGATTTAGGCTCCTAGCAAAAACTTATCTTAAATGTTCAAAAACGCCGTTCTACAGATGGATAGTTGGACCACAATTGAGATGACAAGTGTTTTGATACAGTTATGGTTTCATGAAGTTAAAGACAGTTATAAAAAACTCATTGGACGATGCAGGCGCGATCGCAGGAAAAAATTTCGGGGGGGTTTTGCAAAATTTTAAATGTTAATAAATATTATATTTTATCACGAAAAGTCGAAATCTTGACTTGAAGGACAATAATGTTTCAACTCCGACTTAAATAAAAACATCTATTTTTTAAATTACAAAAGTTATTCTTAAAAAAAAGAAATTCTCTGAATTAAAACATTCCTTGTCAGCCTGAGTAGCACAAGATTTTTTTTTTTAATCGACAAAAAAAAGTAATCGTTTCATAATCATTTGCATACAAATCTCAATCAGTTTATTATAAAGAAAGTCGAAAATAAAAAAAAAATCTTTCTATAGTAGGTACTGTTACAAGGTTCCTGCTTTCATTTAAATTGTTTATGTATTGTGGTCCTTTCATGAACAAAATACTATTAGCATTTATTGACTGGTTTGTATTCCAAGACTGCCAGATTCCAATTCTTAAGAACTTAGGGCGAGTTCGTATTGCAGAAATCTGCGGCAAGGCAAGCCTAATATTTGCTAAGCTTCTGCATATCTGCATATTTTATTTG